>CP136056.1:222472629-223800929 GCA_032464435.1 Aegilops umbellulata | reverse complement strand
GAAACGGAGTCACTTGTCGGCGGTGGAACTGCGTGGAGTGGCTTCGCCTCGTGGAGCAGCAGGGCCGACAGCGCCTTGCCTTGGCCTGGTGCTGAAGGCCCGGAACTTCCCCAGCAGCGCCTCCGCGCGCCCCTTCATGGCTTCGACAGCGGCGGCAGCACCCTCGCCTCTCACCGGCTCCAGCAGGCTGTTGAGGTCGGCGCTGGGATCGCGAAGATAGATGTGGGTGAAGACCCGCATCAGTGCAGCAGAAGACAGGACGCGCGCCTCGGCCTCAGCCTTGGGGCCGAGGCCAAGGGTAACATCTCCAAGGGCCTTAACCAGGAATGGGAGCAGCTTGGCGGGGCCATCCTCGTCACCGGCCAGCGGGCCCTCCAGGCCGCTCTCATAAAGCGTCTTCAGTGAAGCGCGGGCATCCTTCTCCATGTCCGCGAAGGCCACGCGATCCTCAGCAAGGACCCGGGCCTTGGCGTCCAGCTCGGCCTTCGTCACCCCCAGCTCCTTCTTCAGCGCACCTAGACGGTCGCGACGCTTCTTGAGCTTAGCCTCCCGGTCCTCGAGTGCCGCCTCGCGAGCCTTCGTCCCCTTTTCCTGCTCTTGGCGAAGGCGGGCCTCCTCCGCAAGCTGGCCTCGCAAGCCTTGCAGCTCGTCCTCCAACTCCTTGCAACGACCACGGACTCCAACCACCTCTCCCAGGGCCGCGTCTCGGGCGGCCTCGCCTCGAGGGTGGCCTCCCTCTCTCCGTCATAGGCCGTTGAGGCCTGAACCAACGCCGCTCGAATCGAGGCATCAGAGCGAATCCACCCCGAGGCCAGTTCCAGGCGCCCGGCCACCAGGCGAGGGTCGGCGCCAAGAAGATGCTGCCGCAGCCGGTCCAGTTCAGCAGCGGCACGCTCCAGGATGGAAGAAGAAGGCGGAGAAACATCGGCGCGCTCCAAGACAACAGGAGGAGTCAGGGAAGCAGCGGTCGGTGGAACGGGAGGAGAAGGTAGCGGCGGCGAGACCACAATGTCCTAAGATGGAGTCTGCTGTGCCTCGACGGCCGTGGTGGCGGCAGCAGGTAGGAGCACCTCGGGAGTCACTTGGGCCATGGGGGCTGGGCTCCCCCCAGCCAGCTCAGCCAAGCCTCGCAAGGATGAGCAGGCAGGAGAAGCCCGTGCCTCACGATCGCCCCCACCTGCAGGCGGAGGCGTTGCCACGGATGGGGCCTCGGGAGCCCCCTTCGGTTTCTTTGCCGTGGGCGCCAGCCTATCCAAGAGGAGCGAACATCAAGCCTCAGCGGCAGAACAAGGAACAAAAGATGAGGGATCAAGCACTTACAGGTCGTCGCTGGAGGGCTCGAGCAGCCTCCGGCCGTACTTGAAGCCTGAGAGCTGGCTGGAGGGGTCAACCTCAGAAGCAGAAGGCGCGTCCACGGATCGCCCCGGAGCCGGGGCGGACCCGCGGAGGATCAGCCCGGTCCTGTCCTTCTTCGGGATCGGGGGCGAACTCCCGCTACCCAGCACGTCGAAACCCTCATCATCATCGCTCAACGAGAGGCGGAGAGTACGGGGCTTGCGCCGGGGAGGGGGAGCCCTGGACTCTCCGTCAGTTGCCTCGGAGCCAAGGTCCTCCTCCCGCTCCTCTTCGCCCCCCTCTCCGCTGGAGTCGCCAGAGGACATGTCCACCAGTCCCTCGGGAGCCACCGCGGGCACGAGCCCATCCCCGTTGAAGATAGGCATGGACTTCACCACCTGCTTCCAATCGTCGCGAAGGAACAAGGGCGCAGGCGCGCCCTCCAACCTTGCCACCTCGCCCCCAACCAGAGATTGGAGAACCGCGGTCAAATCCTCGTCGCCCACAGCCGCGGGGCTCGGATGAGGCCTCCACATCGGAGATGAGTACTGCCAAAGCGGAGCCAGTTGGTTCTCCAGGAACTCCCTCAGCAGCGACGCGCCGGTCAGCTTGGTCGTCGCCGGGATGGCAGGCTTCAGGTCCGCGTCCATCTTCTCCAGTACCGGCTTCGCGCGGGGGTCCGTAAGCTCCGCCCGGGACCAGTCGCCGGAACTCACGGGCTGCTCCGTGGGTAGGATCAGCCGAGGGTGGATGCGCCCGGCGTCCACCAAGACCCACTTGCTCCTGAAGCCCTCTATCCTCTTCCCGGGATTCGAGATAGCAATGGCGCCGCCGCATGCAACGAAGCTCGCGCATGCGGAAGGGGAACCACGGGTGACCCGGAGGTAGAAGTAGTAGCGCAGCAAGGCCACTGAGGGTTGCACCCCCACATGAGCCTCGCAGTAATAGGCAAAAAATGCCAGAAGAAGGATGGAGTTGGGGTGGAGATGCAGAGCTTGCAAGTCGTAATGGCGGAGGACAGAGAGGAAGAACTCAGAGAAAGGGGGCACCAGACCCGCATCAATGGAGCTTACGAAGAGAGGGTAGAAGGTGCTTCCTCGGCCCTCAGGGGTGGCGGAGCCGACCTTGAACACCCGCGCCCCGTCGATGCCTCGTGTCGCCGCCATCCGGCGCAGCTGGGCAAGGCTCGCCTCCGACACGTTTGGCGAATCCAGGGTGGGCGAAAACCAAGCTTCGGCCGGGGGCTGACGAGGCGCCATGACTTCCTAGGTCACACGGGAGGAGCAGATCCGGGAGTTAGGAGGAAGGAAGGAGAGGCGCAAGAAAGGGGATCTGAGCGGCAACCAGAGAAAGAGAAGAGCAAAGCCAGAGCAGATGCCATGCCTTTAATAACCAGCGCAGTTGCAGAAGCACCCACGCCCAATCAACCGCCACGCGGCGCCCAAGGCCGCAGGCTGTTAGGGCCCGTAGCGCTTCGCCCTTGCCCTTTCGCCTCTCGGCACGGCCAAGTCCATGCGCGCCTTGGGCCCGGGGGCTACTGTCGGCGTTCTGGGAACGGGGGTCCCCAGACTTGCCTGCCTGCGGCCTGCGGCGTGGCTCAAATGGGGGCCCAGTGCGGCCCATCTTCATGGACATAAGACTCAAGACCCTCGCGAGGGGCCAAGCCTCGCGGGGCGGACGACACAGCGCTTCCTCAGGCACGGCCTCCTCAGGCTGGCTCACGAGGAGGCGGAGAGATCAAGGCAGGGTACCTCGCGAGGTGCCCATGACGCAAGCCGTGACGACCAAGGGTGCCAGGCGGGCGCCAGACCGCGCAGTGTCCTCCCTTTCCTCTTCGGTGCAAAGGGGGCGAGCGCAGGCGAGAGGATCAAGCAAAGGCACCCATTTCGGTGCAACGAGACCAAGACCAGTCCAACAGTGGGAATGAGCTCATCGTGGAGCCCAGAACGGCGTCACCACAGGGCCTTTGGCAGGCGAGGACCAACTTTAGTCAGGATAAGTGTACCAGATGTTCCCCTTCAAATTGGCCAATTGTTGGCGCCCTTCCTGCTCAATATTTGGGAAGAGGCCCAAGGCCTTTGCCTATAAATAGGACTAGCCACCCCCAGGGTAGAGGCATCTAGAGATCGAGGAGTCTAGCAAGTTAGCATCGGGCAATCAGGCCAGTAGAACCTAGAGTCCGAGCAAGCAGAGAACAAGTAGAGAAAGAGAGAGAAGGGCGGCTGAACTCCTCCTAGCAGTTCATCGTCCTAGCCAAGAACAGGCCCTCGCGAGGCCGTTCTCCCTTGTATTGTTCATCATCATCATCAGCCCAAGAGGCAATCCACACACCACACTGGAGTAGGGTATTACACCACATCGGTGGCCCGAACCAGTATAAACCCAGTGTCTCTTGTGGTGTTTTTTCTGTAGTTTAGATCCTTGCGAGACGGAGAGGTAGAGGGCATCATCTCCGCGCGCACCCCAGAGTTCGAACCTTAAGGGTCTGCCGGAACCCGTGAAATCCGACACCTTGAGCTCTTCCCAGCTTCCTATGGAGTTCTCAGGGAGGCTGTTAAGCTAGTGCCTGGCCGGTCCCTTGAGCTTAAGTGTTAGGTATTTTATGGCATGGAGATCGTCTCCTCGAGCCATATGAATGTGGAGAAGAAAATCTTCGATCCATACGGCCGGGTCTATTGTCCCGTCGTATTGGTTAATGTTTACAGGTTTAAACCCTTCGGGGAACTGATGTCGCATTACCTCATCCGTGAATCACATCGGGTGAGCAGCGCCCCTGACCCGGGCTACATCATGCCGGAGATCGGCTGCCATGTCGTCCTGGTGCTGCTCTCGAATTATATTATTTCGGTCGCGCCAAGTTTGGTATCCATCCCTTCCAGCCGGGGCATAATCTCAAGATCCATAGATCGATCTTGTCTGTCCTGCTTTAGTGGTGAGGTCGTAACGGAGATCATATTGGTATTCTGGCTATGCTACCTCCTTGCCTTTACAGCGAGGGGGAATGGGTGCGTGTTCGGTCTCTCCTCCCGGCCTGTCCCTTCCTCGAGGGGGGCGATCGGGCTGGTCTACCTATTTATATCTTGGTAGTGCGGGCGAGAGGGCCTCGTTGTCAAATTGTGGCAGTAGCTTCTGCTTTGGGTAGCGTTTGGTTTTCTGTTGGTAGCCGTACCCTTCTTAGGTTGCTAGGACTTTTGTCCATCTATCGTTGAGGGTGTTTTGCTCGTCCTTCAACTGCTGCTGCTTCTTCAAGCTTCACATGGTGGCTATGAGCTGCTGCTTGAATCGCTCTTGGTCCAATAGGTCCTCCGCAACGATGAAGTCTTCGACTCCAAGACTGACCTCCTCTTTGGAGAGATGCATATAGTTGCTATCTTCGGATTCATCGGGGTCCTCGGGGTTATAATGAGCCCTGTGCCCCTCTGAGCCATCAAGCTATTGCTCGGGGGTGGGGTCGACGAGGTCTTGTGCGTTGTTCGGGGTCTCGGTGCCCATGTTGCTTTCCCTGCCTCGACGCCCCTTGGATCCTCGGCATTGTCTCCGCGTTTAGGCGGCACCTCGCCGGGCTTGTTACTATCTCGTCTGGGGGTGTCGTCCCCGTTATTAGCACCGTCGGTGTTGTCCTTGGGGGTGTCCACCATGTAAACATCATAGGTTAAGGTGGTCGTCCATCGGCCGGTGACGGGAGGGGTGGTGTCAGCGTGGGCCATGGCTTCGCTGTCGTCGGCCATGTTGTCGGCCTCCTCAGAGGCGTAGTCCAGCATGCCCGTTAAGTCTTCGATAGTGGCTACTAAGTGGGTGGTGCGTGGGATGCAAAATTCCATGTGGCCTGCCTCAAGGCCGTGCTGAGCGTAGGCCGAGGATGGGCCATCCAAGATAGTCATCAACTGGATCTGGTCTAGTGCCTCGTTTAACAGGGCGAGACTAGCCGGATTGGTGTATGAAATTTCTTCGGAGTCTACCTCCGGTGTGGCGATGAGGCGAGGGGTGAGTCCGGCCGAGGTTGACTCCTGGTCTTCGGACACGACACCCGCGTCAAGTCTCAATGCTGGATGCAGAAGAGCTAATCCGGAGATCGGATCGGGGAGAGGTACCAAAGTCGATACTTCGGGATCCGTGGGCATCCCAGGTAAGGCTGAGAAGCCAATGAATATCATATCGCCCCGAGTGTCGGTGATGTAATCTAAGTTACCAAACCTGATCTGGTGCTTAGGGGCGAAATTGTCGACATGGTCGAGATGAGCGGTCGAGCCGGCAGGCAGAACAATGCTGCCGAACGTGGAAAGTTGCCTGGGGACGAAGATGTCCCCGGTGTTGATGCCTCTTCGATGATCAGGCGAGCAATTGATCCTTCGGAAATCCAATAGTGGAACTCTCAATGAAATCACCAATGTCGGTGTCAGAACCAGCGGATCTCGGGTAGCGGTGTCCCGAGCTGTGGATCTTAGATCAATGGTGTCGGATTTCGGGTTCCTACAGACCCTTAAGGTTCGAACTCTGGGGTGCGCGCGGAGATTATGCCCTCTACCTCTCCGTCTCGCAAAGATCTAAACTACTGAAAGAACAGCACAAGGGACACAGATTTTATACTGGTTCGGGCCACTGATGCGGTGTAATACCCTACTCCAGTGTGGTATGGTGGATTGCCTCTTGGGCTGATGATGACTACAAGGCCGAACAGCCTCGCGAGGGTCTGTTTTTGGCCTGGGGGATGAATTGCTAGGAGGGGTTCAATCGCCCTTCTCTCTCTCTGATGCCTATCTAACTGATTGCCGGGTTGCTAGATGTTCCGATCTTCCTCGATGCCTCTACCCTGGGGGTGGCTCGTCCTATTTATAGGCAAAGGCCCTGGGCCTCTTCCCAAATATTGAGAGGGAAGGGCGCCAACAATTGGCCATTTTGAAGGGGAACATCTGGTACACTTATCCTGACTAAAGTTGGTCCTCGCCTGCCAAAGGTTCTATGGTGACGCCGTCCTGGGCTCCACGATGACCTCCTCCCCACCATTGGACAGGTCTTGGTCTCGTTGCACCGAAATGGATGCCTTTGGTTGATCCTCTTGCCTGCGCTTGCCCCCTTTGCACCAAAGAGGAAAGGAGGACACCGCGCGGGTTGGCGCCCGCCTGGTACCCCTGGTCGTCATGGCTTGCGTCATGGGCACCTCGTGAGGTACCCCGCCTTGATCTCTCCGCCTCCTCGTGAGTCAGCCTGATGAGGCCGCACCTAAGGAAGCTCCGCGTCGTCCGCCCCGCGAGGGTCTCGGGTCTTGCGTTGACTAAGATGGGCCATGCTGGGCCCCCTTTAAGCCACGCCGCAGGCCGCAGGCAGGCAAGTCTGGGGACCCTCGTTCCCAGAACGCCGACAGTAGCCCCCGGGCCCAAGGCGCGCACGGACTTGGCCGTGCTGAGGGGCGAAAGAGCAAGGGCGAAGCGCCGCGGGCTCTAACAGCCTGCGGCCTTGGGCGCCGCGTGGTGGTTGATGGGACGTGGGCGTCTCCGCTTCCCCACGACGCCTTGGTGATCGCGCAGATTGGACAAGTCCCTGCATGCAGATCGTGTCATGATTACCAGTGATCGTGGAGGCCGACGGTTGGCCTTCGCCGGCTATAAGTATGGCACTGCGCGTGCCCTTCTAGCCCATCTCTCCTTCCTTCTCCTTCTTCTCCATGGCTCCGTCGAGGAGGTTCTCGACTGCAGAGAAGGGGAAGGCCCGCCAGGTTGAGCCTGCCTCTCCCCCGCCCAAGCGCGGCCGAGGGCGCCCTCGGAAGCATCCCGTGGCCGCCACGGCAGCTTCCCGCGGCCGTCGAGATGGTTCTCAGCATGGTGACGGGCGAGCTGCTGCGGTCGAGGGACGCGCTTTGGTCGCACGCTCCCCTAGGCCGTGCTTTCGCGCTGCGGAGGTGCTGCCGGAGTTTGTCGTATGGTCGGCGGAGCCGACTAGTGCCCGACTCCAACTCCCTCGCTTCCTCCTTGGTGAGCTCCCGGGCGGCCTCTGGCTTTAGGCGGACGGCTGCTGCAGCCGGGCCTCATGGGCTGCAATGGAGGTCTCCGCCACTGGGAGCTTGGCCTTGACTCGTGGTTGGCAGGCGTTCGCCCGTGCTCGTGGCCTGGGGCGCCGGTGGACTCTGCACTTTAGGTTTGACGGTGATGCCACCCTCTACGTGAGGGTGTTTGGGGAAGATGGTCGCCGCGCAGGGTGTTGCCCTGAGGACGACGACCGCGGCCGGGGACCCAGCCCCGACGATGATGGAGGAGATAGCGCCCGTGTGGTTGGCGGCGCTCAAGGCTCCCCAAGCTTCATCGACTCTTCTTCAAGCGACTCTTCCATCGGTGGCCGCAGTCAGCCCCCTCGCGTCGCGCCTGCTTGGGAGGCGGCAGTACGTCCGCCCGCCGTCGCGCCCCGGTGAAGCGCGAGAGGGAGTCTGCTTGAGCCCCGGAGGCAGCCCGAGTCTCCTCCGCAGGCCGGTGTGAGGCGAGCCGCGCCGGACTTGTCCTTTCTTTTCCTTTTGTTTCCTGCGTAAAAGAAAACAGCTGCGTGGAGCCCCGCGGGGGCGTGTTCGGGGTTATTGCTGTTAACCATTGCCTTGGTTCCGTTTTCGTGCCCTTCGGCTGTGTGTCTGCACGTAGATAGTTCCCGGCCCCAGCCGTAGGGGGGGGGCGACCGACCCAGGCCCTGTGTGGGTGTCGCGGTGCCCGAGGGGCACGGACTGGAGGGGTGCTCCTGTAACGGGCCCAGGTCATGAAACCTTCGAACGACTAGAACAAGAACACTCGTGAGGGCGCTTGGCTATCCTCCCTCGCGAGGCCTTGCATAAGAGAAATCAAAGCAGGGGAGTAAAAATCCACGAACCACAAACCAACGACGGCAATAGTTTCAATAAGACTTCAAATGCGAACAAACAAGCCAACTGCGGAAAGCAAATGAAAAAGCCACGTCCGGCACCTAATCTAGTCTTCGACGTCTTCTCACCAGTGCAGAGCTAAGTGCTGCCACTGGGTGTGGGAGGGTGCCCCAGGGCCTGAGGCCGGCGCTCCTGAGACTCCGGGGCGTGTACAGCCCCAACTCATTATTACGTGAGAGTGTCACGGGCGGTGAGCTTCACAGGCGTTGGCCTTCTTCACAGGCTCCGGGCCTTTCTTCTTAGGGGAAACGAGCTTCACGGGCATTTTCCCTCTTCACAGGCTCCGGGCCTTTTCCAAGACGCGACAGCTTCATAGGCACTCGCCTTCTTCACAGGCTCTGGGCCTTCTCCAAAAAGGATAATCTTCACAGGCGTTCGCCTTCTTCACAGGCTCTGGGCCTTCTCCAAAAAGTATAATCTTCACAGGCGTTCGCCTTCTTCACAGGCTCCGGGCCTTCTCCAAAAAGGATAATCTTCACAGGCATTCGCCTTCTTCACAGGCTCTGGGCCTTCTCCAAAAAGGATAATCTTCACAGGCGTTCGCCTTCTTCACAGGCTCCGGGCCTTCTCCAAAAAGGATAATCTTCATAGGCGTTCGCCTTCTTCACGGGCTCTGGGCCTTCTCCAAAAAGGATAATCTTCACAGGCGTTCGCCTTCTTCACAGGCTCTGGGCCTTCTCCAAAAAGGATAATCTTCACAGGTGTTCGCCTTCTTCACAGGCTCTGGGCCTTCTCCAAAAAGGATAATCTTCACAGGCGTTCGCCTTCTTCACAGGCTCTGGGCCTTCTCCAAAAAGGATAATCTTCACAGGCGTTCGCCTTCTTCACAGGCTCTGGGCCTTCTCCAAAAAGGATAATCTTCACAAGCGTTTGCCTTCTTCACAGGCTCTGGGCCTTCTAGGGGTAGAACCTGCGGAGGTGATGGATGTTCCATGCGTTCTGGATCGGCTCCCCCTCCTGAGTCTCCAAGTGCGCGGAGCCAGGCCTAGAAACATGAACAACCTTGAACGGGCCCTCCCACATGGGAGAGAGCTTGTGCAGCCCCTCCCTGGAGAGAACCCGCGTGAGCACGAGGTCTCCTACCTCGAGATTTCTGGGGCGGATGTTGCAGCAGTGATATCGTCGTAGTGCCTGTTGGTACCTCGCCACTCGTAGCGCAGCTTCTTGGCGGCGTTCCTCCCCCAGCACGAGGTCCATCCCCCGCATGGCGTCCTGCTACGCCTCGTCGAACGCTAGGACCCATGCGGAGCGACGTCTGACCTCGTGACGGAGGACTGCTTCGGCTCCGTAGACCAGGAAGAACGGGGTCTCTCCAGTCGGCTTGGTCGCGGTTGTGCGGATGGACCACAGCACGAACTGAAGCTCATCGTACCAACCTTTGCCGCAGGCCTCCAGCTTCTTCTTGAATGTCCTGGTCTTGAGGCCCCTCAGGACCTCCGCGTTGGCTCGTTCGGCCTGGCCGTTGCTTCGCGGGTGCGCCACCGAGGCGTAGCATATCTGCGTTCCATGGTTAGCACAGTATGTTTTGAAGAGGTTACTGGTGAACTGCAAACCGTTGTCTGTAATGAAGGCACCCCGAACCGGCTCATGATGCCCCTGATGAACTTGACAGCGGAGCCCGCGGGAATGGTGCGGACGACCTCTACTTCTGCCCACTTGGTGAACTTATCCACGGCGACGTAGAGGTAGCGGTAGCCCCCTGGCGCCCGAGGAAACGGGCCCAGGATGTCCAGCCCCCAGACTGCAAACGGCCACGAAAGGGGTATAGTCTGCAGGCCTCCTGCCGGCTGATGGATCTGCTTGGCGTGAAATTGGCAGGCCTTCACCAGTTTGGCAACGTCGTTGAGTGCGGTGGGCCAGTAGAACCCACTGCGGAATGCCTTACCAACAAGGGTCCGTGATGACGGTCTCTGCAGTGTATGTCCTCCAGCAGTTCCTTTCCTTGCTCCCTGGAGATGCAGCGCATGGATACATCGTTCGGTCACCTCCGGTAGAGCTCTCCATCCCTGATGCAGTACGCCGTGGCCTGCCATACCACACGCTCTGCTTCCTCCTCCTTCTCCGGCAGGGTCCCTTGTGTCAGATAACTCCAGAGCTCTGTGATCCAGCACCCGTCCTGTGGTTCCATCGTCAGGAGCAGGCGTGCTCCTGAACCTGGGCCGCAGACCGGGGCTCCCGAGGCAAGTGGCCGGGGAAGTTCCTCTCTCGGCTGAGCCGTGTTTGACAAAGACGGCAGGGCCGAGGGCTTGAAGAGCCGCTCCTCAAAGACGCCAGGCTCCTGAGGCAACCGCCTGGACGCCCGCCTGGCGATGTTATCAGCCTCCTGGTTGGTGCCACGGGCACGTTCTTCAACTCCAGCCCCCAGAACTGCTTCTCCATCCTGCGAACCTCCGCTAGGTAGGCCTCCATGTGCTCGTCTTTTGGCTCGTATACCTTGTTGGAGAAATTGACAAGGAGCTGCGAATCGCCCTAGATGGTGAGGCGCTTCACCCCCAGGGCGGCTGCAGCCTTCAAGCCCGCTATCAAACCTTCGTATTCCGCTATGTTGTTGGAGACCTTTTCGCCCTGCTGGAAACAGAGCTGCACAGCGGAGTAGAGCTTGTCCTGGGTGGGCGACACCAGCACCGCACCAGCCCCTGTGCCGTGCCTAGAGAATGCCCCATCGAAGTACATGACCCAGCCTTCTGGTGCCTCGCTCCCTGGGGAGAGGAACCGATCCTCGTCGTCCTTGAGGCCTGGTGCCTCCGTCCATTCTGCCACGAAATCTGCCAATGCTGCTCCCTTTATAACCCGGGTTGTGCTGAACTCGAGCTGAAATGCCTGCAGTTCTATGTTCCACTCAGCGACCCTTCCGGCTGAGTTAGGGCTCCTGAGCACTCTCTCCAAGGGATATGACGAGACGACCTTGATGGGGTGACCCTGGAAATAGTGCCGCAGCTTGCGCGAGTCCACCAGTAGCGCGACGAGGAGCTTCTGAGGCATGGGGTACCGGGCCCTTGTGTCCCGTAACACCGTGCTGACGAAGTATACTGGGTGCTCAACAAGGCTGAGGGCACTAGTGCTCGCGGCGCCCTCCGGAGGCAAGGGCGCCTCGCGAGGTGACGGGGCTTCTGGAGGCGGACCATCCAGGTGACTGGCCTCTCCCGCTTCCGGTGCACTCTTTGGCGGCTGATCTTCCTCAACCGCGGTAGCAGTTTCTGTGGGCCTTCCTTGTTCCTGTTTTGCCTTGTCTCGGGAAGCTGCTGTGGTTCTGATTTGGCGCTCCTCCCTAACTGCCACCAGGGCTGCGCTGGCAGAGTAGGGAGTGGCGGCGAGGTAGAGCACCAGGGGCTCTTGAGGACGCGGAGCCACCATAACTGGGGGAGCTGGTTAGGTATCTCTTAAGATCTCGAAACGCCTTGTCTGCCTCTTTAGTCCATTCAAAAGGCCCCTTTTTCTTCATTAGCTGGAAGAAAGGCAGCGCCTGCTCCCCCAGTCTGGAGATGAAGCGCCCTAGCGCGGTCACGCGTCCAGTGAGCTTCTGCATTTCTCTGAGGGTCTTTGGTGGGCTCATGTCCTCGACCGCCTTGACCTTTTTCGGGTTAGCCTCAATGCCTCGATGGGATACGAGGAAACCCAATAGCTTGCCTGAGGGGACCCCGAACACACACTTCTCTGGGTTGAGCCGCAGGTTCACTACGTCGAGGCTCGCGAAGGTTTCCTTTTTTTAGAACATAGACGTCAGAGATGTCCGGCTTTAAATTAATAAAGCCCTCAACATAGGCAGCGTGCAAATACGGAACAAACCAAATGAACGGAACCAAAGCTAGTCAACCATGTTCTAAGGAATGCCAAAGGCGATGATGACGAAATAAAGTGCATTACATGGCATAGCCAGCCAGACTAACGAGCACGCAGGCTCAATGGTAACCAAGACCAAAAGGGCTGCCCATCCCTATGAGGCAGCAGACGAAGGTGACGGGGCTCGGGACACCGAGTACACGGAGCGGAGTCGTGCTATAGCTTGTCGATGGAGATCAGAGTCCTGTTGTCTTCCCAGCGGTGCCCACTGCTGCAAGAATAATATGCATTTGAAGATAACATCAGCGGGGTGAGAGGGAAACACTCCCTCAATAGTAAACTTGTTACGAATATGCCATAAGGCCCACAGCATGGCCGAGGCACATGTCCACATGATCCGGCGTAAAGAGCCCTGGATCGAAGATAGATATGACACAAGCTCAGAGCGTGAGCGTGGATCCCAATCCACCCCAGCGGCCTCACGGACCGCGCTCCAAGCAAAGCGCGCCAAAGGACAATGGAAGAACACGTGGTCAGCATCTTCCGCGTTATCACACAAAGCGCAAGGCCCGGAAGCAGGGCCATTGCGCTTAGCTATATTAATAGAGGTAGGAAGGCGGTCTTGGCATAATTGCCATAGGAAGACCTTAATCTTTAACGGGATTCACGCCTTCCAAAGCCCCGTGGCTGCCATAGGGGCATGGCCACGGCACAACTCTCTATACATGGACTTGACAATGAACCTGCCAGAGCCCGAAAGTCTCCAAGAGACCTGGTCTGCGGAGTCCGACAAACGCACGTTCACTATCAGAGCCCGCAGGCGATCCCATTCTGGCAACTCCGGTCCCAAAAGCTCTGAAGTAGATGGGAGGCGGAGTGGCACTTAGGGCTGACGCAACCAGCTGGTTGGGCTCAACCGCGATGGAATAGAGATGGGTGAACTCAGACCAAAGAGGTTGCTGGCCAATCCATGCCAAAAACGTATGGAGCGGCCATTATTAACCATGAACCTCGTGCCCCTGGCGAAGTATGGTTTGAGGGATTGGATGGAGGTCCAGAAAGGTGACCTGTGAGGTGTTGCCTCAAAGAAATTCCCATGCGGTAAGTACTGGCACGGAGGAGGTCAATCCAGAGGCCGGTCCCACCCTGGGACAGTTTCCAGATCCACTTGCACATAAGTGCAATGTTCATCAGCTTAGAGTTGATGATCCCGAGCCCCCCCTGGGCTTTAGGTCTACAAACGGCTTGCCACTTAACCATGTGTTACTTCCGTTTTGGACCCGCTCCTTCCCAAAAGAAACGTGCCCGCGGTGTGTCCATTTTCGTGTGGACCCCATCAGCCAACAAGAACATACCCATGGCGAACATGGGTAGGGACGAGAGGCTGGAGTTAGTAAGGATTAGTCTTGCCCCTGAAGACATAAATCGACCTCTCCACGGACACATCCGGTCCGCCACCTTAGTGTTGAGAGGTTCCCAATCGGCAATCGAGCATTTATTCTTTGCGATCGGGAGGCCGAGGTAGGTAAACGGAAACTTTCCAAGTTTACAATTGAGCAAGTTGGCAACCCGTTCACTTTCGGTCGCGTCCATCCCTATGGACACCACTTCACATTTGTGAAAGTTAATTTTTAGTCCGGACATGAGTTCAAAACACAGCAAGATGGC
This sequence comes from Aegilops umbellulata, assembly GCA_032464435.1. NCBI lineage: Eukaryota > Viridiplantae > Streptophyta > Magnoliopsida > Poales > Poaceae > Aegilops > Aegilops umbellulata. The sequence continues at coordinate 223,787,248 of CP136056.1, read as the reverse complement.
CTTAACCGTTGCAATACTGTGTGCGTCCGGCTCAAAAAGGAGTATAGTGTCATCCGCATATTGCAGATGTGACACACCTCCTGGGATCAGGTTACCGACCACTCCCCTGATGTGGCCAGCAGCGCGAGCTTTGTCTAGCATGGCACCTAAGGCGTCCGCTACAAAGTTGAAAAGCAACGGTGAGGCTGGGTCCCCTTGACGCAGCCCACGCTTGTTGCGGAAGAAGTTCCCTACTTCTCCATTTACCGCTATCGCCGTTTGGCCTCCCGAGACCAGTTGCATCATACGGTGAACCCAAACCGCCGAAAATCCTCGATCCAGAAGGATTTGTCAGAGGAACTCCCAGTTCATTCGATCGTACGCCTTCTCAAAATCTAATTTCAAAAGAATTGCCGGCTGGCGAGTGCATTTGAGTGAGTGAACGATCTCTTGGAGGGCCAACGGCCCCTCCAAGATGTTGCAACCACGAATAAAAGCCGATTGGTTCCTACTAATAATGCGATGAGCCACCGGAGACAAGCGAGTAGAACAAGCCTTAGAACAAATTTTAAACGGGACATTGATAAGCGCTATGGGGCGAAAAAGTCTAATGTTGTCCGCGCCCTGAACTTTGGGGATAAGCGAAAGAACCCCAAAGTTAAGGCGAGAGATGTCTACTGTGCCACGCATAAACCCGTTACATACTTCGAAGATAGGGCCTTTGAGTACTTGCCAAAATCTTTTGAACATCGCCACCGGCCACCCATCCGGACCCGGAGATGTGTCAGATTTCATCCCCAGGGCCGCCTGATCGATCTCCTGGGGAAGGAAGGCGAGGACCAATCCTTCATTCTCCTCGTGCGAGACCCGCAGTGCGGGATCCCAAACATCGACTACAGCCGAGCCCTGGACTCCTCCCTGGAGCCCATCAACTGGATGTAGAAGTCATAAATGTGATGTACGATATCCTGTTGGCGCAAAAGGAGCCCCTGCTCAGATTGCAGTCTCAGGATGGCGCACTTACGTCGTCGGCCGTTAGCATAGGCATGGAAATATTTTGTATTCGCGTCCCCCTTGAGCGTCCACTTGATTCCACCCCGCCTACGCCAGTACTCCTCCTCTGCACGTAGGAGGGACTCAACTTGGGCCTCAACAGCGTATCGCTGAGCCCAGTCTTGCTCCGAGAAGACCTGTGAGTCCGCAGCAGCATCCATCCGGGCGAGGTCCGCGACCAAGCGTGCTCGAAGCAACTTGTCCTCACGGCCCTGGTTGGCCCCCCAGCCTTTGAGAGCCGTCTGCATCCCCACCCCTGCGGCAATCCAGAAATCCACGGGCCCTCATGTGTGCCCGATATGGGCAACACAAGTCTCCCATTTGGAGAGGAAGATTTGATCAAATTCCGGGTGCTCAAACCACGCGGTTTCAAAGAAAAAACGTGGGCTTCGTTTTAACCGATCCTCCCCCGAGGAGAGGATTAAATGGACGTGGTCCGATCCAATCCTCATTTTAGCGTGAAGGGGCACATGGGGAAAAGCATCTCCCACTCCGCGGACATAAAAACTCGGTCAAGCACTGACCGAACCGGTGTAAGCTGCTTGTTTGTCCAAGTGTAACGTGCGCCCACGCGGGCCACTTCCCTAAGGGCCATTGATGCTATCGCATTATTGAGCATGGACACCCTTGTCCAGTTAACAATCCTGTTGTTCTTATCCGCTCCCGAACGGATTAAGTTAAAATCCCCACCGACTATCAGTGGTAAGTTACGTACACCCAAGGCCACTACCTTCTCCTGAAGTTCCCCCAAGAACTCTTGCGAGTGCGAGTGATCGGCCGGGCCATAAACCACGATAACCTCCCACTCGTGGAGTGTCGCGCGGTGGCGGACGTGTGCCGACACGAAAAAATGACCGGCATCCCACGCCACCACCTCGCAGCAAACATGGCTGATGCCAAGGAGCAGACCCCTAGAGTGGCCTACCGCAGGCACCCAGTGCCACGTGAAGCGTTCGAGCGGGTCGATGGCTAGCAAGTCTCGGTGAGAGAATTCAGCCTTGATGGTTTCCTGCAAGCCAACTACATCGATATCCTCGACGCGAATGAACTCTTTTAGCTGGGTCCGCCTCCCAACGTGGCCGAAGCCTCGGATGTTCCAGAAGATGAAACACATTAAATTATACGATTGCATAGGCGGATACCGCGAGCGGTAACCGCTTTGGCCACACGCCGTGTCTTTATAGGACCACGGGCTGAGGGGGACGGCGCAGCCCTTGCTGCTGTGTCCACCCGATCAGGCCTAGCAACAGGTACCAGAGAAGCCCCTGCTTCTTCTGGTACAATCGCAACGCGGGCCGCCGCTGCCTGGGCGAGCGCAGCCTGCACGATCTCCTTAGAGCGGATGAGAGATAAGAGCTCTCGAGCCTCTCTCTCATCTGACATATCAACCCCACTATCCGCTAAAATACCCCCAAGGCGCTCATCCGAATAATCATCAAAAATCGTAAAACGGGGTAGGGGGTTACCTTCGGTCTCCATGTTCTTCTGGGCCACCAAGAGTTGAGCGCGTTGGAGAGCAGGGAGGTTGCCCTTGGCGCTCTTGGACCGAGAACTTGCCCGCTCCTGCGCCACCGGAGTCGACGCCACCACCTTAGAGCGCTTGGCCGTGGAGATGGGCACCGCCTTGGTCACCTCCGCTCGGAGAGCGTCATAGGGAGGGGGGGCGCCGGCGAGGTCCCACCAACCGGACCCCCAGGGGAGGCCAACGCCATCACCACCGGCCGGTGCGGGGCAAGCGTGCCCGCACGCACCGAGGTAGGGCTCGTCGGCGCCTCCGGGGGAGTCTTGCGACCCACCGTCTTCTTGTATCAGGGTCTCGTCGCGAAGGTTTCCTCCACGTCTTGTATCAGGGTCTTGGCCTCCCGAGACTTCACTACGATGTCATCAACGTAAGCTTCAACATTCTTCCCGAGCTGCGGGCCCAAGGTGATGTGCATCAGCCGCTGAAAGGTCGCCCCCGCGTTACGTAGCCCAAATGGCATGCACGTGTAGCAGTACACCCCGCACGGGGTTAGGAAGGATGTCTTCTCGACGTCTTCCACCGCCATCTTGATATGGTGATACCCGGAGAAGGCATCCAGGAAATATAGCAGGTCACACTCTGCGGTGGAATCGACGATCTGGTCGATGCGGGGGAGCGGGAACGGATCTTGCGGACATGCCTTGTTGAGGTTGGTGAAGTCAACACACATGCGCTCCTTCCCTGCCTTCTTGGGCACAACGACAGGGTTGGCCAACCAATCCGGGTATCGGACCTCGCGAATGACCCAAGCGGCTTCCAACTTGCGGGTTTCTTGGACGATGAAGGCCAGCTTTTCTGTGGACTGCCGCCTTGCCTTGTGCTTCATGGGGCGCACGTTGAGGTGATGCTCGATTACGCTCCTGGGGATCCCTGCCAACTGATCAGGGTCCCAAGCGAATACCTTCTTGTTCGCGCGCAGGAACCTGATTAAGGCCTCCTCCTGCTCGGGCTCGAGGTTGGCGCCTATGGTGAAAGTGGCACTGGAGGACCCGTCCTCATCGACAGGTATCTGCTTGGTTTCTGCCCTGTCCTGGGTGAACAAACTGCTTCTTCTTGGCGGGCGCAGCCCCCTTGGGCTCGGGGGTCCCTGAGTAGGCGGGCTATGCCTATGCCGCCGCCTTGAAGGCGAGCTTGAGCACCCGCAGTGCGTCCTTGGTGTCCCCGTGCACGGTGAGGACACCACTGCTCCCGGGTATCTTCATCAGGTTGTACGCCGGGTGCGTGGCGGCCATGAACTAGGCCAGCGCTGGGTAGCCGAGGATGGCGTTGTAGGGGAGGCCGATGGGGGCGATGTCGAAGTCGACCATCTCCGTGCGGAAGTTGTCGTAGGTGCCGAAGGTTGCTGGGAGCCGGATCTGTCCCAAGGAGCTGGATGATCCGCCCCCAACGCCTGAGAAGGGCCGGCTGGGTTGCAGCCGTTCCAGGGGTATGCGGAGGAGATTGAAGGCCTCAACCGAAAGCACGCTGAGGCCCGCGCCACCATCGATGAGAGTTTTGGTGACGGCCACCTGGCAGATGGTGGGGGTGCACAACATGGGGAGCGTGCCCAAACTAGTCGAGTTGGAGGGGTGGTCCTCCGAGCTGAAGGTCAGGCCGGCCTTGTGTGCCGCCCGGTCCGGTGGAGCCCCCTGCCGCGGGGAAACAGCACTGACCCGGCGAACAAACGGCTTGACGTGGAGACTTGTGGGCGTCGCCTGCGAGCCGCCCAGGAGGGCCGCGATGGCCGGGGGTGTTGGTGTAGCGGTGCGACCGTCTTGCCGCACGGACGGTGTAACGCCCTGGACACACCCGCCGGTGGTCGTTACTCCTGGCGGGATCTAGACTGGCCCCACAGATCAATACTAGTCTTTTCTGCGCACTTTGTCCTCACTCGTGCGCACCCGGGAGCAACTTCCCGGTCGGTCACCCATCCTGACACTACTCCAAGTTGAGCACGCTTAACTTTGGAGTTCTGTCCGAATGGGCTCCCGGAAAAGAAGGAATTCCTTATTGATATGAGTAGTCTATCATCCCTAATAAGCAAGGCTATCACAGACGGATGCTGAGACGACGCTTGCTGCTCGTTCCTCACTGGGCCGGTGGCGGCGTTGGCGGCGGGTGACGGGGAACGACGAGGACCCCCACCGACGGGTGCCGTCTGGGCGACACGGGAAGCTATGGCGGCCCGGCGCTCGGCGCGGGCCCGACGAGCGTCGGGCATGGACGCGACGGTCGGAGGAGAGCGGAGCGGCGGAAGACAAATTCCGGCGCACCCCTACCTGGTGCGCCAAATGTCGGATTTCGGGTTCCGGCAGACCCTTAAGGTTCGAACTCTGGGGTGCGCGCGGAGATTACGCCCTCTACCTCTCCGCCTCGCAAAGATCTAAACTACTGAAAGAACAGCACAAGGGACACAGAGTTTATACTGGTTCGGGCCACCGATGCGGTGTAATACCCTACTCCAGTGTGGTATGGTGGATTGCCTCTTGGGCTGATGATGACTACTAGGCAGAACAGCCTCGCGAGGGTCTGTTCTTGGCCTGGGGGATGAACTCCTAGGAGGGGTTCAATCACCCTTCTCCCTCTCTCTGATGCCTATCTAACTGATTGCCGGGTTGCTAGACGTTCCGATCTTCCTCGATGCCTCTACCCTGGGGGTGGCTAGTCCTATTTATAGGCAAAGGCCCTGGGCCTCTTCCCAAATATTGAGCGGGAAGGGCGCCAACAATTGGCCATTTTGAAGGGGAACATCTGGTACACTTATCCTGACTAAAGTTGGTCCTCGCCTGCCAAAGGTTCTGTGGTGACGCCGTCCTGGGCTCCACGATGACCTCCTCCCCACCGTTGGACTGGTCTTGGTCTCGTTGCACCGAAATGGATGCCTTTGGTTGATCCTCTCGCCTGCGCTTGCCCCCTTTGCACCAAAGAGGAAAGGAGGACACCGCACGGGCTGGCGCCCGCCTGGCACCCCTGGTCGTCATGGCTTGCATCATGGGCACCTCGTGAGGTACCCCGCCTTGATCTCTCCGCCTCCTCGCGAGCCAGCTTGATGAGGCCGCGCCTAATGAAGCTCCGCGTCGTCCACCCCGCGAGGCTTGGCCCCTCGCGAGGGTCTCGGGTCTTGCGTTGACGAAGATGGGCCGTGCTGGGCCCCCTTTAAGCCATGCCGCAGGCTGCAGGCAGGCAAGTCTGGGGACCCCCGTTCCTAGAACGCCGACAAATGGGGAACAACGGACAATGATACGATGTTTACCCAGGTTTGGGCCCTCTTGATGGAGGTAAAACCCTACATCCTTATTGATTATATTGAAGTGTATAGGAGGATTACATAATCGATCTACCACGAGATCAGATGAACTAAACCCTAAACTAGTAGGATAATGGTTGTTGTTCCAGCCTCCACAGACTAACCCCCCCTGATTTATATAGACACTAGGGGTACCAGGGTTACACATGGTCGGTTACAAGGAAGGAATAAACATGCCGAATCCTCTCATAGTGACCTAGAGGGCACACCAAGGCACCAAAGAACTCATGTCCGGATACGGAGTCTCCTCATAGTTTGGTCTTTTAGTACTGGCAATGTGGCCCAGCTATCCGGCTCATGAGGGACTAGCCGAGGACCCCATAACCCAGGACTCCCTCAGTCACCACTAGTGAGAAGTGGTGACAACACCTGATGCAGTTTGCAACCAAACAACGTGTGATTTGTGCGCCTAGTGCAACGTGGGCAACCAAACGGAGGGTCAATTTTGGTTCCCTCATGCAGCCATCCTAGATGCGGACAACCAAGTTATGTGCATATGCTGGTTTTGGGTTGTTTTACCTCAGCCAGGGCCATCTGATACACACATGCAATGCAAGCAAAATCGTTGCAGGGAAGCAAACATGCCCAACATTTGTCACCCCTACATTCCCTCAGCTGCCGCCACACACACCCACAACACACACACACACACACAGAGAGACACACACACAGAGATAGGAGTGGTGCCTCCTCAGCCACGCGACTCTTTCCTCGCTCTGCTCGATGAGCCTCAACACCGACGGGCTCCTCCACAATGCCCTGCACCTCCTCTCTCTCTCTCTCTCTCTCTCCCCCCCCCCCTTCTCTGACCAGAATTCCGGGGCAAACACTATAGTAATGCCACTGCCTTCCTTCCCATAGGTCTCTGTCGGCACTGCCCCCATCGGCTCCAGCTACTCCACTAACCATCATGACCACTTGATCTTCCTGCCACTGTCCTATACATCACTGATGTCGCTTGAAGCTACGTCGGTATTTCCCCAAAGAGGAACGGATGATGCAGCACAGCGGCGGTAGGTATTTCCCTTATATATGAAACCAAGGTTATAAAACTAGTAGGAGAACCAAGCAACACAATGTAAACAGCCCCTACACACAGATAACAAATCCTCACAACCCGACGTGTAAAAGGGGTTGTCAATCCCTTTCAGGTAGCGGCGCCCCCGATGGGCAAGCGGACGTGAGATAAAATTGTAGTAGATTGATAGATCGAATGCCAAATAAAATAAATAAGGATAAATTGCAGCGAGGTACTTTTGTATTTTTGGTTTAATAGATCTGAAAATAAATGCAAGGAAAAAGTAGATCGGAAAGGAAAATATATGAGAAAGAGACCCGGGGGCCGTAGGTTTCACTAGTCGCTTCTCTCGAGAAAAATAGCAAACGGTGGGTGAACAAATTACTGTTGGGCAATTGACAAAACTTCAAATACTCATGACGATATCCGGGCAATGATCATTATATAGGCATCACGTCCAATATTAGTAGACCGACTCCTGCCTGCATCTACTACTATTACTCCACACATTGACCGCTATCCAGCATGCATCTAGTGTATTAAGTTCATGGAGAAACGGAGTAATGCAATAAGAACGATGACATGATGTAGACAAGATCTATCTATGTAGAGATAGAACCCATAGTTTTATCCTCAGTAGCAACGATACATATGTGTCGGTTCCCCTTCTGTCAGTCGGATCAAGCACCGTAAGATCGAACCCACTACAAAGCACATCTTCCCATTGCAAGAAAACTAGATTAAGTTGGCCAAACAAAACCCAAATATCAGAGAAGAAATACAAGCCTATAAGCAATCATGCATAAAAGAGATCAAAGAAACTCAAATACTTTCATGGATATAAAAAGATAGATCTGATCATAAACTCAAAGTTCATCGATCCCAACAAACACACCGCAAAAGAGTTACATCATCTGGATCTCCAAGAGACCATTGTATTGAGAATTCAGAGAGAGAGAGATGAAGCCATCTACCTACTAACTACGGACCCGAATTTTTACAAAGAACTACTCACGCATCACCGGAGAGGCACCAATGGAGGTGGTGAACCCCATCCGAGATGGTGTCTAGATTGGATCTGGTGGTTCTGGACTCTGCGGCGGCTGGATGAATATTTCGTCGACTCCCCTAGGGTTTTAGGAATATTGGGGTATTTATAGAGCAAAGAGGCGGTCCGAGGGGCACCCGAGGTGGGCACAACCCACCAGGGCGCGCCTGGGCCTCCTGGCGCGCCCTAGTGGGTTGTGCTCTCCTCGGAGCACCCCCCAGGCACAGCCAGGGCCCATTATATTCCTTCTGGTCAAAAAAAATCTTCGTAAAATTTCGTTGTGTTTGGACTCTGTCTAATATTGATTTCCTACAATGTAAAAAACATGCAGAAAACAACAATTGGCACTTGGCACTATGTCAATAGGTTAGTACCAAAAAATGATATAAAATGACTATAAATGATTATAAAACATCCAAGATTGATAATATAACAGCATGGAACAATCAAAAAAATTAGATATGTTGGAGACGTATCAATCACCGCCCTCTCTGACTTCCTTTCGACCATGGACACCAAGGCCGCACCTCGCCTGCTTCCTAATGCAACTCCTAGAGCCAGCCCTTGAACCGGGCTTCTTTGTAAACCGACGCTCTAGCTGGGGCGGTAAACGAGTCGAGTTCGAGCGAGTTGGATTGGGCTCAACTCAACCTATATTAAAATTCGAGCAAGCTCAAACCAAGAAAATACTAAAAAAACACTTCCATGATGATACGTGCACTGGTACAACGATGTGCTATACAAACGGTTTTTAACCCCTTCCGCGACGACATTTGGAACCATCGCCAAGTGAGTGTGGGCGATAAGGGGGGTCCTTCCCACACAACCTAGAAACAGTCGGGATAGGCCCTCCTGGGACACCAAATGAGCTCGTGTGCGATCGGGCGAGGCATCGAAACCCATTCATTTCCGTAGGTATGTACATCCCACACGATGAATCCGAGAAAAACATTTTCGTAGGAATGTACATCCCACACGGTGAATCCCAGAAAAACATTTCCGTAGGTATGTATGTCGGTGTACTAGAGTAGGGGTACCCTAGTATCCCAAACTTGTGCACGGGCAGTCGCAGCGTCCCGCGGCAAGGCTTGCCCGGTGACCGCCAAGGCCCTCTGTGGCCCCTTTTAAGCCATTCAAGAACAAAGTATTTAAGCCAAGGAGACAAGTCCCCGGCAAGAGGAGCTTGCCGGGAAGGCCACTCAAGCCACAAGACCCCGGCAAGAGGAGCTTGCCGGGAAGGCCAACCAAGGCATCTCAAGAAACTTGCCGCGATGCGCCACGCGTCCCGGCAAGACCCGGCGAGCGGCAAGCTCCCGGACGCGACAAGACAATGGCCGCGGCAAGGCGCTTGCCACGGCAAGCAACCACTCTGTACCTGCGCTCCAGCGCACCCACCTACGTGTCGCTCTGGGACCCTTCCGGGCGTACGTGGCGGGAGGTTGTGCAGCCAGGGGTACACGGTGGCAAGCGGCACTGACAAGATCGCCATCGTGGCGAGCGGTGGCGTCCCTGACGGTCCCTTTTCTGCACTGTTTGGGCGACGTAGATAGGCATTTAATGCCTTTGTCCCCTGCCGTCAGGGTTAGGTATGATACACTGTGCAGGTAGCTGTACCAACCGCAGCACCTTTTCCATTTTTGCCCTTGCCTACGTTGCCACCTGTCGGTGACCCCTTGAGCATATAAAAGGAGGCCCATGCGCAGTGTAGAGGAGGAGGACGAACAGTAGAACACTCACGCTCCGTCTCGTTAGCTGCTGGTGTGTACTGTAGCACTCAGCGCTCCCGAGCAAGAACTCAATACAATCCACAAAGCAGCAGTAGGAGTATTATCTCTCCGGAGAGCTCCGAAGCTGGGTAAAACCCCTCGTGTGCCTCGCCTCGATCCGCTCTTTGCGCGACCTCCGCCCCCCACCGAACCAAAAGGGGCTCCGTCCCCATAGGTGCTCGCGGAGTCAGCTTCCCCGACATCTTTGGCGCGCCAGGTAGGGGGCGTCGAGGTTGTGTGAACCCGATCCGGCGTTCACACGAGCTAGATCTTCATCGACTTCATCGACATGCCGCCGAAGAAGAAGGCTTCAGAAGCGGCTGCTCCGTCCGCGTCAAACCCACCGCCGCCGGAGCAAACGGCTGGTGGGGAAGACGCTGGCGGAAGAACGGGCGTCAACGAGGGAGCCCACGGTGCCGCCAGGTCCAAGGACAAGGCTGCGTTGCCCGTCGGCGGCGTAGCAGGCTCCCACGACGACCGGACGTCCGTGGATGCTCCGCGCCCATCTCAGGAAGCGCGGGACCGGCAGCGTCATGGTACTCACGGTACCATACGCTTGCTGGACCCAAATCGAGTTGGTGGATCTCGGGATGCTCAAGGCCAGCATGCACGCCAACGTGCTGGCGCGAGCGAGGCACGGTCACTTGGACGGAATACTGCTCCTTCTAACATCGTTGGAAGTCCGAGCATATCCCGTTCCTCGCACCGTTCGCCACCGCTGCCCGCCACTCCAGCAGAAGCTTTGGCGCGAGGTCAACTGCTCCTAGACTTCCCTCCAACGCCAGACAAGATCGACGACTGCAGGGCCACCATTCAGAGCCTCATCGGCTTCACCAACGGCGACACTCCACGGCGGCCGACCACATCGCAGCCGCGGCAAGCCAGCCAGGTGCGAGCCGATGGCGACAAGACCGGTGGGGGTGCAACCACCGTGCACTCTCCGCCCCGAAGGCCAAGATCGCCGACTCGCCGGGTCCACCGTGACAGCGACTCCACTACTTCATCTGATCCGCGAAGTCATCGCGATCAGCGCCAAGTTCTTCACGAACGACAGCAAGAAGACGCTCGCACTCGCATCGAGCGTCGAAGAGAGGCGCGGCGTCAATCAGACCAGCGCGCTGGACCCACTGTCGACATGCATGCGCCAGGGGAACCAGGCGACCTGCATATGCGGTAGGTTGCCCTGCGTTTACTCGTGAGCTGCGGCAAGTCCAGTGGCCCAGCACGAAAAATTTCAAGCCAGACGTACCGGAGAAGTACGACGGCAGGTTGCATCCGTCGGAGTTCCTCAGCATTTACACCATCGCGGTGCAGGCTGCCGGGGGGCGAGACGACAAGATCCTTGCCAACTACTTCCCGCTGGTGCTCAAACCCAATGTCAGGTCCTGGCTCATGCACTTGCCGGAAAACTCCATATCCTCCTGGGCAGACCTATGCCATCAGTTTGTCGGCGCCTTTACGGGCGGCCACAAACCTCATGGCCAGGAGAGTGACCTTCACCTGCTTGCCCAGAAGGAAGGAGAGCCTTTGCGCAAGTACATCCAGAGATTCAGCCAAGTGCAACGCAACATCCCAGATGTCCACCCTGCCGCGGTCATCAGCGCGTTCCACCAGAACGTGCGTAACCGCAGGATGCGGGAGGAGATGGCGATGTGCAAGATCAGAGACGTGAGCGAGCTATATGCTCTGGCCGACAGGTGTGCACGTGCTAAGGAAGGGAGGAAACTCCCCGGAGAGAATACAGGAACGGGAGTATCTGACAGCGAGGATGCTGCCCCGGCAAATAAAAACCGGCGGCGGAACAATAGGAAGAGGAAAGGCAAAGATGTGCTAATTGTTGAGCAGTCCGGCAACGACGGTGGCGCTAAGAAAGCCAAAGATGGTAGCTCCGGCAAGGATCTTGCCGCATGCGCCAACTGCCAGGCTGTGGCGGCCGCCGACAAGCAGGACGACACCAACAAACAGTACTGCAAGATCCACCGCACCAAGGGCCATGACCTCCAGAGCTGCAAGAAGGTCGAGCAGCTTGTCGAGCTGCAAAAGGCCGAGTACGAGCGACGCGACAAGGAGAAAGCCCAAGCAGGTGCTGGAGGATCCGGTATGAAGTGCACCGGCCGGGGAGGACGCCGCGGCAAGGCCAATCAGCGGCAAGGAGACAGACCTCCCCGCGGCCGCGACAAAGATGAAGACGACGACGACGAAGACATGGATGATGAAGAGACCAGTGAGCAGGAGTTTCAGAAAGCCATAGAGGTCTTGTGCGTTGACGGCGGTGCTTCTCTGCATACTTCACACCGCCAACTCAAGCAGTGGGTGCGGGAAGTCAATGCGGCAGAACCACCCGTCGAGTCACGCAAGCTTCTGAAATGGTCCAGCACGCCTATCATCTTTGATATTGAGGACCACCCTGATCGCACAACTGCGGTCGGGTGTTTGCCGATGTTGGTCTCACCAACTATCCGCAACCTCAAGGTCACTTAGATGCTAGTTGACGGCGGGGCCTGCTTGAACCTGATCTCCTCCGTTGTGCTCCGGAAACTCCAAGTCCCTGACAGCGAGCTCGAAGAGACCGGCACATTCCAAGGAATCAACCCAGGAAGGAGCAAGCCGAAGGGGAAGATCACGCTACCGGTGACATTTGGCAGCGAGCTAAACTTCAGGACTGAGAGGATCACTTTTGACATTGCCGATTTTCCATTGCCTTACAATGGAATTCTCGACCGTCCAGCGCTCGCCAAGTTCATGGCGGCCTCTCACTACGCGTACAACATGCTGAAGATGCCAGGCCCAATAAGTGTCATCTCTGTCCCTGGCGACAAGAAAGATGCTCTTATCTGTGCCGACAAGATCTACCGGGAAGCAGCAGCCGCAACGGATCGCGAGACACTTGTCGCTGAAGCCCCCGGGGGGAAGAAGAAGACCAAGTCCGGCAAGAGTTCTGATGCCTACTCCGGCAAGCGCACCTCTTCGGAGTACTGCGCTACCGTCGAGGACGCACCATCGAGCTCCACCGGCAAGTGTAAGAAGACAATGGCAGCTCCGCCAGCAATCAAGAAGGTGTCCGCCAACGAGGATGGCACTGGTGGTACTTTCACCATCAGTGCCACTCTCGACCCTAAATAGGAAAGCGCGCTCATTGCTTTCTTGCGGGTGAACGTCGACGTGTTTGCGTGGCAACCGTCTGACATCCCCGGCGTTCCCAGGAAAGTAATTGAGCACCACCTTGCCGTCTGTCCTCATGCGCGGCCCGTCAAGCAGAAAGTCAGGAAACAAGCAGTGGAGCGCCAAGAATTCATCGCAGAAGAGATCAAGAAGTTGGAAGCAGCAGGCCTTGTCAGAGGAGTGCTCCATCCGACGTGGTTGGCCAATCCTGTAGTCGTGCGCAAGGCAAATGGGAAGTGGAGGCTTTGTATCGACTTTACCGATGTTAACAAAGCTTGTCCCAAAGATCCATTTCCCTTGTCGCGCATCGACCAGATTGTTGACTCCACGGCCGGATGTGATTTGCTTTCATTTCTTGATGCATACTCAGGATACCATCAGATCTTCATGGCAGAAGAGGATGAGGAGAAGACCGCATTCATCACTCCATGTGGCACGTACTGTTTCATACGGATGCCTTTCGGTTTGAAGAATGCTGGTTCAACATTTGCAAGAGTAGTCCATACTGCTTTTGAACCGCAAATACACAGAAATGTGGAAGCCTACATGGATGACATAGTGGTCAAGAGCAGGGACAAAGCAACTCTGGTTCAAGATCTAGAAGAGACTTTTGCAAATCTGCGCAAGATCAGCCACAAGCTCAACCCCGAGAAGTGCGTGTTTGGAGTCCCTTCCGGCAAGCTTCTCGGGTTCTTCGTGTCTCAGCGGGGAATTGAAGCCAATCCCGACAAGATCAAGGCCATTGAGCAAATCGAAGCACCGAAGCGCGTCAAGGATGTGCGGAAACTTGCCGGCTGCATGGCGGCTCTCAGCAGGTTTATCTCTAAGTCTGCTGAGCGCGCCCTGCCGTTTTTCAAAATTTTGAAAAAGGCAGGTCCAATGAAATGGACTCCGGAAGCGGAGGCTGCGCTGCAGGACTTGAAGAGATACCTGTCCTCCACTCCAATACTTGTCACACCTAAGCCACAAGAGAAGTTGCTGCTGTATATGGCGACAACCAATCAAGTGGTTAGTGTTGCGTTAGTAGCGGAGAGGGAGGCTGATGATGAGCCAGCGACCGCGGCAAGCACATCCAGCGACAAGCAGGAGGCTTCCCCGACAAGCTCTGGTCCCGGCAAAGATGGATCTGCGCAGATGTGCGAAGAGATACAGCAGAAGAGAATGGTGCAGCGCCCAGTCTACTTTGTCAGTTCCCTTCTGCAAGGGGCTAGGTCAAGGTACTCTGGTGTGCAGAAATTGCTTTTCGTCCTTCTCATGAACTCGAGAAAGCTACGCCATTACTTCCAAGCACATGAGATCACAGTTGTCACTCGCTTTCCGCTGAAGAGGATACAGCAGAATCCAGAAGCAACAGGCAGGATTGTTGAGTGGGCACTGGAACTGTCAAGCTTTGGCCTCAAGTTTGAGAGCACTTCAACTATCCAAAGCAGAGCATTGGCAGAATTCATAGCAGAGTGGACGCCAACACCAGATGAAGAAATTCCAGAAACGAGCATCCCCGTCAAGGAAGCAAGCAAAGAGTGGCTGATGTACTTTGATGGTGCTTTCTCGCTGCAAGGCGCCGGTGCTGGCGTGCTGCTTGTCGCACCCACCGGAGAGCACCTCAAGTACGTGGTCCAGATGCACTTTCCCAAGGAGCAAGCAACAAACAATACTGCAGAGTATGAGGGATTGCTTGCCGGTCTCAGGATCGCGGCAGACCTTGGGATCAAGCAGCTCATTGTCAGGGGTGACTCACAGCTTGTCGTCCGCCAAGTGAACAAGAATTATCAGAGTCCGTTGATGGAAGCGTACGTTGATGAAGTGAGGAAGCTAGAAGAGCACTTTGTCGGCCTACAAATGGAACATGTTCCAAGAGCTCAGAACGACATCGCCGATGGCCTGTCAAAGTGCGCAGCACTTAAGTTACCTGTGGAACCAGGGATCTTTGTGCTCAAGCTGACTCAACCGTCCGTGACGCCATCAACTGGACAGAGCAAGAAGAGGAATTTGATTTCTGGTGACTATTTTCCGGCAGAGCTTCCCAAAGCCGCCGCCAAGAAGGTCCCCAAGATCAGCGCCAAGAGTGCTGAGGACCAGTCTGCTCCGACAAGCCCCAGGGTTTGTTTCGTTGAAGCAGACGCTCCTGACAAGTTTTGCTCCGGCATGCCGGGGAACGTCAAGCTCCGGCTGAGCCACAGGTTCTCGCCGTAGAAGCGGATGTTCCCGCAGTAGCAGATATGCCTTTAGCCCTTGTTGTCGAGCCACAAGCTCCAGCATGGGCACAGCAGATCGTCCGTTTCCTCCAGACAGGAGAACTTCCCGAAGAGCAAGAAGAAGCGGAAAGAGTAGCCCGGCAGTCAAGTATGTACCAGTTTGTCGACAACGCACTGTACAGAAGAAGACTCAACGGTGTGAAATTGAAGTGTATTCACCGGGAAGATGGACAGAAGCTGTTGGCAGAGATACATGAAGGCATATGTGGTCACCACATTGGCGCAAGAGCGCTTGCCGGCAAAGCTTTCCGGCAAGGTTTCTTTTGGCCGACAGCCCTCCAGGATGCAACTGCACAAGTAACCAAGTGTGAAGCGTGCCAGTTTCATTCCAAGCAGATACACCAGCCAGCTCAAGCTCTCCAGACGATCCCTTTATCCTGGCCATTTCCGGTCTGGGGGCTCGACTGTCAGGACCCCGATCCTAAGTCACACCGATCCAGCATGTAACACATCATATCACTTTGTGGCCTCACGCACGGTGTTCCCACGGGTGCCACCTTACCTGGCCCGGGACCGTTTGCGCCTTTTGGCTCACGTATATGATAGTGTCGCTAGCATCCATATGACAGAGAACCCGGGCCGACATGGCTAGTCGTAAACCCAAAGCGGCGCTAACCTATGAGGACAGGCATACATGAATCACATCGAGCATGTCGGTCATCAACGTGTGAATCCGGGCTGTAGCACTGGGCTAACAGGACTCCGGTAACCCGGGCTGTAGCAGGCTAGGCAGGACTCCGGATGTCACCGCGTGACATTTCCCCGAAGGGACAGACACAGGAACGAAGTGAATCACATGCCGGCCAGTCAAGTGTTCCGAGCAGTAGTGCTGGGCTAGCAGGACTCCGGTGAACCGGGCTGTAGCGGACTACTATCGCTCCGAAGCACTAGACTACATTTCCCCATATGATAGGCTGCCAAGGATAAGCAACTAGATAGTCGGATCCCACACATAGCAAGCATTTCAATCATACACACAATATGCCCGATATGTGTAGATACAACATGGCATCACAACAAGACTCTACGACTCAAGTATTTATTCATTAGGCTCCGAAGAGCGAGATATTACAAACATGGGTCTCATGACCCAACAATCAGAGCATACAAGTCAAAGCACATGCGGAAGCTTAACATGTCTGAGTACAGACATCTACAAATGAAAAAGGCTGAGAAGCCTGACTATCTACCAGATCCTGCCAAGGGCACAAGATCGTAGCTGAGGTATCAAGCTAAACGTCGAAGTCCAAGCGGTACTACTAGCGAGACTGACGTCTCTCTGCAAAAACATAAAATAGGCAAACGTGAGTACAAACGTACTCAGCAAGACTTACATCAGAACTATCTACATATGCATCAGTATCAACAAAGGGGGTGGTGGAGTTTGACTGCAGCAAGCCAGCTTTGACTCGGTGGCTATCCTGAACTACGACTGCAAGCGACTCTTTTGAGGTGGCGCACACGAGTCCACATATTCACCATCCAATACACCACTATGGATCTGCTCCCGTCTCCCCACGAGAACACCATCCATAGCACTCACGCTTATCTTGCGCATTTTAGAGTATCCACTTTCACTTGTCTATGAACTATGCAAGGGGTCCAAGTTTCCATATCCGAGGAATCCGGCTATTCGAATAGATGATGTTAACCCTGCAGGGGTGTACTTCTTCATACATGTTTCCACCACTTAGCGTCTGCACACGACATGTGCTCGGCAGACTTCAAGCGAAAGCCGACGTGGGTGTAGACCACGACCTGCCTAAACACTCAAGTCTCTAGTCCAGGTTTATCGCCTATTCGGGTTCCATCCGCAGGGAGTCCGGCCGAGGTTTCCACTAACGGCCCCGAACGATGTGTACAGGGTCCGAGACACCAAACGGGCGCCCGGCTGCCCGGCCACGTGCCTACCGCAACACAGCCCACCCCTACGGTCAGCGCTGCGTGCGGCCCCCAGCATACTACAAACACCAGAAACTACTTGCAACTCCTGGACAGAGGACAAGGGTGATTAAGAAGTCGAGCGGGGTCATATTTCAGGGCCCAATGCATGGTAGTAGCTGTTTCATGGATCACAAACACAGAACTCAGTTCCTGAGGACGGCTTCAATGAGACAACCCACCATGTACTCCTACATGGCCTCTCACCAATACCTTTACCAAATCGTATTCACACACTTAGCTCACACACAGTAGGACATGTTCATCACCATTCCAATTCATTCCCGATGAATCAGACCCGACTCAACTCTAAGCAGTAGCAGGCATGACAAACAAGCATGAATGAGTAGGCACAACATGGGCTCAAACAACTCCTACTCATGCTAGTGGGTTTCATCTATTTACTGTGGAATGACAGGTCATGCAAAGGATAAAGGGGTTCAGCTACCGCAGCAAGTAACACATGAATCGTTGTTGTCCTAATGCAGTAAAAGAGAGCAGGAGCGAGAGGGTGGGATTGTATCGGGATGAACAAGGGGGTTTTGCTTGCCTGGCACTTCTGAAGATAACATTGAGTCTTCATCAGTGTCAACGATCTCATCGTCGGAACCACGTCTATCGAGAGGGGACAAACACCGGCAACTGAGAAAGAACACAATCAATGCAATGCCACAATATGATGCATGATCATGACATGGCAATATGCTGTAATTTGAGCTAATGCATCTAGCTATGATTTAAATGAAGTTGGTTTGAATACATGATTCAAAATCCAACTCCATATATGATTACTTAAATGTCCTTTATTTGCTTTGTCCAAAACAGAGGACAAACATTGTTCAAACATGCATGAAAATGGTACAGATGGATTCCTTGAATTTTTCTGATAATTTTTCATATATAAATTATTTCATTCTGAGCTATAGATTAATTTCTATGATTTTTAGAAGTTTTAGGCATTTTCTGGATTTTCTGAATTATTTTAAATCCAGAAAATGAATAACTGCGTCAGCCTACGTCACTGTGACGTCAGCAGAGTCAACGACGTGGTCCAGGTCAAACCTGACCAGTGGGGTCCACTGGTCAGTGACACACGGCTGGCATGAGTCACTGACGTGTGGGGCCGGTCAAAGGCCACGTCGGCAAGGTCAAACCCGGGTCAACTCGTCGGAGTTGACCGCGGCTCGTCGCCGGTGACGCCAGAGACGGCGGAGGGCGTCGGAATTCACCCTCAGGCGACCAAAGGAGCGGCGGAGGGGCTCTACGAGACGCCCAGGCTCGCGCGCATCCAAAGGAGGCAGCGGGAGTCGCCGGGGTGCAGTGTAGCGGTGGCGGCGACGGGCGGAGCGGCGGCCGGAGTTCGGGCGAGGTTGGAAATGGTGCTGTGGGGCACGGCGGAGCGAACTGGTGGGTGCTACGGCCTCCTGGTGATGTGCTGAGCACAGTGACGCGCTTGCTTTCGAGCTTATGTGTTTGTGGCCGCGGCGGCGACATGGCCGGCAGAGCCGAGCTCTCGACCGTGATGGCCAACGGGGTTAGGGGGTAGCTCGAGCGACATGCCTAGGGGGAGAAGGAAGAGGAGCTCACAGCGGTCACGTCGAGATGGTCAACGAGCTCGGGGAAGCAACGACGGCGAAGAATCGACGATGGCGATCCGGCGGCCGTGCACGGAGAAGACGAGTCGATGGCGGGGCAGCAGGGCGTCCGGCGGTGCGTGGCTCGTCGGGGACGAAGAGGAGGTCGTGGCGGAGCTACTGGGCATGGCCCTGCGGCGAGAGGGGGACGATGGCTACGCGGGCAGCGAGCGGCAGCGACGAGCTCCGCTCGGTCTAGCGAGAGAGAGAGCAGCAGGGGAGAGGATGGGGACGAGAGAGAGCGAGAGAGACGGGGGGGTCAGGGGCTGCGTGGCGTCGCGGGAGGGCGTCCAGAGCGACGAGGGGAGGCGGCAAGCAGGCAGGGTGGAGGTGGCCGCACGGTGGCGCGCGCGCGTCGGCCACGCGCGGTGTCCGACTGGCGCGGGGAGGAAGGCGACAAAGGGGAAAACGGTGGTGGACTGGGCCACTTCTGCCCGGTAAGGCCCAGGTGAGATCCTCTCCTCTCTGTCTTTTTAATTGTTTTGTTTTTCTATTTCTTCTACAACTTTAGGGCTTTTATTAAAATACTAAAACTAACCCATAAATCATGAAACTGCTCAAGGCTACTGTTTGGAATATTTCCAACAGTAAAGATTTTAGTTCATGATTATTTGAGCATTTAAAATATTTTATAGCATTTTAAATGCCCAAATGAAAATAACTAATGATTTAATCCAGTGACCAAATATGTCATAGAAAAATGTGCAACACCTCTGGTTATGTTTTTACCATTTTCCAGAAATGATGAACATTTTTAAAAGCCATTTGGATTAACTGGAAATATTTTGGTTGAACCTAGTGAATTCCTTTTAATGCCAGGGTTTAGGCAATCCCCATTTCCAATTAATTTGAATTTAACATGATGCATGGATGCTCACAGATGCAACTAACCACTAGCAATTCTAGGGCTGTGACAACTCACCCCCACTAAACAAGAATCTCGGCCCGAGATTCAAGACGTGAGGTAAGAAGACAGAGGGGTCACAAAACTAATACAACCTTCTTGATCCAAGTTGCACTTCACAAGGTTGTTGATTCGTTGCATACATTGATCTAGACAACCTCGCTTTTGAGATCTTCATCCACGTGATGACGACAGAAAGAAATTATCCTAGGATTGATCTTCTCGAAGATCGAGCTATACAAGATCAACTCGCGGGATGAGATGTTGAAACATCTCGAGTTGAGACACAAAACACATCGAGAGGGATGGAAGAACAAACGACGAGGTATGATTTGGTGGCGAAAATTCAACGCTTAGAGAGATGGTGGATTGTGTCAAGGTGGCGAGGAAATAATTGCCATGATTCCATAACGGGCACCTTGGGGGAGGTGACTCGTAGAACTTTTCCCTTAAGTGGCAAAAAGAATTACTTTTGATACGGAGATCATTGGAACTCTGCTTACCAGCCTAAGGCAATTTACAAACGATCATTTGAAGGAGTTCAAAGAAATGGCTTGCTTAAACTAGAATGGATGATGTGGACTACCTTGTTGAAGACAACGCAAGGAATGATTTTGCTTGCGCGTGCTCTCAAGAACTTGAGCATTTCCATATTCATCAAGGTTTTACCAACAACCGTGTCAGGGATCCTGGCAACACAACATACTACCATGATGAATGGTGATGGAGGATGCAGGTGCAGAGGAGGACAACATTTCCTCAGATTTTTCCTTAGCAATGCCAAAGAAGCAATTCTGGATGATCGACCGAGAGACATTTAGCACCCCGCTTCTAATGTTCTCCTTGATGTACTAGGTACCATGGTCAATGCTTAAAAGCATCAACATGGCCATCAAGTAAAGGTCGGACTTCAGGGGCACATAAATCCATAAGAAACAACTATTGGAATAAATTCTATGAGATCCTTATGGGGAGGTGGCCAACTTTCTCAATCAAGGTGCTACAATAATAAGTCTTCCGGTTGGGTGTGTTGGCCACAACATCCACCTTACCGGGTTACAGGGAGACCAATATTATAGTTCTTGAGGAACGTTCCAACCATCATATCTGCCTGAGATTCAGATCTGGCTGGTGTCAGGATAATCCAGACTCATCAAGTCTAGAAAGAAAAATGAGAGTTTGCAACACAATTTGACGAGATGACGTTGCGAGATTCTCGGGAAACGAACTGCGATAGCAAGCTCCAAAACATGAGCTGGTTCTGCCACAAACCTGTGAACACGCTATCCAAGACAAGCATGACCACGTAGTGGTCTTATAATAAAACACTACCGAGTTCAGGTGGGGAACCATCATCGAGGATAACGGAATCTTGTACAAATCCATATGGTACCTTCAGGACTAGCACTTAGAACTTATTATCCTTGAGCAAGTCAATCAGTGGCTTGGTGTGCTAGGAATTACATATGGAACAAAGATGATCAGTCTATCAGACCATAGAAAACTTCGCACATGCGTGACTGACTTGGGATGATTCCAAAGGAAGCAAAGACAAACTTTCTCGAATTCACGGCGGCAACTTACATCAGATACACGTGAATTCGAGGAAGTCACTTCTTTCATCCAAGCATAAGCTTCATGAACGGAACACGAAGGCATTGCTTACAAAGTTTCCAACACTAGATTGATGTTCAACATGAATCATGGGGGAGACAAAATGCTGCTGATGGGCTCAACAACAACTCATCGGAATTTCCATATCACTGGACTTCCACCATCATGTGAACACGGTGATAGCATTGGTCAGACCAAATGATATAATGGTGTATGCTCGAGGGATCAACCACGGGTAAGACAACATTACGAACATCGTTGGTACTGATTTGACTTGATGATAGCCCATACTCAAATCAAAGATTGGGTAAGACAATAGGTTCAACAACTGACCACGAGGGTCAATCGAGGAAGATATCATCTTTCTTCAACACACACACACAAGGATATCCATTAGAGATGAACTAGATGGATTAAGCTTTTATCTTCCAACTCTCCAAGTTGTTGTTTAGCTCAACCAACTAGCTCAAAGGTATCCAACACAGATCCTTGGAGAAGGGGTGGTTTGCACGAAACCATCTTGATCACGAGCTCAACATAACGGTCAGGGAACAACCTGGTAATACTTCCGAGAAGATCTTCGGAAAATCACGAACCACCGATATGATGCTAAACCTGAGATCAATCTTGCTTCTCAGGGCAAGACGATATGATTAAAAGAGTGAGGAGTTGACACAATCCTAACTCATTGATCGAAGAGTGCACCAGAAATAAGGACTAGGTAGCACGATCAATCTTAGGATGATGATTTGATAACCAACACGCTAAGATTGAGAATAGTGTCCATTAACTACCAAGCAACGAGTTGCTCGGAGTATTGATTTCACACATCACAATTCACTTGTCGGCATTCCGGTTACAACAACACAGAAACCGAGGAATGAACAATGATGGCAAGAAGTATCACTGCGTCAAGAATTCATAAGAGGTGGTGCAATTCTCATATCACTCTTGACATAAAGATGGTAACACTCCAAGGTAGAGCAGAGCAGAAGCTGGATTGGCATTTTGATCTGCGGGATACAATTGCTTTGACCCAATCCGAGATATGGATGAGGTACTGGAGTTTGTTTCTCCTAGTCATTCCGGAATAAGAATGGCTTGACGGACCACAAGAATAGTAGGCATCGATGAACACGAATGCACAACTATTCCTGACTATGAATTGATAGACTAGGGTCGGAATACAGCTAAGGAGGGTCAACTCAAGGAACATATAACTTTCTGAGTTGTGGATTCATGGGTTAGTATGTCAAACGAGTTCAACAATTTCTTCCGGATAACCCATGCAGAAGGTAGAACTGGCAGGATCACAATATGAGTGGAGTACTCCTCAAGAGCACCCTGGTTGTGATCTTTTGATTCAAAACGAATTTCTGCCGAGGATGGTTGGTAGTATTTGGAAGAAGGAAGTACCACGAACCTCGAGGACTATCGCAAAGGTTACTAATATCCTAAAGGAACTAGCAAACACTATCGACATGAGGTAAGTAGGGTGAAGCTCGGGTTCGGGAACCCAGGAGTAGAATACCTACATACTAATGGCATCACGGGATGCTTTCGAGAATGGTGGCAAGATTCACCACACTGGAAACACAAACATGGACAGATTACTAGATGGTTTCATAAGACACCTAGGGTCATAATAGTAGTTCCAACATATCCGCCGAGGCATCGGAGTACCTCAACAGACCGATTAGTGTGCTTATTCTAACCAAAAGGATATCGGGAACTGAGAGAAAGGTTTTGCAAATGCATCGGATTATTTAGAAACCTGGGATGACTCGGACAGCATAACGGCTGTAAATGCTCAAAAATGATTTGAGACAACCTGCAAAAATGGTGGCATAGCCACTCAACATCACAATATCAACGTTCTGAGGCCAGTTGTGAACATATGGAAGTAGTAGGAACTGAACTGAGGCTTGAACTCAACAATCCTAGGAAACTACGGTTTAGTAACACGTCATCCTGATAGATAGAAGAGAAGCCTAGTTCTTAACCCCCGTAGAAAAGAAGAGGTTGACTCAGATCAGAAGGCCATGAGGTATAAGGAGTAAAAAGAGCCTTACGTTCCCTTCCACAATCAATTCCCCTACATAACTAAAGCATTTCTAGACTCAACTTCGACCAGTTTGGCTTGGTAATCCTACAGGCAGTCAGGCTCTGATACCAACGCTGTCAGGACCCCGATCCTAAGTCACACCGATCCAGCATGTAACACATCATATCACTTTGTGGCCTCACGCACGGTGTTCCCACGGGTGCCACCTTACCTGGCCCGGGACCGTTTGCGCCTTTTGGCTCACGTATATGATAGTGTCGCTAGCATCCATATGACAGAGAACCCGGGCCGACATGGCTAGTCGTAAACCCAAAGCGGCGCTAACCTATGAGGACAGGCATACATGAATCACATCGAGCATGTCGGTCATCAACGTGTGAATCCGGGCTGTAGCACTGGGCTAACAGGACTCCGGTAACCCGGGCTGTAGCAGGCTAGGCAGGACTCCGGATGTCACCGCGTGACATTTCCCCGAAGGGACAGACACAGGAACGAAGTGAATCACATGCCGGCCAGTCAAGTGTTCCGAGCAGTAGTGCTGGGCTAGCAGGACTCCGGTGAACCGGGCTGTAGCGGACTACTATCGCTCCGAAGCACTAGACTACATTTCCCCATATGATAGGCTGCCAAGGATAAGCAACTAGATAGTCGGATCCCACACATAGCAAGCATTTCAATCATACACACAATATGCCCGATATGTGTAGATACAACATGGCATCACAACAAGACTCTACGACTCAAGTATTTATTCATTAGGCTCCGAAGAGCGAGATATTACAAACATGGGTCTCATGACCCAACAATCAGAGCATACAAGTCAAAGCACATGCGGAAGCTTAACATGTCTGAGTACAGACATCTACAAATGAAAAAGGCTGAGAAGCCTGACTATCTACCAGATCCTGCCAAGGGCACAAGATCGTAGCTGAGGTATCAAGCTAAACGTCGAAGTCCAAGCGGTACTACTAGCGAGACTGACGTCTCTCTGCAAAAACATAAAATAGGCAAACGTGAGTACAAACGTACTCAGCAAGACTTACATCAGAACTATCTACATATGCATCAGTATCAACAAAGGGGGTGGTGGAGTTTGACTGCAGCAAGCCAGCTTTGACTCGGTGGCTATCCTGAACTACGACTGCAAGCGACTCTTTTGAGGTGGCGCACACGAGTCCACATATTCACCATCCAATACACCACTATGGATCTGCTCCCGTCTCCCCACGAGAACACCATCCATAGCACTCACGCTTATCTTGCGCATTTTAGAGTATCCACTTTCACTTGTCTATGAACTATGCAAGGGGTCCAAGTTTCCATATCCGAGGAATCCGGCTATTCGAATAGATGATGTTAACCCTGCAGGGGTGTACTTCTTCATACATGTTTCCACCACTTAGCGTCTGCACACGACATGTGCTCGGCAGACTTCAAGCGAAAGCCGACGTGGGTGTAGACCACGACCTGCCTAAACACTCAAGTCTCTAGTCCAGGTTTATCGCCTATTCGGGTTCCATCCGCAGGGAGTCCGGCCGAGGTTTCCACTAACGGCCCCGAACGATGTGTACAGGGTCCGAGACACCAAACGGGCGCCCGGCTGCCCGGCCACGTGCCTACCGCAACACAGCCCACCCCTACGGTCAGCGCTGCGTGCGGCCCCCAGCATACTACAAACACCAGAAACTACTTGCAACTCCTGGACAGAGGACAAGGGTGATTAAGAAGTCGAGCGGGGTCATATTTCAGGGCCCAATGCATGGTAGTAGCTGTTTCATGGATCACAAACACAGAACTCAGTTCCTGAGGACGGCTTCAATGAGACAACCCACCATGTACTCCTACATGGCCTCTCACCAATACCTTTACCAAATCGTATTCACACACTTAGCTCACACACAGTAGGACATGTTCATCACCATTCCAATTCATTCCCGATGAATCAGACCCGACTCAACTCTAAGCAGTAGCAGGCATGACAAACAAGCATGAATGAGTAGGCACAACATGGGCTCAAACAACTCCTACTCATGCTAGTGGGTTTCATCTATTTACTGTGGAATGACAGGTCATGCAAAGGATAAAGGGGTTCAGCTACCGCAGCAAGTAACACATGAATCGTTGTTGTCCTAATGCAGTAAAAGAGAGCAGGAGCGAGAGGGTGGGATTGTATCGGGATGAACAAGGGGGTTTTGCTTGCCTGGCACTTCTGAAGATAACATTGAGTCTTCATCAGTGTCAACGATCTCATCGTCGGAACCACGTCTATCGAGAGGGGACAAACACCGGCAACTGAGAAAGAACACAATCAATGCAATGCCACAATATGATGCATGATCATGACATGGCAATATGCTGTAATTTGAGCTAATGCATCTAGCTATGATTTAAATGAAGTTGGTTTGAATACATGATTCAAAATCCAACTCCATATATGATTACTTAAATGTCCTTTATTTGCTTTGTCCAAAACAGAGGACAAACATTGTTCAAACATGCATGAAAATGGTACAGATGGATTCCTTGAATTTTTCTGATAATTTTTCATATATAAATTATTTCATTCTGAGCTATAGATTAATTTCTATGATTTTTAGAAGTTTTAGGCATTTTCTGGATTTTCTGAATTATTTTAAATCCAGAAAATGAATAACTGCGTCAGCCTACGTCACTGTGACGTCAGCAGAGTCAACGACGTGGTCCAGGTCAAACCTGACCAGTGGGGTCCACTGGTCAGTGACACACGGCTGGCATGAGTCACTGACGTGTGGGGTCGGTCAAAGGCCACGTCGGCAAGGTCAAACCCGGGTCAACTCGTCGGAGTTGACCGCGGCTCGTCGCCGGTGACGCCAGAGACGGCGGAGGGCGTCGGAATTCACCCTCAGGCGACCAAAGGAGCGGCGGAGGGGCTCTACGAGACGCCCAGGCTCGCGCGCATCCAAAGGAGGCAGCGGGAGTCGCCGGGGTGCAGTGTAGCGGTGGCGGCGACGGGCGGAGCGGCGGCCGGAGTTCGGGCGAGGTTGGAAATGGTGCTGTGGGGCACGGCGGAGCGAACTGGTGGGTGCTACGGCCTCCTGGTGATGTGCTGAGCACAGTGACGCGCTTGCTTTCGAGCTTATGTGTTTGTGGCCGCGGCGGCGACATGGCCGGCGGAGCCGAGCTCTCGGCCGTGATGGCCAACGGGGTTAGGGGGTAGCTCGAGCGACATGCCTAGGGGGAGAAGGAAGAGGAGCTCACAGCGGTCACGTCGAGATGGTCAACGAGCTCGGGGAAGCAACGACGGCGACGAATCGACGATGGCGATCCGGCGGCCGTGCACGGAGAAGACGAGTCGATGGCGGGGCAGCAGGGCGTCCGGCGGTGCGTGGCTCGTCGGGGACGAAGAGGAGGTCGTGGCGGAGCTACTGGGCATGGCCCTGCGGCGAGAGGGGGACGATGGCTACGCGGGCAGCGAGCGGCAGCGACGAGCTCCGCTCGGTCTAGCGAGAGAGAGAGCAGCAGGGGAGAGGATGGGGACGAGAGAGAGCGAGAGAGACGGGGGGGGTCAGGGGCTGCGTGGCGTCGCGGGAGGGCGTCCAGAGCGACGAGGGGAGGCGGCAAGCAGGCAGGGTGGAGGTGGCCGCACGGTGGCGCGCGCGCGTCGGCCACGCGCGGTGTCCGACTGGCGCGGGGAGGAAGGCGACAAAGGGGAAAACGGTGGTGGACTGGGCCACTTCTGCCCGGTAAGGCCCAGGTGAGATCCTCTCCTCTCTGTCTTTTTAATTGTTTTGTTTTTCTATTTCTTCTACAACTTTAGGGCTTTTATTAAAATACTAAAACTAACCCATAAATCATGAAACTGCTCAAGGCTACTGTTTGGAATATTTCCAACAGTAAAGATTTTAGTTCATGATTATTTGAGCATTTAAAATATTTTATAGCATTTTAAATGCCCAAATGAAAATAACTAATGATTTAATCCAGTGACCAAATATGTCATAGAAAAATGTGCAACACCTCTGGTTATGTTTTTACCATTTTCCAGAAATGATGAACATTTTTAAAAGCCATTTGGATTAACTGGAAATATTTTGGTTGAACCTAGTGAATTCCTTTTAATGCCAGGGTTTAGGCAATCCCCATTTCCAATTAATTTGAATTTAACATGATGCATGGATGCTCACAGATGCAACTAACCACTAGCAATTCTAGGGCTGTGACATCGACATCCTCGGCCCCTTCCCCCGAGCAGTCGGGGGCTTTGAGTACTTGTACGTCGCAATCGACAAGTTCACAAAGTGGCCGGAAGTGGAACCAGCGAGGAAGGTGACAGCACAGTCAGCAGTCAAGTTCTTCAGGTCGATTGTTTCCCGCTTTGGGATCCCTAACAGGATCATCACTGACAACGGTACGCAATTCACGAGCCGCACCTTCATGCAGTACATCCAAGATCTTGGCGCCAAGGTCTGCTTCACTTCTGTTGCTCACCCCAGGAGCAACGGTCAAGCGGAGAGGGCAAATGCTGAAGTGCTGCGTGGACTCAAGACCAGGACTTTCGACAGGCTGCACAAGTGCGGAAGAAACTGGATTGAGGAGCTGCCGGTGGTTCTTTGGTCGATCAGGACGACGCCAAATCGAGCCACTGGCCAGACACCTTTCGCTCTAGTCTATGGAGCAGAGGCAGTTATCCCCACGGAACTCGTATACGGGTCACCTCGAGTGCTCGCTTATGATGAGCTTGAGCAAGAGCAGCTGCGACAAGATGACGCGCTGCTCCTTGAGGAGGACCGTCTTCAGGCTGCTGTACGAGCTGCTCGCTACCAGCAAGCTTTGCACCGCTACCATAGCCGCAAAGTTAACGCCAGAAGTCTCGCGGAAGGCGACCTTGTTCTTCGGCGTGTTCATTCCGCCAAGAATTCCAACAAGTTGACGCCGAAGTGGGAAGGCCCTTACCGGGTGAAACGAGTCACTAGGCCTGGCGCTGCCCGCCTTGAGACCGAAGATGGCATTCCGGTGAGCAACTCCTGGAACGTCGAGCATCTTCGTAAGTTTTACCCGTAAGGCGCGGTTGTCAGACCCTGTTCCGGCAACCACCTTTTTGTACAAGTCTTGCCGCTGTTGCATGTAATCCTTTGTACAAAGCCAGGCGCATACCCTGAGCATAAGTGAAGCGCTGGCGCCCTAAGTTATAGCATGCGTGCTAGGTCGAGTCTCGTCCTTGGTTAGGGTTGATAGTGCTTAGTAGCGGCTAACCCCTAACTTAGAGGTCGAGTGTGTGCCCCTTTGCCGTTCTTTCGTTTCCCTTGGTTCGCAGGGCTCGCATATCCTGACCGGACCACTTGAGGACGAAAAGGAGAAGGACGGACCAACATCTGGACCTCGGCAAGCCAGTGTTGCCGGGGGCTGCAAGACGCCGGCATGCCAGTGTTGCCGGGGGCTGCAAGTACAAAGATCAACCCATGGCGAACCAAAGTCGCCGGGGGCTGCAATCTCAGATAAGTTTTTCATCCCTTATCATGCATTCTCTTATGGACTGAGGTATGCGAAACCTCGTTTCTTCCTAAAAGCTACCGTGCTCCCTTAACTCTAGGCCCTAGGGCTCGTTCCCGGGGCAAGGTTTGGTCGTAGTCGCGGCAGCAAAGGGACAAAATGAGGAGCCTGAACCCGCCTCCTCCCTGCCTCCGCCAAAAGCGTGAGAAAGGTCGAGCGACGTGGGAAGACGGCAGGGCCTGCTGCCGGGAAAAAAGTGTCTACCTTAAAGATATCAAGGATTTGCTCCTTGACGTGGGTTCCACCCGCAAGACAAGTGACCCGGCAAGCATCCCCTTTTCATTAAAAAAAACATTCCACTCAGGTACAGTCCATAGAGAATGAAAAACATGAATAATGGGATTACAAGCTTTAAATGCAACTAAGGCCCGAGGGCTTACAAATTAAAAAGAGATAAGGTGTCCGTAATCCCTTTCTTGTCCCTCTCTTCAGGAGGCAGGTCAAGGAGGCGAAAAGGGCAAAAGGGGCGCCTAGACGAGCTACAGGTGGCAGAAGACACCAAGAGAACATCTCGGTGGTCGTCCAAAGGCTGGATGGTGATGGCGGCGCCGGAGGCAGGGCTCGAAGACGAGGCGGCAGGACGTCAGCACGCTGTCGAGGGCATCGTGCCCTCGTACTCCGAGTTGACGGCCTTGCCGCCTGCCCTCTTCCTCTTCCACAGCCTCCCTACGCCAGCCGCCCAAGGAGACGACCCCGAGAAGCTCGAGGAGCCGGCGACACGGATGATGGGGTCGCCGGTGCCACACGGAGCGGCGCCCGACACCTAGTCGGACCCGTCATCCTACCACCCGCTACCCTCATCGTCGCTGCCGCTGTCCTCCTCGTCACTCCCGCCCGAGGAGGAGTCTTCGCTATCGTAGGAGCTCTCCACGCAACACCTTGCCCGAGTCCCGAAGCACCCGAAGACCTTGACGGAGAGGAGACCGCCCTCCATGAGCTTAAAATGGAGGGTGAGCCCCTTCGTCAAGCTGTGGATACGGGAGAACGTCTTCCACCCTCGACCAAGATACATCACATTAGGGGCCGGGAAGTCAACGCGGACTCGCGTACCGCTGATTCCACAGCCCCTCATGTGCAACCTCAGCGTCTCGGGCGGATCCAACTCCATCTCGCTCGCAAATGGAGTCGGGAGACGAAGGCGACGATGAGGCGGCCGACGCAGCCTGAGAAAGAACTCGCAAGGGTTGTCGCCAATATGGTCCGCCATGGGACGAGGAACCGCTGGCGGAGGCGAGGCCGGCGAGCCGCCCCGTCCACCTCTTCCCCGAGTGCCTCGGCCTCGCCCCCTCCCTCTTCCCCCTACGGCTGGCCCTGCCACCACGGGTGCGGGAGAGGGAGGGACGCGTTGTCTAGCGGCGACCCTCGCCGCCACCGTTGAAGGACCAGGATTCCCTTTCTCCATAGCAAATGAGAGAGAGGGGAGCAGAAGCTGAAGGAAAGAGGAGATGAAAGAATGCGGACCTCCGTTCCCTCCCCGCTCCTTATAAAGAGGCGGGGTGGGGGCTCGGCCGCCCCGCTCAGCTAATCAAGACTCAGAAGGAGCAGGGAACTGGGACCGGCCCTCTGCCTCGACCCACGACGGCCCGGTTCCCCGCCTCCACCGTTCGCCGCCCCAAGCGCATGGAAGCCGCGTGGCAGGCGTGCAGAACCAAGGCGACGGATGAGGCGACCTCTCCTCACCCCGTGATCGTGGGGAGTGGACGCCTCGAAAACCGCGCCCCTGCCCCTGATTCCCCTGCTTATAGGAGGGGAGGGGGCGGACGTTCCGCCTTTTCGAATAAATAAACCACCCACGACCTCTCCCACGATGCCGCAATCGACGCGTGCCGTTCGGGGAGGGCGCGGTGGATGCGGAGTAAGATACAACATGATCCAGGCCGCGCGTGCCCGTGCCCTGTTTTGGGCCTGGCCCAACAGCGCTCGGCACCGTGTATGGCCCAGGCCTGGGGGCTCCTGTCGGTGTCCTAGAGTAGGGGTACCCTAGTATCCCGAACTTGTGCACGGGCAGTCGCAGCGTCCCGTGGCAAGGCTTGCCGGGTGACCGCCAAGGCCCTCTGTGGCCCCTTTTAAGCCATTCAAGAACAAAGTATTTAAGCCAAGGAGACAAGTCCCCGGCAAGAGGATCTTGCCGGGAAGGCCACTCAAGGCACAAGACCCCGGCAAGAGGAGCTTGCCGGGAAGGCCAACCAAGGCATCTCAAGAAACTTGCAGCGACGCGCCACGCGTCCCGGCAAGACCCGGCGAGCGACAAGCTCCCGGACGCGACAAGACAATGGCCGCGGCAAGGCGCTTGCCGCGGCAAGCAACCACTCTGTACCTGCGCTCCAGCGCACCCACCTAGGTGTCGCTCTGGGACCCTTCCGGGCGTACGTGGCGGGAGGCTGTGCAGCCAGGGGTACACGGTGGCAAGCGGCACTGACAAGATCGCCATCGTGGCGAGCGGTGGCGTCCCTGACGGTCCCTTTTCTGCACTGTTTGGGCGACGTGGATAGGCATTTAATGCCTTTGTCCCCTACCGTCAGGGTTAGGTATGATACACTGTGCAGGTAGCTGTACCAACCGCAGCACCTTTTCCATTTTTGCCCTTGCCTATGCTGCCACCTGTCGGTGACCCCTTGAGCATATAAAAGGAGGCCCATGCGCAGCGTAGAGGAGGAGGACAAACAGTAGAACACTCACGCTCGGTCTCGTTAGCTGCTGGTGTGTACTGTAGCACTCAGCGCTCCCGAGCAAGAACTCAATACAATCCACAAAGCAGCAGTAGGAGTATTATCTCTCCGGAGAGCTCCGAAGCTGGGTAAAACCCCTCGTGTGCCTCGCCTCGATCCGCTCTTTGCGCGACCTCCGCCCCCCCCCCCCCCCCCCCCCGCCGAACCAAAAGGGGCTCCGTCCCCATAGGTGCTCGCGGGGGAAGGTAATGGTATGGACCAGGCGTCGTTCAAGAAAGTTTCGCCTTGCCGGGAAGCAAACGACAGAAAAGCTAAGTGCCAAAGTTTGAGCAATCAGATTTTTTAAAATTTAAGTTATTTTCCTTGAACGACCATGCTTTGTATGGAAAACCTGTGCGCGAAGGAACCGGCTCGTGGCTAGTTGCGCCCTTACTTTGTTTCGAGTTCGCTCAACAGTTTAAGTGTGCTGCGACTAGAGTCGCACCCTTACTTTGTTTCGAGTCCGCTCAACAACTTAAGCAAGCTGCGACTAGTTACGACAAGGTTTCTTGTCGGCAACGGCACTGCCAGCAGGCTGCTGACGTCCCGCACTCAGTGCTCGCGGCAAGAGTGCCCGCGCCGGCAAGTTCCCTAAAAGCATAGGGCAAAAACATACAAAGGAAGGAGTCAAGTAAAGGAAATAACATTGCAAACACTACCCAAAATAAAGTTATATATTACAAGATAGCTTGTCGCGGCTCAAATAGACTGTTTTCGTGACATGACCAGCAGCGACAAGAAAAGAAGAAAATAGGCGGCCTAGTCCGCGCGGTCGCCCTCAACCCTCTTGATCCCGCTCACCTTGTCCACAATGGGTGCGACAAGGTCCTTGAGCGCCTCCAGATCAGCTTCTGCCGGCAGGGATCTAAGGACGTTGGTGAGGTTGAGGCCCGGGTTGCGGAAGGCTACCTTCACCAACACCTTCTGAAGAGCTCCTGCGCAGATCTTGCGCGACTCGTCGGCCAGCTGCTTTGGGATCCTCTCCCGAAGTCGCTGGAGGGCCGTCGCCACGCCTTTGAAGAACAAAGTGAGCTTGGCGCTGGATGGGAGGGTCTCATCGGAGGGATACCCGTGATCCCCATCCCCAGCTGCGCCAGCTCCTTGTCGATGTCTGCGGCAGCATTCACAAGACCCTCCGTCCACTGCTCCACAGTTTCTCTAAAATCGTTCTGGGTGGCGGCAATGCTCTCCAGCAGCGCCTTGTCGGCCTTGATCTCCTTCTTCAGGGACGCCTCCTGCTCCCTGGCGCCGTCCAGCGTCTTGGTCAAAGCAGCCAGCTTCAGATCAAGATCGGCGTTCGAATCCTTGGTGGCGCTAAGCTCCTTGATCTTCTCGGCGAGACGACCCTGCAGCTCGCCAAAGGTGTAGGCGTCCTTCTCGCGCTCATGCTTGAGCACGGCAAGCTCTTCACCGCTCGCCTTGAGATCAGCCTCCAGCTGCGCCACCTTCGTCTCCAGCTCCTTCTTGGCGGCCTCGGCAGCTGCGGCAGCGTCCTTTGCTTCCTTGAGAGCTCCGCTGAGTGTTTGCTCGCGCGCAGCGAGCTCCTCCTCGTGGCTATCCAGGCTGGCCTTCAGCTGCACCAACTCGCCCTCCCGTGCAGATAGCTCCTCGGCGGCAAGCCGCTGTTGCTCTGCAACCTCTGCCTTCTCAAGGATGAAGGCCTTCTGTGCCTCATCGAGCTGCACACCCTCCGCCGCCAGCGACCGGAGAGCTGCCTGGTTGAGACCTCGGAGCTCCTCCGCGCGCTTCTCCATGTCCACTCCCGCCTTCGTGACAAGCGCTTCGCGGGACTCCAGTTTGGCTTGTCGAGTGCGGTAGAGCGACACCAACTTCCCCGACAATGTATATCACACACAATTTTTTGTGTGGAAACGTATGTGCAAGGTGGCCTAACACAAACAGTTCGCTGCCGGAAGCCGTGTGTGATTGTTAGTTGATCGAACACGCCTACTTTCTAGAAACTGTGCGGGTTGTTTGAGTTCATCGCCCACGGTTTTGTCTAAGTAACCATCTGCAATAGAAAACCCCAATAAACAGGGTAATTAGCCTATTATTGATAATCCACGTACTAATCAAACTGAGATTTCTTTTAAAACACACCAGATATTTCATATCCGTATAACAACAACTAGGATTTCATAATTGAATTACATCAGATAGCTTCAGCACTCAATTACGCCATTACACAACAACACCAGGTTTCACATGCAACATCAAAAACCTTTGGAAAGTATCATCATACACGATAAATAGACAGATGAATCTCATCTGGGAAACTGCAGAAGCGGAAGGCACATATTGAGCCTTCAGTGATGTCGTATGTCCTTGCAACTTTGGGCTACTGGATATGGATAATTGCCCGCCCAACCTTCGTCCTCTTTAGCAAGACTTCAATATTGTACCGTGGGTGTTGATTGAATACCTTCCTCGCCTCTTGACCATGCAGGTGGTCTGAGAGGCAATCATTGGTGAACTGCTTTGAAAAGTACTGAAAACAAAGCCATGCATAAATCACTGTTATAAATTTTGAAATGGCGCCAGGGGTAAAAACAAGGTAAAATAGTTAGTACCATCCTATAGTTGACTGATGTCTTCTTCATTGTGCAAACAAAGATCTTGCTGTTATTCATCGCAAGTTTCTTCATCCTAACAATAGGACCTACATGCAAAATGGTTCGAATAGTGGGTCTAAGCCTCTGACAGCATGACCTACATGTGCAAGTCCAAATTGTAAGAAACCTAAATATTAGAATGATTCTTGCAACTGCACAATAATGTGCTATTAGCCAAAGGACCTTGCTTGAACAAACCTCGATGGTAAACCGTAGTGTCTCCCATTGTTTCCCCGCAACACACATAAGGAAGATCTTGACCAGGTTAACTGAGAGTTGCCATACTATCAGTAGAATATGTATTGAGTACAACCAAATTCGATTGGTGTCACATGCATAACAATACAAAATTGTACGCACAACAAATGAAAATCAAATTGTAGAACTGAACCAAACAGTTAAATGGACAACAGACCAAATGAACCTAAATAGTTAACTAAGCACGACATTGCAGAATACAAACATGTACTTGAAGAGAATACAGTTAACAAAACAAAGAATGCTTGAGAACAATACTACGAAATGTAGCAATTGTTGGACCAAAGTGTTAACTAAACATTACATTTCAGAGGACCAAACTGTTAGCTGAACATCAGATTGAATATTAACATTATAGAGGACAAATCACTAGAAGGCACTAGCGGTGGCCTTGAGAAAATGGCACGAACTGTATTTTAAAGTAGACAACCGCGTGGCTGTGTCGACAGTGGCCTCGAAGATCTGGCGGTCGACACGCATGTCATCCATAGTGACCTCGTGCGCGTGTGAGGCCGCATGCTACTGAGCTCCACATTATACTGCATGCAAAATGGCTGTGGGGGCACTTAATTGGAGGAGGGGGAAGTGATTTCAGTGGAAGGTGTCACACCGTCGGTCGGGGCATGTGGGACGGGAAAGGAGGAGGATGGTGTGGGTGGGGTGTGGATTACCTGACCATATCTATGAGGCCGTGCAACAAGAAGAAGGGTCGGCGGCGAGGACGCCGCGCAGCAAGAAGAAGGGTCGCCGGCAAGGAGGCGACGTTGCAAGAAGAAGAGTCACCGGCAAAGAGGCGGCGCCGCAAGAATAAGGGTAGTCGGCGAGGAGGCGACGCTTCAAGAAGAAGGGTCACCGACGAGGAGGCTGAGCTGCCAGTAAGCAGCAGTGAAGGTTGGAACTTGGAAAGCAAGGAGGAACAGTGGAAATGTGGCTTTTGGTGGGAGGGAGGGGGCGGGGAGATAGATATTTTCTGCGATGGCAAAAAAATTCGCTCGGTGCCGCGAGAAATTGGCGCGCAAGTGTGGTTCAAGCGGGGGTAGTGGACTGTAGACGACGAAGCTCCCTACGTAAGCCAGACAAGACGGTGCGCCAAGATATTTTATATCGGTTCCCACACGATTCTTTCTAGTAAACTGTTTGTGGTACACCTGATTTTTTTGATTGTGTTTCGAAAGACAAAATGGTGTTATGGAGGGAAATGATGGTGTTTGAATTGCTAGAACATTTACGTACAGTGAACATGCAACTAGTACATGAGTGTCGTGTTTAAATTTGGAATTATTCCGGGTTCGTTTGGCATTTTTATGCATTAATTGAGTTTCTGGGCATTTAATGTGCATAATTCAAATTTGAACTACAAGCACATGCTCCAATGCACCAAAGTTTGTTGAAAAATCACATGTGTGTCTTTGGGTAAATTCATAGGTCCCATGAAGAAATGGGAATGCAATTCAAACATGCGGGCGTCGTGGCTCGGCCAGAAGGATTGAGAAACTTGGTTTTTTTAATTCCTGTAAATCCAAAACACGCCTTAAAATCATGAAGCTTGGCATGGTGTCATGACATGGCACCAACATGCTGCGGTAAAGTTTTTGGCTGAATTGGGACAAGCTTTGGTGTAAGCTTCTTGCAAACTGGAGCTTCCCTCAAGAAGCCTCGTGGTTCCGAGAGGGAACGTGTCACCTCCGTGTGCAAAACGACATAGGTACACTGCCTTCTCCTGCCCTAATTTTTTACACGGGTAGATTAGACAAAATAGAAGTACCGTGCTAATTTTTGGAATTATTCTGGGTTTGTTTGGCCCTTTTTATATATTAATTGACTTTCTCCGCATTTAATGTGCATAATTCAAATTTGCTCTACAAGCACATGCTCCAGTGCACCAAAGTTTATTGAAAAATCACATATGTGTCTTTGGGTGAATTTATAGGTCCCATGCAAGAAATGGGAATGAAATTCAAACATGTGGGTGTCGTGGCTCGACCGGAAAGATTGAGAAACTTGGTTTTTTAATTCCTGTAAACCCAAAACACGCGTGAAAATCATGAAACTTGGCATGGTGTCATGACATGGCACCAACATGCTGCGGTAATTTTTTTGGCCGAACTGGGACAAGCTTTGGTGTAAGCTTCTTGCAAACCGAAGCTTCCCTCAAGAAGGATCGTGATTCCGAGAGGGAATGTGTCACCTGCGTGTGCGAAATGACATACGTACACTGCCTTCTCCCGCCTTAATTTTTTAACACAGGCAGATTAGACCAAATAGAAGTATCGTGCTAATTTTTGGAATTATTCCTAGTTCGTTTGGCCTTTTTTATACATTAATTGACTTTCTGTGCATTTAATGTGCATAATTCAAATTTGAACTACAAGCACATGCTCTAGTGCACCAAAGTTGGTTGAAAAATCACATGTGTGTCCTTGGGTGAATTTCTAGGTCCCATGCAAGAAATGGGAATAAAATTCAAACATGTGGGTGTCGTCGCTCGGCCGAAAAGATTGAGAAAATTAGTTTTTTCATTCCTGTAAATCCAAAACACGCCTGAAAATCATCAAACTTGGCATGGTGTCATGACATGGCACCAACATGCTGCGATAAATTTTTTTTGCACAGGTAGATTAGGCCAAATAGAAGTATCGTGCTAATTTTTTGAATTATTCCGGGTTTGTTTGGCCTTTTTATACATTAATTGAGTTTCTGAGCATCTAATGTGCATAATTCAAATTTGAACTACAAGCACATGCTCCAGTGCACCAAAGTTGGTTGAAGAATCACATGTGTGTCCTTGGATGAATTTCTAGGTCCCATGCAAGAAATGGGAATGGAATTCAAACATGTGGGCGTCGTGGCTCAGCCGGAAATATTGAGAAACTTGATTTTTTAATTCCTGTAAATCCAAAACACGCCTGAAAATCATGAAACTTGGCATGGTGTCATGACATGGCACCAACATGCCACGGTAATATTTTTGGCCGAATTGGGACAAGCTTTGGTGTAAGCTTCTTGCAAACCGGAGCTTCCCTCAAGAAGGCTCGTGGTTCCGAGAGGGAACGTGTCACCTCCGTGTGCCAAACGACATAAGTACACTGCCTTCTCCCGCCTTGATTGTTTTACACAGGCAGATTAGACCAAATAGAAGTATCGTGCTCAATTTTGGAATTATTTCGGGTTCGTTTGGCCTTTTTTATACATTAATTGATTTTTTGGGCATTTAATGTGCATAATTCAAATTTGAACTACAAGCACATGCTCCAGTGCACCAAATTGGTTGAAAAATCACATGTGTGTCCTTGGGTGAATTTATCGGTCCCATGCAAGAAATGAGAATGAAATTAAAACATGTGGGCATCGTGGCTCGGCCAGAAAGATTGGGAAACTTGGTTTTTTAATTCCTGTAAATCCAAAACACGCTTGAAAATCATGAAGCTTGGCATGGTGTCATGACATGGCACCAACATGTTGTGGTAATTTTTCTGTCGATTTGTGAAGGCGCACACATTAACAATCAACAAAGTCATTTTGGAACAAGTGATGTCATGTTACAAATCGGAAACACAAGTATTATTGAAACCGTGGGCTTCTACTTACCAATTACGTGCCGCCACACGTCCCTTTTTTATTGGCTAGGAGATGCCGTGCGGGTAGCTATTTGAGTACGAGAGGCGTGCGATCAGACCCCTGCGTGTGCTCATCAGGAGGAGAGCCCTTTGACAGCTAATCGCCTCGCACCTCCCTCCCAATGTCTTCATTAATGGGGCCCGAGCCCCTGTTCTACGGCGTGGCTATATGTTTCACCGGACTGAGATTTAACAGAGAAAAATGAAAATCTGAAAAGGAAGTTTTGCACGGATCTTGATGTAAGATCCGATGGACCTATATAGCATCGACTGCGACATATAGCAAGCATGATGAATATAAGGACGATGACAGCGGATAATAATTGTCTTACATATTTAGGAACATAATTAAAAAAGCCACATGCGGCAACGCCCGAAATACACAAGGGCAAAAGAAGAAAGAAGACAATGATCTGGCTCGCTGATCTTGACTTTCTTGATGCGCTGCTGCAGGCCGCGGGAACTAGTCTCCACGGCGAGCAGCAATGAGCTTGTTCTTGTCCTCAAGATGCTGCTTGAGAGCATCCACGGATTCCTCCACCAGCCTTCTGCGCTCGATGCGCAGCATGGCATTCTCGTCCATAAGTTTCTCAATGATGACGCCGGTCCTCTTCAACAAGGTAGTGGTCTCCGCCTGCTGTTCCGCACTTCCGACGATCTTGGCCCTCAGTAGGTCGCGCTCGGCCCGGAGCTTCGCATTGCTCTCCTTTAGTTGCCGGATGACGCCGGTAGCCTGTTCAAAAGAGGCTTTCATGTCTTCCAGCAACCTTGCTCAGTCGGAGATCTGATCCATCTGGCTATGGACGATCACATGCATGCGCCTGTAAGAGTCCTTGCCTGCCCGCGAGACATTTTCCTAGGCTGCCGCTGTGCAGACGGACATCTCTGCTGCATTCGCGGCGCAGCGGGACATCTCTTCTGCTTCCGCGGCGTGGCCGGACTAGTCTGCCGCACCGACGGCGCGGCGGGACCTGCGTGCTACTTCAGCAGTGTTGCGGGACCTCTGTGCTGCTACGGTCGCGCGGTGGGACACGTCGGTTGCATTCACGATGAGGCGGGACATCTCTCGTGCTTCCATGCTCGCATCTCCCTGGTGGCAATCTTTCGACCCAGAACTCACGCCAGCCATGGTAGGTGCAAAGGGAACGATGATGAATGACTTGTTTGTTTTTGTGGATGAGGAGTTGAGGAGGAATGTGCAGTCATCTTGGAGGAGTAGTATTTATAACCGAGTAGTAATACACTCCTAAGTGGGAAACCGTTTAGGTTTTGATCAGTGTGAACAGGTTTGCAATTTGGAATGTGACGGGACGCATGCTCAAAATTTACTGACAGTTATAAGTGCGGCACTATTCCCGGAAGGCGTAACATGGGCACGTACGCCTTCTCGGCCGCGTACGTGGTGTTTGTGCACCGCAATAGGCAATGCCAGCACACGTCTTGTTCCAACAACCATGCGCGCTCGTTATTACCATCGCACATGCTTCTTTTAATTAGAATGTGTGTGCCCGTCTAGCGCATACACGTTGATCTATCTAACTATTTCAGTTTGTTGTGGCTAATCGCAAACAGTTCATCCGTGTGAAGTGTATGCCATCAATCGCAGACACTTTGATCTGGCTGACCCATTTTTGTTCTATTGCCTAATCGCAAATAGTTAATCCTTCTGAAGCGTATGCCCTCAATCACACACAACTTTATCTAGCTGCCCGTTTCTATTGTTCCTCCTCATCACAAACAGTTCATCCAAGTGAACCAAATGCTGTATATCGCACATGCCTTCATCTGGCTGCCCGTTTCTTTTGTTCCGCCTCATCGCAAACAGTTCATTGAACTGAATCGTATGCCCTGCATCACACACGCAATTAAAATCTGAACCGTGTTTGATGCATCATCCATCGCACACATTTTGCACCTTTTTTAACTATTTTTTACACCATTGTTTGCGATTATGGCATCGCACACAGTTTCGTCGAAGGGTCTCTGATCGTACTGTCGTGTTAGTTGCATCCTGTAGTAGTGGTGTTTATCTTAGTAGGACATGTTTTCTATCATGCATGTACATCCATGACGATTTTATGACAGAATCAAGATAGTCGTACCTGTGTTGTCGTAGAAGTGTTCCATTAGAATACTGAATTTATCATCACGGAAGTGTCCACTGCCATGATGATAAATTCCGCGTCATGGAAGTGTTTTCGTCAAGGGTAACCGATGCGTGTCTTCCACCATAATGGGTCACCTTTAAGCTATTAGGTTCCGTCTTGCATCCGATAACCCGTTGACAACCTAGAACAATGGGGATTTTCCACGTGTAAAATTCTCATTGGCCACGGGAACCACGTGTCAGCTCGCCATTGGGACAGATAGGCGCCTATGATATGTCAACACATGGGACGGCCCAATAGTGGCCCATTTAGCTTACAAAGGCCAGCCCGTTTGACTTGGTCAAAAGCTAGTGAGCTGGCCTATGAAAAGCTTGTTAACGGTCTGTTCGCATATAGCCCATTTTACGGCCCGGTAACTCACGGCCCGAGTATGGCCTTTCCGAATTAGGACCAACAGCGTCATGTGGGCCGTCCAGTATAATACCAGCATGTTTCACTTTTGGCCCATGTATGGCCCATGATGGCTTTTGGCCCTTATTAGGCCTTTCGTCCCTTTGGGCCCTTTAGTGGCCCGTGGTTACTCTCGCCCATAATAAATAAAAAATTTCTTTATACCCATTGACAGCCCATGATTCACATGGGCCATTTCCAGCCCGTGTTAGCTTTCGGCCTACCGAGGGCCCGTAAATTCTTGGGCTCCTTTCCGGCCCTCTATTACTTTTGGTCCGTTACCGGCCTGTTCTCCTAATGGGCCAAATTTAGCACGTGGTTAGAATTGACCCATTTGTGGCCTGTTAACCCATTGCGCCATTTCCAACGTGTCATGTATTCGGGCCCAATAATGACCCGTTAATCCTGTGACAGAATTAAGCCTTTGTTGTCTTCCGGCTTGTTAACAACCCATGACCGTGCTGGCCCGATACAAATTACGCCCATTTACAGCCCATCTCCTAGTCCAGTTTTGGCACACGAATTGTTGTACCAATGTGTGGCCAATGGATCCTACGGCCCGTTGGAGTCCCATTTATCCGACGGCCCGTAGGAGGCCCACTGATCCTACGGCCCGTAGGAGGCCCATTGATCCTACGGCCCGTAGGAGGCCCATTCATCCTATGGCCTGTAGCAGGCTCAAGGTTACCATGGTCTGTATCTGGCCCATGGTTGTTGCGTCCACTAGCCAACCAAGGAAAAAAAGATTGAGAAAATAAATAAGCCAGAAACTAATGCTAAGCTATTAAGGCGATTGCATAGATTACATCCACTAGGCATCAAAGTTCGCCACCAGTGCAAATATAGGGAACACCCTACACTATACAAAAATGGCTTGCTGTTTTCTTCCGCCGATCGCTGCCCGTTAAGAACAAATTTTGTATCGCAACAAAACAAATTACAACCATATAACAAAAGGAAGGTTAGCAAAAAAGTTAACAATCCGGCAGATAAATGCACCATCAGAAGTTCAGAAGCTCAGTTTATTTGACTTGACTATTATGTTTTCATGTTGTACTGTGCGATGGACTACCATAACCTTCTCCTTCATTTCTCTTAGGCTCCCGAAAAAGATAGCAAATGTCTGATAGTCCAATTTCAAAACCATGCATATCTTGATGACATCAAACAATGGTTGTCCTTGTTTCACAAAGGGTCTCTGTTAGGGATTGGACTTGTGTCTGGGGCGCAGACATAACATTGTTTTGAGCTTGCATATCTTGATCATGAGGCAGTTTGGACGAGATTGCCTTCACAATGAGGCCAGTGTTACGCAGGAAGCTGGTTTTGGCAGTGTTAGTGGACATGTACTGACCCACTGCAGCAAGAGGTGACATTGCAGTTATAGTTGCCTCGTCAGCTTCACAAGGTGGTGGTTCCACCATTTGTTCCATAGCTTGCTGAAAGTTGAGTTTGTACATTAGTAGTACCAGAATAGAAGTTATTAAGGAGGCAGCAAAACCAAATAGAATAGCTTTGGTCTATATACAAAACTTATTTTGTTGAAGCCGTGTAAAATCTTAGTCGTATTTTACTGCAAAGTACATAATAAAACCAGGTTCCAAACATAAGACCATGTACCATAGCCAACATATTCTCTATTTCTTCACATTGTATTGATAGCTAAGGATAAAGAGACAAAGTTTATAATAGGATAAGCACAGCATGACATCATTCATATCACAAAACAACTGAGAATAGACAAACAGGCAATGGTAACGTTGTGTGGTCAAGTCCAGCACGGAACTAGATTAGAGATCAAGATAAAAGGAACATCACTCATATCTTTTAAACCTGGTAAGGTGCAATGATACGCTAAGCCAATTGTGTATAAAATTGAAAACAATAATAGACATTGGCTGCAAATCATGCAGTTCAGTGCACAAGTCAGAGTAATTAGTAGTTAAAAGTCATGCGTACTAAGGACTTAGAACAACTGCTTTGACTGGTGTAGTCATGCCCTTCGTCTTACTGGTGTGACAGTCCTTGAATATTTCCATAGCATTTGGTTCAGTTACTTTTTGGTCCTTGCAGGCTTTCCTCTGCATTTTGAACAAGTCAATATAGATTTGATAATATGGCACAACGAAAAGAGTGAAACAACAGATACAAGAGCCACACTGTGTGCAATTTAGCTACGAGATCCTGTCGTCTGTTGGAATTTCACTTTTGTATGATTAGCCTTGTTCTTTGAACAGTTCACCTAGAAGAAGATAGATTTGTGAGGCATATATGTAAATAGGAGTTCAACATGTGATCTGATCACACACACACACACACACACACACACACACACACACACACACACACATATATATATATATATATACATATATATATATATAACTTACTTGATACTTTGGATTAGACCAGTGTTTAACAAGGCCTCTCCAGTCTTCATCCGTTATATTTTCCATTGGAGATGTTTTGGAAAGTTCACTGTTAGCCTTGCCTTCAAAGTGAGTTTTCCTCAAGTTACACCGATACTGTCACGGAGCAGACTTGAAAGCATGGGTGCATTCTTGTCTGGTTGCAGCATCTTGGCTATCCAACTTGAACCTCATATGTTGAAAATTATGGGAGTCTCATTACTAGCAACCTAGAAAGTATGGGACAGAGCAAGACGATATTACTAATTTCCATACATAACCATACTTACAGATAAATGGTCGAGGAAGGTGTTGAAATGTGTTTCGTCTTTGTCAGTCCTGTACTGAATCCATGTTGGGAGGATATGTGCATGAAACCTAACGGCAACCACTGCCTCTGATACTAACTGGCTGACTCTGTAGCATCACGTGGCCTTTTTAAACATGCCTCAAAATGGATCTCCATTCTTCCTCCTCTAGATTTAGTTAACTTGTCGAGCATTATCCCTGATGTCTGTTTCCTCTTGCGCCTAGGTTCTAGTTCGACAACAAACATAGGAAGTGTTTGTGTACATCAAACTGTGAGACTGCATATAAAGAAGCATGCAACTGTAACTTGACTCGAGCAACTACCTTCTTGTTGTTGAAGCTCACAAGGTTCATCTAATCTTGCCAACTCCTCTTGTGTCAAGAGTGCTTCGAAAGTAGTGTCGGGTGGCAAGGGAGCTTGGGAACTTTCCGCTCGCTGAGTCGACGAATGAATAACTCATGTAGATGTTGGTACTGCGGAAGAAGGTGCTGCAACAACTAGGGTTGTCATTGCTTGTTTCTTGCCAGCTTCTCGTTTGTGTTTGGATTGTTTTGCAGCTGATGTAGCAGGGGATACCGTGTTTGTACAATTATTCGGTGGACTTGGACCTTCTATTGCACTATCAGTACCAACAGAATCTTCATAATTCTTCCGCTTCCTTATCCGTGTGCCCCGAGTACTAACCCCTACCATTATGTGCTCCTTCCTGTTTCTCTTTGGCATGTCAAGTCGAACAGACAAGACAAAGGAATAAAAATTTAGTTCTTCAAAACAAATGGATGCGTGATACAGACGAACTGAACTTTGATGTTAGACAACTACATGATAGGAGGATGTAATATGTATGAAAAATAGGACGACATGAGATAATCA
Source organism: Aegilops umbellulata (assembly GCA_032464435.1). NCBI lineage: Eukaryota > Viridiplantae > Streptophyta > Magnoliopsida > Poales > Poaceae > Aegilops > Aegilops umbellulata. The sequence goes on along the minus strand of CP136056.1, from coordinate 223,743,128 downwards.
GACCTATGATGTGTAAACTAAGCAGAAGGCATTTCAATAAATTAGAAGCAATGCAATGGAAGGTAGACACCATATGAAAGATGCTACAAATATCACTCTGCCAAGTTAACAATGTCTCATCATAACTGGCATTTAAACAAATGTGAAGCACGACAAGAAATAAATCATATGCAAGATGCAAACAACGTCACACTACCAAGTTAAAGGTCTCTCGTCACTAGTGCCATTGCATATTCACAGCTATGATGTGTAAACTAAGCAGAAGGCATTTCAGCAAATTAGAAGCAATGAAAGCTAGACACCATATGTAAGATGCAACGAATATCACTCTACCAAGTTGAAATTGTCTCTTCATTAGTGCCATTTCAACAGATTAGTAGTACAAGCTAGAAAAGAATGTGAGGAGTAACCTATATGAGACTCCCAAGTTAAATGTGTCTTATATAAGTGATTGTTGTGGGTTACACAATAGTAGTACTTTGATGTAAGAACATGGTGTGACAGAAAGATATTGTATGTTCTAGAAACAAGAACACGTGTCTTATCCACAAGTATAATGTGTAAACTAAGCAGATGGAATTCAACAAAATTGGAAGCAATACAAGCTAGACATCATACATAACATGCAACCACATATAACAGTGCCAAGTTAGAGGGAGCACCAGTGATGGTGGACTAGGGGAGACGTGCTCATCATCAACACAACTATGTTGAGTGTCTATGCAAGTGTTGTCTTGCAAATCTTATTGGGGGGATGGCGGAGTAGAATCTGTAGAGGCCCTCCGTTTCAGTTGGCCGGAAGGAGCACCATTATCCATGGCCTTGCTAATTTCCTTCTGCTTTATTGATTTTTCATTTTCATGTAAAACCGATAAGAAAAAGCAATCAAATCCACTCTTCAAAACTCATTCATGCATGATACCGACAATCACTACTTCGATGTAAGGCAAACACATGATACGAGGATGGAATATGTACGAAAACAGGACGACATGGCATATTCACAACTATTTGTGTGAACTAAGCAGAAGTAATTTAATCAAATTAGAAGAAATACAAGCTACACACCGTATGCAACATGCAAGACAATATCACACTGCCAAGCTAGAGAAAGCACCTGGGATGCCGGTTCCGCAGGAAGACCGCCATCAGTCCCTGCCTTAATTTTTTCCTTCCTCTTACTCAATTTTATTTCCTTGTCAAGTCAAACCCACAAGAAAAATGAATAAAAATCGCTTTTCAGAACTCATTGATGCAGGATGCTGACGAGCACTACTTTAATGTAAAGCGACCGCATGATAGGACGATTGAATGTGTAAGAAAAAAAAGGACATCATTGTGTTCACAGCTATGATGTGTAAACTAAGCAGAATGCATTTTAACAAATTAGAAGCAATGAAAGCTAGACACCATATGAAAGATGCAATGAATATCACTCTACCAAGTTAAAACTATCTTGTCATAAGTGACATTTCAACAAATTAGAAGTAGTACAAGATAGAAAAGAACGCGAGATGTAAACTATATCAGACTCCCAAGTTAAACGTGTCTTATGATAAGTTATTGTTGCAGGTTACACAACAGTAGTACTTTGATGTAAGAACATGGTGTGATAGACAGATATTGTATGTTCTAGAAACAGGAACACGTGTCTTATTCACAAGTATAATGTGTAAAGTAAGCAGATGGAATTCAACAAAATTAGAAGAAACGCAAGCTAGACATCATACATAACATGCAACCACATATAACAGTGCCAAGTTAGAGGGAGCACCTATGATGGTGGACTAGGGGAGACGTGCTCATCATCAACACAGCTACGTTGAGTGTCTATGCATGTGTTGTCTTGCAAATATTGTTGGGGGGATGGTGGAGTAGAATCTGTAGAGGCCCTCGGTTTCAGTTGGTCGGAAGGAGCACCATTATCCACTGCCTTGCTAATTTCCTTCTGCTTTATTGATTTTGCATTGTCAAGTAAAACCGACAAGAAAAAGCAATACAATTCACTCTTCATAACTCATTCATGCATGATACTGACAATCACTACTTTGATGTAAGGCAAACACATGATACGAGGATGGAATATGTACGAAAAATAGGACGACATGGGATATTCACAACTATTTGTGTCAACTAAGCAGAAGCCATTTCAACAAATTAGAAGCAATGCAAGCTAGACAGCACATGGAAGATGCAAACCATTATGACTCTGCCAAGTTAAAAGCGTCCCATCATAAATGACATTTCAACAAATTAGAAGCGGTGCATGCTGTAAATCATATGAAAGATGCAACCAATATCATACTACATATACTAAAGGTGTCCCGTCATAATTGATTGATGCGGGATACAAAAAAAAAGTAGTTTTATGTAAAGACATGCTTCAACGAACTAAGCATAATAGTACATGCAATTTAATCAAATTGGAAGAATTACAATCTAGACACCATATGCAACATGCAACCACATATGACACCGCGAAGTAAAAGCAAGCACCTGGGATGGTGGTTCATGGCGAGCGAGAACATCAACTCCAGAGCTATGTTTACTATCTCCATCTGCTGACACTACACCGTTTAAAGTGCTGAAATGTGTCTTGCCTACCTGCGAACAAAGCTGGAGCGACTTCTCTCTTTTCTTTCGTGTTTTTATCAACAAATTGACAGAGGCTGAAATACCCATGCATAAAAAAGCAATAGTGAGAGTATGGATGAAGTGTGTGCAGAACTAGTGCACTGTTAAAGTAGCAGATAGCAGGTGGCTGAAAACTAAATGACATGAGACATATGATAGCTCTACAACATTGCATGGCAAACGAAATTAGATTTCTAGGATTTTGTAATATGAGCATTGGGATGGCTAGGAAATGCAGGTACCCCTCCAGCACACCACCACATGTGGTCCTATCAAAATAGCAGTCGACTGAAAATAAATAGGTCAACCAATTTTTTTCTAAACCGTTCGAGCTACAATGGACGGGAAGATGGCCTTTGTCTACACCCCGCCAATCACTAATGATCTTTCTCGAACCGCCAGCGACCACCGGCCCAGACACCTGCCTCCGTCGCGCAGCCCTCCCCTGGACCTCACACCACCGTCGTGCTTGGCACCGCCCCCCGGCCATCCCTTTAAGCCCAACCGACCTCCAGATCGGGCGCTAACAGCTCCTAGGCCCCACACACCCCTAAGATAGACACTGAGGCGCTGCTTCCCTGGCTTAACACGTAGACTAGTGCCTCCGCGGGTGGTGCTTCCTTTAATTGGGAATCAACTGACCAGGAAGTGAAATCCAGGGGGGCGACGGACCTCTAGCTAAGGTGAAGTATTATAGGAGGAGAAACATGTGCATCACGAGTTACTTGGAACATCTATTATCAGGAAGAAGGTGTAGTAAGAAGCGGTCAACTAGTGTCTTCTGTTGGATGAATATCGTGCAAGAGACACGTAAGATTCGCATGAATAAGGGAAGAGGAGTATGAATTCCGATTGCCACTGTTGTGTCCTCCTGATTTCGGGGCAATGTTCTTCGTTATACTAGGGGACCCGATGTTGTGGAGGATGGTGGAGCCTTGGACGAACCCATGGCCAAATTGTTGACTGTGTTGCGGTGGTCGTCTGTCGGCGGAGGGGAAGCAGATTCGAGGCGGCGAAGGACGGCGTAGCGGGAACAGCTCCGGTGAGGTGGACGGTGGCGATGTTGGAGTGGCAGCGGTGAGGCGTAGGATGACGTGGTTGAACTAGCTCCAGTATGGCGCACATCGGCATCCTCGAGGCAGCTCGGCCTCAGCGTCAACTACTAGCCATGGAGGGCATTGCAGTTGCGGTGGAAGATGCCGTCGGGGTATCGGCTCCGGCGTGATGGAGGAGGGTGGCGGTTGATGGGTGGGATGGGGTGGCAAACGGAGCACGCAGGGGTTTCACGCTTGGTGGAGAGGTAGTTTTCGCGCCCACAGAATATTAATGGGGAGTCAGACGGGGGGTCGGGGGGAGCTAAGGGGGAACCATGTTTTGGTCTAGGAGATGCTTGTTCGAAATTTGGGTAAAGTACAAACTTTGCGCCCCTCTTAAATTTCGGACCTACTGCGGGTCGGGGTAGGATAGTAATCCCAGGTGTCCCAAATAGTGGGCAGAAGCAATTTCGGCCGAGCGCACGTGTGTTTAGGCGGCCACGGTGTATGAATGTTTTCGGAGGTGGTTGCCTGGCGTCTAGATGAAGTTACAAACCTACCCCAGTTCAGACTTTTGGACGTCGGGTCGGTAAGTTTCACGGGTCAGAGTTAGAAAAGTAATTTCCTTCTACCAAACATTGGTCTCATGCAGTTTCGGGCGAGTAGAGACTATTTTGGCGCTTTGTTCGAAATTTTGAAACAAAAGCATTTACGTTTAGAGTACTCTTGAACTTTGAGGATTGACGTAAATAGACAACGTTAAATTTGACCTTGTATGTTTGAAAACCTCATTAAATTATGCCCTTCTTTTTGAAATTTTGACTCTTGAAAATCCTATAACTACGATTATTTTGGAATGGAGGATGTAAATTTGAATCTATTCTGTACACGACTATATATGCTATTATGTACAAGAGCTGAGCAAAGATTGGTGCCCCCTTAATTTAGGTATGATTTACAAATGCCATGGTCTCGAATTCAAATAATTGAATGGACTTCATGTTGAATTTCAATTTTTTTAAACCACCCTAAGTTGATTTCAAATGTATGCTAGTTCCTAGCTAGCTATTTAGAATGTTCATTGTGTAACTTTCGTATGTATATTGTTCTTTACACACAACATGACCTATACTCACGTTTATATTCGAATTGCTAAAGTGATGCATTGTCTGGACTTCAAATTACTGACTCTGTGGATCAATTATGTCGAATAATAACATACACATGCTCAAGTTCGATAGAATATGGATGTCTGATGGATCAATGATCGTTCCTTAGGTGAATGCAAATATCATGATCCCATCCTAATATTTGGATACAATTTATATTTTTAATCAATGTGTACATCAGTCTTTTACGTGTAGATTCACTCTCCATAGGCCCTTCCTCACACACGCGCTAAATTTCTCTCTCACACATACGCGCACACGGTGTATATCCATCGGGGTCTCTCACACATGTTCACACACTCTCTCCCGAGGTGTCTTTCTCGCACACATGCTCTCGATATCACCCTCCCTCTCTCTCTCGTGACCATTTACAACCGTTTTCACTAACCTTTGTCACAAGCACTCTTCCTCTCACACGCATACGCACGCACGATCCCCGTCGACCCTTTCTCTATACATAGACCTGCCTACGTGTCTCACGCACGCACATTATCTTTAGGCCTATCTCACATGCATTATCTCCACCTCTCTTCCTAATGGACGAATATGATTCCAGCAGAGCATTGTGTAGGATGCCCCTTAAAGTTAGGTTGGATGAATGTTAATATCAGAGGCAAGGGGTTACCTTAGTTCGGGGACCTAGGGTTACAAATCCTAGTCGGCTTTGTCAGTGGACAGAGAGTCCTTAACGGCTTTGGTATGTTTGTCTTGTACGACTAGTCCTCCACGGGTCTCCTTGAAATGCGTCACGGGCCGACCAATGTGGCACAAGACAGAACCGACCCAAGGGCCTCACCTCGGCCCACCGGACATCACGCGGTGACACACCCTCTACCCCCAAGTCTCGTTATGTTCTCAAAACCACACATACCAACACAGACACCGCAGAAACTATTTCTCCTCGTGCCTCTATACCCTCCTCCTTGCATGGACACACTCAAGGGCATCTCTCACTGAGACATCCTACTCGTCTCTCTCTCCCTCTCTCTCTCTATGTGTGTGTGTGTAGACCTCTCTCATTTCTCATGCTATCTCTCCCTCGTCGCCCCCCCCCCCCGTCGGCCCCTCTATCCATGCCTCTCTCAAATACGTACACATACCCACTCTAGGCCCTACCAAATACGTCAACTACACATTCACACATGTTACATCTTATCACGTACCCCATTGATCTAAAAATCCCTGTCTTCACTTTTACTTTGCATACAACATTCCTTTCGAATAAAAACCACACAAAGTGTGGCCAAAAAATTATTATAGAAATTTTACATATATAGAACATTACAAAGTTATATGGAGTATGAAAGTTAATTTGCATTGCATGGTGCACCAATGATATTTATTCTACACTGTGATTTTTTATTTTTTATACTATATATGAAGTTAGTCATAATAAAGAGAAAGAAGAGCGTCACTCTCCCCATTGCACACATCCCCTCTACGCCCCTTTCACTTACGAACACAAACTATCTCTAGGCCCTCTAAAAGTATGCCCCAAACACATTCACGCATGTTTCATCTTTCTCTCGCGATATATATGAAAGGATCGAGAAGAGGTGTCTAGAGGGGGGTGATTAGACCCTCAACAAAGAAAAGTAGCAGTTTTTAATTTCTTCAAGTTAAGGTGGAGTTTTAGCACAAGTTTAAACATTCACAATACATTTCAAGCAAGCATGGCAAGAGTATATGAGCAGCGAAAAGTAAAGCATGCAAGTTGCAAGAAAGTAAAGGGATGGGATTGGAGTGTGCAAATGAAATTGGTGACACGGAGATTTTTTGCGTGGTTTTGGTAGGTGGTGCTATCGTACATCCACGTTGATGGAGACTTCAACCCACGAAGGGTAATGGTTGCGTGAGTCCACGGAGGGCTCCACCCATGACGGGTCCACAAAGAAGCAACCTTGTCTATCCTACCATGGCCAACACCCACGAAGGACTTGCCTCACTAGGGTAGATCTTCATGAAATAGGCGATCTCCTTGCGTGTACAAACTCCTTGGTTCAACTCCACAATCTTGACGGAGGCTCCCAAGTGACACCTAACCAATCTAGGAGACACCACCCTCCAAAAGGTAATAGATGGTGTGTTGATGATGAACTCCTTGCTCTTGTGCTTCAAATGATAGTCTCCCCAACACTAAACTCTCTCTCACATATTTGGATTTGGTGGAAAGATGATTTGAGTGGAAAGCAACTTGGGGAAGGCTAGAGATCAAGATTCTTGTGGCTGGATTGGAATATCTTGGTCTCAACACATGAGTAGGTGGTTCTCTCTCAAAAAATGAATGCTGGAAGTGTAGGCACGTTTCGATGGCTCTCTCCACGAATCGTGGATGGGTGGAGGGGTATATATAGCCTCCACACAGAATCTAGCCGTTACACACAATTCACCAAACTCAGTGGGACCGAATCATGAAACTCGGTCAGACCGATATGGTTTAAAATGTGAACGTTAGAGTTTTCGGTGGGACCGATGTGCTAGGGTTAGGGTAAAACCTCAACTCGGTTTGACCAATTACACAAATTCGGTGGGACCGATTTTGGTAATAAGCAAAATAGATAGTTGGTCAAGCAAACTCGGTGGGACCGATTACATATTTTGATGGGACCGAAATAATTGCAACAGGAAACAGAGAGTTTGCAATCCCATCTCGGTGAGACCGAGATCCCATCGGTGAGACCAAACTAATTAGGTTTTCTGGTAGTGGCTATGCCAAGTGAACTCAGTGGCGCCGGATAGATCAAAACATTGGGGCCGAGTTTGACTTTAGGTTTAGGACATATGTGGAAATGAGGAAGTGGCTGAGGGCTTTGGAGCATATCACTAAGCACTTTGAAAATGTAGAGTCTTGAGCTCTTGCCAATCTTTGTCCTTATCTTCTTGAAGGGGTTCCACATCCTCTTGTCCATGCCACTCCATTGTTGAACTCATCAGAAATATACTAGATAAAAAATACTAGTCCAACAAGAGATATGTTGACATAAATTACCAAAATCACCCAGGGAGCACTTGTGCTTTCAATCTCCCCCCTTTTTGGTAATTGATGACAACATACATCAAAGCTTTAGATAAAGATATGAATAATAATAAGTAAAGCTTTGGAAAGACATGTAACATGCATAGGCTCCCCCCTACGTGTATGCAATCATGTAAATATGGAATATAAGAGCATGTGAATGCATAAGCATGACAGAGCAAGCAGTGAGTTACATGTATCTAGGCTATATGCAGCAGAGCAAATGATGTAGATACATGAAATATACCTTCATGTTCATGAGTCCTTCTTGCAAACAATATGTACATCAGCAAGAGATCATCATGCACATGAGTGTGATGCATATACTTACCTTGTGGTCTTGAGATGACTTTGGAATAGGTGAACCTGACTAAACAAGGTTAGACAACACACGAACACCTACAGGACAAAGCAATTTGAGGAACCACAAGAGTACCAAGATTGGGATGACACGTAGAGAGTGAGTACTGGGTACTCTATTGGATATAGACATGTCCCCAAATAGTAGAAAACAACATTTACTGACATGTCTTTTCCCTTCTTAAAGACATGTGACTTCTCTCCTCTTTGAATACCAAGCATCTGGGAAGACTAAGAAATATTTCCTTCCCATAGGGTTTCTCACTCCCTTTGATGTGATTAAGCTTTGATGTGATCTCTCTCTCCCCCTTTGACATCAATTTCCAAGAAGGATTCTTCTGGAATGTGAGTCGAATAGGTTTGGTCCTTGAGTCACATAATAAAGTAGCATATAGAATGTGATGCAGGTAGAGGACAAGAATCATTGAGTGGAGCTAGAACAAATATGCAGGATGCAAATGGCAAAGTGTCTCCTCAGCATTGAAATCGGTAACACCGAGTTGTTTTCTTTGGTGGCACCAAGATGGTTCAGTTTGACCGAACGAGACAAACCGGTGTGTCCGAGTTGAATACAAAGAGAGAACAATTGTCATCTCAGCTCACTTAGGCAAATAAGATCTCTCAAAGATTTGCAAGGAATTAACTAAAAGATTTGCAATGAATTGGATGCAGGGAATGCAGAACATAACAGAGAAAAAGAAAAGAAATCTAGATGAAGTTTTTTTCGATTAAAGAAGGGGAACAAATATGCAAGAGACAAATTCAAGAACTCGGAATAACACTAGAATTGGTTGGTGACAAAGTCACCTATGTTAGAGTATATTGACTGAGGAGTCAAGTGAGAACACTTGATCGTAGGTCATACTCATCGTTTAAGCTCAAAATGGGGTTACCATTTTTCTTTTAAGCATTTTGATGATCTTGTTGAGCTGTTTTGACCCATGACTTGGGTAAAGCTTCTCTGAGATGAAATAACATACCTTGGGTGGTGGTGTTGATCTTGATCATGTAGTTGAACTTGTGTGGGATGCTCAAGGTTGATGTAGCTCATCAATGAGTGGGAGCACCTCTTGTAGTTTGAGCTCATCTACCTACATGGGTTAGTCTTGCAAGGAAGAGCACTTGTGTATCCAAAGTGACAATCATGAAAATTGATACCAAATGAAATTTGATATAAAGAAATTGTCAAAGGATATGTTGAAAGGTTTCAAGCTTCCTTGTCTTCAAGCACCATATTGTAGGGAATTGGTGATGTAGAGATTGCTCAAGATGTGAGTGATTTGCAATCTCATGGATTTAGATTTATCCACGTACCTACAAGGGTTAGATAGCATGCAAGAATGCAATATATCCCAGACATATGGTCATCCTCATAAGAGAAATATCAAGGATTAGTCAAAGGCTCATTCCTTGCATGTATCCAAATGGAGTTCCTACTCCAAGTTTGAGGGATCAATGATGTTACAATTCACCTCTCAAACAAAAATACTTTCTCATCAAGCGGTTTGGTGAATATATCCGCCAATTGCTTATCATTACGAACATGCTTAAGATCAATGTCCCCTTTAGCAACATGATCTCAAATAAAATGATGATGAACTTCAATATGCTTAGTTCGAGAATGTTGCACGGGATTGTGAGCAATCTTAATAGCACTTTCATTGTCGCAAAGCAATGGAACATGTTTCACATAGATCCTATAATCTTTAAGAGTTTGGGTCATCCAAAGTAATTGAGCACAACATGAACCGGCGGCAATGTATTCCGCTTCGGCGGTGGATAAGGATACCGAGTTTTGTTTCTTGGAGGACCAAGACACAAGAGATCTACCAAGAAATTGACAAGTACCCGAAGTGGACTTCCTATCAACCTTCTCACCGGCATAGTCCGAATCGGAGTAGCCAACAAGATCAAAGGAAGACCTCTTAGGATACAAAATGCCAAAATTTGGTGTATGAATTAAGTATCTCACCATCCTTTTCACAACCTTAAGATGACATTCTTTGGGGGCCGCTTGATATCATGCACACATGCACACAGTTAGCATAATATCGGGATGGGAGGCACAAAGATATAATAATGAACCAATCATAGAGCGGTAAACCTTTTGGCCAATCGGTTTTCCATCCTTAGTCAAGTCAAGATGTCCACTAGTAGGCATGGGAGTTTTCATACCTTTGCTTTCTTGGATGTTGAATTTCTTGAATAAGTCCTTGGTATACTTTGTTTGAGAAACAAAGGTACCCTCCTTACTTTTCTTGATTTGCAAACCAAGAAGGAATTTGAGTTCGCTCATCATAGACATCTCAAACTTCTCCGACATTAGCTTTCCAAACTTTTCACTAAAATGAGGGTTAGTCGAACCAAATATGATATCATCAACATAAATTTGGCACACGAATAATTCACCGTTAACCCTTTTAGTAAAAAGAGTGGAATCTATTTTTCCAATCTCAAAGCCTTTTTCAATAAGGAATTGGTCAAGCATTTATACCACGCTCTAGGGCTTTGTGAAGTTTGTAAACATGGTCGGGTTTCTTAGGATTAACAAAGCCAGGAGGTTGTTTAACATAAACTTCCTCCTCAATTTCACCATTTAGAAAAATACTTTTAATGTCCATTTGGTACAAGGTAATATCATGGTGATTAGCATAGGCAAGTAAGATGCAGATGGATTCAAGTCTAGCAATAGAGGCATATGTCTCACCATAGTCCATACCTTTGAATTGAGTGTAGCCTTGGGCGACGAGACGTGATTTGTTGCGAATGACTTGTCCATCTCTGTCTTGCTTGTTGCGAAACACCCATTTGGTACCGATGATGTTGTGGTTGTTGTCGGGCTTTTCGACCAATGTCCACACTTGGTTCCTGTCAAAGTTGTGTAGCTCTTCATGCATGGCATTTATCCAGTCTGTATCTTCCAATGCTTCTTCAACCTTCATAGGTTCAATGCTAGAGATGAATGAAATGTTCACAAAAATTAGCCAAACGAGTTTTAGAGAGAGTGATTCTCCCGGTTTGGATATCATTGAAGATTTGTTCGACGAGATGGCCTCTTGAGACTCCTGCTCGAACTCGTGAGAGATTTTGTTTGGGTTGGGGTGGAACATCTTCTTCTTCATCTTTTTCTTCCTCTTGGCCTTCTTCATTGTTGGTATTGTCGTTCTCTTGTCGAGGTGGAGAAGGAGGTTGATGTGGTTCATCTTGGTGTACTTCCTCGTTTTCTTCATCTTGGTGTGTCCCACTTGTGGATGACTCTGTGTCAACTCTTGGTTCACCTTGTCGTCAGGTAGAAGCTTCCACTTGGACGGAAAAGGTACTCTCCTTCACCTCCGTTGGACGAATCTTGCCAGTAGACAAGTCTTGGATTGCTTCCGAAGGGTCTTTGTCTTCTACATCAATTGGTAATTTCTCTACTTGCGAGCCATCAGATTCATCAAACTTAACATCTACCGTCTCTTCAACCTTTTGGGTGAAATTGTTGTAGACACGGTAAGTGTGAGAGTTTGAGCCATAACCAAGTAGGAAACCCTCATGAGATTTAGGAGAAAATTTAGAATGACGATGCTTATCAAGAATATAGCACTTTGAGCCGAATACTCGAAAGTATCCAAATTGGGGTTTGTTACCTGTGAGAAGCTCGTATGCCGTCTTGCCGAGTAGCTTGTGAAAATATAGACGATTTGTTGCATGACAAGCTGTCTCAACCGCTTCTGCCCAAAAGTATTTTGGCGTCTTGTACTCATCAACCATCGTTCTCACCATCTCAACAAGATTCCCGGTCTTCCTCTCAATAACTCCATTTTGTTGAGGCGTGTACGTATCTGAGAACTCATGTGAAATCCCTTCATTGTCAAGAAAGGTATCCACATTTGCGTTCTTGAACTCCATTTCGTTATCGCTGCGAACCTTCTTGATCTTCACTTCAAATTGATTTTGGGCCTTCCTAGCAAAGTTCTTGAAGATCTTTTGGACCTGCGATTTACCATCAAGAAAGAACACCCACGTAAATCTTGAAAAATCATTGACTATGGCTAGACCAAATGAGTTTCCACCGAGACTTTTATAGGCTTTGGGACCAAAGAGATCCATATGAAGTAGCTCGAGCGGTATTCTCGTGGTCATGATGTTCTTCACGGGGCGGCTTCCTCCAACTTGTTTTCCTGCTTGACAAGCACTGCACAATCTATCCTTGTCAAATATAACATCTTTTACACCAAGGATATGATCACCTTTAATAAGCTTATCAAGATTTTGCATGCCCACGTGACCTAACCTTCTATGCTACAACCAGCCTTTAGAATATTTAGCAATTAAGCAAGTTCTAGGTTGAGCCTTTCTAGTGAAATCAACAATGTATTGCATCTCGTTTCGCGATCCTCGAAATCCTAAGCAACTCAAGGACCCTCGGAGAGAGTTGGGGATTTCCCGGTTTCATATTTGAATTTTATCAAATATTGAAATGAGGATCATTTATTTTAATTATTTTCTCTCTTAAAATATTTCATATTACAATATATGAGAGGGGATAATATGACTTCTCCAAAGTAATTGAAATATTGGAGGAAAATATTAAAATCAAATATTTGATTTTATTCAGATTTTATCGCAATTTTATTTGCATTAGAAAAGTTGCACGTTTTTCAAAATTGCATTTTAGGGCCAAGAAAATGTTCATCTCATTCTAAATATTTTATTTAGACGGAGAAAATTTGTTTTGGCATTTTTAGGTTTTATTTTATTTTCTAGGATTTATTTTTGGTTCGGCGGAATTGTTTTTTTTAATTCAAGCGCCCGACTGGGCCGAAGCCCAGCCGAGCCGGCCCGCTCCCCCGCGCCGCCGTCTCCCTCCTGGAGACCGCGCCACCGCCGCCTCGGACCAGGAGTCCGACCGGGGCTCCTGCCCGCCGCCTTGCCCCCTCCTCCAAGCCGCCACCCCCTCCTTAAATACCCCCAACCCCGCCGCCACCACCACCCAACCCCACCGCTGCAGCGCCGCCGCCGCCGCCCCGCCGCCGCAGCCCCGCCTCGCCGGAGGTAACATCGCCGTTGCCGCCGCCGTTTTTTTTAAGAAAACCGATTCAGTTTTTTTAAGAAACCCTAGTTCGTTTTTTATCGGTTTGCCGTTTTTTCTCGGTGTAGCTAATTAGCGGACGTTCGTACGTACGTTCGTTTTAACAAACGGTTTTCGCTCGATAGTTACAGACAACGAACATTCGTTCGTTAGCCTGTTCGTCAGTTTTCTTTTTCTCGGATTTTCCCGCGATTATTTTCGATCGCGATTTCTGATCCGATTTTCATTTCAGTTTATATTTTCGCTCGTTTATCGGAATCAGGCGTTCAAGCGCCTAGATCTTCGTCTCGAAACCCTCTTTCCATTTAATCAACTTGAACAAGATTTTGGTACTGTAAAAAATTGACTTTAGTTCAGATTAGTAAACGGATCTTTCTTCCTTTACAGTTTGAGTTTCGTTGCTTCGTTTGGTTTGATTCTTTTCGCAAACAGGAGTTCTTAAGTTGAACTTTCTGGTCAATTCTTCTTATTTGAGTTTTGCCATGCATCTTTGCTTGATTGCTTATGTATGCTATTGTTTGTTTGCGATAGAATTCCCGGAGTGTGAAGCGTGCTACTACGAGTCCCTAGGTTTCGCGGATCGTCAGCAAAGCAAGTAACACATTGATCATACTTTTCCATACCCACTTTTTATGCATTAGTTCAATCCTCAAACATTGCATGATTAGGATGTCATTAACATGTGGGATGGGAAGTAGTTGATGAGGTAGAACCTATTGCCCTGTTATATTCAAACCCTTGTGAGTTACTTCTACGTATTGCTTATATTGCTATGCTATGCTCGTAGACGTGGTTTGGGTGAGTGAAATCCATGACAGATGTGAGATTGTTAATTAATGGTTCAACTTAAGGTGGCAACTTAAATACACATCTGGGTGGATTGAGGCACCTAGAGAATCCAGTGTTGCCTGTATTTTTGGAAATCCCGGGGTTCCGTGTGATTTTCCTATGGACCGCCACCCAGGCTCAAAGGGAACTGAGATACTTTCATGCTAGAAACTTCCGTGTGCAGCCACAAGCTATTATGGGCTCTCGCATAGTTGAGTAAGTTATGTGAAGCTCTTGAAGAGGTGGATCAGCAGGTAGAGGGTTGTAGGTTTGGTATGGTGTGCCCGGAGTAGGGAGTTAATGTTTCTGAAAGACTATGTCTCAGTCATCCATTTCTCAAACACCATGATGTGCGAGAAATCTAACGGAGGCGATTGAGTCTTGTGGGGAAAAGTGCGCAAACCTCTGAAGAGTGTATAATATAATCATGGTTAGCCGTGTCCCCGGTTATGGACAATCTTGAGTATCTAGTACTTGGAGTACCCTAAGTATCTCATCACTCTAAGTTAATATTGTTGGGCTGATAACTACTTTAATTGGGATTGAGTTGGAGGAACCTTCTCAATAATGTTTCAACCACCATGATAGTTAAATTAAAATCTATTCCTTTGTTGTAGGGAAAAAATGGCTTTTCGCAAAAACTATAACCATAGAGCTTTCCACCAACCAAATATGCATGTAGTGATAGCATTATTGTGTTCTTGCTTTACTGTGTTATATTGCCAGCATATTCCATGTGCTGACCCGTTCTCGGGCTGCAACGTATTATGTTGCAGACTTTTCAGACGAGGATTAAGGTTCGTTAGGTCGTTGCCGTGCAACTCAGCTATGCCATTGGAGTTGATGGACTCCCTTTATCTTCCAAGCCTTCCGTTGTTAACGTATTAGATGGCCTTAAGCCATATTTATTGTAATAAGTTCTCTTCTGAGACATTCGATGTAATAAGTGTGTGATTGCTACTCTGTTATAAATCCTTCGAGTACTGTGTGTGTCAGCATTACCGATCCTGGGATGACACGGAAGTACAGAGACTTGACCTTCTGAGGTCGGGTCGCTACAAGATGGTATCAGAGCACACGTCGAGTGTAGGACACAACCACTAAGATAAACCATAGGTCACTCTTCTCTACTCATTTCTGACTTCTCTCCATTTTCTACTCATTAGGATGGCGGAGTTGAAGAACAAGTTTGCACAGCCGGATGAAGACACACCCTTTGGATGCCACTTGAAGGAAGTCACTAGGTACTTGAACATTGGAATACCAAGCTTCACCGGGATGTACAACGCCACCTTGCCAGAAGAGGAGCGCTGGATGATTCAAGTACAAGTTCCATGAAGGACGTTCTCGCCAACCACTAAGCCCATAGAATTTTCTTTTGAAGCACCCACCTGGAGTCTAGGCAAGAGCATGGCAGCTCACATTACCATGGGACGCATTGGAGAAATCTACAACAAGGATCTTAAGGACACTATCTACCAGATATGTGGGTGCCGAGACGAGCAATGGGAGATGATCAGCACCAAGAAGGACAAATACATTGCAGCTATCATCGAGGAGTTAAACCAGCACATTCAACGCCAGGAGAATCAGATGTGCGCAGACATGATAGATTTGAAGAAGGCGAAGACTAGGATCATCAAGCTGGAAGAAGAACTCAAGTTTACACGCGATGGATATGAGGAGGAAATTGCGACACTATTGGATAAGAATGACGACCTAATAAAGAAGATCAGAGTATTCATGGGAGACCCAGTGCCGGGAGGAGAGGACGATGATTCCACTTTCCCAGAGAACTACATCATCATCGACGGCACTGACTCCGACCCTAGTGATGATGACTTTGAAGACGGAGCTGGAGAAGACATCATGGAGTCTTCCACCAATCAAAATTTCTAGATGACCACCAAATAATTAGTAGTATCCCCCATGTATATAGTAGTAGTTGAGCACTTCTGCGATAGTTCTAGACCGCTTGTATGCCCTTGCTTGATTGATTGAGTGAAATGTTTGTGTTTGTCTCATGTGCATATGGGTAGTGCTTTCTCATTAGAGCCCTTTTCTATTTTGATCTCTTCTCTCTAAAACCCACCAGATGCCTCCAAGACGTGACACTGGACTTACCTTCCCGCCAGAGCTCACTCAGTTGATCTAGCAATAGAATGCCTTGATGCAATTGCTAGTCCAGAACCAAGGCAACAACAACAACAACAACAACAACAACAACAACAACAACAACCCACCCCCAGTTGACAACTTAGCTCGCTTTCTAAGGTTACAGCCCCTGGTGTTTTCCAGTAGCACCCAGCCTATAGTTGCTGAAGATTGGCTACACCGTATTGGAAGGGAGTTGACCACCGCAGGTTGCACAGATGCTGAGAAGGTGTGTTTTGCCGCACATCAATTGGATAGACCAGCAGCCTCATGGTGGGAGAGTTACACGGCCACTTTCCCCATAGCCAACGTCACTTGGGACCAGTTTCAGCTAGCTTTCCGCATGACCCATGTCTCAACCGATGCTATGAATATGAAAAGCGGGAGTTTCGCAACTTACGCCAGGGGAACCATACTGTGGCTCAGTACGTGGATGAGTTTAGCAAGTTATCTCGCTATGCCCCTGACAACGTGGCCACAGATGCCGCGAAGTAGGAGAAGTTTATGGAAGGGCTGAATGATGAGATGAGTATGCAGTTGATGGTGGCAACATTCAACAACTACCAGGAGTTGGTAGATAAGGCTCTTATGGTTGAAGGGAAGCAACAGCAGATTGAGAGCCGTAAGAGGAAGTATGGGCAAGGGAGGTATAACTCAGGAGCTCAGCAGAAGCCTCGCCTAACCCCAAACTCGGGAGGACTTGTTCATAACAATGGAGGTCATAACCACACCGGAGGAGGTTCGCATAACCACAATGGTTCTAAGAATGGAAATGGGAATGGAACAAACAACAATCAGAACCGCCCCAATCCAGCCACACCCGCCAAAAGAGATCTAACTCACATTAATTGCTATAAGTGCGGGAAGACTGGACACTATGCCACAGAGTGCCCTGAAGGGAAGAATGGCAACGGAAATGGGAGCGCTGGGAAGAAGCCCAATCCATTCAACAAAGGACAAGTGAACCACGTTAACGTGGAGGAGGTTGAAGAGCAGCCAGACGCGGTTATAGGTAAGTTTTTGGTTAAGTCATTTACCGCCCTTGTTCTTTTTGATACTGGTGCATCGCATTCATACATATCAAGGGGATTCGTGGATAAGTTTAAACTACCAACCCAAACCCTTAAGACCCCTCTGTTAGTGAGTTCACCTGGAGCAGAGTATATGGCTAGTCGATGGTGCGACCAGATACCCCTAACCATTGGTAGCCATGTTTTTTCGTCCGACCTAATAATCTTGGAGTCACAAGGATTGGATGTGATATTAGGCATGGACTGGATGTCAAAGTATGGAGGAAGCATTGACTGTGCTAGTAAGTCGATTTATCTCACCACCCCGGAGGAAAAAAGGATCAAGTATGTATCTAGGCATGTGCCTAGGAGGAGCCAAGTAAATACCCTCACGGGAGTCGTTCAGTAGGAAGTGCCTGTAGTGAAGGATTACCCGGATGTTTTCCCAGAGGAGTTACCCATGCCACCGGATCGAGACATCGAGTTCTTTATAGAGCTATTGCCAGGTACATGGCCAATATCAAAGAGACCCTATCGGATTCCCGCGAATGATCTGGAGGAGATTAAGAAACAGATCAAGGAGTTATTGGAGAAAGGTTACATTTGACGGAGTTCATCACCATGGGGAGCCCAATGCTTTTGGTTGAGAAAAAGGATAAGTCTCTAAGAATGGTTGTTGATTATCGCGCGTTGAATGAGGTGACGATCCAGAACAAATACCCACTGCCAATGATCAATGATTTGTTTGACCAACTACAAGGAGCTAAGGTGTTTTCGAAGATCGATCTGCGATCAGGATACCACCAGTTGATGATTCGAGAGAAGGATATACCAAAGACAACATTCACCAGGCGGTATGGTTGTATGAATATACGGTCATGTCATTTGGACTGACTAACGCCCCTGCCTACTTCATGAGCAAGATGAACAAGGTGTTCATGGAATATTTGGACAAGTTTGTTGTGGGGTTTATTGATGATATAATGGTATACCCGAATAATGAAGAGGAGCACAAGGAGCATTTGCGTTTAGTTCTCGAGAAACTCAGGGAACACCAGTTGTATGCCAAGTTCAGCAAATGCGGGTTTTTGGTTGAAGGAAGTCGGATTCCTTGGACATGTTATATCGGGAGAAGGAATAGCAGTAGATCCCACCAAGGTTCAGTCAGTCACTGAATGGTTGGCACCCACTTCAGTTAGCGCGATCCGCAGTTTTCTTGGACTCGCAGGATACTATCGGAGATTCATTGAGATTTTTTCCAAGATTGCGAAGCCAATGACGGAGTTATTGAAGAAGGATACCAAGTTTAAATTGACGGAAGATTGCGAGGCAAGTTTTCAGGAGTTAAAGAAACGTTTGACTACAACCCCAGTGCTGACACTGCCAGATATATGTAAGGATTTCCAAGTGTATTGCGACGCCTCTCGCTTAGGACTTGGAAGTGTGCTTATGCAGGATGGAAGAGTTGTTTCGTATGCCTCACGACAACTAAAACCGCACGAACTGAATTATGCCACGCATGATTTGGAGCTAGCAGCCGTAGTGCATGTGTTGAAGACTTGGAGACATTACCTTATTGGAAACTGTTGTGATGTGTACACGGATCATAAGAGTTTGAAGTACATCTTCACACAGAAGGAGTTGAACCAAGGCAGAGAAGATGGTTGGAGCTTATAAAGGATTATAACATGAAGTTGCACTATCATCCAGGCAAGGCCAATGTCATAGCAGACGCTTTGAGCCGGAATAGTTATGCTAATACCCTAGTGGGTACAGGATTACCAAAGGAGTTAGCAGAGGATCTCAGGGAACTTCGATTGGAGATCGTTCCTAGAGTTTTTGTTGCAACAATGGAGGTTCAGTCTACATTGTTAGGAAAGATTCGAGAAGCTTAGAAGGATGACAAAGAGATTGCCGAGATAAAAGAGAGATTGAGTAAAGGAAAGGCCAAAGGTTTTCATTAGGATGAGCACGATACCTTATGGTTTGAGGACCGTGTTTATGTGCCCAATAACACAGAGATCAGGAAGTTAATACTTCAGGAGGCTCATGACTCACCATACTCGATACACCCCAAAAACACCAAGATGTATTTGGATTTGAAGGAACGTTTCTGGTGGACGGGTATGAAGAAGGATATGGCCGAGTATGTATCCGTATGTGATGTATGTCAGAGAGTGAAGGCAGGACATCAAAAGCCAGCAGGATTGTTACAGCCGCCAATACCCGAATGGAAGTGGGATAAACTTGGCATTGATTTTATCACCAGATTGCCCAGGACCAAATCAGGATATGATTCTATATGGGTAGTAGTTGATCGCTTGACCAAAGTGGCTCACTTTATCCCAGTGAAAACAACTTATACCAGTGCGAAGTTGGCCAAGATATATATGACCAGGATCGTATGTCTGCATGGAGTTCTGAGGAGCATCATATCAGATAGAGGAACACAATTTACCTCAAAGTTTTGGCATCAGCTGCACAGACTTTAGGAACAAGATTGGAGTTCAGTACATCATTTCACCCGCAGATGGATGGACAGACCGAGAGAGTCAACCAGATTTTGGAGGACATGTTGAGAGCCTGTGCGCTAGATTATGGATCTAGTTGGGATGACAATTTGCCTTGCGTAGAGTTCTCATACAACAATAGTTACCAAGCCAATTCGAAGATGGCACCGTTCGAAGCCCTGTATGGACGAAGGTGCAGAACACCGCTGATGTGGGATGAAGTTGGAGACGGACAGTTGTTTGGAGCAGACTTGATCAGGGAGTTTGAAGAGAAAGTTAAGTTAATCCGAGATAGACTGAAGGTAGCTCAGTCCAGGCAGAAGAGTTATGCAAATTCGAAACGCAAGGAGGTAACCTATGAAATTGGAGATAGAGCATATCTGCGAGTATCACCCTTGCGAGGAGTGAAACGTTTTGGAGTTAAGGGAAAGTTAGCCCCGAGATTTGTAGGACCGTATCGTGTTTTGGAACGTATGGGAGAAGTTGCCTACAAGTTGGAGTTACCTGAAGGACTGTCAGGAGTTCATGATGTGTTTCACGTTTCACAGTTGAAGAAGTTTCATGCTGAGATGGCTGATATACCATTAAGAGATACAGTATCCTTGGAGGCGATTCAGTTGGACAGTGATTTGACTTATTAGGAGAAGCCAGTCAAGATTCTTGAATTTGCCAGTCGAGTCACCCGCAACAAGGTTATCAAGTTTTGCAAAGTTTAGTGGAGTCACCATACCGAGGATGAAGCCACCTGGGAACGAGAGGATGATCTTCGCAAAGACCACCCACACCTATTTTCTTGCCAACCTGAATCTCGAGGGCGAGATTCATCTTAAGGGGGGTAGGTTTGTAACATCCCAAATTTTCAATTTGAAATGTTATACATAGATCATTCATGCATATCATATTTTATTGCATTTTGTTTCGCGATGCTCGAAATCCTAAGCAACTAAAGAACCCTCACAGAGAGTTGGGGATTTCCCGGTTTTCATATTTGAATTTTATCAAATATTGAAACGAGGATCATTGATTTTAATCATTTTCTCTCCAAAAATATTTCGTATTAAAATATATGAGAGGTGATAATATGACTTATCCAAAGTAATTGAAATATTGGAGGAAAAATATTAAAATCAAATATTTGATTTTATTTGGATTTTTTCGCAATTTTATTTGCATTAGAAAAATTGAACGTTTTTCAAAATTGCATTTTAGGGCCAAGAAAATGTTCATCTCGTTCTAATTATTTTATTTAGACCGTGAAAATTTGTTTTGGCATTTTTAGGTTTTATTTTATTTTCTAGGACTTATTTTTGGTTCGGCGGAATTGTTTACAAAAAAATTTCCAGCGCTCGACTGGGCCGAAGCCCAGCCGAGCCGACCCGCTCCCACGCGCCGCCGTCTCCCTCCTGGAGACCGCGTCGCCGCCGCCTCGGACCAGCAGTCCGACCGGGACTTCTCCCCGCCGCCTTGCCCCCTCCTCCAAGCCGTCGCCACCCCCCTCCTTAAATACCCCCCAACCCCGCTGCCACCACCACCCAACCCCGCCGCTGCAGCACCGCCGCCGCCGCCTGTCGCTGCGCCGCCGCATCCGTCGCCCCGCCGCCGCAGCCCGCCTCCCCGCCGCCGCAGCCCCGCCTCGCTGGAGGTAACGCCACCGTTGCCGCCGCCGATTTTTTTTTAAGAAAACCAATTCAGTTTTTATAAGAAACCCTAGTTTGTTTTTTTGACCGGTTCGCCGGTTTTTCTCGGTTTAGCTAATTAGCGGACGTTCATCCGTACGTTTGTTTTAACGAACGGTTTTCGCTCGATAGTTACAGACAACGAGCGTTCGTTTGTTAGCCTGTTCGTCAGTTTTCTTTTCTCGGATTTTCCCGCGATTATTTTCGATCGCGATTTCTGATCCGATTTTCGTTTCAGTTTATCTTTTCGCTCGTTTATCGGAATCAGGCGATTCAAGCGCCTAGATCTTCGTCTCGAAACCCTCTTTCTGTTTAATCAACTTGAACAAGATTTTGGTACTGTAAAAAAATTGACTTTAGTTCAGATTAGTAAACGGATCTTGTTTCCTTCGCAGTTTGAGTTTCGTTGCTTCGTTTGGTTTGATTCTTTTCGCATATCGGAGTTCTTAAGTTGAACTTTCTGGTCAATTCTTCTTATTTGAGTTTTGCCGTGCATCTTTGCTTGATTGCTTATGTATGCTATTGTTTGTTTGCGATAGAATTCCTAGAGTGCGAAGCGTGCTACTACGAGTGCCTAGGTTTCACGGATCGTCAGCAAGGCAAGTAACACATTGATCATACTTTTCCATACCTAGTTTTATGCATTAGTTCAATCGTCAAACATTGCATGATTAGTATGTCATTAACATGTGGGATGGGAAGTAGTTGATGAGATAGAACCTATTGCCTGGTTATATTCAAACCCTTGGGAGTTACTTCTACGTATTGCTTATATTGCTATGCTATGCTCATAGACGTGGTTTGGGTGAGTGAAATCCATGACAGATGTGAGATTGTTAATTAATGGTTCAACTTAAGGTGGCAACTTAAATACACATCTGGGTGGATTGAGGCACCTGGAGAATCCAGTGTTGCCTGTATTTTTGGAAATCCCGGGGTTCCATGTGATTTTCCTATGGACCGCCACCCAGGCTCAAAGGGAACTGAGATATTTTCATGCTAGAAACTTCCGTGTGCAGCCACAAGCTATTATGGGCTCTAGCATAGTTGAGTAAGTTACGTGAAGCTCTTGAAGAGGTGGATCGGCAGGTAGAGGGTTGTAGGTTTGGTATGGTCTTCCAGGAGTAGGGATTTAATGTTTCTGAAAGACTGTGTCTCGGTCATCCGTTTGTCAAACACCATGAAGTGCGAGAAATCCAATGGAGGCGATCGAGTCTTGTGGAGAAAAGTGCGCAAACCTCTGTAGAGTGTATAATCTAATCATGGTTAGCCGTGTCCCCGGTTATGGACAATCTTGAGTATCTAGTACTTGGAGTATCCTAAGTATCTCATCACTCTAAGTTAATATTGTTGGGCTGATAACTACTTTAATTGGGATTTAGTTGGAGGAACCTTCTGAATGATGTCTCAAACACCATGATAGTTAAATTAAAATCTATTCATTTGTTGTAGGAAAAAATTGGCTTTTCGCAAAAACTGTAACCATAGAGCTTTCCACCAGCCAAGTATGCATGTAGTGCTAGCATTATTGTGTTCTTGCTTTACTGTGTTATATTGCCAGCATATTCCATGTGCTGACCCGTTCTCGGGCTGCAATGTATTATGTTGCAGACTTTTCAGACGACGAGTAAGGTTTGTTAGGTCATTGCCGTGCAGCTCAGCTATGCTGTTGGAGTTGATGGACTCGCTTTAACTTTCAAGCCTTCCGCTGTTAACGTATTAGATGGCCTTAAGCCATATTTATTGTAATAAGTTCTCTTCTGAGACATTCGATGTAATAAGTGTGTGATTGCTACTCTGTTATAAATCCTTCGAGTACTGTGTGTGTCAGCATTACCGATCCAGGGATGACACGGAAGCACAGAGACTTGACCGTTTGAGGTCGGGTCGCTACACCGGTAAAGACCATTTTATGATTATATCTACGAAGCACTTGGCAATCTACTTCAGTAAATAGGACATTGAAACCAAAGTCAGCAAGTCTAGATACGGAAAGAAATTATAGCCAAGAGATTCAACAAGCATAACATTTTGTATGGATCTATCATGTGAGATGACCACCTTACCAAGGCCAACCACCTTACCCTTTGAGTTATCACCAAAGGTGACATACTTTCGAGGGCCGTTGTTTTCAGCAAGCTCACGAAACATATCCTTGTCTTCGGTCATGTGATCGGTACATCCACTATCAAGAACCCATTCCTTTCCTCCAGCCATGTAGCCACGAAGGTTAGCCATAAGACCAAAGTGTCTCATAGACTCATCGAGATCAAAGTCACTATCATCATCCTCATTATAGTATCCATGTTCAACATCGTCTTGTGATTGATCAATTCCTAGAGAGAGTGATTCATTATATAAGTGATCATCACAATGTTCATCTTTATGAATTCTAATGGCTTCGGAGATGATAACACTAATGATTCCAACAACTCCTTTGGCACACATGAGGTTACTAAGCTGAAATAGACAATCACCAAACTTAGGATCATTGGAATTCATCTTACTCAAAGACATAGACTTATGAAGAATCTCATCTAGGTTTTGCAAGGAATAGTTTGGAAATCGTTCCTCAAGAAATCTCCATCTAGTGTAGGCACAATCAAGAGTAGGCAAGCAACCAAACAAATTTCTAGGCAAACCTCTAGTAATAAGACTAACAGTTCTAAGGTTGTGAATCATGTCAATAGACTCATCAAGGGTAGGATGCAAAGGATCAACAAGGGGTGCACAAGGGCTACTAATGTACTTGTTCAAGTGATATTTATTTAAAATCTCAAGCATCTCATTTTTTTACTCATGAAAGAACTCTCCATCATGTATAGGCACTCTACGTCTAAGACTCCCCAACGTAGACTCATCCATCTTCCTCCAATGGTGATTAATCCAAAGCTATGGAGGACAATGCTCTGATAACAATTGAAAGGATCGAGAAGAGGTGTCAAGAGGGGGTGATTAGACCCTCAACAAAGAAAAGTAGCACTTTTTAATTTCTACAAGTTAAGGTGGAGTTTTAGCACAAGTTTAAACATTCACAATACATTTCAAGCAAGCATGGCAAGAGTATATGAGCAGCGAAAAGTAAAGCATGCAAGTTACAAGAAAGTAAAGGGATGGGATTGGAGTGTGCAAATGAAATTTGAGACACGGAGATTTTTTGCGTGGTTTTGGTAGGTGGTGCTATCGTACATCCACGTTGATGGAGACTTCAACCCACGAAGGGTAACGGTTGCGTGAGTCCACGGAGGGCTCCACCCATGACGGGTCCACAAAGAAGCAACCTTGTCTATCCTACCATGGCCAACACCCACGAAGGACTTGCCTCACTAGGGTAGATCTTCATGAAATAGGCGATCTCCTTGCGTGTACAAATTCCTTGGTTCAACTCCACAATCTTGACGGAGGCTCCCAAGTGACACCTAACCAATCTAGGAGACACCACCCTCCAAAAGGTAATAGATGGTGTGTTGATGATGAACTCCTTGCTCTTGTGCTTCAAATGATAGTCTCCCCAACACTAAACTCTCTCTCACAGATTTGGATTTGGTGGAAAGATGATTTGAGTGGAAAGCAACTTGGGGAAGGCTAGAGATCAAGATTCTTGTGGCTGGATTGGAATATCTTGGTCTCAACACATGAGTAGGTGGTTCTCTCTCAAAAAATGAATGCTGGAAGTGTAGGCACGTTCTGATGGCTCTCTCCATGAATCGTGGATGGGTGGAGGGGTATATATAGCCTCCACATAGAATCTAGCCGTTACACACAATTCACCAAACTCAGTGGGACCGAATCGAGAAACTCGGTCAGACCGATATGGTCTAAAATGTGAACGTTAGAGTTTTCGGTGGGACCGATGTGCTAGGGTTAGGGTAAAACCTCAACTCGGTTTGACCAATTACACAAATTCGATGGGACCGATTTTGGTAATAAGCAAAAAAGATAGTTGGTCAAGCAAACTCGGTGGGACCGATTACATATTTTGATGGGACCGAAATAATTGCTCCAATGGTGAACATCCATCTTCCTCCAATGGTGATTAATCCAAAGCTATGGAGAACAATGCTCTGATAACAATTGAAAGGATCGAGAAGAGGTGTCTAGAGGGGGTGATTAGACCCTCAACAAAGAAAAGTAGCAGTTTTTAATTTCTACAAGTTAAGGTGGAGTTTTAGCACAAGTTTAAACATTCACAATACATTTCAAGCAAGCATGGCAAGAGTATATGTGCAGCGGAAAGTGAAGCATGCAAGTTGGAAGAAAGTAAAGGGATGGGATTGGAGTGTGCAAATTGATACGTCCATTTTGCATCATGCTTTTATATCGATATTTATTGCATTATGGGTTTTTATTACACGTTATGTCACAATACTTATGCCTATTCTCTCTTATTTTACACGGTTTACATGAAGAGGGAGAATGCCGGTTCCTGGAATTCTGGGCTGGAAAAGGAGAAAATATTAGAGACCTATTCTGCACAGCTCCAAAAGTCCTGAAACTTCACGGAGGCACGTATTGGAATTAATAAAAAATACCGGCGAAAGAATCCACCAGAGGGGGCCCACACCCTAGCCACGAGGGTGGGGGCGCGCCCTACCCCCTTGGGCGTGCCCCCTGCCTCGTGGGCCCCCTGGCAGGCCTCCGGTGCCCATCTTCTGCTATATGAAGTATTTTGCCCTGGCAAAAATCATAAGCAAGCTTTCGGGACGAAACACCGCCACCACGAGGCGGAACCTTGGCGGAAACAATCTAGGGCTCCGGCGGAGCTGTTCTGCCGGGGAAACATCCCTTCGGGAGGGGGAAATCATCAACATCGTCATCACCAACGATCCTCTCATCGGGAGGGGGTCAATCTCCATCAACATCTTCACTAGCACCATCTCCTCTAAAACCCTAGTTCATCTCTTGTATCCAGTCTTTGTCCCAAAACCTCAGATTGGTACCTGTGGGTTTCTAGTAGTGTTGATTACTCCTTGTAGTTGATGCTAGTTGGTTTATTTGGTGGAACATCATATGTTCAGATCCTTAATGCATATTAATACCCCTTTGATTATGAACATGAATATGATTTGTGAGTAGTGACGTTTGTTCCTGAGGACATGGGAGAACTCTTGCTATAAGTAGTCATGTGAATTTGGTATTCGTTTGATATTTTGATGAGATGTATGTTGTCTTTCCTCTAGTGGTGTTATGTGAACGTCGACTACATGACACTTCACCATTGTTTGGGCCTAGAGAAAGGCATTGGGAAGTAATAAGTAGATGATGCCATATTTGTTGCCTTCCACTATGTGGCCGATGCCATATTTCGCAAAAGTATGCCACATAATACGCATCGATGTCAAATCAAAAGATTTTGGCACCGCTGTGCACACAGACCCACATGTATAAACAAATCAATCACACCAACTACACCAGCCTCTCACTCTCCCAAACAAGTGTTTTTTATTGCCTCAGTCCTCTCTCTCTCTCCCACGCAAGTGTTTTTTCATTGCGTGAGTTAATTTGGCACCGGAGCAAAGTAGGTGATCCCGATTGGGGCACCAGGTGAGCAATGGAGGGGCATCGATGCCAAATGCATCACAAGTGAATTTGGCACGTGTTTTGTCCTACATAGTGGAGGGCCGTTATAGCCCACTTTTGCACTACTCTTATTTAGTATAAAATTTTGACCATATATTTATGTAAGAAAATGCCAATGCATGTCACTAAAAATTACACCATTTGAAATTATGTTCAAATACGAATCCAACGATATAGTTCTTAGTGACATGCATTAACATTTTTTCAGTTAAATCTATGGTCAAATTTTGATACTACAAAATAGGAAGAGTAAACCAGGATGGAGGTAGTACTTGCTCTTTGGGTAACCATAGAGTTATTGGAGTAGTCTAAGTTACTTTCCACTATGACTAGCCTAGGCTACTATTGTAGTACAACAAAAAAATGATGCAGGTGATCACGTGAGAAAAAATACTAAAAACATTTCTTCCGATGCAGTGCGTAGATGCAATTTTGAACACTACACTTGTTATCGTAATTTGGGAAAATTACGAAAAATTTGAGCTACGTTGTGATTACCGTTTACTAATAGGAAAGAGGTTTCACCTCGATGAGTAGCTTCTCCATGCATGAAAAACATGTAAGGAATCCAACAACTTGATCCAGATTGGGGCCGATAGATTTTATTGCCAAGATCTTCACTGTGCGCATAGACTGGGTCAAGCTTGTGGGAATCATTTTCTGGAAGACGGTCATAAATACATCAAGAAATTTAAAAATGTGAATTTCAAGAAGACGGAGAAGAAGATGAGTGTTGTACCTGAACGATTACGGATCCAATAAAGAGTTCGGAGAATTTGGCAGACGGTTGCACCAACGCTGTCAATTTCGGTGCGTCAATGACCCTGATTTTTGTTGGACCTTCTAGATCCAATACAAACAATCTCTCAAGGAAAGGCACATTCTCAATGACCATAACATGGAACAACTGGAGTGATCTCTTCCCAATTGATGTCTTGTTGCGGGGCCAACAAGACACATAAATCCATCGAAGATTCGTTGAGGCGATGTGGAAGCTAATGAACCCGTGGATCTGCTCAAGACGAAGGTACTCGAGCGCAGTACAGCTGCGGAGCAGGTGCTCCATTGCCTTCTTCGAGATGACAATGTTGAAGAGGTCGAGTTGCTTGAGTTGAGGGAGAAGAAGGGCGGGCGCGACATTAATCTGGGGAAGATAGCAGGAGCTGGAGCTGGCGCGGCGCAGCGTTGGCGCGAGGCGGAGCGCGGACGGCAGCAGAGAGCGACATCGTCCAGCTTCAAAGCTGAGCTCCTCGAGCTGATCTAGGGCGGGGGATAAGAACCACTCGTGGAACTTGGGTTAGACCTTGCAGTTGGTACTGAACATGCGGATGTCAAAGCGTCTAGCTGGCCCAGGGTGCGATGAAAGGATCTTGGAGACTGCGGCCATGCGTTTGCAATCCCCGTCGCAGAGGCAGCTGTCGACGGTGAGGTTGAGGGGGACGCGGTGCCAGAGGGGGCACCAACGCCGAGAGAGCAGGGCGGCCCGCACGGCAGATTTGGTGGGGAGGAGGCCGATGATGACGAGCAGCATGTCGTTGGGAAGGCTGTTGATGAAGTCCAGGCTCGCCGGATGCTGTTTTGCTCGAGCAGCCTCCGCTTGTTAGCTGCCTCGCCGTCCATCTCAACTGGCGGCGACGCCAGTGTACACGTGTGCTGGTGTCTGTTGTGTGCTGGGTGTGCGCGAGTGCGTCCTTCTGTGCATGCCGCCGCGCAGTGGTGAATTGTGCGCGAGTGCGTCCTCCACGCGGAAGAAGTGTGTCCTCAATGCGCCCTCAATTTACTAGCGTGCGGGGTGCTACCCCGAGTGGTTTCAACTTTGTTTACTTCATCGCGTGTCAGATGGGCCTCTAGTTTACTTATTTTCACCCACTGTGTCACGCCCAAGATGCGACCCTATCCTAAAGGAACTCGAAGGTCCCACCAAGGATAGAAGCGCATCTTGAAGACGCTTTTGCAAGGTGGATATCATTACATCAACACTACATAATAGTGGGGATACATTCAATACATCCAAAGACATATGAATACAACAATACATCATATACAAGATCAACATCCGACTATGGATGAAACATAAACAGAAACTCAAGCAATATCCACCCTGCTAGCCCAGGCTGCCGACCAGGAACCTATCCCTCAATCGAAGAAGCAGCAGAAGAAGAACTCCAACACAAATAAACATCGCTCTCACGTCATGATCATCGCATAACCTATACCTGCAACTGGTGTTGTAGTAATCTGTGAGCCACGAGGACTCAGCAATCCCATAACCATGGGTATCAAGACTAGCAAAGCTTAATGGGTAAGGAAAGGGGTAAAGTGGTGAGGTTGCAGCAGCGTCTAAGCATGTATGGTGGCTAACTTACGCAAATAAGAGTGAGAAGAGAAGCAAAGCAAGCGGTCGTCAACTTGTAATGATCAAGAAGTGATCCTGAACTCCTACTTACGTCAAACATAACCCAGAAACCGTGTTCTCCTCTCGAACAACCCCGAAAAGAGACCATCACGGTTACACACACGGTTGGTGTATTTTAGAAGAGTTTACTTTAAGTTTACTACAACCGGACATTAACAAATTCCCATCTGCCACATAACCGTGGGCACGGCTTTCGAAAGTTCAAACCCTGCAGGGGTGTCCCAACTTAGCCCATGATAAGCTCTCGCGATCAACGAAGGATATTCCTTCTCCCCGGGAAGACCCGATCAGTCTCGGAATCCCGGCTACAAGACATTTCGACAGTAATAAAACAAGACCAGCAAGACCGCCCGATGCGCCGACATCTCGATAGGAGCTGCACATATCTCGTTCTCAGGGCAACACCGGATGAGACATCCTACGAGCAAAACCAGGCCTCAAGTTTCCCCAAGGTGGCCCCGCAGTCTACTCGTTTCGGGCCAACACTTAGACAAGCATTGGCCCGGGGGGGGGCTAAATAAAGATGACCCTTGGGTTAATTACTCGCAAGGGAAAATAGGTGGTGGTGAGGCAAATGGTAAAACCAAGGTTGGGCCTTGCTGGAGGAGTCTTATTCAAAGCGAACTGTCAAGGGGGTCCCATAAATCACCCGACCGCGTTAGGGACGCAAAATCTGGGAACATAATACCGATATGACGGAAACTAGGGCGGCAAGAGTAGAACAAAACACCAGGCATAAGGCCGAGCCTTCCACCCTTTACCAAGTATATAGATGCATTAATAATATAAGAGATATTGTGATATCCCAACACAAACATAAACATAATCCAACATGGAGCAATCTTCATCTTCACCTGCAACTAGCAACGCTATAAGAGGGGCTGAGCAAAAGCGGTAACATAGCTAAACAACGGTTTGCTAGGAAGGGTAACAAAGGTCAGAGGTTCATGGCAATTTGGGAGGCTTGAGCAGCAAGTGGTAGGTAACGCAGCATAGCGATAGAACGAAGCAACTAGCATAGCAATGATAGTAATGAGATTCAAGGTGACGGTCATCTTGCCTGAAATCCCGCAAGGAAGAAGAACGAGTCCATGAAGAAGATGAAGCCACGAAGAAGAACCAAGCGTAGACGAACGAATCCTGACGATCGCAACGAAACGGGAACTATCGAGAAGAAGCACACAACAAGGTAAACACGCCACACATGAACAAGGCATGATGCGCAGCCAAGTAAGATGCATGACAAGACTACATGAAGCTACTCATGGCAAGAGATGATGCATACAAGAACAACACATCAAAGCAAGTTTAAATGAGGCCGGAAACAACATAGAACAATTCCGGTGAGTCCTCATATGCAAATTTTGAAATTGGTCCAGATCTGAATAAACCTTATGTTCAAGTTTGTTAAACAACAACTTAAGATGCACCAACATGATCTACACGAAATTCTAGTCAAGTTACATATAAAGTTCATTAGCTTCGGAGCTACGGCCTAGAAGATATGAGCAAAACAATTTAAGCATGGCATTGATGCAAAATGCATACAAACATCAAGCAAACACCTCAAAACAAGGATGCAACATGATAATATGAAGCTACATGCAAAACTAAGCAAGTTTCATATAGAGCACACTCAAAACGGAGCAATGGTTCAACACATACACCCTATACAAGATATAACAACAATCTGTCCAAAACAGCAAGTAGGCATCTAGCAAGCATCAAAATAACAAGCTACAGGATCTCAACATGAAAAAAAAGGCATGGGCATGATGCACAGGTAAAGCATGACAAAACATGAACACTGAGCTAACTCCAGAAACTACTAGAACATGCTCAAACAAGCATGGCAAGATTGCAGATAATATCAGGTTCATAGACTTAGCAGAATTTCAGGACATGGCAGAAATAACATCAGGTTAGCATGTTTAGAGCTAGCAAACAACATGTTACAGCAAGCTATCATGTCAAACTAGAGCATGCCATGGATTTACTCAAAGCATATAACAAAAGTCCCTTACTGACCATAAGCCAAAAGGGATCAGAGAATACAATTGCAAGCATGTGAACATAGCAAAAACATAAACAGATTCAGACTTTGTGAAAAACTGGAGCATGGCATAAACAGATAACAAGTAGGCATGTTTACGAGCTCGATGCACTCACTACGAGGCATTGCATGACAAACTAAGCATACACCCAGCAACTAGGAATGGCATAGAAGTTAGACATGGCAAGAACACTAACATAGCATGCACGGATCAACTACAACAACCTTCGCAATATTGAATAATATGTAAACAATCTGCCAGGAACATTTTATAGCAAAAGTAGAGCAAGATTAAGACATGCTAGAGCACACTATAAATGCAAACAGAGGCATGGATGGATAGAGCATAACCATATCTACAAAACATTCTCACTGATCATCCTCAAAAGAGGCATGGGTCTCACTGTAGCAACATGAATACATGGCATAAAAATAACAGCAGACAAAGACTTAGTGAAATTCTAAGACTCTGAAATCAGCAACATTATGATGCCTAGTTTGCATGCTTGTTCTAGTCAGCACATAGATCACAAAAATACATGGCATACACCCCTGTAAATATGGCATTACATACTTCAAAACACATGTAGGGCTCAAGTTGATAGAGTGCACACATCAATCTTGGCAAAAATGACAAAAGTGCATGTTCTGATAACAGACAGCAGTTAACATCATATAGGAGTTTTGCAACGATGATTAGGGCATCAAGATCACCTCAAATGAACATGGCACAATGAAATAAAATGAGGAGCACAACCAGATGACCATTTCGATATATCATGCATGCAAAACGGAGCTATATGCAGAGAGTTATGGCATGATGAACAGTGGCACAAAATTTAGCAGATCTGGGGACTTAGAAATATTTCAACCTCGCGGGGAAAAAGTCAACGCGGCGGATCCCGCCGGAGTAGTCGCCGGAGGAGCTCGGGGAAGAAGGGGGGCCGCCGGATCTGGGCGGGGACGGGCCGGTCCCGGCCGGATCGGGGCTGTGGCCGGCCGGCGACGAGGAAGACGGAGGGAGGCGGCGGCGTCGGAGCGGGGTCGCGGCCTAGGCGGCGGGGAGAGGCGGCCGCGGGCGGAGGAGAGATGGGCGGCGGCGCTGGGTACCGTGGGCAGCGGAGGCGAGGCGGCGGGGAGCAGTGCGGCTCCGGGCGACGCGGGCGAGGAGCGCGGCTCGGCGGACGGCGGGCGCGGCGGCGAGGCGAGGGAGCTGGGCGGCGCGGCCGTGGCGGAGGCTCGCCGGCGACGGGCGGCAGGGCAGGCGCGGGCCGGCGGCGCGGCCGGATGGGCTCGGGCGGGCCGCGCCCGGGCTTCGCGGGTCGCGGCGTGGTGGGAGGAGAGAGAGAGACAGGTGGCGGCGCGCGGTTGGAGGAGAGGGGCGGCGGGGCGACGTGGCGCGTCGTGATTGGCTGGAACGACGTGTCCGACTGACATGTCCGGCGTGGATGGACATGTCCGGCGGCGCGAGGAGGAAGGCTAGGGTTTGCTCTGCGTGAAAATTCGGGGAGGGGCACCTATTTATAGCTAGGAGGAGGTAGGAGGCTCCAAATGGAGTGCGGTTTTCGCCCACACGATCGTGATCGAACGACCGAGAATATGGAGGGGGGTAGGATGGGTTATTGGGCCACTTTGGAGGGGTGTTGGACTGGAACACAAAAGAGGCTTTTGCGGTTACCCGGTTAACCGTTGGAGTATCAAACAGACTCCAAATGGCACGAAACTTGACAGGCGGTCTACCGGTGGTATAACAAGGCCGCTTGGCAAATCTCGGTCCATTCCGGGACCGTTTAACACCCGCACACGAAAAGAGGCAAAAGGGGCGCCGGGGGACATAGGAGTGCCGGATTGCAAAACGGACAACGGGGAAAATGCTCGGATGCATAAGACGAACACGTATGCAAATGCGATGCACATGATGACATGATATGAAATGCAGATGATGACATGGCAAAGTGCAAACACGCAAACCAATGACATGGCAACGACGGCGAATAACTGGCAGACACCTGGCGCATCGAATCCGGGGCGTTACACACTGCCACATGGGCCAGCACACGAAGATATAGAACACGAGCTGACAAGGCAGCATGTGGACTGGTTGACCGGTCAACTAAACAATATACGGAGCTATAAGCTGACATAGTGAGTGTATAATCTGTCGGTATAGAGTGTTCGTGTGAGAGGGGAGGCCCATGAGAGATAGCAGAGAGAGAGCTACTCCCTCTGTTTTATAATGTAGTTCCAATTTTTCTAAAAGTCAAACTTTTGAAACATTGACCAAGTTTATAAAGAAATTACTTATATCTACAATACCAAAGATAAATGATAGTATGAAGTAAGTACATGTTGTGATGAATCTAATGATCTTTCCAGATGTAAATGTTTTTCTCCACATATACCTGGTCAAACTTTTCTGAGGTTTGACTTTTCAAAACATCCATATGCTTATGGACGTGAGAGAGAGTCCCTAACTAGAGAGAGAGAGAGAGAGAGAGTGAAATCGAAAGAGTGAGTGAAAAAAGTGTGTGTGCGTGTGTGAAAGAGACATGGACAACACTCGATAAAAGCCGAGAAAAAATGTGTGTGTCTTATGCAAACATATCACACATGCATCTTCGACAACGGAAGCAAGGTGAGGATATAGTGTGTGGTTGTGTGCAACCGAGAGAGCAAGACCCCTAGCACGTGGCCAAGAGGGGTCTGACAAACAAGGGAGAGAGGTCGAGAGAGACGTACGGAGAAAATGCAGACATGGGGAGGAGAGAGTGTATGTTTGTCATAGAGAGATCCCCTGGAGATCGTGATGGGTCTACATGGGTGGGAGATCGAGTGACAAGGTGTGTGCGCGATAGAAGATACCCCGAGAGATATCGAGATAGACATATGGATGGAAGGAGACAATACGTGTGTTCCTGATGGCTAGTGAGAGATAATCATACTTAGGGGGGGAGTGCTTGCACCTATGATGGAGTGAGGGATTATGGTACTTATTAGGGGGGTGCATGTCACATAGAGAGAGAACAAGGGCGGAGAGTGTTGGATGGGTCTATATGTATAGCGCGAGCGAGACATGTGTATGTGTGAACCAGGGAGATATAAAGTTTGAGAGAGATTGAGGAGCCCCGATAAGGCTGAGTGG
Organism: Aegilops umbellulata; assembly: GCA_032464435.1. Taxonomy (NCBI): domain Eukaryota; kingdom Viridiplantae; phylum Streptophyta; class Magnoliopsida; order Poales; family Poaceae; genus Aegilops; species Aegilops umbellulata. Next base: position 223,708,472 of record CP136056.1, on the reverse strand, counting down.
TGCGTCAGATAGCTGAGAGGGGGAAAGAGATATTCCATCTGCTCGATAATGCAGTGCATGTAATTTTTTTAGAAGTCAAACTTTGGAAACTTTGATCAAGTTTACGCAAATGTTATTTATATCTTCAATACCAAAGATACATCATACGAAACTACATCTCATGCTAAATCTAATGGTATATGTTTGTCGTTCCAGATGTAATTGTTTTTCTCCACATACATGGTCAAACTTTGTGATGTTTGACTTTTCAATAAATCAATATGCTATGGACCGAGGAGAGTGCCTAAGTCGAGAGGGATGAAGTGTGTGTGAAGGAGAATGAGTAAGTGTGCAAAAAGAGTATGTGTGTGAAAGAGAAAGTGACAACAAACGATAAATTAGAGAGTGTGTGTGTTTTTTCGTTTCTTAGGCGAACATATCACGTATGCATCTCCGAGATAGAAAAGCGAGGCGAGGAGATACACGAAGATAGCTAGTGTGTGATTGTTTGCAACAGAGAGAGACACCCCTATAGCACATGTCCAATAGAGGTCTGGCCAACAAGGAACAAAGGTCGAGAGGGACACATGGAGAACATGGACGCATCGGGATGGCAAGAGGGTGTGTTTGTGATAGATAGACCCCCTCGAGATCGTGAGGGGACTATATGGGTGGGAGATCAAGGGAAGTGCGCACGCGTAGAAAGATGCCCTGAGAGAAATCGAGATAGACCATGCACATGTTTGTGATGGAGACTAAGATTAGCTAGTCATATACATATAGGAGGGCTGCGTGTGCCTACAATTGAGTTAGAGACCATCATAATGGGCTAGCTAGGCATGAGATTGTGTGTGTGTGCGTGTGAGATGGAGAGAGAACGAGGGAGAGAGATAGAGTTTTAGATGGGCCTATTGAGTGCGAGTGAGATATGCATGTGTATGTGTGACACAGGTAGATGGAGAGTTTGAGAGAGGGGGGAAGAGCTCCGAGATGACAGAGTGGTGCGTGCGAGAGTTACGGGCAATGAGCCAAGGAATTTGTGTGCGTACGATGAGTGCACCCAGGATATCTAGCTCGGACTAGAGAATCATACATAGTGTGCGAGAGAGACCTATAGATGGAGTATATATGCATGCAAACTAGAAAGACCCCCCCAACGCACACACACAAAGAGAGAGAGATGGAGAGAAAGAGAGAGGACCAATAAGGTTTGTGTGTTGGATGCATGCGACAGAATTGAAGATTGTCGGCGAGAGAGAGAGAGAGAGAGATAGATAGATAGAGAGAGAGAGAGAGAGAGAGAGCAGGAGTCCGGGAGAGGGGGAGGTCACGTTTAATGCATCAAAGACTGATATAAACCATGTTTCGATATAAACTTGCATTCAAATATTTAAATTGGAGAACATGTTGTCTGCAATCCACACATGAATGGATATATGCGTATATCAAACAAGTTCATTAATTTGACTTTCAACATGTTCATGGAGTACTATAATACTATACAACATGCTATTCGATTGAGGTGTTCAATTTTGGATTTAGTTCACTATTTTGACCTGGTGAACGAGCTATTTCATTGAATCGAGATATTTCATTTTGGGTTTGATTCCCGTTTTTGAGTGGGTCAACTATTTTTCATATAGTAAATCGCTAGCAATGAGCATGTAAAAACACATTACTCCCGAGCATCATCTCTCCATCTAAAAAAGAAGTGGCAAGCTAATATTTCTAAATTTGATTCGAATCGACTTGGTAAGGTAGACATGGATGCTCGTTCTCCCAAAATTTGAACGAACCGTTAAACATCCTCTGCTCGGTGGAATTCGCTCGAGCAAATAAATGGGAGACGTGAAATTACCGTCCTATGTGGGAGACGCATTAATTGGCATGTTGTGCATCGAGGGTAGGTTCGTAACTTCATCCAAGCGCGCCTTCTCCTCGGGCGAAATGACATGTGCCGAATAATTCATAAACCATGGTCGGCAAAACACGCTCTCCCTGCCCGAAATAGCTCGCGCCCACTATTTCAAAACACGCTCTCCTCGCCCAAAATCGCTCGCGCCCACTATATTTCAAAACACGCCCTCCTTGCCCGAAATCGCTCCCGCCCACTATTTGGGGAGAAGCAAAGTTACTCTACTATCCCCGACCCTCAGTACACAGACCCAAGCCGAGAAGCCTAAAGGCAAGGGTAGAACTGTAACTCCCCCTCACATTTCAGACAAATGCGTCCGTAAAACATGGTTCCACTCCCCTCCCAATTCCGCCCCCCATTCATACCTCGTGGGCGCCAAATCACCTTCTCCCCGGAAGCTCCCTTCTCCCAAGCCACGAAACCTCAGCCCCTCCTCCATGGCGCCCCCACCGCACAAATTTCATAGCCGCCCTCCTCCCTAATGCCGGAGGCGTTGTCCATCTGCCATCGTGCACTGGGTCGTGTGCCTCTTACTCCGTGCTGTTGGAGCTGCCTCGACGACGGCCGCGTGAACCGTACCAGAGCCGATTCACCCCCGCCGTTGTTCATGGCGCCGGAGCGGCTCCAACTTTGGATCCGTCCAGAGTCCCGGCGCTGCTTCCCCATAGATGTCAACTGTTGCGTTCCCTGCGGCCGATCGCCACCACAATTGCGTCGGCCTCACCGACTCGGTAGCTGGACCTGCCTACTTCACCATGCCGCCAGATAGGTCGCACCCTCATCTCAAATCACTTTATTTAGGTGTCAATTGTCTGATTTTTTATTTTGGGCCAATCGATTCCCAATGGGAAGCAGCACCCCTCGAGGCGGCGGAGCTCCTAGGCTGCCGGTTGGCTGGTGTCTAACGTAAGGGTGCGGGGCCGCAAGTTCGCCGTGGAAGTAGTGCTTAGATGGATATCTTAGAGTTGCGTGGGTTCAAGGTACTGCCGCCGCCAGATCTGGATGACGGGGAGTCTTTGTGGATTGGCCCGGGGGCGGCGCAACCAAGACAATGCGGTGGGGCGGAGAGCGGGGTTTTGGCTGGGGCCACGGACGGCGGAGGCAAGATGCTCTGCCATTGGTCGCTGGCTCTTCGGGGAAGATTCCTAACAGTGTCAGCCGGGAGGCACAAGACGGGCATCTAGTCTCAGTCAACACACGTGTGACCACTCTCGTACCTTGCTGTTGATCTCTTAGTATATTTATTCAGATCAAAGAGGTGTGTCGTTCTTAACATTATGTGTTATCTACATCTTCAGCCACACCGTCTTCCGACTCACCGCAGCTGCTCCAACAAGGGAAGCATACACCAGAAGGGAGCTATAGTCCCCACTCAACAGTTCCCTGCATCGAATGTGCGTGCCCGACATGGACAGCCACAACAACTGCAGGGCCATCGACAAGTCAGCACATGATGCTCACTCTTATGGATGGCGGCCAGATAGGTTGTACCCTCATCTTACTTGTGTGCAACATTTATGGCTTTGTTATTCATCTAAGCATGGAAAATAGATTATCACATTTCACTGTATATTCATGTTGATCTCTTACGGGTCTTGTTCAGGAGTTAATGTTGTTCCATAGTTCAGCTAAGATACTTGTTCTTTAGGTAACACTGTTCCATAGTTATCATCCATCAGCCAATGCTATCCCACAGGCTGGTGATTATAGTATTATACCACTTCTAGTATTACATATGTTGTTCTTTAATACTTTTGTGTGCCATGTAGTTAATATCGAGTACAAACGATACATATTCTGTAGCTTTCATCTGTGTTCTCCCTTTAGTTTTTGAGACCTGTTGCTGCTAGTTAACCCCAGTCCTACTATTTATGTCATCTCCTACAGGCACTCATTACATAAATCTAACTACTAGTTGTCTTCCATGCTTGTCAGGTATAATTGCACACACTGATATATCCACAAGAACCTCACAAAGCAATGTAAAGGCCAATAAACTTGATGTCAATGATACCCAATATGATGGAACATGTAAAGGCAGTTCTTCAGAAGACTTGCAGAAAGATGTTGAATCCTCTTCACCCCACAAGGTCCTTGCTCTAACTTGGCCCGTGATATGGGTACAACATGCATATAATGTCCTGGAGTGTATCTACTATGTTGCAATGCCATGTGCTTAGCATGCTGATCATGCATGTACATATGTCATGCCTTCCTGTTTTTCAGTACCTATTCCATTCATGATAACATGTTTTCAAATTCAAGTATTGTCATTCTACTCTATCACAATGCCATCTGCTTAATTTGGACATCATGCTTCTGAATATCTTATGCATTGTTATTCATCAGTATGTACTTCATCTGTCTACCATACCATGTTTTTTACATTGAAGTGTTGTTCTAGTGCTCTGTTGCAATGCCATCCTAGTTTCCCAATCATACACGTGTATGTTGCCTTAGTTTTTTCTGTATGTATTCCTCTAGCATACAATTTTACATTCAACTAGTGTTTTTTTACTGTGTTGTCCTGTTGTATCCCTAGCTCTTACACCATACTCCCTCCGTCCGGATTACATGTTGTCGAAATGGATAAAAAAGGATGTATCTAGAACTGAAATACGCCTAGACCCATTCATTTTTTTCGGATGGAGGGAATACATGTCAATATGTCATGCCTTTCTATTCTTCAGTACCTATTCCATCTCTCTACTGTAGCATGTTTTATAACTGAAGCACCATTCTTCTATACAAGGCATGCAAGGGGAAGACGACTATGTTAGAATCTGAAGGGTTACAAACTAGGTCTTTGCAAAAGATCCAAACGCCAGGAGATAATAAACCAACTCCAGTTTTTATAGATACTGCTCCAGGACAGAGAAACCCAACTCCTACTGATAATAAGCACATTCCAGTGGCCAAAGAACTAGTCTGCTCCAGTCCAGCAAAAATATGTGAACTCCATTCGAAGAAGTGTGTGCGTATCCTTCCATCATGAAATTTTATAGCATGCTGGTCATATTTTCTACATGTTTCTTACCCATCTCTCTTTTAGAAAATAAGCTTAACAGATAGAAGAATTTCTGCACTGGTATCTTCTATGAGGAAAGATTCTTGCGGGAATTCTCTGTACTCCGATGTAGATGTAAGCACCCGTTGTACATCACTATATTCTTACATCAGTAGGTATTTTGTTAATCGGCGTGAATCCAAACTTTATCTGATCTAAATTTAGTTGTAGCAAAATGTATGATTAAAGGCCACAATGTTGATTTTTGTAAGGAAAACTGCCTCGTAGTTTTGCATCCTGAGCTGCATGAGTGTACTATCTCATATCAGTGGGTTTGATTACTTTGGTTCTACAGTGGGTTTTGGTGTTGTTTTTACTGTGTTGTCCTGTCGTATCCCTAGCTCTTACATCATACTCCCTCAGTCCGGATTACATGTCGCAGAAATGGATAAAACTTTTATCTAGAATTGAAATACGCCTAGACCCATCCATTTATTTCCGGATGGAGGGAATACATGTCAATATGTCATGCCTTTCTATTCTTCAGTACCTATTCCATCACTATTGTAGCATGTTTTATAATTGAAGCACCATTCTTCTATATAAGGCATGCAAGGGGAGGACGGCTATGTTAGAATCTGAAGGGTTACAAACCAGGTGTTTGCAAAAGATCCAAACGCCAGGAGATAATAACCCAATTCCATTTTTCATAGATACTGCTCCAGCACAGAGAAACCCAACTCCCACTGATAATAAGCAAATTCCAGTGGCCAAAGAACTAGTCCGCTACAGTCCAGCAAAAGAATGTCAACTCCATTCTAAGAAGTGTGTGCGTATCCTCGCATCATGAAATTTTATAGCATTCTGATCATATTTTCTACATGTTTCTTACCCATCTCTCTTTTAGAAAATAAGGTTAAATGATAGAAGATTTACTTCATTGGGATTGTATTCGAGGAAAATATCTTGCGGGAATTCTCTGTGCTCCAATGCTGATGTAAGTACCTGTTGCATATCACTATATTTTTACATCAGCATGTATTTTGTTAATTGGCGTGAATCCAACCTTTGTCTGATCTAAAATTAGTTGTAGCAAAATGTTAAAGGCGCCAATGTTGATTTTTGTAAAGAAAACTGCCTGGTAGTTTTGCATACTGAGCTGCATGAGTGTACTATCTCATATCATGCATATTACTGAATTGTAGTGCTGCTATGGTTGCCCATTCATTCTTTGTGTCAATGTTGCTTTCGTATTACCTTACCTGGCTAATGATAGTTGTGCCATATTGTGTTAATTTGGTGTTGGCTAGTTGCCCAAACGTTCGTTGTGCCAATGTTGCTTTCCTATTATCTGACTTGGCCAATGATAGCAATGCTAGTGTCTTAATTTGGTGCAGGCTGCAGAAGATAACAAGACAAACTCATCAAGGCAACCGCATTGTTTCTTTCCAATAAATCTAGGCCAGGTAATATGCCAATAACTCATGATTAATCTGCTTGGTTCCCCTCCTAATTTATGTTATGATGCAGTGGTCGAGACACTCTCCACTATCAATAATACAAGCCTGCCAAAATCGCCATCTGAATCTGTTCAGTATCCTCTGTCTCGAATGCAACGGAAAAAATGTATGTTTGTGAACCAATTAATGGCTGAAGGAATGATGGAAATGGTGGAGGAATCAGAGGTGCAGAGTCGTGCGACACAACAACTGATCTATGTTTTCAGAGACAGTGTAGCAAAGTAGCAAGAACTTGCCCACATGCTTATGGGTGTCATCCATGTTGAGGTTGCAGATTGTGACGTTGTAGATCGTTAGGTTATGTTCATTTATTTGCACTGGCATCAATTTTGATTGCCCAGTGGATGTAATTTCATGTAATATATGTTGGATGTGCAACGTTTTTCCCTATATGCTGTACCTTTGCTTGATCGGTTTTGGTCCTATGCATAATTGCTCCTCGTAATGGGCTGAAATTATCTAATTTGGCCTAAAGACATGTACGGACTTTAGTGGGCCCATTAAGTTAATGGGCCCTTACCAGGCCGAAAGTTAATGGTAGACCCTCTGAACTCCCGGGTCATTAACAGGCTGACATCGAAGCGGGCAACAGGTGGGCCCAATTGATTTCACGGGCCGTTAATAGGCCGTTACTAAGTTCGGGCTACATATGGCCCAACTATATTGTGGGCCTTTAGCAGGCCGAAAGAGACAGCGGGCTTGTACTGGACCATGAAGAGCATGGGCCGCTAAGGGGCCGAAAGTCAGGTCGTACTGTAAATGGCCCAACTGTGTTGTGGGCCTTTAGCAAGCCGAAAGAGAAACCAGGCTGGTATTGGACCATGAAGGGCATGGGCCATTAAAAGGCCAAAAGTCAGGTCCGACTACAAATGGCCCAACTCATTTATGGTCCGTTAACAGGGTGAAAGGCACACAGGGCCGGGAATTGGCCCAACACTTAAATGGGTTGCTAAAAGGCCAAAACTCAGGTCCGACTACAAATGGCCCAACAGATATATGGGCCGTCAGCAGGCTGAAAGACACACCGGGCCGGAAATTGGCCCAACACTTAAATGGGTCGCTAAAAGGCCGAAACTCAGGTCCGACTACAAATGGCCCAACTGATATATGGGCCATCAACAGGCTGAAAGACACACCGGGCCGGAAATTAGCCCAATATTTAAATAGGTCCCTGAAAGGCCGAAAGATGTACATCGTGAAAATTGGCCCATCCACTGAATGGGCCGTTAACAGGCTGAAATCTCATCGGGCCGATATTGAGCCCAAATATATAGCGGGCTGTTAACGGGCTCGAACTGACGATGGGCTGCAATGGCGTCAAATCTTTAGCGGGCCGTTTTCGGGCCGAATTGGCACATCTCGTATGGGTTGTGGGCTTAAATGGACCTGACACAAGTAGGCCTTATATGGGCCGGCCTGCTATTTTTTACTGGGCCGACCTTTTTCACCGGAATGGGCCACTGTTGGGCCATGCCACGTGTCGACCTATCATAGGCGCCTCCTGTCCAATGAGTGGATGACATCTGTCCCAACGATGAGGCAACACATGTTTCCTCCGGCCAATGATGATTTTACATGTGGAAAATCCCCATTGGTCCAGGCTGTTAACGGGTTATCGGATCCAAAACCGGACCCGATAGCTTAAGGCATTCCGTTACGATGGATGCCACGTGTCGGTCACCCTTGACGAAAGCACTTCTGTGACGCGTGATTTATCATCATGGAAGTGGACACTTCCATGATGATAATTTTGGTAATGTCATGGAACACTTCTACGACAGCATAGGTATGACTATCTTGATTCTGTAATAAATTTGTCATGGATGTACATGCATGATAGAAAATGTGACCTATTGTGACAAACACGTATCATAACGGAAGTGTATTTTTTGGAGTGGTATCACCATCCCCAAGCTTAATTCCTGCTCGTCCTCGAGTAGGTAAATGATAAAAGAAATAATTTATGAAGTGTGAATGCTAGCAAGTGCACAAGTTTGATCAATGATAATTTCAATCACCTTTTCTAGCATCATTATATGTCATAACAGTAGCTCATCTCATAATACTTTTCATGATCAAGTAACAAGCTATTCACATGTTAAAGTATAGATCATAAACTTTCTTGAAACTAACAAACTATATTCTCAGTCATCAAACAATTGCAGTTCATCTTATTTTCACGAAGGGTCTATGTTAGAGCTCTGATTTAGCAAACTCCACATACTCAACTATCATTTAATCTTTCACAATTGCTAACACTCATGTCATATTTATGGGTTCAAAGTTTTAATCGTACATAGAGAAAGATAGGGGCTTATAGTTTCACCTCCCAACCTTTTACCTCAAGGGTAATGTCAACAATAATAGTTCATGATAACTTACATCCAATTGGATATATATACCATGATCTTTCCAACACAATGTGCTTGCCAAAGGATAAAATATAAAAAGGAAAGTTGAAGATCACCATGACTCTTGTATAAGATATAAGACAAGAATAAAAGATAGGCCCTTCGCAGAGGGAAGCAGAGGTTGTCATGTGCTTTCATAGTTGGATGCACAAAATCTTAGTGCGAAAGAACATCACTTTATATTGCCACTTGTGATAGGGACCTTTATTATGCAGTATGTCGCTTTTATTGCTTCCATATCACAAGATCGTATAAAGCTTATTTTCTCCACACTAATAGATCATACATATTTAGAGATCAATTTTTTATTGCATGCAACAATGACAACTTAGTTGAAGGATCTTACTCAATCCATAGGTAGATATGGTGGACTCTCATGGAAAAACCGGGTTTAAGGATATTCGGAAGCACAAGTAGTATCTCTACTTGGTGCAAAGAATTTGGCTAGCATGAGGGGGAAAGGCAAGCTCAGCATGTTGGATGATCCATGACAATATACTTTATTTCAGATATAAGAAACGTAATCCATTACGTTGTCTTCCTTGTCCAACATCAACGTTTTAGCATGTCATATTTTAATGAGTGCTCACAATTACAAAAGATGTCCAAGATAGTATATTTATATGTGAAATCTCTCTTCCTTCAATATTCTTTCGTGAATTGTTCAAGTGACCAATTCTGCGTTTGCTAACTTTCAATAAGTTTACTACCTCTACTTATTATGTGTGAAGTCATTAATCCCCATGGTATAAGCATATGAAACATATATAAATTCAGATTTATGCTATTCAACCATTTACTCATAGGATATATGTGAAGCACATGAGTAAATGACAAACTACTCCAAAAAGATATAAGTGAAGAACACTGAGTAGTCAAATAATTAACTAGCCATGGGAGGATTATTTTTCACTCAAGATTTCAGATCCAATGATTTTATTCAAACAGCAAGTAGAAATTGAAAATACGCTCCAGGAAAAACACATATCATGTGACGAATAAAAATATAGCTCCGGGTAAGGTATACCGATAGTTTTGAAGACGAAAGAGGGGATGCCTTCCGGGGCATCCCCAAGCTCAAGCGCTTGAGTCTTCCTTGAATATTACCTTGGGGTGCCTTGTTCATCCCCAAGCTCAGGGTCTTTCCACTCCTTATTCTCCTCATATCGATATCTCACCCAAAGCTTGAAAACTTCAATCACATAAAACTTAACGGAACTTCGTGTGATAGGTTACTATGATAAAGAGTAAACCATTCACTTTGGTACTATCAAAGACAAGTTACATAATTGTTCTCACACAATGCCTACTGTACCATATCATTTCTACAATTTATATTGATAAATAAAAGTCATAGAAACTAGAAAACAAGCAAACTATGCAATGAAAACAGAATCTGCTAGAAACAGAACAGTCTGTAATGATCTGAACATCAACCATACTTCTGCTACACTAAAAATTGTGAAATAAATTGGTAGACGTGAGGAATTTGTCTCTTAATCTTCTGCAAAAAGAATCAACTCAAAATCACTCTTCTGTAAAACATGGCAGGTAATCTGGTGAGCACAAAGTTTCTGTTTTTTACAGCAAGATCACATTAACTTTCACCCAAGTCTTCCCAAAGGTCTTACTTGGCACTTTATTGAAACGAAAGCTATAAAACATGATTAATACAGTATCATAGTCATGTAAACACACAAAAAAAGTAATGGTAAATATTGGGTTGTCTCCCAACAAGCGCTTTTCTTTAATGCCTTTTAGCTAGGCATGATGATTTCAATGATGCTCACATAAAAGAAAAGAATTGAAACATAAAGAGAGCATCATGAAGAATATGACTAGCCCATTTAAATCTAACCCACTTCCTATGCCTAGGGATTTTGTGAGCACATAATTTATAGGAACAAGAATCAACTAGCATAGGAAGGCAAAACAAGTATAATTTCAAAACTTTAAGCACATAGAGAGGAAACGTGATATTATTGCAATTCCTACAAGCATATATTCCTCCCTCATAATAATTTTCAGTAGCATCATGAATGAATTGAACAATATAACCATCACATAAAGCATTCTTTTCATGATCTACAAGCATATAAATTTTTCTACTCTCCACATAAGCAAAATTCTTCTCATTCGGAATAGTGGGATCACTAATTCCTAAAGTTGACACTCTTCCAAACCCGCCTTAGATCATAGTATTATTCATACTCCAAAAGATATAAGTGAAGTTAATGGAGAATTATACAATTAATATAGACTAACCAATATCCAAGATCAAAATATATGAGTGAAGCACACGAAGCATTCTATAAAACCATACTCAAATGATTTAAGTGAAGCACAAAGAGCAATTCTATAAGATCATACTTAAAAGATATAAGTGAAGCACATGAAGTATTCTATAAATCAATGAAGGGCTATCTCATACTAGCATGGTTCTTAAAGTAAAAACAAAAACACAAAGGACACAAATCATGTGAACAAAACAAAAACCGTGGTATACCGATAATTGTTGAAGAAGAAAGATGGGATGCCAACCGGGGCATCCCCAAGCTTAGATGCTTGAGTATCCTTGAAATATTTACTTAGGGTGCCTTGGGCATCCCCAAGATTGAACTCTTTCCTCTCTTTATTCTTCTCACATAGGTAACTTCTCGTTCTTCGAACACTTCATCCACAAAAACTTGGTTAGATCCGTTAGTATACTAAAGCAAATCACTAACTTTAGGTACTATTGAAAATTCATTTCAATTTCATATTAGCACTTTATCCACTGTATTCCAACTTCACCATGGTTCATACCCCCCGATACTACCCATAGATTCATCAAAATAAGTGATCAATAGATAGAAAACAGAATCTGTCAAAAACAGGACACTCTGTGGTAATCTGGAAGTTTAGTATACTTGTGTAACTCCAAAAATTCTAGAACAAATATGAAAATTTAAACAATTTGTACAAAAGTAATGTGCAAAAGGTTTCAGACCAATTTGACTTTCCTGTAAAAAAATGTAAATTCACGCGCTACAGCCAAAGTTTCTATTTTTGTACTGCACAAAGTAAACAAGCAATCTAATCATCCTAAAACCAAAGCTTGGCACATTATTTTTATAATACAAAGGATATATACAAGGGGATAATTATTTACAGAGAAACTTCCATGAAAAAGTCTACATTGTTTCCATAATCATGAACACAAGTGCTCAAGGTCGACCCTCACTCCTTCAATGCATAACACTCCAATCACTTCTCTTTTTGAAAAACTTTTTAGGCATGAGAGACAAGTATTTTTTTTTGTTTTTTCATTATTTTAATTTTTTTTCGTATGTTCCACCCACAACTAAATAGAAGCAAAAAGGAAAAACAAAATCTACTTAGTGAAGAAAGCAAACAAGCACACACGAGAATATTAACCCCACGCTATTGCTCCCCGGCAACGGCGCCAGAAAAGAGCTTGATAATCCCCAAGTGCAGGGAATCATCGTAGCAATTTCCAAAGGTGGAAGTGATAAGTATGGAGTGTCAAACCCACAAGGAACTAAAGGTAAGATCAATATTATCTCAAGCCCTATCTGCTACTGATACGACTCTACGTACACCGAACATTTGCTTCCAACTAGAAATGAGAAATAAAACTACATTATGGGTATGAAGAGGATAACTTTGCATGGTATCGGAGAGCTAAAATATAGAAGTAGGTGTTGTTATTATAAAGTTAGAATATATTACTAAATATTATAAATAGCGAGTGTCGAATAATGATGGGTCAGTGTGCGGAATTGTCCTAGGCAATCATTAACAAGACCGGTAGTCATCATTGCAATTTCATATGAGGGAGAGGCATAAGCTAACATACTTTCTCTTCTTGGATCATATGCACCTATGATTGGAACTCTAGCAAGCATTCACAACTAGTAAAGATCATTAAGGTAAAACCCAACCATAGCATTAAAGCATCAAGTCCCCATTATCACATACGCCACAACCCTCTTACTCGGGTTTATGCTTATGTCACTCAAGCAACCCACTATAAGCGAATCATGAACGTACTGCAACACCCAACAGCGGGAATCCCTCACGCTTGCGCGACACGGAGGGCACAATAGGATAGCACCAAATAAAACATATAACTCGTACCAATCTAGATCATCAATCAACCCAAAGACAAAGGATATCTACTCAAAACATCATAGGATGGCAACACATCATTGGATCATAATATGTGCCATAAAGCACCATGTTCAAGTAGGGATTACAGTGGGGTGCGGGAGAGTGGACCACGTAAATAGATGAGGATGGTGATGATGATGGTGATGTTGATGAAGACGATCACCGCGGCGATGATTCCCTTCCCGATGGCACTGCGTCGCCACCGAGAGAGTGGAGGAGAGGTTCCCCTCCCCCTTGTTCTTCCTCCTCCATGCCCCCTGGATGGGGAGAGGTTCTCCCTCTGGTCCTTGGCCTTCATGGCGATGATGGTTCCTCCAGGATCCTCCTCCATGGCCTCCGGTTATGATGGCCCCCTCCAGCAGGGTGCCAGAGAGGGCCTAGATTGATTTATCGTGGCTACAGAGGCTTGCGGCGGCGGAACTTTCGATCTAGGTTAATTTCTGGAGGTTTGGGTATTTATAGGAGAGGATGGCATCGAGAACAAGTCAAGGGGACCCACGGGTAGTCCACGAGGCACAGGGGCGCGCCTAGGGGGGCGTGCCCCCACCCTCGTGGGGCCCACGGGACTGCCCTCCAGTAGATTTTTGTTCCAGTATTTTTTATATTTTCCAGAAAAATTCTCCGTTGATTTTCAGCGCATTCCGAGAACTTTTATTTCTGCACAAAAACAACACCACGGTAGTTCTGCTGAAAACAGCGTCAGTCCGGGTTAGTTCTAATCAAATCATACCAAAATCATATAAAACAATAGTAAACATGGCATGAATACTTCATAAATTATCGATACATTGGAGACGTATCAGCTTCACATTGGGTTTAGAAAGTGAAATCTTTTGAAGCTTGACAATCACAATATTGGTCATACAAGCAATTCATGAATGGTTAGTAGAAGGAAGAGAACTTTCACATGCAAATACACTATCTTGGAAATCTTTTGTCATTGTGAGCCACCATCAAAATAGTATATGCCAAAACTGTTGATGTTGGACAAGGAAGACAACGTAATGATTTATGCTTGTTCATATTCACATAGAAGTTATATTGTCATAGATCCTTCAAAATGTGGTGCTTGCCCCCCATCTTTGCTAGCCAAAAATTCCGCACTAAGTAGAGATACTACTTGTGCATAAAAAAACCCTTAAGCCCAAATCTTATTTTCATGAGTCCACCATACCTACCTAAGAATTGAGGAAGATCCTTCAAGTAAGTTGTCATCGGTGCAATAAGGCAATAAAAATTGCTTCTAAAAGTGTTAGATCATTTAGTGTAAGAGAAAATTGAGCATTGTACGAACTTGTGATGGCAAAGAATAAAAGCGATAGACTGCATAATAAAGGTTGCTATCATAAGGGGCAATACAACGGGACTTTCTTTTGCACTAAGGGATTGAGCATACAAACAAAAAGCGCATGGCAACCTCTGCTTCCCTCTGCAAAGGGCCTACCTTTTACTTTTACTAGTTGACCCGTTGCGCCAAATGGCGCAGAGACCTGCTGAAGACATGTTGTCGATGAAAATAGTTTCATGCTGCAAGAACCTTCAACCAAAGCCATGTTCGCGATGAAAATAGTTTCATTTACTAAGGATATGCCATGTATATACAGTCAGTTTAGTTGTGGTCTGCTAAATCCATATGTGCCTTGAAAAAAAACATGGTTTAGTTTGCATGCTAAATCCATATGTGCCTTGAAAAAAAACATGGTTTAGTTTGCAAAGCCTCACGTGTTTCAAGTATGAATAAGAACTACGAACTCTTTTTGTGCGATTCAAACACATTTCTAGAGTTTTTACATAAGCACTGAATGTTCAACGCCACAGACGCCCCAAACATTTTTCTCTTATTCTGCCTCTAATGCGCCCTGATCGATCGCTTTATCAAGATACATATGCACCCAAGAACTACTGTCACGACCTGATCCATCCATGAGACCCACTAAACACCATGTGCGGTTTAAAAAAACAAATTTATCTGTAGATTTGGTTTTAAGCAAGCATGTATGGTAACTATTCCAACCCCTCCGTATAAGAAAATTGAACGGAGACTTGTATCAGGGTAACCTATGTTCAAAAAAAAGTGTTGTATGTTCTGGATTTCTGATGATTTTGGTATTGGAAGACCTGAACAGGCAAACATTGCTAATAACGTGCCTCATTTACCAACAAGGTCTTTATTTTATAGCAAAGTTTTAGTCAGCTACAGTTCACAATTCGAAAATGGAAATGTATATGTATGGTTATTGTGGATGCAACAAAAGAGTTCTTAGAACAGAAGACTTGGACATGGACAAACTTAGCAAGGTTCAGGAACACAATACAAAGGCATGCAACACTCCCGAACAATGCATTGTACAGAAGGTATAAATGATCTCCAGGATCTGCAAAACTGATCATCCAGAACACTTCATCTGAGTTGAAACACTATCAATCAAGCTTCATAAGATCTGTTCAACAACTCATGAAAAAAGAGACGATGAAAATGTGTTCTGTACACACATGCCTTTCAAAAGAGTTCCCTAAAAAACCCTGTTTCGTATAACTCTGGCGATGGCCAAGCCCGGGAGCCATTGGTCAATGAGGACCAGACTAAGCTGACACTCCCATGGTTGCATACATCAACCATGCCCTCCCCAAGTCGGATCTACTCATTCTTAATGCCATTTATAATCACATCTACATACAGGAAAACATGAGTATAATCAGAAAATGAAGAGGCTGGTAAAGGGCCACCAAAACAGAGAAGAGGCATGCCTAAAGCATATTCATGATAATGTAAAAAAGAAATCAGTTAGTAAGCTCGACAAAACAAATGGCAGTTTGTAACACCATTACATAGGGCAAAGGGACATTAGTTTTCTAGCATTGTTCAGTGATGCAGGGATAAGGGGAACATGACAATAATATACGTACATTCATAGCCAAAGGTAGACCACCCAAATATGGGGAACATGACAAAGATGAGACGATCAACCAACGAACTGACACAACAGCACACAAACCAAGCACTACAGAGAAGTCCTCAGCTTGATCAACCAACCATTGCATAAAGAAAATATAAAGGATGACAACTAAACAAAATAGAAGAATCTAAGCTTAAGTGGCGAACAAATAGCTTCTGCACTCACTACATATAGCTAATTAGCTATACTATCATGTACTAAAATAAAGAATAGTTTGTTTGCCTGAAAGCTAATTTTTTATATCCATCGCATCAAATCGATTTAGGATTTAACTCCACAAGAACCAAAAGTATCAGTGTGCGCACATTTCAGTTATGTATCCTAAAAGGCAATAGGTTTTAGAAGCCAAACCGACGCTGCCAAGCATTTTTAGAATTGGATCCCAAACAAATGGGAAATGATGCCTAGAATGAAAAAGCTGCACAAGGCACACAAGAATAATCTAAAGCAGGGTAATTCAAAAAATGGAATATTACCAAGCCTACGACAAAGCAGGATGCTCAACTAACTCATATCTTTTGAGGAACATTTTTACACATCAAAAATTCAGATGCGTACAAATAGAGCCACTAAATCTGGATACTGTAATCTGGATCACCCACAATTAGCTGAGCTATTCATACCCAAAAGTAGGCAAAGAAAGGTACATTTCTGTAGTTACACTTATAGTTGCATAAGCACCCTTGCATGCGGTACGATGTCATGATGACCGAATCTATGAAATTGAAGAGACATTGTTGTGTACTAATTTTGGCTCCTCGGAAGCTAGTACAAAAGAAGAGGATCCAATTGGATATTGTTCTTATCTTCCTAGAAAAGAAAAGGTAAAGAACTTATTGAGAGCTGATTGCAGGTAGGTAAATCATCTATTCACCTTGATTAACCCACAAGTTTATATACTAATTCCTCGATTTTATCCTGTCTAGTAGGTTTGCAGTAGACGTTAGTATAGGTTACTCAACCTGAGAGCCACAGATGTGACAAGGCGAACAGTGTTAATGGATTAGATCAAACGGCTGGGCCACTCAAATGTGATTTTCATCAGTTAGTCATCACGGAACATGCATACTTCTTCCCTCGATTTTCTTTTGTCGAGTAGGTTCTGTATTAGAGATGGAATCAGAAGGGGAGATGTTATATCCTCAATATGCAAATTCAAGCTAAACAGTCAGAAGGAGATGTGGAATTCTCTAGAGATGGAAAAGGCAACAAACTGAATGTCCTAGCAAAACAACAAACTGTACTACAAGAGTCTGAAGAATTTCTGGGTTGCATCATTACTAATGAAGTTAACATCCACCCGCCAAATGATATTTGATCTATGGGTAGGATAAAGGGAATTAAGGGGCATGATGAGAAAGGATGCAGAATAGGTAACAACAATAAGGCGAAGGTGTCGCAGCTATGCGAGACTCTATCTTTTTGTTCGTGTTTAAAAAACAGTTTTTTTTATCTGTGTCACTTCATGAACTGATAATTGGATATTCACTCTAACTGCAATACTTTTTGTTAATATTCATTCATCGTCATGTACGGTTTTGTTGCAACTGAAATATATGTATTTCTAACTATCAGAATGCTTAGACTTTCTTGTCTACATATATATCACAAAATAACAAGTTAGATGCTTGCAGAAAACACATAAATTACCAGATATCTTGTAACGCAGTATAGAATACCTTGCGGTTCCGGACAATACTGACCCTCTTCTTAATAGCCCAAGCTCCTGAAAGAAACCTGCAAAATAATCCAAACCAACAAAGATGATATTAGGACCAGACCCCTTGCATCACCCGCACTTCTCCAAGCTCTAATGACAGAGACATACCTTGCATCTGGTCCTTGTAGAAGCCGTGGGGGATATGGCCGCACATAGGACAAGGGTCGTATTCTTCGGCTCCTCCGGTTGCTTCGCCTCTCGGATCCTCTGCTCTTTCCCCTCCGGTACCTACACCAATTACAACACAACATCAGGGACAAAAAAATGCATGCGTCTAACGAAAGCGACATTTCCATCAGTTCTACTAATTTGTCACCAACTTCCTAGAAATATGAGATAACTAAAGGAAATACAAATGTAGGCTATCCTAGGCGGCAAAGTGTTTGGCATGTCGTCATTTGATGCCAGTTGGCACAAGCCATTTATTTTAACTGGGTTATTTGCGTATCAAGGCATTTTTTGTATAGCTATAGGTTTTATATAGCATTTAGTAGGACCGAGCAGAACATACCTTAAACGCAGCAATGCCGATCAACAGCAGGAACAAACCACACAGATACATGCTATTTCCTTGATCACAGTAGCCAACCTTCACATCACCTGCAAGAGAAACATTAAAATAAGGGTCCATAAATCAACATGGGTTTACGGCCTATATGCATCCACACACACTCGTCAGAAAAGCAGAGATAACTAATTAGTAATTACTCCTCTTAACTTCTGTAGAACATAACAAACAAGAGCTAAAAATTGATCCAGTAGAACCTAACACCAGCTCATAATATGTCAAGTACAGAAGCAATTCCTTTGAACAAAACACATAAGAAAAAAAGAGCAAAAGAAAAGAAAGTGTAAGTCTATCGATGATCCAATATTGACATATGTTTTTGTCACTAAATCTGCTACATCACACTAATATGCAAGAACAACAGATGCACAAAGCCATCTCATACCAAGTGAAGATAATATGCCAAGTAGGGAGCAACTAGCGGTGCTACACATGCACCAAGCTTTGCCCGTCTGCATAACAGAATATACTTCGTCATTAATATGTCTTAGAATAGTATAGTACTGCACATGTAGCAAAAAAACAAGCACCACGAACCTCCTGGATAAACAACAGAAACAACCAAGAAGCACTCTGTTTTCAATTCATCAAAGGACTAAAAATATAAAACTTTGCATGCAAAAAAATTGACTCCCATGCATTGCAAAACTGACCAAATTCTGAATCCATTTACAAGTGCGGAGCACCAGAAAATTCCTAGTAAAGTATACTACTGAAAAAAGAAATTCTATAATTCTAATGAAACCAAGATGACAACCCTTCAAATTGAACAAAAACCAGTAAGCCTGCAAATCAATCAACATCACAAGAGGCATTTTGTTAGAAAATCCATTAATTTGATATCTATTGTATTAGTGCCATTAATTATACAGTAGATATCAAATTAAGCGGAAGTTGGTCAAAATCAGCACAAGTGCACAATAAAAATCAGCAGCCCATCAGCTGCAATATAGAACATACTTCCACCACCAGCATACCACTAAACAACAAGGCGCATCGGCCATCCACTTCAATTATTATTCTTCAGCAAAAGAAAAGAAAATACACATAGAGCACTGATTAGAAGGGCTCCCTGCACACCAGTCCATGGTCTGTATAAGTAATTGCACTAATATAGTAGATATCAAATTAATGGTGTGCATTAGGTACAGAGGCATCCTCTTATGATGTATATAAGGGATGTCCAGGAACACAAAAGGCAGCCAAAAGCATGACCCATCAAGGGTCTACAACAAACAACAAGTAAACATCAGCGGCTTTGCCTATTTAGCTAAACAATTTATCATTGTTCTTTTCTTTCTTCTCGGTTTCATAAAAGAACAAGAATCAATTACAAAAACAGTCAGCAACATATAAAGTACACTTACAGAAAAAGAACTCACACATACAGATAATTCCAAAACCCTCAGCCTCCCATAAAACAGAGCAACATCATCACACATAGAATTACCACACTGCATATAAGAGTATTAACCTGCACTTCCTCAATGGCTATGTCAAATCCCGTGTTCTTCGAAGCCCCTATCCGCCGCAGCTCGAAGAGACATATGACAAGCTTCTTCTCAAGCGGCAGTTCACTAATCGAGCATCATGCTTTCCAGCTTCTGACAATGACATAAGCAATAAATTTATGAAATATTAATACTCTTTGAACCAGAGATCTAAATGCTCTTTGAACCAGAGAGAGTAATATTTACCTCTACAAATGATTGTGTCATGACACACATTAGATATTCCTGGCAAGGGCACACCATACCACATACAGTACCAAATCAATATAGATTTCAAAACACCACCTGAAAAAGTTTGTAGGTCGTCATGGAAAGATGAGGAAAGGGGGAAGAAAAATAGGAAGAAACACACCTGTGCCGTAGTCTCCTCCTCAAACAGGGAGCTTTCTCCTCCTGACGGCTTGTCCACGCCTCCCTTGATGCCTGTGGTGGTGCGCTCCCGGCCGGCTTTCTTGGCCCTCCCCTGCTCCTCTACCCCCACCGCCAGCTTCTTGGCCCTCCTGGCTGCTCGACCCCCACCGCCAGCTTCTTGGCCCTCCTGGCTGCTCCATCCCCACCGCGGGCTTCTTGGCCCTCCCCTGCTCCTCTACCCCCGGTTTGAAGACCCGGCCATCCATGCGAGAGGCCCCCTCGTCGGCGCCAGCAGGAAGGAGGAGGGATGAGGAAGGGGGAGAAGGGATGCGGCGACTCGCGGCTATCCGGATGAGCAGGAAGGAGGGAGGAGGTGCGGCGCTGTCAAGGGGTGGAGGAGGTGTGTGGCGGCTAGGGTTGGTGCGGGTGTGGGCTCTGGCGCACCAACCCCGCGACCAGGATTGGGAGTGGAGCGCGCACGGGATTGGGCGAAAGCCTTTTCCACCCGAGATCGATTAACCCAGCCAATAAAAACGCGACGCGAGCCCACCAGTCATTGGACAGCAAGAACGACCGCGAGGTGAAATCGGGTCTAACAGCAGGTAAAGATCCGACGGCTCAGACACTCTAGATGGCCAGATCCAACGGCCAACAAAGCTGCAATCGGGGGAGCCTTGTGGAGGTGAGTTGGCTAGCTTCTGTTTTGTTTTAAATGTATTTACTTTCATGCAAGAGTCAAAGTTTTTCTCTCTATTCCTTTTTATTTTTCTCTTTTGGCAGGCATCATGTGGTGAGGAAAGATTTAGGCACATATATCCAGTTGGATATGGGTAGCTTGAGTTATTATTGTTGACATCACCCTTGAGGTGAATAAGTTGGGAGGCGAAATTATAAGCCCCTATCTTTCTATGTGTCTGGTTGAAATGTTTTGCTCATGTGTATGTGGTGAGTGTTAGCAATCATAGAAGACTATATGATGGTTGAGTATGTGGAGATCTTACTTACACTCTGTTGAATAAGTTGAATTGCAATTGCTTGGTAACTGAGAACATAGGTTGTTGAGTTTCGAGCGAATTCGTTGTTTGAACCTTAACATGTGAATTGGTTGCTACTTTAAAGTGAGAAGCTTTAAAGGAAAGAATCAATGTTATGATGCTAGGAAAAGAGAATGAAATTGTCATCGATCAAACTTGTGCACTTTGCTAGCATTCACACTTCATAAATTATTTCTTTTATCATTTACCTACTCGAGGACGAGTAGGAATTAAGCTTGGGGATGCTGATACGTCTTCAACGTATCTATAATTTATGAAGTATTCATGCTGTTATATTATCATTCTTGGATGTTTTACAATCATTTTATAGCTACTTTATATCATTTTTTGGGACTAACCTATTGACCCAGTGCCCAGTGCCCAGTGCGAGTTGCTGTTTTTTGCTTGTTTTTTACATCACAGGAAATCAATATCAAACGAAGTACAAACACCGCGAAACTTTTTCTGGATTTTTTATGGACCAGAAGACATCCAGTGGGCCAGAGAAGCACCTGGGGGTGCCCTGAGGGGGGCACAACCCACCAGGGCGCACGCCCAGGTGGGTTGTACCCACCTCGGTGGCCTCCCGCACCTCCTCTTTGCCCTATAAATCATCAAATATTCCAAAAAACCTCAGGGAGACCCTAGATCAGAAGTTCTGCCACCGCAAGCCTCTGTAGCCATCTAAAACCAATCTTGACCCCATTCCGGCACTCCACCAGAGGGGGAGATCATCACCGGTGGCCATCTTCATCATCCCGACGGCCACCATGATGAGGAGGGAGTAGTCCACCCTCGGGGCTGAGGGTTTGTACTAGTAGCTATGTGTTTAATCTCTCTCTCTCTTGTGTTCTTGATGGCATAATCTTGATGTATCGGGGGTTTTGTTAATATAGTTGGATCATATGGTGTTTTCCCCACTCTATCTTGTGATGAATTGATTTTTCCCTTTGAGATTTCGTTTTTATCGGATTGAATACTTTTATGGATTTGAGAACACTTGATGTATGTCGTGCATATGAATACTCGTGGTGACAATGGGGTATCATATTGATTCACTCGATATATGTTTTGGCACTCAACATGCGGATTCCTGAGGTGACATTGGGGTAATCTATGCATATGGGTTGATGCACGTTCTTGTATTTGTTTCTCCGGTAGTAATCTTGGGGCACTCTTTGAGGTTTTTTATGTTGGAGTGAGTATTATGAATCTGAAATTATTTGGTGTTATTTTAGTACGAACTCTTGGATAGATTGATCGGAAAGAATAGCTTCGAGGTGGTTTCGTACCCTACAAAAGATTTCTTCTTATGTTCTCCGATAGATAGGAACTTTGGAGTGATTCTTCATCGCACTTTGACGGACGGTTATATGATCCAATTATATTAGCATTGTTGAGGGATTGCATTAGCGAAAGTACGGACCCTATGAAGGAAATATGCCCTAGAGGCAATAATAAAGTTGTTATTTATATTTCCTTATATCATGATAAATATTTATTATTCATGCTAGAATTGTATTAACCGGAAACTTAGTACATGTGTGAATACATAGACAAACAGAGTGTCCCTAGTATGCCTCTACTTGACTAGCTCGTTAATCAAACATGGTTAAGTTGCCTAGCCATGGACATGTGTTGTCATTTGATGAACGGGATCACATCATTAGAGAATGATGTGATGGACAAGACCCATCCATTAGCTTAGCATAATGATCGTTTAGTTTTATTGCTATTGCTTTCTTCATGACTTACACATATTCCTCTGACTATGAGATTATGCAACTCACGAATACCGGAGGAACACTTTGTGTGCAATCAAACATCACAACATAACTGGGTGATTATAAAGATGCTCTACAGGTGTTTCCGATGGTGTTTGTTGAGTTGGCATAGATCGAGATTAGGATTTGTCACTCCATGTATCGGAGATGTATCTCTGGGCCCTCTCGGTAATGCACATCACTACAAGCCTTGCAAGCAATGTGACTAATGAGTTAGTTACGGGATGATGCATTACAGAACAAGTAAAGAGACTTGCCGGTAACGAGATTGAACTAGGTATGATGATACCGACGATCGAATCTCGGGCAAGTAACATACCGATGACAAAGGGAATGAAGTATGTTGTTATGCAGTTTGACCGATAGAGAACTTCGTAGAATATGTAGGAACCAATATGAGCTATCAAGTTCCCCTATTCGTTATTGACCGGAGAGGTGTCTCGGTCATGTCTACATAGTTTTCGAACCCGTAGGGTCCGCACGCTTAACGTTCGTTGACGATTTTGTATTATATGAGTAATGTGTTTTGATGACCGAATGTTGTTCGGAGTCCCGGATGAGATCACGGACATGATGAGGAGTCTCGAAATGGTCGAGACATAAAGATTGATATATTGGATGATGTTATTCGGACACCGGAAGAGTTCCGAGAGGTACCGGGTAAAAACATAGTGCCGGAGGGGTTACCGGAACCCCCGGGGAAGTAATGGGCCAACATGGGCCTTAGGGGAGAGAGAGGACCGGCCACGAGGAGGTGGCACGCGTCCCGCACCATGGGAGACTGAGGGGAGGGGGCGCGCCCCCCCTTTCCCTCTCCCTCTCCCTCTCCCTTCCTTCTTCCCCCTTCCACCAAGTGGAATCCTACTAGGACTTGGAGTCCTAGTAGGACTCCTCTCTCTTGGCACGCCCTATAGGGTCCGGCTGGCCTCCCCCTCTCCTCCTTTATATACGGAGGCAGGGGCTCCCTAGAACACACAAGATCAATTGTCTTAGCCGTGTGTGGTGCCCCCCTCCACATATTACACCTGAGATCATATTGTCGTAGTGCTTAGGCAAAGCCCTACGCAGATCACATCATCAACACCGTCATCACGCCGTCGTGCTGACGAAACTAATCTACATCCCCGAACCTCTGCTGGATCAAGAGCTCGAGGGACGTCATCGTGCTGAACGTGTGCAGAACTCGGAGGTGTCGGGCGTTCGGTACTTGGTCGGTTGGATCGTGATTGGATCGCGAAGAGTACGACTACATCAACCGCATTAACATAACGCTTCCACTTTCGGTCTACGAGGGTACGTGGACACACTCTCCCGTCTCGTTGCTATGCATCTCATAGATAGATCTTGTGTGATCGTAGGAATTTTTTTGAAATACTACGTTCCCCAACAGTGGCATCCTAGCCAGGTCTATGCGTAGATGTTATATGCACGAGCAGAACACAATGAGTTGTTGGCGATAATAGTCATACTGCTTATCACCAACACCTTACTTTGTTCAACGGTATTGTTGGATAAAGCGACCCGGACCGACATTACATGACCGCGTTCATGAGACTGGTTCTACCGACGTGCTTCGCACACAGGTGACTGGCGGGTGTTTGTTTCTCCAACTTTAGTTGAATCGAGTTTGACTACGGTCGGTCCTTGTTGAAGGTTAAAATAGCACACTTGACGAAAAATCGTTGTGGTTTTGATGCGTAGGTAAGAACGGTTCTTGCTAGAATCCCGTAGCAACCACGTAAAACTTGCAACAACAAAGTAGAGGACATATAACTTGTTTTTGCAGGGCATGTTGTGATGTGATATGGTCAAGACGTGATGAGATATAAATTGTTGTATGAGATGATCATGTTTTGTAAAAGTTATCGACAACTGGTAGGAGCCTTATGGTTGTCGCTTTATTGTACGAAATGCAATCGCCATGTAATGGCTTTACTATATCACTAAGTGGTAGCGATAGTCGTAGAAGCAATAGTTGGCGAGACGACAACGATGCTACGATAGAGATCAAGGTGTCAAGCTGGTGATGATGGAGATCATGACAGTGCTTTGGAGATGGAGATCAAAGGCACAAGATGATGATGGTCATATGATGGTCATATCATGTCACATATTTTGATCAAGTGTTCTCCCCGAGTATGCACCGTTGCTATAGTTCGTCGTGCCGAGACACCACGTGATGATCCGGTGTGATAAGCTCTACGTTCACATACAACGGGTGCAAGCCAATTTTGCACGTGCAGAATACTCGGGTTAAACTTGATGAGCCTAGCATATGCAGATATGTCCTCGGAACACTGAGACTGAAAGGTCAAACGTGAATCATATAGTAGATATGATGAACATAGTGATGTTCACCATTGAAAACTACTCCATCTCATGTGTTGATCGGACATGGTTTAGTTGATTTGGATCACGTGATCATTTAGATGACTAGAGGGATGTCTATCTAAGTGGGAGTTCTTAAGTAATATGATTAATTGAACTTTAATTTATCATGAACTTAGTACCTGATAGTTTTTGCATGTCTATGTTGTTGTAGATCAATGGCCCGTGCTATTGTTCCTTTGAATTTTAATGCGTTCCTAGAGAAAGCTAAGTTGAAAGATGATGGTAGCAACTACACAGACTAGGTCCGTAACTTGAGGATTATCCTCATTGCTGCACAGAAGAATTATGTCCTGGAAGCACCGCTAGGTGAAAGACCCGCTGCAGGAGCAACTCAGGACGTTATGAACGTCTGGCAGAGCAAAGCTGATGACTACTCGATAGTTCAGTGTGCCATGCTTTATGGCTTAGAATCGGGACTTCAAAGACGTTTTGAACATCATGGAGCATATGAGATATTCCAGGAGTTGAAATTAATATTTCAAGCAAATGCCTGAGTTGAGAGATATGAAGTCTCCAACAAGTTCTACAGCTGCCAAATGAAGGAGAATAGTTATGTCAGTGAACATATACTCAGAATGTCTGGGTACCACAACCACTTGACTCAACTGGGAGTTAATCTTCGTGATAGTGTCATCGACAGAGTTCTTCAATCACTGCCACCAAGCTACAAAAGCTTCATGATGAACTATAATATGCAAGGGATGGATAAGACAATTCCGAAGCTCTTCACGATGCTAAAGGCTGCGGAGGTAGAAATCAAGAAGGAGCATCAAGTGTTGATGGTTAACAAGACCACTAGTTTCAAGAAAAAGGGCAAAGGGAAGAAGGGGAACTTCAAGAAGAACGGCAAGGAAGTTGCTGCTCAAGTGAAGAAGCCCAAGTCTGGACCTAAGCCTGAGACTGAGTGTTTCTACTGCAAAGGGACTGGTCACTGGAAGCGGAACTGCCCCAAGTATTTGGCAGATAAGAAGGATGGCAAGGTGAAAGGTATATTTGACATACATGTTATTGATGTGCACCTTACTAATGCTCACAGTAGCGCCTGGGTATTTGATATTGGTTCTGTTGCCCATATTTGCAAATCGAAACAGGGGCTACGGATTGAACGAAGATTGGATAAGGACGAGGTGACGATGCACGCGGGAAATGGTTCCAAAGTCGATGTGATCGTTGTCGGCACACTACCTCTACATCTACCTTCAGGATTAGTTTTAGACCTACATCTATAGCATGAACGTTATATCCGGATCTTGTTTTATGTGAGACGGTTGTTCATTTAAATCAGAGAATAATGGTTGTTCTATTTATATGAGTGATATATTTTATGGTCATGCACCCTTGTTGAGTGGTCTATTTTGTTGAATCTCGATAGTAGTGATACACATATTCATAGTATTGAAGCCAAAAGATATAAGTTTAATAATGGTAGTGCAACTTATTTGTGGCACTGCCGTTTAGGTCATATTGGTGTAAAGTGCATGAAGAAACTCCATGCTGATGGGCTTTTGGAATCACTTGATGCTTGCGAACCATGCCTCATGGGCAAGATGACTAAGACTACGTTCTCCTGAACAATAGAGTGAACAACAGACTTGTTAGAAATAATACATACTAATGTATGCGGTCCAATGAGTGTTGAGGCTCACGGCGGGTATCGTTATTTTCTGACCTTCACAGATGATTTGAGCAGATATGGGTATATTTACTTGATGAAGCATAAGTCTGAAACATTTGAAAAGTTCAAAGAATTTCAGAGTGAAGTGGAAAATCATCGTAACAAGAAAATAAAGTTTCTACGATCTGATCGTGGAGGTGAATATTTGAGTTATGAGTTTGGTCCTCATTTGAAACAGTTCGGAATAGTTTCGCAACTCACGCCACCTCGAACACCACAGCGTACTGGTGTGTCCGAACGTCGTAACCGCAGTTTATTAGATATGGTGTGATCTATGATGTGTCTTACTGATGACCCACAAGTATAGGGGATCTATCGTACTCCTTTCGATAAATAAGAGTGTCGAACCCAGCGAGGAGCAGAAGGAAATGATGAGCGGTTTTCAGCAAGGTATTCTCTACAAGTGATAACAGGTAGTTTTGTGACAAGATAAATTGTAACGAGCAACAAGTAACAAAAGTAAATAAAGTGCAGAAAGGTGGCCCAATCCTTTTTGTAGCAAAGGACAAGCCGGAACAAACTATTATATAAGGAAAAGCGCTCCCGAGGACACATGGGAATATCGTCAAGCTAGTTTTCATCACGTTCATATGATTCGCGTTCGGTACTTTGATAATTTGATATGTGGGTGGACCGGTGCTTGGGTGCTGTTCTTACTTGAACAAGCATCCCACTTATGATTAACCTCTGTTGCAAGCATCCGCAACTACAACAAAAGTATTAAGGTAAACCTAACCATAGCATGAAACATATGGATCCAAATCAGCCCCTTACGAAGCAACGCATAAACTAGGGTTTAAGCTTCTGTAACTCTAGCAACCCATCATCTACTTATTTATTCCCAATGCCTTCCTCTAGGCCCAAATAATGGTGAAGTGTTATGTAGTCGACGTTCACATAACACCACTAGAGGCTAGACAACATACATCTTATCAAAATATCGAACGAATACCAAATTCACATGACTACTAATAGCAAGACTTCTCCCTTGTCCTCGGGAACAAACGTAACTACTCACAAAGCATATTAATGTTCATGATCAGAGGGGTAATAATATGCATATAGGACCTGAACATATGATCATCCACCAAATAAACCAACTAGCATCAACTACTAGGAATAATCAACACTACTAGGAACCTACCAGCACCAATCCTGGACTTTGAGTCAAGAATTGGATACAAGAGATGAACTAGGGTTTGTAGATGAGATGGTGCTGGTGAAGATGTTGATGGAGATTGCCCTCTCCCGATGAGAGGAGCGTTGGTGATGACGATGACGATGATTTCCCCCTCCCGGAGGGAAGTATCCCTGGCAGAATAGCTCTACCGGAGCTCTAGATTGGTTCCACCAAGGTTCCGCCTCGTGGCGGCGGAGTCTCGTCCCGAAAGGTTGCTTCTGGTTTTTTTCTGACAAAAGACTTCATATAGGAGAAGATGGGCATCGGAGAGCCACCAGGGGGCCCACGAGATAGCGAGCGCGCCCTAGGAGGGGGGCGCGCCCCCCACCCTCGTGAGCAGGGTGTGGGCCCCCTGGCCTTCATCTTTGGCGAGGATTTTTCTTTATTTATTTTAAGATATTCCGTGGAGTTTCAGGGCTTTTGGAGTTGCGCAGAATAGGTATCCAATATTTGCTCCTTTTCCAGCCCAGAATTCCAGCTACCGGCATTCTCCCTCTTCATGTAAACCTTGTAAAATAAGAGAGAATAGCCATAAGTATTGTGACATAATGTGAAATAACAGCACATAATGTGATAAATATCGATATAAAAGCATGATGCGAAATGGATGTATCACTTACCGATTTACCGCTATCGTTTTGGGGTTATGCTTTAGAGACGGCTGCATTCACGTTAAATAGGGCACCATGTAAATCCGTTGAGACGACACCATATGAATTGTGGTTTGGCAAGAAACCTAAGCTGTTGTTTCTTAAAGTTTGGGGCTGCGATGCTTATGTGAAAAAGCTTCAACCTAATAAGCTCGAACCCAAATCAGAGAAATGTGTCTTCATAGGATACCCAAAGGAGACTGTTAGGTACACCTTCTATCACAGATCCGAAGGCAAGATATTCATTGCTAAGAACGGATCCTTTCTAGAGAAGGAGTTTCTCTCGAAAGAAGTGAGTGGGAGGAAAGTAGAAATTGATGAGGTAATTGTACCTTCTCCTGAATTGGAAAGTAGTACATCACAGAAATCAGTTCCAGTGATTCCTACACCAATCAGTGATGAAGCTAATGATGATGATCATGAAACTTCAGATCAATTTAGTACCGAACCTCGTAGGTCAACCAGAGTACGATCCGCACCAGAGTGGTACGGTAATCCTGTTCTGGAGGTCATGTTACTTGACCATGACGAACCTACGAACTATGAGGAAGTGATGATGAGCCCAGATTCTGCAAAATGGCTTGAGGCCATGAAATCTGAGATGGGATCCATGTATGAGAACAAAGTGTGGACTTTGGTTGACTTGCCCGATGATCGGCAAGCCATAGAGAATAAATGGATCTTCAAGAAGAAGACTAACGCTGGCGCTAATGTTACTCTCTACAAAGCTCGACTTGTTGCAAAAGGTTTTTGACAAGTTCAAGGAGTTGACTACGATGAGACCTTCTCACCCGTAGCGATGCTTAAGTCTTTCCGAATCATGTTAGCAATTGCCACATTTTATGATTATGAAGTTTGGCAAATGGATGTCAAAATTGCATTCCTCAATGGATATCTTAAATAAGAGTTGTATATGATGCAACCAGAAGGTTTTGTCGATCCTAAAGGTGCTATCAAAGTGTGCAAGCTCCAGCAATCCATTTATGGACTGGTGCAAGCCTCTCGGAGTTGGAATATATACTTTGATAGTGTAATCAAACCATATGGTTTTATACAGACTTTTGGAGAAGCCTCTATTTACAAGAAAGTGAGTGGGAGCTCTGTTGCATTTCTAATATTATATGTGGACGACATATTGTTGATTGGAAATAATACAGAATTTCTGGATAGCATAAAAGGATACTTGAAAATGAATTTTTCAATGAAAGACCTTGGTGAAGTTGTTTATATATTGAGCATCAAGATCTATAGAGATAGATCAAGATGCTTAATTGGACTTTCACAAAGCACATACCTTGATAAATTTTTGAAGAAGTTCGAAATAAATCAGTCAAAGAAAGGGTTCTTGCCTATGTTACAAGGTGTGAAGTTGAGACAGACTCAATGCCCCACCACTGTAGAAGATAGAGATAAAATGAAAGTCTGGACATCAGTCAAGAACATCCTGAAATACCTGAAAAGGACTAAGGATATGTTTCTCGTTTATGGAGGTGACAAAGAGCTCGTCGTAAATGGTTACGTCGATGCAAGCTTTGACACTGATCCGGATGACTCTAAGTCACAAACTGGACACGTATTTATATTGAATGGTGGAGTTGTCACTTGGTGCAGTTCCAAGCAAAGCGTCATGGCGGGATCTAAGCGTGAAGCAGAGTACATAGCTGCTTCGGAAGCAGCAAATGAAGGAGTTTGGATGAAGGAGTTCATATCCGATCTAGGTGTAATACCTAGTGCATCGCGTCCAATGAAAATATTTTGTGACAATACTGGAGCAATAGCCTTGGCGAAGGAATCCAGATTTCACAAGAGAACCAAACACATCAAAAGACGCTTCAATTCCATCCATGATCAAGTCAAGGAGGGAGACATAGAGATTTGCAAAATACATACAGATCTGAATGTTGCAGGCCCGTTGACTAAGCCTCTTCCACGAGAAAAACATGATCAACACCAAGACTCCATGGGTGTTAGAATCATTACTATGTAATCTAGATTATGACTCTAGTGCAAGTGGGAGACTGAAGGAAATATGCCCTAGAGGCAATAATAAAGTTGTTATTTATATCTCCTTATATCAGGATAAATGTTTATTATTCATGCTAGAATTGTATTAATCGGAAACTTAGTAAATGTGTGAATACATAGACAAATATAGTGTCCCTAGTATGCCTCTACTAGACTAGCTCGTTAATCAAATATGGTTAATGTTTCCTAACCATTGACATGAGTTGTCATCTGATAACAGGATCACATTATTAGGAGAATGATGTGATGGACAAGACCCATCCATTAGCTTAGCATAATGATCGTTTAGTTTTATTGCTATTGCTTTCTTCATGACTTATACATATCCCTCTAACTATGAGATTATGCAACTCACGAATACCGGAGGAACACTTTATGTGCTATCAAACGTCACAACCTAACTGGGTGATTATAAAGATGCTCTACAGGTGTCTCCGATGGTGTTTGTTGAGTTGGCATAGATCGAGATTAGGATTTTTCACTCCGTGTATCAGAGAGGTATCTCTGGGCCCTCTCAGTAATGCACATCACTACAAGCCTTGCAAGCAATGTGACTAATGATTTAGTTACGGGGTGATGCATTACGAAACGAGTAAAGAGACTTGCCGGTTACGAGATTTAGCTAGGCATCATGATACCGACGATAGAATCTCGAGCAAGTAACATAACGATGACAAAGGGAATGAAGCATGTTGTTATGCGGTTTGACCGATAAACATCATCATAGAATATGTAGGAACAAATATGAGCATCCAGGTTCCGCTATTGGTTATTGACCGGAGAGGTGTCTCGGTCATGTCTGCATAGTTCTCGAAGCCGTAGGGTCCGCACGCTTAACATTCGATGATGATTTTGTATTATATGAGTTATGTGTTTTGATGACCGAATGTTGTTTGGAGTCCCGGATGAGATCACAGACATGACGATGAGTCTCGAAATGATCGAGACATAAAGAATGATATATTGGACGATGTTATTCGGACACCGGAAGAGTTCTGAGAGGTACCGCGTAAAAAACGGAGTGCCGGAGGGGTTACCAAAACCCCCCAGGGAAGTAATAGGCCAACATGGGCCTTAGGGGAGAGAGATGGCAGGCCACGAGTAGGCGGCGCGTGCCCCTCCCCATGGGAGACCGAATAGGACTAGGGGAGGGGGCGCGACCCCCATTTCCCTCTCCCTCTCCCTTCCTTCTTCCCCTTCCACCAAGTGGAATCCTACTAGGACTTGGAGTCCTAGTAGGACTCCTCTCTCTTGGCTCGCCCTACAGGGGCCGGCCATCCTCCCCCTCTCCTCCTTTATATACGTAGGCAAGGGGTGTCGGTGTCAAAATCGGCGGATCTCGGGTAGGGGGTCCCGAACTATGCGTTAAGGCGGATGGTAACAGGGGGCGGGGGACACGATGTTTACCTAGGTTCGGGCCCTCTTGATGGAGGTAATACCCTACTTCCTGCTTGATTTATCTTGATGATATGATTATTACAAGAGTTGATCTACCACGAGATCATAGAGGCTAAACCCTAGAAGCTAGCCTATGGTATGATTGTTGTTGTCCTACGGACTATACCCTCCGGTTTATATAGACACCGGAGGGGGCTAGGGTTACACGGAGTCGGTTACAAGGGAGGAGATCTACATATCCGTATTGCCAAGCTTGCCATCCACACCAAGGAGAGTCCCATCCGGACATGGGATGAAGTCTTCAATCTTGTATCTTCATAGTCCAACAGTCCAGCTAAAGCATATCGTCCAACCGTCCGAGGACCCCCTAATCCAAGACTCTCTCAGTAGCCCCTGAACCAGGCTTCAATGACGATGAGTCTGGCACACAGATTTGTCTTCGGCATTGCAAGGCGGGTTCTTCCTCCGAATACTTCATAGAAGATTTTGAACACATGGATAGTGCCCGGCTCTGCAAAACAAATTCCACATACCATCGTAGAGAGAATAATATTTCCACAAATCTAATCTGCTGACACGTTCGGTAGCATGACATCATACCATGGCCTGGTCATTATTCGAACCGTTTTTCTCAACCAGCTACTGCACATATTGCGAGGCGGTTTTCTTGGCACGTCTTGTCGAAGCAGAGACCGTGTCCCCTTATCACGGGATTCTCATCAATATAGGTGTGGGTAACCCAACCGCGCCATCAATTACGGCGCTTGGGGAATAAACGGTTTTACTAGGCAAGTGGGGAGGCGCAGAATCCCTGATGCCTTTATAAGGGAATAAGGACTCCCTTTCGCACCCATGCTTTCTCCTTCCCAATCCATTCCCCTTCGCTCAAGCACCAGTGCCCAAGCATTCGTCTCCTCCGCCCACAAAGGCATTCCGAAAATGTTCGGATCCGGAGCAGGAGGCAAATGGATGGCCTCTACCGTTCGGGAGAAGGATATTAAAAAGCTTCGGGAGGCAGGGTATCTGGCCAAGAAAATCAGTCATCGTCTCCCGATGGTGGGACATATCGTCCCTACCCTGGAACCCCACGAGAAGGTTGTATTCCTCCCTCACTTTGTCCGCAGGCTAGGGTTTCCCCTCCACCCCTTCGTTCGCTGCATCATGTATTATTATGGGATCGATCTGCACGATCTCTCCCCTAATTCCTTCCTCAATATCTTGACATTCATTATCATGTGCGAGGCCTTTCTCCGCATCTCACCACATTTTGGATTGTGGCTGAAGAATTTCAATGTAAAGCCCAAGGTAGTGGGCGGCAAGCACGCCGAGTGTGGGGGTGCTATGGTGAGCAAGATGCCCAACGTTTTATGGCCAACAGGCACCTTTAACGATTCCGTCAAGGAGTGGCAACAATAGTGGTTTTATATCACCGAGCCGCGCGGCATAGAATGGGCCGCTACTCCCGAGTTTCGATCCGGTCCCCCCTGCGACTCACATCCTAGGTCAAGAAGGGCCTGAACTGGTCCTCGTCCAAAGAGTTGTCGATGCTTCATATGCGTGTTAGAGATATGGGAGACAAGAACATTGAACTTGTCAACGTGGTCCAGGTGATGTTAGTTCGCCGGATCCTGCCTTGTCAACACTGGACTTGCAATCTATGGGAATTCGATCTGGCCAAGCACCAAACCTTGCGGGAGCTCTTCGGTTCCTCGCACAAGGACATCTGGAAGGTGCTTTTCAAGTCCAGCAAATCATGGCCGGACTCCTCCGAAGACCGTGGGTACCAACTGTCCCGCCCTGCAAGTTCGGTGAGTAATCGTAATTTTCGCCCACATAACCCAAGGGGAGCGCTTAATGTGCTTTCCATAATTGTCCTAGGGCTGGACGAAGAAGGTGGAGCGGATCCATTGTCCGGCCCTGCTGCCCGAAGAACCGGCCGTCCCTCTTTTGACAAAGATGTTGTTCCCGGCGCCTTACAAGGTGGCGAAGAAGACGGCCGAGAAAGAGGCCAAAAAGACCCGGGGCAGCCTTCGTCGCTGCGGCACTTCGGACACAATATACGAAGGCTCTAATGCCCGTTCCGCCTCCAAAGAAGATGAGGAGGAGGAGGAAGATGAATCCCCTACGGGGGAAAGAAAGAAAAGGACGGCCTCCATACACTTGGAGGCCGAGTCGCCCAAAAGGGGAAAACTCCTCTCCTGGAGGAGTTCGCTGCCGCCACCGCCAGTGGCCCGGCGTGGGACCCCAGGGTCCAGCCCCTGGTGAATCCATGAGTATATATAGTCCGAACATGCTTATGCGTCCAGACTTATTATGGCGTAATTTATTTAATCTGAGCCATACGTTTTTTGTAGTCCGGCAAGGCCCCGTACCGAACAATCCTCATCGAAGGATTCGCTGAGCTCGGATGCTATGGAAAGCGGGACGCCCCCAAAGGCCCCTTCCTCCAAACAGGTGGATACCACCGAGGCTTCGTCCCGGAGGGACCTCGGCCCAGGAGGAGAGCGAAAGACCGTGAAGGCAGCACCTAGAGGTCAAGCTTAAGGGGCCGAACACATGGGGGAGCAGATTCCCATGGGAGCTGACGGCGGGGGCCATTTTGAATTCGACTCCCAACCGGATGCCGTTCCGGAGACCAATACGGCTCCTAAATCGAGCAAGCAGCCACTCTTAGCTGGAGGGGGTATACCGGCGACCTCTGTCCAACCAGAGGTGTCGGATGCTTTGTTGGTGGCGCTGGAAGGCGCCTCCATCATCGATGAACACTGTGCCCTTATGGGTGCGGTGATTGAGAAGATTCAGTCTGCTGAGAGTGGACTGAACGGAGCTTGTATCAGCCTTATAACAGGCTTTGAGGTATGCTTTACGAGTTTTCGAAGAGTGTCATAGTATAGATAGTAGCCCCTGATACACTGTTCGGTGAAAGAAAGAACCGGACAGAGGATCGAATTTATGTTCATAGGAGGACTCATTGAATGACATCTATTTCTCTTCTATTATAAGCAGGCGTCTGTGGCGGCTGCTGCTTCTCATACTGTAGAGATCTCCAGACTGAATCAATGTCTGGAGCGGGCCCAAGAGGAACTTGGCCAATTGAAAGTGCAATTGAGAGATAAACAAGGTATGCACAAGTCTTGTCCGCGTTTATTGCGAATGAATTTTCAGTATGAAATAAGCTTCATGACTTGCGCTAGGGATTGTGATCGAAGTCAAAGCCCTTAAGAAGGCTGTGGCCGAGGCTGAGAAAAGGGCAGCCACAAAGTAGGCTCTTCGTGAGAAGCACGAGGCCAGGCTTATTACAGCTGAGTAGGAGCTGCAAGAGGCCGTGAGGAAATGCGAGACCTTGGAGCAGAGTTTAGCAGAGAAAGAATTCGAACTCACCAAGGTGCATCAGGCCACAAGCGATGCCCGGGGAGAAACACAAAGCGCCCGACAGGGGATCCAAGAGGCGAAAAAGATTGTGGCGGGTAAGGCTTTTTCCATGGAAAGCAAGTATTTGAGGGGAAAACTATGTTTCTAATTTTGAATCCGGATTTCTCAGGGGTATTTGCCGAGCTACCCCGCAGTATATCAGATGTCGCCCAATTCTACCAAGCTGAAGAAAGGAACACTGCAGATAAGCTCTTCTGGTCGCAGTATTTGGCACCGAATTATCCGGTGCCTTTTGCCGATCAACTGAAATAGCTGATCGAACTGCATAAGGCGGCAGAACTAGCCATGAAAGATTTGGTTATCCGGCTATGGCCTGCCGAGCGGATTCCAAGTAGCTACTTCGGGCTTGTGAAGCGGCTTGTAAGCGCTTTCCCTTGACTTGACGTCATCAAGCGGTCGGTCTGTATAGAAGGTGCGCGAATGGCCTTCGCCCGCGCAAAGGTGCACTGGGGGAAGATGGATGCTGAGAAGCTGATGACCGAAGGACCGCCAGAGGGGAAGGAGCACCGCAAGCCCGAATTATATTGTGAGAGTGTCCTAAAAGGATCCTACCTTGCAGCGGAGCTATGCACCAAGGACATTATATTTCCATGAATGCCAATCATGTTGTCCTTTGTAATATTATAAACAAGGTCATTTATTTGTTGCTTGTTATATAAAAGTTTACCCTCCCGCGTGGCCGTTTTATATGCTAAACCTGAGAGTTGGCCAGTCGTCGGCTTGTGCCCCCACGTAAAAAGTACGAGGGTGTTCGGGGTAAACCTGAGCACTCTTTATCCCAGTTTTGGGTCCTTCAAAGGAGGTGCTCAGCACATCGAACCAGGCAATCGGACTATAGGGCTTTATCACTCTCACTTAGCCATAGGAGCTTTAATATGGTAGGCGCAACCCCTGGTGTTCAGAAGACCGTACTAGGGGCTCTATAAGCACCTGATCGGAGAAAAAACCGATCCATCGCACGCTGCATTGGTTATGGCATTATGCGGGAGAAATCCTTAAATATTTTTTGACCTCTCGAACAGCTGACCAGCTCTCGCCGTATCATGAAAGTCAGTTTTTGGCTTTCTCTACTGAGGTGCTCGTCCGGAAGAACCGGGACACAATCGCAGTAGTTCTCCCAGTGCTACCTTAGCCGATATAGCGGAACGTAAGGTACCAAAACATGGGAGCCGGGCAAACCCAACCATTGACCCAAGACATGATTCGAAGCTGATGCATATGATGCTATAAGTTCGGGGTGCCGAACTTCCATAAAGGTGTTCGGACTTTATTGCCGTGTTATGGGTAAAACGAAGCCCCTGGCATATTTTAAGGCATATCGCTGTGAACGGATGCCACTTGACAAAAGAATTTCAATAAGAAATAACAGCAGGTAAACGTCATATAAATTCACATGTTGTATTTGAATAGTACATCTATGCGTATGAGTACATGTAATGTGATAAAAGGGGAATATGATTGCGGAACCTAATGAGACCAGGGGGGAAGAAGCTGAGTGCGGATCCGTAATATAGCCAGATGGTCATTGCGGGGAATGTCTAAGGATTCCCCTACGTGTTCAAGCTGCCTCCGTATAGCCCGTCCTGGCCGGCGCAAAGGTAAACTTGCGAAAGGAATGAAAGAAATATTTGCGTGCCGGAGAGCGGTTGAGCCGCTGAGTTCGGCATGTCCTGGCCTTCGCCGGAGTGTATAATTGAGCTCTGGACGAGCCGGCCTATCCTTCCACGGAGTAGTTCGGGGTCCCTTAACGGTGTCCGGGAGCCTGGACGTCGACTCGAGGTTCGGCTGCAAGGTGTTGTTCGGTGCTTCTGCTGCTAAAGTAGTGGTGTATTTGTTGGTGTCGAAGGAAGGTTCGGCCTTGCCATTAACCGTGATGACGCCACGTGGACCGGGCATCTTGAGCCTATGGTAGGCATAATGTGGCACCGCGTTGAATCGGGCAAACGCGGTTCGTCCGAGCAGTGCCTGATAATCACTTCGGAAAGGGACGATTTCAAAGATTAACTCTTCGGTACGGTAATTTTCTGGCGATCCAAAGACTACCTCAAGCAACAAACAATACTACAGAGTATGAAGGATTGCTCGCCGGTCTCAGGATCGCGGCAGACCTTGGGATCAAGCAGCTCATTGTCAGGGGTGACTCGCAGCTTGTCGTCCGCCAAGTAAACAAGGATTATCAGAGTCCGTTGATGGAAGCATACGTTTATGAAGTGAGGAAGCTGGAAGAGCGCTTTGTCGGCCTACAGATGGAACATGTTCCTAGAGCTCAGAACGACATCGCTGACGGCCTGTCAAAGTGCGCGGCATTTAAGTTACCTGTGGAACCAGGGATCTTTGTGCTCAAGCTGACTCAGCCATCCGTGACGCCACCAACTGGACAAAGCAGGAAGAGGAAGTTGATTTCTGGTGACTATCTTCCGGCCGAGCTTCCCGAAGCCGCCGCCAAGAGGGTCCCCAAGATCAACGCCAAGAGTGCTGAGGAGCAGTCTGCTCCGACAAGCCCCAAGGTTTGTTTCGTAGAAGCAGACGCTCCCGACAAGTTTCGCTCCGGCAAACTTGTCGGGGATCATCAAGCTCCGGCTGAACCGCGGGTTCTCACCGTAGAAGCGGATGTTCCCGCAGCAGCAGATATGCCTTTAGTCCTTGTTGTCGAGCCGCAGGCTCCAGCATGGGCACAGCAGATCGTATGTTTCCTCCAGTCAGGAGAACTTCCTGAAGAGCCAGAAGAAGCGGAAAGAGTAGCCCGGCAGTCTAGTATGTACCTTTGTTGACAACGCACTGTACAGAAGAAGGCTCAACGGAGTGAAATTGAAGTGTATTCCCAGGGAAGATGGACAGAAGCTGTTGGCAGAGGTGCATGGAGGCATATGTGGTCATCACATTGGCGCCAGAGCACTTGCCGGCAAAGCATTCCGGCAAGGTTTCTTTTGGCCGACAGCCCTCCAGGATGCAACTGCACAAGTAACCAAGTGTGAAGCGTGCCAGTTCCATTCCAAGCAGATACACCAACCAGCTCAAGCTCTCCAGACAATCCCTTTATCCTGGCCATTTTCGGTCTGGGGGCTCGACATCCTCGGCCCTTTCCCCCGAGCAGTCGGGGGCTTTGAGTACTTGTACGTCGCAATCGACAAGTTCACAAAGTGGCCAGAAGTGGAACCAGTGAGGAAGGTGACGCCACAGTCAGCAGTCAAGTTCTTCAGGTCGATTTTTTGCCGCTTCGGAATCCCTAACAGGATCATCACCGACAACGATACACAATTCACGAGCCGCAACTTCATGCAGTACGTCCAAGACCTTGGCGCCAAGGTCTGCTTCGCTTCTGTTGCTCACCCCAGGAGCAATGGTCAAGCAGAGAGGGCAAATGCTGAAGTGCTGCGTGGACTCAAGACCCGGACTTCCGACAGGCTGCACAACTGCGGAAGAAACTAGATCGAGGAGCTGCCGGTGGTTCTTTGGTCGATCAGGACGACGCCAAATCGAGCCACTGGCCAGACACCTTTCGCTCTAGTATATGGAGCAGAGGCAGTTACCCCCACGGAACTCGTATACGGGTCACCTCGAGTGCTCGCTTATGATGAGCTTGAGCAAGAGCAGCTGCGACAAGATGACGCGCTGCTCCTTGAGGAAGACCGTCTTCAGGCTGCTGTATGAGTTGCTCGATACCAGCAAGCTTTGCGCCGCTACCATAGCCGCAAAGTTAAAGCCAGAAGTCTCGAGGAAGGCGACCTTGTTCTTCGGCGCGTTCATTCCGCCAAGAATTCCAACAAGTTGACGCCGACGTGGGCAGGCCCTTACCGGGTGAAACGAGTCATGAGGCCTGGTGCTGTCCGCCTTGAGACCGAGGATGGCTTTCCGGTGAGCAACTCCTGGAACATCGAGCATCTTCGTAAGTTTTACCCGTAAGGCGCAGTTGTCGGACCCTGTTCGGCAACCACCATTTTGTACAAGTCTTGCCGCTGTTGCATGTAATCCTTTGTACAAAGCCAGGCGCAGACCCTGAGCGAAGATAAAGTGCTGGCGCCCTGAGTTTTAGTATGCATGCTGAGTCGAGTCTCGTCCTTGGTTAGGGTTGATAGTGCTTAGTAGCGGCTAACCCCTAACTTAGAGGTCGAGTGTGCGTCCATTTGTCGTTATTTCGTTTCCCTGGTTCGCAGGACTCACCATATCCTTGCCAGACCACTTGAGGACGAAAAGGAGAAGGAGGACGGGCCAACATCTGGACCCCGGCAAGCCAGTAATGATGGGGCTGCAAGTGCAA
The DNA here is from genome assembly GCA_032464435.1 of Aegilops umbellulata. Lineage (NCBI taxonomy): Eukaryota > Viridiplantae > Streptophyta > Magnoliopsida > Poales > Poaceae > Aegilops > Aegilops umbellulata. The sequence continues at coordinate 223,668,533 of CP136056.1, read as the reverse complement.
GGATTAGCCCACGGCGAACCAGAGTTGCCGCGGGCTGCTATCTCAGATAAGTTTTTCATCCCTTATCATGCGTTCTCTTATGGATTGAGGTATCCAAAACCTCGTTTCTTCCTGAAAGTTACCATGCTCCCTTAACTCTAGGCCCTAGGGCCCGTCCCCAGGGCCAGGTAAGGTCGTAGTCGCGGCAGCTAAGGGACGAAGCGAGGAGCCTGATCCCGCCTCCTCCCTGCCTCCGCCAAGAGCATGAGAAAGGGTGAGCGACGTGGGAAGAAGGCAGGGCCTGCTGCCGGGAAAGAAAGCGTCTATCTTAAAAGATATAAAGGATTTGCTCCTTGACGTGGGTTCCACCCGCGAGACAAGTGACCCGGCAAGCATCCCCTTTTCATTAAAAAGCATTCCACTCAGGTACAGTTCATAAGAGGATGAAGAACATGAATAATGGGATTACAAATTTTAAACGCAACTAAGGCCCGAGGGCTTACAAAATAAAAAGAGATAAGGTGCCCGTAATCCCTCTCTTGTCCCTATCTTCAGGAGACAGGTCAAGGAGGCGAAAAGGGCAAAAGGGGCGCCTAGATGAACTACGGGTGCCAGAAGACACCAACAGGACGTCGCGGCAGCATGGTGATGGCGGCGCCGAAGGCAAAAGCTTGAAGACGAGACGGCAGGACGTCAGCATGCTGTCGAGGGCGTCGTGCCCTCGTACTCCGAGTTGACAGCCTTGCCGCCTGCCCTCTTCCTCTTCCGCAGCCTCCCCGAGAAGCTCTAGGAACCAGCGACGCGGATGATGGGGTCGCCGGTGCCCCGCGGAGCGGCACCCGACACCTAGTCGGACCAGTCATCGCGCCGCCCGCCGCCCTCGTCGTCGCTGTCGCTGTCCTCCTCGCCACTTCCGCCCGAGGAGGAGCCTTCGCTATCGGAGGAGCTCTCCACGCAGCACCGTGCCCGAGTCCCGAAGCACCCGAAGACCTTGACGGAGAGGAGACCGCCCTCCATCAGCTTAAAATGGAGGGTGAGGCCCGCCGTCAAGCTGTGGATGTGGGTGAACGTCTTCCACCCTCGACCAAGATACATCACATCAGGGGCCGGGAAGTTGACGCGGACTCACGTACCGCTGTTTCCGCAACCCCTCATATGCAACCTCAGTGTCTCGGGCAGATCCAACTCCATCACACTCGCAAATGGAGTCGGGAGACGAAGGCGACGACGAGGCGGCCGACGCAGCCTGACGAAGAACTCGCAAGGGTCGTCCCCGATATGGTCTGCCACCGGGAGAGGATCTTCTGGCGGAGGCGAGGCCGGCGAGCTGCCTCGTCCGCCTCTTCCCCGACCGCCTCGACCTCGCCCGCGGCCTCGTCCCCTCCCTCTTACCCTTGTGGCTGGCTCTGCCGCCACGGGTGCGGAGGGAGGAGGAACGTGTTGCCGAGCGGCAACCCTCGTCGCCACTGTCGAAGGACCAGGGTTCCCTTTCTCCATGGCGGATGGAAGAAAGAGGAGCAGAAGCTGAAGAAAGGAGGAGATGAGAGAATGCAGACTTCCGTCCCCCCCGTCCCGCTCCTTATAAAGGAGCGGGGTGGGGGCTCGGCCGCCCCGCTCAGCCAATCGAGACGCAGAAGGCGCAGGGAACTGGGCCCGACCTGCTGCCTCGACCCGTGGCGACCCGGTTTCCCGCCTCCACCGTTCGCCACTCCAAGCGCATGGAGGCCGCGTGGCGGGAGGGCAGAGTTGAGGCGACGGATGAGGCGACCTCTCCCCACCCCGTGATCGTGGGGGGGGGGGTGGATGCCTCGAAGACCACGCCTCCACGCCTCCCTCCGCTTATGAGGAAGATACAAACCACCAGGGGGCGGATGTTACGCCTTTCCGAGTAAAGGAACCACCCATGACCTCCCCCATGACGCCGCAATCGACGCGTGCCGTTCGGGAGGGCGTGGTGGATGTGGAGCAAGGTACAGCGCAACCCAGGACGTGCGTGCCCGTGCCCTGTTTTGGGCCTGGCCCAACAGCGCTCGGCACCGTGTGTGGCCCAGGCCCGGGGGCTCCTGTCGGTGTACTAAAGTAGGGGTACTCTAGTATCCCGAACTTGTGCACGGGCAGTCGCAGCACCCCACGGCAAGGCCCGCCAGGTGATCACCACAGCAAAGTATTTAAGTCAAGGAGACAAGGCCCCGGCAAGAGGAGCTTGCCGGGAAGGCCATTCAAGGTACAAGACCCCGGCAAGAGGAGCTTGCCGGGAAGCCCAACAAGAGCATCTCAAAGAACCTGCCGCAGCACGCCACGCGTCACGGCAGGACCCGGCGAGCGACAAGTTCCCGGGCGCGACAAGACAACGGCCGCGGCAAGGCACTTGCCGCGGCAGGCAGCCACTCTGTACCCGCGCTCCAGCTCACCCACCTACGTGTCGCTCCGGGACCCTTTCCAGCGTACGTGGCGGGAGGCTGTGCAGCCAGGGGTACACTATGGCATGCAGCGCTGACAGGATCGCCGTCGTGGCGAGCGGTGGCGCCCCTGACGGTCCCTTTTCTGCACCGTCTGGGCGACGTAGACGGGCATTTAATGCCTTTGTCCCCTGCCGTCAGGGTTAGGTATGATACACTATGTAGGTAGCTGTACCTACCGCAACATATTTACACTTTTGCCCTTACCTACGTTGCCATCTGTTGGAGACCTCTTGAACATATAAAAGGAGGCCCATGCACAACGTAGGGAGGGATCGATCCTCAGAGAAGCGCTCGGTCTCGTTAGCTGCTCGAGTGTACTGTAGCACTTGGCGCTCCCGAGCAAGAACTCAATACAACCCACAAAGCAGCAGTAGGAGTGTTATCTCTCCGGAGAGCTCCGAAGCTGGGTAAAAACCTTCCCCCGCGTGCCTCGCCTCGATCCGCTCTTCGCGCGACCTCCGCCCCCCCCCCCCCCCCCGCCGAACCGAGAAGGGGCTCCGTCCCCATAGGTGCTCGGGGAGCCCAGGAAAACCCCGGCAATAAACATTTATCATGATTTAAGGAAATAAATAATAACTTTATTATTGCCTCTAGGGCATATTTCCTTGAGTCTCCCACTTGCACTAGAGTCAATAATCTAGATTACACAGTAATGATTCTAACACCCATGGAGCCTTGGTGTTCATCATGTTTTGCTCGTGGAAGAGGCTTAGTCAACGGGTCTGCAACATTCAGATCCGTATGTATCTTGCTAATTTCTATGTCTCCCACCTGGACTAAATCCTGGATGGAATTGAAGCGTCTCTTGATGTGCTTGGTCCTTTTGTGAAATCTGGATTCCTTCACCAAGGCAATTGCACCAGTATTGTCACAAAAGATTTTCATTGGACCCGATGCACTAGGTATGACACCTAGATCGGATATGAACTCCTTCATCCAGACTCCTTCATTTGCTGCTTCTGAAGCAGCTATGTACGCTGCTTCACACGAAGATCCCGCCATGACGCTTTTCTTAGAACTGCACCAACTGACAGCTCCACCGTTCAATATAAACATGTATCCGGTTTGCGATTTAGAAATGTCCGGATCAGTGTCAAAGCTTGCATCAACGTAACCATTTACGATGAGCTCTTTGTCACCTCAATAAACAAGAAACATATCCTTAGTCCTTTTCAGGTATTTCAGGATGTTCTTGACTGCTGTCTAGTGATCCACTCCTGGATTACTTTGGTACCTCCCTGCTAGACTTATAGCAAGACACACATCAGGTCTGGTACACAACATTGCATACATGATAGAGCCTATGGCTGAAGCATAGGGAACATCTTTCATTTTCTCTCTATCTTCTGCAGTGGTCGGGCATTGAGTCTTACTCAACTTCACACCTTGTAACACAGGCAAGAACCCTTTCTTTGCTTGATCCATTTTGAACTTTTTCAAAACTTTGTCAAGGTATGTGCTTTGTGAAAGTCCAATTAAGCGTCTTGATCTATCTCTATAGATCTTAATGCCCAATATGTAAGCAGCTTCACCGAGGTCTTTCATTGAAAAACTCTTATTCAAGTATCCCTTTATGCTATCCAGAAATTCTATATCATTTCCTATCAATAATATGTCATCCACATATAATATCAGAAATGCTACAGAGCTCCCACTCACTTTCTTGTAAATACAGGCTTCTACAAAAGTCTGTATAAAAACAAATGCTTTGATCACACTATCAAAGCGTTTATTCCAACTCCAAGAGGCTTGCACCAGTCCATAAATGGATTGCTGGAGTTTGCACACTTTGTTAGCTCCCTTTGGATCGACAAAACCTTCTGGTTGCATCATATACAACTCTTCTTCCAGAAATCCATTCAGGAATGCAGTTTTGACATCCATCTGCCAAATTTCATAATCATAAAATGCGGCAATCGCTAACATGATTCGGACAGACTTAATCAACGCTACGGGTGAGAAGGTCTCATCATAGTCAATCCCTTGAACTTGTCGAAAACCTTTCGCAACAAGTCGAGCTTTGTAGACAGTAACATTACCGTCAGCGTCAGTCTTCATCTTGAAGATCCATTTATTCTCAATTGCTTGCCGATCATCGGGCAAGTCAACCAAAGTCCACACTTTGTTCTCATACATGGATCCCATCTCTAATTTCATGGCTTCTAGCCATTTTCCGGAATCTGGGCTCACCATCGCTTCTTCATAGTTCGTAGGTTCACCACGATCTAGTAGCATGACTTCCAGAACAGGATTACCGTACCACTGTGGTGCGGATCTTACTCTGGTTGATCTACGAGGTTCAGTAACAACTTGATCTAAAGTTTCATGATCATCATCATCAACTTCCTCACTAATTGGTGTAGGTGTCACATAAACCGGTTTCTATGATGAACTACTTTCCAATAAGGGAGCAGGTACAGTTACCTCATCAAGTTCTACTTTCCTCCCACTCACTTCTTTTGAGAGAAACTCCTTCTCTAGAAAGGATCCATTTTTAGCAATGAATGTCTTGCCTTCGGATCTGTGATAGAAGGTGTACCCAATAGTTTCCTTTGGGTATCCTATGAAGACACATTTTTCCGATTTGGGTTCGATCTTATCAGGTTGAAGCTTTTTCACATAAGCATGACAGCCCCAAACTTTAAGAAACGACAACTTTGGTTTCTTGCCAAACCACAGTTCATAAGGCGTCGTCACAACGGATTTTGATAGTGCCCTATTTAACATGAATGCGGCCGTCTCTAAAGCATAACCCCAAAATGATAGCGGTAAATCTGTAAGAGACATCATAGATCGCACCATATCTAGTAGAGTAAGATTATGACGTTCGGACACACCACTACACTGTGGTGTTCCGGGTGGCGTGAGTTGTGAAACTATTCCGCATTGTTTCAAATGTAGACCAAACTCGTAACTCAAATATTCTCCTCTACGATCAGATCATAGAAACTCTATTTTCTTGTTATGATGATTTTCAACTTCACTCTGAAATTCTTTGAACTTTTCAAATGTTTCAGACTTATGCTTCATTAAGTAGATATACCCATATCTGCTTAAATCATCTGTGAAGGTGAGAAAATAACGATATCCGCCACGAGCCTCAACATTCATTGGACCACATACATCTGATGTATGATTTCCAACAAATCTGTTGCTCTCTCCATAGTACCGGAGAACGGCGTTCTAGTCATCTTGCCCATGAGGCACGGTTCGCAAGTACCAAGTGATTCATAATCAAGTGGTTCCAAAAGTCCATCAGTATGGAGTTTCTTCATGCGCTTTACACCGATATGACCTAAACGGCAGTGCCACAAATAAGTTGCACTATCATTATCAACTCTGCACCTTTTGGCTTCAACATTATGAATATGTGTATCACTACTATCGAGATTCATCAAAAATAGACCACTCTTCAAGGGTGCATGACCATAAAAGATATTACTCATATAAATAGAACAACCATTATTCTCTGATTTAAATGAATAACCATCTCGCATCAAACAAGATCCAGATATAATGTTCATGCTTAACGCTGGCACCAAATAACAATTATTTAGGTCTAATACTAATCCCGAAGGTAGATGTAGAGGTAGCGTGCCGACTGCGATCACATCGACTTTGGAACCATTTCCCACGCGCATCGTCACCTCGTCCTTGGCCAGTGTTCGCTTAATCCGTAGTCCCTGTTTCGAGTTGCAAATATTAGCAACAGAACCAGTATCAAATACCCAGTTGCTACTGCGAGCTCTAGTAAGGTACACATCAATAACATGTATATCACATATACCTTTGTTCACCTTGCCATCCTTCTTATCTGCCAAATACTTGGGGCAGTTCCGCTTCCAGTGACCAGTCTGCTTGCAGTAGAAGCACTCAGTTTCAGGCTTAGGTCCAGACTTGGGTTTCTTCTCCTGAGCAGCAACTTGCTTGCTGTTCTTCTTGAAGTTCCCCTTCTTCTTCCCTTTGCCCTTTTTCTTGAAACTAGTGGTCTTGTTGACCATCAACACTTGTTGCTCCTTCTTGATTTCTACCTCCACAGCCTTTAGCATTGCGAAGAGCTCGGGAATCATCTTATCCATCCCTTGCATGTTATAGTTCATCACGAAGCTCTTGTAGCTTGGTGGTAGTGATTGGAGAATTCTGTCAATGATGCTATCATCCGGAAGATTATTATACCCAGACATCTTGAGTATATGCTCACTGACAGAACTATTCTCCTCCATCTTGCAGCTATAGAACTTATTGGAGACTTCATATCTCTCAATCCGGGCATTTGCTTGAAATATTAACTTCAACTCCTGGAACATCTCATATGCTCCATGACGTTCAAAACGTCGTTGAAGTCCCGTTTCTAGGCCGTAAAGCATGGCACATTGAACTATCGAGTAGTCATCAGCTTTGCTCTGCCAGACGCTCTTAACGTTGTCAGTTGCATCAGCAGCAGGCCTGGCACCCAGCGGTGCTTCCAGGACGTAATTCTTTTGTGCAGCAATGAGGATAATCCTCAAATTACGGACCCAGTCCGTGTAATTGCTACCATCATCTTTCAACTTTGCTTTCTCAAGGAACGCATTAAAATTCAACGGAACAACATCACGGGCCATCTATCTACAATCAACATAGACAAGCAAGATACTATCAGGTACTAAGTTGATGATAAATTTAAGTTCAATTAATCATATTACTTAAGAACTCCCACTTAGAAAGACATCTCTCTAATCCTCTAAGTGATCACATGATCCAAATCAACTAAACCATAACCGATCATCACGTGAAATGGAGTAGCTTTCAATGGTGAACATCACTATGTTGATCATATCTACTATATGATTCACGTTTGACCTTTCGGTCTGAGTGTTCCGAGGCCATATCTGCATATGCTAGGCTTGTCGAGTTTAACATGAGTATTCCGCGTGTGCAAAACTGGCTTGCACCCATTGTAGATGGACGTAGAGCTTATCACACCCGATCATCACGTGGTGTCTGGGCACGACGAACTTTGGCCATGGTGCATACTCAGGGAGAACACTTTTATCTTGAAATTTAGTGAGAGATCATCTTATAATGCTACCGTCAATCAAAGCAAGATAAGATGCATAAAAGATAAACATCACATGCAATCAATATAAGTGATATGATATGGCCATCATCATCTTGTGCTTGTGATCTCCATCTCCGAAGCACCGTCATGATCACCATCGTCATCGGCGCGACACCTTGACCTCCATCGTAGCATCGTTGTCGTCTCGCCAATCTTATGCTTCTACGACTATCGCTGCCGCTTAGTGATAAAGTAAAGCATTACAGGGCGATTGCATTGCATACAATAAAGTGACAACCATATGGCTCCTGCCAGTTGCCGATAACTCAGTTAGAAAACGTGATCATCTCATACAATAAAATTTAGCATCATGTCTTGACCATATCACATCACAACATACCCTGCAAAAACAAGTTAGACGTCCTCTACTTTGTTGTTGCAAGTTTTACGTGGCTGCTACGGGCTTAGCAAGAACCGCTCTTCCCTACGCATCAAAACCACAACGATAGTTTGTCAAGTTGGTGCTGTTTTAACCTTCGCAAGGACCGGGCGTAGCCACACTCGGTTCAACTAAAGTTGGAGAAACTGACACCCGCCAGCCACCTGTGTGCAAAGCACGTCAGTAGAACCAGTCTCGCGTAAGAGTACGCGTAATGTCGGTCCGGGCCGCTTCATCCAACAATACCGCCGAACCAAAGTGTGACATGCTGGTAAGCAGTATGACTTATATTGCCCACAACTCACTTGTGTTCTACTCGTGCATATAACATCAACGCATAAAACCAGGCTCGGATGCCACTGTTGGGGAATGTAGTAATTTCAAAAAAAATCCTATGCACACGCAAGATCAAGGTGATGCATAGAAACGAGAGTGGAGAGTGTTGTCCAGGTACCCTCGTAGACCGAAAGCGGAAGCGTTATAACAACGCGGTTGATGTAGTCATACGTCTTCACGGCCCGACCGATCAAGCACCGAAACTACGGCACCTCCGAGTTCTAGCACACGTTCAGCTCGATGATGATCCCCGGACTCCGATCCAGCAGAATGTCGGGGAAGAGTTCCATCAGCACGACGGCGTGGTGACGATCTTGATGTTCTACTGTCGTAGGGCTTCTCCTAAGCACCGCTAAAATATTATCAAGGATTATGGTGGAGGGGGCAACGCACACGGCTAAGAGATCAATGATCAATTGTTGTGTCTCTGGGGTGCCCCCCTGCCCCCGTATATAAAGGAGCAAGGGGGGAGAGGCGGCTGGCCTAGGAGGAAGCGCGCCGGAGGAGTCCTACTCCCACCGGGAGTAGGACTCCCCCCTTTTCCATGTTGGACTACGACTTTGGGAAAAGGAGAGAGAGAGGGAAGGAAAGGGGGGGCGTCGCCCCCCTCCTTGTCCAATTCGGACTTGGGAGGGGGAGGGGCGCGCGGCTTCCCCTTGGCCCACCTCTCCTCTTCCTCCACTAGGCCCATTAAGGCCCAATAGCCTCCGGGGGGTTCCGGTAACCCCTCCGGCAATCCGGTAAAATAATATTTTCACCCGGATCACTTCCGATATCCAAACATAGGCTTCCAATATATCAATCTTTATGTCTCGACCATTTCGAGACTCCTCGTCATGGCCGTGATCACATCCGGGACTCTGAACAACCTTCGGAACATCAAAACATATAAACTCATAATGAAACTGTCATCGTAACGTTAAGCGTGCGGACCCTACGGGTTCGAGAACTATGTAGACATGACCGAGACATGTCTCTGGTCAATAACCAATAGCGGAACCTGGATGCTCATATTGGCTCCCACATATTCTACGAAGATCTTTATCGGTCAAACTGCATAACAACATACGGTGTTCCCTTTGTCATCGGTATGTTACTTGCCCGAGATTCGATCGTCGGTATCTCAATACCTAGTTCAATCTCGTTACCGGCAAGTATCTTTACTCGTTACGTAATACATCATCTCGCAACTAACTCATTACGTGCATTGCTTGCAAGGCTTAAGTGATGTGTATTACCGAGAGGGCCCAGAGATACCTCTCCGACAATCGGAGTGACAAATCCTAATCTCGAAATACACCAACCCAACAAGTATTGTCGGCGTTCTGGGAACGGGGGTCCCCAGACTTGCCTGCCTGCGGCCTGCGGCGTGGCTCGAGTGGGGGCCCAACGTGGCCCATCTTCAGCAACACAAGGTTCAAGACCCTCGCGAGGGGCCAAGCCTCGGGAGGCGGACGACATGGTGCTTTCTCAAGCACGGCCTCCTTAGGCTGGCTCGCGAGGAGGCGGAGAGATCAAGGCGGGTACCTCACGAGGTGCCCATGACGCAAGCCATGACGACCAAGGGTGCCAGGTGGGCGCCAGCCCGCGCAGCGTCTCCCTTTCCTCTTTGGTGCAAAGGGGGCAAGCGCAGGCGAGAGGATCAAGCAAAGGCACCCATTTCGGTGCAACGAGACCAAGACCAGTCCAACGGTGGGAAGGAGGTCACCATGGAGCCCAGGACGGCGTCACCACAGGGCCTTTGGCAGGCGAAGACCAACTTTAGTCAGGATAAGTGTACCAGATGTTCCCCTTCAAATTGGCCAATTGTTGGCGCCCTTCCCGCTCAATATTTGGGAAGAGGCCGAGGGCCTTTGCCTATAAATAGGGCTAGCCACCCCCAGGGTAGGGCCATCTAGGATCCGATCGGATAGAGTACCAAGAAACCAGAAGAGACAGAATCCAACGTCTAGAGAGAGAGAGAGAGAGAAAGAGAAGGGCGATCGAACTCCCCCTAGCAGTTCATCCCCTAGCCAAGAACAGACCCTCGCGAGGTCGTTCTTCCTTGTATTGTTCTTCCTCATCAGCCCAAGAGGCAATCCACCCACCACACTGGAGTAGGGTATTACACCGCAATGGTGGCCCGAACCAGTATAATCACTGTGTCTCTTGTGTTGTTCTTGCAGTAGTTTAGATCCTTGCGAGACGGAGAGGTAGAGGGCTCGATCTCCGCGCGCACCCCAGAGTTCAAACCTTAAGGGTCTGCCGGAACCCCTGAATCCGACATTTGGCACGCCAGGTAGGGGTGCGCCAGAGTCCGTCTTCCACCGCTCCGCTCTCCTCAGACCGTCGCATCCATGTCTGACGCTCGTCGGGCCCGCACCGAGCGCCCGGCCGCCATCGCTTCCCGCGCCGTCCAGACGGCCCCCGTCGGTGGGCGTCCTCGTCGTTCCCCGTCGCCCGCCGTCAACGCCGACACCGGCCCGGCGGGGAACGAGCAGCAAGCATCCTTTCAGCACCCGTCCGTACGGCGGGATGGCCGCACCGCCACTCCGTCGCTCACCCCGGCCGGTTCCTCGTCGCACGTGCTTCGCGCGCCTTTGGAGGCTCGGGCTGCGCTCATCGCGGCGAACGAGCTCCTGCGCTACCGCCCCGTCGACGACGTCTACGAGGAGTGGCTCGCCCGCGTCGCCGAGCTCGTCTGCGCCACAGGGGGCTCTCCCGCGCCTTCCACACTGCTGCGCCGCACTCCGCCCCGCATGGGTAATGAAGCCCCGGGGGCACTCCAGCCGCCTCCTTTCCAAGAAGATGCCATGGCCCCAAGGCGCGCAGCTCCTGGGCGGAACCCGCTCTGTCATGCGCCAGCCCAGCAGGAACGGAGCTGCCAAGAAGTCCCGCTTCCGCAGGAGGGCGCCCGGGCGCTCCCGGCCCCAGCTCGCCGAGACCCCGCTCTAGCTCCGGCACGTCAAGACCCCGCGCTGCTCCTAGCTGCGGCGCAAAGGGACCCACAAGGCCAAGCTCTCCCTCAACCAAAACCTCCCGCGGCCACCGCTGGCTGCCGCGCCTACACCCCCGAGCTGCGTAGCGTCGCGTGGCCCGGCAAGTTCAAGCCGGACCTGCCTCCTCGCTACGACGGCACAACTGATCCCACAGAGTTCCTCCAGCTCTACGAGCTGGGAATCAAATCTGCCAGCGGGGAGGAGAAGGTCATGGCGAACTGGTTCCCCATGGCGCTGAAGGAAGGTGCTCGCACTTGGCTCCTGAACCTGGCCCCAGGCACGATCTCCTCCTGGGACCAGATGCGTACTCGCTTCATCGTCAACTTCCAAGGTACCCGTGACCGGCCTCCCGCCATGAGCGACATGCGCCGCATCAAGCAGCAACCTGGGGAGACCCTGCAAAAGTACATCCAGCGCTTCAACAGTGCGCGCCTCAAGATCCCCCGGGTGTCCGAAGAAGCCATCATTTCGGCCTTCTCCGACGGCGTGCGCGACGTCAAGATGAAGGAGGAGTTGGCGATGCACGAAGACCTTTGCACCTCCCTGGAGTTGTTCAACCTGGCGACCAAGTGCGCCAGAGCTGAGGAGGGACGCCTCTCCCTCCTCGAGCTGCCTGCCGCAGACCCAGAAGAGAAGAAGCCCAAGGCCAAGGACGTGAAGCGCAAGGGGGCTGCCGTACTCGCGGCAGAGCCTGACACCAAGCGGGGCAAGGATCTGCCTGAATCCTCTAGGGGCAGCCGGTACTGTGTGTACCACGACCTCCACACCCACAATACCAATGAATGCCAAGAACTCCGCGCCGTGCGAGAAGGAAGAGTCGGCCGACGCCCTGACCGTGCTGACCGAGGCTACGGCCGAGGAGGAGGAAGGAACCCGGGACGCTGGGAAGATCGTGGCCCACGTCAAGGCTGGCATGACCAACCTCGCGAGGACCGCTGGCGCGACCTGCCTCGCGAGGGGGACTGGAGGGACCAGCCTCGTGAGGATCGCCACCATGGCAACCCAGGCCTGCCGCCGTTGCCGCCTCAGCCAAGAAGGAATGAAGACCGCCACCAACACGAAGGGGCTGGGGGCTTCCAGGAGCCTCGCGCCATCGCATGCATCCTGGGCGGAGCTCAAGCCCCAGCCTCTCACCGTATCTTCAAGCAGTTTGCTCGCGAAGTGAATGCAGTTCTCCCCAAGCTCGAAGCAACGCGTCCCCTTAGGTGGTCGGCCTACACCATCACGTTCAGCTCAGCAGACCAGCTCAAGTGCGCGGCCGCAGCCGGAGTCCTCCCAATGCTTTGTTCCCCAGTCATCAGCAACGTTCTGGTCACCAGGACCCTCATCGACGGAGGGGCAGGGCTCAATGTCTTGTCCGTGGAAACATTCAACAGCCTCCAAGTGCCCTATGACCAGCTCCAGCCAACCAAGCCCTTCTCCGGAGTCACCGACGGTTCCACAGTCCCGATCGGGCAGGTCCGCCTCCCAGTCACCTTCGTCACATACGACAACTACCGCACCGAGCTCATCGACTTTGACGTCGCCCACATCCGCCTGCCGTACAACGCCATCCTCGGGTACCCGGCGCTGGCTAAGTTCATGGCCGTGACTCACCATGGCTACAACGTCCTCAAGATGCCAGGAAGCGGCGGCGTCATCACGGTGCCATGCCAAGAGAAGGATGCAGTGTGTGCCCTAGAGCGAGCCTTTCAGGCCGCGTCACTAGAAGACCCAGATCGCGGAAGCAGGAGGCTTCCTGAGACCACCCCCAAGAAGAAGAAGACAACGTCTGGCTTAGCCCCTCAGGAGGCAGGCCCTTCAAGGCCCGCGTCTGCCCAGGGGGGCCCTCCTTCAATCGCATAGGAAAGTGCGCCCGGCGCCCTCCTCAGGCAGGGCTCGGGGGCTCTCACCTGGAGGGCCACCGACCTCGCCAAGGTCATGAGGGAGGCGCTGGGGCACCATGTGGAGGCGTGCTTCGAGGCATGCTTCCCTCGAAAGGAAGCCAGGGAAGGAAGGTCAGACCAGCAGGAGTTTGTTAGCAAGGCCATTCAAGAACTACAGGAGTCAAGGATCATGAGAGGTTGCCGTCGCCCACCAGCTGTGGCTCCGCATCGAAGCGAGGATGGTGGGCTGCGCGTCTGCGTCAACGTACCAGGGCTCAATTAGATCGCCACGGCGGAGCGCCTCTGGCCCTCACAAGTGGGGCACTGCGGAAGACCGCCCCACAGCTATGTTCGCATGCCTTATGGCCTGCCGAGCGTGGCTGCGAAGTACCAGCGCATCATGAGGAGCATCTTGGAGGCGCAAGAAGACAGGTGTTCCGCAGCCCTGGCGGAGATGGAGGCTGCTCACGAGGAGCCACCAGTGCTTTCGGAGCCTCCCGAGGCCCCTGGGCCTGGGGGCTCGTGAGGATCGGCTTCCGCAGCCCACCGAGTCTGCTGTACCGACGCCACTGCACTGACGACATCTTCAGGTGACATCTTTCAAGTTTCATTCCCAGCTGGGAGCGCCCTCCCAGGGTTGCGTCATTCCCAGGCCGCGTGGGTCCGTCCCTGTGGCATGTATTCCTTTTTATCTTTTTAGTCGCTAGCTTGCTTTGCTGGGGGCGCCCCTCGGGCTGCATCATCCCCAGGCCACTCGGGCTAGGCCCAGCGGCATGTATCCCTTTCGCGTTTATTTCCAATTATGCATCATGCTTGATTACTCGATGCCGTCCGCGGCGCCTTTCTTCTTCATGTCGACCACTTGCACGTTAAAGGGGGGTGCCTGAGCATCGCGACTCAGGGCTCTTACTGGCTCTCCAGCCCTCACCCTCTGGCCTTGTCCACGGCATCGCGACCTGGCATACCAGTGACGGCTGAGACAAGCTCGAGGGCCGGGACCCGAGGACGTAGAGTGCCGGCATCTAACCAGATTTTGCAGGAACACATCTCAAGATACGGCCCAGTGCCAGGCGCAACCCGCCTAGAGGTAGGGCCTCGTGAGTCCCGCGCTGGCTCACGGGTGCCCAGATACACCTCACCTAGCTCTACCATGCCAGCCACGTGTCAGGGCGGGGCTGTACACGCCCCGGGGGCTCCTCCCGGAGGGGAGCCCCCTCCCACGTACCAGTGGAAGCACCATGCTCCACGCTGGCTGATGACACTGCCGAGGAGCGGCTATGCCCGTACACATACGGAAGCGCTATGCTCCGCACTGGTGATAAACAACTGAGGCTGGCCTCCGGGCCGTGTTAACCTCAGGGAGCCCCGAGCTCAGTGGCTGGCCTCATCGCAACTCCTCCCCCCGGGAGCGCCGCGCGAGGGGGCTGGGCACGGGGGCTATGACTGGGTCACGCCCAGCCGTACGCCCCGGCCAGGCCCCTCGGAGCCAAGGTACGAAGGCCGTTTGCGCGTCAAGGGGGACTCCTGAGCATCGCGACTCAGGAGCCTAACTGGCTCCGTAGCCCCTCACTCCTTAGTTCCGAAAGGCTATGCTGGGTGAGGTACACGCGGGGTTGGGCTCTGCAGACGTAGAACGGTAGCCCCACCTACATTCCATCTCATGCCGTTCGCGCGTCAAGGGGGACTCCTGAGCATCGCGACTCAGGAGCCTAACTGGCTCCGTAGCCCCTCACTCCTTAGTTCCGAAAGGCTATGCTGGGTGAGGTACGCGCGGGGTCGGGCTCTGCAGACGTAGAACGGGAAACGCACCTACATCACGCTCCCCTACTTATTGTTCATGCGCCAAGGGGGACTCCTGAGCATCGCGACTCAGGATCCTAACTTGTCACGTGTCCCCTCATTCCTTTGGTCCCGTATTGGTTTTCGGTCGGGGCTGATGCTGGGTGAGGCATGCGCGTGGCCGGGCTCTGCCGGCGTAGAACATAAGCAAGTAGGGAAGGGGAACATAAATTCAGGGAACTTAAAAGTGAATATTACAACCCATACTGTCGCCTTGGTACCAAACGCAAATTTAAATGCCTCCTCGAGGCGTCGTGCATGTGCAGGAATCGAAAGAAGGACAAGAACGATAGCGGAGTCACTTGTCGGCAGCGGAGTCACGTGGAGTGGCTTCACCTTGTGGGGTAGTAGGGCCGGCAATGCCTCGCTTCGGCTTGGTGCTGAAGGCTCGGAACTTCCCTAGCAGCGCCTCTGCGCGCCCCTTCACGGCCTCGACAGCGGCAGCGGCGCCTTCGCCGCTCACCGGCTCCAGCAGGCTGTCAAGGTCGGCGCTGGGGTCGCGAAGGTAGATATGGGCGAAGACCAGCGTCAGCGCAGTGGAAGACAGGACACGCGCCTCGGCTTCAGCCGTGGGGGCGAGTCCGAGGGCGACATCTCCAAGAGCCTTCACCAAGAAGGGAAGCAGTTTGGCGGGGCCGTCCCCGTCACCAGCCAGCGGGCTATCCAGGCCCTTCTCATAAAGCGTCTTCAGTGAAGCGCGGGCATCCTTCTCCATGTCCGCGAAGGCCATGCGATCCTCGGCAAGGACCCGGGCCTTGGCATCTAGCTCGGCCTTCATTGTCTCCAGCTCCTTCTTCAATGCACCTAGGTGGCTGCAGTGCTTCTTGAGCTTCGCCTCCCGGTCCTCGAGCGCCGCCTCGCGAGCCTTCACCCCCTTCTCCTACTCTTGGCGAAGGCGGGTCTCCTCTGCAAGCTGACCACGCAGGCCTTGCAACTCGTCCTCCAGCTCCTTGCAGCGGCCGCGGATGCCAACCGCCTCTCCCAGGACCGCGTCACGGGCAGCCTTCGCCTCGAGGGTAGCCTCCCTCTCCTCGTCACAGGCCATCGAGGCCTGAACCAGCGCTGCCTGGATCGAGGCATCAGAGCGAATCCACCCCGAGGCCACCTCCAGGCGCCCGACCACCAGGCGAGGGTCGGCGCCTAGAAGATCCTGCCGCAGCCGGTCCCGTCCTGCAACAGCTCGCTCCAGGATGGAAGAAGAAGGCGGAGAAGCATCAGTACGCTTCAAGGCAGCAGGAGGAGTCGCGGAACCAGCAGCCGGCGGAACAGGAGGAAAAGGTAGCGGCGGCGAGGCTGCAGTATCCCGAGACGGAGTCCGCTGCGCCTCCCCAGCCGTAGCAGCAGCACCAGGCAAGGGCACCTCTAGGGTTGACCGAGCCATGGGGGCTGCGGCCCTAGCCAAATCAGCCAAGCCCCACAAGGGCGAGTGGGCAGGAGGAGCCTGTGCATCGCGGTCGCCCTCCCCTGCAGGTGGAGGTGTCGTCGCAGCTGGGGCCTCAGGAGCTCCCTTCAGCTTCTTCACCGCGGGCGCCAGCCTGCTCAGAAGAAGCAATCGTCAAGCCTCGTCAGCGGAATAAGAAACCAGGAATCATGGATCAAGCACTTACAGGTCGTCGCTAGAAAGCTCCAGCGGTCTCCTGCCAAACTTGAAGCCGGAGAGCCGGCTGGAGGGGTCAACCTCGGAAGCAGAAGGCGCGTCAGCGGTTCGCCCCGGGGTCAGGGCGGACCCGCGGGGAATCAACCCGGTCCTGCCCTTCTTCGGGACCGGGGGCGAGCTCCCGCTGCCCGGCACGTCGTCATCATCATCATCATCGCTCAGCGAAAGGCGGAGAGCGCGGGGCTTGCGCTGGAGCGGGGGAGCCCTAGACTCTCCATCAGTCACCTCAGAGTCGGGACCTACCTCCTGCTCCTCCTCGCCCCCATCTCTGCTGGAGTCGCCGGAAGACACATTCACCAGATCCTCGGGAGCCACCACGGGCACAAGCCCGTCCCCGTTGAAGACGGGCATGGACTCCACCACTTGCTCCCAATCGTCGCGCAGCAACAGGGGCAAAGGCGCGCCCTCCAGCCTTGCTGCCTCGCCCCCGACCAGGGACTGGAGAACCGCGGTCACGTCCTCTTCGCCCACGACTGCGGGGCTCGGGTGAGGCCTCCACATCGGGGGAGAGTACTGCCGAAGCGGAGCCAGCTGGTGCTTCAGGAACTCCCTCAGCAACGACGCCCCGGTCAGCTTCACCGTCGCCATGTTGGCTGGCTTCAGATCGGCGTCCATCTTCGCCAGCATCGACTTTGCGCGGGGATCCATGAGCTCCGCCCGGCACCAGTCTTCCGAGCTCACGGCCGGCTCCGTGGGAAGGGCCAACCGAGGGTCGACGCACCCGGCGTCAACCAATACCCACTTGCTCCGGAAGCCCTCGATCCTCTTCCCTGGATTTGAGATGGCCATGGAGCTGCCGCACGCGACGAAGCCCACGTACGCAGAAGGAGAACCTTTGGAGGTCCGGAGGTAGAAGTAGTGGCGCAGCAAGGCCACTGAAGGCTGCACCCGCACATGCGCCTCGCAGTAGTAGGCGAAGATCGCCAGGAGAAGGACGGAGTTGGGGTGGAGATGCAAAGCTTGCAAGTTGTAATGGCGGAGGACGGCGAGGAAGAACTCAGAAAAAGGAGGCACCAAGCCCGCTGTAATGGAGCTCATGAAGAAAGGATAGAAGGTGCTCCCTTGGCCTTTAGGGCCATCGGAGCTGACCTTGAACATCTACGCCCCATCAATGCCCTGCGCCGCAGCCATCCGGTGCAGTAGGGCGAGGCTCGCCTTCGACACGTTGGGCGAATCCAAAGCAGGCGAGAACCAAGCTTCGGTCGGGGCCCGGCAAGGCGCCATGGCTACCTAGGTCGAGCGGGTGGAGTAGATCTGGAAGCTTGGAGGAAGGGAGGAGAAGCGCAAGAAAGGGGATTTGAGCAGCGGATGAAGAAGGAGAAGAACAAAACCCGAGCAGATGCCACGCCTTTAGTATCCTGCGCAGTTGCAAAAGCACCCACGTCCAATCAACCGCCACGCGGCGCCCGAGGCACCAGGCTGTTAGGGCCCGCGGCGCTTCGCCCTTGCCCTTTCGCCTCTTGGCACGGCCAAGTCCGTGCGCGCCTTGGGCCCGGGGGCTACTGTCGGCGTTCTGGGAACGGGGGTCCCCAGACTTGCCTGCCTGCGGCCTGCGGTGTGGCTCGAGTGGGGGGCCAACATGGCCCATCTTCAGCAACACAAGGTTCAAGACCCTCGCGAGGGGCCAAGCCTCGCGAGGCGGACGACATGGCTCTTTCTCAAGCACGGCCTCCTTAGGCTGGCTCGCGAGGAGGCGAAGAGATCAAGGCGGGTACCTCACGAGGTGCCCATGATGCAAGCCATGACGACCAAGGGTGCCAGGCGGGCGCCAGCCCGCGCAGCGTCTCCCTTTCCTCTTTGGTGCAAAGGGGGCAAGCGCAGGCGAGAGGATCAAGCAAAGGCACCCATTTCGGTGCAACGAGACCAAGACCAGTCCAACGGTGGGAAGGAGGTCACCATGGAGCCCAGGACGGCGTCACCATAGGGCCTTTGGCAGGCGAAGACCAACTTTAGTCAGGATAAGTGTACCAGATGTTCCCCTTCAAATTGGCCAATTGTTGGCGCCCTTCCCGCTCAATATTTGGGAAGAGGCCCAGGGCCTTTGCCTATAAATAGGGCTAACCACCCCCAGGGTAGGGCCATCTAGGATCCGATCGGATAGAGTACCAAGAAACCAGAAGAGACGGAATCCAGCGTCTAGAGAGAGAGAGAGAGAAAGAGAAGGGCGATCGAACTCCCCCTAGCAGTTCATCCCCTAGCCAAGAACAGACCCTCGCGAGGTCGTTCTTCCTTGTATTGTTCTTCCTCATCAGCCCAAGAGGCAATCCACCCACCACACTGGAGTAGGGTATTACACCGCAATGGTGGCCCGAACCAGTATAAACCCTGTGTCTCTTGTGTTGTTCTTGCAGTAGTTTAGATCCTTGCGAGAAGGAGAGGTAGAGGGCTCGATCTCCGCGCGCACCCTAGAGTTCGAACCTTAAGGGTCTGCCGGAACCCCTGAATCCGACAAGTACCTTCGGAGACACCTGTAGAGCACCTTTATAATCACCCATTTACGTTGTGACCTTTGGTAGCACACAAAGTGTTCCTTCGGTAAACGGGGGTTGCATAATCTTATAGTCATAGGAACATGCATAAGTCATGAAGAAAGCAATAGCAACATACTAAACGATCGTGTGCTAAGCTAACGGAATGGGTCAAGTCAATCGCATAATTCTTCTAATGATATGATCCCGTTAATCAAATAACAACTCTTTTTTTATGGCTAGGAAACATAACCATCTTCGATTAACGAGCTAGTCAAGAAGAGGCATACTAGTGACACTCTGTTTGTCTATGTATTCACACATGTATTATGTTTCCGGTTAATACAATTCTAGCATGAATAATAAACATTTATCATGATTTAAGGAAATAAATAATAACTTTATTATTGCCTCTAGGGCATATTTCCTTCAGAACCCGTCTATTATTGGGTCGAGGACTAGTGCGGTTGGATTGCTCTGATTGGCGTTAATCGGACGATCCATGAGGTTGAAGGTGACCAGCCCTAGTTTATACTGTGGGACGACTAGTTCCGTTCAGTCGGCATCCCTAAGGGTGCGTATCCGGTCCGAGTTGGTAATTTGGGTGGTATTTACCACATTCACCGATTGAATATGCGGGGGAAATTTATTTTGCCCTCCTGTGTTCGGTGATTTGGGCTCTTCGTCGCCATCATCGCTTTGAGGCCCCCCTTCTCAGTCTTTGGCGCCTGCCCTATCGACTTGTTTGAAGACCCAGCATTCTCTGTTGGTATGGGTGGCTAGCGTTCCTGGGGTGCCGTGGATTTGGCATTGGCGATCAAGTATGCGGTCCAGACTGGATGGACCTCGATTGTAATTTTTGGGTGGCCCTTTCCGCTGACCGGATTTTGAGCCCCTAAACCCGGCATTAACTATCGTATTTTTGGCATTTTCACCGCATTTGCGGCGCTTGTGATTGTTGCGTCGTGGTGTGCTGTTGCTATCCCTGGCTTCTGATATGCCAGGTTTGCTTGTTGTGTTGTTTCTGCGAGCCAACCAGCTATCCTCGCCCGCGCAAAAGCGGGTCATGAGTGTCGTGAGGGCTGCCATAGACTTCGGCTTCTCCTGGCCGAGGTGCCGGGCGAGCCACTCGTCACGGATGTTATGTTTAAATGCCGCTAAGGCCTCTGCATCCGGACAGTCGACAATTTGGTTTTTCTTAGTTAGGAACCTGGTCCAGAATTTCCTAGCCGATTCCCCTGGCTGCTGAATTATATGGCTCAAGTCGTTAGCATCCGGTGGTCGCACATAAGTGCCCTGGAAGTTTTCAAGGAATGCATCTTCCAAATCCTCCCAACTGCCAACGAAGTCTGCTGGCAAGCTATTCAGCCAATGTCGAGCTGGTCCTTTGAGTTTTAGTGGGAGGTACTTGATGGCATGTAGATCATCACCACGAGCCATGTGGATGTGGAGGAGGAAATCCTCGATCCATACCGCGGGGTCTGTTGTACCATCATATGTTTCAATATTTACGGGTTTAAAACCCTTTGGGAATTCGTGATCCAATACTTCATCAGTGAAGCGTAGGGGGTATGCGGCACCTCTGTGCCGGGCTATATCACGACGCAGTTCATACGAGTCTTGTCTGTTGTATTCAGCCCGGCCGGATTTGCTTTTGGTATATCCGGTGTGACGATGATCGTCACGCGCTGGGGCGCGACCCCGTGATCCATAGATTGATCTTGTATGTCCTTCTTTGTTTTCCAATGCGTCTCGCAGGTCTCGTGTGTTGCCCCGGGCCTTGGTGTTTTTGGTTGTCTGGCGACGGGGTGCAGGCTGATATGCCCCTCTGTCTCGGCCACGAGGTGGTCGATCCGCCGCATCATACGCTGGTGATGTAGGTTTTAATTCTTCCTCCTCGAGTTGGGGTAGCAACCTACGTTTTGGGTAACTCTTGGTTGGGCGTTCGAGTTCGTATTCCTCGGCCTCAAGGACTTCGGTCCGTCCATCCGCTAGCAGATCTTGATCAGCTCGAAGCAGTTGTTGCTTTTTCTTCAGGCTATTTGATGTGCCTATAAGCCGGCGCTTTAAGCGCTCCTGCTCGACGGGATCCTCAGGCACGATAAATTCTTCATCGCCGAGGCTCACCTCGTCTTCGGAGAGAGGCATGTAATTGTAATCCTCCATTTCTCCATCTGCTGCCTGTTCTGGAGGGCTAGCTTGTTCGTCCTCCCGCTCTAAATCTGGCTGGAGGGGATTGTCGTCGTCTTCGGCACTATCCGGAGTGTTATTGTCTCTTATGCCAGTATCACTACTTTTGCTATGGTAGGACTTAGAGCGGCGCCGCTGACGTCGGTGCTAGGGTTGCTTCTTGGAGGGGTCATCCTCCGCTATCTTATCTCCATCGCCTTCTTTGGGGGTATCCACCATGTATATATCATAGGATGAGGTGGCAGTCCAGCGCCCTGTGGGCGGTGGTTCCTGTTCGTCTCCTGCATCATCGTCCATACCGTCGATGTCTTCGAGTCGAAGTCGAGCATGTCAGTTAAATCGTCGACAGTGGCTATTAAGTGGGTGGTGGGCCGGGAGCGAATTTCTTCGACGTCCGCATCCCATTCTAGCCAGACATTGTTTAGGCAAGGTTCTCCTGACAAGGAGAGAGACCTTAATGAATTTAGCACATCGCCAAAAAGCGAGTGCTGAAAGATATCCACAGAGGTAAACTCCATGATCGGTGCCTGTTGGAGATATTACTACTGGGCGTAAACCGGCCAGTACAGGCCGGGTTAACTTCATCAGTAGTTGAGTATGTTTGAAGCCCATGAAGGCAGATAGGAGTGTTAGATAGGGGCCCAAGGCCCAGAACCGGTTCAAGGCCTGCAACCGTGAACCAGCGTTGGTATGTAACTTGTATGGTAAGATAGAAAGAGCGGAGACCGAACCGAACACGTTTATGAGCCGGTATCAGGACTCTGTAAACTGACGGGTGTCGCCCATGTATATAAGGGGACGACACGGCGGCGGTTCAGGACAACTGACAACAACTCGAGACTTAGGCGAAGCTTGTTTGCTCCCTGGTCATTGAAACCCCATCAATTCCATCACAACTAGACGTAGGCTTTTACCTTCATCGAAGGGGCCGAACTAGTATAAACTCTCTTGCGTCCCTGTGTCCGCTTTAACCCCTTCAAGCTAACCCGTAGCGATGGCTCCATGACTAAGTCCTTTTAAAAGGACATCTGACATGACAAAACCACGACAGTTGGTGCCCACCGTGGGGCTATCGCACGATGGTTTCAAGTTCTTGGAGGGCAACTTCGAAGGACTCAAGGGTTACACTGTGGGCCGGATGACCAAGAGTCATCGCGGCAAGCTCTACATCGACGATGCAGGATGGGGCCCCGAGGCCAGCTCAATTGAGTACAGGTACCGGGTCCCCTTTGGTGGCATAGACGTCTTCATCGGCAAGATCGATGAACCGGGCCCTGAGCTGGACATCTGCACCGACCTCGTCGAAACGGCTCAGCGTGCACGATCTGCCCAGGCTAAACCGGCCGTGAAGCGTGCCTTCGTGGGAGTCATCCATGGAGGGGAATACGAGGATATATTGGAATCTGGTGGTGAGACCGTCGTTTATTCCGGCGACGAGTCATCGACCGGAGAGACCGTGTCATAATATCAATTACAAGATGGCCGGATTGGGGGCTGTTCCGATGGCGACAGTATTCCGGACCCCTCTGATCTGCCGAACGGGTTGGAATATTCATGGCCGGTACACAAGCGGCGGTCCACTCTTCGACCGTAGCAGCAGTGATCTCCGATCGGTAGCGGCGACGGCAGCCGGAGCAGGAGGCCCTGTGCGCCCGCCGGCTCAAGCTTTATCTGATCTATTCGATGCGTTGGCTACGCTCATGGCAGAGGCTAACCCGGCGGATCAGGATGCCCATAGTGCAGAAATCGCAAAAGCAAAGGATCAGATTACTCAGGCTAGGGCCGATTTAGCGGCTGAAGATGCCAGGATAACCGCGGAGCGGGCCGCTTCAGACGCGCAGGCTTATCGGCTTATGCTGGATCAGAACGCATCGCATGAAGTCCTAAAGAGGAGGCACCGGTCCCGCCTACCTCTGGATTACGATGCTAGGAACCTCTTTAACACCCTAGGAGCAGGGACCAGTAACCCGCCGGTGGTAAACCGGGCGGAGGCACCAGGAGCGGGCGCGCCAGTTCAACCACGTTTGATGGGTCCGCCTCGGCAGAACAACATTGTACCTCAGCCCGTCCTAACACCGCTAGGCCATCATTCTACTCCAATGGACAATCTCGTTGCCGCCGCTTCACGACTGGAGGCCATCCCAGTTGAAGGAGATTCTCCAACAACGGTAGAGACGCGCTGGGTTAAGGAGCTTCTTCGGACAGCCCTGGTTCAACAGGAAGCGTATTCATACAGCCGTGATCGAATTCATTCCACCCCTCGTCCAAGCCGGAGTTACAGCAGGCGTATGGATGAACCGGCCGTATCGAGCAATGCACAGAACCGTGAAGCGCCACCTGGCAACAACCCGGCAGGTGGAGCTGATGATGCTCAGGAGGTGGTAGACCGGGCCAGAGCATGCAGGGAGGCTGAGTTAACGGTGCAGTATGAAGCTCGTCAGCTTACTCCGGTTCGACCAACCACATCAGTCGAGCCAGGAGATACCTCTAGTTCTTTGGGGGTGCCGTGTCTTGTTCCAGCGTTACACAACGTGCGCTTGCCCAAGGATTTCAAGGGCCCGTGGAAGGTACCAAATTACACTGCCGACTTATCTCCAGAGACATGGGTGGAGAGTTATGAGATGTCCATGGAGATGCTTGATGTGGATGATGCGGCGTGTGCGAAATATTTTACCATGATGCTAGAAGGGACGGCCCGTACTTGGTTAAAAAGTTTACCGGCTAACTCTATCGGTTCATGGGCTGAATTGAGAACCCGGTTTATCCAGAATTTTAAGGATACATGCAAGCAGCCTATGTTGATAGTAGACTTGGCTGCCTGTGTCCAGGAAGAAGGAGAGTCGACAACCCATTGGGTGGGCCGGGTCTAGAAAATTTTGCATTTGTCAGACCGCATCAATGCCGATTCTGCAGTTATAACCTTGGAAGGCAACTGCCGGTTTGAACCTCTGAAGTTAAAATTGGGACGGCAAAAACGCCATTGCAATGATATGGGAACCCTCATGACGACATTAGTGAAATATGCCGATTCTGATAGTACCAAGGATCCCGAGTCTGATGATGATAAGACAAGGAAGGGAAAAAAGAGCGGCAATACCAAAGCGCAGCACTACAACCGGCGGGTCATGGAAACGGCGGCAAGCGTAAAGCGGATAACAGCATGGACTTTGTGGCTAATACCAGCACACAGGACAAGGGCCAGCGACGAAAGGGTAAACCGCCGAATCGCAGCGGAGCGCCTAATCCTAACCCGGATCACCTGTCTTACCTGTTGAACCAGCCCTGTCCAAAACATGGGACGAAGGAGATGCCGGCCAACCACCTTTGGAAGGACCGCTACATCATGCAAGAGTTAAAAAATTCTAATGCTTTCCGGTATGATCACGGATCAGGTGGCGGTTCAGGATCCGGGTCTCATGGGCCGGGTTACGGTGGAGGAAATTCCGGTTCAGGCTACAATGGTAATCAGGGCGGACGCAACAATCAAGGTAACCAGAGCAGCCAGGGTGGATGCAATCAGCAGCAGCAGCAATCAGGTTATCAGAGCAACCCGAAGCAGTTAAATAGTGGGCAATATCATGTCTTCACCACTAGTTTGGACAAGCGTGACCGAAAGGTTCATAGGCGGGCAGTGAACTCTGTTGAACCGGCAGTGCCCCATTACTTGCGCTGGTCCGAGCAGCCAATCGTGTGGACCAGAGAGGATCATCCTCCCTGGGTTGACAATCCGGGTCAACTGGCTTTGGTGGTGGCGCCTCAGGTGGGAGGTTATAAATTCACCAAAGTGCTCATGGATGGGGGGAGCAGCATTAACATCCTCTACTATGAAACCTTCCGTCGTATGGGGTTAACAGATAAAAATCTTAAACCGTCCAATACGGTGTTCCACGGCATGGTACCTAGTAAGTCAGTATATCTTGTTGGCAAGATAGCTCTGGAGGTGGCCTCTGGAGATGGTCATGACTCCAGATCAGAAGTATTGACCTTTGAGGTGGTGAAAATCCAGAGTCCATATCACGCCCTGTTTGGACGGCCGGCTTATGCTAAATTTATGGCACGACCCTGCTATGTCTATTTACAGCTCAAAATGTCGGGTCACAAAGGAACAATAACTATCCATGGAAGCCGCAAGATTGCTTTGGAGTGTGAATAAGGTGATGTGGCCTATGCTGAGTCGGTTTGTGCCACGGAGGAATTAAAATTTTACAAGGATAATGTTGATCCGGCAGACATGACTCCGTTGAAAAAGCCAACTACAGAGCATGATCCGGCCTTGAAGTTTAAATCGGCTGCTGAGACTAGGCTTGTTGACTTCGTACCAGGCGGTTCGTCCAAGCAGTTCAGCATCAGTGCAAACTTGGATCTGAAATAGGAAAACGCGCTCATCGAGTTCATCCGTGAGAATTGGGACATCTTTGCGTGGAAGCCTTCTGACATGCCAGGTGTACCGAGAGAACTCGCTGAGCACACCCTTAATGTGGATCCCAAGTATAAACCGGTGAAGCAATTTCTCCGCCGGATCAACGAAGAAAGACGTAAAGCTATTGGAGAGGAAGTAGCCAGGCTCTTAGCGGCTGGATTTATTGTTGAAGTTTTCCATCCTGAATGGTTAGCTAATCTGGTGCTGGTCCTTAAGAAGAATGGCACATGGCGCATGTGTGTGGATTACACAGATCTCAACAAAGCTTGTGTAGCAGATCCTTTTGCCCTCCCCCGTATTGATCAAATTATTGATGCTACGGCAGGTTGTGAGCATTTGAGTTTTTTGGATGCGTATTCTGGTTATCATCAGATCAAGATGGCAGTTAAGGACCAGGAAAATACAGCGTTCATAACTCCCTTTGGAGCCTTCTACTATGTGTCTATGCCCTTTGGGCTCAAGAGTGCCCATGCGACTTATCAGCGGTGTGTGCAGAATTGTCTTCATAAGTAAATCGGCCGTAACGTTCATGCCTATGTGGATGATATTGTGGTCAAGTCAAGGAAGAAGGAGACTTTGGTTGACGATTTGAAGGAAACCTTTGATAACCTGCGGACATACAAGATGATGCTCAATCCGGCCAAGTGCGTCTTTGGTGTACCGGCAGGCAAGTTATTGGGCTTTCTGGTATCTAAAACGGGCATTGAGGCTAATCCGGAAAAGATCACAGCTATCACCTCCTTGGCCAAACCGAAGTGTATCAATGACGTTCAACGCTTGGCAGGCCGGATTGCCGCGTTGAGCCGGTTTATCAGCCGCCTTGGTGAGAAGGCGATTCCTTTGTATCAGACGCTGAAGAAAATGGATAACTTCGTCTGGAGTGCTGTCGCTGATGAAGCGTTTGAGGACCTAAAGCGGCAGCTAGCCAACCCGCCTGTTCTTGCTGCTCCAGTTGACAAGGAACCATTGATGTTATAAGTGGCAGCTAATGCCCGAGCAATCAACGTGGCTATTGTGGTGGAGCGCAAGGAGGCAGGCAAGGAATATCCGGTTCAATGTCTGGTTTACTAGATCAATGAGGTACTTATTAAATCCAAGCAAAGGTACCCGCATTGGTAGAAATTGGTGTATGGAGTTTTTATGGCAAGCCGGAAGCTTAAACAGTACTTCCAAGGTCATCCCATCACAATACTCAGCTCTGCTCCTTTGGGAGATATAATCCAGAACACGGAAGCAACTGGCGGGATTGCCAAGTGGGCTATAGAACTTGGGCCTCATGGTTTGAAATACATACCTCGGACAGCGGTCAAATCTCAAGCACTTGTGGATTTTATCAATGATTGGAAAGAACTGCAAGCACCTGAAGAGAAACCAGATCATACTTATTGAAGTATTCATTTTGATGGGTCCAGGCAATTGGAGGGCTCGGGGGCTGGAGTCGTATTAACTTCCCCACGAGGTGATAAGTTCTGTTATGTTCTCCGCTTAATGTTCCCTTGTACTAACAATGCAGTTGAGTATGAAGCTTTACTCCATGGTCTTCGGATGGCTAAGGAGATGAATCTAATCCAAGTAAAGTGCTTCGATGACTCGGACCTAGTGGCTCAATAGGTGTCTGGCACTTGGGATTCCAAGGATCCACTCATGGCAGCATATCATCGTGAGGTGGATAGTGTTGCAGGTCACTTTAAAGGCTATCAGGTGGATCACGTGGACCGACGGAAGAACGAAGCGGCGGACGCTTTGAGCCGATTGGGTTCTCAATGTAAACCGGTCCCGCCTAATCTCTTCTTGGATGTTCTGCATAATCCGTCCGTCAAGCTCCCTGGTGAAGAGGATTTGGCTATTCCTGATCCGGAAGCTCAATTGGTGGCGGCTCTTCATGTCATTCCAGATTGGATGGTTCCTTATCTCGCGTACATGAACCGGGGCGAGTTACCAAAGGATGAGACTCTAGCCAGACAGATAATCTAGCGGTCCAAGTCCATGACCATCATCAATGGAGAGTTGCATCATTGCAGTGTGATAGGGCCATTTCAACGTTGTGTGTCTCCTGAGGAAGGCTGTGAAATTTTGCATGAAATCCACGAAGGATATTGTCGTCACCATGCCGGTTCAAAATCTTTGGTGGCCAAGGCGTTTCGCCACGGTTTTTATAGGTTAACTGCTCATGCTGATGCAGAGGACCTGGTCAGATGATGTGATGGCTGTCAGAAGTTCTCAAGACGCGCTCATGTGCTGGCTCAAGAATTGAAAATGATTCCAATTACTTGGTCGTTTGCAACTTGGGGGCTGGATATGGTTGGGTCGTTCAAGAGGTCCAAAGACAAGAAGAGCCACCTTCTGGTGGCGGTTGACAAGTTCACAAAGTGGGTAGAGGCAGAGCCCGTTAGCAAATGTGACGCGGCCACGGCGGTTCAATTCATCAAAAAGGTGATTTTCCGGTTTGGCTTTCCACATAGCATTATCACTGACAATGGTACCAATCTATCCAAGGGTGCCATGAAAGAGTTCTGTCAATGTGACCATATCCGGCTTGACGTATCATCAGTGGCTCACCCACAGTCCAATGGTCTGGCAGAAAGGGACAATCAAGAGATCTTGCGAGGCATCAAACCCCAGCTTATGGTTCCTTTGCAGTGGACGCCGGGTTGTTGGGTTGAGGAGCTACCTTCTGTGTTGTGGAGCATCAACACCACACCCAACAGATCGACATGATACACGTCGTTCTTCATGGTTTATGGAGCGGAGGCGGTTCTTCCTAGTGACAGCCGTCATGACTCACCTCGTGTAGTGGCATATGTTGAAGCGGACAATGAGAAAGCTCGGCAAGAGGCTCTTGACCTGTTGGATGAGGAGCGTGACATAGCAGTTGCACGCTCGGCGATTTATCAGCAAGATCTACGTCACTATCACAGCCGCCGGGTTAGAACCAGAACCTTTCAAGAAGGAGATTTGGTGCTTCGGCTCATCCAGGATCAGACGGATATGCTCAAGTTATCCCCACCTTGGGAAGGACCTTTTGTGGTCAGCAAGAATCTGCACAACGGGTCGTACTACCTAATCGATATTCGACAGCGCAAAGACTCACGTACGTTGGAGGAGGAGACCAACCGGCCGTGGAACATTGCTCATCTTTGGCCTTACTATACTTGAGCTACAGGCTCTACTTATGTACATATTATGACAATGTATATATTATGATCAATACAATAAACTGGAACCTCGGCTAAAGCAGGGTCTCTGTTATTTTTACATCATGTGTGGTTACACGGAGCTTCTGTCTTTAAAGCAGCACCCGGTTTACCCCTTGAGTTAGCTTCTCAAAAGCTTTATATTATATCACTTGGGGGCTTGGTCGTGTCCGAACCATAGCAATACCTTTTGATAGGCATAAGGCCATAGCATCACTTGGGGACTTGGTCACGTCTGAACCATAGTCACGCCTCTTGATCAGCCTAGGGCCACAGCATCACTTGGGGGCTTGGTCGAACCCGAACCATAGCTACACCTCTTGATTGGTGTAATGCCAATGCATCATTTGGGGACCTGGCTGACTCGGCCATAGCTACGCCTTTTGGGGGCTTGGCCGTGTCCGACCATGGTAATGCCTCTTGATCGGCTCAAAGCCTCATTTGCAATGGTTTTATCTTTGCCTTTGCTTGAATTCTGTTTTCTTTTTTGAGAAACATTTCTTTTGTTGCGTTTTCAAACTGACATTATTAAACTGGTTCGACTGTCAATTACAAATTGATGGAACACGGTCAAATCTTAAACCGGAGACTATCCGCCCAGTTTGATTTTCTATTACCATCCTATTATGGAGTAAACCGGTGCTTATTACAACCCGGAACGGTTTACATTGTAAATCGATCTTATATTAAAAGGAGCTGTTTTCTCCTCCAATGTCTGGGTTATCAGCCCAGCTATAAGGTTGGCCAGCTAACATCGTGCCCGACGGTGGCAGGTATTATGTATTTCCATATTTGGTTATATGTTTTAACCTAAGTTATTATCTTTGGTTTTACATACATGGATATCATGACCTGCCTGGCGGTAAACCGCAAGGGTGTTTTAAGCTTTTTAACTGCAGAAAAATAGCTTGGAGGTATATGATTCAAAGTAGCATCAGTTGAAGATAAATATGCACGAAGGCATACCAAGACAAAGTATATCAACTAGCCTATTCCAGTGCCCAAATAAGATCATTGTTTTTTGCATATCACAGCATGCAGTGGTTTAAACCAGCTTCCGGTTCACGCTCGGTCACCGGCTTGACCTGACGGTTGCGGGTCATGTCGCGCCGGTTCAGCTTCTTCCTCCCTAACCAGTGGCTGGAAATCAACAGTTGCCCAGTCGATTCCAGTTAACGCTTGAAACACAGGTTCATCACCGATCAGCGGCGACGGTTCAATATCAGGAGCGTAAGTATGCTTACGGATTGGTGGTATAAGGTTCTCAGCTTCAGGAACTGGTGCAACAACTCGCTTGATTTGATTGTCATATTGGGCTTGATAGTGGGACAGATCCGCCTCTTCAACCAGTTGAAAAGCAGAGGGCGTACTTCTGGTTTATGGTCCGGAGATCCACTTCATCAAACTCTGTCCCGTCTTCCTTCAAGCTGGGATAGCCTTGGGCCGCTTCAACAGGATCAAAGTCAGGCACCCACGCTGTTTCCCGGATTAGGGCGTTCAAAGCACCCGTTCTAGCAGCAGATTTCTTCAGCTCTTCAACCCGGGCAGGGAACATAGATAACCTTTCAAGGGTGTCTTTGATTAAGGTGGGCGGCGGATTGTTGTGGGAAGCTATATAGATGATCCGTTGGGCACCCGTGTACAGTTGTTCTATCAAAGTATAGGCAGCTTTCAACTTCTTCTGCACATCCGATCCCAAGTGGCCAATGCGAGTTCCTGTATCATTGTAAGGGTTAGTAAACTGGCAAATACAGGAAAAGGTCTGCTCCAATCAGAGAACAAGGATACTTACCAAATATAGATGTAGTCATGGCATGAACCTGTCGCTTCACACTGGTCAATTCGTCAACCACCGGTTTAAGAGTGGCTTCTGCTTTTTTAGCCCTTTGCGTTAAAGCGGCCTTCTCAGTTGCCCAATCCGCCCGCTCTTTGTTGAAGCCCTCCTTAAGTTTTTCCATCGCGCTTAAAGCGCTGGTCAATTCTTCTTTTGCCTTGGAGGTTTCTTCCTGTTACGACTTAAGGTTCTCTTGCAGGTCGGCGGTTTGACTTTCTTTCTTGATCAGCTTAGCCTGCATACAGATAGTTATACGATGAAATGACAGTACAGATTTGAAGTACCAACCACACAACAAGTTATGCCTTTGGTACTTGGGGGCTAATGCATATTTTGCTCTTCATCGTACAGTTTCTATAGTCCCAAGCTCAATACAGGTATTCACCTTGGCACTTGGGGGCTAATGGCTATTTGTTCAAAGACTACTGATATAGGAATTTTTATCTCTAAAGTCCCGGTTTAACTTCGTAAAGTTGAACCGGCCCTTGGGGGCTACGTTGGCAAAGTTCAGATGAATTAAGTTTTACATGGAATATTTACTCAAGTCCCGGCTTAAGTTGATATCTTGAACCGTCACTTGGGGGCTATTGGAGTTGATAAGTTATGAAATACAAGCAGAGAAGCATAAAGGAAATTACCTCATATTTATCTTTTATCATATTGACCAGACCGGCTTCATAATCACGGCTGGTGTACAGCCGGTTCAGATAGCCAAAATGGAGATCTTGAGCGTTCAGAGCAGCATATGTTGACAAATCGGCATTCCACTTGACCTTGCCAATTGCAGAGAATTCTTCTTTAGCAGTGTGCCTGGACAAAGCGACAGGGTTTCCTGGATCGGTATGGCCAATGCCAGTAATCAAAACATCGTCATCCTTCTCTTCAGCAGCTTGTACCGGAGTCACCGGTTTGTTAGTCTTTTTTGCTGGGCTAGCCGGTTTGTCAATCTGTATAGAGCTGGTCGGTTGATCAACAGGACCTGTAGTATCAACTTCTGCTTGTTCAGTGACAAAGTCATGGTCTTGTGGTGGTGGATCATTCAGAATGTCATCAAGATTGGCCTCTTCAGGATCTGGTACTTTGTCCGGTTCAGCAGCGGTAATTTCCTCTGCTGTCTTGCTTGGTTTGGGCTTGGCCGTGAGAAAAATTAAGAAGGATCAGTTCAACGTATGTTAAAGTAATATATCAAAGATATAAGACGGAATATGACTTACCCAAGCACTGTTTTGAGCGGTGGAAGCTTGGTGGCTGATGACTCGCCAGAGGATGAATGAGAAGTGCCCTGATAATTGGAATCAGACATATTAAGAGGTTGACGAAAGCAACCCGCTTTAGGGCATGAAGTGGCAAGAGAATTAGAGACCTCTGAACGGCGTTTCTGAACTGGACTGTTCGGCAAACCGGCAAAGGTAACTACCTGGCCGCTGTGCTGAGTTGTGTGGTGAGCCTCGTGTTGTTGTGTCTTCACAAGAAAGTTTGGGTCCAAATAAGCAAGAGGATGAGAAAATTTAACTTTCCGGTTTGCCTGATGGATTTTTAGTGAAGGCAAAGGGTTTGAATCGGAGGAAATAACGATTACCTCCGCAGCATCGGCGTGACTGAATTCAGCGTCGTCCTGGCAATAATCACCATCAATAAGGCGCATGAAAAATAAGCCAAGTGAATCAAGTTCTACCTCAAGGTCCGGGTTACCCACATCATCGTCAGCCGGTGGATCGGAAGATGCAGTAGTTATCTTCCTGTTAGCAGGCTTCTTCACAGCTTTGATCTTTTGCCGGGTTGGCTTCACCGGTTTATCTTGTGGAGGTTTCTTGTTCCAGAACGGATCATCGCCCTGTAAAAAACATAACAACATTTTCAGATACTATTTGGACAGAAGCAATTTCGGATATACAGATGGAATGATTTTTACCGCTGGCGGTTTGTTGATGGCGCAAAAGGGAAGTAGGCTGGCTTGAGCACAGGTCTCTTCCGGTTCATTCAACATCTTTTTGACAGCTTCAGTAACTTCGTCGTCTATCAGTTGGATATCAATGTGCCGCAAAGCATCCTTCACATCACCGGTATACTCGCACATCAAACCGGGGCATTGGCTTAAGGGCAGTATACTCCAAGAGATCAAGCAGCGAGCAAAATCAACCCATGTCAACCCGTTTGCCATGAAGGCTCTAAGTTTGGATAGTTGAGGAGCATATTTCAGTCTTTCTTTGGCAGTCAACCTCTGAGGAAAGGGGTGTGTATTACTCAGACGTTCTGGACGGTAACCCGGCAGGGGATTTTCTTCGGAGGGAGAGGTGTCCTTGCAATAAAACCATGTCTGGTTCCATTCTTTGGGGTGGCTGTGAAGGTTGGCGTGAGGGAAGGTTACTTCTTTCCTTTTTTGAATCGCCATACCGCCCAGTTCTGTGTTGGGTCCGTCCTTGAACTCTGTGCGACGGTTCAGGTGAAAGCAGTCCCTGAATAGCTCAACTGAAGGTTCCTCTTGAAGGTAAGCCTCACTGAAGACTTGGAAGTGGCAGATATTGGTTATGGAGTTAGGGCCGATATCTTGTGGGGGCAGTTGAAAATTGGTTAGGACATCCCGGAAAAACTTTGAACCGGGAGGGTTGAAGCCCCGGCTTAAATGGTCAGCAAAAACTATGACTTCTCCTTCTTTGGGAGTAGGAGGACATTCTGTGCCAGGGACCCTCCAATGAATGGCGTTCTTCTCACTTAAAGTGCATGTTTTGACCAAATTGTCCAACTAGTCCTCAGTCACTCAAGAAGGGACCCAGTTGCACTCATACGCTTGTTTGGCCATGGCAGGATCTACAATACAATATTCGCCGGTTCAAGAGTACGTTGGACAAATCTACAATGATGCATATTTGCTAAACCGGGGTCAGCTATCTACAAACCGGAAGTCAACAATACAGTGACGCCCTAGTAAAGGGTTTGACGGTTCAACAAGGGGACTAATGGTATATACCGGATTGTCAACCTTTTTCTACAAAGTTAGACCGCCTGGTCTAAACATTGAACAGTCAATACTATAGATGAGTAAGTGAATGGAAAACAGGTTTCACAAGATTGTGTTATGGTTTTGGATCTGAGGCATGTCAGAAAAGAGAAATATATTCAAAGCCTAAGGAAGCAGTACTGAACCAATGAGCAAAGGTTCGAATAAGATCTATTGTTTTTAGATGCATAAGTGGAAATATAGGCTAAAGACTACCACCACACGTAACATATATTCAAGAGTTTATCAGAATCATCATATGAACAGGAAACGAATGAGGAACACCGAAGAACTTGAAAACCCTAGAACGGATCTATGGCGGAAAGGACAGAGAGCTTACCGGAGTTGAGGAAGAAGCGGAAGACCACCGCAGTGTTCTGGTGTGTTCAGGGTGATGCAGCGGCCAAGGTTGGAGCAAAGACGGTGGTCGACGGTGGCGGTGGAGCTCCGGAGGCTGGGCGGCGCGATAAGGACGACGCGAAGAGGCACGAGGGGAAAGAGAAAATGACCCTTCGGTCTTATTTATAAAGACAGAAGATAAAGTGTCAGGCGCAAAAATCAAGGAGCCGCGAAATTTGGAAGTAAGACACGGTTGTCGCCTCAATTATCGGAGACCCATTAATGAAGATGTGTCATACGCAGTTTTTCTTTAACAAATAACGTCACACCGATTCACCAAGATCGGAGAAGATGATGTCACAGCGGTTTACCAAATTATGAGAAGATGTTGAAGACGAAGTTCTCTGCTAAAGGATTGACATGAACCTGTTCAAATCAATCAGGCTGGGTTAACTTCATCAGTAGTTGAGTATGTTTGAAGCCCATGTAGGCAGATAGGAGTGTTAGATAGGGGCCCAAGGCCCAGAACTAGTTCAAGGCTTGCAACCGTGAACCAGCATTGGTATGTAACTTGTATGGTAAGATAGAAAGAGCGGAGACCGAACCGGACACGTTTATGAGCCAGTCTCGGGACTCTGTAAACCGACGGGTGTCGCCCATGTATATAAGGGGACGACCCGACGGCGGTTCAGTACAACAGACAACAACTCGAGACTTAGGCGAAGCTTGTTTGCTCCCTGGTCATCGAAACCCCATCAATTCCATCACAACTAGACATAGGCTTTTACCTTCATCGAAGGGGCCGAACTAGTATAAACTCTCTTGCGTCCCTGTGTCCGCTTTAACCCCTTCAAGCTAACCCATAGCGATGGCTCCACGAGTAAGTCCTTTCAAAAGGACATCTGCTGTGACAAAACCACGACAGTGCCCAATCGGATTCGATACGCACGGACACAGGCGGCTCGGAGCCCGTGGCCGGGGACGAATCCAATAGTTCGGCAACACGGCTCTCGTAGGAGGTGAAGTCAGTATTTGGCTCTATCACCACTAAGAGTGTGGCCTCCGTGGCGGGGTCTATCCACCCGTCCTCAGATGGCGCAATTTGTTCCGGATTGAGGGCCGGAGTAGTTGCAGGTGTGATCTCCCGAACACTGTCTGACGACAGAGTTAAGTCATGCTCGTCATGATTGTGCGGTGCACCTGACATGGGTTCGAACCCGTCGAAGATCAAGTCTCTGCGGATGTCGGTAGTATAGTTCAAGTTTTCGAACCTGGCCTGATGGCCAGGGGCGTAGCTCTCGATCTGCTCCAGATGTCCAAGCGAGTTGGCCCACAGTATGAAGCCACCGAATATGAAGATCTGTCCGGGGAGGAAAACCTCACCCTGGATCGCATCGTTGCCGATGATCGAAGGAGCCATCAAGCCTTACGGTGACGGCACAGTGGAACTCTCAATGAAAGCACCAAAGTCGGTGTCAAAACCGGCGGATCTTGGGTAGAGGGTCCCGAACTATGCGTCTAAGGCGGATGGTAACAGGGGGCGGGGGACACGATGTTTACCCAGGTTTGGGCCCTCTTGATGGAGGTAATACCCTACTTCCTACTTGATTGATCTTGATGATATGAGTATTACAAGAGTTGATTTACCACGAGATCATATAGGCTAAACCCTAGAAGCTAGCCTATGGTATGATTGTTGTTGTGCTACAGACTAAACCCTCCGGTTTATATAGACACCGGAGGGGGCTAGGGTTACACGGAGTCGGTTACAAGGGAGGAGATCTACATATCCATATTGCCAAACTTGCCTTCCATGCCAAGGAGAGTCCCATCCGGATATGGACGAAGTCATTAATCTTGTATCTTCATAGTCCAACAGTCTGGCTAAAGCATATAGTCCGGTCGTCCGAGGACCCCCTAATCCAGGACTCCCTCAAGGGTCACCCTAGAACACACAAGATCCATTGTCTTAGTCGTGTGCAGTGCCCCCCTCCACATATTACACCTCAAATCATATTGTCGTAGTGCTCAGGCGAAGCCATGCGCAGATCACATCATCAACACCTCATCACGCCATCGTGCTGAACTCATCTACATCCCCGAACCTCTGCTGGATCAAGAGCTCGAGGGATCGCGCTGAATGTGTGCAGAACTCGGAGGTGTCGTGCGTTTGTTACTTGATTGGTTGGATCGGGATTGGATCGCGAAGAGTACGACTACATCAACTGCGTTAACATAACGCTTCCGCTTTCGGTCTACGAGGGTATGTGGACACACTCTCCCGTCTCGTTGCTATGCTTCTCCTAGATAGATCTTGCGTGATCGTTGGATTTTTTTGAAATACTACGTTCCCCAACACCCTAGGCCTTGTTTTCAAGCATTGCAATACCGTTTGTGCTCACTTTCATCGTTTGCTACCTTGCTGTTTTTATTTATTCAGATTATAAAAAAATATTTCTACCATCCATATTACACTTTTATCACCATCTCTTCGCCGAACTAGTGCACCTATACAATTTACCATTGTATTGGGTGTGTTGGGACACAAGAGATTTCTTGTATTTGGTTGCAGGGTTGTTTGAGAGAGACCGTCTTCATCCTACGCCTCCCACGAATTGATAAACCTTAGGTCATCCACTTGAGCGAAAAATGCTACTGTCCTACAGAACTCTGCGCTTGGAGGCCCAACACGTGTCTATAAGAATAAAGTTGTGTAGTAGACATTAGTCCCTGCCGAAAAGGATCAAACAAAGAAGGGCATGCAAAGGAATAGAGACTGGTTTTCCTTTGTTAAAGACAAGGTTATACTAAAGTGCTCCTCAAAGGGCATCTCATCAATGAAGTGTTGACTTTTCATAGTAGCAACATCTTAACAGAACCTATTCAGAGGCGCTGGTATAATAATATTTAATACTATGCATGACTTTTTGTAACATGGTTGTATAATGAAAATTCATCATTAGCTACTGCAAGCTAACATAAGTTAAAAAATTAACCTTTTTTCATTTACATTTTTTGTTGCATATGTTCTCCATCGTATTTTAGGTCATTGGAACTTCAAGGTCATTGATCATTTTCTCAAGAATGTTGTTCTTGTGACATTCAAGAACCATTTCTATATTTCCATTGTTCATGGAATTCATTTGAAGATGGCAAACCACTAATGGCATTCAAAATTTCAGAGTTGGGGCCATGTGCTCAACAAAGGTTGTTTCCTGCCTGTTCCTCGTCCTCCTTCTAATGACCAAGGTGATTATTCTGCTGAAGAAGGTGGTGCTGGAGCATGGTGTTGCTGGTGCCATAACTGTTGCTTGAACCCTGGTAATTATGTTTACTATTTTATGAACATTTTGTGATGTGTAAGACTATGTTTAACTCTTCTTGGCGTTTGTGATGTTTAAAGTGGCACTCTATGTGAACTTGTCTCATGTTTTTACTGGCAGTCTATGTGAACTATAGTTTGATGTCTAACTATGGTATGCATGATGTTATGGGTGGTGCTAAGGGCATTTCCAACGACAACCCGCAAATTTCCTCCGGCATCTATCCGCGACAGTAGGGGCTAGTCGGCGAACATGGATGCCGGAGGCCGCCAACCGTAGCCGCATACATTTCAAACTGCTTTTCAACAAACCAGAGGAAATTCATGCGAACATGGCTGAATTTCGTGTAAACATGACAGACTTCATACAAACACGGCGGATTTTCATTACATTTCGAACATTTAGAACAAAAAAATGACCCGACCTAAACCTATCCTATGGCAGCGGCGCCCCACGTTCAAGCCAATGTCATTCTCCATCTGCCGACTTCATGAGCATCGGCGATAAGACCCATGAAGTGAAGGTGCGGTCTCCGGTGAGAAAGAGTAGAACACATGAGACAGACCGGCCTATTGGGAAACGTTGCATGGAAAACAAAAAGAATCTACGCACACGCAATGATCTATCCATGGAGATGGATAGCAATGTGGGGGAGAGTGTGTCTACGTACCCTCGTAGACCGTAAGCGGAAGCGTTTCTCAGAGTGGTTGATGTAGTCGAACTTCTTGGCGCTTCAACCAATCAAGTACTGAACGAACAACACCTCTGCGTTCTGCACACGTTCTGCTCGATGACGTCCCTCGCCTTCTTTATCAAGCAAATCATCGAGGTAGTAGATGAGTTCCGTCAGCAGGATGGCATGGTGACAGTGATGGTGAAGTGATCTCCACAGGGCTTCGCCTAAGCACTATGGAAATATGACCGAGGGTGTAAACGGTGGAGGGGGCGCCGCACACGGCTAGGCAATTGTCTGGGGGGTGCTAGGCGTCCCCCTCCTCATATATATAGGTGGGAGGGAGAGGGGAGAGGCCAAGGGGTACCCCAAGTAGGTCTGAATCCTACTTGGGCTCCTGTCCTTGCCCCCCCCCCGTGCCATGTTTGTTGGAGGGGGGAGGAAAGAAGGGGGAGAGGGAAGGAGGTGGGAATCCTAATCCACATTTACATTTCCCTTCTCCCCTTTCCTTCTCCTCCTTAGACCGGCCCATGTGGGGGTGCACCAGCCCCTTGTGGCTGGTGCATTTTCCCTCTTGGCCCATAAGGCACATATCTTTTGCCGGGGGTGTCCGGAACCCCTTCCAGTAACCCGATAAGTACCCGGTACCACCCGAAACACTTTCGGTGTCCGAATACCATCGTCCAATATATCAAACTTTACCTCTCTACTATTTCGAGACTCCTCGTCATGTCCGTGATCTCATCCGGGACTCCGAACAACATTCGGTCACCAAATCACATAACTCATATAATATTATATCGTCATTGAACGTTAAGCGTGCAGACCCTACAGGTTTGAGAACTATGTAGAGATGACCGAGACACCTCTCCGGTCAATAACCAATAGCTGAACCTGGATGCCCATATTGGCTCCTACATATTCTATGAATATCTTTATTAGCTAAACCGTTGTGACAACATACGTAGTTCCCTTTGTCCATCGGTATGTTACTTGCCCGAGATTCGATCGTCGGTATGTTCATACCTAGTTCAATCTCCTTATCGGCAAGTCTCTTTACTCGTTCTATAATACATCACCTGGTGACTAACTCCTTAGTCATTTGCTTGCAAGCTTATGATGTGCATTACCGAGAGGGCCGAAAGATACCTCTCCCATACTCAGAGTGACAAATCCTAATCTCGATCTATGCCAACTCAACAAACACCTTCGGAGATACCTGTAGAGCATCTTTACAATCACCCAGTTACATTGTGACTTTTGATAGCACACAAGGCATTCCTCCGGTATCCGGGAGTTGCATAATCTCATAGTCGAAGGAATATGTATTTGACATGAAGAAAGCAATAGCAATAAAACTGAATGATCATTATGCTAAGCTAACGGATGGGTATTGTCCATCACATCATTCTCCTAATGATGTGATCCCGTTGTCGAATGAAAACTCATGTCAATGGTTAGGAAACCTTAACCATCTTTGATCAATGAGCTAGTATAGTAGAGGCTCACTAGGGACATGGTGTTTGTTTATGTATTCACACATGTATTAAGGTTTCCGATCAATACAATTCTAGCATGAATAATAAACCTTTATCATGAATAAGGAAATATAAAATAGCAACTTTATTATTGCCTCTAGGGCATATTTCCTTCATGACCCACATGGTACATAAGGCCCTGCCGCCTACCATGGCCTACCCATCCTCGGAGGAGTCTGTGACTTGTCCGTCGCCAGTGGACGTGAGGTCCACGATGGAAATGGTGGCACCGGTGTTATCTCATCCTGCCAGGGCGCCTCATAGTTCATCGGTGGCGCATAGGAGGCTGATAACCCACAAGTATAGGGGATCGCAACAGTTTTCGAGGGTAGAGTATTCAACCTAAATTTATAGATTTGACACAAGGGGAGCCAAAGAATATTTGTAATTATTAACAGTTGAGTTGTCAATTCAACCACACCTGGAGATGTAATATCCACAGCAAAGTGATCAGTAACATGGTAGTATGATAGTTTGATAGTGATAGCAGTGATAGTAACAGTAACAGTAAAGGTAACAATTAGTGATAATTTTGTAGAAACTGTAATGGTAGTAGCAACAGTAGTAACTTAGCAAGAACAATATGTGGAAAGCTTGTAGGCATTGGATCAGTGATCTCGTTGGATGATATTCATCATATAACTGTCATAACCTAGGGTGATGCAAAACTAGCTCCAGTTCAAAAATATAATGTAGGCATGTATTTTGTAAATAGTCATATGTGCTTATGGAAAAGAACTTGCATGGCATCTTTTGTCCTACCCTCCCGTGGCAGTGGGGTCCATAAGAAACTAAGGGATATTAAGGCCTCCTTTTAATAGAGAACCGGAACAAAGTATTAACACATGGTGAATACATGAACTCCTCAAACTATGGTCATCACTGGAAAGTATCCGAATTGTTGTCACCTTGGGGTTTACGGACCATAACACATAATATGTGCATATGACTTGCAAGATCGGATTAAAAACGTAGATACAATGGTGAAAACATAAACAGTTCAAATCCGAAGTCATGGCACTCGGGCCCTAGTGACAAGCATTAAGCATAGCGAAGTCATAGCATCATCAACCAAAACATAGTGGATATTAGGGATCAAACCCTAACAAAACTAACTCGATTACATGATAAATTGAAGGAAATATGCCCTAGAGGATATAATAAAGTTGTTATTTTATATTTCCTTGTATCATGATAAATGTTTATTATTCATGCTAGAATTGTATTAACCGGAAACTTGATACATGTGTGGATACATAGACAAAACATTGTGTCCCTAGTAAGCCTCCACTAAACTAGCTCGTTAATCAAAGATGGTTAAGTTTCCTAACCATAGACATGTGTTGTCATTTAATGAATGGGATCACATCATTAGGAGAACGATATGATGGATAAGACCCATCTGTTAGCTTAGCATGTTGATCGTTCAATTTTATTGCTATTGCTTTCTTCATGTCAAATACATATTCCTTCGACTATGAGATTCTGCAACTCCCGGATACCGGAGGAATACCTTGTGTCCTATCAAACTTCACAACATAACTGGGTGATTATAAAGACGCTCTACAGGTATCTCCGAAGGTGTTTTTTGGGTTGGCATAGATCAAGATTAGGATTTGTTCCTCCGAGTATCGGAGAGGTATCTCTGGGCCCTCTCGGTAATGCACGTCATAATAATCCTTGCAAGCAATGTGACTAATGAGTTAGTTGCGGCATGATGTATTACGGAATGAGTAAAGAGACTTGCCGGTAACGAGATTGAACTAGGTATGAAGATACGAACGATCAAATCTCGGGAAAGTAACATACTGATGACAAAGGGAATACCGTATGTTGTCATTGCGGTACGACCATTAAAGATCTTCGTAGAATATGTAGGAACCAATATGATCATCCAGGTTCCATTGTTGGTTATTCACTGGAGAGTTGTCTCGGTCATGTGTACATAGTTCTCAAACCCGTAGGGTCCGCACGCTTAACGGTCGATGACTATTTTGTATTATATGAGTTATGTGATTTTGTGACCGAATATTGTTCGGAGTCCCGGATGAGATCACAGACATGACG
The DNA here is from genome assembly GCA_032464435.1 of Aegilops umbellulata. Lineage (NCBI taxonomy): Eukaryota > Viridiplantae > Streptophyta > Magnoliopsida > Poales > Poaceae > Aegilops > Aegilops umbellulata. Next base: position 223,626,893 of record CP136056.1, on the reverse strand, counting down.
AGGAGTCTCTAAATGGTGGAGAGGTAAAGATTCATATATAGGACAATAGTATCAGACACAGGAAGTGTTCCGGGGGTACCGAGTACGTATCGGGTCACGAGAAGGGGTTCCGGGCACACCCGGCAAAGATATGGGCCTTATTGGGCCAAGGGCGGGAAAGACCAGCCCCTAGTGGGCTGGTGCGCCCCCATATGAGTCGGCCTATGTGGATAAAGGAAAAGGGGAGGAGGAAAGGAAATAGAGGGAATAGGATTTCCCCTTCCTTTCCCCTCTCCCCTCTTTCCTTTCCCCTCTCCGAATAGGAATAGGAAAGGGGGAGGCCGAATTGGGAGGCGCCCAAGTAGGATTACTCCTACTTGGGGCTCCCCCTTGGATGCCTCTCCTCCCCTCCAACCTATATATATGAGGGGGTGAGGGAGTCCTGGATTAAGGGGTCCTCAGGCGTCCGGGCTATGTGACATGGGCCGGACTGATGGGCCATGAAGATACAAGACAAAAGACTTCCTCCCATGTCCGGATGGGACTCTCCTTTGCGTGGGTGGCAGCTTGGCGTTCAGATATGAAGATTCCTTCCTTTGTAAACCGACTCTATACAACCCTAGGCCCCTCCGGTGTCTATATAAACCGAAGGGTTTAGTCCGTAGGAGCAATCATAATCATACAGGCTAGACATCTAGGGTTTAGCCATTACGATCTTGTGGTAGATCAACTCTTGTAATCCTCATATTCATCAAGATCAATCAAGCAGGAAGTAGGGTATTACCTCCATCAAGAGGGCCTGTACCTGGGTAAACATCATGTCCCCTGTCTCCTGTTACCATCGACCTTAGATGCATAGTTCGGGACCCCCTACCCGAGATCCGCCGGTTTTGACACCGAAATTGGTGCTTTCATTGAGAGTTCCACTGTGTCGTCATCAGAAGGTTCGGTGGCTCCATCAGTCATCTACAACAATGCCGCCCTGGGGGAGGTTTTTCTGCCCGGCCATATCTTCGTATTTGGCGGCTTTCCACTACGGGCCAACTCGCTTGGCCATCTAGAGTAGATCGACAGCTACGCCCCAGGTCACCAGATTAGTTTTGGAAATCTGGATTATGTCGCTGATATCCGAGGAGACTTGATCTTCGAAGGGTTCACGACCCCAACCTCCGCTCTGGCCTTAGATCCGGAGCGCATCGCCAGGTCCGAAGACGGGATTCCTGAGCCCGTCGGGCTATCTGCGGCCACTAAGCCCAGTACGGGAGAGCCGAAGGAAGTAGTGTTGCTGGCAACCATCATGAAGCCAGACTCTTCTCCGGACACTGGCTCCGAACCCTCGGAGTCAACATCGTGTGAGCTCGGCCAAGGAGTCTCATTCCCGCCGTATTCCATGGACTCTCTTCTCCCTAGCCAAACCTCGCCTTTAAGCGAGGCTCTGGACTTGATGCGATCCCTCGTCATTATAGAGGAGCAATGTCCGAACTACGCCCAGCCCGGACTAGGGGCTGAGAGCGGGGAATTTTACGTCCCACCCACCACCCACTTCATAGCCACTATCGAGGACTTAACTAACATGCTCGATTACGGCTCCGAAGACATCGACGGTATGGACGATGATGCCGGAGAAGAGCAGGCCCAAAACCCGCCGTTTACCGTACGCTGGACGGCCACCTATTTGTATGACATGTACATGGTGGATACACCCAAAGAGGGTAACGGCGATAACGAGAAGACCAAAGCACCGACGTCAGCGGCGCCGCTCCAAATCACGCCGTGGAAAAGACAGCAGTACCGGCACGAGAGACAACAATACTCTAGACGACGCCGAAGACCAAGAAGACCCCGTCGAGCCAACCTCCGAATAGGATGATCACGAAGATGGGCAAGTTAGCCCTGATGAACATGCCATAAACGAATACTCCAAGGACAGTAATTATCTTCCACTCTTCGAGGATGACGTGAGCCTCGGCGACGAAGACTTTATCATACCTGAGGAACCCCTCGAGCAGGCGCGCTTTAAGCGCCGGCTAATACCCACTGCAAGGAGCCTGAAAAAGAAGCAGCAGCAGCTTCAAGCTGATCAAGATCTACGCAACGACAGGTGGACTAATGTCCTGGCAGCCGAGGAATACTGCCTCCAGCGCCCAACCAAAAGCTACCCCAAGCATAAACTGCTACCTCAATTCAACGAGGAGGCACTTGAGCCCGTACCATCAGCACGTAATGCGGCTGACCGACCACCACATTGCCGGGACAAAACATCAACTCAAGACGAACACCAGCCCATACTACCTCGCCATAAAGGTAGAGACACAACAGCTCGGGATATACATATGACCTGCGGCAGGACCTAGAAAATAGAGCAGGTCAGACCAGATCGATCTACGGATCGCGGGGGCGTGCCCTGGCGCGCGACGACGGCTATCTAGCCGAACGTGACAAGCATAACCACGTCCGAGACGAAAACCGCAGACGGACTCCATCCGAGCTACGTCACGACTTGGCCCAATATAGAGGTGATGCACACCCCCTCTGCTCCACTGATGAAGTAATGGAGCACGAATTCCCATAAGGGTTTAAACCCATGAATATCGAATCATATGATGGAACAACAGATCCCGCGTTATGGATTGAAGACTTTCTTCTCCATATTCATATGGCCCGCGGTGATGATCTTCATGCCATCAAATACCTCTCGCTAAAACTCAAGGGACCAGCTCAGCACTGGTTAAACAGCCTGCCAGAAAACTCTATTGGCAGCTGGGAAGACTTGGAAGACACCTTCCGCGACAACTTCCAAGGCACATACGTCCGACCTCCGGATGCCGATGACTTAAGTCACATAGTTCAACAGCCCGGAGAGTCAGCCAGGAAATTCTACACTAGATTCCTAACTAAAAAGAACCAGATCGTCGACTGTCCGGATGCCAAAGCCCTAGCGGCCTTTAAGCATAGCATCTGCGACGAATGGCTCACCCGACACCTCGGCCAAGAAAAGCCAAAGTCCACGACAGCCCTCACGGCACTTATGACCCGCTTTTGCGCGGGCGAAGATAGCTGGCTAGCCCGTAGCAAGAATAATGCAAGCGAACCTGGCACCTCTGGAGCTAGAAATAGCAACGGCAAGCCCCGACACAACAGGCACAAGCGTCGAAGCAACGCTGACAATACCGATGACACGGCGGTCAACGCCGGATTCAGTGGCTCCAACTCCGGCCAGCGGAAGAAGCCATTTAAAAGAAACAATCCGGGCTCATCCAGCTTGGACCGCATACTCGATCATCCATGTCAGATCCATGGCACCCCCGATAAACCAGCCAATCATACCAACATAAGCTGTTGGGTCTTTAAACAGGCCGGCAAGTTAAATACCGAGAACAAGGAGAAGGGGTCGCAAAGTGAGGACGATGACGAGGAGCCCCATCTGCCGAACACAGGGGGACAGAAAAAGTTTCCCCCCAGCTTAAAATGGTGAGCATGATATACATTACCCATATCCCTAAGAGGGAGTGCAAACGCGCGCTCAGGGACGTCTACGCGATAGAGGTAGTCGCCCCAAAATTCAACCCGTGGTCGTCCTTCCCGATCACCTTCAGTCGCAGGGAACATCCGACCAATATCTGTCATGGAGGTTCAGCCGCACTGGTCCTCGACACAATCATTGATGGATTTCACCTCATGCGAGTCCTCATGGACAGTGGCAGCAGCCTCAACCTGCTCTATCAAGATACAGTCTGCAAGATGGGCATCGAGCCATCAAGGATCAAGCCCACATAAACTACCTTTAAAGGAGTAATACCAGGTGTAGAGGCCCCCTGCACGGGCTCAATCACATTGGAAGTCATCTTCGGATCCCCGGACAACTTCCGAAGCGAAGACTTGATCTTCAATGTCGTCCCCTTCCGCAGTGGCTATCACGCACTGCTCGGACGAACTGCATTTGCTCGATTCAACACGGTGCCACACTATGCTTATCTCAAACTCAAGATGCCCGGACCACTCGGTGTCATAACAGTCAATGGAAACACAGAACGCTCCCTCAGTACCGAGGAGCACATCGCGGCCCTGGCAGCGGAAGTACAGAGCGGCCTTATCAAGCAGAATTTTAATTCTCTCGGACACTGTCAAACGTGTCCGGACTACTCCACAGCTTGACAGTCCAGCTCTTCTGGAGTTCGACTAGCAATTCGGCCTCCGTCTCAGCCCGACCAAATGGCGGCGCACGTACCACGCGTACATAACTACGCACTCAAAATACCATGGGCAAACACGGAGGCATAACTCAATTGTGGTCCATAATACGGCTCGACCTTCCCCGGGCACACATACTTTCCCTTTTCTATTTATCCTTTTTAGGTTTCTTTTCCACAGGCCCCTCACGACGGCTCGATCATCAATCCTTTCGAAGGATAGATATACCAAGGCGGCAAGCAGCATAGACGTGTGGGGGAATCTCTAGGTGGTCTTCTTGACGATGACTCTACCTGTTTTCAGGACCCGCACGCAGCTCCGCCTTGGTCTCAGCATGTTAAATAGCGCTCTTGCTTATCGCACTATTTGTACAAATATGCTTTGACGTATTAATCAAATTATAATGGAAATAGTTTGCGGCCCAACTTATGTGGCATTGGCTTACTGCTTCATTTTATTTCTCTATTCTTATCGATTGCACCCGTACACTTTGGTACGCCTTAATTCGCCAGGGGCTTCATTGCGCTCCATACTACGGCAACAAAGCCCGAACACTTTTTACAGTATAGTTCGGCACCTTGAATTTAGCATTATATGCATTGGCTCCGAATCATGTCTTTGGTCAATAGTTGGGTTGCCTGGCTCCTGTGGTTACTACCTTACGTTCTGTCCTATCGGCTAGGGTAGTAAAGGGAGAACTACTGGGATTGTGTTTCTGGTTTATCCGGGTAAACACGTCAGTAGAGAAAGTCGAAAACTGACTATCATGATGCGGCGAGAGCTGGTCAGCTACTCGGAGGTTAAAATCTCTTACGATTTTCCCCCGCATTATGCGACGGATAGGCCTCCACCTGATCAGGTGTCTATAGCACCCTAGTCCGGATTAACAAATACTAACTAGGGGCTCGCCTACATTCCTAATGTCAAACTCCTATGGCTAAGTGAGGGTGATAAAGCCACATAGTCCGGTTGCCTGGTTCGTCGCGCTAAACACCTCCTTCAAGGACCAAACTCTTGGATCAAGAGTGTTTAGGTTTCAACCCAAACACCCCTGTACTACCTACGTGGGGGTTGAAGCCGACGACTGGCCAACTCTCAAATTTTATAAAACGGCCGCACAGGAGGCAATTTTTTAATAAACAACAAGCATTATATTACATATCAGCTTTGTTTCATAATAGAGGACGGGATAACATGAATGTATTCATTCAAAGATAATGTCTTTTGCACACTGGCCCTCTACATTGCGGGATCCCTCCAAGACATCATCAAAATACAGCTCGGGCATGCGGTGCTCCTTGGCCACGGGCGGTCCCTCGGTCGCGAGCTTGACGGCGTTCATCTTCGCCCACTACACCTTGACACGGGCGAAGGCCATCTGTGCACCTTCGATGCAGACCGACCGCTTGATGGCTTCAAGCCGAGGGCAGGCATCGACCAGCCGCTTCACGAGCCCGAAGTAGCTGTTGGGTATGGCTTCGGCAGGCCATAGACGGATTATCAAATCCTTCATGGCCAATTCGGCCACCCTATGCAGTTCGGTCAGCTGTTTCAGCTGATCGCTAAAGGGCACCGGATGCTCTGGCGCAAGGTATTGCGACTGTCGGCGTTCTGGGAACGGGGGTCCCCAAACTTGCCTGCCTGCGGCCTGCGGCGTGGCTCGAAAGGGGGCCCAGCACGACCCATCTTCATCAACACGAGACCCAAGACCCTCGCGAGGGGCCAAGCCTCGCGGGGCGGACGACACGGCGCTTCCTCAGGCACGGCCTCGTCAGGCTGGCTCACGAGGAGGCGGAGAGATCAAGGCGGGGTACCTCACGAGGTGCCCACGACGCAAGCCATGACGACCAAGGGTGCCAGGCGGGCGCCAGCCCGCGCAGTGTCTCCCTTTCCTCTTTGGTGCAAAGGGGGCAAGCGCAGGCGAGAGGATCAAGCAAAGGCACCCATTTCGGTGCAACGAGACCAAGACCAGTCCAACGGTGGGAAGGAGGTCATCGTGGAGACCAGAACGGCGTCACCACAGGGCCTTTGGCAGGCGAGGACCAACTTTAGTCAGGATAAGTGTACCAGATGTTCCCCTTCAAATTGGCCAATTGTTGGCGCCCTTCCCGCTCAATATTTGGGAAGAGGCCCAGGGCCTTTGCCTATAAATAGGACTAGCCATCCCCAGGGTAGGGGGACATAGAGAGAGGATTGGGTATCTAGAACCTGAGCAAGCAGAGAACAAGTGAGAGAGAGAGAGAAGGGCGGCTGAACTCCCCCTAGCAGTTCATCGTCCTAGCTAAGAGCAGACCCTCGCGAGGCTGTTCTTCTTTGTATTGTTCATCATCATCAGCCCAAGAGGCAATCCATCCACCACAAACTAGAGTAGGGTATTACACCACAATGGTGGCCCGAACTAGTATAAACCCTGCGTCTCTTGTGTTGTTCTTTCAGTAGTTAGATCTTTGCGGGACGGAGAGGTAGAGGGCATAATCTCCGCACGCACCCCAGAGTTCGAACCTTAAGGGTCTGCCAGAACGCGAAACCCGACATTTGGCGCGCCAGGTAGGGGTGCGCCGGAATCCACCTTTCTACCACTCCGCGTCCAGTCGCATCGTCATCACCATGTCCGGCGACCAGGCGGGCAACCAAGATCCATGGGCGGCGTGGCCCGCCCGCGCGGAGCCGCCCGCCTCGGACGACCCCGCGCCCCAGGCAGCTCGTGGTCCGCAGGGCGCTGCGGGCCGTGGGCGACGCGGACAGGCTTCAACAACCCTCACGCCGTGGCAAGCGCGATCGGCGGCAAGGGCCTCCAATCACGCCGCGACCACGACACCATACACCCGCCGGGAGTAGGCAAACTCGAGGGCCTCGCTCACGGTGGCCCGAGAGCTGCTGCAGTGCAGGCTGCTGGAAGGCGGCCGCGACGTGCTGCTAGAGCGGGTTGCCGAACTCCTGGGCTTTGCCACTTCGGGGGCTCACCCCTTCTGCATCCAGCTCCCGTCTCAAGCTCAGGGCGGCACGCGCGGGGGCCCCGCACGCTCCCGCGGGCCCCAAGGCTACCCCAACACCAGCGAATCCGTCGGTGCCGGACTGACGGGGGCGCCACCCCCGCCCCCGACGCGTGAGGGAGACGGACTCGGCGCGGCCCATGGCGCCAGCGGGCAGCCGTGCTACCACCCTGCGGTGGGCACATCAAGCAGCGCTGTATGGCACATGGAGCACTACAACACAACCTTCGGGATGACGGCGCCAGAAGAATACATGCCCCACATGATGGACCAAGGGCACGCTCACGAGGGCGAACAAGGCTCGCTTCTCAGCCCAAACTGGGGAGACGAGACACCAGAAGCTGAGCTCTTCCAGGAGCCCTGGGACGGCTCCATCCGCCACGCTGGAGGCGACAACTATCGGGTACCACTAATTCCTCAGGAGTAGGCGTACGCTAATCATGGATCGCAGGAGGTGCAGGTCGCCGCAGCAAGCAGCTGCCCCGCTCCCACAGTTTCCTACCCCTCGGGAGGAGGGTGCAGGGGGCTGCAGGAGAGGGGCAGAGATCCGACATCACCATTGCGGCGTTCAGAGCAAGGCGTTCTCGGGAGGTAGGCCCTCCGCTAGGGAGGCGCCTAAGGGCCTGCCCCTGGCGGAGGACCCGTGGTCATCGGGGGAACCGCTGGCGACCGCTCTACCCCACCGGCGGCGTCCTGGTTTCCGGTCATCGTTGGTGGCACTAGATTGTGGCGCAAGGCGGGGCCCTCGTCTGGCGATATGAAGCAAGGCCGGTACCTGTGAAGAAGGCCCAGTGCCTGTGAAGCTCGCCGCCCCGTGACACTCTCACGTAATAATGAGTGGGGCTGTACACGCCCCGGAGTCTCAGGGGTGCCGGCCTCAGGCCCTGGGGCTCCCTCCCATGCCCAGTTGACAGCACTTAGCTCCGCGCTGGTGAGAAGACGTCCAAGACTAGATTAGGTGCCGGACGCGGCCTTTTGTCTGTTTTCATTGACTTCTTCTTTGGTTGTAACTTTTCCCCTGCTGGATTTAAGTTGGATTCTAATTTGAGATTTGCGTGTGTTCGGGGAAGGGGTGCTTAGTCTCGTTCGAGCCATTTCTTGCGTTCTGGTTACCGCTTCACCAAAGCTGCCTCCCCTCGCGAGCCCCTCGCGAGTCGGGCCGGGCCTGGCTCGTGCACAGCCCAGACTGCCGCTATTGCTCCTTCTCGGGAGGACTTTCTAGTACCTGCGGAGGATGTCCCTTCAGGAAAAGGCCCAGAGCCTGTGAAGAAGGCGAATGCCTATGAAGCTATCGCGTTTAGGAAAAGGCCCAGAGCCTGTGAAGAAGGCGAATGCCTGTGAAGCTATCGCGTTTAGGAAAAGGCCCAGAGCCTGTGAAGAAGGCGAATGCCTGTGAATTTATCGCGTTTAGGAAAAGGCCCAGAGCCTGTGAAGAAGGCGAATGCCTGTGAAGCTATCGCGTTTAGGAAAAGGCCCAGAGCCTGTGAAGAAGGCGAATGCCTATGAAGCTATAGCGTTTAGGAAAAGGCCCAGAGCCTGTGAAGAAGGCGAATGCCTGTGAAGCTATCGCGTTTAGGAAAAGGCCTAGAGCCTGTGAAGAAGGCGAATGCCTGTGAATGTATCGCGTTTAGGAAAAGGCCCAGAGCCTGTGAAGAAGGCGAATGCCTGTGAAGCTATCGCGTTTAGGAAAAGGCCCAGAGCCTGTGAAGAAGGCGAATGCCTGTGAAGCCATCACATGCGGGAAAAGGCCCGGAGCCTGTGAAGAAGGCCAGCGCCTATGAAGCCCCCCGCCAGCGACACTTGCGCGTCCTACGAATTCAACTAGAGAACACTCAAGACACCACATCCTCCCACGGGCTGCCTCTGGGCCTGCGCGAAACAAAGGTAAACCAGTCAGCCGCCAGGCGCGGGTGCTCGCGCAATATAATAGCTGCTAATACGATGAATACAGGTTTTACATGAGGGGCTTCCCCTCCCAAAATGCTCTCACGGCCATCAGGCCAAACACCTGAGTTCTACTCATGCAGGGTAAAAAGACATGAGCGATACATACTCACTCGGACAAATCCCCCAGTGTGTCCTCAGGAGCACCTCCCGAGCCGCCGCTGGCATCGCTGAACTCGCCATCGCTGCCTGCGTCGCCACTAGGGGCATCAGGGCCGTCCACCACACCGCCCTCGTCAGCAGCCACGATCACGTCGTCGTCATCCGAAGCGAAGGCTCTGACAAGAGCGTCCATGTTGTCTTCCACCCAATGCGCCAGGTCGCCTCGGACGGCCTGGGGGACTGGGGAGATGGCGGCGTCAAAGTCGAAGTGGGGATCCATGTTCCGGAGATGGTTGAAGACACGAGAAAAGGCGCGCCCAAGCAGGGCGCGGCTCCTCTCCTCCACCAACCTGTCGGCCCTGACCGACCGCGCCTCCAGTTGCGTCACCACGGCGGTGAAGAACTGCAGGTTGTCGGCATAGTTGATCGTGTGCGGCTCGCCGACAGCCGCCTCGTAGATGTTGCCCAAGGCTGTATTAGCCCTCTCCCTAAGCGTAGCAAGCATGGGGCCGTGCACGTGCTCCAGGACCTGCCGCTGGCGTATCTCATCAGCATTCTGGCGCTCAACGGCCTCAGCCTCCTCCACCCGCTGGCGAAGACGGAGCACCTCGGCCTGGGAGGCAGCCAACTCCTTTTGCGCTGCCTCAAGGGCGGCCCGGGTGGCGTCGGCCCGCCGCGTCGCCTCATCTCGTTGGGCCCTCAGGGCTGCGGTTCTTCCCTCAGCCTCGACCCAGATCAACTCCAGCCTCTCCTCGAACTCACGCTCGAGGCCTTGGCGCGCCGTCGCCACCCGACGACCGACCTCCTCCAGGACACGTGCTTCCCATGTGGCGACATCATCTTCCGCCTACGTCACCAGGCGCTCCCTCGTCTCCAGCCGCTCGTACTCGTGGGTGCGTTCGACGGCTTCCAGCGTCAACGCCTCCTCATGCTTCCGAAGCTCAGCTGGGTCGCCGGAGGCCACCTTCATCGATGCAAGGGCCGCCTCGTGTAGTTCCACTTGCTCCTCCAATGAGTGGCACCGGGCCAAGAGCTCCCGAGCCCGTTCCTCCGCTACTTCTCACCGTCGGTCAGCTCCCCGGGCCTCCTCAGCGGCCTGGGATCGAGCCGCCCGAGAGGCCTCCAGCGACGCCTTCACCTCTTCGTCATCAAGGTCGCACTGATGGCGCGCGAGGGCGATGGCGGCCTCCAGCTCGCGCCTCCCTACGGCCAGGCGCAGGCCCTCGGCCTCCAGGCGCGCGTCTTCATCAGCGAGCTCCTCCCCAAGCAGGTCCACCGCGTCGGTCGCCCTCCGAAGGAACTCTTGGCGACGAGCACGGCACTCCCGAGCGCGCTCGAGCACGTCTTACACACCATCATCTGCCCCGAGCAAGCGTCGGGGGCCAAATCATCCCTCCCCCTCCGGGCAGGGGGCTGGGGGCTGGCGCCCTCACGATGGCCGAGCGCGCTGTACCAGAAGCCCGGCCTGGGGCCAGCCCGTCTCCAGAAGAAGGGCGCAGGGGGCGCCTCAGCCAGTCGCAGCCCGCGGCCAGGCGAGAAGCCCATGGCAGGCTGGCTATGCCAAGAGAGGGCCCGCGAAGGAAGATCACAGGAAGAGAAGGGCTGCAGTGCGCCTCCGGACGGTCCGCCCCTTCATTCGCCCTCACCACAAGAGTAGTGCTGCTCGGAGCACTTGGGGACGACGGGGGAGACGAAGCAAGGAGGCGGCGCCTCAGCGACCCCCACGAGCTCGGCCGGAAGAGGCCTGCGGAGTAAGGATCAGTAGACGCAACAAGGGGATCAGGAGCCAGAAAAGGAGAAGGCTTACTCGTCAGTAGCGAAGTATTCCCGGTGCTTCAGCAAGTGACAAGAGAAGTCATCACCCAGGGCCTCCCTTTTCCTCCGGAGGGCCTCAAAGTCCACGCGGAAGCGGCCCAAGAGAAGAGCGCAAGGATCAACCTGCAACAAAGACGGAGCATCAAAGCGATCTGCGTCAGGGGTGCCTGCGTGACGCGCGCTGTTAATTGCCTCGCCAGAAGACGCGGTCGAGACCTCAGGGGCCTCAGCCCGAGGCGCTGGGAGCGACTGCTTGCCACCCTTAGCCTCAGCAGCGCGGGTCTCAGGAGCTGCCCCCTCGAGGGCATCACCAGGCGCAGTCACCTCATTGGGAGCCCTCTCGGCCTCAGCCGTTTCATGCCTCCCTGGTCCACCACTCGAGGAGGATTTGCCTTGACCGATCGGAAGGACGGTCACCACCACGGGGTTGTCGCGAGGCCCTTGGAAGCCAGTAGGGTGCAGCCCCCATTCATCAAAGGAGGGCATCTGCTTCACGAAATCGTCCCTGTTCTGGCAGAGGTGCAGCAGGGCCCCTCACCGCTGGATGCTGCTTGGGTTGGGGTCACCAGTCAGGACCAAGAGCACTGTCCTTAGCGCCCCTGGCGTCAGGTCTTCTTCCTGGAGCCTCATGCGATCACCATGCCCACTGAAGGCCCACATTCGGCGGGAGTGGCGTTGGAGAGGGGCAATGCGGTGCAACAGGAACTCCTTCACCACCTTGGCCGCTGTCACGCCGAGCGATTTCACGAACGCGAAGCGGTGCCAGACGAAGGCGAGCCAAGGGCTCTCGAGCGTCTCCTGGCCCTAGCCCGAGTTGGGTACAGCAGGCAAAGTTGGCTTCGCCAGCAGGGGGCTGGGCACCCCGACATCAACGTACAACCACCGCTCGCGGAACCCAGCTGAAGGCGAAGGAAGCTTGAAGTCGATCCCCGAGGCCGCAGTCTCAGGCGCGGCGACGAAGTTCACACACGCCGAGCAGTGAGTGGGGTCGGCAAGGCGCAAAGTGAAGAAGTGGCGTAGCAAGGCAATGGAAGGAGGGATGCCCATGATCGCCTCGCAAACAAAAGCGAAGACCGAACGAAGGGTGATGGATTCAGGACCCAGATGCATCATATGGATCTGGTAATGGGAGAGGACGGCCTTGAAGAAATCAGAAAAGGGGGGAACCAGACCCACCCACAAGGCGACGGCAAAATAATGAACCTCAATGATTATCCTGTCAGTGGGGAAGTGAGACGTAGGCTAGGCCGTCGTCCTCCCACACTCGTTGAAGATGGTGGCCAGAGCCGGGCTGAGCTCACCTAGGCACTCTCGATTGAGTATGATCAACCGGCCGACGGCGGGGGCCACCAACGGCGGCGGGCGAGACGGAGGCATGGGTTTCTTCCCTTTCTCTTTCTTCGTCGGAGCCATGGCAATGGGAAGGAAGGGGAAGAATAGGGGACGGTCGAGCAACAGGAAGGGGAGCGGCTGTGTACGACTGCGAGTCCACCTAGCAGGGCGCAAAATAAGGGAGCGTGGGGGAATAGTGCCGCCCACGTCCAATCAACTGCCACGCGGCGCCCAAGGCCACAGGCTGTTAGGGCCCGCGGCGCTTCGCCCTTATCCTTTCACCTCTCAGCACGGCCAAGTCCGGGCGCGCCTTGGGCCCGGGGGCTACTGTCGACGTTCTGGGAACGGGGGTCCCCAGACTTGCCTACCTGCGGCCTATGGCTTGGCTTGAAAGGGGGCCTAGCATGGCCCATCTTCATCAACATGAGACCCAAGACCCTCGCGAGGGGCCAAGCCTCGCGGGGCGGACGACACGGCGCTTCCTCAGGCACGGCCTCATCAGGCTGGCTCACGAGGAGGCGGAGAGATCAAGGCGGGGTACCTCACGAGGTGCCCATGACGCAAGCCATGATGACCAAGGGTGCCAGGCGGACGCCAGCCCGCGCATTGTCTCCCTTTCCTCTTTGGTGCAAAGGAGGCAAGTGCAGGAGAGAGGATCAAGCAAAGGCACCCATTTTGGTGCAACGAGACCAAGACCAGTCCAACGGTGGGAAGGAAGTCATCGTGGAGCCCAGAACGACGTCACCACAGGGCCTTTGGCAGGCGAGGACCAACTTTAGTCAGGATAAGTGTACCAGATGTTCCCCTTCAAATTGGCCAATTGTTGGCGCCCTTCCCGCTCAATATTTGGGAAGAGGCCCAGGGCCTTTGCCTATAAATAGGACTAGCCACCCCCAGGGTAGGGGGACACAGAGAGAGGATTGGGTATCTAGAACCTGAGCAAGCAGAGACCAAGTGAGAGAGAGAGAGAAGGGCGGCTGAACTCCCCCTAGCAGTTCATCGTCCTAGCTAAAAGCAGACCCTCGCGAGGTTGTTCTTCTTTGTATTGTTCATCATCATCAGCCCAAGAGGCAATCCACCCACCACAAACTAGAGTAGGGTATTACACCACAATGGTGGCCCGAACTAGTATAAACCCTGCGTCTCTTGTGTTGTTCTTTCAGTAGTTAGATCTTTGCGGGACGGAGAGGTAGAGGGCATAATCTCCGCGCGCACCCCTGGGTTCGAACCTTAAGGGTCTGCCGGAACCCGAAACCCGACAGTCCCCAGACTTGCCTACCTGCGGCCCGTGGCGTGGCTCAAAGGGGGCCCAGCACGGCCCATCTTCATCAACACAAACCCAAGACCCTCGCGAGGGGCCAAGCCTCGCGGGGCGGACGACACGGAGCTTCCTCAGGCGCGGCCTCATCAGGCTGGCTCGCGAGGATGCGGAGAGATCAAGGCGGGGTACCTCACGAGGTGCCCATGACGCAAGCCATGACGACCAAGGGCGCCAGGCAGGCGCCAGCCCGCGCAGTGTCCTCCCTTTCCTCTTCGGTGCAAAGGGAGCAAGCGCAGGCGGGAGGATCAAGCAAAGGCACCCATTTCGGTGCAACGAGACCAAGACCAGCTCCGCGACAAGGATGAAGTCACTGTGGAGCCCAAGCCAGCATCATCACCAGAGCCTTTGGCGGGCGAGGACCAACTTTAGTCAGAATAAGTGCACCAGATGTTCCCCTTCAAAATGGCCAATTATTGGCGCCCTTCCCGCTCAATATTTGGGAAGAGGCTTAGGGCCTTTGCCTATAAATAGGACTAGCCACCCCCAGGGTAGAGGGATCGAGACATCTAGATGGATCGATTGGCAATCAGATCAGAGAGAGAGAGAGAGAGAGAGAGAGAGAGAGAGAGAAGGGCGATAGAACTCCTCTTAGCAGTTCATCGCCCCGGCCAAGAACAGACCCTCGCGAGGTTGTTCTTCCTTGTATTGTTCATCATCAGCCCAAGAGGCAATCCACCACACCACCACACTGGAATAGGGTATTACACCACATCGGTGGCCCGAACCAGTATAAACTGTGTCTCTTGTGTTGTTCTTCTCGGAGTTTAGATTCTTGCGAGGCGGAGGGATACAGGTAGGTAGGAAGCATAATCTCCGCGTGCACCCCAGAGTTCGAACCTCAAGGGTCTGCCGGAACCGGAAATCCGACATTTGGCGCGCCAGGTTGGGGTGTGCCGGAATCCGCCCTTCTACCGCTTCGTGTCCCGTCGCGTCGTCATCACCATGTCCGGCGACCAGGCGGGCAACCCAGATCCATGGGCGGCGTGGCCCGCCCGCGCAGAGCCGCTCGCCTCGGGCGAACCCGCGCCCCAGGCAGCTCGTGGTCCACAGGGCGCTGCGGGCCGCGGGTGACGCGGACAGGCTTCGACAACCCTCACACCGCGGCAAGCGCAATCGGCAGCAAGGGCCTCCAATCACGCTGCGACCACGACACCGTACACCTGCCGGGAGCAGGCGAACTCGAGGGCCGCGCTCACGGTGGCCCGAGAGCTGCTGCAGTGCAGGCTGCTAGAAGGCGGCCGCGACGTGCTGCTGGAGTGGGTTGCCGAGCTCCTGGGCTTTGCCGCCTCGAGGGCTCACCCCTTCTGCACCCAGCTCCCTTCTCAAGCCCAGGGCGGCACGCGCGGGGGTCCGCGTGCGCCCGCGGGCTCCAAGGCTACTCCAACGCCAATGAAGCTATCGGGACCGGATCAGCGGCGGCGCTGCCCCCGCCCCCAGTCCGCGAAGAAGAGGAACTCGGTGCGTCCCACGGTCCCGGTGGGCGGCCGCGCTACCACCCCACGGTGGGCGCGTCAAGCAGAGCTGCGTGGGACGCGGAGCACTACGGCATGGCCTTTGGGATGACGGCGCCGGAAGAATACGTGCCCCACATGATGGATCAAGGGCACCTCACAAGGGTGAACAAGGCTCGCTCCTCAGCCCAAGCTGGGGGGATGAGGCACCAGAAGCTGAACTCTTCCAGGAACCCAGGGACGGCCCCACCGGCCACGCTGGAGGCAACGATTATCGGGTACCGCTACTTCCTCAGGAGCAGGCATACGCTAATCATGGATCGCAGGAGGTGCAGGTCACCGCAGCGAGCAGCTGCCCCGCTCCCACAATCTCCTACCCCTCGGGAGGAGGGCACAGGGGGCTGCAGGAGAGGGGCAGAGATCCGACATCGCCACAGCGGCGTTCGGAGCAAGGCGTTATCAGGAGGTAGGCCCTCCGCTGGCAAGGTGCCTCAGGGCCTGCCCCTGGCGGAGGACCCGTGGTCGTCGGGGGAACCGCTGGCGACCACTCTACCCCATCGGCGGCGTCCTGGTTTCCGGTCGTCGTCGATGGCACTAGAGTGTGGCGCAAGGTGGGGCCCTCGTCTGGCGATATGAAGCAAGGCCGGTACCTGTGAAGAAGGCCCAGTGCCTGTGAAGCTCGCCGCCCCGTGACACTCTCACGTAATAATGAGTGGGGCTGTACACGCCCTGGAGTCTCAGGGGTGCCAGCCTCAGGCCCTGGGGCTCCCTCCCACACCCAGTGGCAGCACTTAGCTCCGCGCTGGTGAGAAGACGTCCAAGACTAGATTAGGTGCCGGACACGGCCTTTTGTCTGCTTTCATTGCTTTTCCCTTTGGTTGTAATTTTCCCCCCGCTGGATTTAAGTTGGATTCGAATTTGAAATTTGCGTGTGTTCGGGGAAGGGGTGCTTAGTCTCGTTCGAACCGTTTCTCGCGTTTCGATTACCACTTCGCCTCAGCTGCCTCCCCTCGCGAGCCCTTCGCGAGCTGGGTCAAGCCTAGCTTGCGCGCAGCCCAGACTGCCACGCCGCGTCCTCTCGGGAGGATTTCCAATGCCTGTGAGGATTATCCTTTTTGGAAAAGGCCCGGAGCCTATGAAGAAGGTGAATGCCTGTGAAGATTATCCTTTTTGGAAAAGGCCCGGAGCCTGTGAAGAAGGCGGATGCCTGTGAAGATTATCCGTTTTGGAAAAGGCCCGGAGCCTGTGAAGAAGGCGAATGCCTATGAAGATTATCCTTTTTCGAAAAGGCCCGGAGCCTGTGAAGATTATCCTTTTTGGAAAAGGCCCGGAGCCTGTGAAGAAGGCGAATGCCTGTGAAGATTATCCCTTTTTCGAAAAGGCCCGGAGCCTGTGAAGAAGGCCAACACCTGTGATGCTCGCCGCCCCCGACACTCTCATCTTATGGATTCTATTAGAGAACACTCGAGACGCCACAACCTCCCGCAGGTTACCTCGGGGCCCGCACGAAACAAAGGTAAACTAGCCAACCACCAGGCGCGGACGCACGGGCAGTGCAACGTCTACTAATACGATGAACACAAGTTTTACATGAGGGGCTCCCCCTCCCAAAATGCTCTCACAATCGTCAGGCCAAAACCTGAGTTCTATTCATGCAGGGTAAGGAAACATGGACAATGCATAATCAGTCGGATAAATCCCCCAATGCGTCCTCTGGAGCACCTCCCGAACCGTAGCTGGCGTCGCTAGACTCGCCATCGCTGTCTGCGTCGCCGCCAGCTGTGTTAGGGCCGTTCACCACGCCGCCCTCGTCAGCGGCCATGATCACGTCGTCGTTGTCCGAAGCGAAGGCCCTGACAAGAGCATCCACATTGTCTTCCACCCAGTGCGCCAGGTCGTCTCGGACGGCCTGGGGGACTGGGGCGATGGCGGTGTCGAAGTCGAAGTGGGGATCCATGTTCCGGAGATGGCTGAAGACACGGGAAAAGGCACGCTCGAGCAGGGCGCGGCTCCTCTCCTCCACCAACCTGTCGGCCCTGACCGACCGCGCCTCCAGCCGCGTCACCACGGCGGTGAAGAACTGAAGATTGCCGGCGTAATTGATTGCGTGCGGCTCGCCAATAGCCGCCTCGCAGATGTTGCCCAAGGCTGTGTTGGCTCTCTCCCGGAGCGTGGAGAGCATGGGGCCGTGCTCATGCTCCAGGACCTGCCGCTGACGTATCTCATCCGCATTCTGGCGTGCGACGGCCTCAGCCTCCTCCACCCGCTGGCGAAGACGGAGCACCTCGACCCAGGAGGTGGTTGACTCCCCTTGCGCTACTTCAAGCGTGGCCCCAAGAGCATTGGCCAGCCGCGTCGCTTCATCCAGCTTGGTCCTCGGGGCTTCAGTCCTACCTTCAGCCTCGACCCGGATCAACCCCAACCTCCCCTCGAACTCGCGCTCGAGGTCTTGGCGCGCCATCGCCACCCGACGTCCAACCTCCTCCAGGACACGGGCTTCCCGTGCAGCGACATCATCCTCCGCCTGCGTCACCAAGCGCTCCCTCGTCTCCTGCCGCTCGTACTCGCGGGTGCATTCGGCAGCTTCCAGCGTCAACGCCTCCTCACGCTTCTGGAGATCTGCTGGGTCACCAGAGGCCACCTTCATCGACACGAGAGCTGCCTCGCGCAGCTCTGCCTGCTCCTCCAGTGAGTGGCACCAGGCCAGGAGCTCCCGAGCCCGCTCCTCCGCCGCCTATCGCCGTCGGTTGGCTTCCCGGGCCTCCTCAGCGGCCTGGGATTGGGCCTCCCGAGAAGCCTCCAATGACGCCTTCTCCTCTTCTTCATCAAGATCGCGCTGATGACGCGCAAGGGAAATGGCGCCCTCCAGCGCGCGCCTCTCTACGGCCAGGCGCAGGCCCTCAGCCTCGAGGCGCACGTCCTCATCAGTACGCTCCTCCCCAAGCAGACTCACCGCGTCAGCCGCCCTACGAAGGAATCCTTGGCGACGAGTGCGGCGTTCCCGGGCACGCTCGAGCATGTCTTCCTCACCATCGTCTGCCCCAAGCAAGCGCCGGGGACCACAAATCAGCGCTCCCCCTCCAGGCAGGGGGCTGGGGGCTGGCGCCCTCGCGACAGCCGGGCGCGCCACGCCAGAAGCCCGGCCTGGAGCCAGCCCGTCTCCGGATGAAGGGCGCAGGGATCGCCTCAGCCAGTCGCAGCTCATGACCAGACGAGAAGCCCACGGCAGGCTGGCTATGCCACGAGAAGGCCCGCGAATAAAGATCGCGGGGTACGCAGGACCCCGATGCACCTCGAGACGATTTGCCCTGCCGATCGCCCTCACCACGAGGGTTGTGCTGCTTGGAGCACCTGAGAACGGCGGGGGGGGGGGGGGGGCGAAGCCAAGGGGGATGCTACCTCAGCCTCCTCCGCGAGCTCGGCCGGAAGGGGCCTGCAGAGCAAGGATCAGTAAAAGCAACGGGAGGATCGGGAGCTGGAAAAGGAGAAGGCTTACTCATCAGTGGCGAAGTACTTCCTACACTTCAGCAGGCGACAAGGGAAGTTGTCGCCCAGGGCCTCCCTTTTCCTCCGGAGGGCCTCAAAGTCCACACGGAAGCGGCCCAAGAGAAGAGCGCGGGGATCAACCTGCGACGAAGACAGAGCATCGAGGCGATCCGTGTTAGGAGCGCCTGCCTGACGCGTGCTGCCAATCGCCTCGCCAGGAAGAAGAGCTGGGGCCTCAAGAGCCTCAGCCCCAGGCGCTGGGGGCGGCTGCTCGCCACCCTCAGCCTCAACAGCACCGGCCCCGGGAGCTGCTCCTTCATGGGCATCACTCGGTGTTGTCACCCTACCGGGAGCCCCCTCGGCCTCTGGCGCCTCATGCCTCCCTGCTCCGCCACTTGAGGAAGAGTCGCCTTGGCTGACTGGAAGGGCAGTCACCACCACTGGGTTCTCGCGAGACCCCTGGAGGCTGGCGGGGCGCAGCCCCCACTCATCGAAGATAGGCATCTGCTTCACAAAATCGTCCCTGTTCTGGCAGAGGTACAACAGGGCCCCTCCCCGCTGGATACTACCCGAGTTGGGGTCACTAGTCAGGATCAAGAGCACTGTCCTCAGCACCTCAGGCGTCAGATCCTCTTCCTGGAGCCTCATACGATCACCACGCCCACTGAAGGCCCACATCCTGCGGGAGTGGCGTTGGAGAGGAGCAATGCGGCGTAACACGAACTCCTTCACCACCTTGGGCGCTGTCACGCCGATCGACATCAAGAACGCGAAGCGGTGCCAGACGAAGGCGAGCCAGGGGCTCTCGAGCGTCTCCTGGCCCCAGCCCGAATTGGGGACAGCAGGCGAGGTTGGCTTCGACAGCAGGGGGCTGGGCACCCCGACATCAACGTACAGCCACCGCTCGCGGAACCCCGCCGAAGGCGAAGGAAGCCCGAAGTCGATCCCTGAGGCCGCTGTCTCAGACGCGGCGACGAAGCTCACACACGCCGAGTATTGGGTAGGGTCGACAAGGCGCAGAGAGAAGAAGTGGCACAGCAAGGCGACCGAAGGAAGAATGCCCATCATTGCCTCGCAAAAAAAAGCGAAGACCGAAAGAAGGGTGATGGATTCAGGATCCAGATGCATCATGTGGATCTGGTAGTGGGAAAGGACGGCCCTGAAGAAATCAGAAAAGGGGGGAACCAGACCCGCCCACAGGGCATCAGCAAAATAATGGACCTCGGTGATTATCCTATTAGTGGGGTAGTGAGACGTAGGCCAGGCCATCGTCCTCCCGCACTCATTGAAGATAGTAGCCAGAGCCGAGCTGACCTTGCCCAGGCCCTCTCGATTGAGTATGATCGACCGGCCGACAGCAGGGGCCACCAGCGACGGCGAGTGAGGCGGGGCCATGGGTTTCTTCCCTCTCTCTTTCTTCGTCGGAGCCACGGTGGTGGGAAGGAGGGAGGAAGATTCGAGATTGGGTTGGAAGCAGGAGCTGGATTTCGAGAGGAGGAAGGACAGAGGACACTCGAGAAACAGAAAGGAGAGCGGCTGTGTACGACTACGAGTCCGCCTAGCAGGGCGCAAAATAAGCGGGCGTGGGGGAACAGTGCCGCCCACGTCCAATCAACCGCCACGCGGCGCCCGAGGCCGCAGGCTGTTAGGGCCCGCGGAGCTTCGCCCTTGCCCTTCCGCCTCCCTGCACGGCCAAGTCCGGGCGCACCTTAGGCCCGGGGGCTACTGTCTGCGTTCTGTGAATGGGGGTCCCTAGACTTGCCTGCCTGTGGCCCGTGGCGTGGCTCAAAGGGGGCCCAGCACGGCCCATCTTCATCAACACAAACCCAAGACCCTCGCGAGGGGCCAAGCCTCGTGGGGCGGACGACACAGAGTTTCCTCAGGCGCGGCCTCATCAGGCGGGCTCGCGAGGAGGCGGAGAGATCAAGGCAGGGTACCTCACGAGGCGCCCATGACGCAAGCCATTACGACCAAGGGCGCCAGGCGGGCGCCAGCCCGCGCAGTGTCCTCCCTTTCCTCTTCGGTACAAAGGGAGCAAGCGCGGGCGGGAGGATCAAGCAAAGGCACCCATTTCGGTGCAACGAGACCAAGACCAGCTTCGCAACAAGGAGGAAGTCACTGTGGAGCCCAAGCCAGCGTCATCACCAGAGCCTTTGGCAGGCGAGGACCAACTTTAGTCAGGATAAGTGCACCAGATGTTCCCGTTCAAAATGGCCAATTGTTGGCGCCCTTCCCGCTCAATATTTGGGAAGAGGCCCAGGGCCTTTGCCTATAAATAGGACTAGCCACCCCCAGGGTAGTGGGATCGAGACATCTAGACGGATCGATTGGCAATCAGGTCAGAGAGAGAGAGAGAAGGGCGATTGAACTCCTCTTAGCAGTTCATCGCCCCGGCCAAGAACAGACCCTCGCGAGGCTGTTCTTCCTTGTATTGTTCATCATCAGCCCAAGAGGCAATCCACCACACGACCACACTGGAGTAGGGTATTACACCACATCGGTGGCCTGAACCAGTATAAACTCTGTGTCTCTTGTGTTATTCTTCTCGTAGTTTAGATTCTTGCGAGGCGGAGGGATACAGGTAGGTAGGAAGCGTAATCTCCGCGCGCACCCCAGAGTTCGAACCTCAAGGGTCTGCCGGAACCCGAAATCCGACAGCGACCAGAACAGCTTCTCCGTTGAGCTCCCCTCTTCGGCTCGGAAGGACTCCGCAGCATCAGCAACACTGCACGGCAGATCCGCAAACGCTCCTGGAGAACTCCAAATCCGGGTCAGTAAGAGGTACCTTTCTTCGCAAATTTTCTCTGCATAATAAAGGCCTTACCCGCCGCGATTTTCCTAGCCTCTTGGATTTCCCGGAGGGTGCCCTGGGCTTCTACCCGGGCCTCCCGTGCGCTTTGGCAGGCCTTAGCAAGTTCGGACTCTTGGTCAGCAATCTTGCGCTCCAAGGACTCGCATTTCTTTACGGCGTCCTGGAGCTCCTGCTGGACCTCCCCGACCCTTGCCTCGTGTTTTTCACGGGCGGCTTGTTCCTTCGCCGCTCTCCTCTGGGCCTCGGCTAGCGCGTTCTTGAGGGACTCCACCTCGGTCGCAGCTCCTACAAAATATCATGATAACATGATCAACACAAACAATTCATATCTTTCTAGATCTGAATCGGCCATTGCATACCTTGCTTGTCCTCTAGTTGTTTTTTCACACGGCCGAGCTCTTCCTCGGCCCGCTCCAGACTCTGCTTCAGTTTAGAGACTTCGGCGGAATGGGAGGTCGTAGCCAGCACCGACACCTGCTTATTCACATAGACATGTATGGTTAGTCTCCTGAGAAAATTATTTGATTCTCTGTCCGGCTTTTCTTTTCAAACACCGGACAGAATCTCAGGGGCTACTGTCTATACTATGACATTTTTTTGCATAATTACGTCGCATACCTCAAAGCCTGTTAGAAGACTGGTGCAGGCTTTGGTTAGCCCGCTCTTAGCAGACTGAACCCTCTCAACCACCATACCCATGAGGATACGGTGTTCCTCAACAATGGAAGCACTTTGCAGCGCTTCCAGTAGAGTATCCGGTGCCTCTGGGTGGACAGAGGTCACCGGCGAAATAGGTACACCTCCTCCTTTCGAAGGAGGCTGCTTGCCTAACTCCAGAGCCGTATGGGCCTCTGGAATAGTATTCGGCTGGGGGCCGAATGGGATATGGCCCCCATCGCCAGTCTCCAGGGGGATTTTCTCCCCCATGTGTCCGACGGCCGAGGTGTCACCCTCTGGCGCCACCTTGACGGCCTCCTGGACCTCTCCCTGGCCTGGGAAGGTCCTTCAGGACAACACCTCGGCGTCGTCTGTGGCCTTGGGAGAGGAGGCCGCCGGAAGTGACCCGTTGTCCATCACATTTGGATCCAGCGAATTCCCCGAAGATGAGGATCGCTGGGGGCGGGCGTGGGCCGGACTGCAGCGCATGATTCGACATATTAAAACCACAAAGTAAAGAAGTAGGATATATGTGTGTATAAGTGCCTTTGAGTACTTACAATTCGGCCAGGGGCTTCTCCCTAGGACGCCACTCGGAGCTGCTATAAGAGTCCAACGCGGAGTTATCCGCGAGGGAGACCCTCCCCTTCTTGGATGCCTCTACCTCCAGATCCATGGAGGCCGCCCTTTTCTTCCTTCCCCCTCGGGGGGAGAGTTGCTTTCCTCCTCCTCCTTGTCGTCCTCGGTGGTGGGGGAGGAGTGGGTTTCAGCGTCTTCGAACATCGCGTCCGAAGTGCCTTTACGGCGAAAGCCGCCTCTTCCCGCCTGGCCCTTCTTCTTGGCCTTCTTCTCCGGCGCCTAGTATGGCACATCAACCAACATCTTCTTCAGAAGTGGGATATCTGGGTTTTCAGGCAGCGGAGCCGAACACTAGATCCGCTCCGCCTTCTTTGTCCAGCCCTAAAAAGATAAATGGAGAAGCTTAGACATCTTCATAGAATGCGCAGGCAGAGTATACACCTGGAAGTATAAAAAACTAACCAGACTAGCTGGATGGGTCAGGTTGTACCCACGGTCCTTGGTCATCTTCGGCCACATCTCATTGGCTTTCAAAAGCACCTTCCAGATGCCTTCGTGCCTGGAGCCGAAGAACTGTTTGCAAGGTCTGGTGCTTGGCCGGTTCGAACTCCCACAAATTGCAAGTCCGGCTTTGGCAAGGAAGGATCCGGCAAAAAAGCATCACCTGGATCACATTAACAAGCTTCATGTTCTTGTCCACCATGCTCTCGATGCGCGTCTACAGTGCTGACACCTCGTCTGACAATGCCTAGTCTAGGCCCTTTTCTAGCCACGAGGTAAGCCGCATTGGGGCCCAGGCTTGAATTCAGGAGCCGCGGCTCAGGTGGTGTCGCGGGGCTCTGTGACGTAGAACCACTGCTGCTGCCACCCTTTGACGGTCTTCACAAGGGTGCCTTTGGGCCACGTGACGTTGGAAAATTTTCTCAGCATAGCGCCTCCGCACTCTGCATGTTGGCGATCCACCACCTTCGGCTTCACATTGAAGGTCTTCAGCCACAATCCGAAGTGGGGTGGGATGTGGAGGAAGGCCTCGTACACAAAAATGAATGTCGAGATGTTGAGGAAGGAGTTTGGGGCCAGATCATGTAAATCTAGCCCGTAGTAGAACATGAGTCTGCGGACGAATGGGTGGATAGAATATCCCAACCCGCGGACGAAGTGGAGGATGAATACCACCCTCTCATGGGTGAAGAGGAAATCCCACCGCGGAGCTTCGTGATGTCCTTCTCCGTGACGGAGGAGGCCATCCACTTGCCCTACGCTCCAGATCTAGACATGGTCAGAGTGCTTTTTGAGGCGGAAAGGATGGTGTCGGATTTCGTGGGTTCCGGCAGACCCTTAAGGTTCGAACTCTGGGGTGCGCGCGGAGATGATGCCCTCTACCTCTCCGTCTCGCAAGGATCTAAACTACAGAAAGAACAGCACAAGAGACACAGGGTTTATACTGGTTCGGGCCACCGATGTGGTGTAATACCCTACTCCAGTGTGGTGTGTGGATTGCCTCTTGGGCTGATGATGATGATGAACAATACAAGGGAGAACAGCCTCGCGAGGGCCTGTTCTTGGCTAGGACAATGAACTGCTAGGAGGAGTTTATCCGCCCTTCTCTCTCTTTCTCTACTTGTTCTCTGCTTGCTCGGACTCTAGGTTCTGTTGGCCTGATTGCCCGATGCTAACTTGCTAGACTCCTCGATCTCTAGATCTCTAGATCCTCTAGATCTATAGATCTCTAGATGCCTCTACCCTGGGGGTGGCTAGTCCTATTTATAGTCAAAGGCCTTTGGCCTCTTCCCAAATATTGAGCGGGAAGGGCGCCAACAATTGGCCAATTTGAAGGGGAACATCTGGTACACTTATCCTGACTAAAGTTGGTCCTCGCCTGCCAAAGGCCCTGTGGTGACGCCGTTCTGGGCTCCACGATGAGCTCATTCCCACTATTGGACTGGTCTTGGTCTCGTTGCACCGAAATGGGTGCCTTTGCTTGATCCTCTCGCCTGCGCTTGCCCCCTTTGCACCAAAGAGGAAAGGGAGGACACTACGCGGTCTGGCGCCCGCCTGGCACCCTTGGTCGTCACGGCTTGCGTCATGGGCACCTCGCGAGGTACCCCGCCTTGATCTCTCCGCCTCCTCGTGAGCCAGCCTGAGGAGGCCGCGCCTGAGGAAGCACTGTGTCGTCCGCCCCGCGAGGCTTGGCCCCTCACGAGGGTCTTGAGTCTTGTGTTGATGAAGATGGGCCGCACTGGGCCCCCATTGAGCCACGCCGCAGGCCACAGGCAGGCAAGTCTGGGGACCCCCGTTCCCAGAACGCCGACAGTAGCCCCCGGGCCCAAGGCGCGCATGGACTTGGCCGTGCCGAGAGGCGAAAGGGCAAGGGCAAAGCGCCGCGGGCCCTAACAGCCTGCGACCTTGGGCGCCGCGTGGCGGTTGATTGGGCGTGGGCGTCTCCGCTTCCCCATGACGCATCGACGATCGCGCGGATTGGACAAGTCCCTGCATGCAAATCGTGTCATGATTACCTGTGATCGTGGAGGCCGACGGTTGGCCTCCGCCGGCTTATAAGTACGGCACCGCGCGTGCCCTTCCAGTCCATCTCTTCTTGTTTTCTCCTTTGCCCCAATTCTTGCTCCGTCTTGCCGTGATGGCTCCGATTCGCCGGTTCTCTGCAGCGGAGAAGGGAAAAGCTCCTCGGGAGGGACTAGACCCGCTCCCGCCGAAGAAGCGGCCTGTCTTTCGCGGCCGAGATGAGGAAGACCGCCTGGCGGTGTTGAGGCCTTGGTACGAGCGGCCTCCGCCGGGGTTCCCGCTTCCCCTGTATGCTCACGCCGAGGGCCTTGGAAGAGGAGATGCCGATCCCCTCGGCCAGTGCCGTCGCCGGCGCCGGAGGGTCACGAATGTGTTGGTCGTTCCTCCTGGGGTCCACGCCGAGGGCTCCTCCCGCGAGCTCGTGCTCCACGCCGCCATGCCTCTGCGAACTTGGATTCGCTTTCCTTCCTTCGTCGCCTTCGTCTTCCCGCGAGGGAGACTCCTGGAGTTATGGCTGCAGCACGCCGACTGCAGCACCCCCGCGACCGAGGCAGAAGTCGCGGTCCTTGCCTCGGGTGAGGGCTTCATGACTCGCGGCTGGGGCGAGATCGCTCGGGGTTGCAGAGCAAGGGGCGCCCTCATGATCCACCTGGAGTACGATGGCGCTTCGGTGATGTTCTTCAAGATCTTCAACGCGAGTGGGAGCCGGCTAGAGTGCTGCCCCGGGGGAGGCGCCAGGACCTTGCTATGGCGACGGCTGGGCCCGCCGACCGCCCCCTGGACAGCTCCACAAGCGACGGGAGCACCGGAGGATCCAGCGACCCCAGCGAGGTCTTCGCAACTCCGGAGACGAGCGACGACAGCTACGAGCCCGCGAACCAGCGCCGCTCCCGGAGCAGGGCGGGCTGACTCGGCCGTCGCCGGCTCTGATCTGGATGAGGTTGGCGCCGGTGCTTGACGGCCCACCGTAGATGATGGCGTCTTTTGCTGGGGCACGTGTAGTTAGCGTCCTTTGGGACCTGTTTCCTGCAAGGAGTCATACTACGCCCAATGGGGGCTTGTAAGGTGTCTGTGATCCTTTTGTTAATATATGAACTTTGCTACGGAACTGTGCGAGTCGTCAATTCCGTCGTAGCTTAGTCCTCCCTTTCACACCTCGCGAGGGCTTGGTGCTCTGCGTCGATAGGTCCCGGTCCCAAGGCGGCGTCAGCCGTCGCTGGTATGCCAGGTCGCGATGCCGTGGTCAAGGCCAGGAGGTGAGCGACCCGGGGTCCGGTAAGAGCCCCTGAGTCGTGATGCTCAGGAGGTCCCCTTTGGCGCCCAAGCAGCCTTCGCTTGGTGAGAAAGGGAAGCGACGTCGCTAGTACGGAATTGCATTAGGTGTGGGGGTAGCGCCACGGTAGCCAGTGCTTTGGATGGTGACTTATCTGGAGAATCGGGGGTCGTCCCCAGCGCATCGTCGGGTCCGTGGGGTAGTTAGAACGGAGTTGCTCGGCGTGGTCCTCGCGCGCCTCTTCTCCCCCGCCTCTGCTCCCCTTTCTGCTCTACGTCCACGGGTCCCGGCCCTCGAGCTGGTCTCAGCCGTTGCTGGTATGCCAAGTTGCGATGCCGTGGACAAGGCTAGAGGGTGAGGGCTGGAGAGCCGGTAAGAGCCCTGAGTCGCGATGCTCAGGCACCCCCCCTTTAACGCGCAAGCTGTTCGCGCGGGCGAGGGTGAATGGGACTCTGTGAGGGCCTCGGCTAGCGTAATTCCCTCCAAGGATCCTGCAGACTCATCATAGAAAGGAGAAGGGGCTGCCATGACAGTCATTAGTCGACCGTTAGTAAATCAAGAGCTCGCTGGTTGGGGCAGGTGAGGTGTATCTGGGCACCCGTGAGCCAGCGCGGGACTCACGAGGCCCTACCTCTAGGCGGGTTGCGCCTGGCACTGGGCCGTATCTTGAGATGTGTTCCTGCAAAATTCGGTTAGATGCTGGCACTCTACATCCTCGGATCCCGGCCCTCGAGCTTGTCTCGGCCGTCGCTAGTATGCCAGGTCGCGATGCCGTGGACAAGGCCAGAGGGTGAGGGCTGGAGAGCCGGTAAGAGCCTTGAGTCGCGATGCTCAGGCACCCCCCCTTTAACGTGCAAGTGGTCGACATGGAGAAGAAGAGGTGTAGTGGACAGACATCAGGTGATCAAGCATGATAGGCGAATGCATAGTTGGAAATAAACGCGAGGGAGATACACGCCGCTGGGCCTAGCCCGAGCGGCTTGGGGATGATGCAGCCTGAGGGGCGCCCCCAACAAGGCAAACTAACGACCAAAAAATAAAAAGGGATACACGCCGCAGGGACGGACCCACGCGGCCTGGGAGTGATGCAACCCTGGGAGGGCGCTCCCAGCTGGGAATGAAGCTTGAAAGATGTCACCTGACGATGTCGACGGCGAAGTGGCGTTGGTGCGGCAGACTCGGTGGGCTGCGGAAGTTGATCCTCACGAGCCCCCAGGCCTTGGGGCCTCGGGAGGCTCCGGAGGCACTGGTGGCTCCTCGCGAGCTGTCTCCATCTCTGCCAGGGCCGCGGAACGCCTGTCTCCCTGAGCCTCCATGATGATCCTCATGAGGTGTTGGTATGTCACAGCCATGTTCGGCAAGCCGTAAGGCATGCGAACATAGCTGTGGGGTGGACCCCCGCAGCACCCCACTTGCGAGGGCCAGAGGCGCTCTGTCGTGGCGATCTGATTGAGCCCTGGTATGTCGACACAAATGCGCAGCCCTCCATCCTCTCCTTGATGTGGAGCCACAGTTGGTGGACGACGGCGACCTCTCATGATCCTTGACTCCTGTAGCTCTTGAGTGACCTTGTTAACGAACTCCTGCTGGTCTGACCCTCCTTGTCTAGCTCCTTCTCGAGGGAAACGTGCTTCGAAACACGCCTCCACATGGTGCCCAAGCGCCTCCCTCGTGACCCTGGCTAGGTCGGTGGCCCTCAAGGTGAGAGCCCCCGAGCCCTGCCTGAGGAGGGCGCTGGGCGCGCTTTCCTATGCGATGGAAGGAGGGTCCCCCTGGGCAGGCACGGGTCCTGAGGGGCCTGCCTCCTGAGGGCCTGAGCTTGACGACGTCTTCTTCTTCTTGGGGGTGGTCTCGGGAAGCCTCCTGCTTCCGCGATCTGGGTGTTCTAACAACGCGGCCTGAAAGGCTCGCTCCAGGGAACACACTGCATCCTTCTCTTCACATGGCACCGTGATGACGCCGCCACTCCCTAGCATCTTGAGCACATTGTAGCCGTGGTGAGTTACGGCCATGAACCTGGCCAGCGCTGGGTACCCGAGGATGGCGTTGTACGGCAGGCGGATGTGGGCGACGTCAAAGTCGATGAGCTCGGTGCGGTACTTGTTGCGGGCCCCAAAGGTGACAGGGAGGCGGACCTGCCCGATCGGGATTGTGGAACCGTCGGTGACTCCGGAGAAAAGCTTGGTTGGCTGAAGCTGGTCATAGGGCACTTGGAGGTTGTTGAATGTTTCCAGGGACAGGACGTTGAGCCCTGCTCCACCATCGATGAGGGTCCTGGTGACCAGTACATTGCTGATGACTAGGGAGCAAAGCATCGGGAGGACCCCGGCTGTGGCCGCGCACTTGAGCTGATCTGCTGAGCTGAACGTGATGGCGCATGCCGACCACTTGAGGGGCGCGTTGCTTCGAGCTTGGGGAGGACTGCATTCACTTCACGGGCAAACTGCTTGAAGATGCGTTGAGAGGCTGGGGCTTGAGCTCCGCCCAGGATGCAAGCGATTGCGCACGGCTCTTGGAAGCCCCCAGCCCCCTCGTCTTGATGGCGGTCTTCGTTCCTCCTTGGTTGAGGCAGCAACGGAGGGAGGCCTGCGTTGCCATGAGGGCGATCCTCACGAGGCTGATCCCTCCAGTCCCCCTCGCGAGGCAGGTCCCGCGAGCGGTCCTCGCGAGGTTGGTCGCGCCACCCTTGGCGCGGGCCGTGATCTTCCCAGCGTCCTGGGTTTCTTCCTCCTCCTCGGCCGTAGCCCCGGTCAGTGCGGTCAGGGCGACGGCCGATCCTTCCTTCTCGCACGGCGCGGAGTTCTTGACATTCGTTGGTGTTGTGGGTGTGGAGGTCGTGGTACACACAGTACCGGCTGCCCCTGGAGGATTCGGGCAGATCCTTGCCCCGCTTGGTGTCCGGTTCTGCTGCGAGTATGGCAGCCCCCTTGCGCTTCACGTCCTTGGCCTTGGGCTTCTTCTCTTCTGGGTCTGTGGCGGGTAGCTCGAGGAGGGAGAGACGTCCCTCCTCAGCCCTGGCGCACTTGGTCGCCAAGTTGAACAGCTCCAGGGAGGTGCAGAGGTCTTCATGCATCGCCAGCTCCTCCTTCATCTTGACGTCGCGCAAGCCATCGGAGAAGGCCGAGATGATGGCTTCCTCGGACACCTTGGGATCTTGAGGCGCGCACTGTTGAAGTGCTGGATGTACTTTTGCAGGGTCTCCCCAGGTTGCTGCGTGATGCGGCGCATGTCGCTCACGGCGGGCGGCCGGTCGCGAGTACCTTGGAAGTTGGCGATGAAGCGGGTGCGCATCTGGCCCCAGGAGGAGATCGTGCCTGGAGCCAGATTCAGGAGCCAGGTGCGAGCTCCTTCCTTCAACGCCATGGGGAACCAGTTCGCCATGACCTTTTCATCCCCGCTGGCAGCTTCGATGCCCAGCTCATAGAGCTGGAGGAACTCTGCGGGATCAGTCGTGCCCTCGTAGCAAGGAGGCAGGTCTGGCTTGAACTTGCCGGGCCACGCGACGCTAGCAGCTCGGTGGTGTAGGCGCGGCAACCTGCGGTGGCCACGGGAGGCTTCGGTTGAGGGAGAGCTTGGCCTTGCGGGTCCCCTTGCGCTGCAGCTGGGAGTAGCGCGGCGTCTTGACGTGCCGGAGCTTGAGCAGGGTCACGGCGAGCCGGTGCAGGAAGCGCCCGGGCAGCCTCCTGCGGCCGAGGGACTTCTTGGCAGCTCCGATCTTGCCGGGCTGGCGCCTGACGGAGCGGGTTCCGCCCAGGGGCCGCGCGCCTTGGAGCCATGGCATCTTCTTAGAGAGGAGGCGGTTGATACGCCCCCGGAGCTTCATTGCCCGCGCGGGGCGGGGTGCGGCGCAGCGGAGCGGACGGCGCAGGAGAGCCCCCTGCAGCACGGACGAGCTCGGCAACGCGGTCGAGCCACTCTTCGTAGACGTCGTCGACAGGACGGTAGCGCAGGAGCTCGTTTGCTGCGATGAGAGCAGCTCGAGCCTCCAAGGGTGCGCGGAGCGCGCGGGACGAAGAGCCGGCGGGTGTGAGTGATGGAGTAGCGGTGCGGCCGTCTTGCCGCACGGACGGGTGCTAAGACGATGCCTGTTGCTCGTTCCTCGTCGGGCCGGTGGCGGCGTTGACGGCGGGCGACGGGGAACGACGAGGACGCCCACCGACGGGAGCTGTCTGGGTGACGCGGGAAGCGATGGCGGCCCGGCGCTCGGCGCGGGCCCGACGAGCGTCATACATGGATGCGACGGTCGGAGGAGAGCGGAGCGGTGGAAGACAGATTCCGGCGCACCCCTACCTGGCGCGCCAAATGTCGGATTTCGAGGGTTCCGGCAAACCCTTAAGGTTCGAACTCTGGGGTGCGCACGGAGATGATGCCCTCTACCTCTCCGTCTCGCAAGGATCTAAACTACAGAAAGAACAACACAAGAGACACAGGGTTTATACTGGTTCGGGCCACCGATGTGGTGTAATACCCTACTCCAGTGTGGTGTGTGGATTGCCTCTTGGGCTGATGATGATGATGAACAATACAAGGGAGAACGGCCTTGCGAGGGCCTGTTCTTGGCTAGGACGATGAACTGCTAGGAGGAGTTCAGCCGCCCTTCTCTCTCTTTCTCTACTTGTTCTCTGCTTGCTCGGACTCTAGGTTCTGCTGGCCTGATTGCCCGATGCTAACTTGCTAGACTCCTCGATCTCTAGATCTCTAGATCTCTAGATCTCTAGATCTCTAGATCTCTAGATGCCTCTACCCTGGGGGTGGCTAGTCCTATTTATAGTCAAAGGCCTTGGGCCTCTTCCCAAATATTGAGCGGGAAGGGCGCCAACAATTGGCCAATTTGAAGGGGAACATCTGGTACACTTATCCTGACTAAAGTTGGTCCTCGTATGCCAAAGGCCCTGTGGTGACGCCGTTCTGGGCTCCACGATGAGCTCATTCCCACTGTTGGACTAGTCTTGGTCTCGTTGCACCGAACGAGAGACGGACGGACATAAGTTCCCGCTTCAAAAGCCGGTATACTACGTATCCACTGTCCTCACTCCATGCAAATCACGGTACCCACATTATCAAAAGATAGCATACGCGGTCTTCATGGCATCCCGAAAACTAAGACACTACTTTCAAGAGTGTTCAATTACGGTGGCCTCTGAAGTACCACTCAACGACATAATAAATAACCGCGATGCCATGGTCCGGATTGCTAAATGGGCTATTGAGCTCCTCCCATTCGACATAACATACAAACTACGGCGAGCTATTAAGTCACAAGTACTGGTTGATTTCGTCGCCGAATGGACAGAAGCCGAACTCCCTAAAGAGTACGGCGGGAGGCATTCACGATCTTCCAAGCTATACCCCATTACGGGTACATGAAGCTCAAAATGTCCAGGCCCAATGGAATCATCACTCTAGCTAGTGATCCGGACATAGCACTCCGCGCAGAAAATAAAAGCGCCGCACTGGGCCTCGAGGCGTTATCCGAAGCCCTTGTGGCCGAAGAACTAACTGCGCTGCGCTCCACAGTGGACAGGGACGACGTGATACTCGACAGAAGACCCAAGTCCACCTCTTTTGAACCAACAGACGAAATAGTCAAATTCCAGGTCCACCCAACGGACCCTACAAAAATAGCATCCATCGGGGCACAGTTGAACCCCACAATAGACGCCGCACTGCGGGAGTTCTTGCACGAGAATTGGGACGTATTCACCTGGCATCCTTCAGACATGCTAGGAATCCCACGCAGGCTGGCCGAGCACAGCCTTAACATTCTAAAGGGGTTCAAGCCGGTCAAGCAGACTCTCCGTCGTTTCTCTGAGCCTAAGCGACAAGCCATGGGAGAAGAGCTAGCCAAGTTACTTGAGGCTGGATTCATTAGAGAAATAAAACATCCGGATAGGCTCGCAAACCTGGTGATGGTACCAAAGAAGGACAAATCCTGGTGCCTATGTGTCGATTTCAAGGACCTTAACAAGGCTTGACCCAAGGATCCCTTCCCCCTCTCCCGCATTGATCAAATTATCGGCGCTACCATAGGACACGACTCATTGTGTTTCCTCGACGCATACTCCGGATACCATCAAATTAAGATGGAGGAGTCTGATCAAGCCGCACCGGCATTTATCACTCCATACGGCCCCTTCTGTTTTAACACCATGCCTTCCGGGCTCAAAAACGCCGGTGCAACCTATCAACGCATGATTCAGACATGCCTGGAAACACAAATCGACAAAACAGTGGAGGCATACATAGATGATGTGGTCATTAAAACCAGACACGTCGAATCCTTAATAGGCGACTTCAGGCTCACGTTCAACAATCTCCGAACATATGACATCAAGATCAATCCGGAAAAATACGTTTTCGGCGTGCCCGCCGGAAAGCTCTTGGGCTTCATCGTCTCCAATAGAGGAATTGAAGCAAATCCGGCTAAAATCCGAGCTCTGTCATAGTTGGCTATCCCAACAGACCTCAAGCAAATCCAGAAATTAACTAGATGTGTGGCTTTCTTAAGCCGCTTTATCTCCCGATTAGGAGAAAAGGCAGTACCTCTTTATCGCCTTCTTCGACGCACCGAACACTTTGAGTGGACGGATGCGGCCATGGCTGGATTGGAAGAAATAAAGGCCGTCTTGGCCAGCAACCCAATCTTGGCCGCGCCAAATATCGGTGAACCAATGCTGTTATATATAGCGACAACACACCAAGTTGTAAGCGTAGTGCTCATCGTCGAACGAGAGACGGACGGACATAAGTTCCCGCTTCAAAAGCCGGTATACTACGTATCCACTGTCCTCACTCCATGCAAATCACGGTACCCACATTATCAAAAGATAGCATACGCGGTCTTCATGGCATCCCGAAAACTAAGACACTACTTTCAAGAGTGTTCAATTACGGTGGCCTCTGAAGTACCACTCAACGACATAATAAATAACCGCGATGCCATGGTCCGGATTGCTAAATGGGCTATTGAGCTCCTCCCATTCGACATAACATACAAACTACGGCGAGCTATTAAGTCACAAGTACTGGTTGATTTCGTCGCCGAATGGACAGAAGCCGAACTCCCTAAAGAGTACGGCGGGAGGCATTCACGATCTTCCAAGCTATACCCCATTACGGGTACATGAAGCTCAAAATGTCCAGGCCCAATGGAATCATCACTCTAGCTAGTGATCCGGACATAGCACTCCGCGCAGAAAATAAAAGCGCCGCACTGGGCCTCGAGGCGTTATCCGAAGCCCTTGTGGCCGAAGAACTAACTGCGCTGCGCTCCACAGTGGACAGGGACGACGTGATACTCGACAGAAGACCCAAGTCCACCTCTTTTGAACCAACAGACGAAATAGTCAAATTCCAGGTCCACCCAACGGACCCTACAAAAATAGCATCCATCGGGGCACAGTTGAACCCCACAATAGACGCCGCACTGCGGGAGTTCTTGCACGAGAATTGGGACGTATTCACCTGGCATCCTTCAGACATGCTAGGAATCCCACGCAGGCTGGCCGAGCACAGCCTTAACATTCTAAAGGGGTTCAAGCCGGTCAAGCAGACTCTCCGTCGTTTCTCTGAGCCTAAGTGACAAGCCATGGGAGAAGAGCTAGCCAAGTTACTTGAGGCTGGATTCATTAGAGAAATAAAACATCCGGATAGGCTCGCAAACCTGGTGATGGTACCAAAGAAGGACAAATCCTGGTGCCTATGTGTCGATTTCAAGGACCTTAACAAGGCTTGACCCAAGGATCCCTTCCCCCTCTCCCGCATTGATCAAATTATCGGCGCTACCATAGGACACGACTCATTGTGTTTCCTCGACGCATACTCCGGATACCATCAAATTAAGATGGAGGAGTCTGATCAAGCCGCACCGGCATTTATCACTCCATACGGCCCCTTCTGTTTTAACACCATGCCTTCCGGGCTCAAAAACGCCGGTGCAACCTATCAACGCATGATTCAGACATGCCTGGAAACACAAATCGACAAAACAGTGGAGGCATACATAGATGATGTGGTCATTAAAACCAGACACGTCGAATCCTTAATAGGCGACTTCAGGCTCACGTTCAACAATCTCCGAACATATGACATCAAGATCAATCCGGAAAAATACGTTTTCGGCGTGCCCGCCGGAAAGCTCTTGGGCTTCATCGTCTCCAATAGAGGAATTGAAGCAAATCCGGCTAAAATCCGAGCTCTGTCATAGTTGGCTATCCCAACAGACCTCAAGCAAATCCAGAAATTAACTAGATGTGTGGCTTTCTTAAGCCGCTTTATCTCCCGATTAGGAGAAAAGGCAGTACCTCTTTATCGCCTTCTTCGACGCACCGAACACTTTGAGTGGACGGATGCGGCCATGGCTGGATTGGAAGAAATAAAGGCCGTCTTGGCCAGCAACCCAATCTTGGCCGCGCCAAATATCGGTGAACCAATGCTGTTATATATAGCGGCAACACACCAAGTTGTAAGCGTAGTGCTCATCGTCGAACGAGAGACGGACGGACATAAGTTCCCGCTTCAAAAGCCGGTATACTACGTATCCACTGTCCTCACTCCATGCAAATCACGGTACCCACATTATCAAAAGATAGCATACGCGGTCTTCATGGCATCCCGAAAACTAAGACACTACTTTCAAGAGTGTTCAATTACGGTGGCCTCTGAAGTACCACTCAACGACATAATAAATAACCGCGATGCCATGGTCCGGATTGCTAAATGGGCTATTGAGCTCCTCCCATTCGACATAACATACAAACTACGGCGAGCTATTAAGTCACAAGTACTGGTTGATTTCGTCGCCGAATGGACAGAAGCCGAACTCCCTAAAGAGTACGGCGGTACTCCAATTGGATCATGCACTTTGACGGCTCTAAAATGTTGGCTGGTCTGGGGGCAGGCGTCTTCCTGACATCCCCCACCGGAGATACAATCCAATACATACTCCAAATATTATACACAGACTCCAACAATGCAGCAGAATATGAGGCCCTGTTACATGGTCTCCGGATGGCAGTCTCCATGGGCATTCAACGCCTAGACGTGTGTGGGAATTCGAACCTTGCAATATCTCAAATAAATGGAGACTTCGACGCCAAGGATCCGAAAATGGCAGCTTACCACAACGTCGTCCTCAAAATGTCAGCTCGGTTCGAGGGGCTCAAATTCCACCATGTGGTCCGAGAAAAAAATCAAGCGGCGGATATCCTCGCCCCCATCGGTGCTAAGCGCGACCCTATCCCACCTAATATCTTCTTGGAAAGGTTGTTTAAGCCATCCGTGGTATGGGAAGGAGAGACCGGCAACAACAGTCCGGACCCGGCCACAACGCCGGATACCGAACACTCTGACGTAATCGGAGGCTCTGCCACCGAAATAACACCTTCGGCCCACGTGATTATGGTTGTCATCGCCCCGTGGACAGAACCCTTCTTAGCCTATGTCGGATCGGGGGTTCTGGCAAACCCTTAAGGTTCAAACTCTAGGGTGCGCGCGGAGATTCTGCCCTCTACCTCTCCGTCTTGCAAGGATCTAAACTACAGAAAGAACAGCACAAACAACACAGAGTTTATACTAGTTCGGGCCACCGTTGTGGTGTAATACCCTACTCTAGTTTGTGGGTGGATGGATTGCCTCTTGGGCTGATGATGATGATGATCAATACAAAGGAGAACAGCCTCGCGAGGGCCTATTCTTGGCTAGGACGATGAACTGCTAGGGAAGTTCAGCCGCCCTTCTCTCTCTTTCTCTCTACTTGCCCTATGATTGCTCTCTCTCTCGATCATGCCTCCATTATCCCTCCATTATGCCTCTCTACCCTGGGGGTGGCTAGTCCTATTTATAGGCAAAGGCCCTGGGCCTCTTCCCAAATATTGAGCGGGAAGGGCGCCAACAATTGGCCAATTTGAAGGGGAACATCTGGTACACTTATCCTGACCAAAGTTGGTCCTCGCCTGCCAAAGGCCCTGTGGTGACGCCGTTCTGGGCTCCATGATGAGCTCATTCCCAGCGTTGGACTGGTCTTGGTCTCGTTGCACCGAAATGGATGCCTTTCCTTGATCCTCTCGCCTGCGCTTGCCCCCTTTGCACCAAAGAGGAAAGGGAGGACACTGTGCGGTCTGGCGCCCGCCTGGCACCCTTGGTCGTCATGGCTTGCGTCATGGGCACCTCGCGAGGTACCCTGCCTTGATCTCTCCGCCTCCTCATGAGCCAGCCTGAGGAGGCCGCGCCTGAGGAAGCGTTGCGTCGTCCTCCCCGTGAGGCTTGGCCCCTCGCGAGGGTCTTGAGTCTCGTGTTGATGAAGGTGGGCCGTACTGGGCCTCCATTCGAGCCACGCCGCAGGCCGCAGGCAGGCAAGTCTGGGGACCCCCGTTCCCAGAACGCCGACAGCCTACCTAACTAGGCAAGAACTCCATGAGGACCCAAACGAGGCACGTTGCATTGTGCGACGGCCTAAAGCCTACAAGGTCCACGAGGGAGAGCTTTATAAGAAAAGCATTACCGTAGTACTTCAAAGGTGCATCTCCGAAGAGGAAGGACGTCAACTTTTGGCAGAAATTCATGCTGGACTCGGGGGCCACCACGCCGTAGCTCGGGCCCTTGTAAGCAAGGCCTTCCGTACAGATTTTTACTGGCCGACGGCCCGAGCAGACGCACAGGACCTCGTCCAACGTTGCGTCGGTTGCCAGCTTTTTGCAAACAAAGCCATCTGCCACCTACTGCTCTCTGAACAATCCCCATTACTTGGCCCTTCGCTGTCTGGGGGCTTGATATGGTCGGACCCCTTAAAGGAGGAAGCCATAAGAAAAAGTACCTATTGGTCATGGTGGATAAGTTCACCAAATGAATAGAAGCCAAACCAGTTAAAACGGCCGAGTCCAGACCAGTGATAGACTTCATATCCGGGGTTGTACACCGTTACAGCGTCCCCCATAGCATCATCACCGATAACGGCTCAAACTTTACAGCCGACGAGGTAAAAACTTGGTGTGGCAACATGGGCATTAAGCTCGATTATGCCTCCGTCTATCACCCCCAATCAAACGGTCAGGTCAAGTGAGCAAATGGTCTCATTATGAGCAGCATTAAACCCAGATTAGTGTGATCCTTGAAGGAATCAGATACGCACCGGGTTGAGGAGCTCGGCTCTGTACTATGGGGGCTGCGGACCACGTTGAATCGCACTACCGGATACACACCATTTTTTATGGTGTACGGCGCAGAGGTGGTACTACCCTGCGACATCATTCATGACTCACCTCGAGTGCGCATGTACGAAGAGAAAGAAGCCGAGCTTGATCGGCAGGACAGTTTGGACGCCCTAGAGGAGGAGCGTGACATGGCAAAAGCCCGCTCCGCATTCTATCAGCAACATGCTCGATGGTATCAAAGCAGAGAAGTACGGGCCAAAACTTATAACGTTGGCGAACTCGTTCTACGCCTACCAGAGAAGAAAAAGGACAAGCTCAAGCCCAAATGGGAAGGTCCCTTCATTATTGACAAAGTTCTGACTGGTGGAGCGTACCGTCTGCGGGATGCATCGGACAATCGACTCGAGCCAAACCCATGGAATGCGGCCAGACTCCGAAGGTTTTATGCCTAGTGCCGGACTTTGTGTTCGTCTCCTTACCTCCGTCAATTACATACATATATATATATATATATATATATATATATATATATATATATATATATATATGTATATGTGTATATATATATATATATCTGTTACTTGTCTTTTCTTTCTTTCTTTCTTCCCTTTTTCTTCACGGCCTTAAAAGGTTAAAATGTGTCTTGACTACACAATCTTGATGCGCTAGGCGTGCTCATTATACTTGGGGGCTTCTTATACAAAAGCTTAATATAACTATGTTCCGGGCTGTATGCCCCCCGCAAATGTGTTACTTTTCCACATGTACCTTTTCTTCGCCATTATATGCATCGATATGACTTAAGTTTTGGCCAAGCTGGGTTGCCTAGCTCTTGTGTTTATGCCCTACGTTCCCATTAATTCGGCTAGGGCATAAGGGGAGCACCTCTGCAATTGTTACTGTCGGGTCAGCCGGATGCGTACCTCAGACTGGGTGAAGCCTAAAGCTAGCGTTCTTAAGGGAATATTCGGCCGGTGAACAAAATATGACTTTTACTTATTTCAAAACATGCCCCCAAATGTTTATATCCCGCATCTCTTTTCGTAGTTCGGGCATGCACATTAATGCATGCGTGCCCAGGGAAAGGAACCCTTAACGGAACTATTCTCCCTAGAAGATGTTTCTTACTATCCATGTAATATAACATAGCTAGTTGGGTACTTGTCTGTTCAAGCACTTATGACCCCTACGCCTGGTTTCCACGCGTACCCCGGTTTTTACATAACTGAGCGGGTATTCGGATACACTCTAGACTGTCGGGTCCGGAGGTCGAAGCGAAAAGGTCCACCATGACAAATGATTTACAATCCGGCTAGGGACAATATATGTCACTTGAAGTACACCGTCATTTAGACTGACTAAATTATTCTTCTATACCATCCAACATGTTGTCTAGCCTACAATCCTGTTGGGAATACTTTGCAGCTAATTTCACCTGGTCATACACCAAACTGACAGGGATCTCTTTCCCATCAGACCCCATAGGTCCGACTTCGGCCATGTGGTTCGGGTCAGCCTTGGTATATTGAGTCTTCACCATGGCCCAGGCTTCCCTTGCACCTTGTCGGCAGGCAGATATCTTCCATAATTGGAAGTGACGCCGTGCTCCCTTGAGCATCTCTATGAGCTCCCCCATGCCTCCTGGTAGGGAGGCGGATGGCCACAAGGCCTGGGCAATGCCCTGCATCACCTGTCGAACTTGTTCGTGCAGTTGTGAGAGCTCTCGCAGAAGATCACCCGCAGACCCGGGCATCTCCTCTGCGGGACAACCCGTCAGCATACCTACAGATATAACTCTATTAACCAGTTTCTTCGCCGAACTCTATAAAAGTTCGTTCACGCACTTACTAAAAATGATGCGTCGAAGCCTCTTATTCTCCTTTACAGAGTCAGCAAGCTGGGCCCGAACATCTTTCAGTTCAACGCCCAGCCGGGTATTGGCATCTTGGAGATCATTTTTCTCCCGCCTAACCTGTGTAAGCACGCGCTCGCCAGCCTTTAGTTGTCGTTGAGCATGTTGCTCATCCCCCCATACGACCTTCGGATTCACTCCGGGATCAT
The DNA here is from genome assembly GCA_032464435.1 of Aegilops umbellulata. Classification (NCBI taxonomy): domain Eukaryota; kingdom Viridiplantae; phylum Streptophyta; class Magnoliopsida; order Poales; family Poaceae; genus Aegilops; species Aegilops umbellulata. The sequence continues at coordinate 223,587,224 of CP136056.1, read as the reverse complement.
CTGCAGAATTTTTTGTTAAATTTGCATGCATGTCGCATACTAACCGGCACATGTCATTCTTTTTGATAGAAACAAGTGTTACCAGATGGGGCCTTCTCAGACTCCTTCATTGCAGCAACTGCGGCCCGTAGCTGGGCTTTGCACTCCTCCTGCTCTTGAGACAACTGGGTATTCTTCTCTGTAAGAACCTACGCAAATAATGATCCTTAAATCAGTTGTGTCAATGGTTTCAAGTCTCAGGGGCTACTGATATACATAATTATCAGATTTTCTTACCCGTATATCCTTTACATACTGGTATGTGGCTCTGGCAAGCCATTTTGAGCAGCTCGGATGTACGTGTCTCCTGAGTTGAAGGCATCGAACGCCTCTTCAAAGAAACAAGGGTAGCGGAGTATGGCCCGGTGACGCCTGTGATTCATGGCACTCTCCACTTTGGAATTCGTAGCGGACAGCCTATCTGCATCCTCTGTAGGAGGAACATCCGGCGTTGTCCCCACGTTAGCATCTCCCTCTAAGTCCGGCTCTAGAGCCCGGCTGGTGGAGGCGTGGCCGGCAGGCTCTCCGGATACGGTCCGGCGAGCGTTTTCCTGCCAGGAACCATGGACGTCATTATATTTTCAAGACGACAACCATGGAGTAGGGTTCTTTTTCATACCTCTGTGACGGCATGTTAGTCCTGACTACCTTCCTTTAAGCCTACCCGGTTTCGGTGCCCCTTGTGGGTGAGTCACTGCGGGTTCGGCATGGCGTCCTGAGGGCCTTCCCTGTAAGACACCATATGTGTGCGGTAGGTGAAGTGCAAAAAAAGGGATCCTTCTCGGAAGTTGGGACTCCGGTTTTACTTACATGCGATGCAGGGAGCAGTCCAGGATAATCGGCTATGATGGCCACCAAGGCACCGTCGCAGCTTAACTGATAGAACGTCCTGTCGATGAGCTCCACAAATGTGTCCGGATCTTCTTCGAGTCCAGGGTCGAGGGCCCGGTCAGGGTCCTCTGGTTGTGGAGACGGGTTGTGGACCTCCCTCATAGCTTTTCGCAGTTCCTGCTATGAAATATCAAGGTAAATACTTATGACGAAGAATGCGGGAAGGTCTGGAGTAAAAAGTAGCAGCTCACCCAGTTTGGGGGGTTGTACATGGAGAATCCATCCCGTGGCTTAATGCGGATGAACTCCTCTTCCTCTCCTTTATATAAATCGGACAGTATTTTCGCTAGAGCAGCGACGGAGTCCGGACCTTTACGACCGCAGTGGGTGGCATCGTCTTCTCCATTGAAGTTCCACATGGGTTGTCCCCGATATTGAAGTGGTTGCACCCCCCGCATTATACATATTGACATAACTTCGATTATTGTCAATCCTGATTTGGCCAGCGCTTTTATCCAGCCCATCAGGTAAAGGACCTCTCTGTTATCTTCCACCTGGGGGCTCCGAGGGCGCCAGCTGCGGCGTTTCTTCAAAGGGGCGTTATTGAACTCAGGAAGGCCCATCCGAATAGGGTCCGGAAGGGGGATGTCCTCCATATAAAACCACTCCGAAGGCCAGTCTTCGGATGTCTTCTTTGGAGTACCGGACAGGTATCCGGTCCCGGCGATGCGCCATATCTCAGCTCCGCCCACTTGATATATTGACCCCTCCTGTGTACTGGGTACGAGGCAGAATAGCCTTTTCCATAGCTTGAAATGAGCTTCGTAGCCCAAAAACAGCTCGCAAAGGGCGACATAGCCAACGATGTGTAATATGGAGGCGGGAGTAAAGTTATGAAGCTGGAGGCCATAGAACTCCAGGAGCCAGCAGAGGAACGGATGGATTGGAAATCCAAGTCCCCTTAATAAGTAAGGGACGAGGCATACCCGCTCCCCCATGGATGGGTTGGGAAAGCTCTCCGCTTGCTCCCTGCCGTTGTAAGTGGCTAGTCCGGCTCAGACGGGGACCATATACGCAGGAGGGAGAAACCCCTGGGTCTGTAACTCTACTAATTGGATGTGGGGGACGGAACACTTCTTCCAATTGCCTGGCTTAGGGCTACGGGAGCGAGAGGAGGAGCTGTGATGGCCGGCCATGATGGGATGGACTTTTCCGGGCGCGCTTTGATGGATACTGGCTGTGGGAGGATGGTGTGATCTGGATCTAAGGATCCCCGGCTCTTTAAATAGACGATTTACTCACATGGTTAGGGTGGCAAGTGTAAAAATGCCCCGACTTCTCGCATTCGCTCGACACGTGGAGGATAGCCATTATTAGGCACTGAAGCCAAGGAGTGCAACATTCATGGGAAGCCGGACACTACTCGACAGGTACTCAGAATTTGGAGAAGAACCCGCCTTGCAATGCCGAAGACAATGTGCGCGCCGGACTCATCGTCATTGAAGCCTGGTTCAGGGGCTACTGAGGGAGTCCTGGATTAGGGGGTCCTCGGACAGCCGTACTATATACTTTGGCCGGACAGTTGGACTATGAAGATACAAGATTGAAGACTTTGTCCCATGTCCGGGTGGGACTCTCCTTTGCGTGGAAGGCAAGCTTGGCAATTCGGATATGTAGATCTCCTCCCTTGTAACCGACTCTGTGTAACCCTAGCCCCCTTCGTTGTCTATATAAACCGGGGGGTTTAGTCCATAGGACAAGAACAATCATAATCATAGGCTAGCTCCTAGGGTTTAGCCTCTATGATCTCGAGGTAGATCAACTCTTGTAATACTCATATCATCAAGATCAATCAAGCAGGAAGTAGTGTATTACCTCCATCGAGAGGGCCCGAACCTGGGAAAACATTGTGTCCCCCGCCTCATGTTACCATCCGCCTTAGACGCACAGTTCAGGACCCCCTACCCGAGATCCGCCGGTTTTGACACCGACACCCTCCTCCACAGTTTACGCCTCCGGTCATATTCACGTAGTGCTTAGGCGAGCCCTACGCGGATCACTTAAGCATCACCGTCACCAAGCCGTCGTGCTGACGGAACTCTCCCTCGACACTTCGCTGGATCAAGAGTTCGAGCGACTTCATCGAGCTGAACGTGTGCAGAACTCGGAGGTGCCGTACGTTCGGTGCTTGATCGGTCAGAACGAGAAGAAGTTCGAGTACATCAACCGCGTTGTCAAACGCTTCCGGTTTCGGTCTACGAGGGTACGTGGACACACTCTCCCCCTCTCGTTGCTATGCATCTCCTAGATAGATCTTGCGTGATAGTAGGATTTTTTTGAAATTGCATGCTACGTTCCCCAACAGTGGCATCCGAGCCAGGTCTATGCGTAGATGATATGCACGAGTAGAACACAAAGAGTTGTGGGCGATAATATTCATACTGCTTACCACCAACGTCTTATTTTGATTCGGCGGTATTGTTGGATGAAGCAGCCCGGACCAACCTTACATGACCACGTTCATGAGACCGGTTCCACCGACAAACATGCAACTTGTTTTGCATAAAGGTGGCTGGCGGGTGTCTGTTTCTCCAACTTTAATTGAATTGAATTTGACTACGGCCGGTCCTTGTTGAAGGTTAAAATAGCACACTTAACAAAAAAATTGTTGTGGTTTTGATGCGTAGGTAAGAACGGTTCTTGATAGAAGCCCATAGCAGCCACGTAAAACTTGCAACAACAAAGTAGAGAACATCTAACTTGTTTTTGCAGGGCATGTTGTGATGTGATATGGTCAAGAAATGATGTCATATAAGTTATTGTATGAGATGATCATGTTTTGTAAAAGTTATCGGCAACTGGCAGGAGCCTTATGGTTGTCACTTTATTGTATAAAATGCAATCGCCATGTAATCGCTTTAATTTATCACTATGCGGTAGCGGTAGTTGTAGAAGCAATAGTTGGCGAGACGACAATGACGCTACGATGGAGATCAAGGTGTCAAGCCGGTGACGATGGAGATCATGACGGTGCTTTGGAGATGGAGATCAAAGGCACAAGATGATGATGGCCATATCATGTCACATATTTTGATTGCATGTGATGTTTATCTTTTATGCGTCTTATTTTGCTTAGTACGGCGGTAGCATTATAAGATGATCCCTACTAAATTTCAAGGTATAACTGTTCTCCCTGAGTATGCACCATTGCGACAGTTCATCGTACCGAGACACCACATGATGATCGGGTGTGATAATCTCTACGTTCACATACAACGGGTGCAAGACAGTTTGGCACATGCGGAATACTCTGGTTAAACTTGATGAGCCTAGCATGTACAGACATGGCCTCGAAACACTGGAGACCGAAAGGTCGAACGTGAATCATATAGTAGATATGATCAACATAGAGATGTTCACCATTGAAGACTACTCCTTCTCACATGATGATCGGACATGGTTTAGTTTATTTGGATCATGTAATCATTTAGATGACTCGAGGGGTGTCTATCTAAGTGGGAGTCTTAAGTAATATGATTAATTGAACTTAATTTATCATGAACTTAGTCTTGATAGTATTTGCATCACTACTACAGGATGCTACTAGCGCGACACTACGATCAGAGACCCTTCGACGAAACTGTGTGCGATGCCATAATCGCAAACGGTGGTGTAAAAAACCATCAAAAAAGGTGCAAAACATTTGCGATGGAGGATGCATCAAACACGGTTCAGATTTTAGTTGTGTGTGTGATTCAGGGCATACGGTTTAGTTCAATTAACAGTTTTCGATGAGGAGGAACAAAAGAAACGGGCAGCCAGATGAAGGCGTGTGTGATGTACAACATACGGTTCACTCGGATGAACTGTTTGTGATTAGGCAACACAAAAGAAACGGGCAGCCAGCTGAAGGTGTGTGCGATATACAGCATACGGTTCACTCGGATGAACTGTTTGCGTTGACACATGAGAACAGAAACGGTTCAAATGAACAAGATGTGTGTGATACGCGGCAAACAGGTCTGTAATCAGAAATGTGTGTGAATACCGATAATAACACAGACAGTTGCTGCTAACAAGACATGAACCTGAGGTGAGGTTCAGCCAGTTGCCTCATCCAGGCCCCGTGCCAGGATACGGGACTTGTTCTCTAGGCATCCTGCTTCATCCTTCCGTAGTAGGGGTCGATGATGGCTGAGGCGAGTTCGACCAGGGAGTCCTTCTTCGTGTTGCCCCAGACCCTGTAGTGGTCACAGATTTCGAAAAGGTTCTTGCAGGCCAAGCCCGTAACACTGAGAGCTTTTACATCGTTGACAAGACCACTATTTTCAAGTAAAAGGGCAATAAAAGAAAGGGAACTTCAAGAAGAATGGCAAGCAAGTTGCCACTCCCGTGAAGAAGCCCAAAGCTAGACCTAAGCCTGAAACTGAGTGCTTCTACTGCAAAGGGAAAGGTCACCGGAAGCGGAACTACCCCAAATACTTGGCAGATAAGAAGGATGGCAAAGTGAAAAAAAGTATATTTGATATACATGTTATTGATGTGTACTTTACTAGTGTTCATAGTAACCCCAGGTATTTGATACGGGTTCAGCTGCAAAGATTAGTAACTCGAAACAGGAGTTGCAAAATGAACAAAGACTAGTTAAGGGCAAGGTGATTGTTGGAAATGATTCCAAGGTTGATAAGATCACCATCGCACACTTGATAACCCACAGGTATAGGGGATCGCAACAGTTTTCGATGGTAGAGTATTCAACCCAAATTTATTGATTCGACACAAGGGAGCCAAAGATTATTCTCAAGTATTAGCAGTTGAGTTGTCAATTCAACCACACCTGGATAACTTAGTATCTGCAGCAAAGTATTTAGTAGCAAAGTAGTATGGAAGTAACGGTAACGGTGGCAAAAGTAACAGTAATAGTTTTGTAGTGATTGTAATAGTAGAAACGGAAAAGTAAATAAGCGAAGAACAATATGTGAAAAGCTCGTAGGAATTGGATCGCTGATGGAGAATTATGCCGGATGCGGTTCATCATGTAACAGTCATAACATAGGGTGACACAGAACTAGCTCCAATTCATCAATGTAATGTAGGCATGTATTCCGAATATAGTCATACGTGCTTATGGAAAAGAACTTGCATGACATATTTTGTCCTACCCTCCCGTGGCAGCGGGTCCTAACGGAAACTAAGGGATATTAAGGCCTCCTTTTAATAGAGTACCGGACCAAAGCATTAACACATAGTGAATACATGAACTCCTCAAACTACGGTCATCACCGGGAGTGGTCTCGATTATTGTCATTTCGGGGTTGCCGGATCATAACACATAGTAGGTGAATATAGACTTGCAAGAGAGGATCAAGAACTCACATATATTCATGAAAACATAATAGGTTCAGATCTGAAATCAAGGCACTCGGGCCCTAGTGAAAAGCATTAAGCATAGCAAAGTCATAACAACATCAATCTTAGAACATAGTGGATACTAGGGATCAAACCCTAACAAAACTAACTCGATTACATGATAAATCTCATCCAACCCATCACCATCCATCAAGCCTGCGATGGAATTACTCACGCACGGTGGTGAGCATCACGAAATTAGTGATGGAGGATGGTTGATGATGATGATGGTGACGGATTCCCCTCTCCGGAGCCCCGAACGGACTCCGGATCAGCCCTCCCAAGAGAGTTTAGGGCTTGGCGGCGGCTCCGTATCGTAAAACACGATGAATCTTTCTCTCTGATTTTTTTCTCCCCGAACATGAATATATAGAGTTGGAGTTGAGGTTGGTGGAGCTCCAGGGGGCCCATGAGGCAGGGGCGCGCCCCCCACCCTCGTGGAAAGGGTGTGGTCCCCCTGGCCTTGATTCTTTCGCTAGTATTTTTATTATTTCCAAAAATAATCTCTGTGAAGTTTCAGGTCATTCCGAGAACTTTTTTTCTGCACATAAATAACACCTTGGCAATTCTGCTGAAAATAGCGGCAGTCCGGGTTAGTTCCATTCAAATCATGCAAGTTAGAGTCCAAAACAAGGGCAAAAGTGTTTGGAAAAGTAGATACGACGGAGACGTATCAACTCCCCCAAGCTTAAACCTTTGCTTGTCCTCAAGCAATTCAGTTGATAAACTGAAAGTGATAAAGAAAAACTTTTACAAACTTGGTTTGCTCTTGTTGTTGTAAATATGTAAAGCCAGCATTCAAGTTTTCAGGAAAGATTATGAACTAACCACATTCAAAATAACACTTAGGTCTCATGTTTACTCATATCAATGGCATAATCAACTAGCGAGCAATAATAATAAATCTCGAATGACAACACTTTATCAAAACAATCATGATATGATATAACAAGATGGTATCTCGCTAGCCCTTTCTGAGGCCGCAAAACATAAATGCAGAGCACCTTTAAAGATCAAGGACTGACTAAACATTGTAATTCATGGTAAAAGAGATCCAGTCATAGCCATACCCAATATAAATTGATTGTAATGGATGCAAATGACAGTGGTGCTCTCCAGCTGGTGCTTTTTAATAAGAAGGTGATGACTCAACATAAAAGTAAATAGATAGGCCCTTGCAGAGGGAAGCAGGGATTTGTAGAGGTGCCAGAGCTCGATTTTAAAGCAGAGATAAATAATATTTTGAGCGGCATACTTTTATTGTCAACATAACAATCGAGAGATGGCGATATCTTCCATGCTACACACATTATAGGCGGTTCCCAAAAAGAATGGTAAAGTTTATACTCCCCCTCCACCAACAAGCATCAATCCATGGCTTGCTCGAAACAACGTGTGCCTCCAACTAACAACAGTCCTGGGGGAGTTTTGTTTGCAATTATTTTGATTTGATTTGCATAAAGCATGGGACTAGGCATCCCGGTGACCAACCATTTTCTCATGAGTGAGGAGCGGAGTCCACTCCTCTTGAGAATAACCCGCCTAACATGGAAGATAAGGACAGCCATAGTTGATACATGAGCTATTCGAGTATACAAAATAGAATTTCATTTGAAGGTTTGGAGTTTGGCACATACAAATTTACTTGGAACGGCAGGTAGATACCGCATATAGGAAGGTATAGTGGACTCATATGGCATAACTTTGGGGTTTAAGGGATTGGCTGCACAAGCAGTATTCCCGCTTAGTACAAGTGAAGGCTAGCAAAAGACTGGGAAGCAACCAACTAGAGAGCGACAACAGTCATGAACATGCATTAAAATTAATGAACATTGAGTGCAAGCATTAGTAGGATATAATCAACCATGAAGATAAATATCGTGAAGGCTATGTTGATTTTTTTTCAACTACATGCGTGAACATGTGCCAAGTCAAGTCACTTGAATCATTCAAAGGAGGATACCACCCTATCATACCACATCACAACCATTTTAATAGCATGTTGGCACGCAAGGTAAACCATTATAAACTCCTAGCTAATTAAGCATGGCATAAGCAACTATAATCTCTAATTGTCATTGCAAACATCTTTATTCATAATAAGTTGAATCAGGAACGACGAACTAATCATATTTACAAAAACAAGAGAGGTCGAGTTCATACCAGCTTCTCTCATCTCAACCAGTCCGTCATATATCATCATAATTGTCTTTCACTTGCACGACTGAATGATGTGAATAATAATAATAGTGCACATGCATTGGACTAAGCTGGAATCTTTGAGCATTCAATAAGCAGGAGAAGACAAGGCAATATGGGCTCTCGGTTAAATCAACAATAATGCATATAAGAGCCCTGTTAATAATTTCATTATGGTCTTCTCCTATCAACCCCCAAAGGAAAGAAAAGAAATAAAACTATTTACACGGGAAAGCTCCCAACAAGCAAAAGAAGAACAGGAAATCTTTTTGGGTTTTGTTTTTAATTATTACTACTACAGCAAGAAAGTAAACTAGCTTAAAGCTACAACTAATTTTTTTAGTTTTTCTTAAGATTTTTCACACACAAGAAGAAAGCATAAAATGGAAAATAAACTAGCATGGATATTATAGTGAAAGAGTATGAGCACCAACAACTAGCAATGAGTGTGTAAACATGAATGTAATGTCGGTGAGACATACGTACTCCCCCAAGCTTAGGCTTTTGGCCTAAGTTGGTCTATTGCCACGGCTGGCCGGGAGGATATCCAAAGTTGTAGTTGGGTCGTACTGAGATGCAGCAGTCATTGCATTGTGGGCTGCAGCTTGGAGGCGAGCTATCTCAGCCCTCCTCTCGTACTCGGTCGCCTCCTCCCTGGTTATGTAATATCTCCCCTTTGCCTGAAAGTCAAAGAAGGTAGAAGAAGGGAGAGCGACGTGATAGGTGCGTCGTCTGTCAAAGATTAGTCAATACTAGAGGAACTGACTGTTCCTCTCAACAAAACGACGACGAACCATAGCCTCATAATCTAAATAAGCAGGAGGCAACTCAATATCATCCTCACATATAGTTACACCAAGAAAATTAGCTAAACGGGTTGCATAAATTCTACCAAAGAATTCTCCATTAAATCTATTATTATGCAACCTACGTGAAACAATGGCTCCCAAATTATAATGTTTATCCCCTAACACAGCACTCCTGAGAACACTGGGGTCAGGGACACACATGTGGGATGCTTCATCCTTACCATTTATGCACCTACCTATGAAGAGAGCAAAATAATGTATAGCAGGAAAATGTATGCTCCCTATGGTAGCTTGTGCTATGTCTCTAGATTCCCCCACAGTTATACTAGCAAGAAAATCTCTAAATTCAGATTTGCGAGGTTCACTAGTACTACCCCATTGTGGAAGTTTGCAAGCAGTGGTAAAATCTCCTAAGTCCGTAGTATAAGAAATTTCATAAAGGTCAAACAGGACAGTTTGAGAATTGCGTGAAGATGAAAATTCAAACCTCCTCACAAAGGAACTAGTGAGATAGTGGTACTGACGGCACTTATCTGCCTCGAAGCTCACAAGATCAGCGTTATGCACATATGCGTTAAATTCTTCCTTGAGTCCTGCCTGATCCATGAAGTCCTCGGAAGGCCATTCACAAGGCCGCACTGGAGCGTCCCTTGGTGGTTCATCATCAGCATCGCGCATTGCAAGCCTGGGTCCTTTCTTCCTTGAAGGACCACCTTGGTACATTTTTCTAAACATATTTCTTCCTCAGAAAAATTTCTGATTTTTTTAGTAACTTCAAATAAAAGTGAACCATGCTCAACAAAACTGATAGCAACTACTCCCACAAGTGCCTAGAGACTATATCATGCATTAGAACTACTTCGAACCATATAAATTTGATATGCAAGCTCAAGAACATGGTCACCTAGACATCACAAATTTGCAATGAATAAAGCACTAGAACAAAAACTAATTGGACTAATGGAGGAGTTGCATACCAAGGAACAATCCCCCAAAGCAGTTTTGTGAGAGGTGCTTTGAGCAAGGAGATCGAAAATCGCAGCAAAATGAGCTAGAACTCGTGCTTGAGCTGGTTGGTGATTTTTTTGGGAGGAAGAAGGAGTGTGTGGGTGCAAGAATAAGTGGAGGGGAGCCACCATGGGCCCAGGAGACAGGGGGCACGCCCTGGACCCTCGTGGCCAGGTGCTTGCTCCCCCTGTTGTGTTCTCAGTGCCAAATATTCTCAAATATTCCAGAAAAATCATATTAAATTGGCAGGGCATTTGGAGAACTTTTATTTTCGGGGTATTTTTATATTGCACGGATAATTCAGAAAATAGACAAAAAATACTATTTTTACTTTATTTCAACTAAATAAAAGAAAGTAAAAAGAGGAAGGTTGTGCTTTCTAACTTCATCCATCTCATGCTCATCGAAAGGAATCCACTAACAAGGTTGATCAGGTCTTGTTAACAAACTCATTCCGAATCGCACGAAACCAGAGAAATTTCGAATAAAACTATGTTACCTCAACGGGGATATGCACATCCCCTATAATAAAAATATCATATTTCTTCTTGACAGTAGATAGAGGAAATTCAAAACCTCCAAAAATAATCGATGGAAATTTTCCAATAGAGTTGATACTATGAACTTGAGGTTGTTTCCTCAGAAAGTGTATCGTATGCTCATTACCATTAACATGAAAAGTGACATTCCCTTTGTTGCAATCAATAACAACCCCTGCAGTATTCAAAAAGGGTCTTCCAAGAATAATATACATACTATCGTCCTCGGGAATATCAAGAATAACAAAGTCCGTTAAAATAGTAATGTTTGCAACTACAACACGCACATCCTCACAAATACCGATAGGTATAGCAGTTGATTTATCAACCATTTGCAAAGATATTTCAGTAGGTGTCAACTTATTCAAATCAAGTCTACGTTATAAAGAGAGAGGCATAACACTAACACTGGCTCCAAGATCACATAAAGCAGTTCTAACATAATTTCTTTTAATAGAGCATGGTATAGTGGGTACTCCTGGATCTCCAAGTTTCTTTGGTATTCCACCCTTAAAAGTGTAGTTAGCAAGCATGGTGGAAATTTCAGCTTCCGGTATCTTTCTTTTAGTTCTTTCATATACTTAGCATATGTATTCATTTTGAGCATATCGGTTAATCGCATACGCAAAAAGATAGGTCTAATCATTTTAGCAAAGCGCTCAAAGTCCTCATCATCCTTTTTCTTGGATGGTTTGGGAGGAAAAGGCATGGGTTTCTGAAGCCATGGTTCTCTTTCTTTACCATGTTTCCTAGCAACAAAGTCTCTCTTATCATAACGTTGATTCTTTGATTGTGGGTTATCAAGATCAATAGCAGGTTCAATTTCTGCATCATTATCATTACAGGTTGAGCATCAACATGAACATCATCATTAGCATTATCACTAGGTTCATGTTCATCACTAGATTGTGTTTCAGCATCAGAAACAGAAATATCATTTGGATTCTTAGGTGGTTCAGCAATAGGTTCACTAGAAGCATGCAAAGTCCTATCATTTTTCTTTTTCTTCTTTTTAGAAGGACTAGGTGCATCTATATTATTTCTTTGGGAATCTTGCTCAATTCTCTTAGGATGGCCTTCAGGATACAGAGGTTCCTGAGTCATTTTACTAGTTCTAGTAGCCACTCTAACAGCATAGTCATTATTCTTACTATTTAATTCATTGAGCAAATCATTCTGAGCTTTAAGTACTTGTTCTACTTGAGTGGTAACCATAGAAGCATGTTTACTAATGAGTTTAAGTTCACCTTTAACTCTAGACATATAATCACCCAAGTGTTCAATCATATAAGCATTTTGTTTTAATTGTCTACCAAAATAAGCATTAAAATTTTCTTGTTTAACAATAAAATTGTCAAACTCATCTAAGCATTATCTAGCAGACTTATAGTGAGGAATGTCACCTTCATCAAATCTATAAAGAGAATTTACCTTTACTACGTGTGTCGGATTATCAAGACAAGGTGTTTATTCAAAGGGTGATGAATTAAAACCATGTATTTCTTCAATAGGCGGTAAATTAAGACCATGTATTTCTTCAATAGGAGGTAAATTCTTAACATCTTCAGCTTTTATAACTTTTTCTTTCATAGATTTCTTTGCCTCTTGCATGTCTTCAGGACTGAGAAATAGAACACCCCTTTTCTTCGGAGTTGGCTTAGGAGTTGGTTCAGGAAGTGTCCAATTATTTTCATTGGTCAACATATTATTCAATAGAATTTCAGCTTCATCTAGTGTTCTTTACCAGAAAACAGAACCATCACAACTATCCAGGTAGTCTCTGGAGGCATCGGTTAGTCCATTATAAAAGATATCAAGTATTTCATTTTTCTTAAGAGGATGATCAGGCAAAGCATTAAGTAATTGGAGAAGCCTCCCCCAAGCTTGTGGGAGACTCTCTTCTTCAATTTGCACAAAATTATATATTTCACTCAAAGCAGCTTGTTTCTTATGAGCAGGGAAATATTTAGCAGAGAAGTAATAAATCATATCCTAGGGACTATGCACACAACCAGGATCAAGAAAATTAAACCATGTCTTAGCATCACCCTTTAATGAGAACGGAAATATTTTAAGGATATAGTAATAGCGGGTTTTCTCATCATTAGTGAACAGGGTGGCTATATCATTTAATTTAGTAAGATGTGCCACAACAGTTTTAGATTCATAGCCATAGAAAGGATCAGATTCAACCAAAGTAATTATATCAGGATCAACAAAGAATTCATAATCCTTATCAGTAACAAAGATAGGTGAAGTAGCATAAGCAGGATCATATTTCATTCTAGCATTCAGAGTTTTTTGTTTCATCTTAGCTAATAATTTCTTAAGATCACTTCTATCATTGCAAGCAAGAAAGTCTCTAGCAGTTTCTTCATCCATAACATAGCCCTCAGGCACAACAGGCAATTCATATTTAGGGGGAGAATCTTCATCATCACTTTCATCAATATTATCAGTTTCAATAATTTCATTCTCTCTAGCCCTAGCAAGTTGTTCATCAAGAAATTCACCAAGTGGCACAGTAGTATCAAGCATAGAAGTAGTTTCATCATAAGTATCATGCATAGCAGAAGTGGCATCATCACTAACATGCGACATATCAGAATAAATAGCAGAAGCAGGTTTAGGTGTCACAAGCTTACTCAAAACAGAAGGTGAATCAAGTGCAGAGCTAGATGGTAGTTCCTTACCTCCCCTCGTAGTTGAGGGATAAATTTTTGTTTTCGTGTCTTTCAAGTTCTTCATAGTGACCAGCAGATGTAAATCCCAAGTGACCCAAAGAATAGAGCTATGCTCCTCTGCAACGGCGCCAGAAAATTAGTCCTGATAACCCACAAGTATAGGGGATCGCAACAGTTTTCGAGGGTAGAGTATTCAACCCAAATTTATTGATTCGACACAAAGGGAGCCAAAGAATATTCTCATGTATTAGCAGTTGAGCTGTCAATTCAACCACACCTGGATAACTTAGTATCTGCAGCAAAGTATTTAGTAGCAAAGTAGTATGGAAGTAACGGTAACGGTGGCAAAAGTAACAGTGATAGTTTTGTAGTGATTGTAGCAGTAGCAACGGAAAAGTAAATAAGCGAAGAACAATATGTGAAAAGCTTGTAGGCATTGGATCGGCGATGGAGAATTATGCCGGATGCGGTTCATCATGTAACAGTCATAGCATAGGGTGACACAGAACTAGCTCCAATTCATCAATGTAATGTAGGCATGTATTCCGAATATAGTCATACGTGCTTATGGAAAAGAACTTGCATGACATCTTTTGTCCTACCCTCCCGTGGCAGCAGGGTCCTAACGGAAACTAAGGGATATTAAGGTCTCCTTTTAATAGAGTACCGGACCAAAGCATTAACACATAGTGAATACATGAACTCCTCAAACTACGTTCATCACCGGGAGTGGTCCCGATTATTGTCACTTCGGGGTTGCCGGATCATAACACATAGTAGGTGACTATAGACTTGCAAGATAGGATCAAGAACTCATATATATTCATGAAAACATAATAGGTTCAGATCTGAAATCATGGCACTCGGGCCCTAGTGACGAGCATTAAGCATAGCAAAGTCATAGCAACATCAATCTCAGAACATAGTGGATACTAGGGATCAAACCCTAACAAAACTAACTTGATTACATGATAAATCTCATCCAACCCATCGCCGTCCAACAAGCCTACGATAGAATTACTGACGCACGGCGGTGAGCATCATGAAATTGGTGATGGAGGATGGTTGATGATGACGATGGCGACGGATTCCCCTCTCCGGAGCCCCGAACGGACTCCAGATCAGCCCTCCCGAGAGAATTTAGGGCTTGGCGGCGGCTCTGTGTCGTAAAACGCGATGAATCTTTCTCTCTGATTTTTTTCTCCCCGAACACGAATATATAGAGTTGGAGTTGAGGTCGGTGGAGCTCCAGGGGGCCCACGAGGTAGGGGTGCGCCCCCCACCCTCATGGAAAGGGTGTGGGGCCCCTGGCCTTGATTCTTTGGCCAGTATTTTTTATTATTTCCAAAAATAATCTCCGTGAAGTTTCAGGTCATTCCGAGAACTTTTGTTTCTGCACATAAATAACACCATGGCAATTCTGCTGAAAGCAGCGTCAGTCCTGCTTAGTTCCATTCAAATCATGCAAGTTAGAGTCCAAAACAAGGGCAAAAGTGTTTGGAAAAGTAGATACGACGGAGACGTATCAACACTCCTCTTACCTTCGGGATTAGTGTTGAACCTAAAATAAATGTTATTCGGTGTTTGCGTTGAGCATGAATATGATTGGATCATTTTTATTGCAATATGTTTATTCATTTAAGTCAAAGAATAATTTTTGTTCTGTTTACATGAATAAAACCTTCTATGCTCATACACTTAATATAAATGGTTTATTGAATCTCGATCGTAGTGATACACATATTCATAATATTGATGCCAAAAGATGCAAAGTTAATAATGATAGTGCAACATATTTGTGGCACTGCCGTTCAGGTCATATTGGTCTAAAGTGCATGAAGAAACTCCATGTAGATGGACTTTTGGAATCACTTGATTATGAATCATTTGATACTTGCGAACCATGCCTCATGGGCAAGATGACTAAAACTCCGTTCTCCAGAACAATGGAGCGAGCCAATGACTTATTGGAAATAATACATACCAATGTATGTGGTCCGATGAGTGTTGAGGCTCGCGGCAGGTATCGTTATTTTCTAACCTTCACAGATGATTTGAGCAGATATTGGTATATCTACTAAATGAAACACAAGTCTGAACCATTTGAAAAGTTCAAAGAATTTCAAAGTAAAGTGGAGAATCATCGTAACAAGAAAATAAAGTTTCTACGATCTGATCGCGGAGGCGAATATTTGAGTTACGACTTTGGCCTTCATTTAAAACAATGTGGAATAGTTTCACAACTCACGCCACCTAGAACACCATAGTGTAATGGTGTGTCCGAACGTCGTAACCGTACTTTATTAGATATGGTGCGATCTATGATGTATCTTACCGATATTACCACTATCGTTTTGGGGTTATGCATTAGAGACAGTTGCATTCACGTTAAATATGGCACCGTCTAAATCAATTGAGACGACATGGTATGAACTGTGGTTTGGCAAGAAACCAAAGCTGTCGGTTCTTAAAGTTTGGGGTTGCGATGCTTATGTGAAAAAGCGCCTGATAAGCTCGAACCCAAATTGGAGAAATGTGTCTTCATAGGATACCCAAAAGAAGCTGTTGGGTACACCTTCTATCACATATCCAAAGGCAAGATCTTTGTTGCTAAGAATGGATCCCTTCTAGAGAAGGAGTTTCTCTCGAAAGAAGTGACTGGGAGGAAAGTAGAACTTGATGAGGTAATTGTACCTTCTCTTGAATTGGAAAGTAGCTCATCATAGAAAATCGTTCCCATGATGCCTACACCAACTAGAAAGGAAGCTAACGATAATGATCATGAAACTTCAGATCAAGTTACTACTGAACCTAGTAGGTCAACCAGAGTACGTTCCGCACCAGAGTGGTATGGTAATCCTGTTCTGGAAGTCATGTTACTAGACCATGACGAACCTACGAACTAAAAGGAAGCGATGATGAGCCCAGATTCCGATAAATGGCTTGAGGACATGAAATCTGAGATAGGATCCATGTATGAGAACAAAGTATGGACTTTGACTGACTTGCCTAATGACCGGCGAGCTATTGTGAATAAATGGATCTTCAAGAGGAAGACGGACGCTGATAGTAGTGTTACTACCTAAAAAGCTCGAATTGTCGCAAAAGGTTTTCAACAAGTTCAAGGTGTTGACTACGATGAGATTTTTCTTACTTGTATAGATGCTTAAAGTCTGTCTGAATCATGTTAGCAATTGCCGCATTTTATGATATCTAGCAAATGGATGTCAAAATTGCATTCCTTAATGGATTTATTAAAGAAGAGTTGTATATGATGCAATCAGAAGGTTTTCTCAATCCTTAAGATGTTAACAAAGTGTGCAAGCTCCAGCGATCCATCTATGGACTGGTGAAAGCATCTCAGAGTTGGAATATACGCTTTGATGTGGTGATCAAACCATATGGTTTTATACAGACTTATGGTGAAGCCTGTATTTACAAGAAAGTGAGTGAGAGCTCTGTAACATTTCTAATATTATATGTGGATGACATATTGTTGATTGGAAATGATGTAGAATTTCTGGATAGCATAAAAGGATACTTGAATAAGAGTTTTTCAATAAAAGATCTCGGTGAAGCTACTTATATTTTGGGCATCAAGATCTATAGAGATAGATTGAGACGCTTAATAGGAATTTCAAAAGCACATACCTTGAGAAGATTTTGAAGAAGTTCAAAATGAATCAGTCAAAGAACGGGTTCTTGCCTGTGTTGCAAGGTGTGAAGTTGAGTAAGACTGCAGAAGATAGAGAGCGAATGGAAGTCATTCCCTATGCCTCAGCCATAGGTTCTATCAAGTATGCCATGCTGTGTACCAGACATATTGTGTACCTTACCAAGAGTTTGGCAAGGGGGTACAATAGTGATCCAGGAGTAGATCACTGAACAGCGGTCAAAATTATCCTTAGTTACCTAAGAGGACTAAGGAAATGTTTCTCGTTTATGGAGGAGATAAAGAGTTCGTCATAAAGAGTTACATTGATGCAAGCTTTGACACTGGTCTAGATGACTCTAAATCTCAATCTAGATACGTATTGAACGTGGGAGTAATTAGCAAGAGTAGCTCCATGCAGAGCAATGTAGACATAGAAATTTGCAAAATACATACAGATCTGAATGTGGCAGACCCGTTGACTAAAACTTCTCTCACAAGCAAAACATGATCACACCTTAGTACTCTTTGGGTGTTAATCACATAGCGATGTGAACTAGATTATTGACTCTAGTAAACCCTTTGAGTGTTGGTCACATGGATATGTGAACTACGGGTGTTAATCACATAAAGATGTGAACTATTAGTGTTAAATCACATGGCAATGTGAACTAGATTATTGACTCTAGTGCAAGTGGGAGACTGAAGGAAATATACCCTAGAGGCAATAATAAAGTTGTTACTTAATATTTCCTTATATCATGATAAATGTTTATTATTCATGCTAGAATTGTATTAACCGGAAACTTGATACAAGTGTGGATACATAGACAAAACACTGTGTCCATAGTAAGCCTCTACTAGACTAGCTCGTTAATTAAAGATGGTTAAGTTTCCTAACCACAGACATGTGTTGTCATTTGATGAACGGGATCACATCATTAGGAGAATGATGTGATGGACAAGACCCATCCGTTAGCTTAGCATGTTAATCGTTCAGTTTTATTGCTATTGCTTTCTTCATGTCAAATTTCCTTCGACTATGAGATTATGCAACTCCCGAATACCAGAGGAATACCTTGTGTGCTATCAAACGTCACAATGTAACTGGGTGATTATAAAGATGCTCTAGGTATTGACATGTCTCCGTCGTATCTACTTTTCCAAACACTTTTGCCCTTGTTTTGGACTCTAACTTGCATGATTTGAATGGAACTAACCCGGACTGACGTTGTTTTCAGCAGACTTTCCATGGTGTTATTTATGTGCAGAAACAAAAGTTCTCGGAATGACCTGAAACTCCACGGAACGTCTTTTCAGAAATAATAAAAAAATCCTTGCCAAAGATGAAGACCAGGGGGCCAACACCCTGTCCACGAGGGTGGGGGCGCGCCCTCCCCCCTAGGGCGCGCCCCCCAACCTTGTGGGCCCCCTGGAGCTCCTTCGACGCCAACTCCAACTCTACATATTTGCTTTCGGGGAGAAAAAATCAAGGACAAGAAATAATCGCGCTTTACGATACGGAGCCACCGCCAAGCCCTAAAACCTATCGGGAGGGCTGATCTGGAGTCCGTTCGGGGCTCCGGAGAGGGGGATCCGTCGCCGTCGTCATCATCAACCATACTCCATCACCAATTTCATGATGCTCACCGCCGTGCGTGAGTAATTCCATCGTAGGCTTGCTGGACGGTGATGGGTTGGATGAGATCTATCATGTAATCGAGTTAGTTTTGTTAGGGTTTGATCCCTAGTATCCACTATGTTCTGAGATTGATGTTGCTATGACTTTGCTATGCTTAATGATTGTCACTAGGGCCCGAGTGCCATGATTTCAGATCTGAACCTATTATGTTTTCATGAATATATGTGAGTTCTTGATCCTATTTTGCAAGTCTATAGTCACCTACTATGTGTTATGATCCGGCAACCCCGAAGTGACAATAATCGGGACCACTCCCGGTATGACCATAGTTTGTGGAGTTCATGTATTCACTATGTGCTAATGCTTTGTTCCGGTTCTCTATTAAAAGGAGGCCTTAATATCCCTTAGTTTCCATTAGGACCCCGCTGCCACAGGAGGGTTGGACAAAAGATGTCATGCAAGTTCTTTTCCATAAGCACGTATGACTATATTCGGAATACATGCCTACATTACATTGAAGAATTGGAGCTAGTTCTGTGTCACCCTATGTTATGACTGTTACATGATGAACCGCATCCGGCATAATTATCCATCACCGATCCAATGCCTACGAGCTTTTCCTATATTGGTTCTCTTTATTTACTTTTCCATTTCTACTGTTACAATCACTACAAAACACCAAAAATATTACTTTTGCTACCGTTACTTTTGTTACCGTTACCACTACTATCATATTACTTTGCTACTAAACACTTTGCTGCAGATATTAAGTTATCCAGGTGTGGTTGAATTGACAACAAAACTGCTAATACTTGAGAATATTCTTTGGCTCCCCTTGTGTCGAATCAATAAATTTGGGTTGAATACTCTACACTCGAAAACGGTTGTGATACCCTATACTTGCGGGTTATCAGGTATCTCCGAAGGTGTTTGTTGGGTTGGCATAGATCGAGATTAGGATTTGTCACTCCGAGTATCGGAGAGGTATCTCTGGGCCCTCTCGGTAATGCACATCATAATAAGCCTTGCAAGCAATGTGACTAATGAGTTAGTTGCGGGATGATGTATTATGGAACGAGTAAAGAGACTTGTCGGTAATGAGATTGAACTAGGTATGAAGATACCGATGATCGAATCTTGGGCAAGTAACATACCGATGACAAAGGGAATAACGTATGTTGTCACTGTGGCACGACTAATAAAGATCTTCCTAGAATATGTAGGAACCAATATGAGCATCCAGGTTCCACTGTTGGTTATTGACCGGAGAGTTGTCTTGGTCATGTCTACATATTTCTTGAACCCGTAGGGTCCGCACGCTTAACGTTCGATGACGATTTTGTATTATATGAGTTATGTGATTTGGTGACCGAATGTTGTTCGGAGTCCCGGATGAGATCACGGACATGACGAGGAGTCTCGGAATGGTCGAGAGGTAAAGATTCAAATATAGGACGATAGTATTCAGACAGCGGAAGTGTTCCGGGGGTACCGGTACATATCGGGTCACGGAAGGGGTTCTGGGCACCCCCCCCCCCTGGCAAAGATATGGGCCTTATTGGGCCAAGGGCGGGACAAACCAGCCCCTAGTGGGCTGGTGCGCCCCCATATGAGTCGGCCTATGTGGAGAAAGGAAAAGGGAACGAGGAAAGGAAATAGAGGGAATAGGATTCCCCCTTCCTTTCCCCTCTCCCCTCTTTCCTTCCCCCCTCCGAATAGGAATAGGAAAGGGGGGAGGCCGAATTGGGAGGCGCCCAAGTAGGATTCTTCCTACTTGGGGCGCCCCCTTGGCTGCCTCTCCTCCCCTCCAACATATATATATGATGGGGGGCACCGCTAGAACACACAACAAACATTGTTAGCAGTGTGCGGCGCCCCCTCCACAGTTTACGCCTCCGGTCATATTCATGCAGTGCTTAGGTGAAGCCCTACACGGATCACTTCACCATCACCGTCACCACGCTGTCGTGCTGACGGAACTCTCCCTCAACACTTTGTTGGATCAAGAGTACGAGCGACTTCAGTGAGCTGAACGTGTACAGAACTCGGAGGTGCCGTAGGTTCGGTGCTTGATCGGTCGGAACGAGAAGAAGTTTGACTACATCAACCGCGTTGTCAAACGCTTCCGCTTTCGGTCTATGAGGATATGTGGAGACACTGTCTCCCTCTCATTGATATGCATCTCCTAGATAGATCTTGCGTGATCGTAGGAATTTTTTTGAAATTACATGCTACGTTCCCCAACATAAATATCATCCAACCCACCACCGTCCAGCAAGCCTATGAAGGAATTTCTCACTCCTGGTGGTGAGCATCATGAAATTGGTGATGGAGGATGGTTGGTGATGATGAAGACCAAAGATCCCCCTCTCCGGAGCCCCAAACGGGCTCCAGATCTGGCCTCCCGATGAAGAATAGGAGGTGGCAGCGGCTCCGTATTGTAAAATGTGATGAAACTTCCCCTTCTATTTTTTTTCTCCGAAAACGTGAATTTATAGAGTTGGAATTAGGGTCAGTAGAGCCTCGTGGGCCCCACTACCCACCAGGGTGCACCATAGGGGGTGGCATGCCCTGGTGCCTTGTGGGCAACTGGGCCACCTCCAGTGGGTCTTGGTCCCAGAAATTATTATATATTCGAAAATAATTCTCCAAAAAGTTTTCTCCAAATCCAAGGACTTTTATTTCTGCACAAAAACAACACCATGGTACTTCTACTGAAAATAGCGTCAGTCCGGGTTAGCTTCATTCAAATCATGCAAATTAGAGTCCAAAACAAGAGCAAAAGCGTTAGGAAAAGTAGACACGATTGAGACGTATGAGAGGCATAGCTGGTGTTGTTCTCCGTGATCACTTGCAGTTGTGCCTCCGCGGCTGCCGCTTCCTGGTGAGCGGCGGCTTAAGCGCGATGTCATCGTAGATGGCATGTTGTTCCATGACAAAGATGGGTTTTTCCGCGACCATTGCCGCCACAGGTTCCTCGCTCCACGCTCACCGTAGATCTGGCCCTCCGCCAGCCGGTGCTGCTCCAGGAGGAACATGTTGTACCGCTATTCTGTTGGGGAACGCAGTATTTCAAAAAAATTCCTACGATCACACAAGATCTATCTAGGAGATGCATAGCAACGAGAAGGGAGAGTGTGTCCACGTACCCTCGTAGACCGAAAGCAGAAGCGTTAAGTAACGCGGTTGATGTAGTCGAACGTCTTCGCGATCCAGCCGATCAAGTATCGAACGCACGGCACCTCCACGATCTGCACACGTTCAGCTTGGTGACGTCCCTTGTACTCTTGATCCAGCTGAGGCCGAGGTAGAGTTTCATCCGCACGGCGACGTGATGACGGTGATGATCAAGTTACCGACGTAGGGTTCGCCTAAGCACTACAACGATATGACCCAGGTGGAAATCTATGGAGGGGGGCACCGCACATGGCTAAGACAACTGCCAACTTGTGTGTGTTCTAGGGTGCCACCCTACCCCCGTATATAAAGGAGCAAGGGGGAGGCCGGCCGGCCCTCATAGGGCGCGCCCCAAGTAGGATTCCTACTAGGAATCCTATTCCTAGTAGGTTTCCAACAAGGGAAGAGAGGGGGAAGGAAGGAGAGGGAGAGAGGGAGAGGGAAAGAGGGGGGCGCGCGGCCAGCCCTAGGGGCCCCTCATCTCTCTATCACAAGGCCCATGTTGGCCCACTAGTTCCCCCGGGGGTTCCGATAACCCCCCGGCACTCCGATATTTATCATGTGACCCTGGGAACTCATCCGGTGTCCGAATAACATCGTCCAATATATCAATCTTTATGTCTCGACCATTTTGAGACTCCTCGTCATGTCTGTGATCACATCCGGGACTCCGAAGTACCTTAGGTACATCAAAACACATAAACTCATAATACCGATCGTCATCGAACGTTAAGCGTGCGGACCCACTAGTAGAAAAGGGGGCAAAGGTCCAGGCCAGGTCAGCCCATTAGTCCCGGTTCAGTCTAGAACCAGGACCAATGGGGGCATTGGACCCGGTTCGTGAGCCCAGGGGGCCGACCGGGCCACGTGGGCCATTGGTCCCGGTTCGTCTGGACCTTTGGTCCCGGTTGGTGGGACGAACCGGGACCAATGGGCCTCGCTCCTGGCCCACCACCATTGGTCCCGGTTGGTGGCATGACCCGGGACTAAAGGGGAGGTCCCGGTTCATGCCACCAACAGGGACCAGTGGTGGTGCCTATATATACCCCCCCCCTCGCGCAAGAGCAGAGCACACTGCTCTGTTTTTTCTGGCCGAGGGGGAGAGGGCTTGGTGGTGCTCTAGCTCACCTCCTATGCACACAAGGTGTTCGATGGAATGCCCGAGCCACACTACTTAAGCTTTCTCCTCTCCAAGCTCGACCTCCAAGCTCCATTTTCCTCAATATTTGTCTAGGTTTAGCGGTCCGTCACGCCCTGTCCCCGTCTTCACACCGTCGATCACCCGCGTCGAGCTCATCGCCGGCACCACCGTGGTGAGCCTCTTGTTCTTATCTTCTTTCTGAAAGGAAAAAAATATTCTTACTTGTATGTTTACATAGATACTTGTATTATTTTCTTACTTTTATTATTGCATCTTATATAGTGCGATGGTTTTGGTATCCACCCCCGTCGGCCCTCGTCCTGTCTATGATTCGGATGTGGTATATATATTATCTTTATAACTATTGGTTCATTTATTGTTTATGAAAATTATGCCGACCAACGTGACATAGATTTTATTTATCTAGGATGTATGTGAACTGGAAATTCCAACCGACCCTATTGTCGAGAGGTTAAATTTAATTGAAGAAGAAAACAATTTCTTGAAGGAAAAAATAAAAAAATTAAGGAGGAGAAGATGATATTGGAGTTGCATGTTGCGGATCTCGTCGATGATCACAAGATCAAGATGGATGCAATGCGCTTGAAGATTAGAAAGATTAGAAAATATGCCATTCATACCGATGCTTGGTATCATTATGATGTTGGATCAATTGTTACCTTGGTTGCGATTATGATCGCCTTTGTTTTCGCATTTAAATGTTTTACATAGTTTCAATGTATGGTTTAATTAATTAGATGCTCTGGAGAGCTATATGTTGTTAGATGAGAACTATGTATGTACTTTGGTTTTAATGTGATGATGAACTTCTATTAATTTGGACACTTAATTATATATAATGCACGCAAATGAACCGGCAATGGATGTACGGTGACAGACACACCTCCGAGTACATTAAGGGCGTGCATGAGTTTCTCGATGCAGCTGAGGCAAACAAGCAGAATGGTTTTATGTGTTGTCCATGCACTAAATGTGGGAATACGATGTCTTACTCTAACCGGAAAATCCTTCACACCGACCTGCTTTACAAGGGTGTCATGCCACACTATAATGTTTGGATGAGGCATGGAGAAATAGGGGTTATGATGGAAGACGATGAAGAAGAAGAGTACGATGACAACTATGTGCCCCCTAAATACGATGATGCTGCAATGGGGGGAGCTGGTGAAGATCAAGAGGAACCAGACGATGTGCCCAATGATGCTGCAACGGGTGAAGCTGCTGAAGATCAAGAGGAACCAGACGATGTGCCCGATGATGATGATCTCCGCTGGGTCATTGTCGATGCAAGGACGCAATGCGAAAGTCAAAAGGAGAAGCTGAAGTTCGATCGCATGTTAGAGGATCACAAAAAAGGGTTGTACCCCAATTGCGAACATGGCAACACAAAGCTCGGTACCGTACTGGAATTGCTGCAGTGGAAGGAAGAGAATGCTGTGCCTAACAAAGGATTTGAGAAGCTAATGAAAATATTGAAGAAGAAGCTTCCAAAGGATAACGAATTGCCCGACAGTACATACGCAGCAAAGAAGGTCGTATGCCCTCTAGGATTGGAGGTGGAGACGATACATGCATGCCCTAATGACTGCATCCTATACCGCGGTGCAATAAAGGATCTGAACGCATGCCTAGTATGCGGTGCATTGCGGTATAAGATCAGACGAGATGAACCTGGTGATGTTCACGGCGAGCCCCACAGGAAGAGGGTTCCTGCGAAGGTGATGTGGTATGCTCCTATAATACCACGGTTGAAACGTCTGTTCAGAAACGGAGAGCATGCCAAGTCGATGCGATGGCACAGTGAGGACCGTAAGAAAGACGCGAAGTTGAGAGCACCCGCTCATAGGTCGCAGTGGAGAAAAATCGAGAGAAAGTACTGGGATGAGTTTGCAAAGGACCCAAGGAACGTATGGTTTGCTTTAAGCGCGGATGGCATTAATCCTTTCGGGGAGCAGAGCAGCAATCACAACACCTGGCCTGTGACTCTATGTATGTATAACATTACTCCTTGGATGTGCATGAAGCGGAAGTTCATTATGATGCCAGTTCTCATCCAAGGCCCTAAGCAACCCGGCAACGACATTGATGTGTACCTAAGGCCATTAGTTGAAGAACTTTTACAGCTGTGGAATGGAAATAGTGTACGTGCGTGGGATGAGCACAGACAAGAGGAATTTAACCTAAAGGCGTTGTTGTTCGTGACCATCAACGATTGGCCCGCTCTCAGTAACCTTTCAGGACAGACAAACAAAGGATACCACGCATGCACACACTATTTAGATGACACTGAAAGTATATACCTGGACAAATGCAGGAAGAATGTGTACCTGGGCCATCGTCGATTTCTTCCGACCAACCATCAATGTCGAAAGAAAGGCAAGCATTTCAAAGGCGAGGCAGATCACCGGAAGAAGCCCACCACGCGTACCGGTGATCACGTACTTGCTATGGTCAATGATTTACACGTAATCTTTGGAAAGGGTCCCGGCGCACTAGCTGTTCTGAATGACGCTGAGGGACACGCACCCATGTGGAAGAAGAAATCAATATTTTGGATCCTACCCTACTGGAAAGACCTAGAGGTCCGCTCTTCAATTGACGTGATGCACGTGACGAAGAACCTTTGCGTGAACCTGCTAGGCTTCTTGGGCATGTATGGAAAGACAAAAGATACACCTGAGGCACGGGAGGACCTGCAACGTTTGCACGAAAAAGACGGCATGCCTCCGAAGCAGTATGAAGGTCTTGCCAGCTACGCTCTTACGAAATAAGAGAAAGAAATCTTCTTTGAATGCCTGCTCAGTATGAAGGTCCCGACTGGCTTCTCGTCGAATATAAAGGGAATAATAAATATGCCAGAGAAAAAGTTCCAGAACCTAAAGTCTCATGACTGTCACGTGATTATGACGCAACTGCTTCCGGTTGCATTGAGGGGGCTTCTATCGGAAAACGTCCGATTAGCCATTGTGAAGCTATGTGCATTCCTCAATGCAATCTCTCAGAAGGTGATCGATCCAGAAATCGTACCAAGTCTAAGGAGTGATGTGGCGCAATGTCTTGTCAGTTTTGAGCTGGTGTTCCCACCATCCTTCTTCAATATCATGACGCATGTCCTAGTTCATCTAGTCGACGAGATTGTCATTCTGGGGCCCGTATTTCTACACAATATGTTCCCCTTTGAGAGGTTCATGGGAGTCCTAAAGAAATATGTCCGTAACCACGCTAGGCCAAAAAGAAGCATCTCCATGGGCCATCAAATAGAGGATGTCATCGGGTTTTGTGTTGACTTCATTCCTGGCCTTAAGAAGATAGGTCTCCATAAATCACGGTATGAGGGGAGACTGACTGGAAAAGGCACTCTTGGAAGTGACTCAATAATATGCAGGGACGGATATTCTTGGTCTCAAGCACACTACACAGTTCTACAGAACTCTACCTTGGTGACCCCGTATGTCGATGAACACAAGAACAGTCTGCGCTCCAAACACCCGGAGCAGTGCGACGACTGGATTACATGTGAACACATCAGGACTTTCAGCAGTTGGTTGGAAGCACGTCTCAGATGTGACAACACTGTTTGTGATGAGTTGTACTTGTTGTCCAGGGGACCATCTTTGACTGTATTGATTTACAAAGGATACGAGATAAATGGGAATACATTTTACACGATTGACCAAGATCAAAAGAGCACCAACCAAAACAGCGGTGTCCGCTTTGATGCAACAACCGAGAAGGGAAAGGACACATATTATGGTTACATAGTTGACATATGGGAACTGGACTACGGACATGATTTTAAGGTCCCTTTGTTTAAGTGCAAATGGGTCAATCTGTCAGGAGGCGGGGTACATGTAGACCCACAGTATGGAATGACAACAGTGGATCTGAAAAATCTTGGGTACACTGACGAACCGTTCATCCTAGCCAATGATGTGGCACAGGTTATCTATCTGAAGGACATGTCTACCAGACCGAGAAAAAGAAAAGACAAGGAAGCGAATACATCATATGATGAGCCAAAGCGCCACATAGTTCTTTCAGGAAAAAGGGACATCCTGGGAGTGGAGGGCAAGACAGACATGTGTGAAGATTATGAAAAGTTTCATGAAATTTCTCCCTTCAATGTCATGGCTGACCCAAGCATCCTGGTAAACGATGAATATTATCCATGGTTACGGCACAATAAGCAAATGACACAAGTGAAGAAAAAGTGAAGACTTTCTCCCGCAACTATTATGATGATACCATGCCAACTTTGTAACACACGAGTATGCTATGCCAACTTTTTCAGAGTTCATTTGAAAACTATGAATTTAGGTCAAATTTTCTCTATAGGTGCATCTATGTTCATTTTTTTAGTAAAGTTAATCACAAACTTGTGATTCACACAAATTTCAAAGAATTCAAATTTTAACTATTCAAATTTGAAAACTAATGGCACTAACAGAAAGTTTATAATTTTTCTAAAACTAATGGCACTAACAGAAAGTTTATAATTTTGCTGACCTAAAAGCAAAAAAGAATTAAAAAATAAAGCAAAAAACAAAAGAAAATAAATAATACAGAAAACAAAACAAAAAACTAATGGCACTAACGGAAATTTATAATTTTTCTGACCTAAAAGAAAAAAGAAATCACAAAAAAAACTATAAGTATTTAGTTCTAAGTAGAAATGAAAAAATAAATAGCAAAAAAGAAAAAAATGCCTATAATATTTGTTATGACTAACTAAAATTACCAAATTGAGTATAATGACTCAAAAATCAATTTTTATAGTAAAGTTATTCATAAACTAATGACTCAAAAACAAAAGAAAGTTTATAATTTTCTAAAACTAAAAGCAAAAAGAATTTAAAAATAAAGCAAAAAACAAATGAAAATAAATAATGCAGAAAACAAAACAAAAAAACTAGAAAAAATAAAAATAGTGCCACCTACTGGGCCCCCACGGCCTGAATACGACTAGAAACCCTACCATGGGTCAGGATTCAGGCCCGCAGGAGGCCCAGTAGGCCCACAGACACATAGTGACAGATTAGGCCCGAAAGCCTGCAGTTGAGAGGATCTCGAGAGGGTGGGCGCAGCAGCGCTTATAAACCACTCCCGAGCCCTCTCAACTAGCGAGGTGGGACTAAACTTTTGGGCGCGGGGCAGCAGAAGGCCTTTGGTCCCGGTTGGTGGGACGAACCGGGACCAAAGGGGGCATTGGTCCCGGTTCATGGCACCAACCGGGACCAATGGCCCCCTTTAGTCCCGGTTGGTGCCACCAAACGGGACCAAAGGCCGCCGCTTCCCGCCCTTTTGGCTGCTGAAAAGAGACCTTTGGTCCCGATTGGTGGCACCAACCGGGACTAAAGGGGGCCATTGGTCCTGGTTGGTGCCACGAACCGGGACCAATGGCTTTGCTATATAAGCCAGCAATTAGGAAATTTTCACATTTCCCTCGCCAGTTGCCCCCGACGACGCCGAGCACATCGACGCCGCCAGGCTGCCCCGACACCGCCCGCCGCCCCCGCCGTCGCCGTTGCCCGCGCCCGTCGTCGTCGCCACCCGCGCCCTCGCCGTCGCCCGCGCCCTCGCCCGACGCCCTCGCCCGCGCCCTCTCCCGACACCGTCGCCGCGCGTCGTCGTCCCCTGCCCCGTCGCCCGCGCCCGTCGACGCCGTCGCCCGCGCTCTCGCTGTCGCCCACGCCCTCGCCCGACACCGTCGCCGCGCGCCGCCGTCCCCAGCCCCGACCGCGCCGCCCCTGCCCCGTCGCCGTCGCCGTGCCGCAGTCCCCTGCCCCGTCGCCCGCGCCCGTCGACGCCGTCGCCCGCGCCCTCGCCGTCGCCCGCGCCGCCGTCCCCAGCCCCGACAGCACCGCCCCTGCCCCGTCGCCGTGCCGCCGTCCCCTGCCCCGACACGTCGCCGCCTCTGTGAGCACCGCGCCTCTGGCGGCCCCGCCGCCGCCGTGCAAGTTTTTTTTAATTATACATGCTATTTTTTACGTGTTTTTAGATTTTCATATATATATGTATGTATGTATTTTTTAGATATATGTATTTTTTTATGTATGTTCATATATGTATGTATATATTTTTTTACATGTTTTCTGTATGTATGTATGTATTTTTTTTCAATTGTAATGATGTTTTAAAAATACATATATGCAAAAGTTAGATTTTTAGAAAAGTTATATATATATATATATATATATATATATATATATATATATATATATATATATATGTTCTTTGATTTAGTACATTTTAGGTTAGTTTCATTTGTTAAAATGTTTTATATATTTAGGAAGAAGGAATAGAAGGAAGAAGAAGGAAGAAAAGGTTTTATATATGCAAAAGTTACATTTTTAGAAAAGTTTTATATATCTAGCTAGGAAAGGAAGAAGAAGAAAAAGAATGAGAAGAAAAAGGAAAATAAGAAGATTAAGAAAGGAGAAGAAGAGGAGAAATAAATAAGAAGAGGAAAAAAGAAGAAAAAGAAGAGGAGAAGAAGAAAGGAATAGAGGAGAAGAAGAAGAAATAGAAATATTATTTCTCTTTTTTTCTCCTCTATTCCTTTCTTCTTCTCCTCTTTTTTTTTCTTCTTTTTTTTCTTCGATCTTCTCCTCTATTCCTTTCTTCTTCTCCTCTTTTTATTTCTTCTTCGTTTTCTTATGTTTTATCGGGTCTGTCGTCGTCGATATACCCCTCCCGATAACTTCAACACGAGGGGGGTCGATATACCCCCTCCCCGATAATATTATTTTCCCATGTACGTATGTCGTCGTTGTCGATATAACGCCCTCCCGATAACTTCAACACGTGTGGGGGGTCGATATACCCACTCTCGACTGTGATAACTTATACCGTGGGAGCGCCCCCTGACCCTCTCGCTCGACCAAAACTCTCGAGGACACCCAAACCCTAGAAAAAACGATGTCGGTCTCCTATCCCCTCCCGCCGTGCCCCTACCCGACAAACTCTCTCGAGGCCACCCCAAACCCTTGAAGCGTTGTCGAGGCCACCCCAAACCCTAGAGAAGCAGCGTCGAGGCCACTAATTAATATATATGATTCCTTACTGTGATTAGCTAGCTAGTTCTACGTTTGCCACTAATATATCCATCTGTCATGTTTGAATAATAATTGCCATGTTGTAAATATTTGTAGAAACTATGGACACCGCCCGAGACGAAGCAAAAGAAGCATTGTTGAGGGACATAATCGCAATGGGAAGTGATGCCGTTTGCTCGTTGTTTCTCAACGACACCGATGGTCTGGAAGGAGAGGGTGAAGAAGCTGGCTCCGGTGACCTAATGCCGGTGCAAGAAGGAGAACGTGAGGACGGCTCCGGTGACCCAATGCCGGTGCAAGAAGGAGACCATGATGACGGCTCCGGTGACCGAACCGAGTCCGGCCAGGTATATATATATATTAGTTAAGCCTGTGCTGACTAGCTAATTGATGCATTCATTGTTTTGGTATGTACACATATTAATTAAGTCTTTGTTCTTTTTTCTAGCCCTCCGGATCGAGCACAACTGAGGTAAAGAGACGAGGCCCGAAGAAAAAGTTGAGCTCGGATGAAAGGTTTGAGATCATAGCAATCGCGCCCGACGGCCAACCGATTGAACCCATCCGAACAAAGAACGCATTTGTTGCTCAGTGCGGGGTTCTGGTTAGGGACAAGATCCCGATCAGCATCCAGCAATGGTTAAAGCCGGCTACAGAAGACCCTGAGGTGTCTTACGTCAATGATATGCAGAAAAATGATCTTTGGATTGAGCTGAAGTCAAATTTCACCCTACCGCCAGAGGATGATCCGGAGAAGCCAGTTAAAGAGCAATTAATCAAGTATTTTGCTCTTAAGAGGATGGCAGACCTATTCAGGAGGTGGAAGAAAGAGCTGAATAGGTTTGTCGATAAAAAAGAGACACCAGAATTCAAGGGCAGATATGAGAAGATCAGAAATCACTGGCCCACATTTGTGGCCCACAAGACATCGGAAAAGAGTAAGAAGATGTCGGCCACAAACAAGGAAAATGCTGCAAAGAAGACGCTTCACCATCGCACGAGGTCAGGTGGCTACCTCGTAGCCCGGCCTAAGTGGGCCAAGGCTGAGAATGATCTAGTTGAAAAAGGGATCGAACCAGAGACAATGAACTGGCCAGACCGTTGCCGGACTTGGTTCTTCAGGGCTGGCGGAACCTTGGACCCTGTATCAGGGAAGTGCATTTGGACGAACGATCAATTGGATATATGAGTCAAGAGGCTTCAGCAGTATATCGAAGCAGCGCAGCAAGGGACTTCGTTCCAGACAGAGAGAAGGACGAGCTCACAATGGCCCTCGGGAATCCTGAGCACCCTGGACGGACACGAGGCACGCCAGGCTCCATTCCGTGGAAGGCTGGGTTTCCGGACGCAGGCGGTTACAAATGCTAGGAGAGGATGAAGAAAGTGCAGCAGTCCAAACTGCAGGTGCTTAAAGCAAGGGTACTCGGGATAGAGGAACGAGAAGCAAATCGCAGCAAACGAACTACCGAAGCTTCCCCCGAAGCTACCCCGCCATCTCAGCGGAGAAGCAGCGTGGCTTCCACCGAGCTGCTTCAGCCGGAGCATGTCTTGACGGCTCCTGCCAGCTATCCCGTGGATGCTATCACGGAATCTCAAAACTACCACCTTATGACGCAATGGATTAATATGAAGGTCAAGGCGGCTGTTGGCTCTGTTTATCCTTCTGAACCCGGCGCAACTTTTCACTGCCGGCCGATTCCAGAAAGATATGCTAGGGTGATTGTGGATGAAATAACGGAGGGATTTGAGGAGCTCCAGCTTGACCACCCTACCGGTGAAGGGGAGACTCGGCTGGGTTCTGCTCTGAAGACTCCATGCCTATGGCGGAAGGTCTCATCAACCTTCAGAACTAGACGCCTTCGCCTCCTCCTTCTCCTCCTCCTCCGGCGAGTCAGGGCACTCTGCCTCCTCCACCGCCTCCTCCTCCGGCGAGTGACGATCAGGGCACTCGGCCGGCTCCTTCTCCGGTGCGTGGCGGCCCTCTGCCTCCTTCTCCGCCTGCGCCTGCACGCCCGAGCAGCCAGCCTCCTCCTTCTCCGCCTCGTCAGCAAGGGCGGAAGAGACCCACCACTGCTCCTGCAGCTGCTCTGGCGCGTTGTAGTCCTTCTCCTCCGCCTCGTAAGCAAGTAAAGAAGACAGCCGCTCCGTCTGCTCGGCCGGCGTCTAGCAGTACAGCCAGAGGCGGGAAGACATACAGATTCGGTCCTTCTCTGAAGACTCCAGAGAAGTTACCATACGAGATGAGCCCGGGGAGAACGCGAAGATCGCGCGAACTGAAGCGAAGGAATGGTTTGAAGGGTTGAAAGCACAGAGACATCCACCTCCGAAGGAGAAGGTAGATCCGGTGAAAGCGAAGCGCACTCTGGCTGTCCTAGCAAAACCACCCAAGTCTCCGCCGAAAGGCAACTATGAGCGCATTATTGCAAAGACATGGGCCAAAGCGGAGCGGTCGTGAAGTACAGTCAGTGATCAAAGGATGAAAGAACGACGAGCAGCTGGGAAACAAATTGCCCAGCTCGGCGAACAAGGGAATCAATCGTGCCCCCGCTCAAGGTGCCTAGCGACATCGTCGATCCGAGGATGGTGCCCGGTTATAGCAATCTTGAAGATTACCTGCCCGACGATGTACATTATGATCCCATGGACGTGCAGATACATAGATACGAGTACGGGAAGCCTCTCGTCAAAGATGAAAAATCTCTAACAACGATGATGCGAAGATTGCATGATTGGTACTTGAAAATCTGCAGAGAGTCTGGGGGGAGGAGTACTTTGTATGCGAGAGTTAAACCGGAGCATGACCTCGTTGGAATTGATCTGTTGCCTATTCCATTTGAGGAGTTCTATCAGTTTTTAAATCAATTGGCCCTCGATAAAGCAATGGTCACTTGCTACTGTCTGTAAGTACTACTACTTCTGTCATTAAGTCTCTCTATATATCTCAGCTCTTTCATTGCATGTATTTATAATTATCCTCACTATATTATGCAGATTGAAGATCGCCGAATTGAAGAAAAGACAAATCGGTGATATTGGGTTCGTTAACACATATCTCATAGATGCAACTGAGGTTGAACATCGTGCCGCAGATATCGAGGCCAACTTGCTACGATCATTCAAAATAAATGAAAACAAAGATATAATACTCTTTCCTTACAACTTCAAGTGAGTGTTACTGTCTTGTGCATATTCGGTTTCCCTTATATATTAGTCCAGGTTATAGTAATGTAATTGATGAGTTATGCATGCGTGCGCAGGTACCACTATATTCTCCTAGAGATTAGGCTTGAGCAGGGAGTAGTAACTGTCTTGGGCTCTAAACGAAAAGATCCCCAGGAGTATGCGGACATGACTGAAATCCTCGAGAAGTAAGTTAAATCGATCATTATCCACCATATCAGCAACTTTGTTCATTTCCTTGTATCAAGTAATTGTTTTATTTTGTCTGGCAGGGTTTGGAGAAAATTCACCAAAAAATCTCCGGGACTGCCGAAGATGCTGGAATTTAGATACCCGAAAGTAAGTACTATAGTAGCATGTTCCGCGCGTCTCCTAGCTATTGATTCAAGCGCTAGTTTCATCAATATCATTTGGCATTCTTGCTTATCTGTTTGATTGACCTCTATTTCTTGTAAAGTGGTTGTGGCAGGAACAACGGAATGATTTCTGTGGATACTACGTTTGCGAGTCCATCCGCCACACGACCTGTGAGCGGGGCGGGTACTCTGACGAACAATATGAAGTGCGTAAGAAATAATATTCACAATTTCAGTTTATTACCATCATTTGTGTTGAGTTTCATTCATTCATATATATATGTATTGACCCCCTTCTTCAAATTAGATGTTTCGGCAGCGGGATGAACTCCTAGCACCAGATCGCATGCGAGCAATTCAAGAGGAATTGGTGGCATTCTTTCTTGTCCACGTGATCGCTGAAGACGGAGAATACTATGTGGACCATGCGTCCGTAATTTAGGAGATTATATTTGTAAGAGATAATTATTGTATATATGTAGCCGGTAGTGTCGGATAGGTATACGAGAACTTGTTGTTCGACCAATCTCTCGGAGAAGGAGAGGTGGTCGATATCACTTCTCTCTGTATGCATATATGTTCATGACGATCTTCTGTTTCCTTCGTTTGCTTACTAGCTAGCTAGCGTGTCTAGTCCTCTCTATACGTATGTATAGTACGTAGCGTCGACCAAGCACGGACATAAGAGAGGACACTTCTCTCTATTAATTAGCTATCTAACACAATATATGAAATACCTAAATTAACCCCCAAAACCCCCAACCCCCCCCCCCCTTTCAAAAAAAACAAAAACCCCAGCCACAGAAATGCTGACGCGTGGAGGTCTATTGGTCCCGGTTGGTGCCACCAACCGGGACCAAAGGCCCTCCTGCCTAGGCTCGGTGCACAGGCCACATGGAGGCCCATCTGTCCCGGTTCTGGTTTGAACCGGGACTAAAGGGTCAGGGCATTAGTAACGACCCTTTAGTCCCGGTTCAGGAACCGGGACAAAAGGCCCTTACGAACCGAGACAATAGGCCCGTTTTCTACTAGTGACCCTACATGTTCGAGAACTATGTAGACATGACCGAGACTCATCTCCGGTCAATAACCAATAGCGGAACCTAGATGCTCATATTGGTACCTACGTATTATACGAAGATCTTTATTGGCCAAACCGCATAACAACATACATTGTTCCCTTTGTCATCGGTATGTTACTGCCCGCGATTCGATCGTCGGTATCACCATACCTAGTTCAATCTCGTTACCGGCAAGTCTATTTACTCATTTCGTAATGCTTCATCCCGTAACTAACTCATTAGTCACATTTCTTGCAAGGCTTATAGTGATGTGCATTACCGAGAGGGCCCAGAGATACCTTTCCGACAATCGGAGTGACAAATCATAATCTCGATCTATGCCAACTCAACAAACACCATCGGAGACACCAGTAGAGCATCTTTATAATCACTCAGTTACGTTGTGACGTTTGATAGCACACTAAGTGTTCCTCCGTTATTTGGGAGTTGCATAATCTCATAGTCATAGGAACATGTATAAGTTATGAAGAAAGCAATAGCAATAAACTAAACGATCATAGTGCTAAGCTAACGGATGGGTCAAGTCAATCACATCATTCTCTAATGATGTGATCCCGTTCATCAAATGACAACTCATGCCTATGGTTAGGAAACTTAACCATCTTTGATTAACGAGCTAATCAAGTAGAGGCATACTAGTGACACTTTGTTTGTATATGCATTCACACATGTACTACGTTTCCGGTTAATTCAATTCTACCATGAATAATAAACATTTATCATGATATAAGGAAATATAAATAACAACTTTCTTATTGCCTCTAGGGCATATTTCCTTCAGTCTCCCACTTGCACTAGAGTCAATAATCTAGTTCACGTCGCCATGTGATTTAACACCAATAGTTCATATCTTTATGTGATTAACACTCATAGTTCACATCGCCATGTGACCAACACTCAAAAGGTTTACTAGAGTCAATAATCTAGTTCACATCGCTATGTGATTAACACCCAAGAGTAATAAGGTATGATCATGTTTTGCCTGTGAGAGAAATTTTAGTCTACGGGTCTGCAACATTCAGATTTGTATGTATTTTGCAAATTTCTATGTCTACAATACTCTGCACGGAGCTACTCTAGCTAATTTCTCCCACTTTCTCGAGACCCAGAGTCATCCAGATCAATGTCAAAGCTTGCATCGCGTAACTCTTTACGACGAACTCTTTATCACCTCCATAACCGAGAAATATTTCCTTAGTCCTCTAAGGATAATTTTGACCGGTGTCTAGTGATCTACTCCTAGAGCACTATTGTACTCCCTTGCCAAAATCATGCTAAGGTATACAATAGACCTGGTACACAGCATAGTATACTTTATAGAACCTATGGTTGAGGCATAGGGAATGACTTTCATTCTCTTTGTATTTTCTGCCGTGGTCGTGTTTTAAGTCTTACTCAACTTTACACCTTTCAATACAGGCAAGAACTCCTTCTTTGACTGTTCCATTTTGAACTACTTCAAAAACCTTGTCAAGGTATGTACTCATTGAAAAATCTTATCAAGCGTCTTGATTTATCTCTATAGATCTTGATGCCCAATATGTAAGCAGCTTTATCGAGGTCTTTGAAAAACTCATTTCAAACACTCCTTTATGCTTTCCAGAAAAATTCTACATTATTTTTTATCAACAATATGTCATTCACATATACTTATCAGAAATGTTGTAGTGCTCCCACTCACTTTCTTGTAAATACAGGCTTCACCGCAAGTCTGTATAAAACCATATGCTTTGATCACCTTATCAAAACGTATATTCCAACTCCGAGATGCTTGCACCAGTCCATAGATGGATTGCTGGAGCTTGCACACTTTGTTAGAACCTTTAGGATTGACAAAACCTTATTGTTGCATCATATACAATTCTTCTTTAAGAAATCCATTAAGGAATGTAGTTTTTGACATCCATTTGCCAGATTTATTGAAATGTGGCAATTGCTAACATGATTCAGACAGACTTTAAGAATCGATGCGAGTGAGAAAATCTCATCGTAGTCAACATCTTGAAGTTGTCAAAAAAAGACCTTTTGGACAAGTCGAGCTTTTGTAGATAGTAACACTACTATCAGCGTCTGTCTTCCTCTTGAAGATCCATTTATTCTCAATGGATTTCCGATCATCGGGCAAGTCCAACAAAGTCCATACTTTGTTCTCATACATGGATCCTATCTCAAATTTCATGGCCTCAAGCCATTTTGCGGAATCTATGCCCATCATCGCTTCCTCATAGTTCGTAGGTTCGTCATGGTCAAGTAACATGACCTCCATAACAGGATTGTCATTCCACTCTAGTGCGGACCTTTCTCTGGTTGACCTACGAGGTTCGGTAGTAACTTGATCTGAAGTTTCATGATCATCATTAGCTTCCTCACTAATTGGTGTAGGCATCACCGAAACTGATTTCTATGATGAACTACTTTCCAACTCGAGAGAAGGTACAATTACCTCATCAGGTTCTACTTTCCTCCCACTCACTTCTTTCGATAGAAACTCCTTCTCTAGAATGGGTCCATTCTTAGCAACGAATATCTTGCCTTCGGATCTGTGATAGAAGGTTTACCCAACAGTCTCCTTTGGGTATCCTATGAAGACACATTTCTCTGATTTGGGTTCAAGCTTATCAGTTTGAAACTTTTTCACATAAGCATCGCAACCCCAAACTTTAAGAAACGACAGCTTAGGTTTCTTGCCAAACCACAGTTCATACCATGTCGTCTCAATTGATTTAGACGGTGCCATATTTAACGTGAATGCAACTGTCTCTAATGCATAACCCCAAAACGATAGTGGTAATATCGGTAAGATACATCATAGATCGCACCATATCTAATAAAGTACGGTTATGACGTTCGGACACACCATTACGCTGTGGTGTTCCAGGTGGCGTGAGTTGCAAAACTATTCCACATCATTTCAGATGAAGACCAAACTCGTAACTCAAATATTTGTTTCCGTGATCAGATTGTCGAAACTTTATTTTTCTTGTTACGATGATTTTCCACTTCACTCTGAAATTCTTTGAACTTTCCAAATGTTTCAGACTTTTTTGTTTCATCAAGTAGATATACCCATATCTACTCAAAT
This sequence comes from Aegilops umbellulata, assembly GCA_032464435.1. Taxonomy (NCBI): domain Eukaryota; kingdom Viridiplantae; phylum Streptophyta; class Magnoliopsida; order Poales; family Poaceae; genus Aegilops; species Aegilops umbellulata. The sequence goes on along the minus strand of CP136056.1, from coordinate 223,549,318 downwards.
CATCTGTGAAGGTCATAAAATAATGATACCCGCCGCGAGCCTCAATACTCATCGGATCGCATACATCAGTATGTATTATTTCCAGTAAGTCAGTTGCTCGCTCCATTGTTCCGTAGAACGGAGTCTAGTCATCTTGCCCATGAGGCATGGTTCCCAAGCATCAAGTGATTCCAAAAGCCCATCAGCATGGAGTTTCCTCATGCGCTTTACACCAATATGACTTAAAAGGCGGTGCCACAAATAAGTTGCACTATCATTATTAACTTTGCATCTTTTGGCTTCAATATTATGAATATGTGTATCAATACGATCGAGATTCAATAAACCATTTACATTGGGTGTATGACCATAGAATGTTTTATTCATGTAAACAGAATAAAAATTATTCTTTGACTTAAATGAATAACTATATTGCAATAAACATGATCCAGTCATATTCATGCTCAACGCAAACACCAAATAACATTTATTTTAGGTTCAACACTAATCCCCAAGGTAAAGGGAGTGTGTGATGGTGATATTATCAACCTTGGAATCACTTCCAACACACATCGTCACCTCGCCCTTAACTAGTCTCTGTTTATTTTGCAACTCCTGTTTCGAGTTACTACTCTTAGCAACTGAACTAGCATCAAATACTGAGGAGTTGCTATAAACACTAGTAAAGTACACATCAATAACATGTATATCAAATATACTTTTGTTCACTTTTCCATCCTTCTTATCCTCCAAGTATCTAGGGCAGTTCCACTTCCAGTGACCATTTCCTTTGTAGTAGCGCACTCAGTTCCAGGCTTGGGTCTAGCTTTGGGCTTGTTCATAGGAGCATCAACTTGCTTGCTATTCTTCTTTGAAGTTCCTCTTTCTTTCCCTTTGCCCTTTTCTTGAAACTAGTGGTCTTGTTAACCAGCAACACTTGATGCTATTTCTTGATTTCTACCTTCGCCAATTTCAGCATCGCGAAGAGCTTGGGAATTACTTTTGTCATCCCTTGCATATTATACTTCATCACTAAGTTCTAGTAACTTGGTGATAGTGACTAGAGAACTTTGTCAATTACTATCTTATCTGGAAGATTAACTCCCACTTGATTCAAGCAATTGTAGTACCCAGACAATTTGAGCACATGCTCACTGGTTGAGCTATTCTCCTCCATCTTGTAGGAAAAGTACTGTCAGAGGTCTCATACCTCTCGACATGGGCGTGAGTATGAAATACCAATTTCGACTCTTAGAACATCTTATATGCTCCATGGCGTTCAAAATATTTTTGAAGTCCCGGTTCTAAGTCGTAAAGCATGGTGCACTAAACTATCAAGTAGTCATCATACCGAGCTTTGCCAAACGTTCATAACATATGCATCTGCTCCTGCAATAGGTTCGTCACCTAGCAGTGCATCAAGGACATAATTCTTCTGTGCAGCAATGAGGATAATCCTCAGATCACGGACCTAGTCCGCATCATTGCTACTATCATCTTTCAACTTATTTTTCTCTAGGAACATATCAAAAAATAAACGGGGAACTACATCGCGAGCTATTGATCTACAACATAATTTGCAAATACTATCAGGACTAAGTTCATGATAAATTAAAGTTCAATTAATCATATTACTTAAGAACTCCCACTTAGATAGACATCCCTCTAATCATCCAAGTGATCACGTGATCCATATCAACTAAACCATGTCCCATCATCACATGAGATGGAGTAGTTTTCAATTGTGAACATCACTATGTTGATCATATCTACTATATGATTCACGCTCGACCTTTCGCTCTTAGTGTTCCGAGGCCATATCTGCATATGCTAGGCTCGTCAAGTTTAACCCGAGTATTTTGCGTCTGCAAAACTGGCTTGCACCCGTTGTATGTGAACGTAGAGCTTATCACACCTGGTCATCACGTGGTGTCTCGGCACGACGAACTGTAGCAATGGTGCATACTTAGGGAGAACACTTGTACATTGAAATTTAGTGAGAGATCATCTTATAATGCTACCGTTGTACTAAGCAAAATAAGATGCATAAAAAAGATAAACATCACATGCAATCAAATAACTAATATGATATGGCCATCATCATCGTATGCCTTTGATCTCCATCTCCAAAGCACCGTCATGATCACCATCGTCACCGGCTTGACACCTTGATCTCCATCGAAGCATCGTTCTCGTCTCGCCAACTATTGCTTCTACGACTATCGCTACCGCTTAGTGATAAAGTAAAGCAATTACATGGCGATTGCATTTCATACAATAAAGCGACAACCATATGGCTCCTGCCAATTGCCGATAACTGTGTTACAAAACATGATCATCTCATACAACAATTTATATATCATCACGTCTTGACCATATCACATCACAGCAAGCCCTGCAAAAACAAGTTAGACGTCCTCTACTTTGTTGTTGCAAGTTCAACCCTACCTAGACCCAATACCTTGCTTTTGCCTTTGTCAGCGTACGTGATATGCTTCAGATGTGATGGAGGTAAAGCAGTGTCCATCAATAAGTTCCTGTCACCGGTCATGTGATTTGTACATCCACTGTCGAGGACCCACTCAGTGGCTTTGGGTTGTTCATCCTGCAGATGAATTAGTGCATCTTACAAACTCATATACTTCATCAGTGAAGAATATGACATCAAATTCATCAGATCAATTTCATCAAGGAATAGAACAGATATAGCAGTATGAGGACGTGAGAAATGAGAATCCATTTCTTCATGATTAGCTTGCGTCCTTTCAAGCATATTCAGGTCTCCAGCAAATTCATCAGACGTTCAAGTTCGTCTGGAGACCTGACCCTGCATAAGAGATTAGTTCTTTTTCTTCACCACCCACATCTGGAGGGGTGGCAAAGAGTTCATCATTCTGCGAGCTCCATAAGAGAAAGGTGGCACAGAAGCCAGTTCACTCCGTTTCACAGAAGTGGGGTTAGAATAAGCATATGAATAAGAAGATAAATTCTTCGAAGACTTATGAACATAATGATTTGAAGAATAATGCACATATTCATAGCCCTTAGGCTTTCCCTGCGAAACAGAAGTGTTAGCACGATGAAGTTCATATGAGGATTTTGATCCATATGAGGAATTTAATCCATGTGAGGAATTTGGTTCATATGAGGACTTGGATCCATATGAAGACTTTGGTCCATATGAAGAATTTGATCTGGGGTTCCTATTCTTCACAGGTGGTGTCATGATGACATTCACCTGAAGACTTTCAAGGCACCTTTTGGGAACCCAGATTTTCTTCATAGGGGGACCATTCCTGTAGTTAGTGCCAACATATCTAGCAAATACTTCACCATTCTGATTTTTGAACAGTTTATAGTTAGAGTCAAATGACTCATCAGAAGAATATGAAGATTCACATGTAAAGCCAGATAAAGTGGATGGATCTACGGGAGGTCCTTTTGTAGCAACCCATGAGGTTTTGGGATACTGATCAGGTTTCCAGTAGGTCCCATCAGCATTGAGTTTCCTTTCAAAGGCAATACCCTCTTTCCTAGGGTTCATGTTGAGGATCTGCTTTTTAAGCACATCACAAAGAGCCTGATGCCCTTTGAGGCTTTTGTACATGCCTGTCACATACAATTCCTCCAGCCCTTCATTGTCAGTGATACTAGTGGTATCCTCAGATGAGGAATTTGTGATAACAGAGACAGTTGAAGAATATGCAACAATAGAAGCATTTGAACTTTCAGGTGAAGAATTAGCAGATTCGCATTCAATGCATTTCAAACATGGTGGAATGAATTCATCTTGAGCGGAACTGATATGTTGAGCAAGCAATGAATCACATTCCTTTTGAAGATCTTCATAACTCACCCTTAGCTTCTCAAGATCTTGCTTTCTTTGAAGAAATTCATAAGAAAGCTTCTCATGATCAGCTAAGAGAGTGTTATGATGACTTTGAAGGTTGTCAAACTTAGACTGAAGTCTCTGAAGATTATCAGTCAGAGTTTGAGTTCGATCCATTTCTTCACCGAATAGGTCATCGCTTTTGCCTAGCATATTTTGAATGTTTTCAAAAGCCTTTTGTTGCTTTACAGCAATCTTAGCAAGTTTATAATAGTTGGGCTTGAGGTTTTCATCAGATTCATCCTCACTTGATTCAGAGGAGGGATATTTGAGTACCTTGGCACCTTTTGCCATGAAGCAATAGGTGGGAGCATAGTCATCATCGCAGTCGTCAGCAGTGTTGGGGAAGTCAATTTCCTCAGAGTTGAAGATAGACTTGCTGATGAAAGCAGTAGCGAGGGCTAGGATCGCGACACCAGAGTCTAACTCCTCATATGCCTCCTCTTCCTCATTTTCCTCAGATTCAGCTTCAGAGTCCATTTCCTTGCCAATGAATGTCCGAGCCTTTTTGGAGCTGCTCTTCTTGTGAGATGAAGATTTCGAAGATTTTGATGATGAAGACTTTGAAGATTTATTCTTCTTCTTTGAGTCATCAGAACCGCAATCCTTGTATTTCTTCTTCTTTGATTCCATCTCCCACTGAGGACAACCATTAATCTAATGTCCAGGTTTCTTGCATTTGTGGCAAGTTCTCTTCATGTAGTCACGGGATGAGGAGTCGATCTCATGTCATCACCTCTTGAGGATTTACCAAAGCGACCATGCCTTGAGAAGTTCTGGAATTTCCTCACGAGCATTGCTAGCTCTTGACTCAGTTCTTCGGGATCACCAAGGCGGATAGTAGAATCTTCACCTTCAGATTCAGAGACTGCCTGGCCTTCAGTGCGCGTGATCTGCCATAGCTCGGTCCATAGAGATCCCTCTTCTCAGCAAGTTCGAACTCATGAGTGTTTAGCCTCTCAAGGATATCGGCAGGATCAAGTGACTTGTAGTCTCCACGTTCTTGTATCATCAGTGCAAGAGAGTCAAATGAGGAATCAAGCGATCACAACCATTTCTTCACCACCTCATGGTCGGTGATGTCAGTGTGTCACGCCCTCGATGCGGCTATATCTCCTACGTGTCGAAGCACGACTTAGAGGCATAACCGCATTGAAAGCAATGTCGCAAATGAGGTAATCTTCACACAACCCATGTAATACATAAGGGAAAAAGATACATAGTTGGCTTACAATCGCCACTTCACCCAACTACATGAATAAAACATTACATCATACAATTACAATCAGGGCCCGCCTACGGAGCCAAAATAAAAGAAGAAACCCCAAAAGCGACAAAAGGTCCTGCTCGACCCCAACTGGGCTCCACTACTGATCGACTAGAACGAAACATCACAATGAACAAAGATCTTCATCGAGCTCCTCCTTGAGCTCGGGTGCGTCACCTGCACGGTCTCAGCGGCACCTGCAAACTGGTTTGGAAGTATCTGGTGAGTCACAAGGACTCAGCAATCTCACACCCGCGAGATCAAGACTATTTAAGCTTATAGGTAGGGTAAAAGGTATGAGGTGGAGCTGCAGCAAGCGACTAGCATATATGGTGGCTAACATACGCAAAAGAGAGCGAGAAGAGAAGGCAAAGCATGGTCAAACGACTATGATCAATAAGTGATCCTGAACTACTTACATCAAACATAACTCCAACAACCGTGTTCATTTCCCGGACCCCGCCGAGAAGAGACCATCACGGTTACACACGCGGTTGGTGTATTTTAGTTAAGATCAACTTCGGGTTTTCTACAACCGAACATTAACAAATTCCCATCTGCCACATAACCGCGGGCACGGCTTTCGAAAGTTCAAACCCTGCAGGGGTGTCCCAACTTAGCCCATTATAAGCTCTCGCGGTCAACGAAGGATATTTCTTCTCCCCGGGAAGACCCGATCAGTCTCGGAATCCCGGCTACAAGACATTTCGACAGCAATAAAACAAGTCCAGCAAAACCGCCCGATGCGCCGACATCCTGATAGGAGCTGCACATATCTCGGTCTCAGGGCAACACCGGATGAGACTAGCTACGAGTAAAATCAGGTCTCGAGTTTCCACAAGGTGGCCCTGCAGGCAGCTCAGTTCGGACCAACACTTAGACAAGCATTGGCCCGGGGGGCTAAATAAAGATGACCCTCGGGTTGATCAGACCCAAGGGAAAGGGGTAGGTGGTAGGCGAATGGTAAAACCAAGGTTGGGCCTGCTGGAAAAGTCTTATTCAAAGCGAACTGTCAAGGGGGTCCCATAAATCACCCGACCGCGTTAGGGACGCAAAATCCGGGAACATAACACCGATATGACGGAAACTAGGGCGGCAAGAGTGGAACAAAACACCAGGCATAAGGCCGAGCCTTCCACCCTTTACCAAGTATATAGATGCATTAATTTAAATAAGATATATTGTGATATCCCAACAAGTAAACATGTTCCAAACAAGGAACAACAACTCCATGCTCCAACAAGGAACAAACTTCATATTCACATTGCAACTAACAACGCTATAAGAGGGGCTGAGCAAAGCGGTAACATAGCCAAACAACGGTTTGCTAGGACAAGGTGGGTTAGAGGCTTGGTTTAACAATATGGGAGGCATGATAAGCAAGTGGTAGGTATCGCAGCAAAGGCATAGCAAAAGAGCGAGCAACTAGCAAGCAAAGATAGAAGTGATTTCGAGGGTATGGTCTTCTTGCCTGAGATCCCGCAAGGAAGAAGAACGAGTCCATGAAGAAGACAAACGGACGTAGACGAACGGATCCTCACAATCGCAACGCTATCGGAACTAACCCGAAGAAGCAACACCGGAAAGAAGCAAACAACAAAGTAAACAACCAACACATAAACATGGCATGATGCACAAACAAGAATGATGCATGTCCGGTTTAAAAATGCATGGCATGGCAAAGTGCAACAAACAACGCTACAAATTAAGTGGAGCTCAATATGCAACGAGTTGCATATTGACAAAACACCACAACAAATATTTAGTTTTCTCCCGTTCATATATCCAACAATATTAAATGTTGTTAAACATGGCAAGAGGTGAAACATAACAAAACTACCTATCTAGGCAAGTTCAAATGAGGCCGGAAACAATAAACAACAATTCCGGTAAAACCCCATATGCATATATTAGATTTTGGTACTGTTCTGCCCTAAAACATCTTTTAAAGTTGTTAAACAGGAAAATAAAGTGCACCATGTTAAACTAGGCATTTTTTCACCCCATTTACATATAAAGTTTATTTAAATCTGAGTTACAGTTAATTAGTTATGAGATAAATCATTTTAACATGGCATAGGGGCAAATTTAACCAAACAGCATTTTAAACATTTTAAACATGGGTGAAAGTTGCGAATTATTAATCTACACAAAATTCTGAGCAAGTTTCATATATAAAACATTTTAATATGATGCACCATTGATGAGTTATTAAATGTATGAAGTTTAGGGGCTATTCTGCAAAACGATAATTCTCTGGATAATTGGCAAAATCACAGATCTGTAAAAAAACAGATCGGGCCGAAATCTGCTAGGCACAGGAGCAGGGCGCTGGAGGCTCACCATGGGCCTTGGCCCGGTCGGAGCAACGGCTCGGCAGGACGGCTAGGTGGCCTGGTGAGGCAGGGGCGTGGTCAACGCTCGACCAGAACAGGTGCTCGTTCGATGCAGGGGAAGTAGAGCGCGGCTGGGACTTGGCTCTGGAGGGCTTGCCGCAGCGGAACTTGGCCGAAGCACGGCGGGATCCGGGCAAGGGCGTCGGAGATGGCCGGATCCGGGCCAGTTCGGGTCGGGGAGCGTCGACCTCCTGGTTCGAGGAGGAAGCGAGGCGCGGGCCTCGAACAACGACGGCGGCGACAGGAACTCCGGCAGGCAAGGGCGCTACTTGGGGAGGCGCAGAGGGAGGTCCGGCGAAGCAGGGATGGCGGCGCGCGGACCTGAAGCAGAGGAGACGACGGGGTCGAGCTCGGGAACTGCTGCAAGGACGAGGGCGAGGACGGCTCCTGGCGGGGTCGAGGAGGAGGCATCGGGCGTGGAACGCGGGCGGCTGCTCGCTGGCCTTGGCGCGGGCGAGCAGAGGGACTCGGCGTCGAGGGATGAAGGGGCTGGACGGGTCCGAGGCTCTTCGGCGCGGATCAGCCGGGAACCACACCGGCGCAACGAGCGGGAGCTACGGGAGGCCATCCATGGCGGCGCTGCGAAGACAACAGAGAGAGAACAGCGTGTGAGAGAGAAAACAGAAGCAGGAGGGGAAAGAGAGCAGGTCTGTCGAGCACGGGCCTGGGGCTGGTGGTCGACGGCGACGCAGCTGGTCGCGAGGACGGGCGCGGGGTTTGGGCGAGCACGCAGTAGAGCTCCTGCGCGGGATGGAGGTGGCTGCGGGAACCTCAGGCGAGCTCTTGCTCGGTAGAGGAACGTGGAGATGGATCGATGGGATGGATGGGACAGCGAGGTCGGGCGCTGCTCTGTTGGTGGATGGCTGAAGGTGAGGTGGATGCGAGCTGTGGTTGGTCGGCGGCGCAAAACGAGGGGCTTGGTCGGAGAGAAATTGGATCGGGAAGAGATCCCGAGGAAGACGAAGTGGCGGCGGCGGCGGCGATAGGATAGGGGAGGAATGGATGGGACAGGGCTAGGGTTAGACTAAATATATATAGGTTGATTTTGGGTAGGGGTTCTCTCGTCCCTCCGATCGCAATCGGACGATCGAGAAATAAATAGTTTGGGAGTCCAAATGAGAAAACGGTGATGTTTTGTAGATGTTAGGGGATGATCCCGATCCAACGGTAGCGACTGTCCGGTTCGGGTCCGGGGCAGCTTTCGGACGCGCGCGCGAGGAGGACTGCGGGCTGACGAGAGAGGTTAGGTTGGGTCTAGCGGATTGTGAAGAGTGGGTTGGTCTGAGAGAAGAGGTGAGAGATGCAGTCCGGCACGGTTTACGGAGACCGAAAACGTCCGACGTTAGACCGGCTATACTGCCGCTATAGTTATTCGTTGGGGCGTCAAACAGACTCCGAATGCGATGAAATTTGGCAGGAGACCTACTGACCACAAAACAACATCGCACGCCAACTCTCGTCCCATTCCGAGAACATTTTCCGGCCACTTATAAAATAATATTTCGGACGTGCCACGGGCGCATGCAAGTGTGTGTGGGCTCAGAACGGACAACGGAGAGAACAAAGAGACCGGGACGGATGCAAGTTTTGAAAACATGATGATGCAATGCGGATGATGACATGGCAAGATGCAACACGCAAGCGAATGACAAAGCAACAACAGCGGATAACTGGAGGACAACTGGCACATCGGTCTCGGGGCGTTACAACACTCCACCACTACGAGAGGATCTCGTCCCGAGATCTAGGATGGCACCGGAGGGAAACGGAAGAGGAAGAGAAGAGGTAAAACTAATTGCTTCTTTGACAAATGAGTGAAACCAATGAACCTTGATAGGTTGAACAATTTCGAGAAAAGAATACAACGAAGATTTAACAAAGTTGAAAACACTTCGTTAGAAAAAGGAACAAGGAACATTCGAGAACCTTGTAGGTTGAAAGACATGGAAAAAAGAGCTTCACGAACGAAAAGAATATGACCACCTCGGTATAATGAGATAGTCAAGGAACAAGAATGACAGAATTTGGACAGCACTCCGGTAGAAACGAGATGTACAAGGAATGATAAGGATCAATAACGACAACACTCCGGTTAAACAAGATAGAGAAGGAAAAAGAATGAAATAATTTTGACAGCACTCCGACTGTAAATGGAAGGAATTGAACAAGAACTAGACAAGATGAGAGGATACTTGATGAAATCAACAACACACTGCCTCCGGAACAATTAAACGAATGACACAAGGGGTAAGAATGATTCCAGACAGCACTCCGGTTGAGAAGTGAGGCAAAATTTGATAAGATGAAAAGAACTTGAAGAGATGATACAACACCCCGGTTAAATGGATTAGCAAGGAAAAGGACATGATCTTGACAAAACAAGATGATGGGTCGAAGAGAGCAACATCACAATGCCTCCGGAAGAAGAAATAGAAGATAGATCATTGGAATAAGGAATGGAGAAGAAAATGACATCTTCTGCCACAAATGAACTTGAAAAGCATCCTTGCAAAGAAGAATTGAACGGAGTTTTTGGAGAATCAACAACGAAAAGAATAAGTTTGTAGTGGGCTTATGGAAACATCTCAAAATTATGAGGTGACAACCTGCCACCAACGGAAACAAATGACTGGATTGATAAGAACAAGGAGACGAGAAAGCTATAACACCAGGAGGATAAAGAAGAACTTGGGTCATTAATGAGCACCATAAATAGCAACAATCCTTAGGGAAGGCTTTAGGTGAAATATAACCCAAGATAACTCCAATGAAGAGATTGATGGATTTAAAATACCTCATTCTTGACAACATGTGAGTCATGAGACATGAACTCCAATTATCAAGATTGACATAATACCACCTCAAAAGATAAGATAGAAAGAATTGCACTTTAAAATGCAAGATAAAGAATGCTTGAACTCTTCTGAAAAGAATCTCGATGAAGACTTCGAGAAGGAATTAAATCCTTGATGAACCATCATGTAGAGCCTCCATGAAGAACTCCGGTAAGAAAAAAGATGATAGGAAGAAAGAGAAGTTGAAAATACAAGGTGAAGCCTTGCAATGATTTAGATGGATCTTCGCTACAAGATAATGCAGAAAACTTGGAACTCCGGAAAAGAGAAGATGAAACACATGAAACCGAGAAAAATGACATGACGAACCACTCTGGAAAGAAGAAACTAGATCACTTGGATGAAACAAGAATAAGAATTATGTTATGCGCCTCCTTCACCCATTTAAATTGATGATGAGCAGCGGATTTGGCATACTACTTATTCTCATAGAAAGGATTAAGATAGATATAGCGTAAACTTGGGAAGGTCTACAACGAACCACCGGTAGGATTGAAACAACGAATAACTCTATACGGTAACAAAGAAAGAGGAATCTTGAACGAACCACCGTAAAAATTGAAAATGAACGAAGAAGAGATAAGAAAATACCGGGAAGAATTAGCAAATGAACGAAGATGCTTGCTAGGATTTAGATACATGAGAACGAAGAGATCATGAACTGGTTAGAGAATATTGAAAGATGCTTCGGTAAGATTTGGAGAACGATAGATGAAGCTGAGAATGAATAATTCTTCTGAAATGATGGCCTTCGGAGAATCAAACTGAAAAGACTCCTGAAATGCTCCGGATGGGTGAAAAGAATTCTCACAATCAAAACAATTATGAGAGAATGGCATCAAGCTAGAACCATTAATCTTGAAGAGAATGGAGCAAGATTTAAGAGAAAGTCTTCTTCGGTCTTCAAAATCTGAGAATGACGACGAGAAACACCACCATGAATTGTTGAGGCACTCCGGAATAATGAAGAATAGAAAGATTGAACCAACGATGAAAAGAATGTGAAAGATCTTGGAGAAAGACATATGACTGATGACAATTCATTCTTACGACAAACTTTGAAAAGAATTTGGGAATAGCTCCGGGCAAAATTAGAAGAGTCAGGTAAGATCCTGGGAAAAGACCTGTGGGTTAGGGCCCACTCAAAAGAAACACCGTTGAACGATTACTTGAAAGGGAGAACACACCGGTTGATTTAAATGACTTGAATGAAATAGCATCCTCAAAAGAACTTGAGTTAATTGAGAATGGAAAGTTAAATCTTCTGAGATATCTTCATCACTCCGGAACAATTGAATAGCGAGAAGTAGATGATTAAGAGGTGCACCGGTACGAGAAAACATTAGAAACGAGGAAAAGATATGATCGATAAGGCTTGAATTGGAACCACCGGAGAAGAAAAGAATGACGAATGATGAACTTGAAACTCCTGACCATCTTCATGATAATCACCGGATAAGAACATTAATGAGACGAATGGAGAGGCTTCACATCAATAAGATGGATACTTGATTAAGAAATCTGCGTCCTTGAAGAAATAAGGGTGGGAGGGCGGGAAAACAAAGGCAACTTGGGAACGGTTGAAACAAACACCGTTGAGAAGAACTGATAATTGATCTTGCGAATGTTGAAGTGATCGGGAACACTTGAAGAGAGACACACCGGTTGAAAAAGAATTGGCATGATAATCTTGATGATCAAGAAGGGTTAGTATTCACATAGCAATATGAGAGCACCGCTTAGGGAAGGTATGGAATCAACACTTGACATTGAAGCAACTCGAATACCACAAATAAAACAAAACAAAGGATTTGGCTTGCAGAATAAGCCGGAAACAAACCTATGATAGATCCCATATCGTATCATGTGTCTGTTGGAAAGATATCCTAAGAGATACTTGAATTCCCACCTATAAACTCCCGAAACTTTCTGGTTATGCAATCAGGTGTTGGGGATACAGGGGACACAAAATATATCACTCAAACTAACAATACCTAGATCCAGTTGTATCCATCCTTCAACACATAACCAAGAAACCTTCGGAAATCGTCTACCTCAACCTTCGAAAAGCATCTGTTATACGAGTTATGGCAATACTCCCGCACTCGCCTCAGTACTGGGCTATCAGGGTTATCTCACCAACAACTGTACAAAAGAGATTTTCGATGTCGGCGTACTAAACTCAGGTATTCCAGAACTGCAACGATAAAATTATGACGACAACACCTCGGAGCTCAACTCCCCGGGACACCTCCACTAAACCCCTGCTGACGGGAGGCAACCAAGACAATGTTGTCATCATAAAACCATCGGAACGATTCTAAGATACCCGCGTGATCCTAAATAAAAATTTTAGTGAAATTTGAGAAGAGAAGAGTCAAAACTCTACGTCAGGATGCCTTACCAGAGCGATGAGGAGACTGGGAAGTAAAAAGAATTCCTAAACTCTCCGATATATAATTCCTAAATGACTCAAAACATTTTTCTAGACACAACTCGGCCGCTAAAAATGATCAATCAGTGGGGGATCCTAAGGTCGGGGAAGGCTCTGATACCAACTTGTCACGCCCTCGATGCGGCTATATCTCCTACGTGTCGAAGCACGACTTAGAGGCATAACCGCATTGAAAGCAATGTCGCAAATGAGGTAATCTTCACACAACCCATGTAATACATAAGGGAAAAAGATACATAGTTGGCTTACAATCGCCACTTCACACAACTACATGAATAAAACATTACATCATACAGTTACAATCAGGGCCCGCCTACGGAGCCAGAATAAAAGAAGAAAAAACCCCAAAAGCGACAAAAGGTCCTGATCGACCCCAACTGGGCTCCACTACTGATCGACTAGAACGAAACATCACAATGAACAAAGATCTTCATCGAGCTCCTCCTTGAGCTCGGGTGCGTCACCTGCACGGTCTCAGCAGCACCTGCAAACTGGTTTGGAAGTATCTGGTGAGTCACGAGGACTCAGCAATCTCACACCCGCGAGATCAAGACTATTTAAGCTTATAGGTAGGGTAAAAGGTATGAGGTGGAGCTGCAGCAAGCGACTAGCATATATGGTGGCTAACATACGCAAAAGAGAGCGAGAAGAGAAGGCAAAGCACGGTCGAACGACTATGATCAATAAGTGATCCTGAACTACTTACGTCAAACATAACTCCAACAACCGTGTTCAGCTCCCGGACCCCGCCGAGAAGAGACCATCACGGTTACACACGCGGTTGGTGTATTTTAGTTAAGATCAACTTCGGGTTTTCTACAACCGGACATTAACAAATTCCAATCTGCCACATAACCGCGGGCACGGCTTTCGGAAGTTCAAACCCTGCAGGGGTGTCCCAACTTAGCCCATTATAAGCTCTCGGGGTCAACGAAGGATATTTCTTCTCCCCAGGAAGACCCGATCAGTCTCGGAATCCCGGCTACAAGACATTTCGACAGCAATAAAACAAGTCTAGCAAAACCGCCCGATGCGCCGACATCCTGATAGGAGCTGCACATATCTCGGTCTCAGGGCAGCACCGGATGAGACTAGCTACGAGTAAAACCAGGCCTCGAGTTTCCACAAGGTGGCCCCGCAGGCAGCTCAGTTCGGACCAACACTTAGACAAGCATTGGCCCGGGGGCTAAATAAAGATGACCCTCGGGTTGATCAGACCCAAGGGAAAGGGGTAGGTGGTAGGCGAATGGTAAAACCAAGGTTGGGCCTGCTGGAAAAGTCTTATTCAAAGCGAACTGTCAAGGGGGTCCCATAAATCACCCGACCGCGTTAGGGACGCAAAATCCGGGAACATAACACCGATATGACGGAAACTAGGGCGGCAAGAGTGGAACAAAACACCAGGCATAAGGCCGAGCCTTCCACCCTTTACCAAGTATATAGATGCATTAATTTAAATAAGATATATTGTGATATCCCAACAAGTAAACATGTTCCAAACAAGGAACAACAACTCCATGTTCCAACAAGGAACAAACTTCACCTTCACCTGCAACTAACAACGCTATAAGAGGGGCTGAGCAAAGCGGTAGCATAGCCAAACAACGGTTTGCTAGGACAAGGTGGGTTAGAGGCTTGGTTTAACAATATGGGAGGCATGATAAGCAAGTGGTAGGTATCGCAGCAAAGGCATAGCAAAATAGCGAGCAACTAGCAAGCAAAGATAGAAGTGATTTCGAGGGTATGGTCATCTTGCCTGAGATCCAGCAAGGAAGAAGAACGAGTCCATGAAGAAGACAAACGGACGTAGACGAACGGATCCTCACAATCGCAACGCTATCGGAACTAACCCGAAGAAGCAACACCGGAAAGAAGCAAACAACAAAGTAAACAACCAACACATAAACATGGCATGATGCACAAACAAGAATGATGCATGTCCGGTTTAAAAATGCATGGCATGGCAAAGTGCAACAAACAACGCTACAAATTAAGTGGAGCTCAATATGCAACGAGTTGCATATTGACAAAACACCACAACAAATATTTAGTTTTCTCCCGTTTATATATCCAACAATATTAAATGTTGTTAAACATGGCAAGAGGTGAAACATAACAAAACTACCTATCTAGGCAAGTTCAAATGAGGCCGGAAACAATAAACAACAATTCCGGTAAAACCCCATATGCATATATTAGATTTTGGTACTGTTCTGCCCTAAAACATCTTTTAAAGTTGTTAAACAGGAAAATAAAGTGCACCATGTTAAACTAGGCATTTTTCCACCCCATTTACATATAAAGTTTATTTAAATCTGAGTTACAGTTAATTAGTTATGAGATAAATCATTTTAACATGGCATAGGGGCAAATTTAACCAAACAGCATTTTAAACATTTTAAACATGGGTGAAAGTTGCGAATTATTAATCTACACAAAATTCTGAGCAAGTTTCATATATAAAACATTTTAATATGATGCACCGTTGATGAGTTATTAAATGTATGAAGTTTAGGGGCTATTCTGCAAAACGGTAATTCTCTGGATAATTGGCAAAATCACAGATCTGTAAAAAAAACAGATCGGGCCGAAATCTGCTAGGCACGGGAGCAGGGCGCTGGAGGCTCACCATGGGCCTTGGCCCGGTCGGAGCAACGGCTCGGCAGGACGGCTAGGTGGCCTGGTGAGGCAGGGGCGTGGTCAACGCTCGACCAGAACAGGTGCTCGTTCGATGCAGGGGAAGCAGAGCGCGGCTGGGACTTGGCTCTGGAGGGCTTGCCGCAGCGGAACTTGGCCGAAGCACGGCGGGATCCGGGCAAGGGCGTCGGAGATGGCCGGATCCGGGCCAGTTCGGGTCGGGGAGGCGTCGACCTCCTGGTTCGAGGAGGAAGCGAGGCGCAGGCCTCGAACGACGACGGCGGCGACAGGAACTCCGGCAGGCAAGGGCGCTACTTGGGGAGGCGCAGAGGGAGGTCCGGCGAAGCAGGGATGGCGGCGCGCGGACCTGAAGCAGAGGAGACGACGGGGTCGAGCTCGGGAACTGCTGCAAGGACGAGGGCGAGGACGGCTCCTGGCGGGGTCGAGGAGGAGGCATCGGGCGTGGAACGCGGGCGGCTGCTCGCTGGCCTTGGCGCGGGCGAGCAGACGGACTCGGCGTCGAGGGATGAAGGGGTTGGACGGGTCCGAGGCTCTTCGGCGCGGATCAGCCGAGAACCACGCCGGCGCAACGAGCGGGAGCTACGGGAGGCCATCCATGGCGGCGCTGCGAAGACAACAGAGAGAGAAAGCAGCGTGAGAGAGAGAAAACAGAAGCAGGAGGGGAAAGGGAGCAGGTCTGTCGAGCACGGGCCTGGGGCTGGTGGTCGACGGCGACGCAGCTGGTCGCGAGGACGGGCGCGGGGTGAGCTCCTGCGCGGCATGGAGGTGGCTGCGGGAGCCTCAGGCGAGCTCCTGCTCGGTAGAGGAACATGGAGATGGATCGATGGGATGGATGGGACAGCGAGGTCGGGCGCTGCTCTGTTGGTGGATGGCTGAAGGCGAGGTGGATGCGAGCTGTGGTTGGTCGGCGGCGCAAAACGAGGGGCTTGGTCGGAGAGAAATTGGATCGGGAAGAGATCCCGAGGAAAACGAAGTGGCGGCGGCGGCGGCGATAGGATAGGGGAGGAATGGATGGGACAGGGCTAGGGTTAGACTAAATATATATAGGTTGATTTTGGGTAGGGGTTCTCTCGTCCCTCCGATCGCAATCGGACGATCGAGAAATAAATAGTTAGGGAGTCCAAATGAGAAAATGGTGATGTTTTGTAGATGTTAGGGGATGATCCCGATCCAACGGTAGCGACAGTCCGGTTCGGGTCCGGGGCAGCTTTCGGACGCGCGCGCGAGGAGGACTGCGGGCTGACGAGAGAGGTTAGGTTGGGTCTAGCGGATTGTGAAGAGCGGGTTGGTCTGAGAGAAGAGGTGAGAGATGCAGCCCGGCACAGTTTACGGAGACCGAAAACGTCCGACGTTAGACCGGCTATACTGCCGCTATAGTTATTCGTTGGGGCGTCAAAGAGACTCCGAATGCGATGAAATTTGGCAGGCGACCTACTGACCACAAAACAACATCGCACGCCAACTCTCGTCCCATTCCGAGAACATTTTCCGGCCACTTATAAAATAATATTTCGGACGTGCCACGGGCGCGTGCAAGTGTGTGTGGGCTCAGAACGGGCAACGGAGAGAACAAAGAGACCGGGACGGATGCAAGTTTTGAAAACATGATGATGCAATGCGGATGATGACATGGCAAGATGCAACACGCAAGCGAATGACAAAGCAACAACAACGGATAACTGGAGGACAACTGGCACATCGGTCTCGGGGCGTTACGCAGTGGCACCAAGTGCTTGAAGCCCATTTGAGATGTCAGTGAGGCGATCGAAGGTTTGCTGAACATTTTCATTGTCGAGTCTTTTGAAGCGGTCGAAGAGATTGTGAAGAACGTCAACTCGAGATTCACGTTGAGTTGAGACTCCTTTATTGACCTTTGACAGTCTATCCCAGATAAGCTTAGCAGTCTCCAAAGCACTCACTCTGCCATAGTGCCCTTTGCTGAGATGGCCACATATGACATTCTTCGCTTGAGAGTCGAGTTGCTTGAATCTCTTCGCATCAGCAGCGTTAATTGTAGGAGTGATGGAGGGAACGCCATTTTCCACAACGTACCAGAGATCATTGCCAATTGCCTCAAGATGCATTCGCATCTTATTCTTCCAGTAGGGATAGTCCTTCCCATCTAAGGTAGGACACCCAGCCGAGACCTTGATCATGCCTGCAGTCGACATAACCAAAATTCCAGGTGGTTAGACCAAAATCACACAGAACAAGGGAGTACCTTGCTCTGATACCAATTGAAACTGCGTTATATTGACTAGAGGGGGTGAATAGGCGATTTTTACAAATTCGTAACTGAAGAATTTCAAGGTGAGGAAATTCCTAAGCAACGAACTACTTAGTAGCGGTATAAGTAATCAGATGCATGCATAACAGAATAGAAGCACAGTCATCATGATGAAATGAAAACAAGTACAGAGTACAAGTAGCGTATAACCAGGATAAGCAGGCTGAAGACAAACTGACTGAAGAAATAGGATTGAGAAAATTGAGAAAGTCTTCAGTCAAAATCTTCAAACAGTAACGATCAAGTATTTCAACACAAGAATGGGGAAATGAAATGGTTGAGGAAATAGAACCAGTAGCTTGGTGAAGGCGATGATTTGGTAAACCAGTTCCAACTGTTGTGACAGTTGTACGTCTGGTTGGAGCGGCTAGATATTTAAACCTGAGGACACACAGTCCCAGACACAGTTCTCACCGTATTCTCCTTGAGCTAAAATCACACAGACATCGCTCAATCACTCGTGGTAAGTCTTCATGTGACTTCCAAACCTTCACAGACTCGATCACTTGGCGATCCATAATTTTCTCTTGGATGCTCTAGACCATGACACCTAACCGTCTGGAGGATGCACAGTCCTCAAAGGTAACAAGCATCAGTTCCACACAGGAACAATCTCTTCAGCGATGCTCAATCACTTTGGGTTTGTAGGTGTTTGGGTTTGGGTTTTCCTCACTTGATGACTTTCGCTCAAAGTCCTCGGAGGGTGGGATGCTCTAAGGACAAGTGTCAGTTTCTCTCGGAACAGCCAACCACTTGATGACTTTCGCTCAAAGTCCTCGGAGGGTGGGATGCTCTCAAGGACAAGTGTCGGTTTCTCTCGGAACAGCCAACCAGCTAGTTGTTATAGGGGGCAGCTATTTATAGCCTAGGGGAGCAGCCCGACGTGATAAGACATAAATGTCCTTCAATGAAATGACCCTTAGGTGGGAAGATATTTTGAGACAGTTGGCGCATAGCACAGCAACGGTCGGATATTTGTGTATCAAATTCCTCAGGGCTATCATGTTCCTCACTTTTAGGCAATCCGCACTGGCGAATTCCTAACTCCTTAGTCAGAACAAATTCCTCAGAGAATAGAAGATCTCCGTCTCTGTCGCTGAAAAAATTGACTGAACTGTATGAGATTTTCAATGGCTTCACTCAAAAGAATTGGGTAGGTGTAGGATTTTGAGATGAGCATCACTTGGAAACTTTTCCTTAGTTTTACCTCGACTCCCTTTAACAGTACGATGTTTCCGATGACTTAAAAAAGAGAAAACGAAACTACGAAAACAAAAGTCTTCACGCTTCATATTCCACGCATGGATATCAAATCTTCATAGTTACACCAATTTCTTCACTTTCAAAGTCTCCAGCTGAAGACATTCATTTTAGGGGTCGACTTTCATCGTAAATATCAAACTCCTCATAAACTTATAGACCTGTGTACACTCACAAACGCATTAGTCATTTAACCTATAAGTCTTCAATACACCAAATCACTAAGGGGCACTAGATGCACTTACAATCTAGATCCCCGCCACAATTAAGCGGCACCCTACGATAGAGCATGCCCCAAAAACCCTTAGGCTAAGCCAAGAAGGATGTCGCTAACTAAAGGTCTCCCCTTGAAGAGATGATCCGGAACACACGTCAGCCAATGCAAATTCCTATGTGCAATGAAGGATTGAAGATCTCCCCACTATCAAGATAGGCAAAGACAGACACCACACTCACATAAAAGTCCTAAAGCATAGCGAGCATGCCACTCGCAATCTTCAGCGACCATGAATTTCAATGGCCACAAACCACGATGATCCCTGGGGAAAGAGAACAATGTTTATGCGTACAAAAACAGCTTTATTTTACTCAAAAAATAGCAGCTTTATTAGTTATTAAACTTGTGTTGTTTACGAAAGCGCAAAACCCACTTTTTCATTTTTAGAAAAATAAGAAGCACGAAAACAATGCACTTGCATGCCTATTTTTCATTAAAAAAATAATGCTCAATTTTTTTTATCCATGAGCTGCACGTTTAATTAACTTTGTACATAAGGTAAAAGGAGCTCAATGCATGCTCAACGGGTCATCATACTATAAACGTTGATTATTGCAACAAAATCCAGAGGCCTGAAGGCTGAAGGTTAGTCTCAGATACCAACAAAACACCACACCCCGCACATCTCCAGACAGGCTACGCGAACAAAACAGCCCCTTGTTTTGGAGCAATCATGTACTGCGTGAGAATATCTCCTGAATAGACTCCACCATCATAATTTTGCTTCTAAAAGGTAACCGTTTCCTAGAGACTGGAGTTACTCGAAAAAATTGGCTACGAAATGTCGACATATCAGCACGCCAAGCCATACTATTTGTGCCAGCTAACAGCGCTAGATTGACAATAAAATATACCCTTACTGGAATTGCAGGGGGAGAAAAAACATCCAAGGCCGGCAGGAGAACTGATGAAATCACCACAAACGAGGGAGAGACTCTGCCCTGATGATCTCCTTGAGAAGAGCCTTCTCCTCGTTTATTTTGTTCTTCTCAGCAGCGTCCCGTGGTTTGCTCTTCCGCTTCTCTTCCAGCATCCACTTGTAGACCTGGCGCTGCTCATCTTCCGATAAAGGTGGGAGTACTCTTTTCGGTGGAGGAGCAGGCTCTGCAGGCTTAGCAACTGCAGCAGGTGGGGCTGACAATGCTGCTGCAGCTGCTGCTGCTGCTGCGGTCTCAGCATTTTTCTTGTCCTGGTCTCGTTTGTAGGTCTTTGCAAATACATAAACTGCATGTTACAAGGATGTCAACTTACTGAAAGATGTGGGTAAACATCAGATAAAACAATAGTAAACCATACCATGCATCAGTTTCAATCATAACGCAGAAGGCATACCTACATGGATTGACTACGGTAAGTTCTTTAGCGCGCCTCGGTATAAACTAGGTCCTTGAATTATTAAGTGAAAACGTGACCAAGGTACATAAAAGAGAAAATGATGGAGTGCAATGACAAAAATACCTTCGACAGAAAATTAGTATGTATGTATCACATAGCAAGCTCAACTAATACTTGCCTTAGGAGCGGCATTTGGTTACCAGTGGACCTTCACAGGCATGAGTCAACTGAACAGTAGCAACAGCACTAAATAATGATGTAGTAGTGGCTGTAGCATAGTGGCCATAAACTGGAAATGCGCAAGTTCTCAATAGACTTAGCCAAAACTCAATTTTATTTTTGCCTCCTTTACCACATATTTTCTCTCTTGTAACCAAACCAAACTGCAGCCTACCAATGCATTATGTTTCTCTGCTGCAACAACAGTAATCCTTGCAAAGCTATGGGTTTCTGTTTCGAAAATAGAAGGGAAAACACCTGAAGGTTGCTACCAATTGTTTTGTGTTTTGATCGAAACAAAAATAATTTGTTTTGCACTTTCTTACCACATACTACATCCCTCATTTAATCTTGTCTTAAGTCAAACATTTTAAGATTGACCAAGTTTATAGAAACAAATATCAATATCTAGAATACAAAATTAATATAACTACATCTATGATGAAATCTGTTTCCATAATGTATTCATTGTGTATTGTAGATGTAGCTAATTTTTTAAAAACGATAGAAATACGCATTGTATACATGGAAGGAGTATTTTTCAAATCGTGATCATGTATGCTCAGTGAAAAAAATAGCATGCTATAGCAAAATAGCGCCGGCCTTAAAATCCGCTATTAGCATACTATATCGCGCTATAGCGTGCTATTAGCGAGACATTGTACACTGATTTATTTAGCGATCCATTCCTAGCATGCCATAGTGTGCTATTTCTTTCAATGTGTATGCTGCAGTATGTTCATTACTTTTAAGAGAAAATATATCCTGCCACAGCTAAAAAAGGTAACAACAGCACTGTGCTTATTGGCAACGTTGTAGCTGGCATAAATTGGAAATTTGCAAATTCTCAATAGAATTAACCAAAACTAAAATAATAATTGCCTATCTTGTACCACCTTTGCAATGCTATGGATTTCTTATCCAAAACAAGGGGGGAAAGCCCTGAAGGTTGCTACCGACTGTTTTGGCTTTCTTACCACATACTCCCTCCTTCCACTTATGCCTATTAATTCTGTCTTAAGTTAAAACATTTCTAAGTTTGACCAAGCTTATAGAAACAAATACCAACATCTAAACCAAAAAATGAATATCACTTGATCTATCAAGAAATATATTTCCATAATCTATGTATTGTGTATTGTAAATGTTGATTCTTTTTCCATAATCTATGTATTGTTGTAATAGGCCTTGTATACATGGAATGAAGCAGCATTTCGAAAATCATGACCATGTACGCTACAGTATCTTGCTTTACGAGAAATATATCCTGCCACGAGTGAAAGGTACAACAGCTCTGTGCTCTAAATGATATACTAGTAGCGGCAATGTTGTAGCTACCATAAACTGGAAATTTGCAAATTCTCAACAAATTTAAGGAAAACTGATTTTCTTTTTTGCCTATTTTCTCTCTTGCCCCCTAACAAACTGTAGCCTATCAGCGTATTCTGTTTCTATGCTGCAACCAAGTAATCCTTGCGATGCAATGGGTTTCTAGTTCCAAGACAGAGGGGGAAAACCCTGAAAGTTCCTACCGATCGTTCTGTACTTTCTTACCACATAATTGTCAAATCATGAACATGTATGCTACAGTCCTTTCCTTACATTTAAGAGAAATTTATATGTCCTGCCACCCGTGAAAAAGGCAAAGTCCGCGATACAAATATGGGATTTATCTTTATAAAATAAATGCGACGTGGATCTGATCCCTGGAGTCTCACCATTTTGTAAGTAGAGTTCATCTCATTCTCACCTATGTATTACTTTCCTACCAAACAATAGAGTAACCACAGCTTGTCATAATTTTGATCATCACACCTAATTCAAAATAAATAGCAGGAATAAAACTTCATATGTGTATTTTGGTTAAGGAAACACTAGAAGCAAACTGGGGTATGTTAGCGACCCTGACGGCGCGGACCCACAAGCCAGCAGGCCGCACCAGGAAGAGGCGCGGCCCAGCCGCGCCAGGAAGCCCAACACCAAGTACACGGGCCCAGAGTGGGCCACGGCCAAGCCACGCTCTACTTAACCTGACGGCAACAAGGGGAACGGCATCCAGTGGATCAAAGGCAACGACGGCACGGCTCTCTCCACTTTCCCCTTCCCTGCCTCACGAACCCTAGATCGCCATTCTTGTAATCCAAGCCTGTAATCGCTACCACTACTGCTGTTAATCGAGAGACCTAGTAGTACCTATCATCTGGTATCAGAGCCACCAACCACCACCCTCCTCGCTCCGCCCTGGCGCATCTCATCGAGACGCGTGGTCTCCGCCAAGCCCGTGAAGCCATGGATCCCAGCGTCTCTGCCTTCCTCACCCGCTTCGAGACCAAGATCGCGGCCGCGATCGACGGCCTCACCAAGGCGCAGCACAACACGGCGACGAAGATCAATGATCTGCTCAGCTGGCGCCCCGATCTCGAGCGGCGCGTCGCAGATCTCAGCGATGCCGTGGCTGCTCTTCAAGCGGCACCGCAACCACCTCTGACGGAGCCAGAGGACCAGCAACCGCAGCCGCCGGGCGACCACATCGGCACCTCGGCAGGCGCGGCCGGCAACACCCAAGGGCCCCATGGCCACGGCGTCACCATCAATCCTCGGGGGTCCTCGGCGGTGCCAATTCCGGCGCCGCCGCCGCCCCCGACATCTGGTCAGTACGACTCCTCGATCCCCTCGTCTGTGGCTCTGACGCCTTTTGCTCATGCAAGTCAGCTGCTCTCTGGCCTGGGTCAGGCGCACCCGTCAATCACTTTTCCTCAATTTACAGGCGAAAACCCAAACCTCTGGAAAACATTGTGTGAACAATACTTTCAAATGTTTGGAATTCTGCCTTCGTTCTGGGTGCCTATGGCAGCCCTCAATTTTTCCGGGTCGGCTTCGATTTGGCTTCAGTCCATTCAAAAACGGCTCGATGAGCTAGATTGGGAGTCCTTTACATCTCTTTTGTGCACACGCTTCGGGCGAGATCGACATCAGATGTTGATCCAACAGTTTTATACTGTTCGCCAAACCACCACTGTTGCGAATTACATTGAACAATTTAAACTGATTATTAACCATTTGAGCTCATATTCGGATTCGATTCACCCATTCTATTTTCTCACCCGTTTTGTCGAGGGCTTGCGGAAGGATATTCGCGCTGTCGTGCTGGTCCAGCAGCCACCAGATCTGGACACGGCATGCGCGCTCGCGCTGCTGCAAGAGGAAGTAGCAGAAGGCGCGTTCGGGTCTCTTCCGCGACCACCGGAGCCGGGAGTGCGCACGGCCCTACCCCTCCCGCCGCCACCAACACCTCCAACACGCCCGTACCTGCTGCTCCCGCGGCGAATCGACGGGGGACCGAATCGGCACGCGCCGATACGGCGAAACTCAAGACCCTGCGCGACTACCGACGAGCGCGCGGGCTATGTTTCAAGTGCGGCGAGCGTTGGGGGCACGATCACGTGTGCCCCACATCCGCGCAGCTCCACGTTGTGGAGGAACTCCTGGAACTCTTCGGCATCGACGACAGCACTGATTCCTCTTCGGTGGCACCAACAACTGAGACAGTTATGGCGATCTCTCGCCAGGCCCTTTCCGGTGGTGTCTCCGCAAAGGCATTTCAGCTTCGAGCATGGATTCAAGGTCAGGAAGTGCTCATGCTGGTGGATTCTGGTAGCTCAACCTCTTTCATTAACAACACACTCGCCGCGAAGCTATCAGGAGCGCGACCTCTACCACGCGCTTGCAAAGTTCGTGTTGCAGATGGGGGCGAGCTGGCATGCGTCTCTGAACTGCCAGCCTGCGCCTGGTACACGCAAGGCAGTGAATTCGTCACAGATATGAAGATTCTGGCGCTCGGCACTTACGATGCCATCTTGGGGATGGATTGGCTGGAAGCAAACAGCCCTATGACAGTGGACTGGCGTGCCAAGCTCATTGAGATCAAAACCCCTGATGGTGTCACTCGTCTGCAAGGTCATGAGGCTCAATCTTCAGAGTGCTCTGTGATCAACGCGTTGCAATTGCAGAATCTGTGCAGAACAGGGGCCATAACACATATGGTGTATGTGTGTGCACCCTCAGTGGAGGAGAACAACCCAGATGCAGTACCAGCCAATATACAGCAAGTAGTCGATGATTTCTCTGCAATATTTGGTGAACCAGTGGGACTGCCACCGCGGCGTGACTGTGACCACAAGATACCACTGATCCCAGGCGCTCAACCTGTCAACATACGGCCCTACCGCCATAAGCCTGACCATAAAGATGAGATCGACGCGCAGGTTGCAGAATTGCTGCGTCAAGGAATCATACAGAAAAGCTCCAACCCGTTTTCCTCTCCGGTAATTTTGGTAAAAAAGAAGGATGGCACGTGGAGGATGTGCGTCGATTACAGACATTTAAATGCAATCGCAACAGTGGCTAAGTTTCCAGTGCCCGTAATAGAAGAGCTATTGGATGACACGGGGTAGTATGGTTCTCAAAACTGGATCTGCGGTCAGGATATCATCAAATCCGGTTGGCACCAGGCTAGGAGTACAAGACGGCCTTCCAAACCCATTCAGGTCACTATGAATTCAAGGTGGTCTCCTTTGGGTTGGCTGGGGGCCCGGCCACTTTCAACGGAGGCCTCCACAACACTCTCCGACCCCTACTCCGCGAATATGTGCTACTAACGACATCCTCGTCTTCAGTAAAACTCTTGAAGATCACGTCAATCATCTGCGCCAAGTGTTTCAACTGCTGCAGCGAGATCAATGGAAAGTTAAGCTCTCCAAGTGCGAATTCGGCCAAAAACACCTGTCCTATCTTGGCCATGTCATCAGTGAAAAAGGCGTGGCCACAGAACCCAGCAAGATTCGAGCAGTCAACACATGGGCGACTCCAACGGACACAAAGGGAGTACGCAGTTTCTTAGGCCTGGCTGGCTATTACAGACGCTTCGTGAGAAACTTTGGTGTCATCGCACGACCCCTGTTCAACCTGTTAAAAAAGGGGGTCCCCTTTGTCTGGACAAGCAACACTGACACAGCCTTTCAGTTACTCAAGCAACAGCTAATCTCAGCTCCGGTTCTGGCTTTACCCAACTTTCAGGAGCAGTTCGTTGTGGAAACCGATGCTAGTGACAAAGGAATTGGTGCTGTTCTGCAACAGAAAGGGCACCCCATCGCTTTCATGAGCAAGGCCTTGTCGCCACGTTATCAAGGCCTGTCAACTTATGAAAAGGAGTTCTTGGCAGTCATTGTGGCAGTGGATCAGTGGAGACTGTACCTACAACATGCAGAGTTTGTGATATATACAGACCAGAAGAGTCTACTTCATCTAGAGCAGCAAAGACACTTGGGCCTTTAGTACAAAATCAGATACAAAAAAGGCTCGGAAAACACGGCCGCCGATGCTCTGTCTCGTGCCAACCCTCCTGAGACACTATCTGCAGTGACAATCTGTCAACCTGCCTGGTTGGAAGACATCAGCAACAGTTATAACAGCAACCCCCAAGCCCAACGTTTGCTCGAGCAGCTCGCAGTACGGCCAGACCCAAAAAGAAGATTCGCACTGCAACAAGGCATTCTTCGTTTCCGCGGGGCGCATATGGCTGGGTGGATCGACAGCAATGCAGCAACAGATCATCGGCGCCTTTCATGATAGTTCACTGGGGGGACACTCGGGCTACCCAGTTACATATCGCAAGATTCGATGCCTGTTCGCCTGGCCAAAGATGAAAGCTCACGTGCAACAGTATGTGCAATGCTGCCCGGTCTGCCAACAAGCAAAACCAGACAGAGCAGCGTCTCCAGGTCTGTTGCAGCCTCTGCCAATTCCGAAGCAACCTTGGGATCTTATCACTATGGACTTTGTGGATGGATTGCCACAATCTGGGAAGAACAACTGTCTTTGGGTCATTGTGGACAAACGAACGAGATATGCTCATTTCTTGCCCCTAGCTCATCCATATACAGCATCCAAAGTGGCCCAGCTCTACATGACTCACATCTACAAGATACATGGATTACCTGGAGCAATTGTCTCGGACCGGGACCCGGTTTTCACTAGCCACTTTTGGCAGGAACTGTTCAAGTATGCAGGCACTGAACTTCGACTGAGCACAGCAAACCACCCTCAAACAGATGGCCAAACAGAGCGCGTGAATCAGTGCGTTGAAACCTTCTTGCGCTACTTCACACATGCGTGTTCGAGGCGCTGGAGTTATCGGATACCAATGGCTCAGTTTTAGTACAATTCTTCACATCACTCGGCCATTGGCATGTCACCTTTCAAAGCCATGTTTGGCCACGAGCCCAAGTTCTTGGGCATCTCGGCGTTCACATCGTGCTCAGTTCCGTCCCTATCTGCTTGGTTGGAAGAGCGCGCAGTCATGCAAGACCTGATACAACAACACCTGCATCGAGCCAAGAACTACATGAAGACACATGCTGATCAGAAGCGCTCTTTCCGCGAATTTGAGGTGGGCGGTCAGGTTTATCTGAAACTGCAGCCTTACATTCAGACATCAGTTGCTCCTCGGGCAGACCACAAGCTCTCCTTCAAATTCTACGGACCGTTCGAATCATCCAGAAGATCAACGCGGTGGCCTACAAACTACAGCTGCCACCGCAGGCCACGGTGCACCCAGTATTCCACGTGTCCCAGTTGCGCCGAGCTTTGTCACCGGGTACGACAGTTCAGTCCGAACTTCCTTACAACACTAATGCTTTGGCTGTTCCTGGTGAGATCCTACAATCTAAATGGCGACGCAAGAATGGAGACATGATCGAGCAAGTCAAGGTCCGATGGACTGGCGCCTCCAATTTGGATGACACATGGGAGGATCGACAAGCTCTACAGGCTCGCTTTCCCCACGCAGCGGCTTGGGGACAAGCCGCCACTCAAGGAGGAGGGGATGTTAGCGACCCTGACGGCGCGGACCCACAAGCCAGCAGGCCGCACCAGGAAGAGGCGCGGCCCAGCCGCGCCAGGAAGCCCAACACCAAGTACACGGGCCCAGAGTGGGCCACGGCCAAGCCACGCTCTACTTAACCTGACGGCGACAAGGGGAACGGCATCCAGTGGATCAAAGGCAACGACGGCACGGCTCTCTCCACTTTCCCCTTCCCTGCCTCACAAACCCTAGATCGCCATTCTTGTAATCCAAGCCTGTAATCGCTACCACTACTGCTGTTAATCGAGAGACCTAGTAGTACCTATCAGGGTAGCCCAGATGCACAATAATTAAGGACACGCAAGAGAGTTAGAGCTACTTCGCAGGCACAGACAACACCTTATCGTATCTAGTAGCTAACAAGTAGAATTTGCTGCGACCTATCAAGATTTAGTCTTTCTCAAGCCAATCTACACAGCGAAGAGCACCAAGAACCCTAAGCAGAGAGACTAGCAGAGTAGTAACTGAGACTGAACGAACCGTAGCGAGGTCAACGACACATTGTGGCACAAATGTAGAGGTACAAGACTGGAAATGAAAGAGATCGAGTACGGGGGGGCGCCTCTCTCACCTCCGATGAAGATGTTGGTGGCGAGGAGGAAGGGGAAGACGCGGCGCATGATGGCCCCCTTCACCGGTGGCTGCGGCTGCGGCTGCGGCTGCGGCGCTTTCGGCGGCACAGCGGCCGGATCGGGCTTGCCGGGAGTGGCCATCGCGACGAGGTCACGGGAATATCGCGATGTCCGGGGCGACGGCAAGGGCTTTAACGCTCGCCGTTCATCTTCTTCTCCTTTTTTTTTTCCCAAATGCTAAAAAGCGGTCACGTGCTCGTTAGGGGTCGCGAGCACACGCTCTCGCGCGCCGTCGGATTTCCATCACGCGGTTCGCGTGGAGAACCGTCCGCCTCGTCGTGTGCGCCAGGTGGCACCTGGTCCTGGCGTCATGCGAAGAGGCCGTTGGATGGATTTAGCGGTCGTGGGTCCCGGCAGTTCTCCCCTCCCTCCGCAGTTCCTCTCCTCCCCGTCCACCCATTTCGAAACCGCGGGAGCTCCTCCCAAATCCACCAAATCCGCAGCAGCCGGCGGCGGTGCGGCGACTCGGCGACCGTCCTCCGGCGTAGTGAGGAAGGGACAGCGTGCGCGGCGTGCAGGGAGTGGTTGATTAGGCCAGGCGCGGCGGCGATTTGGGGCCATACGTCGGTGCAGCTGTGGGAAGGGGAAGGCACCGCAGCGCCGGAGACGGGGGCAAGGAGGGTCGACGCGCGTGTCGGTGCGGCGACCCGGACTGTTCGTCTACACCCGCGGCAAACAGCAGCAGTTGGAGGCGGAAGGCGCTGCAGCGCCGGAGACGCGAGGGAGAAGGGTCGGCACGCGCGTCTTCGCCGTGTGGTTCGCGCGGAGGAGCAGAATCACCTTGCGCGTTGGGGGAGGGCAGAATCGCAGGTCAGTTCATCTCGATCCCACTTATGTGTATGCTTGCAGATCCCGTCAGTTTGGGCGAAATCACTGTTCACTGAATACGTTTGCCATTGTAAGAGATTAGGAAGAGATTACGCATAGGTTATCTGATTTGAAACGGATTAAGCACTCCTTTGGGTTTTGGTGCTGGTGAGCATTCAAGGCTTGGTGATCTACTGATTTGTGCAACAACTACTCATAGGATGCTCATATAGTTTCCTAGCACTTTTTTTCATGCAACAAATGGAACTATGTCATAGGTTCATGTTGTTGAAATGTTTTGTGTATCCCCATGTGCATTAGGTTTATGTGCTGTGGTTCGACGCTCATGTTTGGTTCGACTGAGTTGTAGATATGTATGTCAGTTTGCTTAAGATTTGTGACTGAGTTTGTTAGGCTTTTTTGCTAGAGTTTTGCTAGTCAGTTGCCTAAATTGTCCTAACTGTTGCCTAGTGTGCCTGGCTGTGGAGGTTTTGTTAGTCAGTTGCCCTAACATGCCTAGTGTGTTTGTGTAATGCCTGGCTTTTTGCTCAAGATTTATTAGCCATTTGCCTGAAATGCCAACATTTGTTTGCCTAGCAGCCACCATATGTACTGCATTTGTGTAATCTCAAACTTGCTCAAGTTTTCTTACCCGTTTTCCTGAAATGCCAACATGCGTTGCCTGGTGATTGATGTGCAACAGTTGTTTGTTCTCCTTGTAGTCATGTTTTACTTAGGTTTTTTGTATGTACTTTTGTATTATTGTTGTAACATATATTGAAAATCAGATAGTTTACGACGCTTTTCATTGCCCACTTTTTTTAAATCGCTGTCCCTTTAAATATGCGGCAGAAATTAGATGGCTGGGGCAAGTCATAAGTCAAAACAGGACGGAGCTGCTGGACCAAGCCATGATGAGCTTGCATCTCATGGAGATGAAGAGCATCAAACACAGGTGTGCACATGCTCAGGAAGTTTTTATGTTCTTCCTGTACATAACAGAGTTTGTTTTTTTTCATTTTTTTATTGATTTATGTGGTTTCCATCTCCCAGCCACGGAGCAGTGCACCAATAACTGGGCACAAGCGTATGAGAACTAAGACAGTTGTCTCACGGGGGAAGCGACCTGATGACATCATCAGTACTGAGAATAGTAATGAGAGCCAAGCCGCAGATGCTGGGAATAAAAATGTTGAAGGTGCAGACGTCGAGCAGCCTCCAAAAGCAAAACGCCAGAAGACGGGAGGAACTGAGGTATTTTGCATAGTTGCCTTAGTTTCACCGAGCAGTTGCCCAGCAATGCTGCCTAAGTTGCCTATGTTGTGATGAACTTTTTTTTCTTTTTTTGCTAATCCCCTGTTTCTGTTTTTTCCTGATGCGCAATAGGGTCGTAGGAACAGGGCATCCCCTGCAAGGCTGTTCAAGTTGAACAAGGACTTGGTTTCTGACCAAAAGGGTGTCATCATCGGAAAAGAATTTGGTGGCATTCTGGACCTTGCAGCGAGTAGCATGCCCGGAGATCTCAGTCAGTGGATAATGAAGCATTACGACCCGGAGTTTTCGCAGATAGTCATTCCAGAAAGGGGGAAGATTCCTGTAGATGCTGCAAGTGTCCGTAGGATATGGGGTTTGCCCAACAGGGGCAGGAAGGTGTGCTTCGAGAATCGGCTTGAAATCACAAAGGCTATGTACAGTATTTACAACATCACATCCAAGAACTCCCCAACCCTCACAGAATGGTGCAAGATGATCGTTGACATGGGAGGATCTCATGATGATGATTTTGTCCGCGCTTGGCTAGCTCTTGTTTTTTCATGCTTCCTTGCCCCTTCAACTAGTTTGAGTATTTTCCCAAAGAGCTTCCCGGCGGTCATGGATGTCAATGGAATAACGGAAACCAATATATGCCAGTTTGTTGTTGATCAATTAAATCTTGCGTTCACTTCGGGGCGTGCCAACAAGAAGGCTGTTTGTTGTTGTGTTTTCCACCTTGTTGTAAGTGCTTGAAGCTGTTTTGTTTTTTCAAGAATCCTTTTGTCTAGTTACCTTCTCCTTTCTTTTTGCAATCATTAGCTAACTTAAACTTTTTGATCTTTTCTCCGTGTTTATATGCAGCTGTTGTACCTAGACTCTCTGGATGTTGATGAGCCAATCCCGAACTTGGTACCAAGGGTTTCAGTCTGGAATTCAGATTTAATCTCCAGAGTTATCAAGAAGGACAGGAAGGCTCCAGGAGAGTATGGCCATTTGCGGGTAACTCAATTTTTCTGTTTTATGATATATGTTTTATTGTCATATTGTTTTTAGGCAACACTACCAATTTTTTTAGAGTAGGCAATTCACTTTGAAAGAGCATGCAAGGTAATGTATCTTTTTTGGCAAGTGCCATACATATATATTGCAAGTAGGTCCAAGTAGGTATCAGACCTTTTTCGTTTGCCATGCACACAGTTGGATTATGTTCACAGGAAGGATCTGTTGGGTTGTTGTATTCTAACAGTAGCTGCTGGAGTACATCTTTTTAGTTTTTTTTGTCTGTGCAATTTACATGTTGAAAAGTAGCAAATTTATACAACCAGCCAAGCAACTTATGTTCTGAAAACTAGCAACTTGCATACTAGTTCTTCATTTTTTGTTGATTACAGTATCCACTAATATTAGACAACAGGGGGGGGGGGGAAGTGTCATAATGGTTGCAGGAATTTAAACACTATTATTAGCATTGTTTTTCTTCATTTCTCAGTTCTTTCTTTGGTATGGGAGTGCCTGAATTGTTGTCAGTCATAGTTTTTTTTTATCTTTGTTTTGCTATAAACCACCAGCTCAAGACGGAGTTTTCTCGGTGTGTGGATGATAGCTTGTTTGGCAGTATGGACCACATCACCAAATTTGTTGCCGCAAGATTGCCTGAGTCATATGACAAATCAGTAAGTTATCGAGCACTGGTTTTTTGCTCTCACTGTTGTTCCACTTTTTATCGCCATTTGTACATTCAACCATTTTCTTTCAGAATTTTCAATAGAAGATATGTACTTATCATGTTTCTCTACCATCCACTTGTATGTTTTACAGAAGCAAAAGAAGCTCACAGGGTTGGTGCACGAAATGTGTTCCGTAGTTTCTCATGCAGTGGGGAAGCTCGTGACTGGGATTGGGAAGATAGACGATGATGAATGGGAGACAAAGGAGGCAGATCCTACTACTGCGGAGACAAGTAGGCGGCAGTCCAACAGAAGGAGCAAGCCAGTACCAGCCGGAGCAGACAGCTTACCAAGTGTGGAGGAGTCGTTTAATTCAGACAGCGACGACAGTGAGGCAGCCGACAGTGAAAGTGAGGGAGATGGCAGAGACAAAGGTAGTGATGAAAGCGACAGCGATGAAAGTTCAGACAGCGATGATGGTCATGATGGATCAAGTGGAGTTCAGGGCAAATCATGTAGCCAGGGAGCACGACAAACGGTTGACATGGGGACGGAAGACGGAACTGAGGGGAACGAGGACAATGATGATGATGAAGAAGAAGAGGATGACGAAAAAGAAGATGAGGAAGGAAAGGAGGACGATGATGATGAAGAAGGCGATGGGGATGACAAAGACAAGGAAGATGATGGGCAAGGGAAGCAGGATGAAGATGATGAAGATGACAGCGGAGGTGGCAACGGTGGTTCAGGCAGCAATGGTGGCTCCAATCGGGACGAGGATCCCGCAGCTGAAAACCGAAGCAGCGATGATGATGAACAATGCACGCTGCAATTTCTGATTCAAAAGAAGAGGGACAGAAAGGCAAAAGGATTGGATGAGGCAGATAGGATCTGTATGAAAGACCTTGTGTTGACAGAATTCAAAACTGTTGTTTCCCAGGAACCACGCTTCCTTTTTCTTGAAGTGAAAGAAATGTGGGATATCGATGACATAACCATGGCAACCGAAGCGAAGGGGATGTTCGAAGAGTTGTTGAGGGGGGAAGACTTGGATTTGGGCTTCACATTCAACCCCAAGGAAATATGCCCAAAGGCGACTCGGCAGAAAATAATGAGACAATTTGGCGCCGCTCTAAATGAAGCTACAGAACAGAAGATTGCTCGTCGAAACCAACTACCACCACTCCCTCCATCAAAGAAGATGAAGAAAACTGTCAGTTTCATATTGGAGCCATCTATGATGAAGAAAACAGCAATGCATCCGCAAGCATATTGTGCCGAAAATCCCGGTTACGTCCAAGGGGGAAAGCCAAGGCAGTCATCCATGAAAAAATCTGGTCCTTCTCAGCAGCAACAACAAGCAAATTCAGAAGCGAAAGAGGCAATTCATGGGAATGCCAAAACACAGGTTGTAAAGAGTACACCATCAAGCTCAGCAGCACCCCCGCGCAGCAAAGTTGGAGATGAGGCAGTACCTACAGGAGTAGATCCAAAGTTTTCGGGCAATTTTCATTCCCAATGTCAAGCAAGTGGATCACATATTCTGGCAACTCAGTCTAAGGAGGAAGCAAGACCAGCTGCTTTTCAGGCAAGTTCTGTAGAGGAAACACTGGAGCCCACAAAAGTAAGGCCAGTACAACTCAAGGATGGACCGACAGTGCTAGTAAGCACAGGAAACCACAGCGGAACACAACCACTAGGTGACTTAAATGGTCAAGTGCCTTTCCCGTCTCGGGGAAATGTGATGCAGGCAGCCAATGGTATCCAGAGGGTCAAGGTGCAAGACTTCAAGGCATCACCGGAGGCTCGATCATTAATTCATGCAGGACACAAAAAGGAGAAAGAGAACACCCCTCCGGTGCTATGTACGGAGACCAATAGGATACAACACCTGTCTGAAGCTCTAACCATTGGAAAAAGTCCGGAACAAACGTTGCTAAGAGGCCTAGGGAAATTGCCTGTCTGCCCAACTGTGCTTGCCCAACCTGAGGCCACTAGTGTTCTAGAAGCAGTAACCATGGGAAAAAGCCTGGAACAAAAGTTGCCAAGAGCCATAGGGAAATTGCCTGTCTGCTCAACTGTACTTGCCCAACCTGAGGCCACAAGTGTTCCAGAAGCAGTAGAAGCAACTGGCCAGGGGAACACTTCCCATTTCTCTGATGTGGAGGAGAGGTACCATGAATTCATGCGTGTTAGTGGGAAGAAAACCAATGCACTAGAAGTCAATGTTCTAGATGTGAGTGAGCTGATTGCAAGGTGTGTTGATCCAAACAGCAAGAATGCCCAATCCAGCACAGTGAATAATGATAAACAACATCTTGATCTAAGGGACACCGAAAGATCAAATGACTTTTTCAGAGAGTACTGCCCAGCACCAAGTTTCGATCTAGGCATAGATGATTTGCACACAAGACCTGCAGACAACACAACACAGCGAGATGTTGGGTCAAGCACATTTACAGAGCATGAGTTCAAGGAACTCCCAGTACATAACCAGCCAATCATCGATATAACCGACGATGATTATCTGTTGGAGGTTGAAGGCATGGACGAACCGTGTGTTGAAGTAGAAGGAAATGCGTACCAAACACCTGAAAAAAGTTCCAACCAAGGAGAAGTGGGGTCAGGCAGCAAGGTTTACAGCAGTAGTAGTTCAGGAGAGATGCATCCACATCAATTCGAGAGAAGGATTATCAAGCCACCTCCTTGCAAGAGGTCACCTTTCGTTGACTATAATGAGAAGAAAGTCTACTTGTCCAAACCCGAAGCAAATAGATTGTATGCATCAGTTATTCTGCATGGAAGAATTAATGAACAAGAATCACCAGATGTAGATACCAGGTATGACAGTATATCACAATTTTCCCCCAGGCAAGGTCTTTCATGTTGTGCAGGCAATTCAAACTGTGTTTACAAGCAAGCCATTTATAGAATCAGGCAACTTGGCTTAGTGTGAAATTCTTATTCTTTTTAAGTAGTTTATCCTTTTTGATATGCCCATGCCCCCATGTGTTTCCCCTTAGTTGATATGGTGGTAGGCAATTCATGGAAGATTTTTGTGAGCTGAATGCCTCTTTTTTTCTTCCCATGCAGCGTAAAGGTAATTGAATATGGCAAATACTTTGTCACGGTGAGGGAGCTTGCAAACTCAATGAAGAAAGAAGGTTTTGTCTTGAGCCATGTAATGGAAGTCAGTATAGAGAATATAATGATGAACTTGCCACCAGACTCAAAGAAGCTTGTGATGCCCGTCAGGTTCTCGGTAAGAAAACGCGAAGCAACTAATAGTGTAGTTTTGCGTTTCTTTCTTTTTCTTTTTTTCATAAAAGGTCATGTTCATGTCTGTATTTTTTTACATCAGGTTCAGATGCTAAACATGGAATTGAACGGCAAGGAGCTCATTTCCCGGTTCAAGAAGTCGAATCGCTTGGACCGTAAAGACATGGTAAGTTAATGCTTCCTTTACTTTTTACCAATGCATTTTTATATATGAATTTTTATGCTAAAACTTTTGCTCACACAAATGTAAATATTTCTTAGGGTGGGGGGGGGTGTGGGTGGGTGGTGGGTTGTGTGGTGGGCTAGTTGACTACACTCATGAAAATTTGCTTCTATGTGCCAAGTTGCTTACACATTTTGCACAACTTGCGTGTGCATTTTTGGTTGGTTGCTCACACAAGTAGATAAGTTGCCTATGCATCTTCTGTTTTTGCCAAATTACTCACACTAGTACAAAACTGGCATGTGCATTTTTGCATCTTCTTAATTGCTTTTTTATGTGGCAAGTTGCTTTCATTTTTTGCACAAATTGCCTGTGCAATTTCCGGCTGGTTGCTCACACAAGCAGATAATGCATTTTGTGTTTTTGTCAAGTTACCCACACTTGCACAAAACTGGCATGTGCATTGTTTGCTTCTTCAGTCCAGTTATCTAGTTTTGTATTTTTTCTACTAACCCAATTTTTGTTTTTTCTAACAGATTATGTTCCCAGTGTTAGAGAACATCGACAAGACAAAACCTAAAACAGGCAATCATTACTGGATTTTTAACGTGAACATAAGGGATCGACGTTTTGAAACTCTTGATTCTTGGAGGACGCTCAAGAACAAGTCTTTAGATGTTTCCGCAAGGAAGATGGTTGCAAGTTTTCGGTGTCTATGGGAAGAGCATTACGCCAGTTCCCGCGTCTCGCTGGATGAGTTTGGGCTTACCAACATTGATGTTCCAAAACAAAATAACGAGTAAGCATCCACTTCTTTTTCACATATTGACTATGGTCTTGTTCAGTTTTTTTACAAGCGACACAACACTACATAGAGTAAGCATCCAGTTCTTTTTTCAATTTTTTGTTTAGGTTCGACTGTGGTGTTTTTGCTCTGACGATAGCAAACGGTTGGGAGGCAAGGGCTGTTCCAAATTTCACAGCTGAGGACATTCCAAGCATCAGGAAACAATTGACTAACACGTGGGTTGACAACGCCAACAACACTGCTCCATGGAAAACCATACTCAAGTTAGCATAGGTCAGTTTTTTCTCCCCCCACGTGCTACATCCATGTAAAATGCATGTGATGTTTCTTTTTGCTCTTTTGTGATTTTTTGGAGTGCCGGGGGAGGAGTTGCCTGTATAACAACTTGGACCAGGCAATTCTATTGCATAACCAGGCAATCTAAGCTTTATTTTGAGGCAAGTTATTCAGAAGAACCCATAAAAGACAAATGAAAGACAAATAGTATGATCATTACATAACCAGGGAATTGTTGCATTTTATAGCATTGCAGAATCTTATGTATGTAAGTTTTCGAATATTATGGGGAGGGCAAAGGGTGTTTGCGTGGAAATTTAAATCACACAACAGGCAACTCAAAACTTATAACCAGGCAACTCAAAACTTATAACCAGGCAACTCAAAACTTATAACCAGGCAAGTCAGCCACAAGAAACCGTAAACCATAAATAATAGTTTAGGATGTTCATACATACAGACCCACAAATAGTTTTAACTCGTCAATGCCATTCGACACATCTTTTTCAGCCATCTGGTCACTGTTTGACCATTACACCAATCTGGTCGGGCAGCTTGCACCATTGTGGTTAAAAGAACCACAATAGCTGCACTTGTTCTTTCTCTTCGGATGCAGCTCAAGTGCTGATTGTATTCTTTTTGACTTTGCCCTCCCTTTTGTTGTTGATTTTGGAGGGTCTCTAGGAATCGCAGGGCCAAGTGTGGTAGCAGGTCTTCCAAACTGTGGTTCAACCATCGTAGTACCTTGTGCGGCTGCAACAGCTGCATGTAGAGATGCCATACTGAGCGGCTGGTGTGCATATCCACCAGGAGCTTGCGCAGTAGGAGATGAAATTGCATTGGCATTTTCTTCCTGTGCTGTTGAAGACTCTAGATGCTACCCAACCCAGCCATCCAGCGTTGTTGTTGATGCAGGCAATGGTGCCAGTCCAGGACCAGCCACATAGGTTGTGTTTGCTGCGTTAGGCCCCCGCGGTGGTTGTATAGCCACCATAGTATGTGGCGCAGGCCAAATTGCTGGTCTAGGACCCATAGGAGGTCGCGCAGGCCCTCTTGCTAGTGTCCTATCCATCAAAAGTTGTGGCGCAGCTCCTCTTAGCGCTTGCGCAGGCCTTGTCATTGTCGAGCCCCTTAAAAGGTGCGGCGCTGCTCCACTGTTCAGTGGCACATATCCTGACAGTTGCTGTACAGGCCAGCAGCCTTGTGTCGGAGGGCTCATGGGTAGTGGTATAGCCCTTTTTTGCATCGCTGCACCCCCGAATGCTGTCTGTTGGTGTCTATCCTCACTCATAGAGTTGCCAGTTAGGTTTGGTGCGTTTTTTCTCCGCGTTGCAGAAGTAGGTCGCTGCTGCCTAGGTCCAGAAGAGGTTTGTGCGTGTTCATCAGGACGCACCGCAGGGCCACTAGTTGCCTGAGTGTTTCTTGGTGGTGGCGCAGAAGCAGGTCTCTGCTGCCCAGGCCCGAAAGGGGCTTGTGAAGGCCCTCCAGAACGCACCGCAGGGCCACCAGTTGCCTGAGAGTTACCCGGGGGTGGTGCAGAACCATCAGCTGATGGTGGAGGACCACCAGAGGGCCCACTTGTTGGTGCTGCCGTTTTCTTCTTCTTTGTCATGTTGAGATTTTTGATTTCATGATGCGCACCACGCATATGTTTCTTTACAATATCCGTCGCAGCATCTGACGCACTAGCAACCCGGACAAGACTAGCAAAATCCATCATCAAATTTGCATGCCTGAGTTCCTTTTTCGATTGTGGTGGCATCTCATCAGGTTGCTCTTCGACAGCGGGGGCTGCGTTGGGAATTGCCATAGGTGTCCACCTTTTAAGTATGTACTGCGCTGGGATTTCATCAACACCAAGGTGGTTGAAAACTTTCAAGATATGGCAGCAAAGCATGCCGTCCCTCTCAATCTTGCAGCAGTCACATCTGTAGTCTCCAGCACTAGCTTCCACCGTGACAAAATAGCCCCTAGAACCATATTTGGCAACCCACTCTTGATTGGGGTAAACCTCATACAAGCTTTCACCATGTGGTCGCACATTGTACCTTGTAGTCAACTGAAACTCATCACGAAACTTCTCATACAAGTCCCTAGTATACAAATCGTACGCCTGCTTCTCTATTGGGTAATATGACCACATTTCAGTCTGTAAATGTCCTGTCCTGTAGTCTTTTGAACCCTCCTGGACAAGTATGTGTGTTTGGATTTTCTGATATTGCTTCACAAAGTTCAAAATGGACTTGTGTGGGTTCACATACCGCTTAAGGACAGCGTTGAACCCCTCGCTGCGTTGAGTTGACTGCAAGAAAGGGAAGAATTGGTGCTTGAAGTAGCAGGGCACCCATGTCTCTCTGTACTTGTACAGATTCTCGAAGTGGGAGTCAGTCATAGCCTCATACTTCATCATCAGCTCACACCACCTTGCCTCAAATTCTTCCGGCGTCAAGCTGAAGTCAACACAGCTGTTGAAATCTTTGGACAAGCCAGGGTTTCGCCCCAGCAATGCTCCAAGCTTTTCTTGTGCTTTTTTCATAATATGCCAGCGGCAACAGCGGTGCACACTTGTAGGAAAGATCTTTTTAATTGAATGTGCCATTGCGATGTCTTGGTCGGTTATGATGTTGGTGGGTGCTACATTATGCATTGCCTCAAGGAAGGTCTGGAATAGCCAATCAAAGCTCGATGCCAACTCTTGCCTAACAAAGCCACAACCCAACATGAACGACTGCCCATGCCTGTTAATCCCAATGAATGGTGCAAAGGGCATGTTGTACATGTTAGTCATATACGTTGTGTCAAAGGAGATACAATCATGATAAGATTCCACGTACGCCTTCCTTGCTACACCATCGACCCAGAAAATATTCTCAACCCTGTCTTCCTCATCATATTTTATCTTGTAAAAAAATCTGGATCCTCTCTCTGCTGATCTTTAAAGTAAGCAACTGTCTCTATCATATCCCCTTCTTTTGTATCATCCTTGTTCAAGAGTGTCTTGAGGTTTGTAATGTGTTTAGTGCCATAAGGTACAATGAGTTCTGTCCCATAGAAATCTGACATGATGTGCATCATACGACCTATTCACATGAAGTCACAATGGTGGTCAATCCTTCTTCTACACAAAAACAGTGCCAAAAATAGTTTACTTTCTGTTTTCAGCAAGGCAAATCAAATGCAAAGGTTTGGCAATTCATTAAGCTATACAAGCAACTACAACCATATGCCCCAGGCAACACACGAGCAAAATACACGAAACAAACCGGGGGGTGGGTAACAACGCATTTAGTGAGCAATACAAATTTTCAATCATAGGCAAGCTGACTCCAGCCAGAAACAAGTACTATTTGTACATTCCTTGTACATTTTAAGTTACAAAGAGACTAACCATAGGCAAGTTCGGATTCAACACCAAATTTGTTTTATTAAAAAAACTAGGCAAGAAGGAACTTTTGCATTGGGCAACAAACAGGTAAACATTAGGCAGGTCCAGCATCCAGAAACAAATCAGTTGTTGGTTATGTCTTTTATCTACTGTTGTAAGCAATTTATTGGCACTATCAAGCAACTAAGGCATTTGTTTGAAGCAAATCAGTGACATGTTTTCAAGCAAAAACAGGTACTTGTTGATGGGCTAAGAAACACACAACCAGTAGGCATGTCCAGGTTCTTAAAGTTAGAAGATAAGGGGGAGGTGAGTGTGGTTCAATACCTGTAGTTAAATTGCAGTTATGAAGACGAGTAAGAAAGGCCCTTTCCTCTGGCGGGATCCCTTGGTGTGATCACAAATACTTAGTCAAACATGGCTTGTCAACCAACGGATGGTTGTGCTCGCTAACAAAGTAGATCACCTCCCATCTGCCATCTATTACCTTCACAATCATCTTAGCTTTGCAACCAGTTTGCACAATTTTATCTCTTTTTCGTTTCTTGCTCCTCTTTTTGCCCTTACTATCATCATCAAGAAAGACAATAGCCTCATCTTCATTATCATCATTCGCTTGCTCAACAATGTTATCTAGCACGGGAATCTTTTCTGCCCCTCCGTCATCAACATCAGGCTTCCGAAACTTGTTGCACACAAACTGTTGTTTTATCAACTCCCCTGTTTTGAGATCCTTCCTTGAACTATTCATTTTGATTGAAAACCCCATTTGCAAGGAATATGCATTGTAATGCACCTTGGCATCTTCCAAAGTGTCGAACCTCATGCCCACGTAAGGCTCCTTGGGCTGTGACCAAGCTTCATCATCATTTTCAGCACCCAAACCATTACCAACAGTGCCACCGGTATCACCTGCAGCACCTGTGCCATCAAGGGTATGAGCATCACTCCCAGTTGCTATAGCTGCAGGTACTTGTGTACTGCCTGGAGCACGGCCCCCATGACTTGACTGCCCATCTGTCTCCATTACTTCTGTAGCAGCACCATCGACTCTTTGGATGATAGGGGGATTAGGTGATTCCGCCACAAATTCTACATTTCTAGCACCATGTTGTGTACAGTACAATGGATCATCATTATTTTCAGCTGGTTCCTCATTCAGATCAATCATTGTCAACCTGTTTTATTTTTTGAGAATATGGGAAAAAGTAAAGCAAGTTAGCAGAGGGATGGAAGCAAGCAGCGTAGTAAATACAGGCAAGCCAATAGCTCACCCACCCACCAAAGCAAATTTTACGTTGTTGAGGCAAACTAGTACCACACTAAACTCAGGCAAGCAAACAACACAGCAACGCAAGCACAGCAGATTCACAAGATAGCATTCATTTTGTGTTTTTTAAGGATGCAATTGAACATAACCAGGCAATTCAAAGTGCACTATCAGGCAATCCAAACCATATAACCAGGCAAGTCAAACTATATATGTCAGGCAATATATTATTTTCAGGAGATGCATGTTTTTTTTGTACTAATGAATCATGTTTGTACATATAACGTAGGCTTGTTTTTTTCTGGGCCGATAATATATTTTTCTTTTTTCTGTCTTTCTTAAATGCAGGCAACATTGATTTTGGAGAAGCAAAGCATCCTACCATAGAAGTGCTACTTTGAAGTGTCTTCAGAATGGAACTCACCTCCAAAACAGAGAGTTTAGAGCATGTTTAGTGTTAGGAAAAACTCAAGTTAGCTGTTATGGGCATGATCGCTCTTTTATATTCAGACTATTTTTCTGCTTTCAGTACCTATGTTTTTGTGTTAGAAAGAACTTAAGTTGACAGTTTTTAGGTTTCATCTTTATAGCAGTATGTTTTGAAGTAACGTCGTGCAGTTGATAGTTGTTGGTATATGGCTTTTCTTGTTTTTTTCCTTCTTTTGCAGGATGAAATACTAATAAATTTGCAACTGCATCTTGGCAACTTTGCAATCTTTCTTGAATCATGGTGAAGGATATGTTGTAACAAAGGTAAATCGTACTACACAACCGTCTCTTGTTTTTTAGCTGCAATTTATTCTTATAGTGTTTTTTTACTATTGAAACCAAGGAATAACGGGAAAAATGACCAAGAGGAATATTTTTCTAGCTTCTTCCAGAGTTGCCTTGACATCATTAGCTTCTTCCAGTGTTTGTCTTATAAGTTTCAAAAGTGTTCATGATTTGCCATGTCATAAGTTTCCAAAGCTGTGTGCATACATATAGTTAGTTGCCTCATTATAGTACTGTTCTTGCTCAAAACAGAATGTCTAATTTGCCAATAACATTTTCATAAGCAATTAATAGAACTGGAACACATCAGAAAATAGATCATAATCATCATAGCACTGGTTTTCATATGCCAGTTTTTGTCTACAGATTACAAATGTGTTCATATGCAACAGATCTGCAAACAGAATTTGAAAACTGGCAACAACCATCACTTAGGGTGCACCACACTACTAAATACGCC
The DNA here is from genome assembly GCA_032464435.1 of Aegilops umbellulata. Lineage (NCBI taxonomy): Eukaryota > Viridiplantae > Streptophyta > Magnoliopsida > Poales > Poaceae > Aegilops > Aegilops umbellulata. The sequence continues at coordinate 223,506,744 of CP136056.1, read as the reverse complement.
CAAACCAGAGGGCTGAAACTTGCCTAAACATCAAACTAAACATGCTCAACATCACATCTTTTTTACACAATGTTTTGCACAACTACAGCCTTGTAAAAATCATGGGGAAAGAGGAGGGGGGATCTGGAAGTGAGCTAAAATCTGACCTTTTTGCCTTGATTTTTTTGTCTTTTGCAAGGCAATCAGGAAGGAGGCACCTTGATTTTGCCTAGAGAAGAAACAATAATGGAGCCGCCATTGGAGGGCTGTGAAGGTTTTCTGGATCTGGAAGAGGTGAAGGGAAGGGGCTTGTTGTCCTTTGTGGCTTGGGGGAGAAGAAGATGGGGCTGCGGGTCAGGTGAGGGGAGAAAAGAAGGAAAAAAAGATGCGCAGGGGTGGGGGAGGGATTGGGCGAAGGGGAGGACCAGGTGGTTTGACCGCTCGATGGTTGATCGGGAGGGGGAGCAGGTGCTTTCCTATCCTGGGGTGGCTGGCAGGAAAGGTGGACAGAAACCTACTGTATTTGGGGTGGCTGCCAGGAAACGCTAGGGAGCACCCGGCTGCTCCCTAGACGCGTCCTTTTTTTTTAGAATTCGATGGTTGCTTTTGGATGGGTGAAACCAAAGATAGCCAACGGGTCGAGCCAGGCACGGCACGGCCCAGCTCGCCCGTGGGCCTGGCACGGCACAACACGTGAAGACTCGTTTATAAGCCGATCGTGTCATGCCGGCACGTGGGTCTCGTCTCCATGACAAGCATGGCAGATTAACTAAACATGCCAATCAGCATGGGACAGGCTAAAGATCAATGCCACTTTCCTAGCTTTCAACGCCAAGTTAATCCTCTCAATTCCTTTGCCCACGACACCCATGCAGGATTTTTGAAGTTGGGCGCATGAGCGATCTCGTCAGTTCACCGTGCGCTCAGCATACAATATGTTGGTCTCGACGATGCAACGACGAGAAGCCTGGCTGGAAGGGGCACCGGGGTCCTCAACCTCTCATGCAGATTCCAGTTCTTGGAAGTTCCTGTGGAAGACGGAGGTGCCATCCAAGGTTCGTATGTTCCTATGGAGACTTTCGAAGCAGTCGTTACAGACAGAAGACGTGAGGGCACACCGGAAAATGTCTACGACAAGCACTTGCGGACTATGTGGAGCTCCGGACTCTTGGCGCCATAGCCTCCTTGATTGCACTGTCTCAAGATGCACTTGGGCGATCGTGGATGATGAAGTGGGCAGTAATATCATAGCCACAGATGAGAGCCGAGCCAAGAGTTGGCTCTTTAATCTGATGGAATCCCTCTCGCACGGGCAGTTCACCTTGGCTGCAGTGACACTATGGACTATATGGACATCGAGGAGGAAAGCCATTCATGAGGGTATATTTCAGACCCCACATGCGATCTCAGCATTTATAACTAGGTATATGAGGGACCTTGATGTGCTCAGGAAACCCAAGAGGCAAGTGCAGGCGCCGTCGGCAAGGAATATGGTGGCGCGCCCCAGGGCACCACCGGCAGGCTTTGCCAAGATTCACGTAGACGCGGCCACGCGGACGCAGCGAGGAGGCTCAGCCGTGGCCATATGCACAGATAACCAGGGGGCATTCTTGGGCAGTTCTGCTCTCGTTATAGCTGGAGTTTGGGACGCTCCAACGTTGGAAGCAATGGCGTGCCGCGAAGCAGTAGCACTGGCTGAAGATCTCAATCAACGTAACTACATCGTGGAATCCGACTGTAAGCAAGTGGTTGAAGAGCTAGCCAAAGGCGGTTAAGGTTTTTATGGTGCTGTTATTAGAGAGATTAGGCATAGAGTATCTCCTACTAGTAAGTTTACTTTTGAAAAACGTGAGGCTAATGTTGAAGCCCACAAGTTAGCTAAACACACCTTGTCTTTAGGTCCAGGGCGTCATGTGTGGCTTGGCCAACCACACGATCAAACTTGTATCCCACTCTCTGTAGACTTTGAGTAATAAAAGGCTATTACCCCTCAAAAAACTAAACATGCCAATCTAGGGGGCCGCTTGACCTTACGGGTTGTGGAATTTTTTTTTGCCAATATTTTTTACCCATGTTTGGGCTCTCCTTAGAGATAAAAACTCAATATCTTGCTTGTGTTGTATCGATTTGGGATGAAGTACAAACTATAGATGATCTATCATAAGATTGTTGTGTGTCGCCTACGAGCACTACCCCGGTTTATATAGGTATTGGGGGGGGGGTCTAGGGTTACAACCTAGTCGGTTACGTATTAAGAACATGTTGTAGATGATCTCTAAACATCTTAGAGTATATGCCAAGTCTTCACGAGGCTTCCTTCTGTATTCCATGGGGCCGCCTTGACGTGGCCCATTGGCGAATCAATATGGGGGTCCTCAGCCCGACCCATCTGGCCGAGAATTGACGTGGTGAGTGACCATCAATCTTGTACACCGTCACACATGGATGATAAGACCATGTTCTGTTATATGCAGTAACATTCGTTTACCAACTTGCAGCGAATAAGTCATGTAAAACTATCCCCACTCCATCCCATCAATAAAGGAGTGAGCGTGTTTTTCATTATTGATCCACACTCGGAACTTAAATCTATGGTCTATCTCTAGTGTGACCTCAACACTAGCGTCTTCATTTGTGGCAACACTAAACTTTTTAGCACAAATATTCTTGCAGAGCAAGGGTTGTGCTGTGGGAAGTAATATCAAAACATAGATTCCTTAGGACATTATTTGTTTCTCAGATTATGCAGAAATTGGGATAGATAACATGTTTCTCAAATTAGCACAAATGCTGACCTATTTGATTGCGCACATGGCCAATTCCTGATTAAATATCTAGGAATACCGATTCATTATCGACGTCTCACTATTGTGGAGTGGAAGCATGTAGAGGAGCGTCTAGAGAAACAGTTGAGCAGTTGGAAAGGTAAACTGCTCTCAGTTGGGGGACGGTTAGTTTTGATTAACTCTGTCCTCACAAATATGATTCTCTATGTGCTTTCTTTTTTTCAACTCCCAGAATGGGTCCTACAAAGACTGGACTATTTTAGATACAGATTATTTTGGCAAGGAGATGGAGAAACGAAAAAGTACAGGCTGGCCAAATGGAGCGTGGTTTGTAGGTCGAAAGACCATGGTGGCCTTGGAATTCATGACCTGCAGGTCAAGAATGAGGCCCAACTCAGTAAATGGTTATTCAAACTTCTTACTGAGGATGGTGTTTGGCAAACCATGCTGCGCAACAAGTATTTAAGCCAAAAGGCGGTGTCCCAGGCATTTTGGAAACCCGGCGACTCGCACTTTTGGACTGGCCTAATGGCGGCAAAGAAACATCTCTTTCAATTTGGGTCTTTCGCGATAAAGGACGGGTCGGAGATTCATTTTTGGGAAGACATATGGCTAGGCAATGCTAGTCTCCGAGAACAATATCCAGCCTTATACAACATTGCTTGCGATAAGAATAATACTATTGCACAGGTGCTCAGTTCATCCCTGCCAAATATTTTGTTCAGGCGGGATTTGATTGGCCCCCGATTTGTGTCATGGCATGATCTTTTATCCAGGCTAGATTCAATTAACCTGACACAAGGCCAGGATGTGTTTCGCTAGAACCTTACTACATATGGGTCTTTCATTGTAGACTCTATGTATCGTGCGCTCACACATCCTGAGGTACCAGTGAGTAATAACAAGAAAATTTGAAAGTCCAAGATTTCACTAAAAGTGAAAATTTTCATGTGGTATCTTAGTAGGGGAGTTGTGTTAACTAAAGACAACCTCGCACGACGCAACTGGCAAGGGAGTAAGAGGTGTTGTTTTTGTACTCATGACGAGACAATCAAACACCTCTTTTTTCAATGCAAGTTTGCACGTTCTACGTGGCCAGTTATTCAAATAGCGTCAAATTTGCATCCGCCCATAATAGTTGTCAATATATTTGGTCATTGGTTGGACGGTATCCCAAATAGTTTCAGAACGCTAATAAGGGTGGGAGCATATGCCTTAATTTGGTCGCTTTGGCTATGTAGAAACGATTTTGTTTTTAATGGAAAAAATGCTTCTCCTTTGCATGTTATCTTCCGCCGTACGCACTCGCTACGTACGTGGTCTATTCTACAATGACCGGAATACCAATCACTATTCAAGGCGGTGTGTACGCGAATGGAGTAGGTGGCTATGGAGGGTTTTTTCCGACATGTGTGGCAGCATAACCTTCAGATCGATCCACCACCTCCTTCGACATAGGCATAGTGTCGTTCTATAGGACTCTACTGTTGCCGATTTGTCGGTTTTTATTTGATTAATTTTTATCAAACTTCTGGATTTGGTTGTGTGCATCCTAGTTATGCAGAGACCGGGTGCTACTCACAATGCTTTGTATTAGCTTGATGCTTCATTTTGAGATAATAAAATCGCCCTTTATTGAAAAGATAATATGTTCCTGAAAAAGAAAGAAATAGTAAGAAATATTTTATTTGTTGTACCAATATTAGGAGATCATGTGTCATTGAAAGGACAGAAATACTAACAAATAATTTATTGATTCCCACAAAATGTGTTATGCCAATACTAAGAGATAATTTGTTAACCAAATATGAGCATTATTTCTTATGCTAATATATCATTGTGTGAAAGGGAAATGTATAAATATTTTTTCTAATTTTATCTTGTTATGCAAATTTGAGCGTTATTGGAAGAACATTACATCAATGGTTTCCCTAATATAGCAAGAATTTCCTATTTTACGTCAATAGTGTGCATGGACCTTTTATCCAAATGTAGCAATAGTATAATGGGAATATTTGTTGAGTAGCCAATGTTCAGAATTTGCACTAAAGTAAAAGTATGTAGTTCTCAATCAATCATCAAATATTTAATTTCACATCAATTGCATTACATCTAGATTAGTAGTAAGTAAGAAAAAAATAGTCCACAACTTGTTCAAAAACCCTAACCCTCTAGGCATAGAGAGGCGACTCTATGAACATACTGTGTGAAGTCTAAAGCTCTCTGCTAGAGTGAGAACGAAGGTGTCGTGGAATTGTCACGGCAGATGTCCTAGCAGAAGGACTTAGTCGTGGAGCCATCCCAACAGAGTTAGCTTAAAGGGGTTAAACGGGACAAAGGACACAAGGAGTTTATACTAGTTCGGCCCCTTGCGGTGAAGGTAAAGGCCTAATCTAGTTTGAGGTGGTATTGCTTATGTCTCGATTACCAGGGAGCGAATACGCTTAAACTAGTTTTTGATCTGTTGTCTCTTGTCCTAAGTCGCCGTCGGATCGTCCCTTTATATACATAGGTCGACGCCCGGCGGCTTACAGAGTCCCGGCCGGCTCATAAACAACGTGTCCGGCTCGGTGACTAGTTGTACATGCCTTATAATACAAGTTACACATATATGGTGGTTTACACTTGTATGGGCCTTAAGTCGCCTTTGGACTTCAGGCCCTTGATGAGTCTGCGTAATGAGCTACCGTCTTAAGCATCTTCATGGGCTTTGTCTTGATGAACCGCTGATACGTCTCCAACGTATCTATAATTTTTGATTGCTCCATGCTACTTTATCTACTGTTTTGGACTATATTGGGCTTTATTTTCCGCTTTTATATTATTTTTGGGACTAACCTATTAACCGGAGGCCCAGCCCAGAATTGCTGTTTTTTGCCTATTTCAGTATTTCGAGGAAACAGAATATCAAACGGAGTCCAAACGGAATGAAACCTTCGGGAACATGATCTTCTCACCGAACGTGATCCAGGAGACTTGGACCCTACTCCAAGAAGTTTCCAGGGAGGTCACGAGGGGTGGAGGGCGCCCCTTGGGCGCGCCCCCTGCCTCGTGGGCCCCTCGGAGCTCCACCGACGTGCTCCTTCCTCCTATATATACCTACGTACCCCCATTAGACCCGAGACGGAGCCAAAAATCTAATTCCACCGCCGCAACTTCCTGTGTCCACGAGATCCCATCTTGGGGCCTGTTCCGGAGCTCCGCCAGAGAGGGCATCCATCACGGAGGGCTTCTACATCAACACCATAGCCCTTCCGATGAAGTGTGAGTAGTTTACTTCAGACCTTTGGGTCCATAGCTAGTAGCTAGATGGCTTCTTCTCTCTTTTTGGATCTCAAAACAATGTTCTCCCCCTCTCTCGTGGAGATCTATTCGATGTAATCTTCTTTTTGCGGTGTGTTTGTTGAGACCGATGAATTGTGGGTTTATGATCCAACTTATCTATGAATAATATTTGAATCTTCTCTGAATTCTTTTATGTATGATTGAGTTATCTTTGCAAGTCTCTTCGAATTATCCGTTTGGTTTGGCCAACTAGATTGGTAGTTCTTGCAATGGGAGAAGTGCTTAGCTTTGGGTTCAATCTTGCGGTGTCCTTACTCAGTGACAGAAAGAGTTGCAAGGCACGTATTGTATTGTTGCCATCGAGGATAACAAGATGGGTATTTATCATATTGCATGAATTTATTCCTCTACATCATGTCATCTTGCTTAAGGCGTTACTCTGTTTTTAACTTAATACTCTAGATGCATGCTGAATAGCGGTCGATGAGTGGAGTAATAGTAGTAGATACAGGCAGGAGTCGGTCTACTTGTCACGGACGTGATGCATATATACATGATCATACCTAGATAACCTCATAACTATGCTCAATTCTATCAATTGCTCAACAGTAATTTGTTCACCCACCGTAGAATATCTATGCTCTTGAGAGAAGCCACTAGTGAAACCTATGGCCCCCGGGTCTATTCTCATCATATCAATCTCCATTACTTTATTTTACTTGTTTTGCTTTTACTTTTCACTTTGCATCTTTATACCAAAAATACCAAAAATATTATCTCTATCGGATCTCACTCTCGTAAGTGACTGTTAAGGGATTGACAACCCCTAAGCGTTGGTTGCGAGTTGCTACCATTTTGTGCAGGTACGAGGGACTTGCGCGTGACCTCCTACTGGATTGATACCTTGGTTCTCAAAAACTGAGGGAAATACTTACGCTACTGTGCTGCATCACCCCCTCCTCTTCGGGGAAAACCAACGCTAGCTCGAGACGTAGCAAGAAGGATTTTTGGCGCCGTTGCCGGGGAGGCCTACGCAAAAGTCAACATACCAAGTACCCATCACAATCTCTATCTCTCGCATTACATTATTTGCCATTTGCCTCTCGTTTTCCTCTCCCCCACTTCACCCTTGCCGTTTTATTCGCCCTCTCTTTCCCAATCTCCTCCTCTTTTTCCCTTTGCCTTTTGTTTGCTCGTGTGTTAGTTTGCTTACCTGTCGCTATGTCGAATTTCTTATCTTCTCCGTTATCTCCCGAGAATGAAGTGCTAAATTTTAAACAAAGGGAGGGAGAAAATCTAAAAGATGCTTGGTATAGAATTTGCAATGCTCAAAATAGATCTACGAGGAAGCAATCTACTTCAGTCCTTCTTCGCAATTTTTATGTAGGTGCTAATCCTTGGTATAGATATATCCTTGATACCATTACCGGAGGGAATTTTTTGGGTAGCCATACTTTTGATTACTATAATGCTTTAATAGATTTATTTGGCTCACCTCCCCTTTTGGTTAATGGAACTGTGTTAACCTTGGAGCATGTTATGCAAAGGCTTGAAATTATTGAAAACAAAGTTGCTACCATTGAATCCATTGAAAATCTAGATAAAAAGATTCATAATCAAATTACTCAATATGGATCTAAGGTAGGAATGACTTTGAAAAATATTAAGGAGAAGGAACCCATGGTTAATGAAAAAATAAATCTAGACTCTACTCGAATCGATAAACTTGAGGGTATCATTACCAACTTGGGAACTACTTTTTCTTCCGTAAAAAGTACTCCTAGTCCTCCCACTAAAATTGCCAAGTTTATGTATGTTCCTAAAAATAAGGGTGAATCATCTAGTAAGGAAAATGCGGATCTTAAATCTATAAGTATTCACCCCGATCTTTTTACAATCATTAAGGAACCATTTGCCACGAATGAAATTTTCGATCTTATGCCTAAAAGTTTGATAATCACTAGAAATAAAGAAAATTCTAAAGGAGGTGGATGCCTCATTGAAGGATTGCCTACCAAAGATGGCAATACCTAGATCTATCCTTGCTTTTATGCCTAGCTAGGGGCGTTAAACGATAGCGCTTGTTGGGAGGCAACCCAATTTTATTTTGTGTTTTTTGTTTTTGGTTCTGTTTAGGAATAAATAATCCATCTAGATTCTGTTTAGATGTGGTTTTATCTTTTAATTAGTGTTTGTGCCAAGTTAAACCTATTAGATCTTCTTGAAAGGTAGTTATTTGATCTTGCTGTAATTTCCAGAATCTTTGCGCTTAGTGCCTGACTTGTTAAAAATCACCAGAACGTGATAAAATAGTGATTCCAATTGCTGCCGATCAATAAACAAATTGCCCAGGTCGTCTAATTTTGGTAGAATTTTTCGGGTTCCAGAAGTTTGCGTTAGTAACAAATTACTACAGACTGTTCTGTTTTTGACAGATTCTGTTTTGCGTGTGTTGTTTGCTTATTTTGATGAATCTATGGCTAGTAAAATAGTTTATAAACCATAGAAAAGTTGGAATAAAGTAGGTTTAACACCAATACAAATAAAGAACAAGTTCACTACAGTACCTTAAAGTAGTCTTTTGTTTTCTTTCTCTAACGGAGCTCACGAGATTTCTATTGAGTTTTGTGTTGTGAAGTTTTCAAGTTTTGGGTGAATTCTTTTGATGGATTATGGAATAAGGAGTGGCAAGAGCCTAAGCTTGGGGATGCCCATGGCAGCCCCAAGATAATCCAAGGACACCAAAAAGTCAAAGCTTGGGGATGCCCCGGAAGGCATCCCCTCTTTCGTCCACTTCCATCGGTAATTTACTTGGAGCTATTTTTTTATTCACCACATGATATGTGTTTTGCTTGGAGCGTCTTGTATTATTTGTGTCTTTGCTTGTTAGTCTACCATAATCATCCTTTATGTACACACCTTTTGAGAGAGCCATGCATGAATTGAAATTGGTTAGAACACGCTATGTGCTTCACTTATATCTTTTGAGCTTGATAGTTTACTCTATGTGCTTCACTTATATCTTTTTGAGCGTGATAATTTTGCTCTAGTGCCTCACTTAGATCTTTTAGAGCACGGTGGTGGTTTGTTTTAAAGAAACTTGATCTCTCATGCTTCACTTAGATTATTTTGAGAGTCGTTAATAGCATGGTAATTTGCTTAATGTTAATATACTTGGTATTCAAGATATGTGAAACTTTCTTTTTAGTGGGTTGAATACTAAGATAAGTTTGATGCTTGATAATTGTTTTGAGATATGGAGGTGATAATATCATAGTCGTGCTAGTTGAGTAGTTGTGAATTTGAGAAATACTTGTATTGAAGTTAGCAAGTCCCGTAGCATGCACGTATGGTTAAAGTTGTGTAACAAAGTTGAAGCATGAAGTGTACCTGGCTTGTGCATCCTTATGAGTGGCGGTCGGGGACGAGCGATGGTCTTTTCCTACCAATCTATCCCCCTAGGAGCATGCGCGTAGTACTTGATTTTTGATGACTTCTAAATTTTTGCAATAAGTATATGAGTTCTTTTGACTAATGTTGAGTCCATGGATTATATGCACTTTTACCTTTCCGCCATTTGCTAGCCTCTTCGGTACCGTGCATTGCCCTTTCTCACATTGTGAGTTGGTGCAAACTTCGCCGGTGCATTCAAACCCCGTGATATGATAAGCTCTTTCACACATAAACCTCCCTATATCTTCCTCAAAACAGCCACCATACCTACCTATCATGGCATTTCCATAGCCATTCCGAGATATATTGCCATGCAACTTCCATCATCATCATCATCATAATCATGACATGCTTTACTTTTGTCATATTGCCATTGCATGATCTTGTAGTTGACATCGTATTTGTGGCAAAGCCACCATGCATTATTTTTCATACATGTCACTCTTGATTCATTGCACCATCCCGGTACACCGCTGGAGGCATTCATATAGAGTCATATCTTGTTCTTGTATCGAGTTGTAATCATTATGTTGTAATCAATAGAAGTGTGATGATCATCATTATTAGAGCATTGCCCAATCAAAAAAAAAAGAGAAAGGCCAAAAAAAAGAAAAAGAGAAAGGCCCAAAAAAAGAGAAAATAAAAAGGGCAATGCTACTATCTCTTTTTCCACACTTGTGCTCCAAAGTAGCACCTTGTTCTTCATGTAGTGAGTCTCATATATTGTGCTTCAAAGTAGCACCATGATTTTCATATAGTGAGTCTCATAAGTTGTCTTGTTCATACTAGTGGGAATTTTTCATTATAGAACTTGGCTTGTATATTCCAACGATGGGCTTCCTCAAAATGCCCTAGGTCTTCATGAGCAAGCAAGTTGGATGCACACCCACTAGTTTTCTTTTGTTGAGCATTCTTAGCTCTAGTGCATCCGTTGCATGGCAATCCCTACTCCTTGCATTAACATCAATCGATGGGCATCTCCATAGCTCATTGATTAGCCTCGTTGATGTGAGACTTTCTCCTTTTTTGTCTTCTCCACACAATCCCCATCATCATATTCTATACCACCAATAGTGCTATGTCCATGGATCGCGCTCATGTATTGCGTGAAGGTTGAAAAAGTTTGAGATTATTTGAGTATGAAACAATTGATTGGCTTGTCATCGGGGGTATAGAAGTTGGGAACATCTCTGTGTGACGAAAATGAAGCATAGCCTAACTATATGATTTTGTAGGGATGAACTTCCTTTGGCCATGTTATTTTGAGATGACATAATTGTTTGATTAGTATGCTTGAAGTATTATCATTTTTATGTCAATATGAACTTTTGTCTTGAACCTTTCGGATCTGTATATTCATACCATGATTAAGAAGATTTACATTGAAATTATGCCAAAGTATCAATCCGCATCAAAAATTCTCTTTTTATCATTTACCTACTCGAGGACGAGCAGGAATTAAGCTTGGGGATGCCTGATACGTCTCCAACGTATCTATAATTTTTTATTGCTCCATGCTACTTTATCTACTGTTTTGGACTATATTGGGCTTTATTTTCCACTTTTATATTATTTTTGGGACTAACCTATTAATCGGAGGCCCAGCCCAGAATTGCTGTTTTTTGCCTATTTCAGTATTTCGAGGAAACAGAATATCAAATGGAGTCCAAACGGAATGAAACCTTCGGGAATGTGATCTTCTCACCGAACGTGATCCAGGAGACTTGGACCCTACTCCAAGAAGTTTCCAGGGAGGTCACGAGGGTGGAGGGCGCGCCCCCTGCCTCGTGGGCCCCTCGGAGCTCCACCGACGTGCTTCTTCCTCCCATATATACCTACGTACCCCCATTAGACCAGAGACGGAGCCAAAAACCTAATTCCACCGCCGAAACTTCCTGTATCCACGAGATCCCATCTTGGGGCCTGTTCCGGAGCTCCGCCGGAGAGGGCATCCATAACGGAGGGCTTCTACATCAACACCATAGCCCTTCCGATGAAGTGTGAGTAGTTTACTTCAGACCTTCGGGTCCATAGCTACTAGCTATATGGCTTCTTCTCTATTTTTGGATCTCAATACAATGTTCTCCCCCTCTCTCGTGGAGATCTATTCGATGTAATCTTCTTTTTACGATGTGTTTGTTGAGACCGATGAATTGTGGGTTTATGATCCAACTTATCTATGAATAATATATGAATCTTCTCTGAATTCTTTTATGTATGATTGATTTATCTTTGCAAGTCTCTTCGAATTATCTGTTTGGTTTGGCCAACTAGATTGGTAGTTCTTGCAATGGGAGAAGTGCTTAGCTTTGGTTTCAATCTTGCGGTGTCCTTACTCAATGACAGAAAGAGTTGCAAGGCACGTATTGTATTGTTGCCATCAAGGATAACAAGATGGGGTATTTATCATATTGCATGAATTTATTCCTCTACATCATGTCATCTTGCTTAAGACGTTACTCTGTTTTTAACTTAATACTCTAGATGCATGCTGAATAGCGGTCGATGAGTGGAGTAATAGTAGTAGATGCAGGTAGGAGTCGGTCTACTTGTCACGGACGTGATGCATATATACATGATCATACCTAGATAACCTCATAACTATGCTCAATTCTATCAATTGCTCAACAGTAATTTGTTCACCCACCGTAGAATATCTATGCTCTTGAGAGAAGCCACTAGTGAAACCTATGGCCCCCGGGGCTATTCTCATCATATCAATCTCCATTACTTTATTTTACTTGTTTTGCTTTTACTTTTCACTTTGCATCTTTATACCAAAAATATTATCTCTATCAGATCTCACTCTCGTAAGTGACCGTGAAGGGATTGACAACCCCTAAGCGTTGGTTGCGAGTTGCTACCGTTTTGTGCAGGTACGAGGGACTTGCACGTGACCTCCTACTGGATTGATACCTTGGTTCTCAAAAACTGAGGGAAATACTTACGCTACTGTGCTGCATCAGCCCCTCCTCTTCGGGGAAAACCAACGCTAGCTCGAGACGTAGCAACCGCCAGGGACTTAACCCGCCCCCTCCTGGGCGAGTTAACCCAATAGTTATATCCCCAACATTAGGCCCCATGTTGATTTGAACTTGTTCATATCAATCTTCAATACTTAGAAAAACTTCCTTCCTCATTACCCTTGCAAAACATTGTAACTCGCCATGACATCATATTCTAGAATCTTGGTAACCCGCCGTGATGTCATCTGTCATTTAATATTGCACAAGGCTCAAATCTTAATAAGTATTCTTTTTAATGAATCTCTGAAAATCGTGGCATCTACGCATGTCATATTCATTTTTTGGCCTCCTCGATTGCTGCACATGTCACTTATCCATTTGCCTTATAAATAGGGCCTGGGGTCCCTTTTAGTTTTTCCCGTGCCTCTTCGTCTTTGTCTCCCACCTCGCGACGCCCTAGCACTCGAGCTCTGCCGCCGCCGTCGACCTTCGCCTCTGCTCCAACAACGGCCGCTGCATCGACCTGTTCTGATCAGATTTCATCCAGGCACCTCCGCTGTTCAACAACCCTGGTTAGTTATCCTTCTTCCTCTCCTCATAGATCCGCTAGGGTTTCAACGAAGTTCATCAAAAGTTCGTCCTTGTTCTTGGCTGTAGCATTCATTTTTGATTTGAACTCGGTCTCTTTCCAGCGCCGTAGTATCCATAGCACATATTTTCGCTATCAGAGCGTCTTCTTTTGAATGGAAAACGCGATCTAGATCTTCTGAACTTCTTGAGTACTGATACTTTAGGTCTAAATATTTTTGCATTAACTGAAGTGTGGTATATCCGAAATCATAGCATCAATATGTGAAACCTGTTTTTCTCAGCACTTAGCATTTTTTTCATCCCCAGATCTGCTCTTTCAATATCTATATGGGCGGCTTAACTCAGAAATAGTAACCCGCCAGGTATCATTAGTCCCCTCTTAAGCCGCCAATGGTTCCTTGTAACTTTGTGATGCCAATCTCCAGCTTAACACCTATGCATGCTTCTCTATTGCTTCCATGTTAACCATAGGCCAGCTTAACCATGTAATATTGAACCGGCATAACCTTTCTTTCAGATCATTGATAAGATGGCTAAGACATACACGTCTTGCAATTGGGTCAAATCCCGGGTTACGGAAGAAGATTTGAACAACTTTGTCGCCATTGGGGCTTTAGCCAAGAAAGAGATCATCCATTGGAGAGCTCCTGGTGGGGAAATTCCTCCTCAACCAAAAGATGGAGAAATAATTGTTTTTGCTGACCACTTGGGCCGAGGATTCAGTCCACCCGGCTCAAAGTTTTTTCGTGATGTGCCGCATTTCCTTCAACTTCACCCTCAAGACTTCGGACCCAACTCCGTGTCCAACATCTGCAACTTCCAAGTATTTTGCGAAGCTTATCTTCAAGAGGAGCCCACAGTTGATTTATTCAGGGAATTCTATTACTGGAACCGCCAAACAGAGTTTGTCGGCAAGCCGTGTTAAGAACTTGGTGGAGTCTCCATTCAGAAGAGGAAAGAAGTCAGCTTTCCCCATGCTAAACTGCATAGTCACCCAAAAGACTGAAACCAAACTCGGTTCTATTGTCAAGATACATCTCCAGTCAGTGAGAATCCTCCATCGGGTTACCGTGAACACCGACTTAGAAACACACATCCACTCCCACAACGGCTCAATGCGAGGGAACGGGCCAAATACGCACGAGCCTTTTCAAAGCCTAGAGCCTTTATGGTCAACGGCTTAACTGGTGTCGACTTTTCTTGGTGCTGGCTATCTTGGAGTATCTTGCCATTAAGCCGTCGCCCCGGCTTAATGTGCGAATACACTGGTGACGTAAATGATCCTCAACGCCATTGTAACATTCAATTGTCTGATGCGGAAATCACTAAAGCCACCAAGAAACTGTTGAATGAATCTGTGAAGGAGTGCAGCAAAATCGTACTTAGTCCGTTCTGTACTTTCAACAAGCCGCCAGTTGTAAGAATTGCACATCTTATACTTAATCCATATTTTGATGTCTACTTATGATCTTTTCAATCTTAACAGGCTGATGATCCATTTTGGAAGAGGAAAACGCAGGATAAACCGGCAAAACCGGTTCGTGTGAAAACCAAGGCCACCAAGAAGTCCATCAAGAAGACTATTGAGTCCGCTGATGAGAACGAGGATAATGAGTCAGAGGTAGAACTTGACTCTCTTGGCTCCTTTTTTATACGTCTCATTGACAATGATTGTTATCAGGACGACGCAGAGGCCAGCCATGCAGGTGATGCAGAGGTAATTACTCTTTCTTCCGGCTCAGAACCTCTGCCAACATAGAAAGCCCGACAAACAAGCTAGAAAGTAAGCTTTTCTCACCCTCTAGCTCACTTGGATCCCAACTTTCTTTTGAAGAAACAACAACACGAAGCTCGCCGAGTCACCTGGCATAGTGGTGGTCAGATCACTTCTTCCGGCTTACCAAACACGCCGGTTCACAAACGCCGCCCAGAGGTCCTTCAAATTTCTGATATATTTTATGCCAAGGCGGGTCATTTCTGACAACCTCTTAACTCGTCTGATTCAAACTATCAAGTGAATTCTCATTCTTCCTCTAGCGAGTCATCAGGGACACAAATCCCGGCTTTTAAAACTGTACCTGGGTAAGGATACCTTTTAACCATTCATACCTTATGCTCTGTTAATAATACTGACCTCTTAACACTTCTTATTCTCAGGGGCCAAGCCAAGCCCAGCAAGAAAGCCAAGCTTAAGCCGACCGACGATCTCAATCTATCTGAGTTGGAGAAGCAACAATCAGAACCTGCTAGCCCAATTGATGATGCTACCTTTAATGATCCTCCACCTCAAGATCATGGAGTTCCTCCAGATGATATGGATGTTGAGCCATTTCTCTCGAAGTTGCCAGTCCCAATTAAGCCTACTGAGGAGAAGACTGATGATGTTATTGTCACCGGCGTTGGATTCACAGCTCTGGGTCAACCTACTGTCTTATCTAAGCACAGTGCAAAAGAAGAAATTTCTGCTGAGATAAAGGCAAATGGAGAACGGACTTGGAGAGCTATACTCATTTCAGTTCTCAGGATCTCCACTCTGGTTATTTAAACTGTTTGTACACCAGCCGTGACTTTGAAGCCGGCTTAGTGAACCTGATGAAGGAGCGCTATGAGGTAAACACTTCAACTCCTTGTTACATAAATATCCTTCCCCTTAGCCGCCATGTTTATTGAACATGATAGAATAACATGTGCTGTAAACTTCAATAGTTGCATAGATCAACTCCAGTAGCCCCCAAGGGCCGGTTTATACTTGCAAATATAAACTGGGACTTTTTAATACCAGCGCCTTAACTTTTCATCTGTAGCCCCCAAGGGCCAGCTTAATAAATATGTTGACCCGAGACTTTTTAACTCAGCAAGAATTAACATTGCGTCCGTAGCCCCCAAGGGTCGGGTTAACAAATATGTTAAGTCGAGACTAATCATCTTCTAAATATCCATAATCCAAGTCATAGCCTTCGTAAGCCGGATCATCATCATTTGTCCGGGTCAGAAAATAAAGCCATGTTTGAAGAGCAATATGCATTAGCCCCTCAAGTGCCAAGTATGATACTTGTATTGTACTTGGGACTTCACAATGTTTGAAGAAGCAATAGACATTAGCCCCCAAGTTACAAGTATAATACTTGTATTGTGCTTGGGACTCCAAATAAATTCAATGCCATCTTATTTACTGTTTACTTTTGCCGACGGAGCTTAACAGTAAAGAATCCCAAGTCGTCGATCTTCAAGAGAATATCAAGTCTCAACAAGCAGAAACCTCCAAGGCCAAGGATGAACTGACTAGTGCCTTAGCCGCAATGGAAAGACTGAACAAGCGGGTTGGGAGACAGAGAAAGCAGCCCTGCTGAAGAGGGCTGAAGATGCTGAAGCGGCCCTTGAGCCGGTATCTTCAGAGCTTGCTGGTTTAAAACAGCAAATTAATGCCATGACTGCTGCCATTTTTAGTAAAATAACTCTTTTAATCTCTGAACATATGTTTATCCAATATGCTCCCGGCTTACAAACATCTTTGATGACACAGGATCCCGGGTTACCCATCTTGGCGCAGACATGCGGAAAAAACTGAAAGCTGCTTACACGCTCATAGAACAACTGTATACTGGCACACAACAGGTCATCTGCACAGCTGCTCACAACAAACCGGCTCCAACCCTTATCAAGGACACGTTGGACAAACTATCGATGTTGCGTGGCATGATCGAAGAGTTGAAGAAATCAGGTGCAAGAGCCGGTGCCCTTACTGCACTAACCCGGACCAAAGCGTGGCTAGCTGATCTTGAACCGGCAGATTTGGCAAATGCCTGCCCAAGCATAAAAGAAGATGGGTCACCCTTCACTGCAGATGACTTTGCCGCTCTTACAAGGGAAATGCATTCTTTGGCTAGCAAACTGGCTGAAGAAACTGATCTTACACATTACCAACCGGTTTATGATGCTAACAATAAAAAGGTGTAAGTGCATCTAGTGCCCCTTAGTGATTTTGGTGTATTGAAGACTTATAGGTTAAGGATCTAATGTGTTTATGAGTGTACACAGGTCTATAAGTCTATGAGGAGTTTGATACTTACAGTGAAAGTCGACCCCTAAAAATGAAGTTCTTCGACTAAAGACTTTGATACACCGAAGACTTTCTGAAGACTTTGATAGTGAAGAAATTGGTGTGACCTTGAAGACTTGGTATTCATTCGAGGAACATGAAGCGTGAAGACTTTTTTTTCGTAGTTTCATTTTCTCTTTCTTGAGTCATAGGAAACACCGTACTGTTAAAGGGGGTCGAGGAAATACTAAGGAAAAATTTCCATTTGATGCTCAACTCAAATCCTACACCTACCAATCCCTTCGAGTGAAGCCATTGGAAATCTCAGATAGTTCAGTCAATTTCTTCAGTGACAGAGACGCAGTTCTTCTGGTCACTGAGGACTTTGTTCTGACTGAGGAGTTAGGAATTCGCCAATGCGGATTGCCTACACAATGAGGAACATGATAGCCCTGAGGAATTTGTACCTCAAATTTCCGACCGTTGCTGTGCTACGCGCCAGCTGTCCCAAAATATCTTATCCATCCAACGGTCATATCATTGAAGGGCATTTATGTCTTATCATGTCGGGCTGCTCCCTAGGCTATAAATAGCCGCCCCCTACAACCACTAGCTGGTTGGCTGCTCCGAGAGAAACTGACACTTGTCATTTGAGAGCAACCCATCCTCCGAGGACTTTGAGCGAAAATCATCAAGTGAGGAAAATCCAAACCCAAACCCAAACACCTACAAACCCAAAGTGATTGAGCATCACTGAAGAGATTGATCCTGTGTGGATCTGACGCTTGTTACCTTTGAAGACTGTGCTTCTTCCAGACGGTTAGGCGTCATGGTCTAGATCATCCAAGAGGAATTGTGGATCGCCGAGTGACCGAGTTTGTTAAGGTTCGGAAGTCACCTGAAGACTTACCACGAGTGATTGGACGAGGATTGTGTGTCCTTAGTTCAAGGAGAATACGGAGAGGACTTGGTGTCCCGAGCTGCGTGCTCAGGACTGGGTGTCCGGGACTGTGTGTCCTCGAGTTTAAATACTCAGCCGCTCCAACCAGATGTACAACTGAGACATCAGTTGGAACTGGTCTACCAAATCATTGTCTTCACCAAGCTTACTGGTTCCATTTCCTCAACTCTTTCATTTCCTCAGTATTGTGCTGCTTGTTTATCATATCTGTGTTTGAAGACTTTGACTAAAGACTTTCTCAATATCCTCAGTTCAAATTCTTCAGTCTGTTTGTCTTCATCTTGTGTTATCCTGTGATTACGCTTTCTGTACTCAGTGCTTGTCTTCATTTCATCGTGATGACCATGCTTGTGTTCTCTTTGTTCTCATTTGAGTACTTATTCCGCTGCTAGTAGTTCTTCGCTAAGGAATTTCCTCACTAGCAAATTCCTCAGTGAAGAATTTCATAAAAATCGCCTATTCACCCCCCTCTAGTCGATATAATGCACTTTCAAAAGGTGAAGGCACCGACTCATGATGCTCTGGACCTAACTCCTCCGATCCATAAGCACACTTATGCCCCTAATGTTGATCCTTCCACACTTATAAGTGATGAAGCTGTATTCAGAGTGTTAACTGGGATCGATTGGTTGACCACTAACTTCCAGCCATTGGGTGAAGAGGAGGCAGATGAACCGGTGCTGAATGAGCCGCAGCCTTCAACACAACAAGGCCAATAGTCGTAAGTTGTAGCCGGCTTAGCAGCTGCTTTTTGTGAAACTGCTAAGACAATTACTCCTGTGGGGCATTCGATGCCTTTGTAATAGGCTTTAGTTAAACTCTTAATCTACCATGCCATCGTGCATGTTTTGTTCTGCGTGATACTATTGATCTGTCCAGTTGAAGATCTGCCACGTATGTTTATGATTTCATCAATTGTGTGCACTAGACTTATTTATTGTACCTGCACACAAACACATGATAAGGATCCTGGTGGTTTACCGCAGGACGGGTCATAATACCATATCAAAAACCACTGGTGGCTAAAGATAGTCCATAACCAGGGCCGGCTTAATCATGACCTTTAATAAAAAGCGCCATACATGTGATACCCCACCGGCTTAATTTACTAGCGGAAGAAGGGTGAAAACCCAAAAGATTGAGCGTACAAAGCTCTGTGCAAGTTGACACGTACCGCCGGCTTAATACGCCATATGCAGCAAGGGGTAATATCCCAAACTTAGAGCGTAGCACTTCCAAGCATATAAAATCATTATATCACGGCGACTTATAGTATTAAAGCCAGGCCGGGTTATTAAACACCGGGTAATTTCATGTATAAATCAGAAGGCATAGCCCTCCTTCGTTTTTAACCATGTATCAATATGTCATAGGAGAGGAATCTAAAAAATGTTCAAATAAAAAACAAAAAAATCAAGGCTGTCACAGGCGGCCAGGCCTAAAAATCAAGTGCGTCCAAGGGCTGCACAGCCACTGAGTTAAACCTTCATACAAACATTATAAGCCAGACTTCACATAATCAATCGTCATTTTAACTTTGACAAATTCAGGGTCTGTATAAGATTGACTTGTCAAAAGTACGGCGGGTCGTTCCAGGATTACCTGGGTGGAGTGGCAGACTTAAAAAGGGAGGATAACTCGGGTTTTTAGGTGAATATACCTGGCTTTTAAGCCTATTACAAGGGTCATAAAAACTCTTGTCCGTTGAACAAAGAGCCCCCAAGTAACATTATATTTCGGGCACATAAGCCAGATCAATAAGGGTAATTATAGCTATGCTCGATGAGCAGGAAGCCCCCAAGTGATATATTTGTGAGCTGTTCTCGCCAGGTACCTATGTTTGAGTCGTGTTGTGCAACAAACTCTCTTTGGTCCCTGTAATTTGGCATCAAGCCTTTGAGTGATCATATAAAATAAAGACTCAATTTCTGAGAAATGAAACGACAGAGGCCCTGAATTATCAGGGATGCCGGCTTTATTATATTAATCATAATATATACATTGTCAAAATATGTACATCAGGTGAGCCGGTGGCTCAGGTATAGTAAGGCCGAAGATGAGCAATATTCCACGGCCAGCGGGTTTCTTCCTCCAACGTGCATGAGTCCTTGCGGTCTCGAACATCGATAAGGTAGTATGACCCATTGTTCAGATTTTTGCTGACCACAAAGGGCCCTTCCCAAGGTGGGGATAGCTTGTGCATATCAGATTGATCCTGGATAAGCCGGAGCACCAGGTCACCTTCTTGAAAAGTTCTGGTTTTAACCCGTCGACTGTGATAACGGCGCAGATCTTGTTGGTAAATTGCCGAACGAGCCGCTGCAAGGTCACGCTCCTCATCTCACAGGTCAAGTGCATCCTGACGTGCTTTTTCATTGTCAGCTTCAACATAAGCCGCCACACGGGGCGAGTCATGACGGATGTCACTAGGGAGAACCGCCTCTGCTCCGTAAACCATGAAGAAAGGTGTGTAAACCGTAGATCTGTTGAGGGTAGTATTGAGACTCCATAACACGGAAGGTAACTCCTCCACCCAACAACCTGGCGTCCTCTGCAAGGGAACCATAAGCCGGGGCTTGATGCCCCTCAGGATCTCTTGATTGGATCTCTCAGCTTGACCATTAGACTGGGGGTGAGCCATTGATGATACATCAAGCCGGATATGCTCATGTTGACAAAATTCTTCCATAGCACCCTTGGATAAATTAGTGCCATTATCAGTTATAATACTGTGGGGAAAGCCAAAACGGAAAGTCACCTTTTTGATGAATTGAACCGCCGTCGCCGCATCACATTTACTAACCGGCTCTGCCTCAACCCACTTTGTAAACTTGTCAACCGCCACCAGGAGGTGTGCCTTTTTTATCTTTGGACCTTTTGAAAGGCCCAACCATATCGAGCCCCCAAACTGCAAACGGCCAAGTAATTGGAATCATCCTCAATTCTTGAGCCGGCACGTGATCTCGGCGTGAAAACTTTTGACACCCATCACATTTACTGACTAGATCCTCGGCATCGACGTGAGACGTCAGCCAATAAAACCCATGACGGAAAGCCTTGGCTACAGGAGACTTAGAGCCGGCATGATGACCACGGTCTCCTTCATGAATCTCTCGCGGAATCTCATAGCCCTCTTCAGGAGAAACACAACGTTGAAACGCCCCTGTAACACTACGATGATGCAACTCTCCATTAATAATAGTCATTGACTTAGACCGCCAGGTTATCTTCCTGTCCAAGGTTTCATCCTCAGGTAACTCGTCCCGGGTCATATAAGCCAAATATGGAACTGTCCAATCAGGAATAGCATGAACAGCCGCCACTAGCTGTGCTTCCGGGTCAGGGATGGCAAGATCCTACTTTGTAGGCAATTTAATAGAAGGGTTATGCAGAATGTCCAAGAAAGTGTTAGGTGGCACTGGCTTACGCTAAGATCCTAACCGGGTTAAAGCATCAGCCGCCTCATTTTTCCTGCGATCAACATGTTCAACTTGATAACCCTTGAAATGACCCGCAATAGCATCAACCTCTCGACGATAAGCCGCCATGAGTGGATCCTTAGAGTCCCAAGTGCCAGAGACTTGTTGAGCCACCAGATCTGAGTCACCGAAACACCTCACCCAGCTTAAGT
Organism: Aegilops umbellulata; assembly: GCA_032464435.1. Lineage (NCBI taxonomy): Eukaryota > Viridiplantae > Streptophyta > Magnoliopsida > Poales > Poaceae > Aegilops > Aegilops umbellulata. Next base: position 223,485,053 of record CP136056.1, on the reverse strand, counting down.
TCATCTCCTTAGCCATCCGAAGACCATGGAGCAAGGCTTCATACTCAGCGGCATTGTTAGTACAAGGGAACATCATCGGAGAACATAAAAAAATTATCACCTCGCGGGGAAGTTAAGACAACTCCAGCCCCCGAGCCTTCCAACTGCCCGGACCCATCAAAGTGAATAGTCCAATATGTGCTATCCGGCTTCTCCTCAGGCATTTGCAACTCTGTCCAATCATTGATAAAATATACAAGCTCTTGAGACTTGATGGCTGTACGAGGCACATACTTTAGACCGTGAGGTCCAAGCTCAATGGCCCACTTGGCTACCCGACATGTGGCTTCTCTGTTTTGAATAATATCCCCTAAAGGAGCAGAACTAACCACAGTAATAGGATGACCCAAAAATATTGCTTGAGCTTTCGACTAGCCATGAAAACCCCATATACTAGCTTCTGCGAATGTGGATACCTCTATTTGGACTCAATAAGTACCTCACTTATGTAGTAAACCAGTCGTTGAACTGGATGCTCTTTCCCTGACTCCTTTCTTTCCACCACAATGGCTACACTGACAGCTCGGCTATTGGCAGCCACATATAATAATAAAGGCTCCTTATCAATAGGAGCAGCAAGAACTGGCGGCTCAGCCAATTGTTTCTTCAAGGCCTCAAATGCCTGATCAGCAGCATCACTCCAAACAAAGTGATCTGTCTTCTTCATCATCTGATATAGAGGAATAGCTTTCTCACCCAACTGGCTTATGAACCGACTTAAGGCCGCAATACGACCCACCAACCGCTAAACATCATTGATACACGCCAGCTTAGCCAGAGAGGTGATGGCTGTTATCTTCTCCGGGTTAGCCTCAATGCCCTGTTTTGAAACCAAAAAACCCAAAAGCTTACCGGCTGGCACACCAAAAACACACTTGGCCGGATTAAGCATCATCTTATAAACCCGGAGATTGTCAAAGGTTTCCTTCAAATCATCAATCAGGGTCTCCTTCTTCCTGTATTTTACCACAATATCATCCACATAGGCATGAACATTGTGCCCAATCTGATCATGAAGACAATTCTGCACACATCGCTGGTAAGTCGCGTGGGCACTCTTGAGCCCAAAAGGCATGGATACATAGCAGAAGGCTCCAAAGGGGGTGATAAACGTTGTCTTCTCTTGGTCCTTAACTGCCATCTTGATCTGATGATAACCAGAATAAGCATCCAAAACACTCAGAGGCTCACAACCCGTCGTAGCATCAATAATTTGATCAATACGGGGAGAGCAAAGGGACCAGCTGGACAAGCTTTGTTTAAATCCGTATAATCCACACACATGCGCCAGGTGCCGTTCTTCTTGAGCACAAGCACCGGGTTAGCTAACCAGTCAGGGTAAAAGACTTCAACAATGAAACCAGCCGCCAAGAGCCATGCGACCTCCTCAACAATAGCCTTACGCCTCTCTTCATTGAAACGGTGAAGGAATTGCTTGACTGGCTTAAACTTTGGATCAATATTGAGAGTGTGCTCAGCGAGTTCCCTTTGAACACCTGGCATATCTAAAGGCTTCCATGCAAAGATGTCCCGGTTCTCACGGATGAACCCGATGAGCGCACTTTCCTATTTCGAACCCAAATTAGTACTGATACAGAACTGCTTGGATGAGTTGCCAGGAACAAAGTCAACTAGCTTGGTGTCATCTGCCGACTTAAACTTCAACAAAGGGTCATGCTCTGTGGTTGGCTTAGGGTCAACATTATGTTTGTAAAACTTCAACTCCTCTGTCGCACAAACAGACTCAGCATAAGCAACATCGCCTTCTTCACACTCCAAGGCTACCTTGCGACTCCATGCACTGTTATAGTGCCCTTGTGACCCGGCATTTTCAGCTGCAAATAGACGTAACAAGGCCTTGCCATGAACTTAGCATAAGCCGGCCGCCCAAATAGAGCATGATAAGGGCTCTTGATTTTAACCACTTCAAAGGTTAACGTCTCAGATCTGGAATCATAGTCATCTCCGAAAGCAACTTCCAAAGATATTTTACCAACCAGATATGCCGACTTGCCAGGCACCACACAGTGAAAAACTTTATTCGACGGCTTAAGATTTTTGTAAGTCAATCCCATGTGACAAGAAGTCTCATAGTAAAGGATATTGATACTGCTGCCCCCATCCATGAGCACCTTGGTGAATTTGTATCCTCCAATCTGAGGCGCCACCACCAAATTCAAGTGACCCGGATTATCAACCCAGGGCGGGTGATCTTCATGAATCCACACAATGGGCTGCTCAGACCATCGCAACTAATGGGGAACCGCCGGCTCAATGGCATTTACTGCCCTTTTATGGAGCTTCTGATCCCGCTTGCATAAACTTGTGGTGAAGACGTGGTACTGCCTGCTATTCAACTACTTCGGGTTACTCTAATAACCAGATTGCTACTGTTGATTTCCCTGATTGTTCTGTTGATTGTAACCACCTTGATTACCTTGGCTTTGAAAACCGGAATTAGAACTTCCACCACCATAACCCGGGCCATGAGAGCCGGAGCCTGAACTGCCGTTCGGCCCATGATTGTTTTGGAAAATATTGGAATTTCTGTACTCCTTCATATTGAAGCAATCCTTCCAGAGGTGAGTGGATGGCCTTTCCCGTGTACCATGCCTTGGACAGGGCATATTCAACTGCCGCTCAAGATCGAAACCTGACCCCCCAATCCATGGAGGTGGCTTTCCCTTACGCTGTTGTCCATTATTCTGTGTATTGGTGTTAGCCACAAAATCTAAATTATTATCAGTTTTGCGCTTACCGTTGCCTCCCTGACTCGTCGGATTATGCTGCTGCCCGGTGTTACCACCACTCTTCTTTCCCTTTCCCTACTTTTCTTCAGACTCGGGGTCGTTGGTACCGTCAGAGTCGGCATACTTAACCAGAGCCGCCATTAGCTCCCCAATGTCATTACAGTGGCACTTGAGCCGCCCTAACTTCTGCTTAAGGGGCATAAAACGACAATTCTTCTCTAACATCAAGACTGCTGAGCCGGCATTGATACGATCTGACGAATGCAGGATAGTCGGGACCTGGCGCACCCAACGGGTTGTTGACTCGCCTTCTTCTTGGATGCAGGAATCCAGATCCACAATCGACATAGGCTGCTTGCATGTTGATACGTCTCCAACGTATCTATAATTTTTGATTGCTCCATGCTACTTTATCTACTGTTTTAGGCAATATAGGGTTTTATTATCCACTTTTATAATATTTTTGGGACTAACCTATTAACCGGAGGCCCAACCCAGATTTGCTGTTTTATGCCTATTTCAGTATTTCAAGGAAAAGGAATATCAGACGGAGTCAAAACGGAACGAATCAACTGGAGAAGTTATTTTTGGAAGGAAACCCACCTGATGGACTTGGACCCCATGACAGAAGAGCCACGAGGCGGTCACAAGGGTGGAGGGCGCGCCCTTCCCCTGGGCGCGCCCCCTGCCTCGTGGGGCCCCCATAGCTCCACCGACGTTCTCCTTTCACCCATATATACCGTCGTACCCTAAAACTTCCAGAACAGAAGATAGATCGAGAGTTTCGCCGCCGCAAGCCTCCAGAGCCACCAAAAACCAATCGGGACCCCTTTCTGGTACCCTGCCGGAGGGGGGATCCATCACCGGTGGCCATCTTCATCATCCCGGCGCTCTCCATGACAAGGAGGGAGTAGTTCACCCTCGGGGCTGAGGGTATGTACCAGTAGCTATGTGTTTGATCTCTCTCTCTCTCTCTCGTGTTCCTCTAGGGCACGATCTTGATGTATCCCGAGCTTTGCTATTGTAGTTGGATCTTATGATGTTTCTCCCCCTCTACTCCTTTGTGATGAATTGAGTTTCCCCTTTTGAAGTAATCTTATCGGATTGAGTCTTTGTGAGAACACTTGATGTATGTCTTGGTGATCAACTTGCGGGTTTTGTGACATTGGGAACCTATGCATAGGGGTTGGCACACATTCTTGATTCTCCGGTAGGAACTTTGGGGCGCTCTTTGAAGTACTTTTATGTTGGTTGGATAAATCTGACATTGTGTGATGCATATCGTATAATCATGCCCACGGATACTTGAGGTGACAATGGAGTATCTAGGTGACATTAGGGTTTTGGTTGATTTGTATCTTAAGGTGTTATTCTAGTAAAAACTCCAGGGTTGTTTGTGACACTTATAGGAATAGCCCAACGGATTGATTTGAAAGAATAACTTTGTGGTGGTTTCGTACCCGACCATAATCTCTACGTTTGTTCTCTGCTATTAGTGGCTTTGGAGTGATTCTTTGTTGCATGTTGAGGGCTTGTCATATGTTCTATCTATGTTATTATTGTTGAGAGAACTTGCACTAGCAAAAGTATGAACCCTAGGCCTTGTTTCCTATCATTGCAATACCGTTTACGCTCACTTTTACCACTTGTTACCTTGCTGTTTTTATATTTTCAGTTTACAAAAACCTATATCTTCTATCCATATTGCACTTGTATCACCATCTCTTCGCCGAACTAGTGCACCTATACAATTTACCATTGTATTGGGTGTGTTGGGGACACAAGAGACTCTTTGTTATTTGGTTGCAGGGTTGCTTGAGAGAGACCATCTTCATCCTCACGCCTCCTATGGATTGATAAATCTTAGGTCATCCACTTGAGGGAAATTTGCTACTATCCTACAAACCTGTGCACTTGCAGGCCCAACAACGTCTACAAGAAGGTTGTGTAGTAGACATCACATGTATCTTTAAAATTCTGGATAAACCGGGCTTTTAACTCGGCCCACGATCCAATGGAGTTAGCATGCAGCCCTTTCAACCAAGTGCGACCCATCACTTCCAACATCATCATGAAGTACTTAGCGCATGCAGCATCGTCAACATCCAATAACTCCATTGCCATCTCATAACTCTCAACCCATGCTTCAGGGGGTAAGTCGGCTGTGTAGTTGGGCACCTTACGAGGACCCTTGAAATCCTTGGGAAAACGTACGTTGCGTAAAGCCGGCACTAAACATGGCACTCCCAAGGTTCTGGAGGTTACCCCCATCTCCACCGAAGTTGCTAGATAAACCGAAGAATGTTGATGAGCCCCTTGCTGAGATGCCAACTCAGCTTCCCGGCGCGCTCTGCCCTGATCCACCAAATCCTGAGAATTAGTACCACCGCGTGCCAGGTCATGTCCACAGGGCGGGTTACAGTGTCTCTCACTGCTTGAAACGGCCGGTGAATCAACGTGTCTGCTATAACTCCGACTTGGGCGAGGGGTTGAGTGATTCCTCTTACGACTGTAAGAATAAGCCTTCTGCTGTACCAATGCAGTTTGAAGAAGTTCCCTAGCCCTACATGTTTCAATCGCAACTGGAGACTCGCCTTCCACTAGGAGAGCCGCCAATCGCGATGCCGCAGCGATCATATTATCCAAAGGGTTAGAATAATGGCCAGGCGGCGTCGGCACATATTGTGGTGGGTTATTCAGACGAAGCGGATCCGTCACGTGTGGCTGAACCGGCGCTCCAGCTCCAGGCGCGATTACTGCCCGGTTTACCTCTGGTGGGTCATTGGTCCCTGCACCAGGTGTGTTGAAGAGGTTCCTCGCCTCGTAAGCCGTAGGCAGACGACTCCAGTGCCTCCTTCTCATTACCTCGTTTGAGGCGTTCTGATCCAACATGAGCCGGAAAGACTCTGCCTGAATTCGTTGTGCCTGAACATCCAGAGTAGCTCGTTCCGCTGTCATCCTTGCGTCATCAGCCGCCAGATCCTCCTTGGCTTGAGCTATCTAATCTCGCAGTTTTGCAACTTACGCGTTATGCTGATCTTGATCTGTCGGGTTAACCTCTACTGTTAACAATGTTGCCAAACTATCCAATAAGTCAGATGTCATCTGAGCCGGCAGGCGCATAGGGCCTCCTGCCCCGGCCGCCGTTGCCGTTGCTGACCCGGAAATCATTGCTGCCGCAGTCATAGAATTCTGCCCTGGCTGTGTACCGACCATGAAAATTGCGACCCGGTTCGGCGGCTCATAGGGGTCAGGAATACTATCGACATCAGAACAGCCCCCAAGCCTGCCATCTTGCAGTTGATACAACAAAGTAGTCTCGCCCGTGGATGACTCACCATCAGAATAGATGGCCATCTCACCGCCAGACATAGATCCTTCCTCAAATTCCGCCCCATGGATGAATCCAACGAAGGCGCGCTTCACGGCGGGTTGAACCCGAGCGGGTCGTGCACACTGAGCCGTCTCGATGATGTCGGTGCAGATGTCCGACTCAGGGCCTAGTTCGCCAATCTTGCCGATGAAGACGTGGATTCCGCCGAAGGGGACCCGTACTTGATTGAGCCGGCCTCGAGGCCCCAGCCTGCATCGTCGATGTAGAGCTTGCCGCAACGACTCTTGGTCATCTGGCCCACAACATATCCCGTGATCCCTTTGAAGCTGCCCTGTAAGAACTCGAAACCACTGTGCGCTGGCCCCACGGTGGGCGCCAACTGTCGTGGAATTGTCACGGCAGATGTCCTAGTAGAAGGACTTAGTCGTGGAGCCATCGCAACAGGGTTAGCTTAAAGGGGTTAAAGGGACAAAGGACACAAGGAGTTTATACTGGTTCGGCCCCTTGCGGTGAAGGTAAAGGCCTAATCCAGTTTGAGGTGGTATTGCTTATGTCTCGATTACCAGGGAGCGAATACGCTTAACCTAGTTTTCGATCTGTTGTCTCTTGTCCTAAGTCGCCGCCGGGTCGTCCCTTTATATACACAGGTCGACGCCCGGCGGCTTACAGAGTCCCTGCCGGCTCATAAACAACGTGTCCGGCTCGGTGACTAGCTGTACATGCCTTATAATACAAGTTACACATATATGGCGGTTTACACTTGTTTGGGCCTTAAGTCGCCTTTGAGCTTCAGGCCCTTGATGAGTCTGCATAATGAGCTACTGTCTTAAGCATCTTCATGGGCTTTGTCTTGATGAACCACCAGGGACTTAACCCGGCCCCTCCAGGGCGAGTTAACCCAATAGTTATATCCCCAACAGAATGTATCGCCCGTCTCTCTGTGGACACAAGAACCTAAAGTGTCCTTGCACTTTGGGCAGTATGAATGAAAACCCTTGAAATAGAATGAAGAAAAATGCAAGCACCAGATTGCTGTTGGGGGGTTACCGACAATAGGTGGGCTGTGAACTATAAGAGATGGATGAAGATTTCACTTACCTAGTTCTCCATGAGAAAACCCAATAGGGCAGATGGTGGGTGTACTACGAGCAATGCTGGCAATAGTCGGTGCCGATAGGCGGCATCGAGTGGCAGAGGCAAAAGGCGGTGGGTGGTGTTTCCCCATGGCTACAACCTGCGGCAAGATTCGTCGAGAGCTCAGGGGTTTGGGCGTGAATGAGGAGACGAGTGAAGTGAGGTGTAGTGGGAATGAAGAAGAAGGGGAGTGGGGTGAGGGTTTTCTCAAGGTGATGTGACTTAGCATAAGGTGGTGGCACACATGTCAGCGAGCGTAAGGGGTAGCCCCTTTGTTATCGAGCATAAGGGGCAACACCTTTTTCAGCGCATAAGGTATGACCCACCTATGAGCGATTGAAATGAAGCAAAAAAATTAGAAGCCAAAAAAGTGTTGTCGGGGGCTCGAACCTGGTACCTGTGAGTGCTTTGTGTGTGTGTCTCTAGTGCAGTAAGACTAGGACACTGAACAATGAACAGTGCAGTGGACTGTGTAGGTTCATGGGTTTTTTTGCGAGAAAATTTCCGATCTATTCATCTTCAATCATGACAGTACAACGAACACGAGAAATAATAAAAATTACATCCAGATCCGTAGACCACCTAGCAACGACTACAAGCACTGAAGCAAGTCGAAGGCGCGCCGCTGTCATCGCCCCTCCCTCGCCAGAGTCAGGCACAACTTGTTGTAGTGGACAATCGGGAAGTCATCATGCTAAGGCCCCATAGGACCAGCGCACGAGAACAACAGCCGCCACCGATGAAGAATAACATAGATCGAAAGGATCCAACCCAAAGACACACGAGCATAGGCGAACAACAGCCAGATCCAAGCAAATCCACCAAGGATAGATCCGCCGGAGACACACCTCCACACGCCCACCAATGATGCTAGAAGCACCACCGAAACGGGGGCTAGGTGGGGAGAACTTTATTCCATCTTCAGGGAACCGCCGTTGTCTTGCCTTCCTGAGCAGGACACAAACCCTAAGAAAACTCGAAGGAACGACTAACAATGAAGCCTTCCCGCCGGCCCTTGCTAGGATCCATCGCGCCCCATGGCCCTAGGGCCACTAGAGACGAGGCGGACCTGCGGCTGCACCGACGAGAGGCACGAACCCTAGATTTGTTTTGGAATAGGAGGATGCGGCGGTTGAGTTATAGAGATTGCTCACACATGTAGTTTCATGTTTAGTGTGCAAGATTTCATACTAGAGTTGAAAATGTGCAACCAAGTTAGGCGTTCTGCATTTGACAACAGTATGACATTAGGACATTTCCAACGCCGACCGTCAAACCTCCCACATCCGTTCAGACCGCGTTGTTTGGACCGCGGAAACCATTAGACGCGGTCCTGTATCGGTCCGGACAAACTTCCTCCTGCAAACAAGAGACAAACATGGGGGGTTTTGCAGGCGTCCAGACCGCTCCCACACCCGCTTCTGATCGCCATGGCCCACCCAAACCCCTCCTCTCTCATCCACCCGCATTCCCGCCCGGCGCCAGCTGCACGCATTCATGTCGTTGTAGAGTGCGCCACTCCACATTGAAGACGGCTTAGGGCGGACGCGACCTCTCATTGCCTTCGCCGTTGAAGTGGCGCACCGATCGAGGGCGCCGCCCGCGATGCATCTTTGGTGTCCGTGCTTTGTTCAATGCCGGAGATGCATGACTTGATGGGACGGGATAGGTCGGATATCTACCACGCCCGTTCAATGCCCGTCTCCATCTGTATGCCACCATTAAGCAGGCTCGCTGGCCGAGAAACCCACTCCAGCGTCACGCATTGACGCACCCAAATGCCTCACCTCACTAGAATCATTTAAAGGCAGCCAGACCTGACTAACTCCACACCACAACATAAGCCACTCCCCATCCTCCTCTCTTGCACCACATCCGCCATGACTGCAGGTGGTGATGCTCTATGGGAGAGCCTTTCCATGGAGATGAAGCACGCCATGCCCGCCCTTGCCGCCGCCTGGCAGAGCTGCCAAGACCATCTTGCCGGCCAGCTTGCCCGAGATCTCCGATGATGAGGACGACACCAGATGGAGATGGGCTCCGACGACACCCTCGGCTCCCGCGCCTCCTGTGCATGCCGTCTTCACCGTGGAGCAGGCGTAGGCGCACTACAACGCTAGCATGGTGGAGGTGCAGCTTGCACTGGTGCCTTTGTCGGCGTTCCAGCGGGCACATGAGGAACATGAAGGAAATATGTCCTAGAGGCAATAATAAAGTTGTTATTTATATTTCCTTATATCATGATAAATGTTTGTTATTCATGCTAGAATTGTATTAACCGGAAACTTAGTACATGAGTTGTCATTTGATGAACGGGGTCACATCATTAGGGAATAATGTGATTGACTTGACCCATCCATTAGCTTAGCACTATGATCATTTAGTTTATTGCTATTGCTTTCTTCATAACTTATACATGTTCCTATGACTATGAGATTATGCAACTCCCGAATACCGGAGGAACACTTACTGTGCTATCAAATGTCACAACATAACTGGGTGATTATAAAGATGTTCTACAGGTGACTCCGATGGTGTTTGTTGAGTTGGCATAGATCGAGATTAGGATTTGTCACTCCGATTGTCGGAGAGGTATCTCTGGGCCCTCTCGGTAATGCACATCACTATAAGCCTTGCAAGCAATGTGACTAATGAGTTAGTTACGGGATGATGCATTACGGAACGAGTAAAGAGACTTGCCGGTAACGAGATTGAACTAGGTATGATGATACCGACGATCGAATCTCGGGCAAGTAACATACTGATGACAAAGGGAACAACGTATGTTGTTATGCGGTTCGACCGATAAAGATCTTCGTAGAATATGTATGAGCCAATATGAGCATCCAGGTTTTGCTATTAGTTATTGATCGAGATGAGTCTCGGTCATGTCTACATAGTTCTCGAACCTGTAGGGTCCGCACACTCGTCCAAGTCACCAAGACCCTCATCGACGGCGGCGCAGGGCTTAACGTCCTATCCGTTGAGAAATTCGACAGACTCCAAGTGCCATATGATCGGCTACAACCTACCAAGCCCTTCTTAGGAGTGACCAACGGCTCCACCACCCCGATAGGGCAAGTTCGCCTCCCTGTCACCTTCGGCCAGCGTGACAACTACCGCACCGACCTCATCGACTTCGACGTCGCCCACATCCGTCTGCCGTACGATGCCATCCTCGGGTATCCAGCATTAGCCAAGTTCATGGCAGTGACCCACCATGGCTACAACATCCTCAAGATGCCAGGAAGCGGCGGGATCATCACAGTCCCCTGCGAAGAAAGAGATGCGGTGTGCTCCCTCGAGTGCGTCTTCCAAGCCGCGGCAATCGAAGACCCAGACAGCAAGGGCACACAGTACCCTGATACATCCATTTTGCATCATGCTTTTATATCAATATTTATTGCATTATGAGCTGTTATTACATGTTATGTCACAATACTTATGCCTATCCTCTCTTATTTTACAAGGTTTACATGAAGAAGGAGAATGCCGACAGCTGGAATTCTGGGTTGGAAAAGGAGCAAATATTATAGACCTATTCTGCACAACTCCAAAAGTCCTAAAACTTCACGTAGGCACATTTTGGAATTACTAAAAAATACCGGCGAAAGAATCCACCAGAGGGGGCCCACACCCTGGCCACGAGGGTGGGGGCGCGCCCTACCCCCTGGGCGCGCCCCCTGCCTCGTGGGCCCCCTGGCAGGCCTCCGGTGCCCATCTTCTACTATATGAAGTCTTTTACCCTGGAAAAAATCATAAGCAAGCTTTCGGGAAGAAACTCCGCCGCCACAAGGCAGAACCTTGGCGGAGCCAATCTAGGGCTCCAGCAGAGCTGTTCTGCCAGGGAAACTTCCCTCCGGGAGGGGGAAATCATCGCCATCGTCATCACCAACGATCCTCTCATCGGGAGGGGGACAATCTCCATCAACATCTTCACTAGAACCATCTCCTCTAAAACCCTAGTTCATCTCTTGTACCCAATCTTTGTCCCAAAGCCTCAGATTGGTACCTTGTGGGTTGCTAGTAGTGTTGATTACTCCTTGTAGTTGATGCTAGTTGGTTTATTTGGTGGAAGATCATATGTTCAGATCCTTTATGCATATTAATACCCCTCTGATTATGAACATGAATATGATTTGTGAGTAGTTACGTTTGTTCCTAAGGACATGGGAGAAGTCTTGCTATAAGTAGTCATGTGAATTTGGTATTCGTTCGATATTTTGATGAGATGTATGTTGTCTCTCCTCTAGTGGTGTTATGTGAACGTCAAATACATGACAATTAACCATTGTTTGGGCCTAGAGGAAGGCATTGGGAAGTAATAAGTAGATGATGGGTTGCTAGAGTGACAAAAGCTTAAACCCTAGTTTATGAGTTGCTTCGTAAGGGGATGATTTGGATCCATATGTTTCATGCTATGGTTAGGTTTACCTTAATACTTCTCTTGTAGTTGTGGATGCTTGCAATAGGGGTTAATCATAAGTGGGATGCTTGTCCAAGAAAGGACAGCACCCAAGCACCGGTCCACCCACATACCAAATTATCAAAGTAACGAACGCGAATCATATGAGTGTGATGAAAACTAGCTTGACGATAATTCCCATGCGTCCTTGGGAGCGCTTTTCTCTATATAAGAGTTTGTCCAGGCTTGTCCTTTGCTGCAAAAAGGATTGGGCCATCTTGCTTCACCTTAATTACTTTCATTACCTGTTACCCATTACAAATTATCTTATCACAGAACTATCTGTTACCGATAATTTGAGTGATTGCAGAGAATACCTTACTGAAAACTGCTTATCATTTCCTTCTGCTCCTCGTTGGGTTTGACACTCTTACTTATTGAAAGGACTATGATAGATCCCTATACTTGTGGGTCATCAAGACTATTTTCTGCGCCGTTGCCTGGGAGTGAAGCGCCTTTGGTAGGTGGAATTTGGTAAGGAAAAATTTATATAGTGTGCTGAAATTTACTGTCACTTGTTACTATGGAACATAATCCTTTGAGGGGCTTGTTCGAGGTATCTTCACCCTGACCAGTAGAGCAAAGAGTTGCTCCTCAACCTACTGAACCTACTGAAAATGTTTACTTTGAAATTCCTTCGGGTATGATAGAGAGACTGCTAGCTAATCCTTTTATAGGTGATGGAACATTACATCCCGATTTGCACCTAATCTATGTGGATGAAGTTTGTGGATTATTTAAGCTTGCAGGTATGCCCGAGGATGTTATCAAGAAGAAGGTCTTCCCTTTATTTTTGAGGGGAAAGGAATTGACATGGTTTAGGCTATGTGATGACATGGGATCATGGAACTACAACCGATTGAAATTGGAATTTCATCAGAAGTTTTATCCTATGCATCTTGTTCATCGTGATCGTAATTATATATATAATTTTTGGCCTCGCGAAGGATAAAGCATCGCTCAAGCTTGGGGGAGGCTTAAATCAATGTTATATTCATGCCCCAATCATGAGCTCTCAAGAGGAAGTATTATTCAAAAAAATTATGCTCCGCTTTCTCTCAATAATCGCTCCATGCTCGATACTTCTTGTATTGGATCTTTTATGATGAAGACTATTGAATTCAAATGGGACTTATTGGAAAGAATTAAACGCAACTCTGAAGATTGGGATCTCGATGAAGGTAAGGAGTCAGGTATAAAACCTAAGTTTGATTGTGTTAAATCTTTTATGGATACCGATGTTTTCCGTGAATTTAGCACTAAATATGGATTTGACTCTAAGATAGTAGCTTCTTTCTGTGAATCCTTTGCTACTCATGTTGATCTCCCTAAGGATAAGTGGTTTAAATATAATCCTCCCATTGAAGTAAAAGTAGTTGCACCTATTAAAGTTGAAGAAAAGACTATCACTTATAATGATCCTGTCGTTCCTACTGCTTATATTGAGAAACCACCTTTCCCTGTTAGAATAAAGGATCGTGCTAAAGCTTCAACTGTGGTCAACAAAAGTAATATTAGGACACCCAACCCCCCCTGAGCAAATTAAAGCTGAACCTAGTATTGCTATGGTTAAATATCTCTTGGCCGATAATATTGATGGGCATGTTATTTACTTCTGTAATGAAGCTGCTAGAATTGCTAGACCTGATGCTAAAAATAAACATAGACCTGTTGTAGGCATGCCTGTTATTTCTGTTAAGATAGGAGATCATTGTTATCATGGCTTATGTGATATGGGTGCTAGTGCTAGTGGAATACCTCATTCCTTACACAAAGAAATTATGCATGATATTGCACCTGCTGAGTTATAGGAAATTGATGTTACAATTAAGCTTGCTAATAGAGATACTATTTCACCAGTTGGGATTGTTAGAGATGTTGAAGTCTTGTGTGGGAAAGTTAAATATCCTGCTGATTTTCTTGTTCTTGGTTCCCCACAAAATGACTTCTGTCCCATCATATTTGGTAGACCCTTCTTGAAATTGTTAATGCTAGGATAGACTGCGAAAAGGATGTTGTTACTATTGGTTTGGGGGATATGTCTCATGAGTTTAACTTTGCTAAATTTCGTAGACAACCCCGTGATGAGGAATTGCCTAGTAAAGATGAAATTATTGGTCTTGCTTCTATTGCCGTGCCTCCTAATGATCCTTTAGAACAATATTTGCTAGACCATGAAAATGATATGTTTATGAACGAAAGAAGGGAAATAGATGAAGTATTCTTTAAACATGGACCTATTTTGAAACACAACTTGCCTGTTGAAATCCTAGGGGATCCTCCTCCACCCAAGGGTGATCCCGTGTTTGAGCTTAAACCATTACCTGATACTCTTAAATATGCTTATCTTGATGAAAAGAAGATATATCATGTTATTATTAGTGCTAACCTTTCAAAGCGTAAAGAAAAGAAATTATTGAAAACTCTGAAGAAGCATTGTGCTGCTATTGGATATACTCTTGATGATCTTAAGGGAATTAGTCCCACTCTATGCCAACACAAAATAAAATTGGAGAAAGACGCTAAACCGGTTGTTGATCACCAACGATGGTTAAATCCTAAGATGAAAGAAGTGGTAAGAAAAGAAATACAAAAGCTTCTGGAGGAAGGTATAACTTATCCCGTTGCTGATAGTCAGTGGGTAAGTCATGTCCATTGTGTCCCTAAGAAGGGAGGTATTACTGTTGTTCCTAATGATAAATATGAATTGATCCCACAAATAATTATTATAGGCTATAGAATGGTAATTGATTTCCGCAAATTAAATAAAGCTACTAAAAAGGATCATTACCCTTTACCTTTTATTGATCAAAGGCTAGAGAGACTATCCAAACGTACACATTTTCGCTTTCTAGATGGTTATTCCGGTTTCTCTCAAATACCTGTATCAAAAGAGGATCAAGAAAAGACCACTTTTACTTGCCCTTTTGGTACCTTTGCTTATAGACGTATGCCTTTTGGTTTATGTAATGCACCTGCTACCTTTCAAAGATGCATGATGGCTATATTCTCTTATTTTTGTGAAAAGATTGTTGAGGTTTTCATGGATGATTTCTCCGTGTATGGAACTTCTTTTGATGATTGCTTGAGCAACCTTGATCGAGTTTTGCAGAGATGTGAAGAAACTAACCTTGTCTTGAATTGGGAGAAGTGCCACTTTATGGTTAATGAAGGTATTGTCTTGGGGCATAAAATTTCTGAAAGAGGTATTGAAGTTGATAAAGCTAAAGTTGATGCTATTGAAAAGATGCCGTGTCCCAAGGACATTAAAGGTATAAGAAGTTTCCTTGGTCATGCCGGTTTTTATAGGAGGTTCATTAAGGACTTCTCTAAAATCTACAGACCTCTGACTAATCTCTTACAAAAAGATATTCCTTTTATCTTTAATGATGATTGTGTAGAAGCATTTGAAATACTTAAGAAAGCCTTGATTTCTGTACCTATTGTTCAGCCACCTGATTGGAATCTACCCTTTGAAATTATGTGTGATGCTAGTGATTATACTGTAGGTTTTGTTCTAGGAAAAAGAGTTGATACGAAATTAAATGTTATCCAATATGCTAGTAAGACTCTAGACAGTGCCCAAAGAAATTATGCTACTACTGAAAAAGAATTTTTACCAGTTGTATTTGCTTGTGATAAGTTCAGACCTTATATTGTTGATTCTAAAGTAACTGTTCACACTGATCATGCTGCTATTAAATATCTTATGGAAAAAATGATGCTAAACCTAGACTTATTAGATGGGTTCTCTTGCTACAAGAATTTGATTTGCATATTATTGATAGAAAGGGAGCTGAGAACCCCATTGCAGACAACTTGTCTAGGTTAGAGAATGTTCTTGATGACCCACTACATATTGATGATAGCTTTCCTGATGAAAAATTAGCTGTCATAAATGCTTCTCGTACTGCTCCATGGTATGCTGATTATGCTAATTACATTGTTGCTAAATTTATACCACCTAGTTTCACATGCCAGCAAAAGAAAAAGTTTTCTATGATTTAAGACATTACTTCTGGGATGACCCACACCTTTATAAGGAAGGAGTAGATGGTGTTATTAGACGTTGTATACCTGAGCATGAACAAGAACGTATCCTACGCAAGTGTCACTCCGAAGCTTATGGAGGACACCACGCTGGAGATAGAACTGCACATAAGGTATTGCAATCCGGTTTTTATTGGCCTACTCTCTTCAAAGATGCCCGTAAGTTTGTCTTGTCTTGTGATGAATGTCAAAGAATTGGTAATATTAGTAGACGTCAAGAAATGCCTATGAATTATTCACTTGTTATTGAACCATTTGATGTTTGGGGCTTTGATTATATGGGACCATTTCCTTCCTCTAATGGGTATACACATATTTTAGTTGCTGTTGATTACGTTACTAAGTGGGTAGAAGCTATTCCAACTAGTAGTGCTGATCATAACACCTCTATTAAGATGCTTAAAGAAGTTATTTTTCCGAGGTATGGAGTCCTTAGATATTTAATGACTGATGGTGGTTCACATTTTATTCATGGTGCTTTTCATAAAATGCTTGCCAAGTATGATGTTAATCATATAATTGCATCTCCGTATCACCCGCAGTCTAGTGGTCAAGTAGAATTGAGTAATAGAGAGCTCAAATTAATTTTGCAAAAGGCTGTTAATAGATCTAGAAAGAATTGGTCCAAGAAACTTGATGATGCATTGTGGGCCTATAGAACTACATATAAAAATCCTATGGGTATGTCTCCGTATAAAATGGTTTATCGAAAAGCATGTCACTTACCTCTTGAACTAGAACATAAGGCATATTGGTCCATTAAAGAGGTCAATTATGATTTCAAACTTGCCGGTGAGAAGAGGTTATTTGACATTAGCTCACTTGTTGAATGGAGAACCCAAGATTATGAGAATGCCAAACTGTTTAAAGAAAAGGTTAAAAGATGGCATGACAAAAGGATACAAAAGTGTGAGTTTAATGTAGGAGATTATGTGTTGTTATTCAACTCTCGTTTAAGATTTTTTGCAGGAAAACTTCTCTCTAAATGGGAAGGTCCTTACGTTATCGAGGAGGTCTATCGTTTCGATGCCATAAAAATCAACAACTTCAAAGGCACAAATCCGAAGGTGGTGAACGGTCAAAGAATCAAACATCATATCTCAGGTAATCCTATAAATGTTGAAACCAATGTTATTGAAACCATAACCCCAGAGGAGTACATAAGGGACACTTTCCGGAATGTTTCAGACTCCGAAAAGGAATAGGTATGTGGTACGGTAAGTAAACCGACTTCAAAACAGTTCTAATGGCAATTTTTCTCCGTTTTGGAATATTTAAGAAAATAGGAAAGTAAGCAGTAGTCCAGGAAGGACACGAGGCATCCACGAGGGTGGAGGGTGCGCCCTACCCCCTGGGCACGCCCCCTGCCTCGTGGGCACCTCGTGTGCTCTTCGGACTCTGTTTTCTTGCACGATACTTCTTTTGGTCGGTAAAAATTCATTATATAATCTCCCGAAGGTTTTGACCACCGTACCATGCAAATATCCTTTGTTTTTGTTTCGAGCTATTTCTGTTGCAGATTTAGAGCAAGATGTCATCTCAAGACTCTGACGGGGAGAGCTATGTCTCACCTCTCATTGCTGATCCAAAGACCTATGGGGACCTATCTCCTTATGGTCGAACTACAGATGATGATGAGGATGCTCATCTGATGAGGATCGATGATTCAAGTTCGTCGGAGGAGGATGTTCCTCTACCTCAACCTGGGGATATAAACGAAAAGGAGATTTATGTGACAAGATCCTAAAGCTGGAGTCAGGGGTCGATGATTTAAAGGAGGAAATTGCTCTCCTCAACTATAATATGAAAAAGCTGAAGGCACAATTGTCACCACCATCACCACCTCCGAAGAAGGAGAACTGAGTATCGGGTATGGGCACTCCCCTTGGCAACTGCCAAGCTTGGGGGAGGTGCCCCGGTATTGTATCACCATCACACTCCTAACTTTACCGTTTTTCTTAGTTCGATCCTTTTGGTAATATCTTGATCTAGTAGAATAAAATTTTAATATGATTTAGTTTTGAGTTTTGCTTTATGATCCTTCTATGTAATCGAGTCCGTGAGCTATATATAATAAAGTTTAGTGTTGAGTCAAGGGCTTGATTATCTTACTATGATCTTGATGGAATAAAAGAAAGAAGAAAAAGAAATAAAGAGATCATATTGATCTTATGGAGAGTAATGACTTCACATATAAAGAGTATGATGAATAAAAGTTGTTGAGAGTTGACAAACATAGTTTTGGTCATCGTTGCAATTAATAGGAAGTAATAAAGAAAGAGAGGTTTTCACATATAAATATACTATCTTGGACATCTTTTATGATTGTGAGCACTCATTAAAATACGACAGGCTAAAGAGTTGATGTTGGACAAGGAGGACAACCTAATGGGTTATGTTTTCTTATACCCGAAATAAAGTATATTGTCATGGATTATCCAACATGTTGTGCTTGCCTTTCTCCCTCATGCTAGCCAAATTCTTCGCACCAAGTAGAGATACTACTTGTGCTTCCAAATATCCTTAAACCCGGTTTTGCCATGAGAGTCCACCATACCTACCTATGGATTGAGTAAGATCCTTCAAGTAAGTTGTCATTGTTGCACGCAATAAAATTGCTTTATAAATATGTATGACTTATTAGTGTGGAGAAAATAAGCTTTATACGATCTTGTGATATGGAAGCAATAAAAGCGACGAACTGCATAATAAAGGTCCATATCACAAGTGGCAATATAAAGTGACGTTCTTTTGCATTAATATTTCATGCATCCAACCATAAAAGCACATGACAACCTCTGCTTCCCTCTGCGAAGGACCTATCTTTTATTCTTGTCTTATGACTTATGCAAGAGTCATGGTGATCTTCACCTTTCCTTTTTACATTTTATCCTTTGGCAAGCACCTTGTGTTGGAAAGATCCTGATATATATATATATATATATATATATATATATATATATATATATATATATATATATATATATATATATATATATCCAATTGGATGTAAGTTAGCATGAACTATTATTGTTTACATTACCCTTGAGGTAAAAGGTTGGGAGGCAACACTATAAGCCCCTATCTTTCTCTGTGTTCGATTAAAACTCCATACCCATAAGTATTGCGTGAGTGTTAGCAATTGTGAAAGATTATATGATAGTTGAGTATGTGGACTTGCTGAAAAGCTCTTATATTGACTCTTTCCGATGTTATGATAAATTGCAATTGCTTCAATGACCGAGATCATAGTTTGTTAGTTCTCAATGAAGTTTCTGATTCATACTTCACATTGTGAATAGATTATTACTTGAGTATAAGAAATCATATGACAATATATATGTTGCTGTTATAAGAATGATCATGATGCCCTCATGTCCGTATTTTATTTTATCGACACCTCTATCTCTAAACATGTGGACATATTTATCGTTATCGGCTTCCGCTTGAGGACAAGCGAAGTCTAAGCTTGGGGGAGTTGATACGTCCATTTTGCATCATGCTTTTATATCGGTATTTATTGCATTATGGGCTGTTATTACACGTTATGTCACAATACTTATGCCTATTCTCTCTTATTTTACAAGGTTTACATGAAGAAGGAGAATGCCGACAGCTGGAATTCTGGGCTAGAAAAGGAGCAAATATTAGAGACCTATCCTGCACAGCTCCAAAAGTCCTGAAACTTCACGGAGGCACATTTTGGAATTAATAAAGAATACCGGCGAAAGAATCCACCAGAGGGGGCCCACACCCTGGCCACGAGGGTGGGGGGCGCGCCCCCCTGCCTCGTGGGCCCCCTGGCAGGCCTCCGGTGCCCATCTTCTGCTATATGAAGTCTTTTACCCTGGAAAAAAATCCTAAGCAAGCTTTCGGGAAGAAACTCCGCCGCCACGAGGTGGAACCTTGGCGGAACCAATCTAGGGCTCTGGCAGAGCTGTTCTGCCGGGGAAACTTCCCTCCGGGAGGGGGAAATCATCGCCATCGTCATCACCAACGATCCTCTCATCGGGAGGGGGACAATCTCCATCAACATCTTCACTAGAACCATCTCCTCTAAAACCCTAGTTCATCTCTTGTACCCAATCTTTGTCCCAAAGCCTCAGATTGGTACCTTGTGGGTTGCTAGTAGTGTTGATTACTCCTTGTAGTTGATGCTAGTTGGTTTATTTGGTGGAAGATCATATGTTCAGATCCTTTATGCATATTAATACCCCTCTGATTATGAACATGAATATGATTTGTGAGTAGTTACGTTTGTTCCTAAGGACATGGGAGAAGTCTTGCTATAAGTAGTCATGTGAATTTGGTATTCGTTCGATATTTTGATGAGATGTATGTTGTCTCTCCTCTAGTGGTGTTATGTGAACGTTGACTACATGATACTTCACCATTGTTTGGGCCTAGAGGAAGGCATTGGGAAGTAATAAGTAGATGATGGGTTGCTAGAGTGACAGAAGCTTAAACCCTAGTTTATGAGTTGCTTCGTAAGGGGCTGATCTGGATCCATATGTTTCATGCTATGGTTAGGTTTACCTTAATACTTCTCTTGTAGTTGCGGATGCTTGCAATAGGGGTTAATCATAAGTGGGATGATTGTCCAAGAAAGGACAGCACCCAAGCACCGGTCCACCCACATACCGAATTATCAAAGTAATGAACGTGAATCATATATGAGCGTGATGAAAACTAGCTTGACGATAATTCCCATGTGTCCTCGGGAGTGCTTTTATCTATATAAGAGTTTGTCCAGGCTTGTCCTTTGCTACAAAAAGGACTGGGCCATCTTGCTGCATTTTATTTACTTTCATTACTTGTTACCCGTTACAAATTACCTTATCACAAAACTATCTATTACCGATATTTCAGTGCTTGCAGAGAATACCTTACTGAAAACCGCTTATCATTTGCTTCTGCTCCTCGTTGGGTTTGACACTCTTACTTATCAAAAGGACTACGATAGATGCCCTATACTTGTGGGTCATCATACCCTCCTGAGGCCATCCCCAAGAAGAAGATGCAGCTACTCCGCACAGGGCCTCAGGGGGGCGGCGTCTCTAGCGGCGTCGCCTCACGATCAGCGCCCGCACCTGGGGCGCCTCCCTCCCTCGCATAGGAAGGCACGCCCGGTGCCCTCCTCGGGCGAGGCTCGGGGGATATCTTCTGGAGGGCCTTAGACCTAGCCAACATCACGAGGGAGGCGCTCGGGCACCACGTGGAGGCGTGCTTTGCGGCGCGTTTCCCTCAGTAGGGGACTGAGCAAGGAGCACCCTGCGCTCAGGAGTTCATCGTCAAGGCCACTCAGGAGCTACAGGATGCAAGAGCCATGCGTGGCGACCGCCGCCCACCTGGTGCAGCTCCCCATCCAGGTGAGGATGGCGGGCTGCGCATCTGCATTGACATCCCAGGGCTCAATAGGGCCGCATCTCAGGAGCGCTTCTGGCCTTCGCGCATTGGGCGGTGCGAGGGTCCACCTCACAGCTATGTTCGCATGCCGTTTGGCCTGCCGAGCGTGGCAGCCGCCTTCCAGCGCAACCTACAAAGCATCCTGGCAACTCAGGAGGCAAGGTATCATGCGGTCCTAGCGGAGATGAAGACGGTCCTCAAGGAACCACCTGAGCCCCCAGAGCCTCCCGAGGCTCAGGGTTTAGGCGGCTCATGAGGAGCGACTTCTTTAGTGCACGCCTTCAGCTACCCCAACACTCCTTCGACAACGAAACCAGGTGACATTTTCTAAGTTTACTTAGCTGGGAGTGCCCCTCGGGCTGCATCATTCCCAAGTCGCATGGGCCCGTCCCCGCGGCATGTATCCTTCCGCATTTTTAGCTTACCCTACTGGGGGCGCCCCTCGGGCTGCATAATCCCCAGGCCGCTCGGGTCCGTCCCAGTGGCATGTATCGTTATCACATCTATCTAAGCTAGTTCGCCTCCTCTCATGAGTTATCCATGGTTATCACCTGCTTGATTGTCACCCACCATGGGAGCCGCGCGCTGATCGTTTTTCTTCAGGATCCTTCGGATGAGAGGATTAGGCACGGTGCCTGTGCTCGGGTCCGTCCCTGCAGCATCGATAAACTCAACGGCTGAGCTCTGTCTAGCGGGCCGGCCCCGTTCACGTCACCTCCTGGGGTCGTTGGTGCTTGGCCTTCTCATGCGATAGCCTCAAGAGATTCATTCGGCGCAGGTTGCCTAACCATCTCGTAGGACCACCACAGTCATCAAGAACCAAGACCAGGCGCAACCCGCCTTGAGGTAGGGCCTCTTGAGTCCCGCGCTGGCTCACGAGTGCCCAGACACAGCTCGTCTAGCCCTGCCGTGCAAGCCACGTGTCAGAGCGGGGCTGTACACGCCCCGGGGGCTCCACTCAGAGGGAGCCCTCACCCACACACTAGTGGAAGCACCATGCCCCGCGCTGGCAGTCGACACGACCGAGGAGCGGCTATGCCTGTGCAAGTGCGGAAGCGCTATGCTCCGCGCTGGTGATAAACAACTAAGGGCGGCCCCATGGCCGTATCAACCTCAGAAGCCTCCGAGCTCAGTGTCTGGCCTCATCGCAACACCTCCCCTCCGGAGAGTCACGCGAGGGGGTTGGGCACGGGGGCTGCGCTCGGGTCAGGCCCAAGCGTACGCCACCCTGCCTGGTCCCTCGGACCTGGTCATTGCGCGCCCCTCCCGAGCAGAGCCTCGGCGAGGGAAAAGATATGAAGGTCATTTGAGCATCAAGGGGGACTCCTAAGCATCGCGACTCAGGAGCCTAACTGGACACATAGCCCCTCACCCCTTGGTCTCGTCCTGGTGATCTGGACGACCCAACGGCGGCTGAGGTATGCACGGGGTCGGGCCCTGCCGACGTAGAACACTAATCCTACTCCTGCATCTCCTTTCTGTAAGCTATTTGCGCGTCAAGGGGGACTCCTTAGCATTGCGACTCAGGAGCCTAATTGGCCATGTAGCCCCTCACCCCTTGGTATCGTCCTGGTGATCCGGACGACCCAACGGCGGTTGAGGTATGCACGGGGTCGGTCCCTGCCGACGTAGAACATCAAGCAAACAGAAAGGAAAATTGCAAAATCTCAAACAAATATTACAAGACATATTGTTCTTCAAATACCAAACATAAGTTTAACGCCTCCACGAGGCATGGTACGTGTTGCAGAAGCAAAGCAGGAAAATGAGTCGCTAGCAAGTCATCTCCTCACCCCTAGACGCCGCCATCGCGTGCAAGAGGTGCCCGTTCGACGGCAATGTTGCCCTCATCTGTGCCGCCCGCTCGAGTTGCAGGTTCGGCAGCACCACCAGTCGAGGGCACAGGGTCAAAGGCACGAAACTTCTTCAGCAAAGCCTCCACCTGGCCCTTCATGGCTTCGGCAGCAGCTGCGCGGCGCTCGTCATCCACAAGCTCCAGCAGCTCGTCGAGGTTGGCGTCAGGATCACGAAGATGGAGGTGGCTGAAGACACGCGTCAACGCGGCCGAGGAAAGCGTGCGGGCTTCTCCCTCCACCAAGGGGCCGATACCGCCCACGACTTCCTCAAGCGTCGTGACCAGATGAGGAAGCAGCTGGGTGGGGCCCTCGTCGTCTGTAGCCAGCGGTTCCTCCAAGCCCTTCTCGTAGAGTGCCCGCAGCACCACACGGGACCTCTCCTCGAGGGACTTGAAGGCCATGCAGTCCTCGTCCAGGACCTTCGCCTTGGCCTCCAGCTCGGCTTTCTCTGCCTTCATCTTCTGCTCCAGCTCCTCCAGCCGGCTTCGCTCTGTAGCCTGCGCCTTCGCCAACTGCTCCAGCTCGGCGTAGCGACCCCTGACGGTGTCCTCTCGGGCCTTCATCTTCTCCTCCTCCGCCTTGCGGCCTCGAGCTTCGTTCGCACGCGCGCTGCGCATGGTCTTCAACTCGGCCTGCAGCGACCGACAACGATCCTGGGCGGCCCCGGCATCCTTCAGCGCCACCTCGCGGGCAGCCGCAGCTTGGGCAACGGCCTGCTTGTCCTTCTCGGAGGCTGCTGCAGCCTGGCTCAGCGCCGCCCGGACGGACACATCGGAGTGAAGCCAGCCAGAGATCAGCTCCAGGCTCCCGGCCACTAGGAGACAGTCGGTGCCTTGAAGATCCTCCCGCAGCAGGGTCAGCGCAGAAAGAGCATGCTCCAGGATGTCAGGGGAGGCGGAAGGATCCGGGGTCAGTAGTGCGGCGGGAGAAGGAGGAGGCAACATCGTCACCATGGCCTGGGAGGCTGGGAGCTCTTGAGCTTCGCGGACCCCAGCAACCGAGCCGGACGTCGGCACCTCCGGAGCCAGTGGGGCTACGGGGGCTGCCTCCTCCGGAGGACGCTCCCCCAAGTCTCGTGAGGATGATCGGGCCGGGGAAGCGCGAGCGCTGTCACTGCCCTTCCCCATGGTGGAGGGTGTAGCCGCCGCAGGCGATTTGGTCCCGAGCAGTACCACCGATTCCTCCTTCCTCTTCTTCGCCACGAGCGTCGGCCTAATTGCTCAACGGAGAAGCACCAAGAATCAGCAGCAGAAGCAAGAGCAAGGCAGGACGAGAGTACTTACTGGTCCATCGTGGTGTAGTCTCTCCGCTTCCTAAGCTTGAAACCTGAGAGCCTCGCAGCCTGAGGCACGGGCGCGCGGGCTCCAGGCGCAAAAAAGGGGGCAGCAGACAGGCCGGAAGCAGCTCGAGGTAGCGTCAGAACAGGGGCGTCGTCTTGGGAGATCAGCGCCAACCTTCCCCTCGACGGAACCTCGCCGGTGACCTCCTCCGGGGACTGACCTTGGACCTCGTGGAGCCCCCTGCCGCGTGCAGCTCCCCCCTTCCTAGGGGGACATCGGCCTCGTCATCGTCATTAGGCAGGCTGCAGAGGATGTCGGCCTTGCGCAAAGGGGAGGTCCCCCCGCCCCTTCGGTGGTCGCCTCCGAGTCGCGCTCCTCCTCCTCCTCTTCTTCCTCCTCTTCCTCCTCACGAGGCTCATCAGAAGACACGTCCACCGGAGTCATCGTCACCGGGACATTCGAGGGCGCAGGCGGCACAAGACCACGCCCGTCGAAGACGGGCATGGTGGCAGCCTGCGCCCCATCTGAGCGGCGGAACAAGAGAACGAAGGAGTCCGGCGGGTACCCTTGGTCGTCCCCAACCAAGTAGCGAAGAGCCGAGCGCAACTCCTCGTCAGAAAGGGCCTCCGGGCGCAGGCGGAGGTCGTCCCCTTCGTCTCCAAGCTTCCACAAGGGGCGCGGGCACGCCTGAAGGGGAGCCACGCGCAGCGCCATGAATTCTTTGATGATCATGGCCCCCGACAGCTTCGCCGCCCTTGAGTCACCAGGCCTCAGGTCGGCGGTCATCCTCTCCAACACCTGCACCACCCGGGGGTTGGTAAGCTTCGTGCAAAGCCACCCCTCTTGGGACACAGGCATCTCCGTCGGCAGCACCAGCCGGGGGTGGGAGCACTTGGCGTCCATCAAGACCCACTTGCTCCTAAAGCCCTCGGCCTTCTTCCCAGCCTTTGAGATGGCGTTGGTCTTGTTGGCCGTGATGAAGCCAACACACCTAGAGCAGTGGCCCTCCTTGATCCAGAGGAATGAGAAGTGGCGCAGCAGCGCTACGGATGACCTTACTCCAACATACGCCTCGCAGTAGAAGGCAAAGATCCATAGGAGGAGGATGGAGTTGGGATGAAGATGGAGGGCATGGATCTTGTAGTGGCTGAGGACGGAGTAGAAAAAGTCAAAGAAAGGGGGAACCAACCCGGCGGCGATGCTGCTCATGAAGAAGGGGTAGAAAGTGCTGCTTAAGGCCTCCGGCTCGGTCGAGCCAACCCGGAGCATAGTATTCCTCTTCCCATCAACCCCCGCCATCACCAGGAGCACGACGGCAAGGTTCTTCCCCAAAACACTCGGCGCATCGAGCGCCGGCTCGTACCAACATGACAAGGGAGCGGACCGAGCTTTCTTGGGCGCCATGGGCGGCAGGACTGAAGGAGGATCTGGGCGGATCTGGAGTCTTTGGAAGTAAGGAGTGAGAAAGGGGATCTAGAGCACGGCGAAGGAAAGCAATGAAGGCAAATGCAGCCCGCGCCAGCCTTTTATCAGTTGGGCAGTTGCCGAGGTAGCGTGGGGAAGCGGAGACGCCCACGTCCCATCAATCGCCACATGTCAACCGAGGCCGCATGCTGTTTGGGCCTGCGGCGCTCCGCACTGGCCCCTTGGCTTCGCCTCGAAGCCAAGTCCGAGCGCGCCTTGGGCCCGGGGACTACTGTCGGCGTCCTAGGAACGGGGTCCCCAGACTTGCCTGCCTGCGGCCCACGGCGTGGCTCCACCAGTGGCCCTGTACGACCCATCTTCATCAGCGATCACTCAAGACCCTCACGATGTGGACGACGCAAGACCTCCTCGGGGGCGGCCTCACCAGGCTGGCTCGCGAGGGGCGGAGAGATCAAGGCGAGGGGCACCTCGCAAGGTCCCTGTGACGCAAGCCATGACGACCAAGGCCAGGCGGGCGCCAGAGCATGCATCATACTCATTTCCTCTTTGGTGCTAAAGAGGCAAGCGCAGGCGAGGAGTCCCGAGGCATCAGGCAAAGGTTTCCATATAGGTGCAACAAGACCAAGACCAGCAGGACGGCAGGACGGAGGTCACCGTGGAGCCTAGGACGGCGTCACCACGAGAGCCTTTGGCAGGCAAAGACCACCTTTAGTCAGGATAACTTGTACTGGTTGTCTCCCTTCAAATTTTGCCGTTGTTGGATACCTTCCCGCCTTCATTTAGGAAGAGGACCAGGGCCTCTATAAATAGGACTAGCCACCACAGTATGAGGGGAGAACTAATCTTGGACCATTCAGATCATCCTCATCCACACAAGCTCACCAAGCTCAAGGACACCTCTCCTTAGGAGGTTGTTCTTCCCTTGTACTTGTTCATCCTCAACCCAAGAGGCAATCCACCACACCACACTGGAGTAGGGTATTACACCACATCGGTGGCCCGAACCAGTATAAACCCTGTGTCCCTTGTTCTACGAGTTCGACGTGCTGAGATTTGAGATTGTGGTGAGAGCCTGAGCTAGGGGGAGGAGAGATCTTTGTGTGAACCCTAGAGTTCAAACCTCAAGGGTTTTTCTGGAACCCGAAATCCCACAAATTGCTTCATGTCGTTCCAGTCAGTCCTCCCACTGAAGGTGCAAGGCTCATCTATGTTGAACCTGAACTCTCGGATCGTCTGATGTAAGTGTTGATGAAGCCTTTGAAGCCTGGCCAAGCTCCAAGGACCAAATTCCTCGTCAAGGAATTGCTCTATGTGCCAAGGACA
The DNA here is from genome assembly GCA_032464435.1 of Aegilops umbellulata. Classification (NCBI taxonomy): domain Eukaryota; kingdom Viridiplantae; phylum Streptophyta; class Magnoliopsida; order Poales; family Poaceae; genus Aegilops; species Aegilops umbellulata. Next base: position 223,457,991 of record CP136056.1, on the reverse strand, counting down.
GTATACAAAATATTGACCAAAACCCTCAGTCCAATCAAGGGCCACAACTTTGATGAAGAAGAGGTTGTTGGCATAATGAAGAATCTGCTATTTTCAATATCATACATGGTATTCCTATCAACTACCACGATTTCTTCATGAGGACTTTGGCCAATTTAGCCCTGTCACCGTTTGAATTGAAGCCTTACGCTCCTTGGATTATGAGATTCATCAGATCAAGGTATTCAATCAACTATAAGGCTAACTGTCAAAATCATCTCAGCTACTTGTCGCCAATTGAAGTCCTCAAAAGGACTATTTTCTTAGCTGATGAGAAGGGCAAGGCTGCTGCCATTGATGAAGGCACTCGCCCATTGGATGGACAGTTTCGCAAAGCTGCATCATATTCTACCAATGACGACTCTGCCACACATGATACTGCCGCAAATGATTCAAAGCAATATCCTCAAGCCACGACTCCGTGTGTGATGACTGATCGCAAGCTTCTCATTAGTCTTCATCAGAGGGTGGATCACAATCACAAGTGGGTCAAGCGTCAGTTTGGTTCAATTCTTCAGAACATGACGATCACACAAAACACTGTGAAGAAGGACCATTACTACTTGCACGAAGTTTTTGATCGCACTTGGGCTGTATTGTCTCACCTCTACATGATGAAGATCTCAAGCAGATGGGCTACAAACAGGACTTTAACTGGTCACAGCCACCTTCGAAGAAATTCAAGAAGGTCAAAATTCCTCACTTGGTCGCCAGTTCATAGTCTTCATCACGCAAGACGGATGAAGCCGAACACTTGAACGATACCGTGGCAGGCCCTACTCCAACGGACGACCCTAACAACACTGGCGCTCCTCCATCGACATCATGATGATATTCTTCAGGGGTGTTAGTACTCATTTTTCGTCCCTTTTGGTCATTCAATGACAAAGGGGGAGAAATTTGAGTTAGTCTTCAAGCGGGTCTCTATTATATGGGCGTGTTTTTGTTAAGTTACAACTCTTGTTCTTCTGAAGTGTTTGTTGATCGAGTTGTAAACTTAAGTCCTATGGTGGTCTTATACTTTTGCTCTATTCTCTGCATGTTCTCAAGTATGTTAATGTACGCATGCTGAATTACATCAGTCACCATATTTCATCATGCATTTCAAATTCTTCATATCATATGTTAAATGCGTGTATGAATTACAAGATATAGGGGGAGATCTCCATGAGTCTACTCTATAATGTGCATTTGCTATTCAAAGAAAATTCCTCATATATGCACATCTTCAGGGGGAGTTCTTCTATATCTTGTAATCAAATTCCTCAATATCAGTACGTACACTTCATATGTTTATCCCCATTGAAAACTTAGCCTATATTGTCATCAATCACCAAAAATGGGGAGATTGTAAGTGCATCTAGTGCCCCTTAGTGACTTTGGTGTATTGAAGACTTATAGGTTAAGGGACTAATGCGTTTGTGAGTGTACACAGGTCTATAAGTCTATGAGGAGTTTGATATTTACAATGAAAGTCGAATGTCTTCAGCTGAAGAATTTGGTTTTCTTGAAGACTTTGAAAGTGAAGAAATTGGTGTAACCATGAAGACTTGATATCCATGCGAGGAATATAAGCGTGGAGACTTTTGTTTCATTTTCTCTTTCTTGAGTCATAGGAAACATCGTACTGTTAAAGGGGGTCGAGGTAAAACTAAGGAAATGTTTACAAGTGATGCTCATCTCAAAATCCTACACCTACCCAATCCTTTCGAGTGAAGCGATTGGAAATATCATACATTCCGGTCAATTTCTTCAGCGAAAGAGACGAAGATCTTCTGTTCTCTTAGGAATTTGTTCTGACTGAGGAGTTAGGAATTCGCTAGTGCGGATTGCCTACAAGTGAGGAACATGATAGCCCTGAGGAATTGATACTCAAATATCCGACTGTTGTTGTACTATGCGCCAGCTATTCCAAAATATCTTCCCACCTAACGGTCATCTAATTGAAGGGCATTGATATCTTATCATGTCGGGCTGCTCCCTAGGCTATAAATAGCCGCCCCTACAACCACTAGCTAGTTGGCTACTCCGAGAGAAACTGACACTTGTCATTGAGAGTATCTCATCCTTCGAGGACTTTGAGCGAAAATCATCAAGTGAGGAAAACCCAAACCCAAACCCAAACACCTATAAACCCAAAGTGATTGAGCATCACTGAAGAGATTGTTCCTGTGTGGAACTGACGCTTGTTACCTTTGAGAATTGTGCATCCTCTAGACGGTTAGGCGTCATGGTCTAGAGCATCCAAGAGAAAATTGTGGATCACCGAGTGATCGAGTCTGTGTAGGTTTGGAAGTCACCTGAAGATTTACCACGAGTGATTGGGGGAGGTCTGTGTGATTTTAGCTCAAGGAGAATACGGTGAGGACTGTGTGTCCGGGATTGTGTGTCCTCAGGTTTAAATACCTAGCCGCTCCAACCAGGCGTACAACTGTCAGAGCTGTTGGAACTGGTCTACCAAATCATTGTCTTCATCAAGCTACTGGTTCTATTTCCTCAACCCTTTCATTTCCTTATTCTTGTGTTGAAGTACTTGATCATTACTGTTTGAAGACTTTGACTGAAGACTTTCTCAATTTCCTCAATCCTATTTCTTCAATCAGTTTGTCTTCAGCCTGCTTTTCCTGGTTATACGCTACTTGTACTTTGTGCTTGTTTTCATTTCATCATGATGATTGTGCTTTTGCTCTGTTATGCATGCATCTGAGTACTTATTCCGCTGCTAAGTAGTTCATTGCTTAGGAATTTCCTCACCTTGAAATTCCTCAGTGATGAATTTGTAAAAATCGCCTATTCACCGCCCCTCTAGTCAATATAACACACTTCCAGAATGGCCCTTGGAGGGATTTTTAGGATATGCCACCGAATTCTCAAGTTTGTGAGGAAGGAGGATACATGCCTTGCTTATGCATTTTTTTGAGAGCCGTGCGTAGGGGGCTCAAGCATAGAACATACAGAGCTTGTCACTGTTCCAGACATGGTTGAGATGACCTTACATGTTGGCGAGGCGATATGCCCTGGAGCATAGTACGGTGGAGCCTAGTATGGCGGAGATGTGGTATGTTGATACGTCTCCAACGTATCTATAATTTTTTATTATACCATGCTATTATATTATCTGTTTTGAATGTTTTATATGCATAAATATGCTATTTTATATTACTTTTTGGACAAACCTATTAACCTAGAGCCCAGTGCCAGTTCCTGTTTTTCCCCTGTTTTTGAGTTTCGCAGAAAAGGAATACCAAATGGAGTCCAAGCGGAATGAAACCTTCGCGATGATTTTTCTTGGACCGAAAGAAAACCAGGAGACTTGGAGATGAAGTCGGAGGAGGCACGAGGCGGCCACAAGGATGGAGGATGCGCCTAGGGGGTAGGGCACGCCCCCACCCTTGTGGGCCCCTCGTGCACCTCCTGACCTAATTATTTCGCCTATATATTCCCATATATCCCCAAACCACCAGAGGCATCCACGAAAACACTTCTCCACCGCCGCAACCTTCTGTACTCGTGAGATCCCATCTAGAGACCATTTCCGGCACCCTGCCAGAGGGGGATTCAATCACGGAGGGCTTCTACGTCAACTCTATTGCCCTTCCAATGAAGCGTGAGTAGTTTACCACAGACCTACGGTTCCATAGCTAGTAGCTAGATGACTTCTTCTCTATCTTTGATTCTCAATACCATGTTCTCCTTGATGTTCTTGGAGATCTATTCGATGTAATTCATTTTTGCGGTGTGTTTGCCGAGATCCAATGAATTATGTATTATGATCAGCTTATCTATGAATATTATTTGAGTCTTCTTTCTTTGTAATTCTCTTCGAACTATCGGTTTGGTTTGGCCAACTAGATTGGTTTTTCTTGCAATGGGAGAAGTGCTTAGCTTTGGGTTCAATCTTGCGGTGTCCTTTCCCAGTGACAGTAGGGGCAGCAAGGCACGTATTGTATTGTTGCCATCGAGGATAAAAAGATGGGGTTTTCATCATATTGCTTGAGTTAATTCTGCTACATCATGTCATCCTACTTAATGCGTTACTCCGTTCTTTATGAACTTAATACTCTAAATGGATGCTAGATAGCGGTCAATGTGTGGAGTAATAGTAGTAGAAGCAGAATCGTTTCGGTCTACTTGACACGGACATGATGCCTATATTCATGATCATTGCCTTAGATATCGCCATAACTTTGCGCTTTTCTATCAATTGCTCGGCAGTAATTTGTCCGCCCACGGTATTAATTGCTATCTTGAGAGAAGCCTCTGGTGAAACCTATGCCCCCCGGGTCTATTTTCAATCATATAAGTTTCCGATCAACTATTTTGAAATCTTTTACTTTCCGATCTATAAACCGAAAATACCAAAACTATTTACTTTACCGTTTATCTATCTCTATCATATCTCACTTTTGCAAGTAACCGTGAAGGGATTGACAACCCCTTTATCACATTGGGTGCAAGTTGTTTGATTGTTTGTGCAGGTATTCGGTGATTTGTGCATTGTCTCCTACTGGATCGATACCTTGGTTCTCAAACTGAGGGAAATACTAATCTCTACTTTGATGTGTCACCCTTTCCTCTTCAAGGGAAAACCAACGCAAGCTCAAGAAGTAGCAGGAAGAATTTCTGGCGCCGTTGCCTAGGAGATCTACGCCAAGTCAAGCCATACCAAGTACCCATCATAAACTCTCATCTCTAGCATTACATTATTCGCCATTCGCCTCTCATTTTCCTCTTCCCCACTTCTAAAACGATTTTCGCAAAGATTTGCCTTTTATCTCGCCATGCTCTTGTTTGCCCAAGTCCGTCTTCCTATCACCATGGCCGACCGCAAAAGGGCTAAGGGATTTCTCCCAAATTTCAATACCTTGTATAGCCCCTATGTTCTTTGTAATCTCATAAATAGTGATGTTAAGGAAAGGCCTTCCGAGGTTGTTAAGAAAAATCTAAACAATTTGGATGAAGATGACCGCAAAATTTTTCGTTGCTTGCTTGATGAATCTTTAAAAGATGCTTGGGATAGACTATTGAGGATTCGAGCTAGCCATGTGCCTCAATATCATATTAATATATACTTGAGAAGCTTCTATGCTTGTTTGCCTCTTTCCTTTAAACAAGTTTTGGACTCTATATTTGAAAACGTTTTCTTGGAGGACATGTCTTTGATACTTATGAAAATATGAAAACCATATTTGGACACTCAAAAGGTGAAGTGTTGAATCAACTGCTCTTATGTGCTTTTATCAAAATGAAACAATGAAAGAGATGAAAGCTAGTTTAGATGCAAATTTTCGTAGTGTGCTTAATCTTTCTTCTACTATCAATGGCCATGTGCTTTCGCAAAATAGAAAGATAAATGCTATGGATAAGAAATTCTCTCTTTGCTTCCAAAAGCGTGAAGATGAAAATACCTAGATCTATTCGTGTTTTATGCCTAGCTAAGGGCGTTAAACAATAGTGCTTGTTGGGAGGCAACCCAATTTTATTTTTGTTTTTGCTTTTTAGGTTCTGTTTTGCAATAAATAACTCATCTAGCCTCTGGTTAGATGTGGTTTTGTGTTTAATTAGTTTTTTGTGCCAAGTAAGACCTTTGGGATAGCTTACGGTGATAGTTGATTGGATCTTGCTAAAAAACAGAAACTTTGGCGCCCAGGAAAATATTTTTTATTTTTTATAGAAGCGTGTTTTTGATTTGATTATTTTTGCAGAAGATTAATAAAAAATTTGCTTAGGTCATCCTAATCTTTCAGAATTTCTGGAGTTACAGAAGTATTCGAGAGTTACAGATTACTATAGACTGTTCTTTTTTGGACAGATTATGTTTTCCTTGTGTTGTTTGCTTATTTTGATGATTCTATGGGTAGTATCGGGGGTATAAACCATGGAAAAGTTGGAATAAAGTAGATATTACACCAATATAAATAAAGATTGCGTTCACAACAATACCAAAAGTGGTGATTTATTTTCTTATACTAACGGAGCATATGAGATTTTCTGTTGAGTTTTGTGTTGTGAAGTTTTCAAGTTTTGGGTAAGGATTTGATGGACTATGGAATAAGGAGTGGCAAGAGCCTAAGCTTGGGTATGCTCACTTATATCTTTTTAGAGCACAATGGTGGTTTTATTTTATAGAAATTATTGATCTCTCATGCTTCAGTTATATTATTTTGAGAGTCTTTAAACAGCATGGTAATTTTCTTTGGTTATAAATTTAGTCCTAATATGATAGGCATCCAAGAAGGATATAATTAAAACTTTCCTATAAAGTGCAAATACCATGAGAAGTTTGATTCCTTATGATTGTTTTGAGATATAAAGATGGTGATATTAGAGTCATGCTAGTGAGTAATTGTGGATTGTAGAAATACTTGTGTTAAAGTTTGTGATTCCCGTAGCATGCACGTATGGTGAACCATTTTGTGATGAAGTCGAAGCATGACTTATTTATTGATTGTCTTCCTTATGAGTGGCGGTCGGGGACGAGCAATGGTCTTTTCCTACCAATCTATCCCCCTAGGAGCATGCGCGTAGTACTTCATTTCAATAACTAATAGATTTTTGCAATAAGTATGTGAGTTCTTTATGACTAATGTTGAGTCCATGGATTATACGCACTCTCACCCTTCCACCATTGCTAGCCTCTCTAGTGTCGCGCAAATTCCGCCGGTACCATAAACCCGCCATATATCTTCCTCAAAACAGCCACCATACCTACCTATTATGCCATTTTCATAGCCATTCCGAGATATATTGCCATGCAACTTTCCACCGTTCCGTTTATTATGACACGTTCCATCATTTCCATATTTCCTTGCATGATCATGTAGTTGACATCGTATTTGTAGCAAAGCCACCGTTCATAATTCTTTCATACATGTCACTCTTGATTCATTGCACATCCCGGTACACCGCGGGAGGCATTCATATAGAGTCATATTTTGTTCTAAGTATCGAGTTGTAATTCTTGAGTTGTAAGTAAATAAAAGTGTGATGATCTTCATTATTAGAGCATTGTCCCATATGAGGAAAGGATGATGGAGGCTATGATTACCCCACAAGTCGGGATGAGACTCCGGACGAAAAAAAAGAGACCAAAAAAATGAGAGAAGGCCCAAAAAGTGAGAGAAAAGAGAGAACGGACAATGTTACTATCCTTTTACCACACTTGTGCTTCAAAGTAGCACCATGATCTTCATGATAAAGAGTCTCCTATGTTGTCACTTTCATATAATAGTGGAAATTTTACATTATAGAACTTGGCTTGTATATTCCATTGATGGGCTTCCTCAAATTGCCCTAGGTCTTCATGAGCAAGCGAGTTGGATGCACACCCACTTAGTTTCTTTTTGAGCTTTCATAAACTTATAGCTCTGGTGCATCTGTTCCATGGCAATCCCTACTCACTCACATTGATATCTATTGATGGGCATCTCCATAGCCCGTTCATACGCCTGGTTGATGTGAGACTATCTCCCTCTTTTTGTTTTCTCACAACCACCTTCTATTCCACCTACAGTGTTATGTCCATGGCTCATGCTCTTGTATTGTGTGAAGGTTGAAAAAGTTTGAGAACATCAAAAGTATGTAACAATTGCTTGGCTTCTCATCGGGGTTGTGCACGATTTAAATATTTCGTGTGATGAAGATGGAGCATAGCCAGACTATATGATTTTGTAGGGATAAGTTCTCTATGTCCATGTTATTTTCAGAAGACATAATTGCCTTGTTAGTATTCTTGAAGTATTATAATTAAACTTTTGTTTTGAATCTTATGGATCTGAACATTCATGCCACAATAAAGAAAATTACACGAATATATATGTTAGGTAGCGTCCCACATCAAAAATTTTGTTTTTATCATTTACCTACTCGAGGACGAGCAGGAATTAAGCTTGGGGATGCTTGATACGTCTCCAAGGTACCTATAATTTTTTATTGTTCCATGCTAATATATTATCTGTTTGTGATGTTTTATATGCATTAATATGCTATTTTATATTATTTTTGGGACTAACCTATTAACCTAGAGCCCAATGCCAGTTCCTGTTTTTCCCTGTTTTTCAGTTTCGCAGAAAAGGAATACCAAATGGAGTCCAAACGGAATGAAACCTTCGCGATGATTTTTCTTGGACCAAAAGAAAACCAGGAGACTTGGAGATGAAGTCGGAGGAGCCACAAGGCGGCCACAAGGACGGAGGGTGTGCCCAGGGGGGTAGGCTGCGCGCCCCACCCTTGTGGGCCCCTCGTGCACCTCCTGACCAAATTCTTTCGCATATATATTCCCATATATCCCCAAACCACCATAGGCATCCATGAAAACACTTTTCCACCGCCGCAATCTTCTGTACCCGTGAGATCCCATCTAGGGACCTTTCCGACACCCTGCCGGAGGGGTATTCGATCATGGAGGGCTTCTACATCAACTCTATTGCTCTTCTGATGAAGCGTGATTAGTTTACCATAGACCTACGGGTCCATAGCTAATAGCTGTTGGGAAACGTTGCATGGAAAACAAAAAATTTCTGTCGTATTTCAGGTTCCGGCAGACCCTTGAGGTTCGAACTCTGGGGTGCGCGTGGAGATTACGCTTCCTACCTACCTGTACCCCTCCGCCTCGCAAGGATCTAAGCTACGAGAAGAACAACACAAGAGACACAGGGTTTATACTGGTTCCGGCCACCGATGTGGTGTAATACCCTACTCCAGTGTGGTGGTGTGGTGGATTGCCTCTTGGGTTGATGATGAACAATACAAGGAAGAACAGCCTCGCGAGGGTCTGTTCTTGGCCGGGGCGATGAACTGCAAGGAGGAGTTCAGTCGCCCTTCTTTCTATCTCTGGATCCTAGCTGATTAGATTTCTCGATGCCTCTCCATGCCTCTCCATGCCTCTACCCTGGGGGTGGCTAGTCCTATTTATAGGCAAAGGCCCTGGGCCTCTTCCCAAATATTGAGCGGGAAGGGCGCCAATAATTGGCCATTTTGAAGGGGAACATCTGGTACACTTATCCTGACTAAAGTTGGTCCTCGCCTGCCAAAGGCTCTGGTGGTGACGCCGGCTTGGGCTCCACAATGACTTCCTTCCATCCGTTGGACTGGTCTTGGTCTCGTTGCACCGAAACGGGTGCCTTTGCTTGATGCTCTCGCCTGCGCTTGCCCCCTTTGCACCAAAGAGGAAAGGAGGACACTGCGCGGGCTAGCGCCCGCCTGGCGCCCTTGGTCGTCATGGCTTGCGTCATGGGCACCTCGTGAGGTACCCTGCCTTGATCTCTCCGCCTCCTCGTGAGCCATCCTGATGAGGTCGTGCCTGAGGAAGCTCCGTGTCGTCCGCCCCACGAGGCTTGGCCCCTCGCGAGGGTCTTGAGTGTGTGTTGATGAAGATGGGCCGTGCTGGGCCCCCTTTTGAGCCACGCCGCAGGCCGCAGGCAGGCAAGTCTGGGGACCCCCATTCCCAGAACGCCGACAGTAGCCCCCGGGCCCAAGGCGTGCCCGGACTCGGCCGTGTAGGGAGGCGAAAGGACAAGGGTGAAGCGCCGCGGGCCCTAACAGCCTGCGGCCTTGGGCGCCGCGTGGCGGTTGATTGGACGTGGGCGTCTCCGCAACCGCGCGGGTTGATAAAGGAGCGGCATCCGCCCAGGCTTTGCTTTTTTTCGCTTTCTCCGGTTGTTGCTCAGATCCCCTTCCTTGCGCTTCTCCTTCCTTCCTCCAAATCTCCAGATCTACTTCGACCGCATGACCTAGGAAGCCATGGCGCCTCGGCAGTCCCCGGCCGGAGCTTGGTACTCGTCTGCCTTGGAGTTGCCAAACGTGTCGGAGGCGAGCCTCGCCCGATTGCGCCAGATGGCGGCGGCGCAGGGCATCGACGGGGCGAAGGTGTTCAAGGCTCGCTCTGCCACCCCTGAGGGTCGAGGGAGCACCTTTTATCTGCTCTTCGTAAGCTCCATTGCTGCTGGCCTGGTGCCTCCCTTCTCCGAGTTCTTCCTCTCTGCTCTCCTCCATTACAAGCTACAGGCTCTGCATCTCCATCCCAACTCCGTCCTTCTCCTGGCAATCTTCGCCTATTACTGCGAGGCTCACGTAGGGGTGCAGCCCTCGGTGGCCTTGCTGCGCCACTACTTCTCCCTCTGGACCTCTCGGGGTCCTGCTTCCGCGTGCGCGAGCTTCGTCGCGTACGGTGGCGCCATTGTCATTTCGAGCCCCGGGAAAAGGATTGAGGGCTTTAGGAGCAAGTGGGTCTTGGTAGATGCTGGGCGCATCCACCCTCGGCTGATCTTGCCCACGGAGCAACCCACGAGCTCCAGCGATTGGGGTCGAGCGGAGCTCACGGACCCTCGCGCGAAGCCGGTGTTGGAGAAGATTGACGCGGATCTGAGGCCGGCCAACACGGCGACGGCGAAGCTGACCGGCGCGTCGCTGCTGAGGGAATTCCTGGAGCACCAGCTGGCTCCGCCTCGGCAGTACCCACTTCTGATGTGGAGGCCTCATCCGAGCCCCGCGGCCTTGGACGGCGAAGATCTGGCCGCAGTCCTCCAATCTCTGGTCGGGGCCGATGTGGCGAGGTTGGAGGGCGCTCCTACTCCCTTGTTCCTCCGCGACGACTGGGAGCAGGTGGTGGAGTCCATGCCTGTCTTCAATAGGGACGGGCCCGTGCCCACGGAGGCTCCCGGGGAGCCAGTGGACGTGTCCTCCGACGACTCCAGCGAAGAGGAGGACGGAGAGGAGCGGGAGAAGGAGCCTGACTCCAAGGCGACTGACGGAGAGTCGAGGGCTCCCCTCTCCCAGCGCAGGTCCCGCGCTCTCCGCCTCTCTCCGAGCGATGACGACGAGGATGATGACGTGCTGGGCAGCGGGAGCTCGCCCCCGATCCCGAAGAAGGACAGGACCGGGCTGATCTCCCGCGGGTCTGCCCCGGCCCCGGGGCGGTCCGCAGACGCGCCTTCCGCTTCCGAGGTTGACCCTTCCAGCCGGCTTTCGGGCTTCAAATTTGGCCGGAGGCTGCCTGAGCTCACCGGCGATGACCTGTAAGCGCTTGACTCTTGTCTTTGTTTCTTGTTCTGCTGCTGAGGCTTGACGTCCGCATCTCTTGGATAGGCTGGCACCCGCGGCAAAGAAGCCGAAGGGGGCTCCTGAGGTTCCTTCCGAGGCAGCGCCTCTGCCCGCGAAGGAAGGTGACCGCGACGAACGGGCCTCTCCTGCCCGATCGTCCTCGCGAGGCTTGGCTGAGCTGGCTGGGGCGTGCTCAGCCCCCATGGCCCAAGTGACTCCCGAGGTGCCCTTGCCTGCCTCTTCCACCATAGTCGTCGGGGCGGAGCAGGCTCCACCTCAGGATGTTGTGGTCGTGCCGCCGCCTTCTCCTCCTACTCCACTGACTGCTGTCTCTCCGACTCCTCCTGCCATTCTGGATCGTGTTGCTGCCGAGCTGGACTGGCTCCGGCAGGATCTTCTTGGCGCCGACCCTCGCTTGGTGGCCGGGCGCTTGGAGCTGGCTTCAGGATGGATTCGCTCCGACGCTTCGGTTCGAGCGGCGCTGGTCCAGGCCTCAACAGCTTGCGATGAGGAGAGGCAGGCCGCCCTTGAGGCGAAGGCTGCTCGTGACGCGGCCCAGGGGGAGGCGGCCGACGTCCGTGGTCGCTGCAAGGTGCTGGAGGATGAGCTACAAGGCCCGCGGGACCAGCTCGCGAAAGAGGCCCGCCTTCGCCAAGAGCAAGAAGAAGGCGTGAAGGCTCGCGAGGCGGCCGTCGAGGTCCGGGAGGCCTAGCTCAAGAAACGTCGCGACCGCCTAGGCGTGCTGGAGCAGGAGTTGGGGCGAGGAAGGTCGAGCTGGACGATAAGGCTCGAGTTCTTGCCGAGGATCGTGTGGCCTTCGCGGAGATGGAGAAGAAGGCTCGCTCCTCACTGAAGACGCTTTACGAGAGCGACCTGGAGAGCCCGCTGGCCGGCGCCGAGGACGGCCCCGCCAAGCTGCTTCCCTTCCTGGTTCGCGCTCTTGAAGATGTCGCCCTTGGCCTTGGCCCCACGGCCAAGGCCGAGGTGCGTGTCCTGTCTTCTACAGCGCTGACGCGGGTCTTCACCCACATCTACCTTCGTGATCCCAGCGTCGACCTCGACAGCCTGCTGGAGCCAGCAAGCGGCGAGCGTGCCGCTGTCGCTGCCGAGGCCGTGAAGGGTCGCGTGGAGGCTCTGCTGGGGAAGTTCCGGGCCTTCAGCACCAAGCCGAAGCAAGGCGCTGCCGACCCTACTGCTCCATGAGGCGAACCCACTCTGCGCTACTCCACCGCCGTCAAGTGATTCCGCTGTGGCTCCTGTCCTGTTTTCAACTCCTGCACATGTATCATGCCTCGGGGAGGCGTTTAAACTTGCGTTTGGCATTGAGATAACAGTGTGGACTGTAATATTTGCTTTTGAACTCCTTGACATTTTAAGATGGTGCTCCTCTCTCGCCTTTGCTCCCCTTTCTGCTCTACGTCCTTGGATCCGGCCCTCGAGCTGGTCTCAGCCGTCACTGGTATGCCAGGGCGTGATGCCGTGGACAAGGCCAGAGCGTGAGGGCTGGAGGGCTAGTAGGAGCCCTGAGTCGCGATGCTCAGGCACCCCCCCTTTAACATGCAAGCGGTTCGCGCGGTTGAGAGTGAAGGAGGCTGTCTTTGGAATTTACGCTTTTCCTTCCTAGTTGCTTATGTTCTACGCCGGCAGAGCCCGGCCCCGCGCGTACCTCACCCAGCGTTAGCCCCGACCGGAAACCAGGACGGGACTAAGGAGTGAGGGTCAACGTGACAAGTTAGGCTCCTGAGTTGCGATGCTCAGAAGTCCCCCTTGGCGCACGAACAGCAAGTAGGGAGGTGAGATGTGGGTGGATCTACCGTTCTACGTCTGCAGAGCCCGGCCCCGCGCATACCTCACCCAGCGTTAGCCTTTCGGAACTAAGGAGTGAGGGGCTACGTGACCAGTTAGGCTCCTGAGTCGCGATGCTCAGGAGTCCCCCTTGGCGCTCAAACGGCCTTCGTACCTTGGCTCCGCTCGGGGAGAGATGCGCGACGAACCAGGCCCGGGGGGGCCTGGCTGGGTGGCGTGCGTCTGGGCGTGACCCAGGTGCAGCACCCGTGCCCAGCCCCCTCGCGTGGCACTCCCGGGGGGAGGCATTGTGATGAGGCTAGACACTAAGCTCTGGGCTCCCTGAGATTGATGCGGCCCGGGGGCCACCCTCAGTTGTTTATCACTAGCGCGGAGCATAGCGCTTTGGTATGCGTACGGGCAAAACCGCTCCTCGGCAGTGTCGTCAGCCAGCGCGGAGCATGGTGCTTCCACTGGTACGTGGGAGGGGGCTCTCCTCCGGGAGGAGCCCCCGAGGCGTGTACAGCCCCGCCCTGACACGTGGCTGGCACGGTAGGGCCTGGTGAGGTGTATCTGGGCACCCGTGAGCCAGCGCGGGACTCACGGGGCCCTACCTCTAGGCGGGTTGCGCCTGGCACTGGGCCTTATCTTGTGATGTGTTCCTGCAAATTGGGTTAGATGCATGCACTCTACGTCCTCGGGTCCCGGCCCTCGAGCTAGTCTGAGCCGTCGCTGGTATGCCAGGGCGCAATGCCGCGGACAAGGCCAGAGGGTGAGGGCTGGAGAGCCGGTAAGAGCCCTGAGTCGCGATGCTCAGGTACCCCCCTTTAATGCGTAAGTGGTCGGCATGGAGAAGAAGAGATGCCGCGGACCGACATCAGATAATCAAGCATGATGGGTCGGATGCATAACCGGAAATAAACGCGAAAGGGGTACATGCCGCTGGGTCTGGCCCGAGTGACTTGGGGATGATGTAGCCCGAGGGGCGCCCCCAACAAAGTAAGCTAACGGCACGAAATAAAAGGGATACATGCCGCAGGGACGGACCCACGTGACCTGGGAATAATGCATCCCTGGGGGGCGCTTCCAGCAGGAAATGAAACTTGAAAGATGTCACCTGATGATGTTGAGGACGAAGCAGTGTTGGTGCAGCAGACTTGGTGGGTTGCGGAGGCCGATCCTCATGAGCCGCCAGGCCCTGGGGCCTCGGGAGGCTCCGGAGGTGCTGGTGGCTCCTCGCGGACCATCTCCATCTCTGCCAGGGCTGCGGAACGCCTGGCCTCTTGAGCTTCCATGATGCCCCTCATGTGGCGCTGGTATGTGGCAGCCATGCTCGGCAAGCCGTAAGGCATGCGAACGTAGCTGTGGGGTGAACCTTCGCAGCGCCCCACTCGCGAGGGCCAGAGGCGCTCCAGTGAGGCGAATCGGTTGAGCCCTGGTACGTCGACGCAGACGCGCAACCCACCATCCTCGCCTGGATGGGGAGCCACAGCTGGTAGGCGGCGGCCGCCCCTCATGACTCTTGACTCCTGTAGCTCTTGAATGGCCTTGCTGATGAACTCCTGAGGGTCTGACCCCCCTTTCCTTACTCCTCCTTGAGGGAAACGTGCTTCGAAACACGCCTGCACGTGGTGCCCAAGCGCCTCCCTCGTGACCTTAGCCAGGTCGGTGGCCCTCCAGGGGAGAGCCCCCGGGCCCTGCCTGAGGAGGGCGCCAGGCGCGCTTTCCTATGCGATGGAAGGAGGTTCCCCCTGGGCAAGCACGGGCCCTGAGGGGCCTGCCTCCTGAGGGACTGGGCCAGACGATGTCTTCTTCTTCTTGGGGGTGGTCTCGGGGAGCCTCCTGCTTCCACGATCCGGGTCTTCCAGTGATGCGGCCTGAAAAGCTCGTTCCAGGGAACACACCGCGTCCTTCTCTTCACAGGGCACCGTGATGACTCCGCCACTCCCTGGCATCTTAAGGACGTTGTAGCCGTGGTGAGTCACGGCCATGAACTTGGCCAGCGCCGGGTACCCAAGGATGGCGTTGTACGGCAGGCGAATGTGAGCGAAATGAGCTCGGTGCGGTAGTTGTCGCGTGCTCCGAAGGTGACAGGGAGGCGGACCTGCCCGATCGGGACCGTGGAGCCGTCGGTGACTCCGGAGAAAGGCTTGGTTGGCTGAAGCTGGTTGTAGGGCACTTGGGGATTGTTGAATGTTTCCACGGACAGGACGTTGAGCCCTGCCCCACCATCGATGAGGGTCCTGGTGACCACCACGTTGCTAATGATTGGGGAACAAAGCATCGGGAGGACTCCGGCTGTGGCTGCACACTTGAGCTGATCCGCTGAGCTAAACGTGATGGCGCATGATGACCACCTGAGAGGGTGTGTAGCTTCGAGCTTGGGGAGGACTGCATTCACTTCGCGGGCGAACTGCTTGAAGATACGCTGAGAGGCTGGGGCTTGAGCTCCGCGCAGGATGCAGGCGATTGCGCGTGGCTCCTGGAAGCCCCCAACCCCCTCGTCCTGGTGGCGGTCCTCGTTTCTTCTTGGATGCGGCGGCAGCGGAGGGAGGCCTGCGTTACCTTGCGGGCAATCCTCGCGAGGCTGATCCCTCCAGTCTCCCTCGCGAGGCGGGTCTTGCCAGCGGTCCTCGCGAGGTCGATCGCGCCACCCTTGGCGTGGGCCGCGGTCTTCCCAGCGTCTTGTGTTCCTTCCTCCTCCTCGACCGTAGCCCCGGACGGCATGATCGGGGCGACGGCCGATCCTTCCTTCCCGCACAGCTCAGAGCTCTTGGCATTCGTTGGTTTTGTGGGTGTGGAGGTCGTGGTACACACAGTACCGACTGCCCTTGGAAGATTCGGGCTGATCTCTGCCCCGCTTGGTGTCCGGTTCTGCCGCGAGCACGGCAGCCCCCTTGCACTTCACGTCCTTGGCCTTGGACTTCTTCTCTTCTGGGTTTGCGGCAGGCAGCTCGAGGAGGGAGAGACGCCCTTCCTCTGCCCTGGCGCACTTGGTCGCCAAGTTGAACAGCTCCAAGGAAGTGCACAGGTCTTCATGCATCGCCAGCTGCTCCTTCATCTTAACGTCGCGCACGCCGTTGGAGAAGGCTGAGATGATGGCCTCCTCGGACACCTTGGGAATCTTGAGGCATGCGTTGTTGAAGCGCTGGATGTACTTTTGCAGGGTCTCTCCGGGCTGTTGCTTGATGTGGCGCATGTCGCTCACGGCGGGCGGCCGGTCGCGAATACCTTGGAAGTTGGCGATGAAGCGGGTGTGCATCTCGTCCCAAGAGGAGATCGTGCCTGGGGCCAGGTTTAGGAGCCAGGTGCGGGCCCGTCCTTGAGAGCCATGGGAAACCAGTTCGCCATGACCTTCTCATCTCCGTTGGCAGCTTCGATGCCCAGCTCATAGAGCTGGAGGAACTCCGCAGGGTCGGCCGTGCCGTCGTAGCGAGGAGGCAGGTCTGGCTTGAACTTGCCGGGCCACGCGACGCTGCGCAGCTCGGTGGTGAAGGCACGGCAGCCCGCCGTGGCCACGGGGGGCCTTGGGTGACGGAGAACTTGGTCTTGCAGGTCCCCACGCGCTGCAGCCGGGAGCAGCACGGGGTCTTGATGTGCGGGAGCAGGAGCATGGCCGCGACGTGCTGGAGCAGGGAGCGCCCAGGCGGCTTCTTGCGGGCGAGGAACTTCTTGGCAGCTCTGCTCTTGCCGTGCGGGCGCCTGGCGGAGCGGGTTCCGGCCAGGGGCCATGCGCCTTGCAGCGGGGGCGTCTTCTTGATGAGGGGGCGGCTGGGGCGCCCCCGGAGCTTCGTCGCCCGCGCGGGGCGGGGTGCGGTGCAGCGGAACGGACGGTGCAGGAGAGCCCCCCGCGGCGCGGACGAGCTCGGCGACGTGGTCAAGCCACTCTTCGTAGACGTCGTCGACAGGACGGTAGCGCAGGAGCTCGTTTGCCGCGATGAGTGCAGCTCGAGCCTCCATGGGTGCGCGGAGCGCGCGGGACGAAGAACCAGCTGGGGTGAGCGAGGTACTAGCGGTGCGGCCGTCTTGCCGCACGGAAGGATGTTGAGACGACGCTTGCTGCTCGTTCCCCGCCGGGCCGGTGGCGGAGTTGATGGCAAGCGACGGGGAACGGCGAGGACGCTCGCCGACAGGGGCCGTCTGGGCGACGCGGGAAGCGAGAGGGGCTCGGCGCTCGGCGCGGGCCCGACGAGCGTCAGACATGGACGCGATGGTCGGAGGAGAAACGGGTGGTGGAAGACGAATTCCGGCGCACCCCTACCCGGCGCGCCATCGGATTTCGGGTTCCGGCAGACCCTTGAGGTGCGCGCGGAGATTACGCTTCCTACCTACCTATACCCCTCTGCCTCGCAATGATCTAAGCTACGAGAAGAACAACACAAGAGACACAGGGTCTATACTGGTTCGGGCCACCGATGTGGTGTAATACCCTACTCCAGTGTGGTGGTGTGGTGGATTGCCTCTTGGGCTGATGATGAACAATACAAGGAAGAACAGCCTCGCGAGGGTCTGTTCTTGGCCGGGGCGATGAACTGCAAGGAGGAGTTCAGTCGCCCTTCTCTCTCTCTCTCTCTGGATCCTAGCTGATTAGATTTCTTGATGCCTCTCCATGCCTCTCGATGCCTCTACCCTGGGGGTGGCTTGTCCTATTTATAGGCAAAGGCCCTGGGCCTCTTCCCAAATATTGAGCGGGAAGGGCGCCAACAATTGGCATTTTGAAGGGGAACATCTGGTACACTTATCCTGACTAAAGTTGGTCCTCGCCTGCCAAAGGCTCTGGTGGTGACGCCGGCTTGGGCTCCACAATGACTTCCTTCCTTCCGTTGGACTGGTCTTGGTCTCGTTGCACCGAAACGGGTGCCTTTGCTTGATGCTCTCGCCTGCGCTTGCTCCCTTTGCACCAAAGAGGAAAGGAGGACACTGCGCGGGCTGGCGCCCGCCTGGCGCCCTTGGTCGTCATGGCTTGCGTCATGGGCACCTCGTGAGGTACCCAGCCTTGATCTCTCCGCCTCCTCGCGAGCCAGCCTGATGAGGCCGTGCCTGAGGAAGCTCCGTGTCGTCCGCCCCCCGAGGCTTGGCCCCTCGCGAGGGTCTTGAGTCTGTGTTGATGAAGATGGGCCGTGCTGGGCCCCCCCTTTTGAGCCATGCCGCAGGCCGCAGGCAGGCAAGTCTGGGGACCCCCGTTCCCAGAACGCCAACAATTTATATGCACACGCAATGATCTATCCATGGAGATGCATAGCAACGAGGGGGAGAGTGTGTCTACGTACCCTTGTAGACCATAAGCGGAAGCGTTTGACAATGCGGTTGATGTAGTCAAACTTCTTCTAGCTCCGATCGATCAAGTACCGAACGCACGACACCTCCGAGTTGTGCACACGTTCAGCTCGGTGGCATCCCTCGCCTTCTTGATCCAGCAAGATGTCGAGGTAGTATATGAGTTCCATCAGCACGACGACATGGTGACGGTGATGGTGAAGTGATACTCGTAGGGCTTCGCCTAAGCACTACGAAGATATGACCAAGGGTGTAAACTATGGAGGGGGGCACCGCACACGGCTAGGAAATTGTCTGTTGTGTGCTAGACACCCCCCTCCTCATATATACAGGTGTGAGGGAGGGAGGAGCAGCCATAGGAGGCACCCAAGTAGGAGGAATCCTACTTGGAGTCCCTCCCAAGCCGCGCGCCCCCTGCCATATATAACCGAGGTGGGAGGAAAGAAGGGGGAGAGGGAAGGAAGTAGGAATCCTAATCCACACTTTCCTTGCCCTCCCCTCTTTCCTTCTCGTCCTCATAGGGTTGTCATCTATAGGGGCGCACCAGGGCTGGTGTGTTCCCTCACTTGGCCCATAAGGCTCATATCTTTGCCGGGGGTGCCCGAAACTCCTTTCCGGTGACCCGATAAGTACCTGGTACCCTCCAGAACACTTCCGGTGTCTGAATACCATCGTCCTATATATCAATATTTACCTCTCGACCATTTTGAGACTCCTCGTCATGTCTGTGATCTCATCCGGGACTCCGAACAACATTCGGTCACCAAATCACATAACTCATATAATACTATATCGTCATCAAACGTTAAGCGTGCGGACCCTACGGGTTTGAGAACTATGTAGACATGACAGAGACACATCTACGGTCAATAACCAATAGCGGAACCTGGATGCCCATATTAGCTCCTACATATTCTACGAAGATTGTCGGATGTGGGGTTCCGGCAAACCCTTAAGGAACACTATGGTGCACGCGAAGTCTTTCCCTCCTACCGATCTACGCCCTAGCTCGCTAAGATCTCGCGGACGAACTTGACGAACTCGCAACACAGAAAGACATGAGGTTTATACTGGTTCGGGCCACCGTTGTGGTGTAATACCCTACTCCAGTGTGGTGGTGGTGGATTGCCTCTTGGGATGATGATGAACAGTACAAGGGAAGAACAGCCTCCTGAGGTTGAGGTGTTCTTGTGAGTAGGCTCTCGATCGGGTTGGATCAAGCTAAGATGAGATGCCTTTACTATGGTGGCTAACTCTACTCATATAGGCCCTGGTCCTCTTCCCAAATATCGAGCGGGAAGGGAGCCAACAACGGCGGACAAATTTGAAGGGGGACAGCTAGTACAAGCTATCCTGACAAAAGCGGTCTTCGCCTGCGAAAAGCTCTGGTGGTGACGCCGTCTTGGGCTCCACGATGACCTCCATCTTGCCGTCCTCCTGGTCTTGGTCTTGTTGCACCAATATAGCAACCTTTGCCTGATGCCTCGGTACTCTTCGCCTGCGCTGGCCTCCTTAGCACCAAAGAGGAAATAAGGACGCTGCGCGTGCTGGCGCCCGCCTGGTGTTGTACGTCATGGCTCATGTCATGAGGGCCTCATGAGGTTTGCCCGGCCTTGATATCTCCGCTCCTCGTGAGCCTGCCTGACTAGGCCACTCCAGAGGAGGTCTTGCATCGTCCGCCTCGCGAGGCTTGGACCCTCGCGAGGGTCTTGGATGCCTTGTTGATGAAGATGGGTCGTAAGGCCTGTTGGCTTAGCCACGCCGTGGGCCGCAGGCAGGCAAGTCTGGGGACCCCTGTTCCCAGAACGCCGATAGTAGCCCCCGGGCCCAAGGTGCGCTCGGGCTTGGCTTTGCACCGAAGACAAGGGTCAAGTTCGGAGCACCGCGGGCCCCAAAAGCCTGCGGCCTCGGTTGACGCGTGGCGGTTGATTGGACGTCGGCGCCTCCGCTTCCCCATGTTGCCTTTGAATCCGCCTGGCTATGCGGCCCCTGCGGCCTACACAATTATTCTTCCGTCGTCTGCGCCTTGCTTCCCCAATTCCCCTGCTTCCTTGCGGCTCTTCTTCCCTTCTCCGATCCGATCTGCCCTCCTCCTGCTTCGTTGCCATGGTGTTGGGGAACGTAGTAATTTCAAATTTTCCTACGTACACGCAAGATCATGGTGATGCATAGCAACGAGAGGGGAGAGTGTTGTCTACGTACCCTCGTAGACCGAAAGCGGAAGCATTATATCAACGCGGTTGATGTAGTCGTACGTCTTCACGATCCGACCGATCCAAGCACCGTTACTCCGGCACCTCTGAGTTCTTGGCACACGTTCAGCTCGATGACGATCCCCGGGCTCCGATCCAGCAAAGCGTCGGGGAAGTGTTCCGTCAGCACGACGGCGTGGTGACGATTTTGATGTACTACTGACGCAGGGCTTCGCCTAAGCACTGCGACAATATGACCGAGGTGGAATTTGGTGGCAGGGGGCACCGCACACGGCTAAGGAAAGATCTCAATGATCAATTGTGTGTTTTTGGGGTGCCCCCTGCCCCTGTATATAAAGGATGGAGGAGGAGGAGGCCGGCCAAGGCAAAAGGTGCGGCCAGCATATGGAGTCCTACTAGGACTCCAAGTCCTAGTAGGAGTCCACCAAAAGGGGAGGAAGGGAGAAGGAATAGGAGGAGAAGGAAAGGTGGCCGGCCCCCTTTTCCCTAGTCCAATTCGGACCAAAGGGGAGGGGGGGCGCAGCAGCCTTTTCCTCTTCCCACTAAAGCCCATCAAGGCCCATTACTTCTCCCGTAATCCCGTAACTCCCCGGTACTTCCGAAAATACCCGAATCACTCAGAACCCTTCCGATGTCCGAATATAGTCGTCCAATATATCGATCTTTACGTCTCGACCATTTCGAGACTCCTCGTCATGTCCCCGATCTCATCCGGGACTCCGAACTCCTTCGGTACATCAAAACTCATAAACTCATAATATAACTGTCATCGAAACCTTAAGCGTGCGGACCCTACGGGTTCGAGAACAATGTAGACATGACCGAGACACGTCTCCAGTCAATAACCAATAGCGGGACCTGGATGCCCATATTGGCTCCTACATATTCTACGAAGATCTTTATCGGTCAGACCGCATAACAACATACGTTTGTTCCCTTTGTCATCGGTATGTTATTTGCCCGAGATTCGATCGTCGGTATCCAATACCTAGTTCAATCTCGTTACTGGCAAGTCTCTTTACTCGTTCCGTAATACATCATCTCACAACTAACACATTAGTTGCAATGCTTGCAAGGCTTATGTGATGTGCATTACCGAGAGGGCCCAGAGATACCTCTCCGACAATCGGAGTGACAAATCCTAATCTCGAAATAAGCCAACCCAACATGTACCTTCGGAGACACCTGTAGAGCACCTTTATAATCACCCAGTTACGTTGTGACGTTTGGTAGCACATAAAGTGTTCCTATGGTAAACGGGAGTCGCATATTCTCATAGTTAAAGGAACATGTATAAGTCATGGATAAAAGCAATAGCAACATACTAAACGATCGGGTGCTATGCTAATGGAATGGGTCATGTCAATCAGATCATTCAACTAATGATGTGATCTCGTTAATCAAATAACAACTCTTTGTTCATGGTTAGGAAACATAACCATCTTTGATTAATGAGCTAGTCAAGTAGAGGTATACTAGTGACACTCTGTTTGTCTATGTATTCACACATGTATTATGTTTCCAGTTAATACAATTCTAGCATGAATAATAAACATTTATCATGATATAAGGAAATAAATAATAACTTTATTATTGCCTCTAGGGCATATTTCCTTCACATGGCACCAAAACAAGCGGACAAGGGGAAGAAGCCAATGTCTTCGTCCGGCGCACCTCCAGGTGTCGAGCCGACGCTAGGCTGCTCCCGGGTACTCAACGATGAGGCCATGGACAAGGTGCGCCCGATGCTCGCTTCCAGCTTTGGCGAGTGGGGAGAGATGGTGGCTTGGCCTGCGTCTCGCACCCGCATGGCTCAGGCAGCCACCGAGGTCCCAATCTTCATAGATGCCCTCTGGGCTGGTGTGGGGACCCCGACTCATAAGTCGTGATCACCGAATGCACGTGTACAGTGATCCCAGAGATCAATGCTCACTGAACACACAGAAGCTGAATAACAAGAGTCTTACATCCATACATACCGTCTTACACAAATTATGACCATTATGGTCAAGTCTTACATAGATAAAGCCTTAAGGGCTGAACATCAAATGAAACACAAGCAGCGGAAATCTTCGTTGATAAGTAGAACCCATGCCATCTGCCTTAACCCTACAGGCATTCTGACTGGGAAGCGTCCTAGTTCGCAAGTTCGTCTCCAAAGGATTCTTCCTTGAACTCATGTTCTTCCATGCCTGGTCAATTAAATAACCAGTGGCAAGCCAATGAGTACTTTGAATGTACTCGCAAGCAACCCATGTTTTGGTTCAAGGTACAATAATGCATGACATAGGTAAATTTTTGCGGAAAGCTAGTTTTGGGTGCAATTACATGTTCAACAACTTGTAAGACATGCATCAGGAGAATTTAAGTAAGCATGAGGATAGGTTACAGATATCAACATAAATAGAGAGGGCACCAACCCAACTCAATCATGTCAAGTCCTTGACTTGACCCAAGTAGTTCTTCCCACACACACTGGTTTGTAAACAAGTGGACGTAGCCCAAGAGCGGTTACCCAACTGTCCTTGACCGTGGACACGGCTATTCGAATAGTTTTACACTCTGCAGAGGTTGCACACTTTACCCACAAGATCCGGGGAGCTTCCGTGTCATCCACGACCCGCGGTACCTCAAGTACCCGGGGAAAGCGCCCGATCACTACCTTTCCCTAGACGACACTAACAAGGAGTCCACTCGTTGTTCCGTATCCTCTCGATGTACATCATACGAGACTCGCTCGAGATCGTAACATCCGAGATGGGACACAACGGTGTATCCGGTGCCCTGTAAAGATAGTCATGGTCGCCCTACCTGGCACGACCCCGTCCCGAGAGAGAGCACCAACTCTCCCCCGTCACTAGTAATGCGGGCTCCAAGCTAGTATCGACCTAGGTAATCAATAATGCCCTTTCCCACATAAGGGTAGAGTGGTTGCGCATGTAAGGTTGGAATAACGGTCGCAACTTAAACCAATCCGTTTTTTAAAACAACACACACACTTGCCTCGGTACACCACTTCGTCATCAAGTGGCTACCCAACACATCATCTCCCTCGGGCATAAGTGGCACCCGACGGGGTTTTAAAAAAAAAAGTCCTTTAAAAGTACTTTGCCTCCATCACCATGCATATTCCCATCCCTTTTGTGTAGCACTACTTTTGCATCCTATCTACTCCCACCGGCATAACCCTCATAAGGAGGTAGGGTCATGCATAATGTAGGTTTCAACGAGGAAGTAACGGAGGTAACCCACCAAAGTGGCTACCACCTCAACATGATTCCATTGCAACAACAATAAAGTGCTATATGACATGCATAAGAAAAAGGGTTTCATAGACATGGTCAAAGGGCTGCTTGCCTGGCTCAGCAAAGTCTTCTGGGTCTTCAAAGTCTTGTGGTCCAACTCCTTCGTCAGCAACGCAATCTATCGTCGCAAAATAATAACGAGAAAATAAGGCAATAATAAAACAGAAAAAACAAAGTGCTCAGAAAAATGTCAACTCATTTTTGTAAAATACTAGGTTGAAAAATAAGAAGGGGAAATTCTTAGTTTTGGATTTGGAGTTGTAGAATAGGAGGGATGGATTTTTAGAGGGGAATTTAAATGCTCAAATTTGAATTTAAATTTGAACACTACATAAAAGTTGGTTGGATTTGAATGGAAGTTGCACCATTAAATAGATTGCAATATTCTAGGAATTTAGGAATTGGAATTATTCCATTTGGACAAATATTTTACCCTGTGGAATTTTTACAAGACAGAAAGAAAAGGAAAAAGAAAAATGGCACTGTGCCACTGGGCCAGAACAGCCGCAGGGCAGCAGGCCCAGCCAGCGGGCCGGCCCAGCCGAGCCAGCGCACAGCGCGCGCGCCCGTCCACCCGTTTCAAACCTGACGGGCGGGGCCCGCAGGTCGGACAGGGCGCGGGAATGAGGGAGAGGATGACAGGCGGGGCCCGCCTATCATCACTAACCCATGGACAGGGGGGTCGCGGTGCTCACCGGCGACGATGCAGGCCACGGCGAGCTCCGGCGAGTGCGGGGATGGCTTTAGGGGACTGCCGCACGTCGGGGGGGGGGTGGACTTGGCCGGCGGGGGTGCCTGGTTCGCCGGCGACGAGGTCCGCGGCGGTAGAGCTTCGGGAGTCGACGGCTCCGGCCGTTTCCGGTGGCTACATAGAGGGGAAACGAGGGGGAAATGGTCAGGGAGCTGTGGGGAATCCAGATCGACAGGAAAGGGGGCCGGGGACGGCCCGTACCTCGCGAACTCCGGCAAGCCGAAGCGGCGGAGCTCGAGCTCGATCTCGAGCTCGGGCGGCTCTGGAGGCGAACTGGAGGTGCAGGGGGAGGTTTTGGTGGTGCAGAGAGCGGGTGGTGAGGGTGGAAGGGCTCGGGGAGGCCTTATATAGCCGCACGGTGGTCCACCGTGGACCTGTGCGCCGGCGAGCTCGTTGCCGTCGCCACGGGTCACGGGGGCCTGGTCGGTTGTGTCTGGGGTGTTCGTGGGGCTCGACTACGCCCAGGGGGAGAAGAGAGGGGGCGGGGACAGGTCAGAGACGCCGCGCGTGCGAGCGTGCTCATTGGAGCTCTCGGGCGGCCATGGCGCGCGTGCGAGCAGGGGCAGGAGAGAGGGAAGGAGGAGGGGGCCGACCAGCTACCGTGTCCCGGACGCCGAGGCGTCTCGTCAGGCGTGCTGGGGAGGCCCGAGGTGGCCGGAAGCGGCTGGAAGGGGGCGGCTACAGTGCGGGGGCGCACTGTAGCGTGCTCCAGAGCGTGCAAATGGCCGGCATGCCATTTTTTATGCCCTGTGGCGCGGCCAACCGTGTCCAGTAGCTCAAGGGAGGAGTAAAGAAAGGGGAGGGGGCATTGGATGCCATGGATGGCCACTGTGGTGAGGAGAGAGGAAGAAGAAGTGTGCAAATGGGCTGACCAGAGAGAGGAAGTGGGGTTTTACCCATCCAATAAGTGGGCTATGGACTTGCCATTGTTACCAGAGGTGAAAGGGGACTAGAAGGGGTTGTGGTAAAATTGGAGCTCACCAAGAATAGTGGAAGGGTTCAAAACAGTGGTTTTTGCAAAATGTCAGAAGGTGTTTGATGTTGGTTTGGGCAAGAAAATGATCTCCAATTGCCATAATACTCCACAGGGTGAAATGACACATATAATTAGGGCCTTCCACCAATTTGGAGCTTAATTGGGCAAAGTTGCCAATGCAACTTTTGTAAACCCTAGAAATGAGCAAAAATGGACTTGTGTAGATCTAGTTGAGCAAATCACCTCTCCTTGATGCACCACTTGGTGTAGTGGCCTCATTTGGTCATGTGAACATGCTCACAAAAGTTGGGGTTCAGGAGAGAAAGTTGGTAGTACAAACTTGATCAAATTTGATTCTGGTCAGAGAGGGTTTTGGGGCATTTTGGTGAACCAAAATGACTCTAGTTGACATGGGGCTTTGCAAGGTGATCACAATATGCATTTGTGACTTGCTGGATTTTCCTTGGATTTTTATGAAAATATTTCCTGTAGAAATATTTCAAATCCTTGAAATGGGCAGAA
The DNA here is from genome assembly GCA_032464435.1 of Aegilops umbellulata. Classification (NCBI taxonomy): domain Eukaryota; kingdom Viridiplantae; phylum Streptophyta; class Magnoliopsida; order Poales; family Poaceae; genus Aegilops; species Aegilops umbellulata. Next base: position 223,432,083 of record CP136056.1, on the reverse strand, counting down.
ATGGTTTTGGAAGGTTTTGTCCAATATTTTGATCATAACCATGTGTTGAAACTCATATATATGGAAAATATATGTCCATTGAGTCTCCCTAATTTTTCTCAAATATTTTTAAAGCTTTTAAATAATTTTAACCTATTTAAGACCATTTCTGGCCTTAAGAAAAACCCTTTAAATAAAATAGGAAAATAACTTTCAAAATTATATTTTTGTGGTTTCTGGGTATCCTATATCTAATAGGTGTCAAATATATCTTTGTAAATATTTTTACTGCCCTTAATTAAGTATTTGCAGTGAAATCCTCAATCCAGGGTTTTTTTGGAAAACTAATTCTTAAAAATACTTTTTGGCCAAATTATTTTTGTAAGAAAATACTATATTGCTCTATACACATGGCATGATCATTGGACAGAAGTTTGGGACAAGGAGATGAAGTATATAAGGTGGAGTAGTTGACTATTAAGAGCACTTGAAAAACCACTCAGAGAAAACCAACTTCAAAATAAAAGCCAAATAATGCAAAAGTTTTTGTTGGTCCAAATTTTCATGCTTTATTAATGCAAATGATATGTTACAAAATGCAGGGTGTGACAGCTGGCTTGATCCCTCCCTTCTCTGCCATCCTTAACGCGGTGCTAGAGCATTACCAGATCCACATGCTGCATCTTGACCCCAAATCGGTGACTCTTCTTGTTGTCGTCGCCTTCGTGTGCGAAGCCATGGTGGGCATCGCTCCTTTGGTGGCCCTCCTCTGTCACTTCTTCTCATTGCATCTGACCGACCCTCAGCAATGCTCGGGGTGCGTGAGCTTCTAGGCCGTGGCTGGGACCGCGGGCGTGGGGATTGACTTCGAGCTCCCTTCATCCACGAGCGAGTTTCGTACGCGATGGGTGTTTGTCGATGCCGGCGTGCTCAGCCCCCTGCTTCATGCTCCGGCAAGGCCTGCTATTCCAAACTTCGGTTGGGGCCATCAGAAGCTCACGAGCCCCCGCCTTGCTCCTGTCTGGGCCAGGCTGAGGATGTTGAAGGACCATGGAGTGACCGCGCCTATGGTGGTGAAGGAGTTTGTCAAGCGTCAAGTCGCTCCGCTTCAGCGCCATTCCTGCCCGATGTGGGCCTTGCTCAGCAGTCAAGACCACATGAGGTTTCAGGAGGAAGGGCTTCCTCTTAAGATGCGGGAGACGGTGCTCCTGGTTCTGACGGGTATCTCTCTGCCGGACGACATGCCCAGGAAGAGCTGTCTGTTGTACCGTTGCGAGAACAAGGATGAGTTTACCGCGAGCATGCCCTCCTTTGATGAGTGGGGCCTGCGCTCGATCGGCCTGGTGGGGCCCCGCGGGAACCCCGTCGACGTGGTCCCCTTCCTCTCCATCGGTGCCGAGCTCGCCCCAGGTGAGGGTGCAGGAGGGCGAGCTCTGATGGATGCCGGCGGCCCTGGCGCTCAAGAGCACATGTCGGATGGCGATCCTGGGACGTCGTCTTCTGGGGCCTGTGCCCCCCCTCCTGAGGTGCTGATTATTGAGGAGGCGCGACAAGCGGCTCCCGAGGCCAAGGCTCCAAGGGCCTCGGGAGGTTGTGGTGAGATGATGCCCGACTGTTTGCCGCAACCAGGCACCTTTGAAGGTATCCTTCCAGGCTCTTCTCCGGCCCCTCTGCGTACCGGCCGTCATGTCCAGCGTTTCGGTCGTCTTTGTGTGGACTTTGGTGAGCTTCGCAAGAGGAAAGGATCCCCTAGTGGTAGCAGCATCTTTGGGCCGCTGAAGCGACGAAAGTACATCGCCATTGACGCATAAGTACCTTATTGTCACGGCTTCCTACATGTTGCCTTCTTGTCCTGACGTTGGTTCTCCAGGGCTCCTTCCGCTGAAGCTGTTGCGTTTCCCGAGAAGCGGCCTCCTCCTTCATCAACTCTTCCGCCGGCCTCGAGCGCTCCGAGCCCGCTTGCCGCCCCCAGAGCAGGGTTGGTTGAAGGGGCACTCCTACCTTCTTGGCGTGCTGAACCTGCGGCCCTGTCGCTCCTTCCCCCCGGTTTGGTGTGGAGCTTGGCAGGCGTGCCCAAGACTCCTCCGCTGGTCATGGACGGAAATCTGTTGGCTTCGATCTTCGGCTCCTCTTCAAGCAGCGGGCCCCGGTTATCTTGGGCTCCTCGCGAGGACTGGTTGACGTCTGGCTCGGCGTCAGCCCCCAGCCCCCTGCCTGGAGGGGGCGCACCACTTGGAGCCGCGCCTGCAGCCCCCGAGGCGGAGGATGAGGTGGGCCGAGCATTCGAGCTCGAGCGTTGGCGGAGCGTGGTTCTCCACGAGCTCTTCCAGGGGGCGATGGGTGCGATGTGCCGACTTGGTGAAGAGCTCGCGAGTGTCGATTCATGTCTTGAGGCTGAAGGTCTCTGGCTGGCAGAGGAGCGGCGCAAGCTGAAGGTGGCTATCAACCTCGGCCGCTATCAATGCGACCTTGAGAACGCGAAGGCCGAGGCATCTCTCAAGGTTTCCCATGAAGCCCGCTCACGAGCTTAGGACGAGGCTCGCGAGGCTGACCGCCACCGCGAGGCTGCGGAGAAGTGTGCGTGGGAGCTCCAGGCCTGGAGCGCGTCTCTTGAGTAGCAGGTGGAGGCGCGCAGGGCCGTTCTTGCGTCGCTGAGGGGGACGCCCGTGGAGGAAGAGGAGGTCCGGAAGCGTGAGGAGGCGCTGGCCCTGGAGGCCATGGAGCGCAGCCTCGAGCTCGAGCAACTGGAGACGAGGGAGCGTCAAGTTGCCCAAGAAGAAGATGTCGTCGGTGCTCGCGATGCTAGAGTCGAGGAGGAGGTTGATCGCCGGGTGGTTGAGGTTCGCGCAGATCTGGAGGGTAGGTACGACCTGAAGCTGAAGCTCGCAGGCGCGGAGGATTAGGGCAGAGCTGCTGCCCTCAGGCCCAGGTTGGACGAGGCTGAGAGGCGTGCGGAAGCCACGGCCGCCGCCCTGGTTACGGCGCAGGCGGACTTGGCCTCCGCCCGCGCCGAGTTGCGTTCCCTCCAGAGGCGGGTCGATGACGTAGAGGCCGTCGCGAGCCAAAACACGGAGGAAGTGCTCCAGCGACGAACGCTGGAGCGCGAGCATGCCCCTATGCTTCAGGATCTCCGAAACAGGGCCAATATCGTCCTCGACCATATTTCCGATGTGGGGGCGCCGACCCCTCACTTGAATGATTATGCCAACCACCTGACCTTCTTCACCGAGGTGGTGATGCGCCTGGAGGCTCGATTTGCCAGAGCTCGCCAGCTTGTGGAGGAAAGGGGGCGTGGCCTGCTCGAGCGTGCTTTCTCCCGTGTCTTCATCCACCTCCTGAATGTCGACCCCAACTTTAATTTCGACGCCGCCATCGCTCCCATTCCAACGGTCGTCCGGGATGACCTGGAGCGTTGGTTCGAAGACAACATGGACGCGTTGGTCAGGGCCTTCACTTCGGAAGATGACGGGGTGGTGATCGTCGTAGACGAAGGCGACATGGTTGACAATGGCGACGAGGGCGTCACCGATGGCGGCGATGATGCCGATGAAGACGACGACGACGCGAGTGACACATCCGCGGGTGACGCAGCGAGCGACATTTTTGGCTTGATCCCTTATTCTCCTGTCGTTTCATCCTGCGCACAAACTTGGGCGTGGCCCTTAGAAAACTTGTAAGAGCATTTTGAGAGGGGGAGCCCCTCATGTAAGCAAACTATAGTTTTTTACTTTCCTATGCAATGCGAGTTTGTGTCTTCGTGAGCTCGCGAATCCGGACACAAGTTCCCTACCTTGGTTTACCTTAGTCAGCGTCAGCTTTGAGCTGGTCTGCGACGTGTCGAGTTCCTGAGAACCTTGCGGAGCTCGTCGCCCGCCCGGAAGGGGCCCCACTAGAGTTGAGCACCAGTTGTAGTGCTTGCGCGCACTTGGCGTGCGCACTTCGTGCTGTCCCGCTCGCGAGGAGCTCGTGAGGGGAAGGCGATGGACATGAGTCCCTGTCAAAACGAGATCCAGAAGGCAAGAAATTGCTCAAGCAAGGAAAGGCTCCCCCCACGCGCATCAATAAAAACTCAGCTTCAACTCAAATCCAGATCCAGAAAGAAAATCTACAGAGAGAGAGAGAGAGAGATCCAAAGCAAAAGGCCGCGTCTGGCACCTAGTCTAGCCTTCTGGTCTTCAAGTCTTCTCACCAGCACGGAGCTAAGTGCTGCCACTAGGCGTGGGAGGGAGCCCCAGGGCCTGAGGCTGGCACCCCTGAGACTCCAGAGCGTGTACAGCCCCAACTCATTATTACGTGAGAGTGTCACGGGCGGCGAGCTTCACAGGCACATGACCTTCTTCACAGGTATCGGCCTTGCTTCATATCTCCAGACGAGGGCCCCTCCTTGCGCCACCCTTGACCTCCTCTGAGCTGACCGGTCACCAGGACGACACAAAGGAGGGAAAGAGGACGCCAGCGGTTCCCTCGGCGACCACAAGTCCTCTGCTGGGGGAAGGGTCGCCGAAGCCTCCCCGGCAAAGGGCCTACCTCCGGGTGTCCCTGGTTTCGCGCGCCGTGGGGAGGGGCCTGGCTCCCGACCCCTCTCTTGCAGCCCCCAACGCAATTCCCCTGGAGGCAGGGAGGCCGCCGAGCTGGGACCGTCGGCCGTTGCGGTGATCTGTTCCTCCTGCGACTCATGGTTAGCGTAAGCTTGCTCCTGAGGGATTAGGGGTACCCTATAGTTGTCGTTGCCGGCGTGACCGTCGTGGTTCTCCATTGGTTCTTGGAAGGCTTCGACTCCTAGCGTCCCCTCTCCCCAATCTTCTCCAATGAACGAGCCAGGATCGTCCTCTGGTGCGTACCCTTGGTCCATCATGCGGGGCACGTAGGCTTCCGGGGCCGTCACCCCGAACACCTCGCCGTGGTGCCCCACACTCCATGTTGCTCGGCCCATGGTGGCATCATGGGGATGACAGCACAGCATTCGGCTGGGACCGTGGAGGGTGACACTTGCGCCCGTGCCCGTCGTGGGCGGCATGGGGGAGTCGGAGCCCCCTGTGCCGCTGGCCGTGCTGATGTTGATGAAGCCCCCGGGCGTAGTTGATGGCGCGCGGATGTGGTGAGGTTCGCCGCACGGCCCTGCAGTGGCCTGGGGAGGAAGTCGATAGCAGAAGGGTGGTGCTCCCGATGCCGCTGCATCCAGCAGCTCGGCAACACGCTCCAGCTGTCGGATCGTGGGTTCCGACAGACCCTTAAGGTTCGAACTCTGGGGTGCGCGCAGAGATTCTGCCCTCTACCCCTCCATCTCGCAAGGATCTAAACTACCAAAAGAACAACTCAAAAGACACAGAGTTTATACTGGTTCGGGCCACCAGTGTGGTGTAATACCCTACTCCAGTGTGGTGAGGTGGATTGCCTCTTGGGCTGATGATGATGAACAGTACAAGGGAGAACAGCCTCGCGAGGGCGTCTTCTAGCTAGGGCGATGAACCGCTAGGGGAGTTCGGCCGCCCTTCTCTCTTTCTTTCTCTTTGCTCGGATTCTGGATACCAGATGCCTCTACCCTGGGGGTGGCTAGTCCTATTTATAGGCAAAGGCCATGGGCCTCTTCCCAAATATTGAGCGGGAAGGGCGCCAACAATTGGCCAATTCGAAGGGGAACATATAGTACACTTATCCTGACCAAAATTGGTCCTCGCCTGCCAAAGGCCCTGTGGTGATGCCGTTCTGGGCTCCACGATGAGCTCATTCCCACCGTTGGACTGGTCTTGGTCTCGTTGCACCGAAATGGATGCCTTTGCTTGATCCTCTCGCCTGCGCTTGCCCCCTTTGCACCAAAGAGGAAAGGGGAGGACACTGTGCGGTCTGGCGCCCGCCTGGCACCCTTGGTCGTCATGGCTTGCGTCATGGGCACCTCGCGAGGTACCCTGCCTTGATCTCTCCGCCTCCTCATGAGCCAGCCTGAGGAGGCCACGCCTGAGGAAACGCTGCGTCGTCCTCCCCGCGAGGCTTGGCCCCTCGCGAGGGTCTTGAATCTTGCGTTGATGAAGGTGGGCTGTACTGGGCCTCCATTCGAGCCACGTCGCGGGCCGCAGGCAGGCAAGTCTGGGGACCCCCATTCCCAGAACGCCGACAGTAGCCCCCGGGCCCAAGGCGCGCCCAGACTTGGCCGTGCCGAGAGGCGAAAGGGCAAGGGCGAAGCGCCGCGGGCCCTAACAGCCTGCGGCCTTGGGTGCCGCGTGGCGGTTGATTGGGCGCGGGCATCTCCGCTTCCCCATGACGCCTCGACGATTGCGCGGATTGGACAAGTCCTTGCATGCAAATCGTGTCATGATTACCTGTGATCGTGGAGGCCGACGATTGGCCTCTGCTGGCTATAAGTACGGCACCGCGCATTCCCTTCCAGTCCATCTCTTCTTGTTTTCTCCTTCGTCTTGATTCTTGCTCCCTCTTGACGCGATGGCCCCGATTCGCCGGTTCTTTGCGGCGGAGAAGGGAAAAGCTCTCCAAGAAGTGCCAGACCCGCTCCCGCCGAAGAAGCGACTTGCCCCTCGCAACCGAGACGAAGGAGATCACCAGGTGGTATCAAGGCCTTGGTACGAGCGGCCTCCGCTGGGGTTTCCGCTTCCCTTGTTTGCCCACGCCGAGGGCCTCGGAGGGGGCGACGTCGATCCCAGCGGCAGGCGCCGTCGCCGCCGGGTCACGAAGGTGTTGGTTGTTCCGCCTGGAGTCCATGCCGAGGGCTCCTCCCGCGAGCTCGTGCTCCATGCCGCCATGCCTCCGCGAACTTGGATTCGCTTTCCTTCCTTCTTCGCCTCCGTCTTCCCACAGGGAAGACTCCTGGAGTTGTGGCTGCAGCACGCCGACTGCAGCACCCCCGCGACCGAGGCAGAGGTCGCGATGCTCGCCTCGGGCGAGGTCTTCATGACTCGTGGCTGGGGCGAGATCGCTCGGGGCTGCAGAGCAAGGGGCGCCCTCACGATCCACCTAGAGTACGATGGCGCTTCGGTGATGTTCTTCAAGGTCTTCGACGCGAGCGGGCGCCGGCTTGAGTGCTGCCCCAGGAGAGGTGGCGAGGACCTCGCGATGGCGACGGCTGGGCCCACCAACCGCCCCCTGGATAGCTCCACAAGCGACGGGAGCGCCGGAGGATCCAGCAACCCCAGCAAGGTCTCCGCGACTTCGGAGACGAGCGACGACATCTACGAGCCCGCAAGCCAGCGCCGCTCCCGGAGCAGGGCGGGCTCGCTCGCCCGCCGCCGACTCTGATCTGGATGGGGTTGGCGCCGGTGCCTGACGGCCCACTGTTGATGATGGCGTCGTCTGCTGGGGCGCGTGTAGATAGCATCCCTTAGGATCCGTTTTCTGCAAGGAATCATACTGCGCCCCGTGGGGGCTTGTAAGGTGTCTGTGATCCTTTCTGTTAATATGTGACTTTTGCTATGGAACTGTGCGGGTCGCTAATTCCGTCGTAGCTTAGTCTTCCCTTTCGAACCTCGCGAGGGCTTGGCGCTCTGCGTCGACAGGTCCCAGTCCCAAGGCGGCGTCAGCCGTCACTGGTATGCCAGGTCGCGATGCCGTGGTCAAGGCCAGGAGGTGAGCGACCCGGGGTCCGGTAAGAGCCCCTGAGTTGCGATGCTCAGGAGGTCCCCTTTGGTGCCCAAGCAGTCGTCGCTTGATGAGAAAGGGAAACGCCGTCGCAGGTAAGGAATTGCATTGGGTGCAGGGGTAGCGCCATGGTAGCCAGTGCTTTGGACGGTGACTTATCTGGAGGATCGGGGGTCATCCCCAGCGCATCGTCGGGTCCGTAGGGTAGTTAGAACGGAGTTGCTCGGCGTGGTCCTCGCGCGCCCCTTCTCCCTCGCCTCTGCTCCCCTTTCTGCTCTACGTCCTCGGGTCCCGGCCCTCAAGCTTGTCTCAGCCGTCGCTAGTATGCCAGGTCGCGATGCCGTGGACAAGGCCAGAGGGTGAGGGCTGGAGAGCCGGTAAGAGCCCTGAATCGCGATGCTCAGGCACCCCCCCCCCCTTTAACGCGCAAGCGGTTTGTGCGGGCGAGGGTGAGGAGGACTCTGTGAGGGCCTCGGTTAGCGCAGCTCCCTCCAAGGATCCTGCAGACTCATCACAGAAAGAAGAAGGGGCTGCCATGACAGTCATTAGTCGACCGTTAGTCGCTTAAAAGCTCGCCGATTGGGGTAGGTGAGGTGTATCTGGGCGCCCGTGAGCCAGCGCGGGACTCACGAGGCCCTACCTCTAGGCGGGTTGCGCCTGGCACTGGGCCGTATCTTGAGATGTGTTCCTGCAAAATTTGGTTAGATGCCGGCACTCTACGTCCTTGGGTCCCGGCCCTCGAGCTTGTCTCAGCCGTCGCTGGTATGCCAGGTGGCGATGCCGTGGACAAGGCCAGAGGGTGAGGGCTGGAGAGCCGGTAAGAGCCCTGAGTCGCGATGCTCAGGCACCCCCCCTTTAACGTGCAAGTGGTCAACATGGAGAAGAAAAGTTGTAGTGGACAGGCATCAAGTGATCAAGCATGATAGGCGAATGCATAGTTGGAAATAAACGTGAGGGAGATACACGTCGCTGGGCCTAGCCCGAGCGGCTTGGGGATGATGCAGCCCGAGGGGCGCCCCCAACAAAGCAAGCTAACGATCAAAAACTAAAAAGGGATACACGCCGCAGGGACGGACCCACGCGGCCTGGGAGTAATGCAACCCTAAGAGGGCGCTCCCAGCTGGGAATGGAGCTTGAAAGATGTCACCTGAATATTTCGAAGGCGAAATGGCGTTGGTGCGGTAGACTCGGTGGGCTGCGGAAGCAGATCCTCACGAGCCCCCAGGCCCTGGGGCCTCGGGAGGCTTCGGAGGCGCGGGTGGCTCCTCGCGAATCATCTCCATCTCCGCCAGGACTGCGGAACGCCTGTCTTCCTGAGTCTCCATGATGCCCCTCATGAGGCGCTGGTACGCAGCAGCCACGCTCGGCAAGCCGTAGGGCATGCAAACATAGCTGTGGGGTGGACCTCCGCAACGCCCCACTTGTGAGGGCCAGAGGCGCTTTGTCGTGGCGACTTGATTGAGCCCTGGTACGTCGATGCAGACACGCAGCCCACCATCCTCGCCTGAATGGGGAGCCACAGCCGGTAAGCGGCAGCAACCTCTCATGATTCTCGACTCCTGTAGTTCTTGAATGGCCTGGTTAACGAACTCCTGCTGGTCTGACTCTGCTTGCTTCGCTCCTTCTTGAGGGAAACGTGCGTCGAAGCACGCCTCCATGTGGTGCCCAAGCGCCTCCCTCGTGAACCTGGCTAGGTCGGTGGCCCTCAAGGTGAGAGCCCCCGAGCCCTGCCTGAGGAGGGCGCTGGGCGCGCTTTCCTATGCGATGGAAGGAGGGTCCCCCTGGACAGGCACAGGCCCTGAGGGGCCTTCCTCCTGAGGGGCAGAGCCTGATGACGTCTTCTTCTTCTTGGGTGTGGTCTCGGGAAGCCTCCTGCTCCCGCGATCTGGGTCTTCTAGCGACGCGGCCTGAAAGGCTCGCTCCAGGGAACACACTGCATCCCTCTCTTCACATGGCACCGTGATGACGCCGCCACTCCCTGGCATCTTGAGGACATTGTAGCCGTGGTGAGTTACAGCCATGAACTTGGCCAGCGCTGGGTACCCAAGGATGGCGTTGTACGGCAGGCGGATGTGAGCGACGTCAAAGTCGATGAGCTCGGTGCGGTAGTTGCTGCGGTCCCCGAAGGTGACAGGGAGGCGGACCTGCCCGATCAGGATTGTGGAACCGTCGGTGACTCCGAAGAAAGGCTTGGTTGGCTGAAGCTGGTCATAGGGCACTTGGAGGTTGTTGAATGTTTCCACGGACAGGACGTTGAGCCCTGCTCCACCATCGATGAGGGTCCTGGTGACCAGTACGTTGCTGATGACTGGGGAGCAAAGCATCGGGAGGACCCCGGCTGTGGCCGCGCACTTGAGCTGGTCTGCTGAGCTGAACGTAATGGCGCACGCCGACCACTTGAGGGGGCGCGTTCCTTCGACCTTGGGGAGGACTGCATTGACTTCACGGGCAAACTGCTTGAAGATGCGTTGGGAGGCTAGGGCTTGAGCTCCGCCTAAGATGCAGGCGATTGCGCGCGGCTCTTGGAAGCCCCCAGCCCCCTCGTCTTGATGGCGGTCTTCGTTCCTCCTTGGCTGAGGCGGCAGTGGAGGGAGGACTGCGTTGCCATGAGGGCGGTCCTCACGTGGCTGATCCCTCCAGTCCCCCTCGCGAGGCAGGTCCCGCCAGCGGTCCTCGCGAGGTTGGTCGCGCCACCCCTGGCGCGGGCCGCGATCTTCCCAGCGTCCCGGGTTTCTTCCTCCTCCTCGGCCGTAGCCCCGGTCGGCGCGGTCAGGGCGACGGCCGATCCTTCCTTCTCTCACTGCGCGGAGTTCTTGACATTCATTGGTGTTGTGGGTGTGGAGGTCGTGGTACACACAGTACCGGCTGCCCCTGGAGGATTCGGGCAGATCTTTGCCCCGCTTGGTGTCCGGTTCTGCCGCGAGTACGGCAGCCCCCTTGCGCTTCACGTCCTTGGCCTTGGGCTTCTTCTCTTCTGGATCTGCGGCGGGCAGCTCGAGGAGGGAGAGATGTCCCTCCTCAGCCCTGGCGCACTTGGTCGCCAAGTTGAACAGCTCCAGGGAGGTGCAGAGGTCTTCGTGCATCGCCAGCTCCTCCTTCATCTTGACGTCGCGCACGCCATCGGAGAAGGCTGAGATGATGGCTTCCTCGGACACCTTGGGGATCTTGAGGCGCGCACTGTTGAAGCGCTGGATGTACTTTTGCAGGGTCTCCCCAGGTTGCTGCTTGATGCGGCGCATGTCGCTCACGGCCGGCGGCCGGTCGCGAGTACCTTGGAAGTTGGCGATGAAGCGGGTGCGCATCTGCTCCCAGGAGGAGATCGTGCCTGGAGCCAGATTCAGGAGCCAGGAGCGAGCTCCTTCCTTCAGCGCCATGGGGAACCAGTTCGCCATGACCTTTTCATCCCTGCTAGCAGCTTCGATGCCCAGCTCGTAGAGCTGGAGGAACTCTGCGGGATCGGTCGTGCCGTCGTAGCGAGGAGGCAGGTCCGGCTTGAACTTGCCGGGCCACGCGACGTTACGCAGCTCGGTGGTGTAGGCGCGGCAGCCTGCGGTGGCCACGGGAGGCTTTGGTTGAGGGAGAGCTTGGCCTTGCGGGCCTCCTTGCGCTGCAGCTGGGAGCAGCGCGGGGTCTTGACGTGCCGGAGCTGGAGCAGGGTCGCGGCGAGCCGGAGCAGGGAGCGCCCGGGCAGCCTCTTGCGGTCGAGGGACTTCTTGGCAGCTCCGTTCTTGCTGGGCTGGCGCCTGACGGAGCGGGTTCCACCCAGGGGCCATGCGCCTTGGAGCCATGGCGTCTTCTTGGAGTGGAGGTGGCTGGTACGCCCTCGGAGCTTCATTGCCCGTGCGGGGCGGGAGGCGGCGCAGCGGAGCGGACGGTAAAGGAGAGCCCCCTGCGACGCGGACGAGCTCGGCGACGCGGTCGAGCCACTCCTTGTAGACGTCGTCGATGGGACGGTAGCGCAGGAGCTCGTTTGCCGCGATGAGTGCAGCTCGAGCCTCCAAGGGCGCACGGAGCGCGTGGGACGAAGAGCCAGCTGGCGTGAGCGACGGAGTAGCGGTGCGGCCGTCTCGCCGCACGGACGGGTGCTGAGACGACGCTTGTTGCTCGTTCCCCGCCGGGCCGGTGGCGGCGTTGACGGCGGGCGACGGGGAACGACGAGGACGCCCGCCGACGGGAGCTGTCTGGGCGACGTGGGAAGCGATGGCGGCCCGGCGCTCGGTGCGGGCCCGACGAGCGTCAGACATGGATGCGACGGTTGGAGGAGAACAGAGCGGTGGAAGACGGATTCCGGCGCACCCCTACCTGGCGCGCCAAATGTCGGATCGTGGGTTCCGGCAGACCCTTAAGGTTCGAACTCTGGGGTGCGCGCAGAGATTCTTCCCTCTGCCTCTCCGTCTCGCAAGGATCTAAACTACCAAAAGAACAACACAAAAGACACAGAGTTTATACTGGTTCGGGCCACCGGTGTGGTGTAATACCCTACTCCAGTGTGGTGAGGTGGATTGCCTCTTGGGCTGATGATGATGAACAGTACAAGGGAGAACAGCCTCGTGAGGGCGTGTTCTAGCTGGGACGATGAACCGCTAGGGGAGTTCAGCCGCCCTTCTCTCTCTCTTTCTCTTTGCTCGGATTCTGGATACCAGATGCCTCTTCCCTGGGGGTGGCTAGTCCTATTTATAGGCAAAGGCCTTGGGCCTCTTCCCAAATATTGAGAGGGAAGGGCACCAACAATTGGCCAATTCGAAGGGGAACATACAGTACAGTTATCCTGACCAAAGTTGGTCCTCGCCTGCCAAAGGCCCTGTGGTGACGCCGTTCTGGGCTCCACGATGAGCTCATTCCCACCGTTGGACTGGTCTTGGTCTTGTTGCACCGAAATGGATGCCTTTGCTTGATCCTCTCGCCTGTGCTTGCCCCCTTTGCACCAAAGAGGAAAGGGGAGGACACTGTGCGGTCTGGCGCCCGCCTGGCACCCTTGGTCGTCATGGCTTGCGTCATGGGCACCCCGCGAGGTACCCTGCCTTGATCTCTCCGCCTCCTCATGAGCCAGCCTGAGGAGGCCGCGCCTGAGGAAGCGCTGCGTCGTCCTCCCCGCGAGGCTTGGCCCCTCGCGAGGGTCTTGAATCTTGCGTTGATGAAGGTGGGCCGTATTGGGCCTCCATTCGAGCCACGCCGCGGGCCGCAGGCAGGCAAGTCTGGGGACCCCCGTTCCCAGAACGCCGACACCAGTAGTGTGTCCCGGCCGCTTTCCATCAGCCTGCACTGTAGCAACTCCCTTGCCACGGTGAGCGCTGCCCGCATGTTTGCTTGCTGCGGCGCTGTTGCTGCGGCATGGCTCGCTGCTCTTGCGGCGGCCGTACCTGCCGTGGGGCGAGGGTGGACGACGCCTGGCCGCGCTGCCCGTGCCCGGCGGAATTTGGCGGCGCCCGTGCCGCCTGGAGTGCGGGGTCGAGACCTTCATGGGCAGGCAGCGCTGCCCAGCGGTCGGAGCCGGCCCTTGAGTCGCCGGACGTCGTGGCTGGGGAGCGTCGACGAGCTGACTAGTGGAGGAGGAGCTCCAGCGCACCCCTACCTAGCGCGCCAAATGTCAGATGTGGGGTTCCGGCAAACCCTTAAGGTTCGAACACTATGGTGCACGCAAAGTCTTTCCCTCCAACCGATATACGCCCTAGCTCGCTAAGATCTCGCGGACGGACTCGCAACACAGAAAGACACGAGGTTTATACTGGTTCGGTCCACCGTTGTGGTGTAATACCCTACTCCAGTGTGGTGGTGCTGGATTGCCTCTTGGGCTAATGATGAACAGTACAAGGGAAGAACAACCTCCTGAGGTTGAGGTGTTCTTGTGAGTAGGCTCTCGATCGGGTTGGATCAAGCTAAGATGAGATGCCTTTACTATGGTGGCTAACTCTACTTATATAGGCCCTGGTCCTCTTCCCAAATATCGAGCGGGAAGGGAGCCAACAACGGCGGGCAAATTTGAAGGGGGGAAGCTAGTACAAGCTATCCTGACAAAAGCGCTCTTCACCTGCGAAAAGCTCTGGTGGTGACGCCGTCCTGGGCTCCACGATGACCTCCGTCTTGCCGTCCTCCTGGTCTTGGTCTCGTTGCACCAATATAGCAACCTTTGCCTGATGCCTTGGTACTCTTCGCCTGCGCTGGCCTCCTTAGCACCAAAGATTAAATAAGGACCCTGCGCGCGCTGGCGCCCGCCTGGTGTCGTGCGTCATGGCTCACGTCACGAGGGCCTCGTGAGGTTTGCCCCACCTTGATATCTCTGCTCCTCGCGAGCCTACCTGACAAGGCCACTCCAGAGGAGGTCTTGCATCGTCCGCCTCGCGAGGCTTGGACCCTTGCGAGGGTCTTGGATGCCTTGTTGCTGAAGATGGGTCGTACGGCCTGCTGGCTTAGCCACGCCGTGGGCCGCAGGCAGGCAAGTCTGGGGACCCCGTTCCCAGAATGCCGACAAAGATCTTTATCGGTCGAACCGTTATAACAACATACGTTATTCCCTTTGTCCATCGGTATGTTACTTGCCCAAGATTCGATCATCGGTATCTACATACCTAGTTCAATCTCATTACCAGCAAGTCTCTTTACTCGTTCCGTAATACATCATCTTTGTAACTAACTCATTAGTCACTTTGCTTGCAAGGCTTCTTATGATGTGCATTACCGAGAGGGCCCAGAGATTCCTCTCCGATACTCGGAGTGGCATATCCTAATCTCAATCTATGCCAACCCAACAAATACCTTCAGAGATACCTGTAGAGCATCTTTATAGTCACCCAGTTACGTTGTGACGTTTGATAGCACACAAGGTATTCCTCCGGTATCCGGGAGTTGCATAATCTCATAGTCAAAGGAATACATATTTGACATGAAGAAAACAATAGCAATAAAATTGAACGATCAATATGCTAAGATAACATATGGGTCTTGTCCATCACATCATTCTCCTAATGATGTGATCTCGTTCATCAAATGACAACACATGTCTATGGTTAGGAAACTTAATCATCTTTGATTAACGAGCTAGTCTAGTAGAGGCTTACTAGGGACACGGTGTTTTGTCTATGTATCCACACATGTATCAAGTTTCCGGTTAATACAATTCTAGCATGAATAATAAACATTTATCATGATATAAGGAAATATAAAATAACAACTTTATTATTGCCTCTAGGGCATATTTCCTTCAGTCTCCCACTTGCAGTAGAGTCAATAATCTAGTTCACATCGCCATGTGATTTAACACCAATAGTTCACATCTTTATGTGATTAACACCCATAGTTCACATCGGTATGTGGCCAACACCCAAAGGGTTTACTAGAGTCAATAATCTAGTTCACATCGCTATGTGATTAACACCCAAAGAGTACTAAGGTGTTTTCCGAGATCTGATGAATTATGGATTTATGATCAGCTTATCTATGAATATTATCTGAATCTTCTCTGAATTCTTTTATGCATGATTTGATATCTTTGTAATTCTCTTCGAACTATCGGTTTGGTTTGGCCAACTAGATTGGTTTTTCTTGCAATGGGAGAAGTGCTTAGCTTTGGGTTTAATCTTGCGGTGTCCTTTCCCAGTGACAGTAGGGGCAGCAAGGCACGTATTGTATTGTTGCCATCGAGGATAAAAAGATGGGGTCTTCATCATATTGCTTGAGTTAATCTGCTACATCATGTCATCTTACTTAATGCGCTACTCCGTTCTTTATGAACTTAATACTCTAGATGCATGTTGGATAGCGGTCGATGTGTGGAGTAATAGTAGTAGATGCAGAATCATTTCGGTCTACTTGACACGGACGTGATGCCTATATTCATGATAATTGCCTTAGATATCGTCATAACTTTGCGCTTTTCTATCAATTGCTCGGCAGTAATTTGTTCACCCACGGTATTATTTGCTATCTTGAGAGAAGCCTCTAGTGAAACCTATGGCCCCGGGGTCTATTTTCAATCATATAAGTTTCCGACCAACTATTTTGAAATCTTTTACTTTTCGATCTATAAACGGAAAATACCAAAAATATTTACTTCATCGTTTATCTATCTCTATCAGATCTCACTTTTGCAAGTAACCGTGAAGGGATTGACAACCCCTTTATCGTGTTGGGTGCAAGTTGTTTGATTGTTTGTGCAGGTATTCGGTGATTTGTACGTTGTCTCCTACTGGATTGATACCTTGGTTCTCAAACTAAGGGAAATACTTATCTCTAGTTTGCTGCGTCACCCTTTCCTCTTCAAGGGAAAAATCAACGCAAGCTCAAGAAGTAGCATATGTCTTCCCACTTGGTTTGTATCTTTCCTTGAAGCTTGACGTTGAGAACCTTCTTGAGGACGAAGTCTCCTTTGAGGAAAGCCCGTGGCCTCACCCGAGAGTTGTAGAAGCACGCTTGTAGGCGGCTTGCTTTACCAAAGCTTTGTTGTGAGCAATGTTGGTTAGGTGGAGCTCATCTTGGCAAGTTGTTGTTCATCTCGTGATTTGGAGGCATTATTGCTTTGCGAATACTCCCCATGAGGAAAGAGCAATACCTGAGTTTTGCCAAGAGAGCAACTTTGGCGTCGTAAACAAGGGCAAACTGCATTTGGCCTGTGGAGCGGCCGGTGATAGTTCGCAGGTCCTAGAATACACTGTGTAGCTCATCTGCCCATCTTCCTTTGCGCTTGACATTGTTTATGTGGCTTCGGAGCCCTTAAGGATGAGCCCATTTATTCTTTCAACATGGTTGTTGCTCTTGGGGTAGGCAACGAAGGCGAAGCGCATGGGTCTCAATTTAGTCACAGAATTCCTTAAATGATAGTGTGTGAAATTAGATCCCATAATCCACAGTTTTGTCTTGAGGGACGCTGAAGTAGCATATGATGTTCTTCCAAATTAAGTCTTGCACGGCTTGCGCTTGATAGTGACAAGTGGTTCAACATCCACCTACTTTGGGCTTTCGATTCCCAACCTAAGGTCAAAACTTGGCACTAGGGGGTGACTCTCTTGAGTTTATTCAAGTGGGAGTGGATGTGATACATGCCCATGCAGGGCTATTTACATCATACGGGTCCTTGACGAATGACCAAGGCTATCCTTGAGATGACGAGATGGGAGAATAAAACTAAGTAATCTCGGGCCCCTTAGTCCACTTGCTTCTACTTGGGCTAGGAGGGGGATTCCCTACACTATATGGAGGCCTTCTTCTGGGGATTAGGCTTCTTTTCTCCTTTGCCTCCATCTTTGACTTGTTCTTTTATTTGCTCTTCTTCATTTGACTTGCTCACCACGAAGACTTGCTTGGATTTCTATGGGCTCTATGGACTAATTTGTTTCATTGAGATGTATTTGATTTGAAGGAGAGTTCATAGGCAAATGTATGAAGAAGGTTGTATGGGTTTAGAGTGAATGCCGTCAGCATCAATATGTGCATCAAAATCATTGAGTTCTAGTGATGAAGATCAAGAAGAAGAAAAATAAATGGAGTTCGAGGCATGAAGATTAAGTGTAGCGACCCGACCTCAGACGGTCAAGTCTCTGTGCATAAGTGTAATCCCTGGATCAGTAATGCTAACACACACAGTACTCGAAGGATTTATAACAGAGTAGCAATCACACATTTATTACATCGAATGTCTCCAAAGAGAACTTAATACAATAAATATGGCTTAAGGCCATCTAAATAATATAACAGCGGAAGACTTGGAAGATAAAGTGAGTCCATCAACTCCAACGGCGTAGCTGAGTGCACGACAACGGCCTAGTGAACCTTACTCCTTGTCTGAAAAGTCTGCAACATGATACGTTGCAGCCCAAAAACGGGTCAGCACAGGGAATATGATGGCATAGTAACACAGTAGAGTAATGAACAGAATGAATGCTATCACTACATGCATATATGGCTGGTGGAGGCTGTATGGTTAATATGTTTTGCGAAACGCCAATTTTTTCCTACAACAAATGAATAGATTTTATTTAACTATCATGGTAGTTGAAACATTGAGAATGGTACCCCCATCTCATTCCCAATTAAAAGTAATTAACAACCCAACAGAGTTAATTTAGAGTGATGAGATCCATATGATAATCCAAGAACGAGATACTCAAGATGTCCATAACCGGGGACACAGCTAACCATGATTAGTTTATACACTCTGCAGAGGTTTGCGCACTTTTCCCCACAAGACTCGATCTCCTCCGTTTGATTTCTCGCACTACATGGTGTTTGAGAAACGGATGACCGAGACACAGTCATTCAGAAGCATTAACTCTAACCCCGGGTAGATAGTACCAACCTACATCCCCTACATCTGCTAGCCTACCACTGGAAGAGGTCATGCAACATACTCAACTATGCCAGAGCCCATAATGGCTTGTGGCTGCACACGGAAGTTTCTAGCATGAATAGTCTTATGATCCCTTTGAGCCTGGGTGGCGGACCATAGGAGGATCACACGGTATAACCCCGGGATCTCCTAGGACAACACTGGTATAACCCCAGGTGCCCAAAACCAACAATCCACCCAGATGTGTATTAGGGTTGCCACCTTAATTGAACCATTAATTAAATACTCACATCCGTCATGGATCTCTCAAACCAAACCACGTCTATGAGCATAGCATGGCAATATAAGCATAACGTATAAGTAACTCCCAAGGGTTTGATAATAAAACAAGTAATAGGTTCTACCTCATCAACTACTTCCCAAACCCACAAGTTAATCACATCCTAATCATGCAATGTTTGAAGGTTGAAACTAATGCATAAAAACTGGGTATGAAAAGAATATGATCAATGTGTTACTTGCCTTGCTGACGATCTGCAAATCCTAAAGACTCGTAGTAGCACGCTTCGCACTCTGGGAATTCTATCGCAAACAAACAATAGCATACATAAGCAATCAAGCAGAGATGCATGGGTAAATCTCAAATAAGAAGATCTAACCAGACAGTTCAACTGAAGAACTCTGGTTTGCAAAAAGAATCAAATCAAACGGAGTAACGAAACTCAAACTGCGAAAGAAACAAGATCCGATTACTATTCTAGACTAAAGTCAAATTTTACAGTATCAAAATCTTGTTCAAGTTGGTTAAATAGAAGGAGGGTTTCGAGATGAAGATCTAGGCGCTTGAACCGCCTGATTCCGATAAACGAGCGAAAAGATAAACTAAAACAAAAATCAGGGCAGAAATCGCGATCGAGAAATAATCGTGGAAAACCCTGGAAAAAGAAAAACTGAAGAACAGGCTAACCAACGAACGTTCGCTATCTGTGACTAACGGGTGAACAACGTTCGTTAAAATGAACGCACGGACGAACGTCCACTATTTAACTAAACCGCAGAAAACCGAACCGATCTAAAAAAACGAACGGTTAACCGGAAAAGGAAAAAAAACGATGACGAGCGGCGGCGGCCTCCGGCGGCAGTCCGGCGAGGCGGGGCGGCGGGCTCCGGCGTGGGCGCGGCGGCGGCGGGCTCCGGCGCGGGTGGCGGCATGAGGCGGCGGCAGCGGCGGCTGACGAGGCGGCGGCGACCTAGGGTTTGGGGGCGCGGCACGAGGTGGTCCAGGGCCTCGGGCCTCTGCTTATAAAGCCGGCCGGGTCGGTGTCCCAGGCGGACACGGCACAGTAAGGCGGTTCACTTTTTTTAAAATATTCCGACGCGCAGAAAAACAAAGAAAAGAAATACTAAACGGACTCCAAAAATCCTGAAATAAATTTTCCCCGTCCTCTAAGAATATGCCGAACAAAGTGAACATTTATTTGGACCTCTAGTGCAAATTTGGAAAAACACATATTTTCCTAATTCAAATAAAATAGCAATAAAACCCAAATAAAATATATTTATTTGATTTTAATATTTTTCCTCCAATATTTCATTTATTTTGGAGAAGTCATATTATCTCCTCTCATATATTCTGATATGAAATATTTTTGGAGAGAAAAATTAATTAAAACCAAAATGATCATTGTTTCAATATTTGATAAAATTCAAATATGAAAACGGTGAAATCCCCAACTCTCTTTGAGGGTCCTTGAGTTGCTTAGAATTTTGAGGATCGCGAAACGAAAAGCAATAAAATATGATATGCATGAATGACCTATGTATAACATTCCAAATTGAAAATTTGGGATGTTACAAACCTACCCCCCCCCCTTAAGATGAATCTCGTCCTCGAGATACGGGTTGGCTAGAAAATAGGTGTGGGTGGTCCTTGCGTTGATCATCCTCTCTTTACCAGGTGGCTTCATCCTCGGTATGGTGGCTCCACTGAACTTTGCAAAGCTTGATAACCTTGCTGCGAGTAACTCGGCTGGCAAATTCGAGAATCTTGACTGGTTTCTCCTCATATGTCAAATCACTGTCTAACTGAATTGCTTCCAGGGGCACTTTATCTCTTAGAGGAATATCGACCATCTCTGCACGGCACTTCTTCAACTGGGAAACGTGAAACACATCATGAACTCCCGACAGTCCTTTGGGTAACTCCAACTTGTAGTCAACCTCTCCCATACGATCCAAAACTTGGTATGGTCCTACAAATCTCGGGGCTAACTTTCCCTTAACTCCAAAACGCTTAACTCCTCGCAGAGGCGACACACGAAGATATACTTTGTCTCCGATTTCATAGGCTACCTCCTTGCGTTTTGAATCGGCATAACTCTTCTGCCTGGACTGAGCTACCTTCAGTCTATCTCGGATCAGCGTAACCTTCTCTTCTGACTCTTTAATCAAATCCGGTCCAAACAACTGACTGTCTCCAACTTCATCCCACATCAACGGGGTTCGACATCTTCTTCCATACAGGGCTTCAAACGGTGCCATCTTCAAACTGGCCTGGTAGCTGTTGTTGTATGAGAACTCCGCGTATGGCAAATTATCATCCCAACTAGACCCGTAGTCTAGCGCACAAGCTCTCAACATGTCCTCCAGAATCTGATTAACTCTCTCAGTCTGTCCATCTATCTGCGAATGAAAAGTTGTACTGAACTCTAGCCTGGTACCCAAAGTCTGGTGCAACTGATGCCAAAACTTTGAAGTAAACTGTGTTCCTCTATCTGATACGATGTTCCTCGGAACTTCGTGCAGACATACGATCCTGGTCATATATATCTTGGCCAACTTTGCACTTGTATAAGTGGTTTTCACTGGGATAAAGTGAGCTACTTTGGTCAAGCGGTCCACTACTACCCAGATAGAATCATACCCCGATCGGGTTCTGGGTAATCCGGTTATAAAATACATGCCAAGCTTATCCCACTTCCATTCGGGTATCGGCATAGGCTGCAGTAATCCTGTTGGCTTCTGATGTTCTGCCTTCACTCTTTTTCATACATCACATATGGCTACATACTCGACAATGTCTTTCTTCATACCAATCCACCAGAAACGCTCCTTCAGATTCAAACACATCTTGGTGTTTCCGAGGTGTATCGAGTATGGCGAGTCATGAGCTTCCTGAAGTATCAACTTCCTGATCTCTGCATTATTGGGCACATAAACGCAGTCCTCAAACCATAAGGTGTCATGCTCATCCTCGCGAAAACCTTTGGCTTTTCCTTCGCCCATTCTCTCCTTTATCTCAGCAATCTCCTTGTCATCCTTCTGAGCTTCACAAATCTTTCCCAATAATGTTGACTGAACCTCTAATGCTGCAACAAAACCTTTAGGAACTATCTCCAAACGTAACTCCCTTAGATCCTCCGCTAACTCCTTGGGCATTCCTCCGTTTATGAGGGTATTGACATAACCCTTCCGGCTCAAAGCGTCAGCTATGACATTGGCCTTTCCTGGATGATAGTGCAACTTCATATCATAATCCTTTATAAGCTCCAACCATCTCCTCTGCCTGAGGTTCAGCTCCTTCTGTGTGAAAATGTACTTCAAACTCTTATGATCCGTGTACACATCACAACGGTTTCCAATAAGAAAATGTCTCCAGGTCTTGAGCGCATGCACTACGGCTACTAATTCCAAATCATGTGTGGCATAATTCAACTTGTGCGGTCGAAGTTGTTGTGAGGCATATGAAACAACTCTTCCATCTTCAATTAGTACTCCTCCAAGTCCTGAGCGTGAGGCATCACAATACACTTGAAAATCCTTGCGTATATATGGCAGGATTAGCACTGGGTCTGTCGTCAAACGTTTCTTCAACTCCTGGAAACTTGCTTCGCTTTCTTCAGTCCAATGGAACTTGGTGTCCTTTTTCAACAATGCCGTCATAGGCTTTGCAATCTTGGAAAAATTCTCAATAAATCTCCGGTAGTATCCCACGAGTCCCAGAAAACTGCGGATCTCTCCAACTGAAGTGGGTGCCAACCACTCCGTGACAGACTGAACCTTGGTAGGATCCACTACTATACCCTCTCCTGATATAACATGACCAAGAAATCCAACTTCCTTCAACCAAAACTCACATTTGCTGAACTTGGCATACAATTGATGTTCCTTGAGCTTCTCGAGAACTAAACTCAAATGCTCCTTGTGTTCCTCTTCATTCTTTGGGTATACCAAGATATCATCAATGAACACCACAACAAACTTATCCAAGAACTCCATGAACACCTTGTTCATCATACTCATGAAATAGGCAGGGGCATTAGTCAATCGAATGACATAACCGTATACTCATATAACCCATACCTCGTGGTAAAAGTTGTCTTAGGTATATCCTTTTCTCGAATCTTCAGTTGATGGTATCCTGATCGCAAATCGATCTTCGAAAACACTTTAGCTCCTTGCAGCTGGTCAAACAAATCATTGATCATTGGCAGTGGATACTTGTTCTTGATCGTCACTTCATTCAACGCACGATAGTCAACAACCATCCTTAATGATCCATCTTTCTTCTCGACCAAGAGCGGGCTCCCCATGGTGATGAACTTCGTCGAATGTAACCTTTCTCCAATAACTCCTTAATCTGCTTCTTGGTCTCTTCCAGATCATTCGCGGGCATCCGGTATGGTCTCTTCGATATCGGTCCGGTGCCTGGCAACAACTATATTAAAAACTCGATGTCTTGATCTGGCGGCATGCCTGGTAACTCCTCTGGAAATACATCTGGGTAATCCTTCACAACAGGCACTTCCTCCTGAACAACTCCCGTGAGAGAATTTACTTGAGTCCTCCTAGGCGCATGCCTAGATACATACTTAATCCTTTTTCCCTCTGGGGTAGTGAGTAGAATTGACCTACTAGCACAATAAATGCTTCCTCCATACTTCGATAGCCAATCCATTCCCAGTATCACATCCAATCCTTGTGACTCCAAAATTATGAGGTCGGAGGGGAAAACATGGTTGCCAATGGTTAAGGGTAACCGGTCGCACCATCGGCTGGCCATATACTCTACACCGGGTGAGCTCACTAGCAAGGGTGTCCTAAGGGCTAAGGTGGGTAACTTAAACTTGTCCACAAATCCCCTTGAAATGTATGAGTGCGATGCACCAGTATCAAATAAAACAAGGGCGGTAAATGACTTAACCAAAAACTTACCGATAACTGCATCAGGCTGCTCTTCGACCTCCTCCATGTACACGTGGTTCACTTGTCCTCTGTTTAAAGGGTTGGGCTTCTTCCCAGCGCTTCCATTGCCATTTCCGTTCTTCAATTCCGGACAATCAATGGCATAGTGCCCGGTCTTCCCGCACTTGAAACAGGTAACATGACTCTGGTCCTTCTTGGCGGGTGTGGCTGGGTTAGAGCGGTTCTGATTGCTGCTTGCTCCATTCCCATTCCCATTCTTTGGGCCATTGTGGTTATGAGAACTTCCTCCATTATGGGTGTGGCCCCCATGGTCATGGGTAAATCCTCCCAAGTTCGAGGTAAAACGAGGCTTCTGCGATGCTCTTGAATTGTACTTCCCTTGCCCATACTTCCTCTTGCGGCTCTCAATCTGCTGCTGCTTCCCTTCAATCATAAGAGCCTTATCTACCAGCTCCTGGTAGTTGTTGAATGTTGCCACCATCAACTGCATACTCATCTCATCATTCAGCCCTTCCATAAACTTCTCCTGTTTCGCGGCATTTGTGGCCACATCATCTGGGGCATAACGAGATAGCTTACTAAACTCATCTACGTACTGAGCCACAATACGATTTCCCTGGCGTAAGTTACAAAACTCATGCTTCTTCATGCTCATAGCTCCAGTAGAGACATGGGTTGTGCGGAATGCTTGCTGAAACTGATCCCAAGTGACATTGGCTATAGGGAAAGTGGTTGTGTAATTCTCCCACCATGAGGCTGCTGGTCCATCCAATTGATGTGCGGCAAAACGCACCTTCTCAACATCTGTGCAACCTGCGGTGGTCAACTCCCTTCCAATCCTGTGTAGCCAGTCATCCGCAACTATTGGCTCGGTGCTACTGGAAAACACCGGCGGCTGCAACCTCAGAAAATGGGCTAGGTTGTCAACTGGAGGTGGTGGCGGTGGGTTGTTGTTGTTGTTGTTGTTGCCTTGGTTCTGAACTAACAACTGCATCAAGGCATTCTGCTACTGGATCAACTGAGTGAGCTCCGGTGGGAAGACAAATCCGGAATCACGTCTCGGAGGCATCTGATGGGTTTAGAGGGAAGAGATTAGAATAGAATGCGGTCTAGTGAGAAAGCACTACCCGTATGCACATGAGACAAACACAGTCATATCATATCACTCAATTAATCAAGCAAGGGCATACAATCGATCTAACTATCGTTACAGTGCTCAGACTATACTATATACATGGGGGAATACTACTTGATCATATGGTGGTCTACTAGAAATTTTGTTCGGTGGAAGACTCCATGATATCTGCTCCAGCTTCGTCTTCATAGTCATCATCACTATTGTCGGGGTCGGAGTCAGTGTCTTCGATGATGATGTAGTTCTCCGGACAAGTGGAATCGTCATCTTCTCCTCTTAGCACGAAATCTCCCATGAACACTCTGGTCTTCTTTATTAGGTCGTCATTCTTCTCCACGAGTATCATCATTTCCTCCTCATATCCATCGCGTGTAGACTTGAGTTCCTCTTCTAGCTCGGTGATCCTAGTCATTGCCTTCTTCAAATCTAACATGCTTGAGCACATCTGGTTCTCCTGACGTTGAATGTGCTGGTTTAACTCCTGGATGAACGCGGCAATGGACATGTCCTTCCTGGTGCTGATCATCTCCCATTGCTCATCTCGGCGCCCACATATCTGGTAAATAGTGTCCTTCAGCTCCTGCTTGTTGACTTCTCCAATACGTCCCATAGTAATGTGGGCTGCCATGCTTTTGCCTAAACTCCAGGTTGGTGCATCAAAAGAAAACTCTATGGGCTCCGTAACTGGCGTGAATGTCCTTCCTGGAACTTCAACTCGAATCATCCATCGCTCCTCTTCTGGTAGAGTGGCGGTGTAGGTCCCGGTGAAGCCTTGTATTCCGATGTTCAGGTACCTAGTGACTTCCTTCAAGTGTCGTCCAAAGGGTGTGTCTTCATCCGGTTGTGCAAACTTGTTCCTCGAGTCTGCCATCCTAAAGAGTAGAAAATGGAGAGAAGTCAGAAATGAGTAGAGAAGAGTGACCTATGGCATTTCTTAGTGGTCGTGTCCTACATTCAACCTGGCTCTGGTACCATCTTGTAGCGACCCGACCTCAGACGGCCAAGTCTCTATGCATAAGTGTCATCCCTGGATCGGTAATGCTGACACACACAGTACTCAAAGGATTTATAACAGAGTAGCAATCACACACTTATTACATCGAATGTCTCCAAAGAGAACTTAATACAATAAATATGGCTTAAGGCGATCTAAATAATATAACAGCAGAAGACTTGGAAGATAAAGTGAGTCCATAAACTCCAACGGCATAGCTGAGTGCACGACAACGGCCTAGCGAACCTTACTCCTCGTCTGAAAAGTCTGCAACATGATACGTTGCAGCCCGAAAACGGGTCAGCACATGGAATATGCTAGCATAGTAACTGTCGGATTTCGGGTTCCGGCAGACCCTTAAGGTTCGAACTCTGGGGTGCGCACGAAGATCTTTCCCCTACCGACTCGCGCTTCTATGGCTCGCAAGAAATCTAGGCCGGAAAGAAGAACACACAAGGGACACGAGGTTTATACTTGTTCGGGCCACCGATGTGGTGTAATACCCTACTCCAGTGTGTGGTGTAGTGGGTTGCCTCAGGGGCTGATGATGAACAATACAGGGGAAGAACGGCCTCGCGAGAGGTGTTCTTGAGCTGGTGCGGTGTGTTCTGCTTTGTCTGGCTCTCTCTTCTCCTGATCCCTATGGTGGCTAGTTCTATTTATAGAGGCCCTGGTCCTCTCCCCAAATAATGAGCGGGAAGGGTGCCAACAATTGGCCATTTTGAAGGGGAACATCCAGTACAAGTTATCCTGACCAAAGGTGGTCTTCGGCTGCCAAAAGCACTGGTGATGACGCCGTCTTGGGCTCCACGGTGATCTCCGTCCTTCCGCTCTGCTGGTCTTGGTCTCGATGCACCGGAATGGTAACCTTTGCCCGATGCCTTGGCCTGTGCTTGCTCCCTTTGCACCAAAGGGGAAACAAGGACACTGCGCAGGCCGGCGCCCACCTGATCTCGATCGTCATGGCTTGCGTCACGGGCTCCTCGCGAGGTGCCCCTGCCTTGATCTCTTCGCCTCCTCGCGAGCCTGCCTGATGAGGCTGCTCCGGAGGAAGCTCCCTATCGTCCGCCCCGCAAGGCTTGGCCCCTTGCAAGGGTCTTGAGCTTGAGCCGATGAAACTGGGCCGCGCTGGGCCCCCACTCAAGCCACGCCGCAGGCTGCAGGCAGGCAAGTCTGGGGACCCCCGTTCCCAGGACGCTGACAGTAGCCCCCGGGCCCAAGGCGCGTCCGGGCTTGGCTTAGCAGAGAAGCGAAGGGGCAAGCGCGGAGCGCCGCGGGCCCCAATAGCCTGCGGCCTTGGGCGCCGCGTGGCGATTGATTGGACGTGGGTGTCTGTGCTTCCCCACGATGCCTCAGCAACTACCCGACTTGACAAGTCCCTGCATGCAAAGAAATGGGTCATGATTACCTACGATCGTGGTGGCCGGCGGTTGGCCTTCTCCGGCTATAAGTACGGAACTGCGTGAGCCTCGTTAGCCCATCCCTTCCTGCTACTCCTTTTCTTCTTCTTCCTCGTCCTTGCTTCTCCTTACGCCAATGGCTCCAATCCGCCGATTTTCTGCAGAAGAGAAGGGAAAGGCCCCCCGAGAGGGTCCTGACCCGCTTCCGCCGAAGAAACGGCTAGTCCTCCGCCACCGAGATGAGGGTGCTTTGCAGGAGGCATCGAGGCCCTGGTACGAGCGGCCGCCGCCTGGGTTTCCGCTGCCCTTGTACGCCCGAATCGAGGGCCCTGGGGAAGAAGGCGTCGAGCGACACCGACGGTGCCGCCGACGCCGGCGAGTCACGGCGGTGCGCGTCGTCCCTCCTGGAGTCCGTGCCGTGGGCTCCTCTTGCGAGCTCGTGCTTCACGCCGTCATGCCTCCATGCTCTTGGATCCGCCTTCCTCCCTCCTTCGCCTTTGAGATGCCGCTGAGCGGGTCTCTGGAGCTCTGGCTGCAGCACGCCGACTGCAGCACCCTTGGACCGAAGCGGAGGTCACAGTCGTCGCTCCGGGAAAGGTCTACATGACCCGGGGCTGGGATGAGATCGCCCGGGTCAGCCGGACAGAGGGTGCCCTCGTGATTCATATTGAATATGATGGCGCCTCCTTGATGTTCATCAAGGTCTTCGATGTAGAAGGACGTCGGCTGGAGTGCTCCCCCAAGGAAGGCAGCCGGGGCATCGGATTGGCGAGGACCTGGCCTACCCATCGGCCCTCCAGCAGCTCCTCAGGCAGCAGCGGAGGAGCTGGGGAATCCGGCGGCTCCCCCGAGCTTCTCGCGACTCCGGAGACGAGCGACGACAGCTACGAGCCCCCGAGCTCGCGCCGTTCTCGGAGTAGGGCAACTGCATCGGGCCACCGACGCCACTGATCTGGGTGGGGTTGGCACCGGCGCCGGGCAGTCCACTGTTGATGATGGCGTCCCCTGCGGAGGTGCGCTCAATTAGCGTTCCTTAGGATTAGCACCTTTTGTTCCCTGCGAGGAATCGAAGCAACACCCCGCGGGGGTATGTAAGGCGCATGCCATGTCTTTTGTGAACATTATATCCTTAATATGAATCGATGCGAGATGCTTGTTCTGTCCCGGCTCGGCTCCCCCTTTCTATCCTCACGAGGACTTGGCGCTCTATGCTGACAGGTCCCAGTCCCCAGGCAGGCTTCAGCCGTCGCTGTATGCCAGGTCACGATGCCATGGTCAAGGCCAGGAGGTGAGCGGACCGAGATCCGGTAAGAGCCCCCGAGTCGTGATGCTCGGGAGGTCCCCTTTAGCGCTCGAGCAGCTCCCGCTGGGCGAGAAAGGAAGGCAACGTCGTCGTGACAGAGCCGCACTAGGCGAGAGCTTGGCGTTGCCTTGGTCCAGCTCCTATAGGGCGTGACTTATCTTCTGAGTTTGGAGTAGTTCTTCGACGAGGCGCCTGGCCCGAGTGGCGGCAGCCGAGGTGTTGCTGGGTTAAGTCCTCGCGAGCTTCTTCCCACTCCCCCACACTTTCCTTAATGCTCTACGTCCTCAGGTCCCGGCCCTCGAGCGAGCTCAGCCGCCGCTGGTATGACAGGTCGCGATGCCGTGGGTCAAGGCCAGGGGGTGAGGGCTGGAGAGCCAGTAGGAGCCCATGAGTCATGATGCTCAGGTACCGCCCTTTTAACGTGCAAGCGGTCCGTGCCGGAGAGGGGGGAGATAGCCCGCGACGTCCCAACGTTGCTCCTGGAGTGGGTCCTGCATACCAATCATGAGGAGAGACAAGACCTGTCGTTATGGTTGCCAGCCAACCATTGGTCGCTCCGAGGGAGTGATTGGGGCACTGAGGGCCTGGTGAGGTGGCGCCTTGCGGGGCTGCCGCTGCCAGAGCCCGACCACTCAGATTTATCGGCGTTGCAGGGACGGACCCGTACGCAAATGCCGTGCCAGGGCGAGCGGCTCCATAGGTAGGCGTCAATCGAGCAGGCGATTAGGTCAGGCATGTTAAGCACAAAGGAGCAAATTCATTTCAGGTAGATGGGGGAAAAGCAAACGTCGTTAGGCCAGGCCCGAGCAGCTTGGGATGATGCAGCCCGGGGGGAGCCCCCAAAAAGGTAGGCAAAGAGCATAAGCAAAACGGATACATGCCGCAGGGACGGACCCACGCGACCTGGGAATGACGCGGCCCTGTGGGTGCTCCCAACTGAAAATGGAACTTTGAAAGATGTCACCTGATGCCGTTGGAGATGAAGTGATGCCGAAGAAGCGGGCGGCGCGCGATGAAGACGTCGACCCTCGTGAGCCCCCAGGCCCAGGAGCCTCGGGAGGCTCCGGGGGCACAGGTGGGTCTTCGAGGGCCATCTCCATCTTCGCCAGGACCGCACAATGCCTGACCTCCTGAGCCTCCAGAATGCTCCTCAGCAGGCGCTGATGAGCGGCGACCGCGTTCGGCAGGCCGAAAGGCATGCGAACGTAGCTGTGAGGTGGACCCTCGCAACGCCCCGCGCGCGAAGGCCAGAGGTGCTCCTAAGATGCGGCTCGATTGAGCCCTGGCACGTCGATGCAGATGCGCAGCCCACCATCCTCGCCTGGATGTGGGGCTACGGCGGGCAAGCGGCGGCTGTCGCGCATGACTCTCGACTCCTGTAGCTCCTGGGTGTTTCTTGCGATGAACTCCTGAGGGTTTGGTCCTCCTTGCCTCGTACCTTCCTGAGGGAAATGTGCCTGGAAGCACCCCTCCAAGTGGTGCCCGAGCGCCTCCCTCGTGACCTTGGCAAAGTCGGTGGCTCTCCAAGAAAGAGCTCCCGAGCCCTGCCTGAGGAGGGCACCGGGCGCGCCTTCCTATGCGACAGAGGGTGGCGCTCCCTGAACGGGCGCAAATCCTGATGCAACGCCTCCGGAGGTGCCTGCCTCCTTACGGCTTGGGCCAGGCGAAGCCTTCTTCTTCATAGGGGTCGTCTCAGGAAGTCTTCCGCTCCTATGATCTGGGTCTTCGATTGCTGCGGCTTGGAAGGCACACTCAAGTGAACACACCGCATCCCTTTCCTCATAGGGTATTGTGATGACTCCACCGCTTCCTGGCATCTTGAGGACATTGTAGCCATGGTGAGTCACTGTCATGAACTTGGCTAGGGTTGGGTACCCGAGGATGTCGTTGTATGGCAGGCGAATGTGGGCGACGTCGAAGTCGATGAGCTCGGTGCGGTAGTTGTTGCACTGCCCGAAGGTGACTGGAAGGCGAACCTGCCCTATCGGAACAGTGGAACCATCAGTGACTCCTGAGAAAGGCTTGGTCGGCTGAAGCTGATCATACGACACTTGGAGATGGTCGAACGTCTCGACGGACATGACGTTGAGTCCTGCTCCACCATCGACGAGGGTCCTGGTGACCTGCACATTGCTGATGACTGGAGAGCAAAGTATCGGGAGGACTCCATCCGTTCCCACGCACTTGAGCTGATCCGCTGAGCTGAACGTGATAGCGCACGCAGACCACCTGAGAGGGCGCGTGACCTCAAGCTTGGGGAGGACTGCACTCACCTCGCGAGCAAACTGCTTAAAGATGCGCTGTGAGGCTAGGGCCTGGGCGCCACCCAAGATGCAAGCGATTGCGCGCGGCTCCTGGAAGCCCCCAGCCCTCTCGTCTTGATGTTGGTCTTCGTTCCTCCTTGGCGGTGGCGGTAAAGGAGGGAGGCCTGCGTTGCCGTGCGGGCGATCCTCACGAGGTTGATCCCTCCAGCCTCCCTCGCGAGGCTAGTCCTGCCAGCGATCCTCGCGAGGTCGGTCACGCCACCCTTTACGAGGGCCACGGTCTTCCCATCGTCCTCCACCTCTTCCTCCTCCTCGGCCATAGCCCCTGTCGTTGCGCTCGGGGCGTCGGCCGAAACGCCCATCTCGCACGGCCCTGAGCTCTTGGCATTCATTGGTGTTGTGGGTGTGGAGGTCGTGGTACACACAGTATCGGCTGCCCTTGGATGTCTCAGGTTAATCCCTGCCTCGCTTGGTGTCTGGTTCCGCTGCGAGCACGACAACTCCCTTACGCTTCACATCCTTGGCCTTGGGCTTTTTCTCTTCTGGGTCTGCAGCCGGGAGCTCGAGGAGGGAGAGGCGCCCTTCCTCAGCCCTGGCGCACTTGGTCGCCAAGTTGAATAGCTCCAGGGACGTGCACAGGTCTTCATGGATTGCTAGCTCCTCCTTCATCTTGATGTCGCGCACGCCATCGGAGAAGGCGGAGATAATGGCTTCCTCAGTCACCCTGGGGATCTTGAGGCGAGCGTTGTTGAAGCGCTAGATGTATTTCTGCAGGGTTTCCCCTGGCTGCTGCTTGATGCGGCGCAGGTCGCTCATGGTCGGGGGCCGGTCGCGAGTGCCCTGGAAGTTGGCGATGAAGCAAGTGCGCATCTCGTCCCAGGAGGAGATCGTGCTAGGAGCCAGGTTCAGGAGCCAGGTGCGGGCGCCGTCCTTGAGCGCCATAGGAAACCAGTTCGCCATGACCTTTTCGTCTCCGTTGGCGGCTTCGATGCCCAGCTCGTAGAGCTGTAGGAATTCCACGGGGTCCGTCGTGCCATCGTAGCGGGGGGGGATGGGCAGATCAGGCTTGAACTTGCCTGGCCATGCGACGCCGCGTAGCTCGGGGGTGAAGGCGCGGCAGCCTACTGTGGCCACCGGCGCCCTTTGCTGGTCCTAGGCTTGCTCCTGGGGTTACCACGCGCCGCCGCTTGGAGCAGCGCGGGGTCTTGGCGTAGAGGCGCAGGGACGCGATCTTGGCGCGCCGGTGCTGGGAGGGCGCGAGTACCTTCTTGGGGACGAGGGATCTCTTGGTAGCTCCTTTCTTGCCGTGCAGGCGCCGGACATGGAGGGTCTCGCCCTGGGCTGCGCGCCTTGGAGCGAGGGCGCCTTCTTGGGGAGGAGGTGGCGGAGGCACCTCGTGATCCTCGCCCCCTGTGCAGAATGGAGGGCGAGGCAGCGAGAGGGACGGCAAGGGAGATCCCCCTGCGGCGCTGACGAGCTCGGTGATGCGGGCGAGCCAGTCCTCGTAGAGGTCGTCGACGGGGCGGTAGTGTAGGAGCTCTCTTGCCAGGAGCAGCGCGGCGTGCGCGTCCGTGGAGGCGCGACGGGCGTGGGACGATGAACCGGCTGGAGTCAACGACGGGGTGGCGGTGCGGCCCTCTCGCCGCACCGAAGGATGCAGGGACGAGGCCTGCTGCTCGTTCCCCGCTGGGCCGGTGGCGGCGTTGGTGGCAGGCGACGGGGAACGACGGGGGCGTCCACCGACGGGCGCCGTCTGGGCGACGCAGGTGGCGAGAGCAGCCCGGCGCTTGGCGCGAGCCCGACGAGCGTCAACCATGGACACGACGGAAGATCACACGCGAACAGCGGAAGAAAGATCCCGGCGCACCCCTACCTGGAGCACCAAATGTCGGATTTCGGGTTCCGGCAGACCCTTAAGGTTCGAACTCTGGGGTGCGCACGAAGATCTTTCCCCTACCGACTCGCGCTTCTATGGCTCGCAAGAAATCTAGGCCGGAAAGAAGAACACACAAGGGACACGAGGTTTATACTGGTTCGGGCCACCGATGTGGTGTAATACCCTACTCCAGTGTGTGGTGTAGTGGATTGCCTCAGGGGCTGATGATGAACAATACAGGGGAAGAACGGCCTCGCGAGAGGTGTTCTTGAGCTGGTGCGGTGTGTTCTGCTTTGTCTAGCTCTCTCTTCTCCTGATCCCTATGGTGGCTAGTCCTATTTATAGAGGCCCTGGTCCTCTCCCCAAATAATGAGCGGGAAGGGCGCCAACAATTGGCCATTTTGAAGGGGAACATCCAGTACAAGTTATCCTGACCAAAGGTGGTCTTCGGCTGCCAAAAGCACTGGTGATGACGCCGTCTTGGGCTCCACGATGACCTCCGTCCTGCCGCTCTGCTGGTCTTGGTCTCATTGCACCGGAATGGTAACCTTTGCCCGATGCCTTGGCCTGTGCTTGCTCCCTTTGCACCGAAGGGGAAACAAGGACACTGCACAGGCCGGCGCCCGCCTGGCGCGTGCCTGATCTTGATCGTCATGGCTTGCATCACGGGCTCCTCACGAGGTGCCCCTGCCTTGATCTCTCCGCCTCCTCACGAGCCTGCCTGATGAGGCTGCTCCGGAGGAAGCTTCCTGTCGTTCGCCCCGCAAGGCTTGGCCCCTCGCGAGGGTCTTGAGCTTGAGCCGATGAAACTGGGCCGCGCTGGACCCCCACTCGAGCCACGCCGCAGGCCGCAGGCAGGCAAGTCTGGGGACCCCCGTTCCCAGAACGCCGACAGTAACACAGTAGAGTAATGAACAGAATGAATGCTATCACTACATGCATATATGGCTGGTGGAGGCTGTATGGTTAATATGTTTTGCAAAAAGCCAATTTTTTCCTACAACAAAGGAATAGATTTTATTTAACTATCATGGTAGTTGAAACATTGAGAATGGTACCCCCATCTCATTCCCAATTAAAAGTAATTAACTACCCAACAGAGTTAATTTAGAGTGATGAGATCCATATGATGATCCAAGAACGAGATACTCAATATGTCCATAACCGGGGACACGGCTAACCATGATTAGTTTATACACTCTGCAGAGGTTTGCGTACTTTTCCCCACAAGACTCGATCTCCTCCGTTTAATTTCTCGCACTACATGGTGTTTGAGAAACGGATGACCAAGAGGTCATGCAACATACTCAACTATGCCAGAGCCCATAATGGCTTGTGGCTGCACACAGAAGTTTCTAGCATGAATAGTCTTATGATCCCTTTGAGCCTGGGTGACGGACCGTAGGAGGATCACACGGTATAACCCCGGGATCTCCTAGGACAACACTGGTATAACCCTAGGTGCCCAAAACCAACAATCCACCCAGATGTGTATTAGGGTTGCCACCTTAATTGAACCATTAATTAAATACTCACATCTGTCATGGATCTCTCAAACCAAACCATGTCTACGAGCATAGCATGGCAATATAAGCATAACGTATAAGTAACTCCCAAGGGTTTGATAATAAAACAGGTAATAGGTTCTACCTCATCAACTACTTCCCAAACCCACAAGTTAATCACATCCTAATCATGCAATGTTTAAGGATTGAAACTAATGCATAAAAACTGGATATGAAAAGAATATGATCAATGTGTTACTTGCCTTGCTGACGATCTGCAAATCCTAAAGACTCGTAGTAGCATGCTTCACGCTCCAGGAGTTCTATCGCAAACAAACAATAGCGACATAAGCAATCAAGCAGAGATGCACGGGTAAATCTCAATTAAGAAGATCTAACCAGAAAGTTCAACTGAAGAACTCCGGTTTGCAAAAGGAATCAAATCAAACAGAGCAACGAAACTCAAACTGCGAAAGAAATAAGATCTGATTACTATTCTAGACTAAAGTCAAATTTTACAGTATCAAAATCTTGTTCAAGTTGGTTAAACAGAAAGAGGGTTTCGAGACGAAGATCTAGGCGCTTGAATCGCGTGATTCTGATAAACGAGCGAAAAGATAAACTAAAACGAAAATCAGGGCAGAAATCGCGATCGAGAAATAATCGCGGAGAACCCTGGAAAAAGAAAAACTGACAAACAAGCTAACCAACGAGCATTCGCTGTCTGTGACTAACGGGTGAACGGCGTTCGTTAAAACGAACGTACGGACGAACGTCCGCTATTTAACTAAACCGCAGAAAACCGAACCGATCTAAAAAAACGAATCTAGGTTTTCTAAAAAAACGAACGGTTAACCGGAAAAGGGAAAAAACGGTGACGAACAACGGCGGCGGCGGCGGTGGCTACCTCCGGCGGCGGTCCGGCGGGCTCTGGCGCGAGCGGCGGCGCGGGCGGCGGACGCGGCGGCGGCGGTTGACGAGGCGGCGGCGGCCTAGGGTTTGGGGGCGCGACGCTAGGTGGGTTGGGGCCTCGGGGCCTTGGGCCTCGGCTTATAAATCCGGCCGGGTCGGTGTCCCAGGCGGACACGGCCCGGTAAGGCGGATCACCTTTTAAAAAAAAATCTGATGCGCAGAAAAACGAAGAAAAGAAATACTAAACGGACTCCAAAAATCCTGAAATAAAATTTCCCTGTCCTCTAAAAATATGCCGGACAAAGTGAACATTTATTTGGACCTCTAATGCAAATTTTGAAAAACATATATTTTTCCTAATTCAAAAAAAATAGCAATAAAACCCAAATAAAATATATTTATTTGATTTTAATATTTTTCCTCCAATATTTCATTTATTTTGGAGAAGTCATATTATCTACTCTCATATATTCTGATATGAAATATTTTTGGAGAGAAAAATTAATTAAACTAAAATGATCCTTGTTTCAATATTTGATAAAATTCAAATATGAAAACGGTGAAATCCCCAACTCTCTCCGAGGGTCCTTGAGTTGCTTAGAATTTCGAGGATCGCGAAACAAAAAGCAATAAAATATGATATGCATGAATGACCTATGTATAACATTCCAAATTAAAAATTTGGAATGTTACATTAAGCTCTATGATTGAATCAAGTATAATCATATGAAGTCCATGTGATGTACAAGGTGTGACCAAATTGGAGTTCAATGGAGGAACTCAAATATTGTCATGCTTGGATTTATGAGTTGGTCTATGAAGGATCAAGATCTTGAGAGAATGATTAAATATAATAAGTCTATATATGGCTTTAATATGACATCATGATGAGTATGTTGAGTCATGGTTGGTCAAGTGTTGAAGCAAGTAATTCAAGTGAAGAATTCATTGTGCCTCTTAAGAGCATGTGATGGATAATGAACAAGACCATGTGATGACCAATATGATACTCATGTAGAAACTCGATATGGTCATAAGAGACTTGAGATATTGGTCATCACGTCTTTAAGCTGATGGGAAGAGTTCAATGTGGTTTTCATGACATCAAGATAGATCATGGAATAAAGATAAAGGTTTACCAAGATAAATATCAAAGATTGATTTACCACATGGGATCCTAGTGGTATGGTAAGAAATTATTAATTGCACTTTGTGGACTAACTCTTTTTAATTGAGCTTTTGTCCAAGCAAAAATCTGAGTGTCAACAAAATGCATTTTGGAGCTAGGTCTCTTTGAGCTCCTTTTTGGAAAAAGAGATCAATAATAAAATTTTGAAGTAACAATTTTTTTTTGGAACCACATCCATGTGTAATATTAGCGGGACATCGATCTACAAAAAAGAGACAAATTCGTTTGCTATTAAAAACCCATGATTTTGTCTTCTATTTGTATAGCTTGCACGTTAAAGTATCTCATATCAATACATTCATATGTACATGTGGAATTGTTTTCAGAAATTATTACACTTTGGATGTGATTTTTTTAAATGAAAATTTCAGTCCACACAGCCCGAGGTCCAAAACACCTCTCTATAATAGTTCCACATATTTTACAGCATAATTTTCCAACAATTTAGTTAATAAAATAATACAAACCTAAAGCCTTGCAATTGTTTATTGCTTATTACATCCAGGAACTAAGAAGTAGAATGACCATGATCTAGAATTGCGTTGTTCAGATGGGAGCTTCTGTAAAGCAGAACTGTTGTACAAAATCCTACAGCAGAAATCCATCAGAATTCATTGATCTTCTAGCGTGGTATCCCTGGCCTGCCAAATCAGTCATCGCAGTGAAATTAAAGGCACTGTCAAACCAGAAGCGATACTGCAGAGAATGACATAAAATGACATTCTTCGGTACCTTGTTGGATGTAATGAAACCCACTACAGCATCAGAAAGTTCTTTACGATGTCTGGTGTAGCAGTGATCTGCTCCCTCGACGACACACAGTTTGTGGGTCGGTATATGCTTTGCAAACTCATATGCATCTTCCACGGGTATGATCTCATCAGCAGAACCATGAACTGTGAAGAAGCTGAATAAAGACAGTAAATTAATTGCCTGATATTTGCAACACGCGGGATTTATTCTAGCACAATATGAAACCTATGCCCAATTGCAAACACATGAGATATTTAATGTTTTCAATCCTGGGAATGCATGGGAATGACTATTTAAATGAAGGTAAATGTGTCATGTCGATGCCATGGTGCCCCTTGTTTCAGTTGGTAGTTGGAATACGAAGGTAGTTCATTCCTCAAGTAGTTTCCTGACCTGCATTCCTTGCTAATGGAGAGGCTTGTTGCACGCATGTCAGTGTTCAGTCGTTCCATCAAGCTCTCTTTTGTTACCGTGTATAAAACATTTCCTACATTGCAACCATTGGATAGTCAGTATATGACAACAAAGGAGAAGCTATATACACAGTATACAAAATTGCTACCTGACTTGTTTGTGACATCAATGTAACCTTCCTTATTTATTCTGTCAAGAAATTCTTTCCCTAGGCGTTCCTCAATGCCTTTCTCCAAATAAAATCGGCCGGATAGGTTAACAACCATACGGACATCGTCATATAGGGAAGCATAAAGAACAACCACATCTCCTCCTGAATAATAATGTAAATTAAGTGACTACATTTTCTAATTTGCGAGTTAAAGCACAACAACATATGGTAACACTCAGGTAATGAAGGGGTGTGATCTGTGAGTGTCACGACATCTACAATGATAGATAAGGCAGCCTTTTTTAAGCCTCAATGTCATATATGATGAAAACAGAAACACACCATAAGATGGATTATCTCTTAGTGTTATCTGTAACAACTAATGTTTACATGCTCTTAACATTATGGTGATTAAAATAAACTATAAAACATGTGACTAAGATAGACATCCCCTACAATGGAGAAAAATGCAATATCTTTCATACTGAGAAAGAGAGAAGTGCATATTTCAACCCCGAACTTTTGCCCTAGTCTAATTTACAACCCCGAACTCCAATACCGTCTAAACTACAACCCCCAACTCTCAAAACCGGTCAGGATTCAACCCTTCTCTCTCTGTTGACCGGTTTTGACCCGTTGACTAATGAACTGTAAATTAAAATAAAATAAAAATGAAGTTGATTTGTTTTCCACAAGGTTAACAATAAATTCAAAAATAATTAATAAG
Source organism: Aegilops umbellulata (assembly GCA_032464435.1). NCBI lineage: Eukaryota > Viridiplantae > Streptophyta > Magnoliopsida > Poales > Poaceae > Aegilops > Aegilops umbellulata. The sequence continues at coordinate 223,394,410 of CP136056.1, read as the reverse complement.
TGGAACCATAGTAAAATTTCAAAAATATTTTTGATTTTTTCACTGGGCTGAACAGTAAATTCAAGACGGTATTGAAGTTCGGGGTTGTAAATTAGACTAGGGCAAGATTTCAGGGTTGAAATATGCACTTCTCTCACTGAGAAATCATCTCTTCGCTATGACAATTCGAGCATCTTGTTTTCATTTCTCTCTTCCAACTCAGCAATCATCCTATGTGGCATGCTAAGGCAAAGCCATTGTACGCGCCCTCAGGGATTATGATCTGGCCCCTAACTCCGTTGGAGATAAGGAAAATGATATAAAAGATATATTTAGTTAGGGAAGAAGTGACTTAGTTAGGAAGATAACAATGTGGTGTGTTAGGCAATTAGGGATCCTATTCTTAGGGGTCAAGTCAGCCTTCCCTATTAAAAGGATATAAATATTGTGTAGGCATGTACTCCATATGAATTATCCAAGAAATGAGAGAGCAAAAACTAATCCCAATGGCCAACCTTCTCTCCCTCTCATCCCCAGAAACATTGCCGGCCTACCCTTGCTTCTCGGAGCCGTACCCCTAGTTTTCCACGGCCTGAGGATCTATACTATGTTTGGCATGCAGCAGTGAGCGAATAAAATACTGCCAGCAAAAGTATTGTGATTAACTGTTTAGGGAATTCATGGTATTCCTAGTGATAGATATCTGAGCAACCTGATCAGGGTTGGACTAAGCTAAATGTAGATGACTCCTTTCTTGCTGCTACTGTACAGGGAGTGCTGGAAATCTGGGCAGAAACCGCAAAGAAGATGTTCTTTTCTCAGGATGCCTCGTTCCCATACGACACCTCTCCCTTTTGGGGGTTGTTGTTGCATGGCGACCAGACAGCCAACTGTGATGACCTTACTAGGTAAGGATCACAAATCACTAGATAAACCACTCTGAATTCGAATTTGATTACAGAGATGGAGTTTATGTGAGGTAGAAGAAAGAAATGGGGAATGGGAATTAGACTGAGCGACTATCATATTACAGATTCGCTACCTCGCTCGACTGAACCCTGGTCTATAAGTACCCACCGCTCGCGCGACCACGGCCCGCTGACCATTACACCCCACACGGCCCAAGGCCCAAAACTAGAATACTAAAACTAGCCTGCTCACTATTCCGTCGCTGCTCCTTCCTGACGGTCACGGTTGCTGACAGTGCCTCCCTCTGAAGATCCAGCATGCCCCCATGCTGGTGCTCCGGGGTATCTCCTCTTCAAAACCTCATAGTCCTCCCATGTTGCCGCTTCTTCGGACAGTCCAGACCATTGCATGAGTACTTGCACATGCACTGCATTGCCTTTCTTGACCATTTTTCTGTCCAACACCTTCTCAGGGACTAAATTAGCCACTGATAAATCCACTGGCGTTGGCAAATCTGAAAACACGGAGTGTGGTCTGGCCTGTGCTCCTTTAGTTGAGACACATGAAACACAGGATGAATGAGAGCCTTTTCTGGTAATTGTAGTTTATATGCTGATGGTCCAATCCGTTCTAGAATCTCAAAAGGGCCATAGTATTTGTAAGCAAGTTTGGGACAAGGACGATTGACCACTGTGTGTTGGGCGTATGGCTGCAGTTTCAGATACACCACATCCCCCACTGTGTGTTGCTCTCCATTTTTCTACTGCCATCTTGATCGCCAGAAACTCCTTCTCATAAATTGACAGCTGCTGATTTTTGAAGCCCAGAGCTTTGCTGTAGAAGGCCACAGGGTGAGCATCTTGTATGAGAACTGCTCCTATCCCAGTGGAGCAAGCATCAGTTTCAATTGTAAATTGTTTGTTGAAATCGGGCAAACCAAGCACTGGAGTGGTGGACATGGCCAGTTTCAACTTGTCGAATGTCTGATGGGCGACCAAGCAAAGCTGTTTTTCTGCAGTAACTGAGTTAGTGGTTTTGCAATAATGCCATAGTGCCTGACAAACTTCCTATAGTATCCGGTTAGACCTAGAAACCCTCTCAGTTCAGTTACATTTTGGGGTACAGGCCAATCCATCATCACTTTAGTTTTCTCAGGGTCTGTAGCTACCCCCTCATCAGAGATAATATGACCCAGATATTCCAGTTTCTGCTGGGCAAAGGTGCACTTACTGAGTTTGGCATAGAACTGATTTTATCTCAACACTTGGAACACCTCTCTCAAGTGGTTGACATGTTCCTCCAAGGACTCACTGAACACCAGTATGTCATCCATGAAAATGACCAGTTCATTACTCCTTGAAAAGTTCCAGGTGCAGTGGCTAAACCAAATGCCATAACTCTGAATTGATAGTGACCATTGTGGGTTCTGAAAGCTGTTTTATGTTCATCTTCAGGCAGCATTCTGATCTGGTGGTAGCCAGCTTTCAAATCCAACTTGGTAAACCATTTAGTGCCTGCAAGTTCATCCAGTAGTTCATCCACAATTGGCATAGGAAACCTACTTTTGACAGTAATGGAATTTAACTTTCTGTAATCCGCACAAAACCTCCAAGTGCCATCCTTCTTCTTGACTAGCAACACAGGAGAGGCAAAAGGACTAACACTAGGTGTAATCAAGCCAGCTTCTAACATTTCTGCCACTTCTTTCTCAATTTCATCCTTTTGCAAGGGAGAGTACCTATATGGTCTGACATTCACTGGTGCTGCTCCAGGTATGAGATGGATAGCATGATCCAGGGGTCTAGTGGGAGGCAAAGACTTTGGATCATTAAACACATCAGCAAACTCATCAATGACAGCTTGAACTTCAGGATGGATTGTGTTGCTTTTAGTGTTATGAACAGGGACCAGCAAGGCAGTGGCCCAAATGTCATTCCCTCTATGCCATCTCATGGCATGTTCCACTGACAATTCTTGTAAACAGGGTTTGTCGCTTTTAGTAATTCCTTGCAGAGTAATGAGTTGATCCTGATAGTTGAATCTGACCTATTTTTCCTTCCACTGACAAGTCATTTCTCCCCATTGCTCCAACCAGTCCATACCAAGGATCATATCATACCCTCCCAGGTCCAATACTTTCAGAGGATAACTGAAGGTATGCCCCTGTACCCACCAATGCATTTCCGGCACATACGCAGAACACTGCAGCATCTCTCCATTTGCTACTTTTACTGGCAATGGTGATTGCAACTTCTGAGGAGTGACTTGAACTCTAGATAATATTTGAGAATCAATGAAACTATGAGTGCTCCCAGAATCAAGTAAAATTAACACTACCTGATTGCCAATCAGGGCTCTCAACCTAACAGTCTGGGGATGATCAGCTCCTGACAGTGCATTGACTGAAATCTGCATGTCTGCCAGAGCAGTTTCTTGTTCCACAATAGCACCTAGTAACTCATCAGATAGGATGTCAGGGTCTCCCCCTTGCATTGCTTGAACAGCCTCTTGAGGTGCAGTTTTAGTGCACAGATGGCCAGGCATGTATTTGTCCACACAACTGAAACACAACCCATTGGCCCTTCTGAATTCTTTGAGCTGTCTAGCTTTCCATAGATCTCCTGCAGCCACTGGTTGAGCCTTGTAATCAGTTTTTGGACCCATTGCTTTGTGGTTTGTCCATTTAACATGTTTGCTTCTGGCCAAGACCTCTTCCTGAATACCAGCATACATCGCAGCTTCGCTGACTGTAGCTGGTATTTGCATCTCCACCGCAGCTCTCAACTCCTCTCTCAGACCCAACACAAACCTAGTTACCAGGAATGTGTCGCTAACTGTGTTTTCATACAGCAGCAACTGGTAAGTTAATTGCGTAAACTCTCTTTTGTACTCAGCCACTGACCCTGACTGTTTTAGCATCATCAACTCTTTCATTTTGTGTCTGTGCACGTTGACATCGAACTCTGACATCACAGCAGAGCGAAACTCATGCCAATTAGGCCACTGATGAGTCAGTTTATACGCATGAAACCAATTGGCCGCATCACCATACAAATGCAGGGAAGCTGATGTGACTCTGAAGAACTCCGGAATTTCATACAGTGAGAAATAAGCTTCACATCCGTCGAGCCAAATACGCACATCAGTGCCATCAAAACGAGGGAAGTCCATTTTGGGCATCCACGGTCTACGCGGATGCTGATCCTGACAATCAGACACAAATGCCTCCTGCTTATCCAAATTGGGCTGGGATTTGTTCTGAACTGGCGGCGCATTGGGTATCGGTGCTTGGTTCCTAAGTTGCGATGTTATTGGCAGGGGTGACCCCAATATGCCTTCGTTCCCCGCTGGTGAAGCTGTGGGTGGCGCCTGTTTGTGTAACTGATCACGGGCTGCTGCCATCTGGTCCTGCCGTACCTCTCCAATGGATTTCATAGTCAAATTGACATTGCTCTGAATCACATCGATGCGTTCCACCTGCGTGTTGAACTTCTGATCCAATTCTTCTATCCTGGTGAGCAATTAATTGATGCGGCCGATTTTGTCTCCCAAACCTGATAGCACCTCCAGCCTCTGCATCACCCTTGTCTCAAATGCCTCCATGGAGCCTAGGCCAACTCTGTCTGCACACTGGCCTTGGGAGGAGCCATGGTGCCCCCTGGATCTACCGCCACCCAGGTCAGCGAGTACCAGAGCGCCGCTCACCGTCTCCGCACGCGCCCTGTCCTCTGCAACCGACCTCCCACACCTCCACTGGAGCGCCAATCCGGTCGCCGCCTTGGAATTTTACACCCAGCTGAAAATCACCGGGAAACCGGGCGCGTACCTGGATCCGCCGCCGAATGATCTCCCCCGCCCTGATTGCTCTCCACCGCCGGTGCTGGAACGAAGCACCCGACCCACCGCCTCCGCGAACTCCGTCGACAAGCCGGGATTTTACGGGAGAGCCCAACCGAAACGCCGACGAGCCCGATTCGCCTCCCTGCCGCCGATCGCCCGAATCTGATACCAACTGTGATGACCTTACTAGGTAAGGATCACAAATCACTAGATAAACCACTCTGAATTCGAATTCGATTACAGAGATGGAGTTTACGTGAGGTAGAAGAAAGAAATGGGGAATGGGAATTAGACCGAGCGACTATCCTATTACAGATTCGCTACCTCGCTCGACTGAACCCTGGTCTATAAGTACCCACCGCTCGCGCGGCCACGGCCCGCTGACCATTACACCCCACACGGCCCAAGGCCCAAAACTAGAATACTAAAACTAGCCTGCTCACTATTCCGTCGCTGCTCCCTCCTGACGGTCACGGTTGCTGACACCAACGTTCAAGGCTCTTCGCCTTGCTTGGTCAGATGAAGATGGAAGTTAAGGTGCCCCTCTATGCTGGTTCTGCCGATGAGATCTGTGATGGCGGTTGGTGGTGGTAGTGCGTCCGGCTTCAGGTCGTCAGTGGTTTGAGCTTCTCGGGGCCTGATAACGACAGTGCTTGGTGTTGTTGAGCGGCCAATTTCTCCCTGTGTGCTCTTCTTTGGCGGTTTCTGGGGTTCGGCTGTAGGCGCGGGTGTGTTTAGGTGAGGATCCACTCCCCACATTGACCATTCAAAAAAAAAGTGTGATCACGAAAAGCAATTACTGGATGAAATACGTTGTGCGTGTCTCACTGTGCAGAAGTTCAGGATGTGCAAATGGAATATGTTTTATAGGTAAAACAGACAGGGACATCCAATTAATTATACAAATAGTGCGAGCAGAAACCAATCTTACAGAGATGTCACAACTAGATTTTAATGTTATGACTAATGGACTACATATGCAGGCAAGAGACTCCACCATTTTTACATTTGCAGAGTGTATGTGCAAGTTGTTGAAAAAAAAACAAGCTCTTCCACGTGCTAATGATAAAATTCAATGAAACAACTTAATAATTGCAATAATAAACACAACTATACAAACCAAACAACGTATATCACCAACCTTTGCTGTGACCAACAACAGCTGCTACATCATACTTCTCCTGATACAGATATGAGACAACAGAATGCAAGTCTTCAGCCTCTTTCCTGTAGTTGCCATATTGGAATACACCTTCGCTCTCTCTGAAAAGCAATATGATCAACATGGATGAGGTTAGGAACCATGCATATGCCTATTTCAATTATTGAAAAAATTGTGTACCAACAAATATATATTAAAACAACAAAAATGCAATTCGTGAAATTTAAATGGAAAAGAATATCTGCCAGATTATTTTATCCATATTGTTTGTCCATGAAAAAGGTGCAGGTCTAACAGATAAAATAAAATCAGAGGACCAAAATGATAGTATATGTCATACATGAACCTGAGCTCATTCACTTATAAAGACTACCTTCAGAAAAGGCTAGAGTAGCATTTAGCATAACAACTTCAGTGAACGTACAAGCAACAGCATATCCATGATTCTATGAGTAACTTACCCGTTTCCACTGAAGTCAAAGCGAAAGACACTAATCCCTTGTTTTATTATTGCATCTGCCAGATCAACAACAACGCCAGAACTCTGAAGATAAGTGTTAAACGTCAGTAGAAGGGTAGTAGAAAATACTACTCCGACGGTTCAATTCGCTGCATCTCACATAAGCAAAATGAAACTTAGCGGCCCTAATCTTGAAGTGGACAAGGCGAATTTCTTGTGGTCACGAAATAGTTATGTACCTTGGAGGCCGTAAAGCCATGGCACAAGACTACAATCCTGTTCAAACCCGTGGGATGCAGCAGCCCCACAAGTTTCTCTCCATGCTTGTTCGTTATCAATACCCTGTGTGTAGCAGCTGTTTCAGAAAACCACACGGTGTCAACAGTTTGGACTCAAAATTAGCTTCACGTATCTTCTCTTCTGTGACAAGAATATAGGAGTAACTTCAACTCAGATGAAGCCATCCTTTGACTGAGGCTACTAACACTATTCGGATTTGCAAATAACTCCAAAATCCTTAGGTTTATGCGGCCATCTGAGCACTTCATAGTAGCACAAGAAACCATCTACTAGTCTAAGATGGCTATGCAGATTCTTGAGATCAAATTTTAAGTATGGTAGTTGTCGCCCAAGAGAAGGTACGGAAGGTGAAATCAAGAAAAGGGGCTTACGGGGATTGGAGGCATCCCGGGAAGAATTGAGCGGCTGCGACATGGACGACAGATGGAGGCAGCAGCCTCGTGCGGTTTGGGCTGGGACGAACCCGAGGCTAGCCGACCCGCCGGCGGTGGCAGGAGCAGGATGAAGGTTAGATTCGCCGGGCAAGTGGAGGAGGCCAGGAGGAGGGCGTGGAATTTAAGGTGTCCAGAAAAAGAACGCACTAGGAAGGCGCTACCATTGGATGGACCCAATGACAGCGTGAAGGGCTGGAAGCCGTTGGATTGGGATTTCTTGCTCGCGATTTTCTTCCTTGCAGCCGCTCGCCCGATTTTCGACTAAAAAAGGACCCTTAAAAAAGACAAAAAAAAAGGGGTTACTATTTATATCACTAGTTGTTTAATACTTTGTTTTGCCATTAAACATTAAAAATTCTTAAAATATCATCGTTCCGTGAGATGTTTGCTTAAAAATGACATTAGACACCTAAAAAATGCCATCATTTCGGTAGATATTTGCTCAAAATAAATGAGGTGAGCCTAATTCGCGCACGCTGGAACACTCGCTTTTCAACAGGAAGTCTTTGACCAGTTTGAAAACTGTGGCACGGTTTCATTAAGATTTCCTACAGGATTAGTAGGAAAGTTTGGTTGTTCCTTCCCACTCCCACGCCTGAAAATCAAGGGGTGGGAGGGGGATTAGGTGTACATCACGAGTGGGCTGATTGCATGGTCAAAAGGAGCAGGTGGGGCCATTTTTGTTGATTTGGAAAGGGGCAGATCATGGTGGAAAACAGATTTGGGACGCACGGAGCCCTTCACGGGTGCAAACGAGCGATCGCCAAAGAGTCTTTTCGAAGTAAATGTCATTAGACAGTGTTGCTGTGAGGTCAAACCCATTGATCAAATTTAAGAATTAAGCATGATAATAATGACATCCCAAAGATATCCATGTTAACGCATGGAAAGAACCCGCACTTGCAACTAGCAATGCTATAAGAGCACTTAGCAAACAGTAATATAGCCAAACAAATGTTTGTTAGGATGTGGAAGTTAATTGTTGTATCATGGCCAAAAGATATCATCAAGACATCTAGCAAGTAAAGCTAATAATAGTATCCAAGGTAAGGATCATCCTTGCGTGTTATCCCGCTTTGAAGAAGATCGAATCAATGAAGCGTAGTCGAACGAATCCTTACACTCAGTGTCAATACCGAAACTCTAATGAGAAGAACCAAACCGAAAAGAAGCAGACGATACAGCAAACAAATAAGGCATGGCATAGACTGAAGGAACACGTGGTACGCTACGCTAGCGTCAAATAAAATCTCTGCCGCGCACCCAACATCATGCTGCTGGAAATAGATCAAGAGATCGGGTTTACCACTAGACGCGCAGTCACCATGACAGAAGTAGAGTTGGTGATGCGTGTAGTCAATCTCCCGGGTCGTCACCTCCTCGTGTCGTTGATCTCCCACGAACAGCGATGACCCGCGAACGGTGATCTCCCACGAATAGTTCGCCCGAGCACCACAGGTGCAATGCCTTCAAGATATCCACATGTGCGGGGTGCAGCGTCAGGCTGCGGACTGCTAGGTCCGGTCGCACGATGGCGTGGGGAGTTGTGGCGGCGGCTGTCATGAGTGAAAAAAGATCGACCATAAGTGGTGGGCCCACTCCCCTTTATATAGACCTCCTAGGTGGGCTCAACACTTGAGCCCACTAGGAGTCTACATCCATTTTCCACTTGGATCCAATCCGAATGGGCTGCAGCCCCTTAAGTGTGCGACCCTATAGGTTCACGTACACATGGACACGATCAGAGTCGATAGTTGGTAGCAGCTCCTAGCAGAACGTGCCAACTCCCATGTGTGTGTAAAGTCGGATGAACCTTGACAATATGTCATATGCAACATTCCTTTTGCCTCACGATATATGTTGTCGAGCTCAAGGTGAGTACTTGTCACCCCTGTGGTGGCTCGACCTCTCTTCTTGAAACCGTGATACAGATTCCCGAACCAGGTTTGAATCTGATCCCCCGAGATGGCCCAGAGAATATCTCTCCATATAGGAGGGGCAAATCCCATATGGATCAACCATGTCTCACGACTCACCAAAAAGCTACCTTTATAACTACTCAATTATGGAGTAGCGTTTGATAGACCCTAAGTAAGTTGATCCTCATCCCGAGAACATGCGAGGACCTCAGGTCTAGTGTAGGATCTAGAAGTAGGTGTGTCTAGAGGGGGGGTGATTAGACACTCGGTGCTAAAGTTGCAATTTTTATCCCTTTTCGGTTTGAGTGGAGTTTTAGGCACAACTTCAACATACACAATACATATCAAGCAAGCATGCAAAGAGTATATGAGCAGCGGAATGTAAAGCATGCAACTTGCAAGAATGTAAAGGGAAGGGTTTGGAGAATTCAAACGCAATTGGAGACAAGGATGTTTTTCCCGTGGTTCGGATAGGTGGTGCTATCCTACATCCACGTTGATGGAGACTTCAACCCACGAAGGGTAACGGTTGCGCGAGTCCACGGAGGGCTCCACCCACGAAGGGTCCACGAAAAATCAACCTTGTCTATCCCACCATGGCCATCGCCCACGAAGGACTTGCCTCACTAGCGGTAGATCTTCACGAAGTAGGCGATCTCCTTGCCCTTACAAACTCCTTGGTTCAACTCCACAATCTTGTCGGAGGCTCCCAAGTGACACCTAGCCAATCTAGGAGACACCACTCTCCAAGAAGTAACAAATGGTGTGTTGATGATGAACTCCTTGCTCTTTTGCTTCAAATGATAGTCTCCCCAACACTCAACTCTCTCTCATAGGATTTGGATTTGGTAGAAAGAAGATTTGAGTGGAAAGCAACTTGGGGAAGGCTAGAGATCAAGATTCATATGGTAGGAATGGAATATCTTGGCCTCAACACAAGGGTAGGTAGTTCTCTCTCAGAACATATGAGTTGGAAGTGTAGATGTGTTCTGATGGCTCTCTCCATGAATGAAGAGGAGGTGGAGGGGTATATATAGCCTCCACACAAAATCCAACCGTTACACACAATTTACCAATCTCGGTGGGACCGAATCAACAAACTCGGTCGGACCGAAATAGTAAACCTAGTGACCGTTAGAGATTTTCGGTGGGACTGACATGCAACTCGGTAGGACCGATATGGTTAGGGTTAGGGCATAACATAATCTCGGTGAGACCGATTACACAAACTCGGTGAGACCGATTTGGTAATAGGCTAACCAGAGAGTTGGTCAGGCAAACTCGTGGGACCGATTACTAAACTCGGTTGAACCGATTTTGGTAATGAGTTAACCAGAGAGTTTGCATTGTAATCTCGGTAGTACCGATTGCCTAAACTCGGTGAGACCGATTTTGACAATGGACATACACAGTGAGATTGCAATCCCATCTCGGTGAGACCGAGACCCTATCGGTAAAACCTATTTGCTAGGGTTTGGCAGTGGCTTATGACATGTGAAACTCGGTGGCGCCGGATAGAAAGAATCGGTAGGACCGAGTTTGACTTTGGGTTTAGGTCATATGTGGAAGTGGGAAAGTAGCTGAGGGTTTAGGAGCATATCATTAAGCACATGAAGCAAAAGGCTCATTAAGCAACACCTCATCCCTCCTTGATAGTATTGGCTTTTCCTATGGACTCAATGTGATCTTGGATCACTAAAAAGTAAAATGAAGAGTCTTGAGCTTGAAGCTTTAGCCAATCCTTTGTCCTTAGCCTCTTGAAGGAGTTCCCACAACCTTTAGTCCATGCCACTCCATTGTTGAACTTATCTGAAACATGCTAGATAAAAACGTTAGTCCAACAAGAGATATGTTGACATTAATTACCAAAACCACCTGGGGAGCACTTGTGCTTTCAATCTCCCCCTTTTTGGTAATTGATGGAAACATACATCAAAGCTTTAGATAAAGATATGAAGAATAGCAAGTAAAGCTTTGGAAGGACATGCAACAAACATAGGCTCCCCCTACATGTATGCAATCATGTGAATATAAAGTATAGAAGCATGTGAGAGCATAATCATGACAGAGTAGGCAATGTGTTACATGTATCTTGGCCATATGCATCAGAGCAAAAGATTATTAAGAGAAATACCTTCATGCTTATGAGTTCTTCTTGCAAACAGTATGTACATAAGCAAGAATTCCTCATACTCATGATTCTGATGCATATACTTACCTTGTAGTCTTGAGTTGGCTTAGGATGGAATGAACCTGCATAAACAAGGTTAGATAACACAGGTACATCCACTAGCCAGAGCAAACCACAAGAATACCAAGACTGGGATGACATGTAGATAGTGAGTACAAGGTACCACATTGGATTAGACATGTCCCCAAGAGTAAAGATATGCAATGAAATTGAGTGATTTCTTTCCCTTAGATGTCTTGCTCCCCCTGAATCTGACATGGGATATTGGGAGAAGATAGGGAAGAGAAAATCAGAGCTGAAAGATATAAATGAATAGAACTTAATTCAAATAAGCACATATGAACATGTCTTTCCCCCAAAAAGACATGTGGCATCTCTCCTCTTGAACATCAAGCATCTGGGATCCTTGAGTATTCTCTCCCCCTGGAGATCTCTTTCTCCCCCTTAATACTTGGGATCCTTGAGTATTCTCTCCCCCTTAATACTTTCTCCTTTTTAGGTGATAAGCTTTGATGTGATCTCTCTCTCCCCCTTTGGCGTCAATTTCCAAGAAGGTTTTTCTGGAATCCGTCGGATGGGTTTGGTCCTTGAGACTCAACACAAAGCAATGGATAAAACTATGATGCTTGTAGAGGACAAGATTCATTGAGTGGAGCTGGAGCAGAAGAAATATAGAATAAGTGGCAAACTGTTTTTCCTGTTACGAAATCGGTGACACCGAGTGGCATGTTTCGGTGGTACCGAAAGGATTCGGTTGGACCGAAAATTGCAATTCGGTGAAACCGAGTTCATTATAGAGAAAACACTTGTCTCCTCAGCTCACTAGTCAAATAAGATCTCACAAAGATTTGCAATGAATTAACTGAAGGATTTGCAAGGAATTGATGCAGAAATATGCAGAACAAAAATAAGAAAAGTGAAGGTTCTAGATGAAGTTTTTTTTTGAAAAAGAGAGAAACAAATATGCAAGGGACAAATGCAATAGCACAAAAGAGAACACAAGAGAACTTCATCTAGAATTGGGCGGTGACATAGTCACCTATGTTAGAGTATATTGACTTAGGAGTCAAGTGAGAACACTTGATCATAGGTCATACTCATCGTTTAAGCTCAAAATGGGGTTACCATTTTTCGTTTAAGCATCTTGATGTATTCACATCTTGTGGAGTTGCTTTGACTCATGACTTGGAGTAAAGCTTCTCTAAGATGGAATATCATACCTTGGGTGGTGGTGTGGGTCTTGCTCATGTAGTGGTACTTGTGTGGATGCTCGAAGTTGATGTAGCTCATCATGAGTTGGGAGCACCCCTTGGAATTTGAGTTCATCTACCTACATGGGTTAGTTCTTGCAAGGAAAAGCACTTGTATATCCAAAAATGACAATCATGAAGCTCAACATAGAATTTGTCAAAGGATATGTTCGAATGGTTTCGTGCTTCCTTGTCATCAACCACCGTTGTGTAGAGACTTGGTGATGTAGAGATTGCTCAAGATGTGAGTGAGTTGCAATCTCATGGAATTAGATTCAACCAAGTACCTACATGGGTTAGATAACATGCAATGTACAAATATATCCAAGACATAAGATAGTCATCATAAGAGATATATCATGGATTAGCCATAAGCTCATGTCTTGCATGTATCCAATGGAGTTTCTACTCCAAATTTGAAGCATCAATAATGTTCAATTCTCCTCTCAACCTGCAAAACACTTTCTCATCAAGTGGTTTAGTGAATATATCTGCTAGTTGCTTATCGGTACGAACATGCTTAAGATCAATGTCACCCTTAGCAACATGATCTCGAATGAAATGATGACGAACTTCAATATGCTTGGTTCAAGAATGTTGTACGGGATTATGACCAATTTTGATAGCACTTTCATTGTCACAGAGCAATGGAACATGTTTCACATAGACCCCATAATCTTTAAGAGTTTGGGTCATCCAAAGTAATTGAGCACAACATGAACCAGCGGCAATGTATTCCGCTTCAGCGATAGATAAGGATACCGAGTTTTGTTTCTTGGAGGACCAAGACACAAGAGATCTACCAAGAAATTGACAAGTACCCGAAGTGGACTTTCTATCAACCTTGTCTCCGGCATAATCCGAGTCGGAATAGCCAACAAGATCAAAAGAGGACCTCTTTGGATACCAAATGCCAAAATTCGGTGTATGAATTAGGTATCTCACTATCCTTTTCACAGCCTTAAGATGACATTCTTTGGGAGCAGCTTGATATCGTGCACACATGCACACACTTAGCATAATATCGGGACGTGAGGCACATAGGTATAACAATGAACCAATCATAGAGCGATAGACCTTTTGATCAACCGGTTCACCATCTTTGGTCAAATCATTATGTCCACTAGTAGGCATGGGTGTAGGCATACCTTTGCATTCTTGCATATTGAACTTCTTGAATAAGTCTTTGGTGTACTTTGTTTGAGAGACAAATGTACCTTCCTTAGTTTGCTTGATTTGCAAACCGAGAAAGAATTTGAGTTCACTCATCATAGACATCTCAAACTTCTCCGACATAAGCTTTCCAAACTTTTCACTAAAAAGAGGGTTAGTTGATCCAGATATGATATCATCAACATAAATTTGGCATACAAATAGTTCTCCATTAACCCTTTTAGTAAAAAGTGTGGAATCAATTTTTCCAATTTCAAAACCACTTGCAATAAGGAACTTGGTCAAGCATTTATACCATGCTCTAGGAGCTTGTTTAAGACCATAAAGGGCTTTGTGGAGTTTGTAAACATGATTAGGTTTCTTAGGATTGACAAAGCCGGGAGGTTGTTTGACATAAAGTTCCTCCTCTATTTTACCATTTAGAAAAGCACTTTTAATGTCCATTTGGTACAAGGTGATATTATGGTGATTAGCATAGGCAAGTAAGATGCGAATGGACTCAAGTCTAGCAACGGGAGCATATGTCTCACCATAGTCCATACCTTCGACTTGTGTGTACCCTTGGGCGACGAGACGTGCTTTGTTGCGAACCACTTGTCCATATTCATCTTGCTTGTTGCGAAACACCCATTTGGTACCAATGATGTTGTGGTTGTTGTCGGGCTTCTCAACCAATGTCCAAACTTGGTTTCTCTCAAAGTTGTGTAGCTCTTCATGCATAGCATTTATCCAATCCGGATCTTCCAATGCTTCTTCGACCTTCATAGGTTCAATGCTAGAGATGAATGAATAGTTTTCACAAAAGTTAGCTAAACGATTTTTAGAGCGAGTGATTCTCCCGGTTTGAGTATCATTGTAGATTTGCTCGACGGGATGATCTTTGGCAATTCTTGCTCGAACTCGTAAAAGCTTTTGCTTGGGTCTTCGTTGAACATCTTCTTCATCTTGTTCTTCTTCTTGGTCTTCTCCATTGTTGACGTTGTCGTTCTCTTGTCGTGGTGGAGAAGGAGGTTGTTGATGTTCGTCTTGATGCATTTCCTCGTTTTCTTCATCTTGGTGTGTCCCACTTGTGGATGCTTCCGTGTCAATTCTTGGTTCACCTTGCCGTGAAGTATAAGCTTCCACTTGGACGGACGAGATATTATCCTTCACCTCCGTTGGACGAATTTTGCCAATAGACAAGTCTTGGATTGCTTCTGAAGGGTCTTTATCTCCTACATCAATTGGCAATTGCTCTACTTGCGAGCCGTTAGATTCATCAAACTTCACATCTACCGTCTCTTCAACCTTTCGGGTGAAATTGTTGTAGACACGGTAAGTGTGAGAGTTTGAGCCATAACCAAAACCTTCATGAGATTTAGGAGCAAACTTTGAACGACGATGCTTATCAAGAATGTAGCACTTTGAGCCGAATACTCGAAAGTATCCAACTTGGAGTTTGTTACCGGTGAGGAGCTCGTATGCCGTATTGCCGAGTAGCTTGTGAAGATACAAGCGATTTGTTGCATGACAAGCCGTCTCAACTGCTTCTGCCCAAAAGTGCTTCGGTGTCTTGTACTCATCAAGCATCGTTCTCGCCACTTCGATGAGCGTCCAGTTCTTCCTCTCAACAACTCCATTTTGTTGAGGTGTGTACGTAGCCGAGAACTCGTGTGAAATCCCTTCTTCGTCAAGAAAGGTGTCCACATTTGCGTTCTTGAACTCCGTTCCATTGTCACTCCGAACCTTCTTGATCTTCACGTCAAACTGATTTTGGGCCTTCCTAGCGAAGTTTTTGAAGATCTTTTGGACCTACGATTTATCATCAAGAAAGAACACCCACGTAAATCTTGAAAAATCATCAACTATAACTAGACCAAAAAAATTTCCACCGAGACTCTTGTAGGCATTGGGACCAAAAAGATCCATATGAAGTAGCTCGAGTGGCCTCCTTGTGGTCATGATGTTCTTCACGGGATGCCTTCCTCCAACCTGTTTACCTGCTTGACAAGCACTACAAAGTCTATCCTTATCAAATATGACATCGTTAACTCCAAGGATATGATTTCCTTTAATAAGCTTGTCATGGTTTCTCATGCCAATGTGACCTAGTCGTCTATGCCACAACCAACCTTTTGAGGATTTAGCAATAAAGCAAGTTTTAGGTTGTGCCTTTTTAGAGAAATCGACAATGTAAAGGTCACCTCTACGTATACCGGTATAAACCATTTTATGATTGTCTCGACGAAACACTTGGCAATCTACCTCAGTAAATAGGACATTCAAATCGAAATCAACAAGTCTAGATACTGAAAGTAAGTTGTAGCCAAGAGATTCAACGAGCATGACATTTTGAATGGAGCTATCGTGTGAGATGGCCACCTTACCAAGGCCAACCACCTTACCCTTTGAATTATCACCAAAGGTGACATATTTTCGAGGGCCGTCATTTTCAGCAAGCTCACGGAACATCTCTTCATCTCCAGTCATATGATCAGTACATCCACTGTCGAGAACCCATTCCTTTCCTCCCGACGCATATCCTCGAAGATTAGCCATAAGACCAAAGTGTCTCATTGCATCATCAAGATCGAAGTCACTATCATCATTCTCATCGTAGTATCCATGTTCAACATGATCTTGTGATTCATTATTTCCTAGAGAGAGTGATTCATTAGATAAATGATCATCAAAGTGGTCACTTTTATGAATTCTTATAGATTCGGATATAATATCACCAATGATTCCAACATTTCCTTTAGCATGCATGAGATTAGTAAGCTTAAATAGACAATCACCAAAACTAGGATCACTAGAGTTCATTTTACTCAAGGCAATAGATTTATGGAGAATTTCATCTAGATTTTTCAAAGAAAAATCAGGAAATCATTCCTCAAGAAATTTCCGTATGGTATAAGCACAATTAAGAGTAGGTAAACTAGCAATCAAGTTTTTGGGCAATCCTCTAATGATGAGCTCAACAGTTCTAAGATTGCGAATCATGTCAATATCTTCATCTAGGGTGGGATGCATAGGATCAACATGAGGTGCACAAGGACTAGCAATATACTTGTTCAAATGATATTGATTAAAAATCACAAGCATCTCATTTTTTCACTCATGAAAATACTCTCCATCAAGAATAGGCACTCTATGTCTAAGACTCCCTAAAGTAGACACATCCATCTTCCTCCAATGGTGATTAAACCAAGGCAATGGAGACCAAAGCTCTGATACCACTTGTAGGATCTAGAAGTAGGTGTGTCTAGAGGGGGGGGGGGTGATTAGACACTCGGTGCTAAAGTTGCAATTTTTATCCCTTTTCGGTTTGAGTGGAGTTTTAGGCACAACTTCAACATACACAATACATATCAAGCAAGCATGCATAGAGTATATGAGCAGCGGAATGTAAAGCATGCAACTTGCAAGAATGTAAAGGGAAGGGTTTGGAGAATTCAAACGCAATTGGAGACAAGGATGTTTTTCCCGTGGTTCGGATAGGTGGTGCTATCCTACATCCACGTTGATGGAGACTTCAACCCACGAAGGGTAACGGTTGCGTGAGTCCACGGAGGGCTCCACCCACGAAGGGTCCACGAAGAAGCAACCTTGTCTATCCCATCATGGCCATCGCCCACGAAGGACTTGCCTCACTAGCGGTAGATCTTCACGAAGTAGGCGATCTCCTTGCCCTTACAAACTCCTTGGTTCAACTCCACAATCTTGTCGGAGTCTCCCAAGTGACACCTAGCCAATCTAGGAGACACCACTCTCCAAGAAGTAACAAATGGTGTGTTGATGATGAACTCCTTGCTCTTGTGCTTCAAATGATAGTCTCCCCAACACTCAACTATCTCTCATAGGATTTGGATTTGGTAGAAAGAAGATTTGAGTGGAAAGCAACTTGGGGAAGGCTAGAGATCAAGATTCATATGGTAGGAATGGAATATCTTGGCCTCAACACAAGGGTAGGTAGTTCTCTCTCAGAACATATGAGTTGGAAGTGTAGATGTGTTCTGATGGCTCTCTCCACGAATGAAGATGAGGTGGAGGGGTATATATAGCCTCCACACAAAATCCAACCGTTACACACAATTTACCAATCTCGGTGGGACCGAATCAACAAACTCGGTTGGACCGAAATAGTAAACCTAGTGACCGTTAGAGATTTTCGGTGGGACTGACATGCAACTCGGTAGGACCGATATGGTTAGGGTTAGGGCATAATGTAATCTCGGTGAGACCGATTACACAAACTCGGTGAGACCGATTTGGTAATAGGCTAACCAGAGAGTTGGTCAGGCAAACTCGGTGGGACCGATTACTAAACTCGGTTGAACCGATTTTGGTAATGAGTTAACCAGAGAGTTTGCATTGTAATTTCGGTAGTACCGATTACCTAAACTCGGTGAGACCAATTTTGACAATGGACATACACAGTGAGATTGCAATACCATCTCGGTGAGACCGAGATCCCTATCGGTAAAACCGATTTGCTAGGTTTTGGCAGTGGCTTATGACATGTGAAACTCGGTGGCGCCGAATAGAAAGAATCGGTAGGACCGATTTTGACTTTGGGTTTAGGTCATATGTGGAAGCGGGAAAGTAGTTGAGGGTTTAGGAGCATATCATTAAGCACATGAAGCAAAAGGCTCATTAAGCAACACCTCATCCCTCCTTGATAGTATTGGCTTTTCCTATGGACTCAATGTGATCTTGGATCACTAAAAAGTAAAATGAAGAGTCTTGAGCTTGAAGCTTTAGCCAATCCTTTGTCCTTAGCCTCTTGAAGGAGTTCCCACAACCTTTAGTCCATGCCACTCCATTGTTGAACTTATCTGAAACATGCTAGATAAAAACGTTAGTCCAACATGAGATATGTTGACATTAATTACCAAAACCACCTGGGGAGCACTTGTGGTTTCATATAGGACATGGCATAGACATTGTACTTGAGACTAACAGATGGCAATATCTTGTTGTGGGTTTGTCCGACTCGGTGATCACCATAGTCGAGTCCATACTATCGGTTTAGCATCTCCATGCACATGACTTGTGAAACATAGTCATCAACCATGTATACTAGTCAAGGATATGTGTCCGCATAAACTTGTCAACTAGGGACCATTAGAACGATCATCATACAATACATAGTTCCACAAACAAGTCACATACTGATTGATACATATCATTGATGATGTTCAAGGACAATACAAAAGATTCATGAATACATAGGGAAATATCATCATCACATGATTGCCTCCAGGGCATATCTCCAACAGTCTCCCACTTGCACTAGAGTCAATCATTTAGGCATTGTATTCCCATGGAACTCATGTGCGTCTCATGCTTCGGTCGTGGGAGAGGGTTTCGCCAATGGATCAGCAACATTTGCATCTGTGTGTACCTTGCATATGTTTACATCACCTCTCTCGACAATGTCACAAATAATGTTAAAACGCCTAAGTATGTGTTGGGTTTTATGATGGTTTAGTGGTTCCTTGACTTGCGCGATAGCACCACTATTATCACAACAGAGGTCCAATGGCACCAAGATCAGAAATAAAATTCTTCACCAAAATACCTTCTTTTGCAGCTTCAGAAGCTGCAATGTAATCGACCTCTCTTGTAGAATCAGCTACCGTATCTTGCTTGGAACTCCTCCAGCTCACTGCTCCTCCGTTCAGAATGAACACAAGCCTAGATTGCGATCGACTATCATTCCTATCGGTTTGGACACTAGCATAGGTGTAACTCTTTACAACGAGCTCATCCTCACCTCCATAAACCAGGAACATATCCTTAGTCCTTCTCAAGTACTTAAGGATACCTGGATCGGCCTTGTATCTGCCCACCACACTGAGAGCAAAGCTAGCATCGGGACGAGTACATACCATAGCATACATGATGGACCCAACAGCCGAAGCATATGGAATCCCATCCATGCGTCTTCGCTCATCAGGAGTCGAAGGACTCTCAGTCTTGCTAAGACTAATTCCATGTGGCATGGGCAAGAAACCCTTCTTGGCATCTTGCATCCTGAACCGCTTCAACACCTTGTCAATATACGCACTCTAGCTTAATCCAATAAGCCTTCTCGATCTATCTCTATAGATCTTGATTCCCAAAATATAGGCTGCTTCTCCCAAGTCCTTCATCAAAAACTAATTTTCAATGAGTCCTTGACATATTCAAACATTTGAACATCATTTCCAATCAACAATATGACATCCACATATAAGATAAAAATGCGACTGAGCTCCCACCGACCTTCTTGAATACACAATGGTTACAGTCGTTCTTGATGAAGCCAAACTCTTTGACCGCTTCATTAAAACAAATGTTCCAATTCCGAGATGCTTGCCTCAATCCATAAATGGATCTCTGAAGCTTGCATACCATGCTAGACTTCTTTGGATCGATAAACCCCTCGGGCTGTGTCATATACACATGCTCGGTTAAACTTCCACTAAGGAAAGCCGTTTTGACATCCATCTGCCATATCTCATAGTTGAAATATGCAGCTATAGCAAGAATGATCTGAATTGATTTAGGCATCGCTACCGGTGAGTAAGTCTCATCATAGTCAACTCCTTGAACTTGTTCATAACCTTTAGCGACAAGTTGAGCCTTATGGACTATGACATTTCCGTCCATATCAATTTTCTTCTTAAAGATCCATTTGCACTCAATCGCTCGAATGCCATCTGGCAGACCAACCAAGTTCCAAACTTGATTGTCTTCCATGGAATTTAATTTGGAACTCATGGCCTCAAGCCATAACTCGGAATCAGGGCTCACCATCGCTTCCACATACTTAGTCGGCTCGTTGTTCTCCAGGAACAACACATTGTAGCCGTGCATATTGCGCAACCTTTTCGACCTTCGTGGAAGCGGCATCGACTCCACTACGGGTTCCCTTACTAACTCTGGTGTGAAAAAATCACCTACCGGAACGTCCCCACGTGGTTCTTGAATTTCTTCGAGTCAGACCGTCCTCCCACTAGCCTTCCGATTGAGAACTCTTTCTCAAGGACTCCATGTCGTGTGATAAACGCTTTGCCCTCTTCATGGCTATAGAAGTAATATCCCAAGGTTTCCCTTGGATATCCCATGAATATGACTTGTTCGATTTGGGTGTGAGCTTGTCTGACTGGAGTCGCTTGAAATATGCTTCACATCCCCAAACTTTCAGAAAAGACAAACTGCGACTCTTCACAGTCCATATCTCATATGGCGTCTTATCTACGAACTTTGATGGTACCCTATTTAGTGTGAAAGCTGCAGTTTCTAAAGTGTATCCCCAAAATGACAAGGGTAAACCCGACCGACTCATTGATACGTCTTCAATGTATCTATAATTTCTGAAGTATTCATGCCATGTTTACAACATATGATTTTGGTATGATTTGAGTGGAACAAACCTGGACCGACGTTGTTTTCAGCAGAACTACCGTGGTGTTGTTTTTTGTGCAGAAATCAAAGTTCTCCAAATGCAGCGAACCTTTTTGACGATTATTTTTGGAACAAAAGAGGCACTAGAAGCTTCGTGGGAGGACCAGAAGGGGAAGGAGGTGGCCACTAGGCACCAGGGCGCGCCACCCCCCTCTAGCGCGGCCTGGTGGGTAGTGGGCCCCTCAAAGCCCATCTCAGCGTGAGACCGACGCCAAAAATCCTAAAAATACAGAAACCCCCAGAAATGACCCTAGATTGAAAGTTCCGCCGCCACAAGCCTCAGTGGCCATGAAAAACCAAACTAGATCCTGCTCCGGCACCCTGCTGGAGCGAGAAATCTGTTAGAAATATGCCCTAGAGGCAATAATAAAGTGGTTATTATTATATTTCCTTAATCATGATAAAGTTTTATTATTCATGCTATAATTGTATGATCGAAAACTTAAATACATGTGTGGATACATAAACAAATACCAAGACCCTAGTAAGCCTCTACTAGACTAGCTCGTTGATCAAAAGATAGTTAAGGTTTCCTGACCATAGACATGAGTTGTTGTTTGATAATGAGAACATGTCATTAGGAGAATGATGTGATGGACAAGACCCATTCATTAGCATAGCATATGATCGTTCAGTTTATTGCTACTGCTTTCTTAATGTCAGATACATGTTCCTTTGACCATGAGACCATGCAACTCCCAAACTCCGGAGGAATGCCTTGTGTGTATCAAATGTCACTTCGTAACTGGGTGATCATAAATGTGCTCTACAGGTATCTCCGAAGGTGTCTGTTGAGTTGGCATGGATCGAGATTGGGATTTGTCATTCCGTATCTCTGGGCCCTCTTGGTAATACAACATCACAAGAAGCTTGCAAGAAAAGTGACTAAGGAGTTAGTTATAAGATGATATATTATGGAACGAGTAAAGAGACTTGCTGGTAACAAGATTGAACTAGGTATGGAGATATCGACGATCGAATCTCGGCAAGTAACATATCGACGGACAAAGGGAACTACGTATGTTGTCATAAAGGTTCAACCAATAAAGATCTTCGAAGAATATGTAGGAACCAATATGGGCATCCAGGTCCCGCTATTGGTTATTGACCGGAGAAGTGTCTCTGTCATGTCTACGTCATTCTCGAACCCGTAGGGTCCGCACGCTTAACGTTCGCTGACGATATATATAGTATTATATGAGTTATGTATGTTGGTGACCGAATGTTGTTCGGAGTCCCGGATGAGATCACAGACATAACGATGAGCTCTGGAATGGTCCGTAGGTAAAGATTGATATATAGGATGATGGTTGGGCCAAGGGGTAAGGCCCACGGAGCTTTAGGTTGGTGCAAAAGGAAGTTTTACGGAGGTCGGGGACCAGACGCTAGGGACCATGGCCTCTGGGCCAGACGCCGAGGACCGTGGAGTCTGGGTGCCAGAATCCAAGAAGGACTCTTCCTTGCATTCCAAACCGACTGAGGCCGTCTCCCCAAGTAACGACCCCAGGGCTCAACATATAAATAGAGGAGCAGGGCTAGCCCCTAAAACACAAGTTTTTGAGCCTCCTCTAGTTGATCTAGTTCTAGTTGGTCCTAGTTGACTAATTAAAGCTAGCCCTAGCTACCTCTAATCCTTATAATTAGAAGCCCAGTGTGGTTCTAATCTCCTCCATCTAGTTCATCCTCCGCTCTAAATCCGTTGTGCTTGGCGAAGCCCTGCGGAAATAGTCACCACCACCGTCACCATGCTGTCGTGCTACCGGAAATCATTTACTACTTCGCTCCTCTTTCTGGATCAAGAAGGTGAGGACGTCATCAATCTTAATGTGTGCTGAACGCGAAGGTGTCGTACGTTCGGTGATTGACCGGAACGGACCATGGAGGTGTACAACTACATCAACCGCGTTGATAAACGCTTCCGCTTAGCGATCTACAAGGGTGTGTAGAGGCTCACCCCTCTCATAGCTATGCATCTCCATGGATAGATCTTGCGTGTGCGTAGATTTATTTTTGTTTTCCATGCGACATTTCCCTATAAAATCATCACCGGAGGCCATCTTAATCATCCCGGCGGCCACCGTGATGAGGAGGGAGTAGTCCACCCTCAGGGTTGAGGGTTTGTACTAGTAGCTATGTGCTTGATCTCTCTCTCTCTCTCTCTCTCTCTCTCTCTCTCTCTCTCTCTCGTTCTTGATCTGTCATGATCTTGTTGTATCACGAGCTTTGTTAATATAGTTGGATCATATGGTGTTTTCTCCTCTCTATCTTGTTGCCATGAATTGAGTTTTACCTTTGAGTTTTCATTATTATCGGATTGAATACTTTTATGGATTTGAGAACACTTGGTGTATGTTTTGGCACTCAACTTGCGGATTCTGAGGTTACATTGGGGTAACCTATGCATAGGGGTTGATACACGTTTTTGTCTTTGTTTCTCCGGTAGAAATCTCGGGGCACTCTTTGAAGTTCTTTGTGTTGGATTGAGTATTATGAATCTGAAGTTGTTTGATGCATATCGTATAATCAACTCAAGGATACTCATGGTGACATTGGAGTATCTAGGTGACATTAGAGTTGGTTGATGTGTATCATATGGTGTTATTTTGGTACGAACTCTTGGGCTATTTGTGACACTTATAGGAATAACTCGATAGATCAATCGGAAATGATAACTTTGAGGTGGTTTCATACCCTACAAACAATTTCCTTATGTTCTCCGCTAGATAAGAACTCTGGAGTGATTCTTTATCGTGTGTTAAGGGATTGCCATATGACCTAACTATGTTAGCATTGTTGAGAGATTGCACTAGCGAAAGTATGAACCCTAGGCCTTATTTTCAAGCATTGTAATACTGTTTGTGCTCACTTCCTTACTATTTTTTTATAGTTACTATTATAAAAATCAATATCTGCTATCATTACTACACTTGTATCACCATCTCTTCGACGAACTAGTGCACCTATACAATTTACCATTATATTTGGTGTGTCGGGGACACAAGAGACTCTTTGCTATTTGATTGTAGGGTTGTTTGAGAGAGACCATCTTCATCCTACGCCTCCCACGGATTGATAAATCTTAGGTCATCCACTTGAGGGAAATTTTCTACTGTCCTACAAACCTATGCACTTGGAGGCCCAACAACATCTACAAGAAGAAGGTTGTGTAGTAGACATCAACTACTCCTGGTTGTTCTGCCTTCCTATGCTAGTTGCTACCTTGCTGTTTTTTATGGTTACTATGACAGAAATCAATATCTACTATCATTACTACACTTGTATCACCATCTCTTCGCTGAACTAGTGCACCTATGCAATTTGCAATTGTATTTGGTGTGGGACACAAGAGACTCTTTGTTATTTGGTTGCAGGGTTGTTTGAGAGAGACCATCCTCATCCTACGCCTCCCACGGATTGATAAACCTTAGGTCATCCACTTGAGGGAAATTTGTTGCTGTCCTACAAAACTCCGCGCTTGGAGGCCCAACATGAGTCTACAAGAATAAAGTTGTGTAGTAGGCATCTAGCTCTTTTCTGGCGCCGTTGCCAGGGAGGTGAGTGCTCGAAGGTATATCTTTAGATCTTGCAATTGAATCTTTTAGTTTCTTGTTTTATCACTAGTTTGGTTTATAAAAAGAAAAGTACAAAAAATGGAATTGAGGTTGCCTCATATTATTCGTCTTTATCATGTCTTTCTTGAAAATGATGGAAAGGAAAATTGCGCTCAACTGATAGAAGAAGAATTCAATAAAATAATTGACATAAAATCTTTGAATGATAAGCATGATTGCAATGTTTCTAGTATGAATTCTTTGAATATCCATGATGTTAATGATATGCAAAGCCATAAGCTTCGGGGTGCTGTGTTTGATGAAGATGATATTTTTGTTCCCCCAAGTTTTGATGAGAAAATTTATTATGATGAGAGCATGCCTCCTATTTATTATGATTATATTGATAAAAGTGGATTTGGTGAGGTCATGACTTTACTTAATGATGAATCCACTATTTTGGAAGAGGTTTCAATTGACTATGATAAAAAAGTTGCTATCTATGATGATTATTGTGATGATATGTATGCTATAAAGAATAATGATATCCATGAAACTTGTCATCATTATTTTAATGCTCAACTTGATTATGTGAATAAAGTGTCATATGATAGTTATTTCATTGAGTTTGCTCCCACTACTATTCTTGAGAATAAATTTTCTTATGTGGAGAGTAATAAAAAATTATGCATGTGAATCATGAAAAGAATGCTTTATGTGATAGCTATATCGTTGAATTAATTCATGATGCTACTGAAAATTATTATGAGAGAGGAACACATGCATTTAGATATCTCACTAATATCAAGTTTCCTTTCTATGTGTTAAAAGTTTTGAAGTCATGCTTGTTTTGCCTTCCTATGCTAGTTGATTCTTGCTCTCATAATTTGTTTGCTCACAACATCCCTATGCATAGGGAGTTGGTTCAACTTAAATGTGCTAGTCATATGCTTCATGATGCTCCCGTTATATTTCAATTCTTTACTTTTATGTGAGCATCATTAAAATCATCATGCCTAGCTAAAAAGGCATTAAAGAAAAACGCTTGTTGGAAGACAACCCAACATTTACCCCTATAGTTTTTGTGTGTTCACATGATTAGGGTACTGTAGCAATCATGTTTTATAGCTTTTGTTTCAATAAAGTGATAAGTAAAGCCTTTGGGATAGTGTGGATGATAGTTGACTTGATTCTGTGCAAAAACAGAAACTTTTGTGCCCATTAACAGAATTGTTAAAAATTACTAGAGCGTCAAAAAATTCTGT
This sequence comes from Aegilops umbellulata, assembly GCA_032464435.1. NCBI lineage: Eukaryota > Viridiplantae > Streptophyta > Magnoliopsida > Poales > Poaceae > Aegilops > Aegilops umbellulata. The sequence goes on along the minus strand of CP136056.1, from coordinate 223,368,543 downwards.
TTTTTTGTAGATGATTTATATACAATTTTCCTATGTTTTTATAATTTTTCAGAATTTTGTAACTTACATAAGTATGGTAATTGTTCAGATCATTACAGACTGTTCTGTTTTTGACAGGTTTTGTTTTCAATGCATAGTTTGCTTGTTTTCTAGTTTCTATGGCTTATATTGCTGAATATAAATTGTGGAAATGATAATTTACAGTATGCATTGTGTGAGAACAATTATGAATCTTGTCTTTGACAGCACCAAAGTGAATGATTTGTCTTTATCATACTAACCTATCTCACGAAGTTCCGTTAAGTTTTGTGTGATTGAAGTTTTCATGTTTTGGGTGAGATGTCGATATGAGAAGAATAAGGAGTGGCAAGACCCTAAGATTGGGGATTACCAAGGCACCCCAAGGTAATATTCTAGGAAGATCCAAGCAACTAAGCTTGGGGATGCCCTGGAAGGCATTCCCTCTTTCGTCTTCAACATTATCGATAACCTCACTTGGAGCTATATTTTTCTTCGTCACATGATATGAGTTTTGCTTGGAGCATCATTTTATTTTATTAGGATTTGATTGATGTTATTTATAACTAGGTGATATCCCGCGTGTTGCTACGGGAACTTGTTGTGATTTTTCTTTCTAGTATATAGCAAAAAGTTTGAACAATGTCGTGGTACATTAGTATGCCAAACTACCTAAAGAGACAATAGTATGCCAAACTACCTAAAGAGACATTATATTAAAGTCCAACGACGCAAGGAGAATAAAGCATAAAACAATGGGTACAGTGCGAAAGTTTCTAAACTTGCCCGTACAATTAACTTTTCTATTGAGCATACATACAAATTCCCTATTCTATTTCAAATTCATCATGTGATACAGTCGAGAGGGTCTTCGACTCAACTCTCCGGAACAACAACAAATGTGAAATGACTAAAAATATATGAACTTGGTTACGGAGCAAAGTTATGCTCAAACACCATGAGGAAATCATAAATATGCCATCTTGAGAAAACCCCAAAATAGCATGTTTTGACGACAATCTCCAACAAAGTAGTTGGCACACTGTTATTCAATTATATAAATTCTGATGAGAGAAATATGTGTACTTTTACATATGAGAAAATGGCAATAGGGTCAGTCAGAAGTTATTAGTTGCTTCAGTGTAATTTTTATTAATGGTATATGCTACTGCACTACTTTTATCATATATAGAAATTAAACTTGATGCAATAGTTTTTGGATGCAGATGGTGCAATCATGATAAAAAACATGTTGCTTGCATACTTCTCCCAAATATCTCCAAACTGAATAATTTTATTAACGTCAACTGAAAGATTCAATGTTAATGAAAAAATAACATCATAACCTAGTATTACCTGGCCGTGTGACTTGAGAACCAATAATGTAAATATCTTAGAATAAACAATCTTACATCAAATAAATTGATGACCCTAGACTGTTGAATGCCAATGTATTATTTTTCTTTTCTTATTGAATCCAGAAGAGACCAAGATGTACACGCCTCAAACAAATGAAAAATATGATACTCATGTGAGCCATGTGTCAGATCCCCTGTTGTACTGCCATGTCTTTTGGATAACCTGCAATATGTCAACATGGTTTAAAACCTGCAATATTTTTGATAACCTGCTATCAAGACAAACATGGTTTAAACCATGCACTTTTTTCCATGTCCAAAATCCCATGGAGAAACACGTGTTCTTAAAAAATGGATATCTCACCTTCTTAAATTATATATGATCACGATTTTACTACATTGCACAAAATTCAAAGAAGATTGGTAGGGGATCATCTCTGCTCCTTGCCGTCGATTCTTGTCAGGTCGGATGCAGTGTCGTAGCCATTGGGTAGTGAAGATCTAAAGGCATCCGCCGATTAATAGAAGAGAGGGAGAGATGAAATGCAGACCAAGAACATTGACCAGACAAAGATATTGGCAGAAAGATTTCCAGTCGCGGAAAGCAATGGAGATTACCTTGTGATGAGGCGGCGCTGATCCAAAGGAATGTGTAGCTGGTGCCCGTCGTGGAAGTGATATGTAGGGGAGAGAGAAAGCACTCCTATGCTCATCTTTCTCGCCTCCTTCTGCACGATCTGATCCTCACATGTTCTACGACGTGGCCACCAGTGTCGTCGATGACCTCCTTCAGCCCCTGAACATGCCCAACCCCAATGCCGCCATTGTAACACCCCGAGAATCATGCTACAGTGATCTCCCCTTTAATGATGCCATGTCATCATGTCTTTCAGACTAAATTGCCCTTGATGAAAATCAAAACCAAATTCCATTTGAAATACAAGTCGAATATTTACTTCTTCTGTCATACAAAAAAAATGTTTGTGATGTTGCAAATCATCCCTAGATATTTGTCATGTTGAAACCTACCTTTTTGAATTTCCAAAATGCCCCTGGATTTTATTTATTGGTCCAGTAGCATTTATCTTGCCCTTTTTAATTTTTAAAAAAATGCCTAATCGCTTCCTATGGCCCTGAAACGTTGTGGCAGTAAGGATTAATGCATACTAATTATTGGGACCAACTACATGTTTTTACAAGAGTCAGCTAGTGCCAAAAAGGAAATACAAACAGAAACTACATAAAAAGAAAAACGAGCAAACAAAAAAGAAAAGAAAACCCCCCTGCCCCTGGGCCTTAGGCCACAGGGACGGGCCCAGGCCGGCCCTGCCCAACCCCACTCGGTCGCCTTCCAGATCGCTACAGGGGAAGCCGACCGAGGCGCGCCCGTCGGTCGTCCCCGACCACCTCGCCGTTTCCGCCGGGGGAAGATAAGGACGCCACCCCCAGCAGCCCCTTCGGCCTCATTGCCTTCCCTCCACTTGCCTCTCCCACTTCTTCCCCACACTCGCTCCTCTTCCCGATCTGGAGGAGACCGCCGCCAACGTCGCCATGGCCGGCGTCTTCCTGCGCCCACCGACCACCCCTTGGCCTGGGACCGTGTCCAAGAGCCTGGCTGCGTCCCTGTGCTTCGTCCGCGCCGAAGAACGCGAGCTCCACGCCACCGCATCGACCGAATCGACCTCATCCTCCCCACGACTGCCACCGGCGATCTTCTTCGGATCCGGCGACGCCTGCTGCTCCTAATCTATCGACGGGTCCTCGTGTGCCTACACGGTGAGCTCCTCTTCGGAAGCCCTCTCCTTACACATCGAACCCGTGCCGTAGCTACCATCACCGCCTGCAGCCGACGTCGTTATTCGCCGTGGCCGCTAGCTCGACCCTGTCGAGCTCGGCGAGCCTCGTGCGCCTCTGCCCGGTGCTCCCGTACGCCTGTGGCCGCCCCGCGCATGCCCCCGGCCGCGCACCGCAGCGCGCCACACATCCGCCCACGTCCTGCCTCCTCGAGACTGCGCCCTGCGCGCCAGTCCAGCCGTGCCCGTCGGGGCCTGGCCGCGCCCACCGGGGCTGCGCCCCTGCTCGTCTGCGCTGCTGCCTCTCCGCAGTCGCCCGCGCGTGCCTGGGCTCGCTCACGCCCGCCTGCTGCCTCGTCCGCTGCTGCCTACTGCTTGCCGCTGCTTGCTACTGCCTCCTGCTACGCTCCTGCTGCTTTGGCTGCTGCTCATGCCGCCACCATGCTGCTTGCGCCGACGCCACCACTGCTGCTTGCGGCCTACATAGCTAATACTGCTGCTGCTTGCCATGGCGGCCGTGGGTGTGTGATGTGTGTGTGTGTAGCGTGTATGCGTGCTCTGTGTGTGCGTGTGTTGTATGAGTGTGCCATGCGTGTGGCCGGTTGGGTTCTGCCCAGTGCCCACTAATAGCCAGCCCTTGTTTAAATTAGTAGTACTAGGTTTAGATTTAGCTAATACTAGTTGGTACTAAATTAGTCTGGTAACGGATGATGTTTGGTCCCCATTAATTAGGTTTGTTTTATTTATTTGTTTATTGGTATAGCATATGACATGTGGACTCACATGCACTGTTCACTATTTGCCCCTTTCAACTTTGACTTGTTGACTTTGACCGGCCCCACCTGTCATACCCCCTATCTGGGTACACTCTGTGTACCCATGTCAAATTGCAGTTTATTATCGAATTAGTATTAAATCTAGAAAATTGTTTAAATCTTTAGAAATTCATAGAAAATAAACCGTAACTCGGATGAAAATGTTTTCTACATGAAAGTTGCTCAGAACGACGAGACGAATCCGAATACGCGATCCGTTTACCTGTCAGATGCCTCTAACTATCTGAACATGGAACATTCCTCCTCCGATCATCTGTCTGACACAGGTCCGGAACCGGGAAAACATTCTCGGTTGAACTCCCCCTTCACCTTTATCGTTTAGCCATACGCTAGGTCACACCCGACACGACATATTGCTACGTTATGCTTTGTGATGCTATGTTTGCTTTATATTTACTGTTTCTTCCCCCTCTTCTCTCCGGTAGACCCCGAGACCGATGCTGCCCCTGTGATCGACTACGTCGACGACGACCCCTCCTTGCCAGAGCAACCCGGCAAGCCCCCCTTTTGATCATCCCGATATCGCCCATTCCATTCTCTCATGCTTGCATTAGATTTTGCTACTGTTATTGTTTGCTCCTATTCTGATGCATAGCCTGCTTTTGTATCTGCTGTTGTACCTTATCTGCTTATCCTAAACTGCTTAGTATAGGTTGGATAGTGATCCATCAGTGACCCCACTTGTCCTTGTTGCCCCTGATTCATCATCGACGACCCGGTCTACGCGATCGAAGACCTGGCCCCGACACCGCACATCACTTCCCCTTAGTTGCTCGACACTACTGGGTTACTATCGAGTACCAAGGGTGAACCTCTTCAACACTTCTGATGTTAACCCTGTAGTGTAGTCATTCGGTCGTGGTCATTGAGGGTGATTTCCTCCTTAACCACTTTCGATACGACTCTGTCGTGCAACCCCTCAAGTGTGAACCTCGGGGGTGATTCCTCTTACGTTCACCTTGATGATTACATCTAGTGGAATTCATCGAGGGTGATTCCTCGGGTTTTTCCCCTTGATGTTTGGACACACGGATACTTGGACTTTACCACTATTACTTGGAAAGACGGGTCGACCCTGAGAGGTACCCGCGCGAGCTTAATTGCGAGTGATGTGGAGTCGGGCGGACCTGGAAGGTGCCCGTGAGATAATTACGAGGCGTGGCCGGGCATTCCTAGCCCTTGCCGCAAGTCCTCGAGACGGGGCAACGGGGTCACATCTTTCGTGAGTCTCTGCTTGTTACCGCGCGTTCCTAATCCACTACGATTTGGATATTTGATCCGAGGGGCCTCTTGCCTGATAGCACTAACCATCACGTGGGCATAGTATGGGCGTTCTGCGTCGTATACATCAGCCGAAGCTTAATAGACGTTAGCGACTGAGCGGCGCGCGCCGGCTTGGACTGCGTAAGCGCCTGCCTTGTTGAAGGAGGTAGCTAGGTCTGCTCACCGGCCGCCCACGCAACGTGCAGGAGTTCCCGGGGAGATGGCCCATGACTCCTGGGGGTATAGGTTTAGTCCGGCGTGCTGGCCTCTCTATTAAGCCTAGGTCGGGTTGCGGCGTATTGTTTGGCCGAGGCCGGGCATGACCCAGGAAAGTGTGTCCGGCCGGAGTTAATCGAGCGTGGTGGGTAAGTTGGTGCACCCCTGCAGTGAAGAAAACATCTATCGATAGCCTGTCCTGCGGTAACGGACACTTGGAGTTGTATCCCGATCGATACAACTAGAACTGGAGACTTGTGATGAGAACTGGATGATGATGAGAAATGGATTGTGATGATAACTGGATAGTATGGCTCTGGGATTGCTTTCTCGCAGGGAGTCGAGAAAGGATCTCCGGCCGAGGTTGATAACACTACTGTTACTTTACTTTATGCTGCTCTACTCCCTTCTGTTGCTGCAAGATGGTGGTTTCCAGAAGATGCTAGTCTTCGATAGGACTAGGCTTTCCCTCTATTCTGGCATTTCTGCAGCCCAGTCCACATATACAGCCTTCCTTTGATAATGATGCATTTGTAGTGTAGATCCTTGCTTGCGAGTACTTTTGATGAGTACTCACGGTTGCTTTACTTCCCCTTTTCCCCCTTTCTTCTTCTTCCCGGTTGATGCAACCAGATGTCGAAGCCCAGGAGCCAGATGCCACCGCTGATGCCTACTACTACGTGAAGACCGTCGACGACCAGGAGTAGTTAGGAGGCTCCCAGGCAGGAGGCCTTGCCTTTTCGATCGTTGTCGCTTTTGTGCTAGCCTTCTTAAGGCAAACTTTTCTAACTCATGTCTGTACTCAGATATTGTTGCTTCCGCTGACTCTTGTGTTTTCGAGCTTATGTATTCGAGCCCTCGAGGCCCCTGGCTTGTAATATAAAGCCTGTATTATTTTAATTTGTGTTTAGAGTTGTGTTGTGATATCTTCCCGTGAGTCCTTGATCTTGATCGTACACATTTGCATGTATGATTAGTGTACGATTGAATCGAGGGCGTCACAGCCATGCACAACTACTACATACCTCCGTCGGAGTCCTCCGAATCCGGGAGTTGACAAACACGACCGGGTAGGAGATGAGGGCGACGCTGCAGGCGATGGCTGCATGGCGGAGGCAGCGTCTCCCACAAACCGCTGACTAGTCTGAGAATACTTGTCGTGGGCTGAACCCTATATATTACTACTCCATTTATTTGGCGGAGAAGAAGAAACGTCAAGTGTATAGAGATGGAGAGATTGATGGGAAATCAATCGATCGAGGAATTAATTAGTGATCACGCTGGTTCGATTCGAGTGGCCGAACGTCAAGGAGTTAATTAGGGAGATGATAAATGTGTGGGGTCGTGGCTGTCGCCATTGGAAGGAAAGGCTGGAAGGACGGCCTTAACCTATGGGCTTCCGATGGCGTTTTTAGTGTCCAGTTAAGTGTATATGTAAAGCCCAAGCAAAAAATTGAGCCAGAGGATTTTTTTTTGTCATGTATGTGTAAAGCCCAAGCAAAAAAATCGAGCCGGAGGATTACCAAACAGCGCTACGGTGTCTGAAAAAAGCAAAGCAGCGAGCGGCAAGTCTGGGAACGAAACGGTATCTTCACTTAGCGGTGGAAACTTTTAGTAAATTTCTCAACCTTTGATAAAACGGCTGCACACTCCTCAACTTTACTGAATCAACGGCTATAACAATTCGAGTGACGTGGCTTCATGAGAAGGCAGGAAAATCACCTAGTGGGGTGCCCCTATTTACATATAGAAGATAATTTTTTGTATCTTTTAGTTCAATAAAAATGTCAAGTATAACCTTTACCATGCTTATTTTGCAAGTCTACATGTTGTAGTTTGAAAACAGAAGCTTTTCTATCATTGTATGGATTCTTCTGGAAAGTCAAAACGTGATATCTTGGAATTTTTACACAATAAGATACAACAAATTTTCTACAGTGTGGTAATTTTTCAAATTTTTTGGAATTATAGAATTATGAATCTTCTTGCATTCATTACAGACTGTTCTACTTTGATAGATTGCTGTTATGTTTGCATTGTTTGCATATGCTTGCTTCTTTAATGATTCTATTTGAGGATAGGATTATTAAATATGCAGAGGCATTTAGTATGCAATGTTAAATAATAATTTTAGTGATTTTCTACAATAGATAATGATAAGGTTATTGCATTGATTTATACTAACTTTTCTCACGAGTTCTTGTTGAGTTTTTTGTGGATGAAGTTTTTAAGATTTAGGGAAACCGTGATATAAAAGGAATTAAGGAGACACAAAATCTCAAGCTTGGGGATGCCCAAGGCATCATCCCAACATAATATTCCAACAAGTATCAAGCATCTAAGCTTGGGGATACCCCGGTAGGGATCCCACCTTTCTTCTTCAACAATTATCGGTTAGTATCGGTTGATCCTAAGTTTTTGCTTCTTCACATGAGTTGTGCCATTCTTGGTATGTCATTTTATTTATTTTTTGCTTGCTATTTTAATAAAAATACTTAGATCTGCACGTTTTTAAATGAGAGAGAGATTCCTCAAGTAGCTACCCATTTACTTAACTACTCGCTTAATCTTCACTTATATCTTTTTGGTGTAGCTTGTCATTTACTCTTGTGCTTCACTTATATCCTACGAGTAAATTGTTTAATGAATTGAATATCATGAAGTTGAAATTATATTTTCATGTCATGCCTAGTAGTAGCTTCACATTGGGTTGAGAAAGTGAAATCTATTAAAGCTTGACAATCACAATATTAGTCATACAAGCAATTCATGAATGATTAGTACAAGGAAGAGAACTTTCATATAAAAATATATTATCTTGGACATCTTTTATGATTGGGAATACCCATTAATTATTTTCAAACCTGAGAAAATTAGTTGAAGTTGGACAAGGAATACAACGTAATGAGTTATGGTTGTGTATATTTGCATAGAAGTTATATTGTTATGGATCCTCCTGGACCTTTTGCTAGCCAAAAATTTGTACTAAGTAGAAATGCTACTTGTGCATCCAAAAATCCTTAAACCCAGTTTCTTGCCATGAGTGTCCACCATATCTACCTATCAATTGAATAAGATCCATGAAGTAAGTTGTCATCGGTGCATAAAGCAATAAAAATTGCTCCTAAATATGTTTGATCTTTTATTGTAAGGGAAAATAAGAGTTGTACAAACTTGTGATGGCAAAGAAATAAAAGCGACGTACTGCATAATAAAGGTTGCTATCATAAGGGGCAATATAATGTGACGTTCCTTTGTGTTAAGAGCTTGCGCATTCAAAAATAAAAAGTGCATGACAACCTCCCCCCCCTACGAAGGGCCTATCTTTTACTTTATGAATTTACTTTTATGCAAGAGTCAATAGTATGCATTCTCATTTCAACCTCAGTTATTCTCTAGTTGGCAAGCATCATGTGGTGGGGAAAGACCTAGGCACATATGGCCAATCAAATATAGTTGATCATAAATTATTATTGTTGACAATTATCTCTATGATCAATGAGTTGGGAGGCGAAACATTAAGCCCCTATATTTCTCTGTGTACGATGTATGTCATTTGTTCTAAAAATATGCTTTGAGTACTAGCAGTCATAGAAGATTATACGATGATTGAGTATGTGGAGCTCTTACTTAGGCTTTGTTTAATAAGTTGAATTGCAATTGTTTGGTGACTGAGAACATAGGTTGTCAAGTTTCAAGAGTATGCATTGTTTGAACCGTAACATGTGAATCAATTGCTACTTTATCACGATGAGTTTTATGAGAAAGAGTTGTTGTTATGATGCTAGGAAAAGTGATTGAAATTATCATTGACAAACTTATGCACTATGCTAGAATTCACACTTCATAAATTATTTCTTTTATCATTTACCTGCTCGACGACGAGCAGGAATTAAGCTTGGGGATGCTGATACGTCTCCGACGTATCTATAATTTATGAAGTACCCATGCCATGTTTACAATTTTTTTATATGATTTTGGTATGATTTGAACGGAACTAACTCGGACTGACGCTGTTTTCAGCAGGACTACTGTGGTGTTGTTTTTGTGCAGAAATCAAAGTTCTCCAAACGCAGCGAAACTTTTTGACAATTTTTGTGGAACAAAAGAGGCACTAGAAGCTTCGTGGGAGGACCAGAAGGGGAAGGAGGTGGACACTAGGCACCAGGGCACGCCACCCCCCTCTGGCGTGCCCTGGTGGGTAGTGGGCCCCTCGAAGCCCATCTTAGCGTGAGACCGATGCCAAAAAATCCTATAAATACACAAACCCCCAGAAATAACCCTAGACTAGAAGTTCTGCAGCCGCAAACCTCTGTAGCCACGAAAAACCAATCTAGACCCTATTCTGGCAACCTGCCGAAGGGGGAAATCATCACCGGAGGCCATCTTCATCATCCCAACGGCCACCATGATGGGGAGGGAGTAGTCCACCCTTGGGCTGAGGGTTTGTACTAGTAGCTATGTGTTTGATCTCTCTCTCTCTCTCCCTCCCTCCCTCTCTCTCTCTCTCTCGTGTTCTTGATTTGGCATGATCTTCATGTATCGTGAGCTTTATTAATATAGTTGGATCATATGGTGTTTTCCCCTCTCTATCCTGTTGCGATGAATTGAGTTTTACCTTTGAGATTTCATTATTATCAGATTGAATAATTTTATGGATTTGAGAACACTTGATGTATATTTTGGCACTCAACTCGTAGATTCACAAGGTGACATTGGGGAAATCTATGCATAGGGGTTGATGCATGTTTTCATCTTTTTTTCTCCGATAGAAATCTTGGGGCACTCCTTGAAGTTCTTTGGGTTGGATTGAGTATTATGACTCTGAAGTTGTTTGATGCATATCGTATAATCAAATCATGGATACTCGTGGTGACATTGGAGTATCTAGGTGACATTAGAGTTGGTTGATGTGTATCATATGATGTTATTTTAGTACGAACTCTTGAGCTGTTTGTGACACTTATAGGAATAGCTCAATCGAAAAGGATAACTTTGAGGTGGTTTCGTACCCTGCAAAAAAATTCATCTTATGTTCTCCGCTAGATAAGAACTTTGGAGTGATTCTTTATCACACATTGAGGGATTGCCATATGATCTAACTATGTTAGCATTGTTGAGAGATTGCACTAGCGAAAGTATGAACCCTAGGCCTTGTTTTCAAGCATTGCAATACCGTTTGTGCTCATTTTTGTTACTTGCTACCTTGCTGTTTTTTATTGTTACTATGACAGAAATCAATATCTACTATCATTACTACACTTGTATCACCATCTCTTCGCCGAACTAGTGCACCTATGCAATTTGCAATTGTATTTGGTGTGTTGGGGACACAAGAGACTCTTTGTTATTTGGTTGCAGGGTTGTTTGAGAGAGACCATCTTCATCCTATGCCTCCCATGGATTGATAAACCTTAGGTCATCCACTTGAGGGTAATTTGCTGTTGTCCTACAAAACTTTGCGCTTGGAGGCCCAACACGAGTCTACAAGAATAAAGTTGTGTAGTCGACATCACTCATCATTGATCGGACCATGTCCAATAGAGTCCGATTCCTCCGTTCCGGCACGCCATTTCTTTGTCGCGTACCCGGACGAGTCAGTTGTGGAACTATTCCATGACTCTTCAGATGATCATCAAACTCTTGGCTCATATACTCACCGCCTCGATCAGATCATAGAAGTTTGATCCTCTTGCCGAGTTGATTTTCCACTTCGTTCTGAAACTCCTTGAGCTTTTCAAAAGTTTCTGACTTGTGCCTTATCAAGTAGACATATCCATACCTACTCAAGTCGTTGGTAAAAGTCATGAAGTATTGGAAACCACCTATGGCTGTCGTGCTCATTGGTCCACATACATCTATGTATAAGTTCCAACAGACCGGATGCCCTCTCTCAACTCTTTGCAAAAGGAGTCTTAGTCATCTTGCCGAGTAGGCAAGGCTCACATGTCTCGAATGATTCAAAATCAAACGAAGTTAGAATTCCATCATCATGGAACTTCTTCATGCGCTTTTGACTAATGTGTCCTAGTCGACAATGCCATATGTAAGTCGGATTTATCTCATTGGGCTTATGCCTCTTGACATTTATGTTATAGACTGACTCACTTTTAAGATCTAGGATAAATGACCCGTTCACAACGGGGCAAAGCCATGAAACATATTATTCAAGTAAATAGAACAACCATTGTCCTTAATACTGAATTCATAACCTTGTCTCATCAAACATGAGGCAGAAATAATGTTTCAACTCAGGGAGGAACATAATAACAATTATCACGTTCCATTACAAATCCTGAAGGTAAATTAAGTTGCATAGTGTCGATGGCCAATGCAACAACTCTTGCTTTATTCCCGACGCGTATGTCAACTTCTCCTCTTGTGATAGTCCTAGTTTTGCTTAGCCCCTGCATCGAGTTGCATATGTGAACAACTGATTTGGTATCATATACCCAAGAGCTACTAGAAACATCAGCAAGATAAATGTCTATAACATATACAACAAGTGTACCTGAAGAAGAAGTCACACTTCCAGTCTTCTTGCCCTTCTCGGCAAGCCACTTGTTGCAGTTCCTTTTCCAGAGTCCAGGTTCCTTGCAGTGAAAGCAAATGGTCCCCGAGGCCAGCCCTGACTTAGGCGCGTCGGCGGCAGTTGGATTTGCCTCCTTCTCCTTGCCCTTTGCCTTAGCCTTTTTCTTGGACCAACTCTTCTTGAACTTAGCCGAGTTCTGTAGAGGCCCCACAAGGCACCAGGGCACGACAGAGGCCCCAGGCATGACCTGGTGGGTAGTGGGGCCCACGAGGGTCCTTTCCGCCGCCTCTCAGCTCTATAAATACCCAAATATTCCACAAAGCATGAGAGAGTCGACGAAAAACAATTCCAGCCGCCGCAAGTTCCAGAACCACGAGATCCAATCTAGAGCCCTATTTCGGCACCTTACCGGTGGGGAACACGATCACGGAGGGGTTCATCATCCTCATTGGTGCTCCTCCGATGATGTGTGAGTAGTTTACCACAGACATACGGGTCTGTAGGCAGTAGCATGGCTTCTTCTCTGTTTTTGATTCTCAATACAATGTTCTCCTCGATGTTCTTGGAGATCTATTTGATGTAATGACTTTTTTCGGTGTGTTTGTTGGGATCCGATGAATTGCGAGTTTATGATCATATCTATCTATGAATATTATTTGAGTCTTGTTTGATCTCTTATATGCATGATTATTATAGCCTCGTATTTCTTCTCCGAAACTTTGGTTTAGTTTGGCCAACTAGATTGATTTTTCTTGCAATGGGAAGAGGTGCTTTGCGGTGTGATCACCCACTGACGGAAGGGGTAGCGAGGCACGTATGTATCGTTGCCATTAAGGATAAAAAGATGGGGTCTATTACTACATGAATAGATCTCGTCTACATCATGTCATTGTTCTTATTGCATTACTCTGTTTCTCCATGAACTTAATACACTAGATGCATGCTGGATAGCGGTCGATGTGTGGAGTAATAGTAGTAGATGCAGGCAGGAGTCCGTATACTAATTTTAGACGTGATGCCTATATACAAGATCATTGCCTTGGATATTGATACGTCTCCAACGTATCTATAATTTTTTATTGCTCCATGCTATATTATCTACTGTTTTGGACCATATTGGGCTTTATTTTCCACTTTTATATTACTTTTGGGACTAACCTATTAACCGGAGGCCCAGCCCAGAATTGCTGTTTTTTTGCCTATTTTAGTGTTCCAAAGAAACGGAATATCAAACGGAGTCCAAACGGAATGAAACCTTCGGGAACGTGATTTTCTCACCGAATATGATCCAGGAGACTTGGACCCCACGTCAAGAAAGAAGGGAGGCGGCCACGAGGGTGGAGGGCGCGCACCCCTGCCTCGTGGGCCCCCCTTTGCTCCACCGACGTACTCCTTCCTCCTATATATACCTACGTACCCCCAAACGATCAGATACGGAGCCAAAAACCTAATTCCACCAGCGCAACCTTCTGTATCCACGAGATCCCATCTTGGGGCATGTTCTGGAGCTCCGCCGGAGAGGGCCATCATCACGGAGGGCTTCTACATCATCCTAGCCCCTCCGATGAAGTGTGAGTAGTACCTCAGACCTTCGGGTCCATAGTTAGTAGCTAGATGGCTTCTTCTCTCGTTTTGGATCTCAATACAATGTTCTCCCTCTCTCTCATGGAGATCTATTCGATGTAATCTTCTTTTTGCGGTGTGTTTGTTGAGACCGATGAATTGTGGGTCTATGATCAAGTTTATCTATGAACAATATTTGAATCTTCTCTGAATTCTTTTATGTATGATTGGTTATCTTTGCAAGTCTCTTCGAATTATCAGTTTGGTTTGGCCTACTAGATTGGTTTTTCTTGCAATGGGAGAAGTGCTTAGCTTTGGGTTCTATCTTGCGGTGTCCTTTCCCAGTGACAGTAGGGGCAGCAAGGCACATATTATATTGTTGCCATCGAGGATAACAAGATGGTTTTTTTTATCATATTGCATGAATTTATCCCTCTACATCATGTCATCTTGCTTAAGGCGTTACTCTGTTTTCTTGAACTTAATACTCTAGATGCATGCTGGATATCGATCGATGAGTGGAGTAATAATAGTAGATGCAAGAAGGAGTCGGTCTACTTGTCTCGGACGTGATGCCTACATACATGATCATACCTAGATATTCTCGTAACTATGCTCAATTCTGTCAATTGCTCAACAGTAATTTGTTCACCCACCGTAGAATACTTATGCTCTTGAGAGAAGCTACTAGTGAAATCTATGACACCCGGGTCTATTCTCATCATATAAATTTCATCACTTTATTATTGCTTTGCTTTTTTACTTTGCCCTTTTATTTTACTTTGCATCTTTATACCAAAAATACCAAAAATATTATCTATCATCTCTATCAAATCTCACTCTCGTAAGTGACCGTGAAGGGATTGACAACCCTGAATCGCGTTGGTTGCGTGGAGCTATTTGTTTTATGTAGGTACGAGGGACTTGCGTGTAGCCTCCTACTGGATTGATACCTTGGTTCTAAAAAACTGAGGGAAATACTTACTCTACTCTGCTGCATCACCCTTTCCTCTTCAAGGAAATCCAACGCAGTGCTCAAGAGGTAGCAGGAAGATTTCTGGTGCCGTTGCCGGGGAGTCTACGCAAAAGTCAACATACCAAGTACCCATCACAATCCCTTATCTCTCGCATTACATTATTTTCCATTTGCCTCTCGTTTTCCTCTCCCCCACTTCACCCTTGCCGTTTTATTCACCCTCTCTTTTCCGTTTGCCTTCTTCTCGCTTGCTTTTTGTTTGCTCGTGTGTTGGTTAGCTTGCTTGTCATGACGACTCAAGATAATACCAAATTGTGTGACTCTACCAATACCAACAATAATGATTTCCTTAGCACTCCGATTGCTCCTCTTACCAATACTGAATCTTGTGAAATCAATACTGCTTTGTTGAATCTTGTTTTGAAAGATCAATTCGCCGGCCTTCCTAGTGAAGATGCCGCTACTCATCTAAATAGCTTCATTGATTTATGTGGTATGCAAAAGAAGAAAGATGTCGATAATGATATTGTCAAATTGAAGGTATTTCCTTTTTCGCTTAGAGATCGTGCTAAAGCTTGATTTTCGTCTTTGCCTAAAAATAGTATTGATTCTTGGAACAAGTGCAAAGATGCTTTTATCTCTAAGTATTTTCCTCCCTCTAAGATCATCTCTCTTAGAAACGACATTATGAATTTTAAGCAACTTGATCATGAACATGTTGCACAAGCTTGGGAGAGAATGAAATTAATGATACGTAATTGCCCTACTCATGGTTTGAATTTGTGGATGATTATACAAAAATTTTATGCCGGATTGAATTTTGCTTCTAGAAATCTTTTAGATTCGGTCGCGGGAGGCACTTTTATGGAAATCACTTTAGGAGATGCTACTAAACTCCTAGATAATATTATGGTTAATTATTCTCAATGGCACACTGAAAGATCTATTAATAAAAAAGTGCATGCGATAGAAGAAATCAATGTTTTGAGTGGAAAGATGGATGAACTTATGAAATTATTTGCTACTAAGAGTGTTTCTTCTGATCCTAATGATATGCCTTTGTCTACCTTGATTGAGAATAATAATGAATCTATGGATGTGAATTTTATTGGTAGGAACAATTTTGGTAACAACGCGTATAGAGGGAACTTTAATCCTAGGCCTTATCCTAGTAATCCTTCTAATAATTAAGGAAATTCCTACAACAACTCTTATGGAAATTTTAATAAGATGCCCTCTGAATTTGAGACTAGTTTTAAAGAGTTTATGAATTCGCAAAACAATTTCAATGCTTTGCTTGAAGAGAAATTGCTTAAAGTTGATGAATTGGCTAGGAATGTTGATAGAATTTCTCTTGATGTTGATTCTTTAAAGCTTAGATCTATTCCTCCTAAGCATGATATCAATGAGTCTCTCAAAGCCATGAGAATTTTCATTGATGAGTGCAAGGAAAGAACCGCTAGGATGCGTGCTACAAAACATGCCTTTATTAAAGCGTGTTCTTCCAATTCCTATGAAAATCAAGATGAAGATCTAAAAGTTATTGATGTATCCCCTATTAAATCTTTGTTTTGCAATATGAATCTTGATGAGACTGAATATGATCCACCTTTACCTAGAAGGCGTTCCAAAAATTCGGAGTTTTTAGATCTTGATGATGAAATTGATAAAAGTGGAATTGAAAAGAATAAAACCCTAGATGTTGCTAAACCCACTATTTTGGACTTGAAGGAATTTAATTATGAAAGTTGCTCTTTAATTGATTGTATTTCCTTGTTGCAATCCGTGCTAAATTCTCCTCATGCTTATAGTCAAAATAAAGTGTTTACTAAACATATCGTTGATGCCTTGATGTAATCTTATGAAGAAAAACTTGAGTTGGAAGTTTCTATCCCTATAAAACTTTATGATGAGTGGGAACCAACTATTAAAATTAAGATTAAGGATCATGAATTTTATGCTTTATGTGATTTGGGTGCTAGTGTTTCCACTATTCCCAAAACTTTGTGCGATTTGCTAGATTTCCGTGATTTTGACGACTGCTCTCTAAACTTGCACCTTGCGGATTCCACTATTAAGAAACCTATGGGAAGAATTAATGATGTCTTATTGTTGCAAATAGGAATTATGTGCCCGTAGATTTTATCATTCTTGATATAGATTGCAATCCTTCTTGTCTTATTATTCTTGGTAGACCTTTCCTTAGAACGATTGGTGCAATTATTGATATGAAGGAAATGAATATTAGATTCCAATTTCCATTAAAGAAATGCATGGAACACTTCCCTAGGAAGAAAATAAAATTACCATATGAATCTATCATGAGAGCCACTTATGGATTGCCTACCAAAGATGACAATATCTAGATCTATCCTCGCTTTTATGCCTAGCTAGGGGCGTTAAACGAGAGAGCTTGTTGGGAGGCAACCCAATTTTATTTTTTTGCTTTTGCTTCTGTTTAGGAATAAATAATCCATCTACCTTCTGTTTAGATGTGGTTTTATGTTTTAATTAGTGTTTGTGCCAAGTTAAACCTATAGGATCTTCTTGGATGGTAGTTATTTGATCTTGCTGTAATTTCCAGAAACTTTCTGTTCACGAAAACAATTGTTAAAAATCACAAGAACATGATAAGATAGTAATTCCTATTGCTGATGATCAATAAACAAATTGCCTAGGTCTTCCTATTTTGGATGATTTTTTGGAGTTCCATAAGTTTGCGTTAGTTACAGATTACTACAGACTGTTCTGTTTTTGACAGATTCTGTTTTTCATGTGTTGTTTGCTTATTTTGATGATTCTATGGCTAGTAAAATAGTTTATAAACCATAAAGAAGTTGGAATACAGTAGGTTTAACACCAATATAAATAAATAATGAGTTAATTACAGTACCTTGAAGTGGTCTTTTGTTTTCTTTCGCTAACGGAGCTCACGAGATTTCTGTTGAGTTTTGTGCTGTGAAGTTTTCAAGTTTTGGGCGATTTTTTTTATGGATTATGGAACAAGGAGTGGCAAGAGCCTAAGCTTGGGGATGCCCATGGTACCCCCAAGATAATCTAAGGACACCAAAAAGTCAAAGCTTGGGGATGCCTCCGGAAGGCATCCCCTCTTTCGTCTACTTCCATCGGTAACTTTACTTGGAGCTATATTTTTATTCACCACATGATATGTGTTTTGCTTGGAGCGTATTGTATGAGTTTAGTATTTGCTTTTTATTTTACCACAATCATCCTTGCTGTACACACCTTTTGAGAGAGCCACACATGAATTGGAATATGTTAGAATACTCTAGTGCTTCACTTATATCTTTTGAGATTTATAGTTTTGCTCTAGTGCCTCACTTATATCTTTTAGAGCACGGTGGTGGATTTGTTTTATAGAAACTATTGATCTCTCATGCTTCACTTAGATTATTTTGAGAGTCTTAAATTGTCGGTGTACTAAAGTAGGGGTACCTTAGTACCCCGGACTTGTCCACGGGCAGTTGTAGCACCCCGCGGCAAGGCTTGCCAGGCGATCGCCAAAACTCTCCGTGGTCCCCTTTTGGGCCATCCAAGAACAAAGTATTTGAGCCAAGGCCCCGGCAGGAGGAGCCTGCCGGGAAGGCCACCCGAAGAGAGCAAGGCCCCGGCAAGAGGAGCTTGCCGGGACGCCCGCTCGAAGCACAAGACCACGGCAAGAGGAGCTTGCTGGGAAGGCCGACCGAGGCACGACAAGAAACTTGCTGCGACGCGCCCCGCGTCCCGGCAAGGACCAGTGAGCGACAAGCTCTCGGGCGCGACAAGGCACCTACCGCGGCAAGGCGTTTGCCGCGGCAAGTCACCACCCCGCGCCTGCGCTCCAGCTCATCCACCCACGCGTCGCTCTGGGGCCATTCCAGGCGTACGTGGCGAGAGGCTGGGCAGCCAGGGGCATGCGGTGGCAAAGCAACGCTGACAGAGTAGCCATCGTGGCAAACGGTGGCGCTCCAGACGGCCCCTTTCCTGCACCGTCTGGCGACGCGGACGGGCATTTAATGCCCTTGTCCCCTGCCGTCAGAGTTAGGTATGATAGCACTGTGCAAACAGCTGTACCCAACACAGCGCTTCCAGTTTTACCCCTGCCTACGTTGCCACCTATGGGTAACCCCTTGCACATATAAAAGGAGGCCCCATGCGCAACGAGGAGAGGGGGAGGCCATTCACGCTCGGTCTCGCCAGCAGCTCGCGTGTACTGTAGCACCACACGCTCTCGAGCAAGAACACAATACCAAACCACAAAGCAGCAGTAGGGTTTTACGCATCCATGTGGCCCGAAGCTGGGTAAACCCCTCGTGTGCACCGCCTTGATCCGCTCTTCGTGCGACCTCCGCCCCCCGCCGAACCAAGAAAGGGTCTCGGTCCCCATAGGTGTTGGTGGAGGCAGATTTCCCCCCGACATCTTTGGCGCGCCAGGTAGGGGGCGTCGAAGTTGTGCGAACCTGATCCGACGTCTACACAGGCTAGATCTCCATCATCTTCATCGACATGCCATCGAAGAAGAAGGTTCCGGAGGTGGCTGGTCCATCCGCGTCGAACCTACTGCCCCTGGAGCAAGCGGGTGGTGGGGACGGCACCAGCGGCAGAACGGGCGCCACCGAGCCAGCTCATGGTGCCACGGCGTCCGAGCATGCACCGCGCCCCTCTCAGGAGGCACGGGACCAGCAGCGTCTTGGCACTCACGGTACCATACGCTCGCTGGACCCAGATCGGGCCGGCGGATCCCAGGGCGCTCAAGGCCAGCACTCACACCAACGTGCTGGCACGAGCGTGGCGCGGCTGCCTGGTCCGGGTGTTGCTCCTTCTAATGTAGTTAGAAGTTCGAGCACATCCCGCTCCACGCGCCGTTCGCCACCGCTGCCCGCCACTCCAGCAGAAGCTCTGGCGCGAGCTCAACTGCTCCTAGACTACCCTCCAGCAGCGGACAAGCTCGACGACTGGAGGGCCATGATACAGAGCCTCATCGGTTTCGCTAACGGCGACAACTCGCGGCAGCACAGTGCGTCGCAGCCGCGGCAGGTCGGCCAGGCAAGAACCGATGGCGCCAAGACCGGTGGGGGCGCGACCACCGCGCACTCCCCGCCCCAAAGGCCAAGATCGCCGAATCGCCGGAACCATCACGACAACGACTCCACCGCGTCGTCGAATCCACGAACTCGTCGCGATCAACGCCAAGTTCTTCACGAGCGAGAACAAGAGGACGCTCGTACTCGCATCGAGCGTCGGAGAGAAGCGCGGCGTCAGTCAGACCAGCGCGCTGGGCCCTCTGTCGACATGCATGCGCCCGAGGGACCAGGCGACCTGCCGTACGCGGTAGGCTGCCCTGCGTCCACCCGTGAGCTGCGGCAAGTCCAGTGGCCCAGCACGAAGAATTTCAAGCCAGACATACCAGAGAAGTACGACGGCAAGTCGCATCCGTCGGAGTTCCTCAGCATCTACACCATTGCGGTGCAGGCTGCTGGGGGGCGGGACGACAAGATCCTTGCCAACTACTTCCCGTTGGTACTCAAATCCAACGTCAGATCCTGGCTCATGCACTTGCCGGATAACTCCATAACCTCCTGGACAGACTTGTGCCATCAGTTTGTTGGCGCCTTTACAGGCGGCCACAAACCCCATGGCCAAGCGAGCGACCTTCATCTGCTCGTCCAGAAGGAAGGGGAATCCTTGCGCAAGTTCATCCAGAGATTCAGCCGCGTGCACTACAACATCCCAGACGTCCACCCTGCCGCGGTTATCAGCGCGTTCCATCAGAACGTGCGTAACCGCAGGATGCGGGAGGAGATGGCGATGTGCAAGATCAAAGACGTCAGCAAGCTATATGCCCTGGCCGACAAGTGTGCACGTGCTGAGGAAGGGAGGAAACTCCCTGGAGAGAACACTTGAGCAGGAGAATCTGACAGTGAAGATACCGCCCTGGCAAGGAAGAACCGGCGGCGGAGCAACAGGAAGAAGAAGAGCCAAGAAGTACTGGTTGTTGAGCAGTCCGGCGATGAAGGCGCCGCCAAGAAGGCCCAGGCTGGTAGCTCCGGCAAGGAGGTTGCCGGATGCGCCAACTGCCAGGCTGTGGCGGTCGCCGACAAGCGGGACGGCACCAACAAACAGTACTGCAAGATCCACCGCACCAAGAGCCATGACCTCCAGAGCTGCAAGCAGGTCGAGCGGCTCGTCGAGCTGCAAAAGGCCGAGTACGAGCGGCGCGACAAGGAGAGAGCCCGGGGAGGTGGCGGAGGATCAGGTATGAAGCGCCCCGGCCAGGGAGGACGCCGCGACAAGGACAAGCAGCGGCAAACGGACAGACCTCCCCATGGCCGCGACAAGAACGAAGACGCCGACGAAGACGAAGACATGGATGACGTCGAGACCAGTGAGCAGGAGTTTCAGAAAGCCACAGAGGTCTTGTGCGTAGACGGCGGTGCTTCCCTGCATACTTCTCACCGCCAGCTCAAGCAGTGGGCACGGGAAGTCAATGCAGCGGAACCACCCGTCGAGTCGCGCAAGCCTCTGAAATGGTCCAGCACGCCTATCATCTTCAATATTGAGGACCACGCTGACCGCACAACTGCGATCGGGTGCTTGCCGATGTTGGTCTCGCCAACAGTCCGCAACCTCAAGGTCACCAAGATGCTAGTCGACGGCGGGGCCGGCTTGAACCTGATCTCCTCCGCTATGCTCCGGAAACTCCAAGTCCCCGACAGCGAGCTCGAAGAGACCGGCACGTTCCAAGGAATCAACCCGGGAAGGAGCAAGCCGAAGGGGAAGATAACGTTGCCAGTAACGTTTGGCAGCGAGCTGAACTTCAGGACAGAGAGGATCTCTTTTGACGTTGCCGATTTTCCATTGCCCTACAACGGAATTCTCGGCCGTCCAGCGCTCGCCAAATTCATGGCGGCCTCTCACTACGCATACAACATGCTCAAGATGCCAGGCCCGATAAGCGTCATCTCTGTCCCTGGCGACAAGAAGGACGCCCTTATCTGTGCCGATAAGATCTACCGGGAAGCAGCAGCCGCAGCGGATCACAAGCCACTTGCCGCTGAAGCTCCCGGAGGGAAGAAGAAGACCAAGCCCGACAAGTGCTCTGGCGCCCGCTCCGGCAAGCGCACCTCTACGGAGTGCTGCGCTACCGTCGAGGACGCGCCATCGAGCTCCGTCGGCAAGAAGAAGACCAAGCCCGGCGAGTGCTCTGGTGCCCACTCCGGCAAGCGCACCTCTTCGGAGTGCTGCGCTGCCGTCGAGGACGCGCCATCGAGCTCCACCGGCAAGAGTAAGAAGACGATGGCAGCTCCGCCAACGACCAAGAAGGTGTCCGCCAAGGAGGACGACACTGGTGGTACCTTCACCATCAGTGCCACTCTCGACTCCAAATAGGAAAGCGCGCTCGTTGCTTTCCTGCGGGCGAATGTCGATGTGTTTGCCTCGCAACCATCTGACATCCCCGGCGTTCCCAGGAAAGTGATTGAGCACCACCTCGCCGTCTGTCCTCATGCGCGGCCCGTCCAGCAAAGAGTCAGGAAGCAAGCGGTGGAGCGCCAAGAGTTCATCGCAGAAGAAATCAAGAAGTTGGAAGCGGCAGGCCTCGTCAGAGGTGTGCTCCATCCGACGTGGTTGGCCAATCCGGTTGTCGTGCGCAAAGCAAATGGGAAATGGAGGCTTTGCATCGACTTTACTGATGTTAACAAAGCTTGTCCCAAGGATCCCTTCCCCTTGCCACGCATTGACCAGATTGTTGACTCCATGGCCGGATGTGACCTGCTTTCATTTCTTGACGCCTACTCAGGATACCATCAGATCGTCATGGCTGAAGAAGACGAGGAGAAGACCGCGTTCATCACTCCATGTGGCACGTACTGTTTTGTACGGATGCCTTTCGGTTTGAAGAATGCTGGTTCGACGTTTGCGAGGGTTGTCCATACCGCTTTTGAGCCACAGATCTACAGAAATGTGGAAGCCTACATGGATGACATAGTGGTCAAAAGCAGGGACAGGGCGACCCTGATTCAAGGTTTAGAAGAGACCTTCACGAACCTGCGCAGGATCAGCCTCAAGCTCAACCCCGAGAAGTGCGTGTTTGGAGTCCCTTCCGGCAAGCTTCTCGGGTTCTTCGTGTCTCAGCGAGGAATCGAAGCCAATCCAGACAAAATCAAGGCCATCGAGCAGATTGAAGCACCAACGCGCGTCAAGGATGTACGAAGGCATGCCGGCTGCGTCGCGGCTCTCAACAGGTTTATTTCCAAGTCTGTAGAACGCGCCCTGCCATTTTTCAAAGTTTTGAAAAAGGCGGGTCCAGTGAGATGGACTCCGGAAGCGGAGGCTGCGCTGCAAGACTTGAAGAAATACCTATCCTCCGCTCCAATACTTGTCGCGCCTAAACCACAAGAGAAGTTGCTGCTGTACCTGGCGGCAACCAATCAAGTGGTTAGTGCTGCGTTAGTAGCGGAGAGGGAGGCAGATGATGAGCCAGCAACCGCGGCAAGCACGTCCAGCAACAAGCAGGGGGCTTCCCCGACAAGCTCTGGCCCCGACAAGGACGAATCTGCACAGGAGCAAGTGGAGGTGCAAAAGAAGAAAATGGTGCAGCGCCCAGTTTACTTTGTCAGCTCCCTTCTGCAGGGGGCTAGGTCAAGGTACTCTGGTGTGCAGAAATTGCTTTTCAGCCTTCTCATGGCCTCGAGAAAGCTGCGCCATTACTTCCAAGCACATGAGATTACGGTTGTCACCCGCTTTCCGCTGAAGAGGATACTGCAGAATCAAGAAGCGACAGGCAGGATTGTCGAGTGGGCACTAGAACTGTCGAGCTTCGGTCTCCAGTTCGAGTGCACCTCGACTATCCAAAGCAGAGCATTGGCGGAGTTCATAGCAGAGTGGACACCGACACCGGACGAAGATATCCCAGAGATGAGCATCCCCGCCAAAGAAGCAAGCAAAGAGTGGCTGATGTACTTTGATGGTGCTTTCTCGCTGCAAGGCGCCGGTGCTGGCGCGTTACTTATCGCGCCCACCGGAGAGCACCTCAAGTACGTAGTCTAGATGCACTTCCCCAAGGAACAAGCAACCAACAATACTGCAGAGTATGAAGGTCTGCTCGCCGGTCTCGGGATCGCGGCAGAACTCGGGATCAAGAAGCTCATTGTCAGGGGTGACTCGCAGCTTGTCGTCCGCCAAGTGAACAAAGATTACCAGAGTCCGTTGATGGAAGCGTACGTTGATGAAGTGAGGAAGCTAGAAGAGCGCTTTGACGGCCTGCAAATGGAACACATTCCAAGAGCTGAGAACGACATCGCTGATGGCCTGTCAAAGTGCGCAACATTCAAGTTACCTGTGGAACCAGGAACCTTTGTGCTCAAGCTGACTCAGCCATCCGTAACGCCATCAACCAGACAGAGCAAGAACAGGAAGTTGGTCTCCGGCGACTATCTTCCAGCAGAGCTCCCCGGAGCCGCCGCCAAGAAGGTCCCTAAGATCGACGCCAAGAGTGCTGAGGAGTCGTCTGCTCCAGAAAACCCCAGGGTTTGTTCCGTAGAAGCAGGCGCTCCCAACAAGTTTCGCTCCGGCAAGCTTGCCGGGGAACGTCAAGCTCCGGCTGAGCCCCAGATCCTCGCCGTAGAAGCGGACGTTCCCGCAGCAGCAGATGTGCCTTCAGTCCTTGTTGTCGAGCCACAGGCTCCAGCATGGGCGCAGCAGACTGTCCATTTCCTCCAAAGCGGAGAACTTCCCGAAGAGCAAGAAGAAGCGGAAAGAGTAGCCCGGCGCTCGAGTATGTACCAGTTCGTCAACAACACACTATACAGAAGAGGGCGCAACGGTGTGAAATTGAAGTGTATTTACCAGGAAGACGGACAAAAGCTGTTGGCAGAGATACATGGAGGCATATGTGGTCACCACATCGGCGCTAGAGCACTTGCCGGCAAAGCATTCCGCCAAGGTTTCTTCTGGCCGACAGCCCTCCAGGATGCAACTGCACAAGTAACCAAGTGTGAAGCGTGCCAGTTCCATTCCAAGCAGATACACCAGCCAGCTCAAGCTCTCCCGACGATCCCTTTATCCTGGCCATTTTCGGTCTGGGGGCTCGACATCCTCGGCCCCTTCCCCCGAGCAGTCGGGGGCTTTGAGTACTTGTACGTCGCAATCGACAAGTTCACAAAGTGGCCGGAAGTGGAACCAGTGAGGAAGGTGACAACACAGTCAGTCGTCAAGTTCTTCAGGTCGATTGTTTGCTGCTTCGGGATCCCCAACAGGATCATCACCGACAACGGTACGCAGTTCACGAGCCGCGCCTTCATGCAATACGTCCAAGATCTCGGCGCCAAGGTCTGCTTCGCTTCTGTTGCTCATCCCCGGAGCAACGGTCAAGCGGAAAGGGCCAATGCCGAGGTGCTGCGCGGGCTCAAGACCAGAACTTTCGACAGGCTGCACAAGTGCGGATGAAACTGGATCGAGGAGCTGCCGGTGGCTCTTTGGTCGATCAGAACGACGCCAAATCGAGCCACTGGCCAGACACCATTTGCTCTAGTCTATGGAGCAGAAGCAGTTACCCCCACGGAACTCGTATACGGGTCACCTCGAGTGCTCGCTTATGATGAGCTTAAGCAAGAGCGGCTGCGTGAAGATGACGCGCTGCTCCTTGAGGAAGATCGTCTTCAGGCTGCTGTGCGAGCCTCTCACTACCAGCAAGCTTTGCGTCGCTACCATAGCCGCAAAGTTAAAGCCAGAAGCTTCGAGGAAGGCGACCTTGTTCTTCGGCGCGCCCCGTCCGCCAAGAATCATAACAAGTTGACGCCGAAGTGGGAAGGCCCTTATCGGGTGAGACGAGTCACGAGGCCCGGCGCTGTCCGCCTCGAGACCGAAGATGGCACTCCGGTGAGCAACTCCTGGAATATTGAGCATCTTCGTAAGTTTTACCCGTAAGGCGTGGTTGTCGGGCCCCGCCCGGCAACCAACCTTTTGTACAAGTCTTGCCGCAGTTGCATGTAATCCTTTGTACAAAGCCAGGCGCAGACCCTGAGCAGCAGTAAATGAAGCGCTGGCGCCCTAAGTTTTAGCATGCATGCTGAGTCGAGTCTCGTCCTTGGTTAGGGTTGATAGTGCCTAACAGCTGCTAACCCCTAGCTTAGAGGTCGAGTCCGCGTCCTTTTTCCTGTTCTTTTGTTTCCTTTGGTTCGCAGGGTTTTGCATATCCTGGCCAGACCGCTTAAGGACGAAGAAGAGGAGAAGGGCGGACCAGCATCTGGTCCCCGGCAAACCAGTGTTGCCGGGGGCTGCAAGTACGAAGATGCACCCGCGGCAAGCCAAAGTTGCCGGGGGCTGCAATCCCAGATAAGTCTTTCATCCCTTGTCATGCATTCTCTTATGGACTGAGGAATGCGAAAACCTTGTTCCTTCCTAAAAAGCTGCCGTGCTCCCTTAACTCCGGACCCCGGAGCGCGTTCCTGGGGCCAGTTTCGGTAGTAGCCGCGGCGGCAAAGGAACGGAATGAGGAGCTCGAACCCGCCTCATCCCTGCCTCCGTCAAAGGCGTGAGGAAGGTCGAGTGGCGCAAAGGCAAAGGCCCGAGGGCAAAGGCAAAGAAGTGTCTATCTTAACGGTATAAAGGATTCGCTCCTTGGCGTGGGTTTTACCCACGGGACAAATGGCCCGGCAAACATCCCCTTTTCATTAAAAACATTCCGCTCAGGTACAGTTTAGAGAGAATGAAAAACATGAAAGATGGGATTACAAGTCTTAAACACAGCTAAGGCCCGAGGGCTTACAGATTAAAAAAAGATAAGGTGCCCATAATCCCTTTCTTGTCTCTCTCCTCAGGAGGTAGGACAAGGAGGCGAAAAGGGCAAAAGGGGCGCCTAGGCGAGCTACGGGTGGCAGAAGACACTAACAGAACGCCCCTGGGGCCGGCTGAAAGCTGGACGGTGATGGCCGCGCCGGAAGAAGGGCTCGACGAGGCGGCAGGGCGTCAGCACGCTGTCGAGGGCGCCGTGCCCTCGTACTCCGAGTTGACGGCCTTGCCGCCAGCCCTCTTCCTCTTCCGCAGCCTCACCACGCCAGCCGCCAAGGAGACGACCCCGGGAAGCTCAAGGAGCCGGCTACGCGGGTGATGGGGTCGCCGGGGCCACGCGGAGCCGCGGCCGACGCCTAGTCGGACCCGTCATCCCGACGACCGCTGCCCTCGTCATCGCTGTCGCTCCCCTCCTCGTCACTCTCGCTCGAGGAGGAGCCTTCGCTGTCGGAGGAGCTATCCACGCAGCACCGGGCCCGGGTCCCGAAGTCCCCGAAGGACTTGACGGAGAGGAGATCGCCCTCCATCAACTTAAAATGGAGGGGAACCCCTCCATCAAGCTGTGGATACGGGCGAATGTCTTCCACCCTCGTCCAAGATACACCACGCCGGGGGCTGGGGACTCAACATGGACCCGCGTGCCGCTGATCCCGCAGCCCTTCATGCGCAGCCTTAGCGTCTCGGGTTGCTCCATCTCCATCACGCCAGCGAAGGGAGCCGGGAGGCGGACGCGGCGGCGAGGCCCCCGGCGCAGCATGACAAAGAACTCGCAGGGGTCGTCCCCGATGTGGACTGCCGTGGGAAGAGGAGCCGCTGGCGGAGGCGAGGCCGGCGCGTCGCCCCGTCCGCCTCGTCCACGACCTCGTCCACGACCTCGCCCCCTCCCCCTTCCCCTTACGGTTGGCTCCCCCACCGCGGGTGCAAGGGGAGGAGGGGCGCGTTGCCTAGCGGCGACCCTCGCCGCCACCGATGAAGGACCAGGATTCCCTTTCTCCATGGCGAATGGAGAGAGGGGATCAGAAGCTGAAGAGAAGCAAAGACGGAGGAGTGTGGGTTTTCGCCACCCCCTCTTGCTCTTTATAAAGGAGGAGAGTGGGGGCTCGACCGCCCCGCTCAGCCAATCAAGACGCAGGAAGAACAGGCGACTGGGACCGGCCTGCTGCCTCGGCCCGGTTCCCTGCCTCCACCATCCGCGACCCCAGGTGCATGGAAGCCGCGTGGCTGGCGTGCGGGACCGAGGCGACGGATGAGGCGACTTCCCCTCGCCCCGTGATCGTAGGGAGCGGGCGCCTCGGAAACCGTGCCTCGGCCCCATCCCACAAACGAGCCGCGCCTCCACGCCTTCCTCCACTTATGGGGATAGCGCGAACCGTCCCCCTTTATTACGACGTGATGCATGCCTGCGGGGCCCAGCCCCGCGCACGCCGCCCACGTCACGCACGCCTCTCCCCACGATGCCGCATTCGACGCGTACCGTTCGGGGAGGGCGTCGTGGACGCAGAAGCAGATGCAGCGTGACCCAGGCCACGCTTGCCCGTGCACTGTTTTAGGCCTGGCCCAACAACGCTCGGCACCGTGTATGGCCTAGGCCCGGGGGCTCCTGTCGGTGTACTAAAGTAGGGGTACCTTAGTACCCCGGACTTGTGCACGGGCAGTCATAGCACCCCACGGCAAGGCTTGCCAGGCGATCGCCAAAACTCTCCGTGGTCCCCTTTTGGGCCATCCAAGAACAAAGTATTTGAGCCAAGGCCCCGGCAGGAGGAGCCTGCCGGGAAGGCCACCCGAAGAGAGCAAGGCCCCGGCAAGAGGAGCTTGCCGGGACGCCCGCTCGAAGCACAAGACCCCGGCAAGAGGAGCTTGCTGGGAAGGCCGACCGAGGCACGACACGATACTTGCTGCGACGCGCCCCGCGTCCCGGCAAGGACTGGTGAGCGACAAGCTCCCGGGCGCGACAAGGCACCCACCGCGGCAAGGCGTTTGCCGCGGCAAGTCACCACCCCGCGCCTGCACTCCAGCTCATCCACCCACGCGTCGCTCTGGGGCCATTCCAGGCGTACGTGGCGAGAGGCTGGGCAGCCAGGGGCATGCGGTGGCAAAGCAACGCTGACAGAGTAGCCATCGTGGCAAACGATGGTGCTCCAGACGGCCCCTTTCCTGCACCGTCTGGGCGACGCGGACGGGCATTTAATGCCCTTGTCCCCTGCCGTCAGAGTTAGGTATGATAGCACTGTGCAAACAGCTGTACCCAACACAGCGCTTCCAGTTTTACCCCCGCCTACGTTGCCACCTGTGGGTAACCCCTTGCACATATAAAAGGAGGCCCCATGCGCAACGAGGAGAGGGGGAGGCCATTCACGCTCGGTCTCGCCAGCAGCTCGCGTGTACTGTAGCACCACACGCTCTCGAGCAAGAACACAATACCAAACCACAAAGCAGCAGTAGGGTTTTATGCATCCGTGCGGCCCGAAGCTGGGTAAACCCCTCGTGTGCACCGCCTCGATCCGCTCTTCGTGCGACCTCTTCCCCCCGCCGAACCAAGAAAGGGGCTCGGTCCCCATAGGTGTTGGTGGAGGCAGATTTCCCCCCGACATAAATAGCATGGTAATTTGCTTAAAAGTCTTAATATGCTTGGTATTCAAGATTTGTAAAACTTTCTTTTGAGTGCATTGAATACTAAGAAAATTTTGATGCTTGATAATTGTTTTGAGATATGGAGGTGATAATATCAAAGTCGTGCTAGTTGAGTAGTTTTGAATTTGAAAAATGCTTGTGTTGAAGTTTGCAAGTCCCGTAGCATGCACGTATGGTAAACGTTATGTAACAAATTTGAAACATGAGGTGTTATTTGATTGTCCTCCTTATGCGTGGCGGTCGGGGACGACCGATGGTCTTTTCCTACCAATCTATCCCCCTAGGAGCATGCGCGTAGTGCTTTGGTTTTTGATGGCTTGTAGATTTTTGCAATAAGTATATGAGTTCTTTATGACTAATGTTGAGTCCATGGATCATACGCACTTTCACCCTTCGATCATTGCTAGCCTCTACGGTACCGTGCATTGCCCTTTCTCACATTGAGAGTTGGTGCAAACTTCATCGGTGCATCCAAATCCCGTGATATGATACACTCTTTCACACATAAACCTCCTTATATCTTCCTCAAAACAGCCACCATACCTACCTATTATGGCATTTCCATAGCCATTCCGAGATATATTGCCATGCAACTTTCCACCATCCCGTTCATCATGACACTTTCATCATTGTCATATTGCTAGCATGATCATGTAGTTGACATAGTATTCGTGGCAAAGCCACCGTTCATAATTCTTTCATACATGTCACTCTTGATTCATTGCATATCCCGGTACACCGCCGGAGGCATTTATATAGAGTCATACTTTGTTCTAGTATCGAGTTGTAATCATTGAGTTGTAAATAAATAGAAGTGTGCTGATCATCATTTAATAGAGCATTGTCCCAAATGAGGAAAGGATGATGGAGACTATGATTCCCCCACAAGTCGGGATGAGACTCCGGACGAAAAAAATGAAAGAAAAAGAGAGAAGGGACAATGTTACTATCCTTTTACCACACTTGTGCTTCAAAGTATCACCATGATCTTCATGATAGAGAGTCTCTCATTTTGTCACTTTCATATACTAGCGGGAATTTTTCATTATAGAACTTGGCTTGTATATTCCAATGATGGGCTTCCTCAAAATGCCCTAGGTCTTCGTGAGCAAGCGAGTTGGATGCACACCCACTTAGTTTCTTTTGTTGAGCTTTCATATACTTATATCTCTAGTGCATCCATTGTATGGCAATCCCTACTCACTCACATTGATATCTATTGATGGGCATCTCCATAGCCCGTTGATACGCCTAGTTGATGTGAGACTATCTTCCCTCTTTTTGTCTTCTCCACAACCACCATTCTATTCCACGTATAGTGTTATATCCATGGCTCACGCTCATGTATTGCGTGAAGATTGAAAAAGTTTTGAGAATGTCAAAAGTATGAAACAATTGCTTGGCTTGTCATCGGGGTTGTGCATGATTTAAATACTTTGTGTGGTGAAGATAGAGCATAGCCAGACTATATGATTTTGTAGGGATAACTTTCTTTGGCCATGTTATTTTGAGAAGACATAATTGCTTTGTTAGTATGCTTGAAGTATTATTGTTTTTATGTCAATATGAACTTTTGGCTTGAATCTTCCGGATCTGAATATTCATGCCACAATTAAGAAGAATTACATTGAAATTATGCCAAGTAGCACTCCGCATCAAAAATTCTTTTTTATCATTTACCTACTCGAGGACGAGCAGGAATTAAGCTTGGGGATGCCTGATACGTCTCCAACGTATCTATAATTTTTTTATTGCTCCATGCTATATTATCTACTGTTTTGGACCATATTGGGCTTTATTTCCACTTTTATATTACCTTTGGGACTAACCTATTAACCGGAGGCCCAACCCAGAATTGCAGTTTTTTTGCCTATTTCAGTGTTTCGAAGAAACAG
Source organism: Aegilops umbellulata (assembly GCA_032464435.1). Lineage (NCBI taxonomy): Eukaryota > Viridiplantae > Streptophyta > Magnoliopsida > Poales > Poaceae > Aegilops > Aegilops umbellulata. The sequence continues at coordinate 223,337,672 of CP136056.1, read as the reverse complement.
AATATCAAACGGAGTCCAAACGGAATTGAACCTTCGGGAACGTGATTTTATCACCGAATATGATCCAGGAGACTTGGACCCCACGTCAAGAAAGAAGGGAGGCGGCCACGAGGGTGGAGGGCGCGCCCCCTGCCTCGTGGGCCCCCCTTTGCTCCACCGACGTACTCCTTCCTCCTATATATACCTACGTACCCCCAAATGATCAGATACGGAGCCAAAAACCTAATTCCACCACCACAACCTTCTGTATCCACGAGATCCCATCTTGGGGCCTGTTCTGGAGCTCCGCCGGAAGGGGAATCCACCACGGAGGGCTTCTACATCAACACCATAGACCCTCCGATGAAGTGTGAGTAGTTTACCTCAGACCTTGGGTCCATAGTTAGTAGCTAGATGGCTTCTTCTCTCTTTTTGGATCTCGATACAATGTTGTCGGGGAAACTGATCCACGAGCACCTATGGGGACCGAGCCCCTTTTGGTTCGGCGGGGGGCGGAGGTCGCACGAAGAGCAGATCGAGGCGGAGCACACGAGCAGTTTACCCAGCTTCGGAGCTCTCCGGAGAGATAATACTCCTACTGCTGCTTTGTGGTTTGTATTGAGGTCTTGCTCGGGAGCGCTGAGTGCTACAGTACGCACCAGCAGCTAACGAGACCAAGTGTGAGCGTTCTATTCTCCCCCCTCCTCGACGCTGTGCATGAGCCTCCTTTTATATGCTCAAGGGGTCTCCAACAGGTGGCAATGTAGACAAGGGTAAAAATGGAAAGGTGCTGCGGTTGGTACAGCTACCTGTACAGTGTATCCTACCTAACCCTGACGGCAGGGGACAAGGGCATTAAATGCCCGTATGCGTCATCCAAATAGTGCAGAAAGGGACCGTCAGGGAGGCCACCGTTCGCCACGATGGCGATCTTGTCAGCGCCGATTGCCACTGCGTACCCCTGGCTGCACAGCCTCTCGCCACGTACGCTTGGGATAGTCCCTGAGCGACACGTTGGTGGATGTGCTGGAGCGTGGGTACGGAGTGGTAGCCTGCCGCGGCAAAGTGCCTTGCCGCGGTCATTGTCTTGTCGCGTTCGGAAGCTTGCCGCTCGCCGGGCCTCGCCGGGACGCGTGGTGCGTCGCGGTAAGTACCTTGAGATGCCTTGGTTGGCCTTCCTGGCAAGCTCCTCTTGCAGGGGTCTTGTGCCTTGAGTGGCCTTCCCGGCAAGCTCCTCTTGCCGGGGCCTTGTCTTCTTGGCTTGAATACTTTGTTCTTGAATGGCTCAAAAGGAGCCACAGAGGGCCTTGGCGGTCGCCCGGCAAGCCTTGCCGCGGGGTGCTGCGACTGCCCGTGCACAAGTTCGGGGTACTAGGGTACCCCTACTCTAGTACACCGACAGGAACCCCCGGGCCTGGGTCATACACGGTGCCAAGCGCTGTTGGGCCAGGCCCAAAACAGGGCACGGGCACACGCGGCCTGGGTCAAGCCGTATCTTATTCCGTATCCATCGCGCCCTCCTTGAGCGGCACGCGTAGATTGTGGCGTCGTGGGAGATATCGTGGGTGGCTTATTTATTCGGGAGAATGGAACGTCCACCCCCTCCCCCCTTATAAGCAGGGGAAACAGGGGTAGTTCGTCCATCCGCCCGTTGCTACTCCGTCCCTGAAAATCTTTGCCACTCCCCTTCTTCCCAATGCCGAAAGAGAGCAGCGCTCCGCCCCCTATCGCCACCAACACCACCAACGCCGTCGACCTCCCTCACTACTTCCGCCATGGCTCCGAAAGCCGATAAGGGGAAGGTCGTGAAGTCGGCCGAAGCGCAGCGGCTCGCGGCGCTGCGAAAGGAGCGGGCCGTCTTCCCCCCAAAGCTCGCCGCGGGGGATTTGAGGGAGTACTACTACCTCTTCTGGTCGACGGAGACGCAGGCGCACCCATGCACGAAGGTACTCCCAGCCGCCGCTTGGGAAAAAGCTCCCACTGGGTACCCTTTCTTCGCCTTGTTCTTCTACTGCGGGCTCTGCCTGCCCTTTTCTGAATTCTTCTGTGACGTCATGAACACCTACGGGCTCCGCCTCCTTGACTTCACCCCCAATGCTGTCCTGACCATGGCAGTTTTTGCACATCTCTGCGAAAACTTTGTCGGAATCCATCCAAACGTAGCCCTTTTCCGCCACTTCTTTTCGCCTCGAGTTGAGAAAGGAGAGCCTTTATCCGGCGGAATCGCCTGGATCTCAAAATCCGGCAAGAAGGATGCTTATCTGGATGGAGAGTTCCGCAGCATGTGGGAGGAGTGGAGGGCGGACTGGTGCCTGATTGTCGAGGAGAACCTGCAGCAGTTTACCGCCCAACGCCAAACTCCAGTAGTGTGCGGCAGTGATTGGAGTAGCTTGGCCCCGGAAGACGACAGACTGAAGATTGCCGTCGCCCGGATCCAACGCCTCAGGCTTGCCGGGCTTACTGTGGGAGCGGTTGGCGCAGATTTCCTTCGCCGCTGTATTGCCCCCCTGCAGGAGAGGAGGAGACCCGCCTGGGAGTTCTAGAACGCGGCGGATATCATGAGGCTGCGGCCGGGCCTCAACTTCAACTTCACTGTCCTAGAGCTCAACGCGATGCTCCAGGAGCTGTTTAAGTACGACCCACAACATCCCGAAGTGTTCAGGTTGCCGAGGGGCGTCGTTCCGCTGTGCAACAACTCCTCGCTCGACCGCATCCATGCAATGAAACCGCTGTGCGACTCGCATGGAATTGACCCAGCCTGGATAGAGCCTGCAGATGACGTCGTGCAGGCGTTCTTCGATGGCTTGGTAGAAGTGCCGATCTGCGCTGATGAGCAGAGGGGCCTCACCCGGGACACCACCGACGAGGAGATCAAGCGCATCGCCACCAGGCTGGAAGAGGCGGCGGCAGCCGCAGCTGCGGGCGAGTTTGGGTTCACCGTGGAGGAGGCAGAGGCAGCAGAGGCGGCAAGCCTTGCCGAACGAGAGGATCTTGTCGGCGAGGAGAAGTCCGCTGGGCATGACGTCGGGCCGAGCGGGCCCGCTGAGGATACGAGCGGCTCGTTGGAGATCGGCTCCTCTTCCTCTTCATCTTCGGGCAGCTTGCCGCAAGCAGAGCCCCCAGCTCCACAAGCAGAGCCCCCGGCTCCACCAAGAAGGCATCTTCGCAAGGCCGGGGACGTAGCAGAGCGGCGGACGAGTCAACCCCCGCCGCGCCGCACGACACGCTCCACCGCGGCAAGTTCTGTTGCCGCGGAAGCACCTCACGCTGCAGCGGCAACTGGAGCGGGGTCCTCCCGGTCCGCCGCTCCAGCTCCCGCCAAGCGGCCAAGGGATCCTACTCCTCCGCCTCCTCGCGCCGGAGGTGGGCCAGGCTTTGACTTTTCCACGCTCAGCTCCGACGAGGAAGAAGAAGAGTAAGATTCTTGTTGTACTTGGATGTCTTCAATACTTGCTGTCTTGTCTTGTATCTCATTTGCTTTACTCTGAACTTATTACTTTTTAGGACTCTGGCCCAGAGAGCGGCAAAGAGAGCCAAGGTCCCGGTGATTGTCATCGAGGACGATCCCGCCGTGTCAGCAGGGGGTGCGCCCGAGACAAACTTGCCGGACCCGACAGCTGTTCTTCAGAGCAGCCCCCAGCGTAAGTATATGGTTTGTTTCCCGCTGTTGGGCGCGCATGGATACTCTTTGTTTGCTGATATCTGATCGTTGGCTTGTGTAGGAGCAGAGCAGCCCCACCAGGAGCGTCCGGATGCCGCCCCTGACATGCCATCTGCTTCGACTACGCCGCCAAGGGAGAGTTCTCCGGCAAGGGAGAGCTCTCCGGCAAGGGAGAAGTCTCTGGCAAGGGACAGTACCAGCGACCCCCCGACAGCGGAGATCCCAACTGCCGAGCCTGGTACAGGTACTTCTTGCTTCTAAACTTCCCTTGGGTTCTTCTTCGTTTGATCTTCTTTTTGGATATCTGCTTGACTTTTCTTCCTTTTTCGGCCGTCAGATCCATCTACTGCGGAGCCAATGGAGACCGAGGTTGATGTTGATGATGCCGCCGCCACCGAAGAAGCGGCCGGCGCTGATGATCCCGCCGGCGGAGAGGCCGCCAAGGCTGCCGCCGCAGCAGCTGACGAGGGGTGTGGCGATCGCACTGACGGCCCTGAGGCCGCAGGAGCGTCAGGCGCTACGCCGACCGCCGACCCTCCCGCCGCTGCCGCAGCGTCGGGCTCCGAAGGGCCCCAGCCAGGCGTCTACTTGAAGGCCGGCGATGGCGTCTTCATCAACCTCCCCTGGGCGTCAACGTCCAGGGCGCCAGTCGAAGGAGAAAGCTTTGACGTGGAGGTGCTTGCCTCCGCTGGTCTGACGCTGGTCAACGCGCCAAGCAGCAGCAGCGACGAGCCTGAGGATGAGCGGCTGCTGCGGAAGCTGTTGTCGCTCTACTGCGCTCGGCAAGCCAAGCTGGAATCCCGCGAAGCGCTTGCCGCGAAGGCGGGAGCCGACATTGAGAAGCGCGCGACAGAGCTCCGAGGCATCAACGAGGCAGCTCTTCGGTCCCTGGTGGAGGAGCGGGAGCAGCTCGAGGAGGCGCAGAAGGCCTTCCTCCTCGAGAAGGCTGACGTCAAGGAGCAGCAGCGGCTTGCCGCTGAGAAGCTGTCGGCGCAGGAGGGTGAACTGGCGCAGCGGAAGGTCAACCTCGATAGCCACGACGAGGAGCTTGCCGCGCGCGAGCGAACACTTGGCGGAGCTATCAAGCAAGCGAAGGATGCTGCCGCAGCCGCCGAGGCCGCCAAGAAGGAGCTGGAGATGAAGGTGGCGCAGCTGGAGGCCGACCTCAAGGCGAGCAGCGAGGAGCTCGTCGCGCTCAAGCGTGAGCGGGAGAAGGACGTCTACAGCTTCGCAGAGCTGCAGGTCCGTCTCTCCAAGAAGGGCAAGGAGCTCAGCGCCGCCAAGGACTCCAACGCAAATCTTGAGTTGAAGCTGACCACTTTGACCAAGACGCTAGACGGTGCCAGGGAGAAGGAGGCGGCCTTGAAGAAGGAGATCCAGGCCGACCAGGCGCTGCTGGAGAGTGTTGCCGCCACCCAGAACGCTTTTAGAGAAACCGTGGAGCAGTGGACGGAAGGTCTTGTGAATGCTGCCGCCGACATTGACAGGGAGCTGGCGCAGCTGGGGATGGAGGATCTCGGGTATCCCTCCGACGAGAACCTCCAATCCAGCGCCAAGCTCACCTTGTTCTTCAAAGGCGTGGCGACGGCCCTTCAGCGACTCCGGGAGAGGATCCCAAAGCAGCTGGCCGACGAGTTGCGCAAGATCTGCGCGGGAGCTCTTCAAAAAGTGTTGGTGAAGGTAGCCTTCCGCAACCCGGGCCTCAACCTCACCAACGTCCTCAGATCCCTGCCGGCGGAAGCTGATCTGGAGGCGCTCAAGGACCTTGTTGCACCCATTGTGGACAAGGTGAGCGGGATCAAGAGGGTTGAGGGCGATCGCGTGGACTAGGCCGCCCGTTTCCTTCTTTTCTTGTCGTTGATTCCTTCCTTTGTATGTTTTTGCCCTATGCTTTTAGGGAACTTGCCGGCGCAGGCACCGTCGCCGCGAGCGCTGAGTGCGGGACGTCAGCAGCCTGCTGGCAGTGCCGTTGCCGACAAGAGACCTTGTCGTAACTAGTCGCAGCTCGCTTAAGTTGTTGAGCGAACTCGAAACAAAGTAAGGGCGCGACTCTAGTCGCAGCACACTTAAACTGTTGAGCGAACTCGAAACAAAGTAAGGGGGCAACTAGCCACGAGCCGGTTCCTTCGCGCACAGGTTTTCCATACAAAGCATGATCGTTTAAGGAAGATAACTTAAAAATTTAAAAACATCTGATTGCTCAAAGTTTGGCAACTTAGCTTTTCTGTCTTTTGCTTCCCGGCAAGGCAAAACTTTCTTGAACGACGCCTGGTCCATACCATTATCTTCCCCTTCCCCCCCGGCAAACTTGTGGGTGAAGGAACCTTCATTTCCTTGAGAAAAAAGGAAGTAGAGAAAATAACGATATGGAGCCTTATGGCTCGTTATTGCTTACCGGGGGTGTTCGCTGCACAAAGTGTCAGATAACTCATGCAAAAAATAAAAAGCATGAAATTGACAAGATGTGCGGAGCACATGAGCTTTATTTATGCACAGGGTCTGCGCCTGGCTTTGTACAAAGGATTACATGCAACAGCGGCAAGACTTGTACAAAAGATGGTTGCCGGAGCAGGGTCCGGCAACCGCGCCTTACGGGTAAAACTTACGAAGATGCTCAATGTTCCAGGAGTTGGAATGCCATCTTCGGTCTCAAGGCGGACAGCCCCAGGCCTAGTGACTCGTTTCACCCGGTAAGGGCCTTCCCACTTTGGCGTCAACTTGTTGGAATTCTTGGCGGACTGAACGCACCGAAGAACAAGGTCGCCTTCCTCGAGACTTCTGGCGTTAACTTTGCGGCTATGGTAGCGGCGCAAAGCTTGCTGGTAGCGAGCAGCTCGTACAGCAGCCTGAAGACGGTCTTCCTCAAGGAGCAGCGTGTCATCTTGTCGCAGCTGCTCTTGCTCAAGCTCATCATAAGCGAGCACTCGAGGCGACCCGTATACGAGTTCCGTGGGGAGAACTGCCTCTGCTCCATAGACTAGAGCGAAAGGTGTCTGGCCAGTGGCTCGATTTGGCATCGTCCTGATCGACCAAAGAACCACCGGCAGCTCCTCAATCCAGTTTCTTCCGCACCCGTGCAGCCTGTCGAAAGTCCTGGTCTTGAGTCCACGCAGCACTTCAGCATTTGCCCTCTCAGCTTGACCGTTGCTCCTGGGGTGAGCAACAGAAGCGAAGCAGACCTTGGCGCCAAGATCTTGGACGTACTGCATGAAGGTGCGGCTCGTGAATTGCGTACCGTTGTCGGTGATGATCCTGTTAGGGATCCCGAAGCGGCAAACAATCGACCTGAAGAACTTGACTGCTGACTATGCTGTCACCTTCCTCACTGCTTCCACTTCCGGCCACTTTGTGAACTTGTCGATTGCGACGTACAAGTACTCAAAGCCCCCGACTGCTCGGGGGAAGGGGCCGAGGATGTCGAGCCCCCAGACCGAAAATGGCCAGGATAAAGGGATCGTCTGGAGAGCTTGAGCTGGCTGGTGTATTTGCTTGGAATGAAACTGGCACGCTTCACACTTGGTTACTTGTGCAGTTGCATCCTCGAGGGCTGTCGGCCAAAAGAAACCTTGCCGGAAAGCTTTGCCGGCAAGCGCTCTTGCGCCAATGTGGTGACCACATATGCCTCCATGTATCTCTGCCAACAGCTTTTGTCCGTCTTCCCGGTGAATACACTTCAATTTCACACCGTTGAGTCTTCTTCTGTACAGTGCGTTGTCGACAAACTCGTACATACTTGACTGCCGGGCTACTCTTTCCGCTTCTTCTTGCTCTTTGGGAAGGTCTCCTGTCTGAAGGAAACGGACGATCTGCTGTGCCCATGCTGGAGCTTGTGGCTCGACAACAAGGACTAAAGGCACATCTGCTGTTGTGGGAACATCCGCTTCTACGGCGAGAAACTGCGGCTCAGCCAGAGCTTGACGTTCCCCGGCAAGCTTGCCGGAGCAAAACTTGTCGGGAGCGTCTGCTTCAACGGAACAAACCCTGGGGTTTGCCGGAGCAGACTGCTCCCCAGCACTCTTGGTGTTGATCTTGGGGACCTTTTTGGCGGCGGCTTCGGGAAGCTCTGCCGGAAAATAGTCACCAAAAATTAACTTCCTCTTCTTGCTCTGTCCAGTTGATGGCGTCACAGACGGTTGAGTCAGCTTGAGCACAAAGATCCCTGGTTCCACAGGTAACTTAAGCGCTGCGCACTTTGACAGGCCATCGGCAATGTCGTTCTGAGCTCTTGGAACATGTTCCATCTGTAGGCCAACAAAGTGCTCTTCTAGCTTCCTCACTTCATCAACGTAGGCTTCCATCAACGGACTCTGATAACTCTTATTTACTTGGCGGACGACAAGCTGCGAGTCACCCCTGACGATGAGCTTCTTGATCCCAAGGTTTGCCGCGATCCTAAGACCGACAAGCAAACCTTCATACTCTGCAGTATTGTTTGTTGCTTGCTCCTTGGGAAAGTGCATCTGGACTACGTACTTAAGGTGCTCTCCGGTGGGTGCGACAAGCAGTACGCCAGCACCGGCGCCTTGCAACGAGAAAGCACCATCAAAGTACATCAGCCACTCTTTGCTTGCCTCCTTGACGGGATGCTCGTTTCTGGAATTTCTTCGTCGAGCGTTGGCGTCCACTCTGCTATGAGTTCTGCCAATGCTCTGCTTTGGATAGTTGAAGTGCTCTCAAACTTGAGGCCAAAGCTTGACAGTTCCAGTGCCCACTCAACAATCCTGCCTGTTGCTTCTGGATTCTGCAGTATCCTCTTCAGCGGAAAACGAGTGACAACTGTTATCTCATGTGCTTGGAAGTAATGGCGCAGCTTTCTCGAGGCCATGAGAAGGCCGAAAAGCAATTTTTGCACACCAGAGTACCTTGACCTAGCCCCCTGCAGATGGGAACTGACAAAGTAGACTGGGCGCTACACCATTTTCTTCTTTATCTCCTCGGGCGCCTGCGCAGATCCATCTTTGCCGGGACCAGAGCTTGTCGGGGAAGCCCCCTGCTTGTCGCTGGATGCGCTCGCCGTGGTTGCTGGCTCATCATCTGCCTCCCTCTCCGCTACTAACGCAGCACTAACCACTTGATTGGTTGCCGCCAGATACAGCAGCAACTTCTCTCGTGACTTAGGTGCGACAAGTATTGGAGTGGAGGACAGGTATATCTTCAAGTCCTGCAGCGCATCCTCCGCTTCCGAAGTCCATTTCATTGGACCTGCCTTTTTCAAAAATTTGAAAAACGGCAGGGCGCGCTCAGCACACTTAGAGATAAACCTGCTGAGAGCCGCCATGCAGCCGGCAAGTCTCCGTACATCCTTGACGCGCTTCGGTGCTTCAATCTGCTCAATGGCCTTGATCTTGTCGGGATTGGCTTCAATTCCCCGCTGAGACACGAAGAACCCGAGAAGCTTGCCGGAAGGGACTCCAAACACGCACTTCTCGGGGTTGAGCTTGAGGCTGATCTTGCGCAGATTTGTGAAAGTCTCGTCTAAATCTTGAATCAGAGTTGCCTTATCCTTGCTCTTGACCACTATGTCGTCCATGTAGGCTTCCACATTTCTGTGTATTTGCGGTTCGAAAGCAGTATGGACTACCCTTGCAAATGTTGAACCAACATTCTTTAAACCGAAAGGCATCCGTATGAAACAGTACGTGCCACAGGGAGTGATGAATGCGGTTTTCTCCTCATCCTCTTCTGCCATGAAGATCTGATGGTATCCTGAGTATGCGTCAAGAAATGAAAGCAAGTCAAATCCAGCCGTGGAGTCAACAATCTGGTCGTTGCGCGGCAAGGGAAATGGGTCTTTGGGACAAGCTTTATTGACATCGGTAAAGTCGATACAAAGCCTCCATTTCCCGTTTGCCTTGCGCACGACTACAGGATTGTCCAACCACGTAGGATGGAGCACTCCTCTGACAAGGCCTGCTGCTTCCAACTTCTTGATCTCTTCTGCGATGAATTCTTGGCGCTCCATTGCTTGCTTTCTGACTTTCTGCTTGACGGGCCGCGCATGAGGACAGACGGCAAGGTGGTGCTCAATTACTTTCCTGGGAACACCGGGGATGTCAGACGGTTGCCACGCAAACACATAGACATTCTCCCGCAGGAAAGCAATGAGCGCGCTTTCCTATTTAGGGTCGAGAGTGGCACTGATGGTGAAAGTACCACCAGTGCCGTCCTCCTTGGCGGACACCTTCTTGGTCGCTGGCGGAGCTGCCATTGTCTTCTTACACTTGCCGGTGGAGCTCGATGGTGCGTCCTCGACGGTAGCGCAGCACTCCGAAGAGGTGCGTTTGCCGGAGTGAGCATCAGAACTCTTGCCGGACTTGGTCTTCTTCTTCCCCCCGGGAGCTTCGGCGGCAAGTGGCTTGCGTTCTGTTGCGGCTGCTGCTTCCCGGTAGATTTTGTCGGCGCAGATAAGAGCATCCTTCTTTTCGCCAGGGACAGAGATGACACTTATCGGGCCTGGCATCTTCAACATGTTATACGCATAGTGAGAGGCCGCCATGAACTTGGCGAGTGTTGGACGGCCTAGAATCCCATTGTAAGGCAATGGAAAATCGGCGACGTCAAAAGTGACCCTCTCAGTTCTGAAGTTCAACTCGCTGCCAAATGTCACCGGCAACGTGATCTTCCCCTTCGGCTTGCTCCTTCCCGGGTTGATTCCTTGGAATGTGCCGGTCTCTTCGAGCTCGCTGTCAGGGACCTGGAGTTTCCTGAGCACAGTGGAGGAGATCAGGTTCAAGCCGGCCCCACCGTCAACTAGCATCTTAGTGACCTTGAGGTTGCGGATAGTTGGTGAAACCAACATCGGCAAGCACCCGACAGCAGTTGTGCGATCAGGGTGGTCCTCAATATCAAAGATGATAGGCGTGCTGGACCATTTCAGAAGCTTGCGTGACTCAACGGGTGGTTCTGCCGCATTGACTTCCCGCACCCACTGCTTGAGTTGGCGGTGTGAAGTATACAGAGAAGCACCATCGTCAACTCACAAGACCTCTGTGGCTTTCTGCAGGTGTCGGTGGGAAATCTGCCTCCACGAACACCCATGGGGACCGAGCCCCTTTCTGGTTCGGCGGGGGGCGGAGGTCGCGCGAAGAGCGGATCGAGGCGATGCACACAAGGGGATTTACCCAGCTTCGGGCCGCACGGATGCGTAAAACCCTACTGCTGCTTTGTGGTTTTGTATTGTGTTCTTGCTCAGGAGCGTGTGGTGCTATAGTACACGCGAGCTGCTGGCGAGACCGAGCGTGAATGGCCTCCTCTCTCCCCCCGTTGCGCATGGGGCCTCCTTTTATATGTGCAAGGGGTTACCCACAGGTGGCAACGTAGGCGGGGGTAAAACTGGAAAACGCTGTGTTGGGTACAGCTATTTGCACAGTGCTATCATACCTAACTCTGACGGCAGGGGACAAGGGCATTAAATGCCCATCCGCATGGCTCAGACGGTGCAGGAAAGGGACCGTCAGGAGCGCCACCGTTTGCCACGATGGCTACTCTGTCAACGTTGCTTCGCCACCGCATGCCCCTGGCTGCGCAGCCTCTCGCCACGTACGCCTGGAATGGCCCCAGAGCGACGCGTGGGTGGATGAGCTGGAGCGCAGGCGCGGGGTGGTGACTTGCCACGGCGAGCGCCTTGCCGCGGTTGGTGCCTTGTCGCGCCCGGGAGCTTGTCGCTCACCGGTCCTTGCCGGGACGCGGGGCGCGTCGCAGCAAGTATCCTGTCGTGCCTCGGTCGGCCTTCCCGGCAAGCTCCTCTTGCCGGGGCCTTGTGCTTCGAGCGGCCGTCCCGGCAAGCTCCTCTTGCCGGGGCCTTGCTCTCTTCGGGTGGCCTTCCCGGCAGGCTCCTCCTGCCGGGGCCTTGGCTCAAATACTTTGTTCTTGGATGGCCCAAAAAGGGACCACGGAGAGTTTTGGCGATCGCCTGGCAAGCCTTGCCGCGGGGTGCTACGACTGCCCGTGCACAAGTTCGGGGTACTAAGGTACCCCTACTTTAGTACACCGACAGGAGCCCCCGGGCCTGGGCCATACACGGTGCCGAGCGCTGTTGGGCCAGGCCCAAAACAGTGCACGGGCACGCGTGGCCTGGGTCACGCTGCATCTTCTTCTGCATCCACCACGTCCTCCCCGAACGGCACGCGTCGAACGCGGCATCGTGGGGAGAGGCGTGCGTGACGTGGGCGGCGTGCGCGGGGCTGAGCCCCGCAGGCATGCGTCATGTCGCAAGAAAGGGGGACGGTTCGCGCTATCCCCATAAGTGGAGGGAGGCGTGGAGGCGCGGCTCGTTTGCTGGACGGGGCCGAGGCATGATTTCCGAGGCGCCCGCTCCCCATGATCACGGGGCGAGGGGGGTTCGCTTCATCCGTCGCCTCGGTCCTGCACGCCAGCCACGCGGCTTCCATGCACCTGGGGTCGCGGATGGTGGAGGCAGGAAACCGGGCCATCGCGGGCCGAGGCAGCAGGCCGGTCCCAGTCGCCTGCTCTCCCTGCGTCTTGATTGGCTGAGCGGGGCGGCCGAGCCCCCACCTTGCTCCTTTATAAAGAGCAAGAGGGGGAGCGACGAAAACCCGCACTCCTCCATCTTCGCTTCTCTTCAGCTTCTGATCCCCTCTCTTCATTTGCCATGGAGAAAGGGAATCCTGGTCCTTCATCGGTGGCGGCGAGGGTCGCCGCTAGGCAACGCGCCCCTCCTCCCCTTGCACCCGCGGTGGCAGAGCCAACCGTAAGGGGAAGGGGGAGGGGGCGAGGTCGTGGACGAGGTCGTGGACGAGGCCGAGGCGCTCAGGGACGAGGCGGACGGGGCGACGCGCCGGCCTCGCCTCCGCCAGCGGCCCCTCTTCTCACGGCAGTCCACATCGGGGACGACCCCTGCGAGTTCTTCGTCAGGCTGCGCCGGGCGCCTCGTCGCCGCCTCCGCCTCCCGGCCCCCTTCGCAAGCGTGATGGAGGTGGAACAACCTGAGATGCTAAGACTGCGCATGAGGGGCTGCGGGATCAGCGGCACGCGGGTCCACGTTGAGTCCCCAGCCCCCGGCATGATGTATCTTGGTTGAGGGTGGAAGACGTTCGCCCGTATCCATAGCTTGATGGAGGGGTTCACCCTCCATTTTAAGTTGATGGAGGGCGACCTCCTCTCCGTCAAGGTCTTCGGGTGCTTCGGGATCCGGGCCCGGTGCTGCGTGGATAGCTCCTCCGACAGCGAAAGCTCCTCCTCGAGCGAGAGTGACGAGGAGGGGAGCGACAGCGACGACGAGGGCAGCAGTCCTTGGGATGACGGGTCTGACTAGGCGTCGGCCGCTGCTCCGCGTGGCACCGGCGACCCCATCATCAGTGTCGCCGGCTCCTTGAGCTTCCCGGGGTCGTCTCCTTGGCGATTGGCGTGGCGAGGCTCGGAAGAGGAAGAGGGCTGGCGGCAAGGCCGTCAAGTCGGAGTACGAGGGCGAGGTGCCCTCGACAGCGTGCTGACGTTCTGCCGCCCCGTCGAGCCCTGCTTCCGGCGCCGCCTTCACCGTCCAGCTTTCAGCCGGCCCCCGGGGCGTTCTGTTGGTGTCTTCTGCCACCCGTAGCTCGCCTAGGCGCCCCTTTTGCCCTTTTCGCCTCCTTGTCCTACCTCCTGAGGAGAGAGACAAGAAAGGGATTACGAGCATCTTATCTTTTTTCAATCTGTAAGCCCTCGGGCCTTAGCTGTGTTTAAAACTTGTAATCCCATCTTTCATGTTTTTCATTCCCTCTGAACTGTACCTGAGCGGAATGTTTTTAATGAAAAGGGGATGTTTGCTGGGCCATTTGTCCCGTGGGTAAAACCCACGCCAAAGAGCGAATCCTTTACATCGTTAAGATAGACACTTCTTTGCCCGGCAACAGGCCCTGCCGTCTACCTGCGCCACTCGACCTTCCTCACGCCTTTGGCAGAGGCAGGGATGAGGCGGGTTCGGGCTCCTCATTCCGTTCCTTTGCCGCCGCGGCTACTACCGAAACTGGCCCCAGGAACGCGCTCCGGGGCCCAGAGTTAAGGGAGCATGACAACTTTTTAGGAAGGAACAAGGTTTTCGCATTCCTCAGTCCATAAGAGAATGCATGACAAGGGATGAAAGACTTATCTGGGATTGCAGCCCCCGGCAACTTTGGCTTGTCGCGGGCGAATCTTTGTGCTTGCAGCCCCCGGCAACACTGGTTCACCGGGGACCAGATGCTGGTCCGCCCTTCTTCTCTTCTTCATCCTTAAGCGGTCTGGCCAGGATATGCAAAACCCTGCGAACCAAGGGAAACGAAGAAACAGGAAAAAGGACGCAGACTCGACCTCTAAGCTAGGGGTTAGCAGCTGTTAGGCACTATCAACCCTAACCAAGGACGAGACTCGACTCAGCATGCATGCTAAAACTTAGGGCGCCAGCGCTTCATTTAGTGCTGCTCAGGGTTTGCGCCTGGCTTTGTACAAAGGATTATATGCAACAGCGGCAAGACTTGTACAAAAGGTTGGTTGCCGGGCGGGGCCCGACAACCGCGCCTTAAGGGTAAAACTTACAAAGATGCTCAATATTCCAGGAATTGCTTGTCGGAGTGCCATCTTCGGTCTTGAGGCGGACAACGCCGGGCCTCGTGACTCGTCTCACCCGGTAAGGGCCTTCCCACTTCGGCGTCAACTTGTTATGATTCTTGGCAGACGGGGCGCGCCGAAGAACAAGGTCACCTTCCTCGAAGCTTCTGGCTTTAACTTTGCGGCGATGGTAGCGACGCAAAGCTTGCTGGTAGCGAGAGGCTCGCACAGCAGCCTGAAGACGATCTTCCTCAAGGAGCAGCGCATCATCTTCACGCAGCCGCTCTTGATCAAGCTCATCATAAGCGAGCACTAGAGGTGACCCATATACGAGTTCCGTGTGGGTAACTGCTTCTGCTCCATAGACTAGAGCAAATGGTGTCTGGCCAGTGGCTCGATTTGGCGTCGTTCTGATCGACCAAAGAGCCACCGGCAGCTCCTTGATCCAGTTTCTTCCGCACTTGTGCAGCCTGTCAAAAGTTCTAGTCTTGAGCCCGCGCAGCACTTCGGCATTGGCCCTCTCCGCTTGACCGTTGCTCCTGGGATGAGCAACAGAAGCGAAGTAGACCTTGGCGCCGAGATCTTGGACGTATTGCATGAAGGCGCGGCTCGTGAGTTGTGTACCGTTGTCGGTGATGATCCTGTTGGGGATCCCGAAGCGGCAAACAATCGACCTGAAGAACTTGACTGCTGACTGTGCTGTCACCTTCCTCACTGGTTCCACTTCCGGCCACTTTGTGAACTTGTCGATTGCGACGTACAAGTACTCAAAGCCCCCGACAGCTCGGGGGAAGGGGCCGAGGATGTCGATCCCCCAGACCGAAAATGGCCAGGATAAAGGGATCGTCTGGATAGCTTGAGCTGGCTGGTGTATCTGCTTGGAATGGAACTGGCACGCTTCACACTTGGTTACTTGTGCAGTTGCATCCTGGAGGGCTGTCGGCCAGAAGAAACCTTGCCGGAACGCTTTGCCGGCAAGTGCTCTGGCGCCAATGTGGTGACCACATATGCCTCCATGTATCTCTGCCAATAGCTTCTGTCCGTCTTCCCGGGAAATACACTTCAATTTCACACCGTTGCGCCCTCTTCTGTACAGTGTGTTGTCGACGAACTGGTACATACTCGAGTGCCGGGCTACTCTTTCCGCTTCTTCTTATTCTTCGGGAAGTTCTCCGTTCTGGAGGAAATGGACAGTCTGCTGCGCCCATGCTGGAGCCTGTGGCTCGACAACAAGGACTAAAGGCACATCTGCTGCTGCGGGAACGTCCGCTTCTACGGCGAGGATCTGGGGCTCAGCCGGAGCTCGACGTTCCTCGGCAAGCTTGCCGGGGCAAAACTTGTCGAGAGCGCCTGCTTCTATGGAACAAACCCTGGGGTTTGCTGGAGCAGACGGCTCCTCAGCGCTCTTGGCGTCGATCTTGGGGACCTTCTTGGCGGCGGCTCCGGGGAGCTTTGCCGGAAGATAGTCTCCAGAGACCAACTTCCTCTTCTTGCTCCGTCTGGTTGATGGTGTCAGGGATGGCTGAGTCATCTTGAGCACAAAGGTTCCTGGTTCCACAGGTAACCTAAGTGTTGTGCACTTTGACAGGCCATCAGCAATGTCGTTCTCAGCTCTTGGAACGTGCTCCATTTGCAGGCCGTCAAAGCGCTCTTCTAGCTTCCTCACTTCATCAACGTACGCTTCCATCAACGGACTCTGGTAATCTTTGTTCACTTGGCGGACGACAAGTTGCGAGTCACCCCTGACAATGAGCTTCTTGATCCCAAGTTCTGCCACGATCCTGAGACCGGCGAGCAGACCTTCATACTCTGCAGTATTGTTGGTTGCTTGTTCCTTGGGGAAGTGCATCTGGACTATGTACTTGAGATGCTCTCCGGTGGGTGCGATAAGCACCGCGCCAGCACCGACGCCTTGCAGCGAGAAAGCACCATCAAAATACATCAGCCACTCTTTGCTTGCTTCTTTGACGGGGATGCTCGTCTCTGGGATCTCTTCGTCTGGTGTCGGTGTCCACTCCGCTATGAACTCCGCCAAGGCTCTGCTTTGGATAGTCGAGGTGCTCTCGAACTTGAGACCGAAGCTCGACAGTTCCAGCGCCCACTCGACAATCCTGCCTGTTGCTTCTGGATTCTGCAGTATCCTCTTCAGCGGAAAGCGGGTGACAACTGTAATCTCATGTGCTTGGAAGTAACGGCGCAGCTTTCTCGAGGCCATCAGAAGGCCGAAAAGCAATTTCTGCACACCAGAGTACCTTGACCTAGCCCCCTGCAGAAGGGAGCTGACAAAGTAAACTGGACGCTGCACCATTTTCTTCTTATGCACCTCCACTTGCTCCTGCGCAGATTCATCGTTGTCGGGGCCAGAGCTTGTCGGGGAAGCCCCCTGCTTGTCGCTGGACGTGCTTTCCGCGGTTGCTGGCTCATCATCTGCCTCCCTCTCCGCTACTAACGTAGCACTAACCACTTGATTGGTTGCCGCCAGGTACAACAACAACTTCTCTTGTGGTTTAGGCGCGACAAGTATTGGAGCGGAGGATAGGTATTTCTTCAAGTCTTGCAGCGCAGCCTCCGCTTCCGGAGTCCATTTCACTGGACCCGCCTTTTTCAAAACTTTGAAAATGGCAGGGCGCGTTCTGCAGACTTGGAAATAAACCTGCTGAGAGCCGCGACGCAGCCGGCAAGCCTTCGTACATCCTTGACGCGTGTTGGTGCTTCGATCTGCTCGATGGCCTTGATTTTGTCTGGGTTGGCTTCGATTCCTCGCTGAGACACAAAGAACCCGAGAAGCTTGCCGGAAGGGACTCCGAACACGCACTTCTCGGGGTTGAGCTTGAGGCTGATCTTGCACAGGTTCGTGAAGGTCTCTTCTAAATCTTGAATCAGGTTGCCCCGTTCCTGCTTTTGACCACTATGTCATCCATGTAGGCTTCCACATTTCTATGGATCTGTGGCTCAAAAGCGGTATGGGCAACCCTCGCAAACGTCGAACCAGCATTCTTCAAACCGAAAGGCATCCGTACGAAATAGTACATGCCACATTGAGTGATGAATGTGGTCTTCTCCTCATCTTCTTCAGCCATGAAGATCTGATGGTACCTTGAGTATGCATCAAGAAATGAAAGCAGGTCACATCCGGCCGTGGAGTCAACAATCTGGTCAATGCGCGGCAAGGGAAAAGGATCCTTGGGACAAGCTTTGTTAACATCAGTAAAGTCGATGCAAAGCCTCCATTTCCCATTTGCTTTGCGCACGACAACAGGATTGGCCAACCACATCGGATGGAGCACACCTCTGACGAGGCCTGCCGCTTCCAACTTCTTGATTTCTTCTGCGATGAACTCTTGGCGCTCCACCGCTTGCTTCCTGACTCTCTGCTTGACGGGCCGCGCGTGAGGACAGACGGCGAGGTGGTGCTCAATCACTTTCCTGGGAACGCCGGGGATGTCAGATGGTTGCCAGGCAAACACATCGACATTCGCCCGCAGGAAAGCAACGAGCGCGCTTTCCTATTTGGAGTCGAGAGTGGCACTGATGGTGAAGGTACCACCAGTGCCGTCCTCCTTGGCGGACACCTTCTTGGTCGTTGGCGGAGCTGCCATTGTCCTCTTACTCTTGCCGGTGGAGCTCGATGGGGCGTCCTCGACGGTAGCGCAGCACTCCGAAGAAATGGGTGCCACGGCAACGACAACGGAAATGGTGCCACGGCAACATTCGGGACCCGGTAACTCGATTGAGATACCGATGCAAGAGAGAAGTGTGCGGATGTGCGGAACACGCAAGAGATGGGGAGTGAGCCCGGATACCGGGTGTCCCACATGACGGTGGCATGGCAAACGAGGAACGTGCAAAGACAATTCGATCACGGTGCAAAACTTGAGCATCTCATACAACACACAAACATTCGTTCACGGTCGGTCGTCTCGGGGTTATACCTTCGAAGCGTGCATTTTCGGGGCGGATCGAGTTCGATGCGGTGTAGGGGAAGTAGTTGTACACGGATCTTGTCGGATCCACGGCGACGGTAGTCGTACATGGTTCGTAGATGTTCAGGGTCGCCGTGAGGAATTGGTCGAAACCAGGGACTCGGTCGTCGGTATAGGTACTTGGTGAAATCCACGGGTGTCAGTAGTTGTACATGGTCTTTGCGTTGTAGTCTGACTTGGCGATTCCAAAATGTTCATCAGTAGTGGAACTTGGTGGTCTCGACGGTCGTCGTGGTACTTGTCAAAAGGAATCCACCGAGGCGGTCTTGTGTCCCTGGATTCAGTGGCCTTGGCAACGACAAAAGGGGCAGCATCACGCAACATGCTTGGCGAGGGGCTACAAGTGAGAGGCCATGGCAGCGGCAAGGCGAGCAGCAACACGAGTCACGGACAGAGGAGGTGCTGCCGGGCGCTGATGGTGGTGGAGCAGGGGAAGTCAATGCGGGCTCGCGTGTGGCCTCCAGCGGGACTTGCGAACGACGCAGCAGCAAGGAGGCGATTGTGGTGGTCAGCGGCAGGAAGCGGTCACCGGGCTTGTGGTGACAACGACGACGAACAGAGGCGCGCGGAGAAGCAGCCGTCCGGCGATGGAGCAGAGGCGTCCATGGCCAGCGACCCAAGGTTTCGAAGATGGCCGGATCCGGGCCAGCTCGGTTTGGGGAGGCGAGGTAGCAGGCCGGTGGCGGGGCTTGGCGCAGGGGAGGTCGATGCAGAGGAGGGTCGGAGACGCCGGAAGCGGACAACGGTGGGGCGGCGCTAGTCGAGGCGGAGGTGGATCTCGGGGAGGCGCAGGGCGACGAGGAGGAGGCCGCAGGTGAGGGAGGAGGTAGCGAACAAGAGGAGGGAGGAGCGTGGGGATCTCCTCTCCCTGGTGCGATGCGTGGTGGCGGCGCGAGGGAATGAGGAGGAGGGATCGAGGGAGAGATGCTGAGGGGATCGGGCAGGGGGGTTCGGGCTAGGGTTTAGGAGGGTTAGGTGGGCCTAGGAGGCCGGCCCAGCGAAGAGGGAGGCTGCTGGGCTCTCCACTCCCTCTCTGCTTCAAATCTCTTCTAAAAACAGAAAAGCAAAGAAAAAAAGAGAGAAAAGAAATGAGTGGACAGGAATTTGGGCATGGGGATTATCTCCCGGACTCACGAAAATGAGCTTAATCCAAGAAAAATGGAGTGGGCAAGATTGCAAGATTTAAATTCAAAATCATTTGAATTTAATTCAAATGGTTTGAACAAGGATGAGGATTTCAATGTGCCCAAAAATGTTGAGAATTTAGGAGGAGCCTCGATAAATGGAGAAAGAATTATGGAGAAAGTTTAGAGAACAAACATGAAGCAAAAGGCATGAGAACTGAATTGCAAGTGTGTTATGGTGATCCCAAAGTTAATGGAATATTTTAATATAGCTCCCTAATAATAGTGGGAGACTTTGGATATGTTTTAAAGAGAAATCACCATGTGCATTTCCCTCAATTTAAATGGATCAGAGATCCATGAAATTTATTTGAGTTGAGATGCAAAGATTAATGACATGATGGCATGATGACATGATGCAATGCAAAATAAATAGAGCAAGCACAAATAAAAACACATGGAGGTCACGAAAATATGGAAGTTTTCTGGAGCGTCGGTCTCGGGGCGTTACACAAGGCATACCCGCTCTCCTTTGGAGGAATTGGGGGCGCTCTCAGCTTGCTCTCCGCCATTATAGATGGCAAGTCCGGCTTGAACCGGGACCATATAGGCCGGGGGAGGAATCCCTTGGTTTGGAGCGACACTAGCTCGCTATGCAGGATGGAGCATCTCTCCCAGTCTCCAGGCTTAGGACTGGAAGGGCGAGAGGAGGAGTTGCGACAGCTGGCCATGGTGGAATGGACCTTTGTTGGATGCGCTCTGGTGAATACTCACGGGAGGGAGAAGGTGTGGTTTGGATCTAAATCCCCATCCCTTTAAATAGGCGGCTCATTCACGCGGCTAGGGGTGTGAATGTAAAAACACCCAGAGTTTTCATATTCATTTGACACGTGGAAGGCGGCCATTATTGGGCGTAGAAGCCAAGGAGCGCTACATTCGCAAGAGACCAGACATTATTCAGCAGGTATACGGAGTTTGGAGAAGAACCCGCCTTGCAATGCCGAAGACAAGTTGCGCACCGGACTCGTCGTCATTGAAGCCTGGTTCGGGGGCTACTGAGGGAGTCCTGGATTAGGGGTTGTCCGGATAGCCGGACTATACCTTCAGTTGGACTCCTGGACTATGAAGATACAAGATTGAAGACTTCGTCCCGTGTCCGGAAGGGACTTTCCTTGGCGTGGAAGGCAAGCTTGGTGGTGCGGATATTTAGATCTCCTACCATTGTAACCAACTTTGTGTAACCCTAACCCTCTCCGGTGTCTATATAATCTGGAGGGCTTTAGTCCGTAGGACAATATACAACAATCATACCATAGGCTAGCTTCTAGGGTTTAGCCTCCTCGATCTCGTGGTAGATCTACTCTTGTACTACCCATATCATCAATATTAATCAAGCAAGACGTAGGGTTTTACCTCCATCAAGAGGGCCCGAACCTGGGTAAAACATCGTGTCCCTTGTCTCCTGTTACCATCCGCCTAGACGCACAGTTCAGGACCCCTACCCGAGATCCGCCGGTTTTGACACCGACAGACGGTTTAAGATTTTTATCTGTTAATCCCATACGACGGAAGGTCTCATAATATAAGATATTGATGCTTCTTCCTCCATCCATGAGTACCTTGGTGAACTTATAACCTCCCATCTGAGGTGCCACCACCAACGCTAGATGACCCGGATTATCAACCCAGGGAGGGTGATCCTCTCTGCTCCATAGGATTGGCTGTTCAGACCAGCGTAGATAACGGGGCACGGCCGGTTCAACAGAGTTTACCGCTCGCTTATGTAGCTTCTGATCTCGCTTGTCCAGGCGAGTGGTGAAAACATGATATTGCCCACTATTCAACTGCTTCGGGTGACTCTGGTAACCCGACTGCTGCTGCTGCTGGTTGTAACCACCTTGGCCATTCTGATGACCTTGATTGTTATGTCCGCCCTGATTATCATTGAACCCTCACCCAGAATTTCCTCCGCCGTAACACGGCCCGGATCCTGAGCCACCACCCGATCCGTGGTCATACCGGAAAGCATTAGAGTTCTTGAACTCCTGCATAATGTAACAGTCCTTCCAAAGGTGGTTGGTTGGCGCCTCCTTCTTCCCATGCTTTGGACAGGGCTGGTTTAACAAATAAGACAGCAGTACGGATTAGGATTAGGCGCTCCGCTGCGATTTGATGTTCTACCCTTACGTCGCTGGCCCTTGTCCTGCGCGTTGGTATTAGCCACAAAGTCCATGCTGCCATCCACTTTGCGCTTGCCTCCGTTTCCATGACCTGCCGGGTTATGCTACTGTCCCTTGGAGTTGCCGTTCTTCTTTCCCTTTCCTGCCTTGTCGTCATCAGACTCGGGATCCTTGGTACTATCAGAATCAACATACTTCACTAACGCAACCATGAGGGTTCCTATATCATTGCAATGGCGTTTCATTCGTCCCGATTTCAACTTTAGAGGCCCAAACCGGCAGTTGCCTTCCAAGGTTATAACCGATGTGTCAGCATTGATATGATCTGACGAATGCAAAATTTGTGAGACCCGGCGCACCCACCAAGTCATTGATTCTCCTTCTTCCTGAAGACAGGATACTAAGTCCACTATTGACATGGGCTGTTTACATGTATCCTTGAAGTTCTGGATGAACCGGGCTAGCAATTGGGCCCATGAACTGATAGAGTTGGCCGGCAAACTTTTTAACCAAGTACGGGCCGTTCCTTCGAGCATCATTGTGAAATACTTTGCACACGCCACATCATCCACATCCACATCTCCATGGCCATCTCATAGCTCTCTATCCATGTCTCTGGAGGCTGATCGACAGTGTAGTTCGACACCTTGCGCGGGCCCTTGAAATCTTTGGGCAAGCGCACGTTGCGTAAAGCGGGGACAAGACAAGGCACCCCCAAAGAGCTAGAAGAAACGCCCGGTTCGATAGAGATAGTTGGATGAACTGGCGTAAGTTGGCGAGCCTCGTACTGTGCTGCTAACTCGGCCTCCCTGCGCGCTCGGGCCCGGTCCACCACTTCCTGGGCATCACCAACACCACCTGCCGGGTTGTTACCACGGGGTACTTCACGGTTTCATGCATTACTTGATACAGCCGGTTCCTCCATACGCCTGCTATAGCTCTGGCTTGGACGAAGGGTGGAATGAATTTGGTCACGTCTCTATGAGTACGCTTCCTGCTGGACCAAAGCTGTCCGAAGAAGCTCCTTAACCCGGCGCGTTTCCATCGCCCGCGGTGAATCACCTTCAATTGGGATGGCCTCCAGCCGTGCAGCAGCAGCAACAAGGTTATCCATCGGGTTGGAATAGTGACCCGGAGGCGTTGGGACAGCCTGAGGTACAATAGCGTGTTGACGAGGCGGATCCATCAAGCGAGGGTGAACCGGCGCGCCTGTCCCTGGTGCTTCCGCCCGGTTTACCACTGGCGGGTTGCTGGTTCCTGCTCCTGGGGTGTTGAAGAGATCTCTAGCTTCGAAAACTTGAGGCAAACGAGACCGGTATTTCCGCTTCAGGACCTCATGGGATGCATTCTGATCTAGCATAAGTCGGTAAGCTTGCGCATCCAAAGCGGCCTGCTCTACGGTCATCCTGGCATTCTCAGCTGCTAGGTCGGCCTTGGCTTGAGTGATCTGATCCCTCACTTTCACAATTTCCGCGTCGTGGGCGTTCTGATCCGCCGGATTAGCCTCTGCCATGAGAGTAGCCAACGCATCAAACAGATCAGATAAGACTTGAGCCGGCGGGTGCACAGGGCCTCCTGCCCTAGCTGCCGTCGCCGCTACTGATCCGGAGATCATCGCTGCTGCAGTTGAAGAGTGAAGCGCTACTTGTGTCCCGGCCATGAATATTTCGACCCGGTTTGGTAGATCGGAGGGGTCCGGAATACTGTCGCCATCGGAACAGCCCCCAATCCGGCCATCTTGTAGCTGATACAAAGATTCGGTTTCTCCGGTTGATGACTCGTCGCCGGAATAAACGACGGTCTCGCCACCAGTTTCCGATCCATCCTCATAGCTTCCTCCATGGATGACTCCCACGAAGGCACGCTTCACGGCCGGTTTAACCTGGGCAGATCCCACACGCTGTGTCGTCTCGATGAGGTCGGTGCAGATGTCCGGCTCAGGGCCCGGTTCACCGATCTTGCCAATGAAGACGTGTATGCCACCAAAGGGGACCCGGTACCCGTACTCAATTGAGCCGGCCTCGGGGCCCCATCCTGCATCGTCGATGTAGAGCTTGCCGCGACGACTCTTGGTCATCTGGCCCACAGCATAGCCCTTGAGTCCTTCAAAGCTGCCTTCCAAGAACTTGAAACCATCGTGCGATAGCCCCACGGTGGGCGCCAACTGTCGTGGTTTTGTCATGGCAGATGTCCTCATGAAAGGACTTAGTCGTGGAGCCATCGCGACGGGTTAGCTTGAAGGGGGTAAAGCGGACACAGGGACGCGAGAGAATTTATACTAGTTCGGCCCCTTTGATGAAGGTAAAAGCCTACATCTAGTTGTGATGGAATTGATGGGGTTTAGATGACTAGGGAGCAAACAAGCTTCGCCTAAGTCTCGAGTTGTTGTCTGTTGTCCTTGAACCGCCGCCGGGTCGTCCCCTTATATACATGGGTGACGCCCGTCGGTTTACAGAGTCCCAACACCAGCTCATAAATGTGTCCGGTTTGGTCTCTACTTACTCCTAACTTACAATGCAAGTTTACATATCAACGCCGGTTTATGGCTACAAGGTTTAAACCGACTATGGGCCTTAGGCCCTCATCTGCCTTCATGGGCTTTAACATACTTAACTATTGGCGAAGTTAACCCGGCCCAGATAGGCCGGTTTACTCCCAGTAGTAATATCCCCAACACATCCCATCTTTCTTCAACAAGAATCGGTATGTTTTCGGTTTTGTTTCGTTCATGCGATATGTGCAAATCTTGGAGTGTCTTTTGCATTTAGTTTTCACTTTTCTTTGATGCACCATGCTGGTATGATATAGTCCTTGGTTTATTTATAGAATGCTCTTTGCACTTCACTTATATCTTTGGAGTATGGCTTTATAGAATGCTTCATGTGCTTCACTTATATCTTTTGAAGTTTGGATTGCCTGTTCCCTACACATAGAAAACCGCCATTTGTAGAATGCTATTTTGCTTCAATTATATTTGTTAGAGCGTGGGCATATCTTTTGAAGAAAGAAATAAACTCTCTTGCTTTACTTATGTCTATTTAGAGAGTTGACAGGAACTGGTCATTCACATGGTTAGTTATAAAATCCTACATAAAACTTGTAGATCACTGAATATGATATGTTGATTCCTTGCAATAGTTTTGCGATATAAAGATGGTGATATTAGAGTCATGCTAGTGGGTAGTTGTGGATTATAGAAATACTTGTGTTGAAGTTTGTGATTCCCGTAGCATGCACGTATGGTGAACCATTATGTAACGAAGTTGGAGCATGAGGTATTTATTGATTGTCTTCCTTATGAGTGGCGGTCGGGGACGAGCGATGGTCTTTTCCTACCAATCTATCCCCCTAGGAGCATGCGCATAGTACTTTGTTTCCATGACTAATAGATTTTTGCAATAAGTATGTGAGTTCTTTATGACTAATGTGGAGTCCATGGACTATACGCACTCTCACCCTTCCATCATTGCTAGCCTCTTTGGTACCGTGCATTGCCCTTTCTCACCTCGAGAGTTGGTGCAAACTTCGCCGGTGCATCCAAACCTCGTGATACGATACACTCTATCACACATAAGCCTCCTTATATCTTCCTCAAAACATCCACCATACCTACCTATCATGGCATTTCCATAGCCATTCCGAGATATATTGCCATGCAACTTCCATCATCACCATATACATGACTTGAGCATTTATTGTCATATTGCTTTGCATGATCTTTTCATGGCTTGTCCGTTTTTTGATTTCATTGCTATACTAGATCATTGCACATCCTGGTACATCGCTGGAGGCATTCATATAGAGTCGTATTTTTGTTCTAGTATCGAGTTGTAATATTGAGTTGTAAGAAATAAAAGTGTGATGATCATCATTTTTAGAGCATTGTCCCATGTGAGGGAAGGATGATGGAAGCTATGATTCCCTCACAAGTTGGGATGAGTCTCCGGACTTTACAAAAAAAGAGGCCAAAGAAGCCTACAAAAAAATAAAAGTGGCCAAAGAAGCCCACAAAAAAATGAGAGAAAAAGAGAGAATGGGCAATGCTACTATCCTTTTACCACACTTGTGCTTCAAAGTAGCACCATGTTCTCCATATAGAGAGTATCTTGAGTTATCACTTTCATATACTAGTGGGAATTTTCATTATAGAACTTGGCTTGTATATTCCGATGATGGGCTTCCTCAAATGCCCGAGGTCTTCATGAGCAAGCAAGTTGGATGCACACCCATAGGGCTGGAATTTTAGCCGAGTCGAGCCAGCTCGGCTCGACTCGCTAGACCTCGTTTCGTTAACGAGCTAGCTTGAGTCGACTCGTTATTATAACGAGCTCAAATCCAAGATTGGCTCGACTCGTATAACTCGCGAGCTGGCTCGTTTAGCTTGTTAAGCTCATTAAAGATATGAACATAAAACCCTCAAATATTATAAAAATGATTATGTATATATTAAACATATATATCACTAACAATAGTAATTTCCTTATAACTCATGAGTCTCCTAGGCGGTTGGGCCTTCAACGGCTAGGCCTTGTGTTGTGCGCCTAGGACATAGGGTGCTGAGTGTCTGATCTTTTTTTGTATTGGGAATGGCTGATCTTTTATACCGACCCTAACGAGTTACACGAGCACTCGTGAGATTGGCTCATTTAACTTGGTCTATAAACGATCTTAAATTAAAGCTTGGCTGAACTCGTTATTCTTCGAGTTCGAGTCGATTCGAGTCGAGTCACGAGCTACTCGTTTAGCTCATGAGCTTCAAGCTTTTTTTTCAGCCCTACACACCCACTTAGTTTCCAGTTTGAGCTTTCATACACTTATAACTCTTAGTGCATCCATTGCATGGCAATCCCTACTCCTCGCATTGACATCAATTGATGGACATCTCCATAGCCCATTGATTAGCCGCGTCGATGTGAGACTTTCTCCCTTTTTTGTCTTCTCCACACAACCTCCATCATCATATTCTATTCCACCTATAGTGCTATATCCATGGCTCACGCTCATGTATTGCGTGAAAGTTGAAAAGGTTTGAGAACATGAAAAGTATGAAACAATTGCTTGGCTTGTCATCGAGGTTGTGCATGATTTGAATATTTTGTGTGATGTAGATTGATAGGTGGGAACCCGATGAACGAGTTCACGCCCGAGGGTGGCCCGATCTTCACGTCGTAGGATCAAATCGAGAGGATAACTAGCTGCAAGTAGCCGGGATAACTAGCTTTATACCTGCCAAGGTTGGATGCAACCCGTACGTTGGGGATGGCGGACCGAAGCTACAATAACTCCAACCCACTATCCGAACAATCGCAGAACCACAAACCGAGACTAATCCACACAAAACGGCCAGAACCGTAGAGCACGAACTAGGAGGAACCAGAGGCTCCTTCTCGCGAATCCGATTGAACTCACAAGAGCAAAGGTAGCAAGATCTCTCGGATCTCTCTAGCAGTCTTGCTGCATAAGCTTGTAGCTGAATGGTTTGACAAAAGGTTTTTCTAAAGGATGGGGGAGATGGGGTTGTATAGCAGGGATAACCCCCCTTGGCTAGGTGTGAAATGGTTTCGAAAGTAAACAGGTTTGCATGGCTTTCTTGGGGGAATAAGCAGTCAACTTTGGGAGTTGTTGGAGAGCTCCTCGGAAATTCGCGAAGCCTTGACAGCCTGGGCACCTTCCACGAGAATGACTACAACTTTTGACTCACAACTCCAAATGATGTGATGTTTTTTGAATTGGAAAGATAATTTGATGTAGCTTCTGTTGATGTACCCCTATAGCCCCGTCTCTCCACCACATGGGTGTGGCACAACAAAACATTAGAGGTAAAAACTAACAACATCAGCTTCACTTGAAACTTGTTTTCTCCAAACTTGTTCCTCCTAATAAGTTGCTTCAAGAGTTCATTGATTGTTGGATTTATTCCATGTGATACCTAAGTTCAACCAACAATAATAGATATGAAAGTGCAGCCATGTGTTCAAGATTTTGGTATGAACTTAAGTTAGCGTTCACCTGGTCATGTGTTTGCTTGATTCGGCTTAGTAATTCTTTCCAACTAAATTGTGCACTTTTCTGAAATGTCATGTATGATGTACCCATGTGCTCATCAAAGATGGAGCATAGCCAGACCATATGATTTTGTAGGGATAACTTTCTTTGGCCATGTTATTTTGAAAAAACATGATCGCTTTATTAGTATGCTTGAAGTATTGTTGTCTTAATGTCAAAAGATAGACTATTGCTTTGAATCACTCGTGTCTTAATATTCATGCCATGATTAGATTATGCGATTAAGATTATGCTAGGTAGCATTCCACATCAAAAATTATCTTTTATCATTTACCTACTCGAGGACGAGCAGGAATTAAGCTTGGGGATGCTGATACGTCTCTGTCGTATCTATAATTTTTGATTGTTCCATGCCAATATTCTACAACTTTTACATACTTTTGGCAACTTTTTATACTATTTTTGGGACTAACATATTGATCCAGTGCCCAGTGCCAGTTCATGTTTGTTGCATGTTTTTTGTTTCGCAGGAAATCCATATCAAACGGAGTCCAAACGGGATAAAAACTTACGGAGATTTTTTTTGGAATATATGTGATTTTTGGGAAGAAGAATCAACGTGAGACGATGCCCGAGGGGGCCACGA
Organism: Aegilops umbellulata; assembly: GCA_032464435.1. Lineage (NCBI taxonomy): Eukaryota > Viridiplantae > Streptophyta > Magnoliopsida > Poales > Poaceae > Aegilops > Aegilops umbellulata. Next base: position 223,309,569 of record CP136056.1, on the reverse strand, counting down.
GGCAGGGGGCGCCCCCCAGGGGGGTGGGCGTGCCCCTGACCCTCGTGGGTTGGTGCCCTTCTTTCGCCACAAGAAAGCCAATATTCGGATAAACATTGTGTCCAAATTTCAGCCCAATCAGAGTTACGGATGTTGGGGAACGTAGCAGAATTTTAAAATTTTCCTACGTGTCACCAAGATCAATCTATGGAGTCTTCTAGCAACGAGAGGGAGAGGAGTGCATCTACATACCCTTGTAGATCGCGAGCAGAAGCGTTCAAGAGAACAGGGTTGATGGAGTCGCACTCGTCGTGATCCAAATCACCGATGATCCTAGCGTCGAACGGACGGCACCTCCGCGTTCAACACACGTACGGAGCGAGGACGTCTCCCGCGCCTTGATCCAGCAAGGAGGAGGTAGAGGTTGAGGAACAAAGCTCCAACAGCAGCACGATGACGTGGTGGTGGTGGAGCAGCAGTACTCCGGCAGGGCTTCGCCAAGCTCTTAACGGAGGAGGAGAGGTGTTGGGGAGGGGAGGGGCTGCGCCTTGGGAAGGGGTGCGGCTCCCATGTGCCTCCCCACTATATATAGGGGTGGAGGGGGCTGGTTTATTTCCCTCCAAGTCCATTGGGGCGTTGGCAAAGGGGGGGGGGGGAAGAAAACCCATCATTTCCTTTCCCCACCGATTGTTATCCCCTTTTTTTAGGGATCTTGATCTTATCCCTTTGGGATATGATATTATTCCTTCTAAGGGGGGATCTTGGTGCGCCTTGACCAGGGGTGTGGGGCCTTGCCCCCACTACCCACGTTCATGTGGGTCCCCACATGCAGGTCGGCCCCACTACGGAACCTTCTAGAATCTTCCCGGTACAATACTGAAAAATCCCGAACATTTTCTAGTGGCCAAAATAGGACTTCCCATATATAAATCTTTACCTCCGGACCATTCCAGAACTCCTCGTGACGTATGGGATCTCATCCGGGACTCCGAACAACATTCGTTAATCACATACCAGTCTTCCTAATAACCCTAGCGTCATTGAATGTAGCGACCCGACCTCAGACGGTCAAGTCTCTGTGCTTACGTGTCATCCCTGGATCGGTATGCTGACACACATAGTACTCGAAGGATTTATAACAGAGGTAAATCACATGTATAAAGTGACGTAAATACTATTACCTCAATCCAATATAGCAGAAGCAACAAGGTTGTGGATTCCCATCAACACCAACGGCAAAGTTGAGTGTAGAAATCGTAACCCCAACGTATCACTTACTCGTCGTAAGAAAACCTGCAACATGAGACGTTGCAGCCCGAAACGGGTCAGTACATTGAATGTACTGGCAAATTCACACCATAGAGAAAATGATGAACAATGGCTATTACTACATGCATATATGGCTGGTGGAAAAGCTCTATGGTTATAGGGTTTTTGCGAAAAGCCAATTTTTCCCTACTGCAAAGGAATAGTTTTATTTAACTATCATGGTGGTTGTTAAACATTGAGAATAGTTGACAGCATTCTCAATCCCAATTAAAAGTAGTCATTAACACCCAACAAAATTAATTAAAGTAACATGATGAGATCAACAGGATAATCCAAGAACTAGATACTCAAAACGTCCATAACCGGGGACACGGCTAACCATGATTAGTTTGTACACTCTGCAGAGGTTTGCGCACTTTTCCCACAAGACTTGATCTCCTCCGTTGGATTTCTCGCACTACATGTTTGAGAAACGGATGACCGAGACATAGTCTTTCAGAAGCGCTAGCACCTTACGTTGGATAGACCGGTACACCTACTTTCCCCTACATCTGCTAGTCTACCTTGTAAGAGTTCGCACGACTTAATCAACTATGCCAGAGCCCATAATGGCTTGTGGCTGCACACAGAATTTTCTAGTATGAATAATCTCATGATCCCTTTGAGCCTGGGTGGCGGACCGTAGGATGATCACACGGTATATCCCCGGGATCTCGTAGGACAACACTGGTATATCCCCAGGTGTCCGGGCAAGTCCACTGGTCTATCCCCAGGGTGCCCCTAACAATCCACCCATATGTGTATTTAAGTTGCCACCTTAAGTAAACCATTAATTAACAATCTCACATCTGTCATGAATACTCTCAAAACCCAATCCACGTCTACGAGCATAGCATGGCAATATAAGTATAACGTAATAGTAACTCCCAAGGGTTTGATAATAAACAGGTAATAGGTACTACCTCAACTACTTCCCAGCCCACAATTTAATTCAGATCCTAACCATGCAATTGTTTGAGGATTGATCTAATGCAATAAAACTGGGTATGAAAAGGGTTATGATCAAAGTGTGAACTTGCCTGCAATGTTGATGAATATGATTCGCACTCAAAACTCTTGATAGCTCTACTCGTCACACTCCGGTCAATCTACCGCAGACAAACAACAAGCATACAATAAGTACTCATCTAATGCACCGGGAAAACTCGAATAAAAGATCTAACCAGAAAGTTCAACTTAAGAACTCCGGTTGCAAAAAGAATCGAATCGAACAAAGCAACGGAAAACAAACGGCGAAAGATAACAACTCGGTTCTAGCAAAGTGAAACTAGGTCAAATTTTACCGTAGCAAAACTTTGTTTAAGTTGATTAGACGGAACGACGGTTTCGAAACGAAACTCCAGGCGCTTGAATCACCTGATTCCGATAAACGAGCGAAAATATAAACTAGAACGAAGATCGGATCTGAGATCGCGATCGCGGAATAAATCCGTCGAGAAGAAAAAGAAGAACGGTTGAACGAACGGACGTTCGTTAACCTAGAAGAATCTGGTGATCACGTTCGTTAAGACGAACGGTTCGGCGAACGGTCTCGAGGCAACTAAATCGGAAAAGAAAACGAATCCGATCTAGGGTTTCGGAAAAGAAAACCGGACGAAACACCGATCTAGAAGACCGAAACGGCTTAGAAAAGAACCGGAAAGAAAAACGAATCGTAAAAGAAGAATCGGAACGATTAGAAGAAAACGATCCGATGAAAAAAGAAAAAGACGCGGCGCGGCTACCTCCGGCGAACGACGGCGTTGGGCGGCGGCGGCGAGGTGCGGCGGCGGCGGTGGCAAGGTGCGGCGGCGGCGCGGGGCAACGGCGGCGTTGGGCGGCGGTGGCGAGGTGTGGCGGCGGCGGTGGCAAGGTGCGGCGGCGGCGCGGGGCAACGGCGGCGTTGGGCGGCGGCGGCGAGGTGCGGCGGCGGCGGTGGCAAGGTGCGGCGGCGGCGCGAGGCAACGGCGGCGTTGGGCGGCGGCGGTGAGGTGCGGCGGCGGCGGTGGCAAGGTGCGGCGGCAGCGCTGGCGGCGGCGGCACGGGTGAGGGGCGCAGGGTGAGGCTTGGGGGCTTTGGGTTTGATGATTTAGAGGGGGGGTGTGGGGGTATTTATATTGGGGAGGGGAGGGGTTTACTTGGAGGAGGGATCAAGAATTAGACTAGGAATAGGAAAGAAAAGGGAAGGAAAGATCTAAAAAAAACGGAATAACGAAAGTAGTACAAAAGTACTACTAGGATTTTCCTAAAGAAGCAAAGAGGCGGCGGCCTCCCTGGTGTGCTAGGCGCGCGGCGCGCGATGGCCTTGGCCTCCTGGCCGGCGGCTGGCTTGGGCCTTTGGCCCAAGGCGCTGCAATTTTTTTTATTTTTTTAAAATTGGTTTCGCGCGCGGAAAAACACAGAAAAATAAATCTACCGGACTCCAAAAATAATAAAGTAAATTTTCCCCGACTCCTAAAAATGAGCCAAACAAAATGAACTTTTCTCCGGGCCAAAAAAAATGAAATTTTGAAAACGCGCATTTTTGCCTATCCAAATAAAATGCAAATAACTCCGACAAAATCAATGATCCCTTTCTTTCAAAATTTGAGAGAACTCAAATATGAAAATAACGAAATCTCCAACTCTCTCCGAGGGTCCTTGAGTTGCGTGAAATTTCTAGGATCGACAAAATGCAAGAAAAATATGATATGCATGATGATCTAATGTATAACATTCCAAATTGAAAATTTGGGATGTTACAAACCTACCACCCTTAAAATGAATCTCGTCCTCGAGATTCGGAGAGGCTAGAAAGAAATAGGTTATGTTCGGGGTCTTCTCAAAATCCATCGATCGTCTTCGGGGTCTCGGGTGCTACCACCCTTAGAAACATTGTTACGGTCCCATCAATACTCATATACTCCATCCTTATTCTTGACAGGGCCGGTCTTCTCAGATCTTCAGTATAATTCCTTTCTCTAGGCTCTTCTGGTAATGGCATAACCTTTTCCTCAATTCCTTTATCCTTTCATCTTGGTAAGGTTATTCCGAGACTGGGTCTTCTTACCTGACGGGTCTGACGCCAATACTAAACAACTATCGATATCTCATGGTGGTCAACAATTTATGGTTTCTCCTGCAGGAAATGGGTCTGGTTGATCCTCACCGTATAACCTATGGTTGGCAACAGGTGCCTTGTACAGGGGGAAAAATTCTTATACCATTGTAAGGTTTAAACAAGGTTTTGATCGTCGTATCTCTATACTATAGGTAAGTCACTCAGATTTACCATCCCATATAGCAAGGCGAATAATGAGAGTAAGTCGGTATGGTGATCAATCCATCCCGCACCCAAATCATTACCATGTATATGGTTTAGCGAATCTCGCATTCTAACACTCGGTCATCCTCACAAGCATTGCAGAATTTCTCTTGTCAACGAACCAGGTTCGGATAAATCAATTGATTCTGCAAGCCAAACAAACATCTATCGTTCCTTCCCAACCCTCAGGTTTTGCGTTAGTCCTATAAGATCGTCTATCGATAAAATCGTAACTTCTTCCAGGGTTTTTCCTTTAGCAAGAATGTGATTGCGTCTTGGTAGGTCCTGGGGCCTGTGGGTTATGGACCATCTCATCACTTGTAAACCTTGAACTCATCATTGGGGCAAGGGATCTCTAATCCAACATCCAACTTCCAGCTTCCTAGCATACTTAAAATCCATCCAATTGTATTGTATCCCTTCCTTCTGTTGGCACCAAACTAGGACATGATTATTCAAACTCATCATGGAATTTGCATTGATCCATATTTCCAACATCATACCTCCTTTATATCCCATAGTAATTTGTCTCTTCATCCTCGTGGGATATCCCACATACCGAGATAAAAACTTATACTTATGAAGTCCATACTCCACTTCGTAGAACATCATCATCCTTTCCAGGGTCAAGCGTCCTTACAGGGGAATATTGGCCATCTCTGCATGGCACTTCTTCAACTGGGAAACGTGAAACACATCATGAACGTCTGACAGTTCTTCGGGTGACTCCAATTTGTTGGCCACTTCTCCCATACGCTCCAAAACTTCGTATGGTCCTACAAATCTCAAGGCTAACTTTCCCTTAACCCCAAATCGTTTAATTCCTCACAGAGGGGACACACGAAGACATGCTCTGTCTCCAATTTCATAGACTACCTCCTTGTGTTTTTGAGTCCGCATAACTCTTCTGCCTGGACTGAGCTACCTTCAGTCTATCTCGAATCAACTTAACATTCTCTTCTGACTCCTTGATCACATTTGGTCCAAACAACTAACGGTCTCCAACTTCATCCCACACACTCTTGGGGTATCAAACATATCGAGACAAAACTCGTATTAATTTTGTCCGAAATCCACTCAGGGAGTATCCTTATCGTTTCCAGGGTCAACGGTTCTTACACGGTACTACCACCCTTAAAATGCTCCAATATTTCATAGACCATATCTCCCATATCCTCGAAAATGGTCAACATCTTTCCTCATAGAGTGACTCATAAAATCCAAATCAGTACCAACACTGCTAACTTTATTGATTCTCAAATTATTACAATCTCATGTTTTTCCATTACATGCCTCAACTCAATATCTCAATATAAAGGAAAATGTTCTCACTACTACTACTATATTTACATTGCTGCTAACTCAACTATTTAGCGCAAGTCTCCTTGCCGGGGTTTTCTGGCTCCTCGAGCACCTATGGGGACGGAGCCCCTTCTCGGTTTGGCGGGGGGCGGAGGTCGCGCGAAGAGCGGATCGAGGCGAAGCACACGGGGTTTTTTACCCAGCTTCGGAGCTCTCCGGAGAGATAACACTCCTACTGCTGCTTTGTGGAATGTATTGAGTTCTTGCTCGGGAGCGCTGAGTGCTACAGTACCCTCAAGCAGCTAACGAGACCGAGCGTTCTTCTGTTGGTCCTCTCAGAGATCGCTCTCCAGGGACCCCTCTCCTCTCCCCTCTACGTCGTGCATGGGCCTCCTTTTATATGTTCAAGGGGTCTCCAACAGGTGGCAACGTAGGTAAGGGCAAAAATGGAAATATGTTGTGGTAGGTACAGCTACCTACACAGTGTATCATACCTAACCCTGACGGCAGGGGACAAAGGCATTAAATGCCTATCTACGTCGCCCAGACGGTGCAGAAAAGGGACCGTCAGGGGCGCCACCGCTTGCCACGATGGCGATCTTCTGAGCGCTGCATGCCACAGTGTACCCCTGGCTGCACAGCCTCCTGCCACGTACGCCTGGAATGGTCCCGGAGCGACACGTAGGTGGGTGAGCTGGAGCGCGGGTACATAGTGGTTGCTTGCCGCGGTAAGTGCCTTGTCGCGGCCGTTGTCTTGCCGCGTCCGGGAGCTTGTCGCTCGCCGAGTCCTGCCGGGACGCGTGGTGCGTCGCGGCAAGTTCTTTGAGATGCTCTGGATGGCCTTCCCGGCAAGCTCCTCTTGCCGGGGTCTTGTGCCTCGAGCGGCCTTCCCGGCAAGCTCCTCTTGCTGGGGACTTGTCTCCTTGGCTTAAATACTTTGTTTTTGAATGGCTCCAAAGGAACCATAGAGGGCCTTGGTGATCACCTGGCAGGCCTTGCCGCGGGGTGCTGTGGCTGCTCGTGCACAAGTTCGGGATACTAGGGTACCCCTACTCTAGTACACCGACAGGAGCCCCCGGGCCTGGGCCACACACGGTGCCGAGCGCTGTTGGGCAGGCCCAAAATAGGGCACGGGCACGCGCGGCCTGGGTCATGGCGCACCTTTCTCCGTATCCACCGCGGCCTCCCCAAACGGCACGCGTCAATTGTGGCATCGTGGGAGAGGTCGTGGGTGGTCCCTTTATTCAAAAAGGCGAAACGTCCGCCCCTACCTCCTTATAAGCAGGGGGAACAGGGGCAGTTCGCCCATCTGCCCGTTGCTATTCCCTCCTCGAGAATCTCCGCCACTCCCCTTCTTCCCAAAGCCGAAGGAGAGCAGCGCCCCGCCCCCATCGCCACCAGCACCACCAACGTCGCTGTCCTCACTCTCCATTCCCGCCATGGCTCCGAAAGCCGAGAAGGCGAAGTCGGCCAAGGCGCAGCGGCTCGCGGCGCTGCGGAAGGAGCGGGCAATCTTCCCTCCGAGGCTTGAGGCGGCGGAGCTGAAGCAGGACTTCTACCTCTTCTGGTCGACGGGGACGCGAGCACATCCGCGCACGAAGGTACTCCCAGCCACTGCTTGGGATAAGTATCCCACTAGGTATCCCTTCTTTGCCTTGTTCTTCTACTGCGGGCTCTGCCCGCCCTTTTCAGAATTCTTTTGCGATGTCATGAACACCTACGGGCTCCACCTTCTTGATTTCACCCCCAATGCTGTCCTAACCATGGCAGTTTTCGCACATCTCTGTGAAAACTTTGTCGGGATCCATCCAAACGTAGCTCTTTTACGCCATTTCTTTTTGCCTCGGGTTGAGAAACGAGAGCCTTTATCCGGCGGAATCGCCTGGATCTCGAAAGCTGGCAAGAAGGATGGTTATCTGGAGGGAGAGTTCCGCAGCAAGTGGGAGGAGTGGAGGGCGGACTGGTGTCTGATCATTGAGGAGAACCCGCAGCCATTTACTGCTCTGCGCGAGACCCCAGTAGTGCGCGACAGTGATTGGAGTAGCCTGGCCCCGGAAGATGACAGACTAAGGATCGCCGTCACCCGGATCCTACGCCTCAGGCTTGCCGGGCTTAATGTAGGAGCGGTTGGCGCAGATTTCCTCCGCCGCCGCATCGCCCCCCTGTAGGAGAGGAGGAGACCCGCCTGGGAGTTCCAGAATCCGGCGGATATCATGAGGTTGCGGCCGGGCCTCAACTTCAACTTCACTATCCTGGAGCTCAACGCGATGCTCCAGGAGCTGTTCAAGCACGACCCACAGCATCCCGAAGTGTTCAGGTTGCCGAGGGGCGTCGTCCCGCTGTGCAACAACTCCGCGCTCGACCGCATCCGTGCAATAATGCCGCTGTGCGACTCGCATGGAATTGATCCAGCCTGGATAGAGCCTGCGGACGATGTCGTGCGGGCGTTCTTCGACAGCTTGATAGAAGTGCCAGTCGACGCCGACGAGAAAAAGGGGCTCACCCGGGACACCACCGACGATGAGCTCAAGCGCATCGCCACCAGGATGGAAGAGGCGGCGGCAGCTGCCGCTGCGGGCGAGTTTGGGTTCACCGTGCAGGAGGCAGAGGCAGCAGAGGCGGCAAGCCTTGCCGACCGAGAGGAGCTCGCCGGCGAGAAGAGGTCCGCCGAGCACGACGTCGGGCCGAGCGGGCCCGCCGAGGACACGAGCGGCTCGTTGGAGATCGGCTCCTCTTCCTCTTCGTCTTCGGACAGCTTGCCGCAAGCAGAGCCCCTGACTCCACAAGCAGAGCCCCCGGCTCCAACAAGAAGGCATCTTCGCAAGGCCGGGGACGCAGCGGAGCGGCGGGCGAGTCAACCCCCGCCGCGCCGCACGACACGCTCCACCGCGGCAAGTTCTGTTGCCGTGGAAACACCTCATGCTGCAACGGCAACTGGGGTGGGGTCCTCTCGGCCTGCCGCTCCAGCTCCCGCCAAGCGGCCAAGGGATCCTACTCCTCCGCCTCCCCGCGCCGGAGGTGGGCCAGGCTTTGACTTCTCCGCGCTCAGCTCCGACGAGGAAGAAGAAGAGTAAGATTCTTGTTGTACTTGCATGTCTTCAATACTTGCTGTCTTGTCTTGTATCTCATTTGCTTTACTATGAACCTATTCCTTTTTAGGACGCTGGCCCAGAGAATGGCAAAGAGAGCCAAGGTCCCGGTGATTGTCATCGAGGATGATCCCACCGTGGCAGCAGGGGGTGCGCTTGAGACAAAGTTGCCGGACCCGACGGCTGTTCTTCAGAGCAGCCCCCAGCGCAGCCTCCAGCGTAAGTATATGGTTTACTTCCAGCTGTTAGGCGCGCATGGATACTCTTTGCTTGCTGGTATCTGACCGTTGACTTGTGTAGGAGCAGAGCAGCCCCACCAGGAGCGCCCAGAGGCGACCCCTGACGTGTCACCTGCTTCGACTACGCCGCCAAGGGACGGTTCTCCGGCAAGGGAGAGTTCCCCGGCAAGGGAGAAGTCTCCGACGAGGGAGAGCTCCCTGGCAAGGGAGAAGTCTCCGGCAAGGGACAGTACCAGCGACCCCCCGACAGCGGAGATCCAAACTACCGAGCCTGGTACAGGTACTCCTTGCTTCTAAACTTCCCTTGGGTTCTTCTTTTTGGATATTTGCTTGACTTTTCTTCCTTTTCCGGTCGTCAGATCCACCCACTGTGGAGCCGATGGAGACCGAGGTTGTTATTGATGATGCCGCCGCCACCGAAGAAACGGCCAGCGCTGATGATCCCGCCGGCGAAGAGGCCGCCAAAGCTGCCGCCGCAGCAGCTAACGAGGGGTCCGGTGATCGTACTGACGACCCTGGGGCCGCAGGAGTGACATTCGCTACACCGACCGCCGATCCTCCCGCCGCTGCGGCAGCGTCAGGCTCCGAAGAACCCCAGCCAGGCGTCTTCTTGAAGGCTGGCGCTGGCATCTTCATTAACGATCCCTGGGCGTCAACGTCCAGGGCGCCAGTCGAAGGAGAAAGCTTCGACGTGGAGGTGCTTGCCTCCGCTGGGCTGACGCTGGTCGACGCACCAAGCAGCAGCAACGACGAGCCCGAAGAGGAGCGACTGCTGCGGAAGCTGGTGTCGCTCTACCATGCCCGCCAGGCCAAACTGGAGTCCCGCGAAGCGCTTGTCGCGACGGCGGGGGTGGACGTGGAGAAGCGCGCGGAGGAGCTCCGAGGCCTCAACCAGGCAGCTCTCCAGTCGCTGGCGGCGGAGCGGGTGCAGCTCGATGAGGCGCAGAAGGCTTTCATCCTTGAGAAGGCAGAGGTTGCAGAGCAACAACGGCTTGCCGCCGAGGAGTTATCTGCGCGGGACGGTGAGTTGGTGCAGCTGAAGGCCAGCCTGAACAGCCACGAAGAGGAGCTAGCTGCGCGCGAGCAAGCACTTAGCGGAGCCCTCAAGGAAGCGAAGGACGCTGCCGTAGCTGCCGAGGCCGCCAAGAAGGAGCTGGAGGCGAAAGTGGCGCAGCTGGAGACTGATCTCAAGGCGAGCGGTGAAGCGCTTGCCGCGCTCAAGCATGAGCGCGAGAAGGACGCCTACACCTTTGGCGAACTCTAGGGTCGTCTCGCCGAGAAGGTCAAGGAGCTTGATGCCGCCAAGGACTCCAAGGTTGATCTTGAGCTGAAGCTGGCTGCTTTGACCAAGACGCTGGACGGCGCCAGGGAGCAGGAGGCGGCCTTGAAGAAGGAGATCAAGGCCGACAAGGCGCTGCTGCAGAACATCGCCGCCACCCAGAACGATTTCAGGGGAACTGTGGAGCGGTGGACGGAGGGCCTTGTGAATGCTGCCGCAGACGTCGACAAGGAGTTGGCGCTGCTGGGGGTGCAGGATCTCGGGTACTCCTCTGACGGGAGCCTCCCATCTAGCGCCAAGCTCACCTTGTTCTTCAAAGGCGTGGCGACGGCCCTCCAGCAACTCCGGGAGAGGATCCCAAAGCAGCTGGCCGACGAGTCGCGCGAGATCTGCGCGGGAGCTCTCAAAAAGGTGCTGATGAAGGTGGCCTTCCGCAACCCGGGCCTCCGCCTCACTAACATCCTCAGGTCCCTGCCGCCGGAAGCTGATCTGGAGGAGCTCGAGACCCTCGTCGCACCCATTGTGGACAAGGTGAGCGGGATCAAGAGGGTTGAGGGCGACCGTGCGGACTAGGCCACCTATTTTCTTCTTTTCTTGTCGTCGCTGGTCATGTTATGAAAACAGTCTATTAGAGCCGCGACAAGCTATCTTGTAATATAACTTTGTTTCAAGTCATGATTGCTATGCTACTCCCTTTACTTGATTCCTTCCTTTGTATGTTTTTGCCCTACGCTTTAAGGGAACTTGCCGGCGTAGGCACCTTTGCTGCGAGCACTGAGTGCGGGACGTCAGCAGCCTGCTGGCGGTGCCGTTACCGACAAGAAACCTTGTCGTGACTAGTCGCAGCTCGCTTAAGTTGCTGAGTGAGCTTGAAACAAAGTAAGGGCACGACTCTAGTCGCAGCACACATAAACTGTTGAGCGAACTCGAAACAAAGTAAGGGCGCAACTAGCCACGAGTTGGTTCCTCCGTGCACTGGTTTTCCATACAAGGCATGGTCGTTCAAGGAAAATAACTTAAAATTAAAAAATCTAATTGCTCAAACTTTGGCACTTAGCTTTTCTGTCGTTTGTTTCCCGGCAAGGCGAAATTTTTCCTGAACGACGCCGGGTCCATAACATTATCTTCCCCTTCTCCTCCGGCCAACTTGTGGGCGAAGGATCCTTAATTTCCTTGAAAAATAAAAGAAAGAAAGTAGAGAAAATAATGATATGGAGCCTTATGGCTCGTTATTGCTTACCGAGGGTGCTTGCTGCACAAAGTGTCAGATAATTCATGCAGAAAGGCATGAAATTGACAAGGTGTGCGGAGCACGTGAGTTTTATTTATGCACAGGGTCTGCGCCTGGCTTTGTACAAAGGATTACATGCAACAGCGACAAGACTTGTACAAAATGGTGGTTGCCGGACAGGGTCCGACAACCGCGCCTTACGGGTAAAACTTACGAAGATGCTCGATGTTCCAGGAGTTGCTCACCGGAAAGCCATCTTCGGTCTCAAGGCGGACAACACCAGGCCTAGTGACTCGTTTCACCCGGTAAGGGCCTTCCCACTTCGGCGTCAACTTGTTGGAATTCTTGGCGGAATGAACGCGCCGAAGAACAAGGTCGCCTTCCTCGAGACTTCTGGCAATAACTTTGCGGCTATGGTAGCGGCGCAAAGCTTGCTGGTACCAAGCAGTTAGTACAGCAGCCTGAAGACGGTCTTCCTCAAGGAGCAGCGCGTCATCTTGTCGCAGCTGCTCTTGCTCAAGCTCATCATAAGCGAGCACTCGAGGTGACCCGTATACGAGTTCCGTGGGGATAACTTCCTCTGCTCCATAGACTAGAGCGAAAGGTGTCTGGCCAGTGGCTCAATTTGGCGTCGTCCTGATCGACCAAAGAACCACCGGCAGCTCCTCGATCCAGTTTCTTCCGCACTTGTGCAGCCTGTCGAAAGTCCGGGTCTTGAGTCCACGTAGCACTTCAGCATTTGCCCTCTCTGCTTGACCATTGCTCCTGGGGTGAGCAACAGAAGCGAAGCAGACCTTGGCGCCAAGGTCTTGGACGTACTGCATGAAGGTGCGACACGTGAATTGTGTACCATTGTCGGTGATGATCCTGTTAGGGATTCCGAAGCGGCAAACAATCGACCTGAAGAACTTAACTGCTGACTGTGCTGTCACCTTCCTCACTGGTTCCACTTCCGGCCACTTTGTGAACTTGTCGATTGCGACGTACAAGTACTCAAAGCCCCTAACTGCTCGGGGGAAGGGGCCGAGGATGTCGAGCCCCCAGACCGAAAATGGCCAGGATAAAGGGATCATCTAGAGAGCTTGAGCTGGCTGGTGTATCTGCTTGGAATGGAACTGGCACGCTTCACACTTGGTTACTTCTGCAGTTGCATCCTGGAGGGCTGTCGGCCAAAAGAAGCCTTGCCGGAACGCTTTGCCGGCAAGCGCTCTTGCGCCAATGTGGTGACCACAAATGCCTCCATGTATCTCTGCCAACTGCTTATGTCCATCTTCCCGGGGGATACACTTCAATTTCACTCTGTTGAGTCTTCTTCTGTATAGTGCGTTGTCAACGAACTGGTACATACTAGACTGTCGGGCTACTCTTTCTGCTTCTTCTTGCTCTTCGGGAAGTTCTCCTGTCTGGAGGAAACGGACGATCTGCTGCGCCCAGGCTGGAGCCTGCGGCTCGACAACAAGGACTAAAGGCATATCTGCTGTTGCGGGAACATCCGCTTCGACAGCGAGAACCTGCGGCTCAGCCGGACCTTGACGTTCCCCGGCAAGTCTGCCGGAGCAAAACTTGTCGGGAGCATCTGCTTCAACGAAACAAACCCTGGGGCTTGTCGGAGCAGACTGCTCCTCAACACTCTTGGCGTTGATCTTGGGGACCTTCTTGGCGGCGGCTTCGGGAAGCTCTGCCGGAAGATGGTCACCAGAAATCAACTTCCTCTTCTTGCTCTATCCAGTTGATGGCGTCATGGATGGTTGAGTCAGCTTGAGCACAAAGATCCCTGGTTCCACAGGTAACTTAAGTGCCGCGCACTTTGAAAGGCCGTCAGCGATGTCGTTCTGAGCTCTTGGAACATGTTCCATCTGTAGGCCGATAAAGCGCTCTTCCAGCTTCCTCACTTCATCAACGTAAGCTTCCATCAACGGACTCTGATAATTCTTGTTCACTTGGCGGACGACAAGCTGTGAGTCACCCCTGACAATGAGGTGCTTGATCCCAAGGTCTGCCGTGATCCTGAGACCGGCGAGCAATCCTTCATACTCTGCAGTATTGTTTGTTGCTTGCTCCTTGGGAAAGAGCATCTGGACCACGTACTTGAGGTGCTCTCCAATGGGTGCGACAAGCAGCACGCCAGCACCGGCGCCTTGCAGCGAGAACGCACCATCAAAGTACATCAGCCACTCTTTGTTTGCTTCCTTGACGGGGATGCTCGTCTCTGGAATTTCTTCGTCTGGTGTTGGCGTCCACTCTGCTATGAATTCTGCCAATGCTCTGCTCTGGATAGTTGAAGTGCTCTCAAATTTGAGGCCAAAGCTTGACAGTTCCAGTGCCCACTCAACTATCCTGCCTGTTGCTTCTGGATTCTGCAGTATCCTCTTCAGCGGAAAGCGAGTGATGACTGTGGTCTCATGTGCTTGGAAGTAATGGCGCAGCTTTCTTGAGGCCATGAGAAGGCCGAAAAGCAACTTCTGCACACCAGAGTACCTTGACCTAGCCCCCTGCAGAAGGGAACTGACAAAGTAGACTGGGCGCTGCACCATTTTCTTCTTCTGTATCCCTTCTCACATCTGCGCAGATCCATCTTCGTCACGACCAGAGCTTGTCGGGGAAGCCCCCTGCTTGTCGCTGGATGTGATTGCCGCGGTCGCTGGCTCATCATCTGCCTCTCTCTCCGCTACTAACGCAGCACTAACCACTTGATTGGTTGCCGCCAGATATAGCAGCAACTTCTCTTGTGGTTTAGGTGCGACAAGTATTGGAGTGGAGGACAAGTATCTCTTCAAGTCCTGCAGCGCAGCCTCCGCTTCCGGAGTCCATTTCATTGGACCTGCCTTTTTCAAGATTTTGAAAAATGGCAGGGCGCGCTCAGCAGACTTAGAGATAAACCTGCTGAGAGCCGCCATGCAGCCGGCAAGTTTTCGTACATCCTTGACGCGCTTCGGTGCTTCGATCTGCTCAATGGCCTTGATCATGTCGGGATTGGCTTCAATACCCCTCTGAGACATGAAGAATCCGAGAAGCTTGTCGGACGGGACTCCGAACACGCACTTCTCGGGGTTGAGCTTGAGGCTGATCTTGCGTAGATTTGCAAAAGTCTCTTCTAGATCTTGAATCAGAGTTGCTTTGTCCCTGCTCTTGACCACTATGTCGTCCATGTAGGCTTCCACATTTCTGTGTATTTGTGGTTCAAAAGCAGTATGGACTACCCTTGCGAATGCTGAACCAGCATTCTTCAAACCGAAAGGCATTTGTACGAAACAGTACGTGCCACATGGAGTGATGAACGCGGTTTTCTCCTCATCCTCTTCTGCCATGAAGATCTGATGATATCCTGAGTAGGCGTCAAGAAATGAAAGCAAATCACATCCGGCCGTGGAGTCAACAATCTGGTCAATGCGCGGCAGGGGAAATGGGTCTTTGGGACAAGCTTTATTGACATCGGTGAAGTCGATGCAAAGCCTCCATTTCCCGTTTGCCTTGCGCACGACTACAGGATTGGCCAACCACGTGGGATGGAGCACTCCTCTGACGAGGCCTGCTGCTTCCAACTTCTTGATCTCTTCTGCGATGAACTCTTGGTGCTCCACTGCTTGTTTCCTGACTTTCTGCTTGACGGGCCGTGCATGAGGACAGACGGCGAGGTGGTGCTCAATTACTTTCCTGGGAACACCGGGGATGTCAGACGGTTGCCATGCAAACACATCGACATTCGCCCGCAGGAAAGAAATGAGCGCGCTTTCCTATTTAGGGTCGAGAGTGGCACTGATGGTGAAGGTACCACCAGTGCGGTCCTCCTTGGCGGACACCTTCTTGGTCGCTGGCAGAGCTACCATCGTCTTCTTACACTTGCCGGTGGAGCTCGATGGTGCGTCCTCGACGGTAGCGCAGCACTCCGAAGAGGTGCGCTTGCCGGAGTGAGCATCAGAGCTCTTGCCGGACTTGGTCTTCTTCTTCCCCCTAGGAGCTTCAGCGGCAAGTGTCTCGCGATCTGTGGCGGCTGCTGCTTCTCGGTAGATCTTGTCGGCACAGATAAGAGCGTCTTTCTTGTCGCCATGTACAGAGATGACACTTATCGGGCCTGGCATCTTCAGCATGTTGTATGCATAGTGAGAGGCTGCCATGAACTTGGCGAGCGCTGGACGGCCGAGAATTCCATTGTAGGGTAATGGAGAATCGGCAACGTCGAAAAGTGATCCTCTCAGTCCTGAAGTTTGGCTCACTGCCAAATGTCACCGGCAGCGTGATCTTCCCCTTCGGCTTGCTCCTTCCCGGGTTGATTCCTTGGAACGTGCCGGTCTCTTCGAGCTCGCTATCAGGGACTTGGAGTCTCCGGAGCACAGCGGAGGAGATCAGGTTCAAGCCGGCCCCGCCGTCAACTAGCATCTTAGTGACCTTGAGGTTGCGGATAGTTGGTGAGACCAACATCGGCAAACACCCGACAGCAGTTGTGCGATCGGGGTGGTCCTCAATATCAAAGATGATAGGCGTGCTGGACCATTTCAGAAGCTTGCGTGACTCAACGGGTGGTTCTGCTGCATTGACTTCCCGCACCCACTGCTTGAGTTGGCGGTGTGAAGTATGCAGAGAAGCACCGCCGTCAACGCACAAAACTTCTGTGTCTTTCTGGAACTCCTGCTCGCTGGTCTCGGCGTCATCCATGTCTTCGTCGTCGTCGTCATCTTCATCCTTGTCGCGGCCGCGGGGAGGTCTGTCGCCTTGGCGCTGCTTGGCGTTGCCGCGGCGTCCCCCCCGGCCAGTGCGCTTCGTACCGGATCCTCCAGCACCTCCTTGGGCCTTCTCCTTGTCGCGTCGCTCGTATTCGGCCTTTTGCAGCTCAACGAGCTGCTCGACCTTCTTGCAGCTCTGGAGGTCATGGCCTTTGGTGCGGTGAATCTTGCAGTACTGCTTGTTGGTGCCGTCCTGCTTGTCGGCGGCCGCCACAGCCTGGCAGTTGGCGCATGCGGCAACCTCCTTGCCGGAGCTACCAGTCTTGGTTGTCTTGGCGCCACCTTCATTGCCGGATTGCTCGACAACTAGCACATCTTTGCCTTTCGTCTTCCTGTTGTTCCGCCGCCGGTTTTTGCTTGCCGGGGCGGCATCATCGCTGTCAGATCCGCCTGTTCCTGCGTTCTCTCCGGGGAGTTTCCTCCCTTCCTCAGCACATGCACATCTGTCGGCCAGGGCATACAACTCACTGACGTCTCTGATCTTGCACATCGCCATCTCCTCCCGCATCCTGCGGTTACGCACGTTCTGGTGGAACGCACTGATGACCGCGGTAGGGTGGACGTCTAGGATGTTGCGTTGCACTTGGCTGAATCTCTGGATGTACTTGCGCAGGGGCTCTCCTTCCTTCTGGGCAAGCAGGTGAAGATCACTCTCCTGGCCATGAGGTTTGTGGCCGCCTGTAAAGGCGCCGACAAACTGATGGCATAGGTCTGCCCAGGAAGATATGGAGTTTTCCGGCAAGTGCATGAGTCAGGACCTGACGTTGGGCTTGAGCACCAGAGGGAAGTAGTTGGCAAGGATCTTGTCGTCTCGCCCCCCGGCAGCCTGCACCGCGATGGTGTAGATGCTGAGTAACTCCGACGGATGCAGCCTGCCGTCGTACTTCTCTAGTACGTCTGGCTTGAAATTCTTCGTGCTGGGCCACTGGACTTGCCGCAGCTCACGAGTAAACGCAGGGCAACCTACCGCGTATGGCAGGTCGCCTGGTTCCCCTTGCGCTTGCATGTCGACAGCGGGGCCAGCGCGTCGGTCTGATTGACGTCGCGTTTCTCTTCGGCGCTCGATGCGGGTACGAGCGTCTTCTTGCTGTCGTACGTGAAGAACGTGGCGCTGATCGCGACGAGTTCGTGGATCTGATGAAGCAGTGGAGTCGCTGTCGCGGCGGACCCGGCGAGTCGGCGATCTTGGCCTTTGGGGCGGAGAGTGCACAGTGGTTGCACCCCCACCGGTTTTGTCGCCATCGTCTCGCACTTGGCTGGCCTGCCGCGGCTGCGATGTGGTCGCCGGCCGTGGAGTGTCGCCGTTGGCGAAGCCGATGAGACTCTGAATGGTGGCCATCCAGTCGTCGATCTTGTCTGGCGTTTGAGGGAAGTCTAGGAGTAGTTGAGCTCGTGCCAAAGCTTCTGCTGGAGTGGCGGGTAGCAGTGGCGAACGGTGCGAGGAGCGGGATATGCTCGTACTTCCAACGATGTTAGAAGGAGCAGTATTCCGTCCAGGCGACCGTGCCTCGCTCGCCCCAGCACGTTGGCGTGCATGTTGGCCTTGAGCATCCCGGGATCCGCCAGCTCGATTTGGGTCCAGCGAGCGTATGGTACCGTGAGTACGATGACGCTGCTGGTCCTGCGCCTCTTGAGATGGGCGCGGTGCGTCTACGAACGCCCGGTCGTCGTGGGAGCCGGCTACGCCGCCGACGGGCAGCGCGGTCTTGTCCTTGGACTTGGTGGCACCGTGGGCTCCCTCGTCGACGCCCGTTCTTCCGCCGGCGTCCTCCCCACTGGCCGTTTGCTCCGGCGGCGGTGGATTCGACGCGGACGGCGCAGCCGCCTTCGAAGCCTTCTTCTTTGGCGGCATGTCGATGAAGTCGATGAAGATTTAGCTCGCGTGAACGCCGGATCAGGTTCACACAACCTCGACGCCCCCTACCTGGCGCGCCAAAGATGTCGGGGTTTTCTGGCTCCTCGAGCACCTATGGGGACGGAGCCCCTTCTTGGTTCGGCGGGGGGCGGAGGTCGCGCGAAGAGCGGATCGAGGCGAAGCACACGGGGTTTTTTTACCCAGCTTCGGAGCTCTCCGTAGAGATAAGACTCCTACTGCTGCTGTGTGGATTGTATTGAGTTCTTGCTCGGGAGCGCTGAGTGCTACAGTACCCTCAAGCAGCTAACGAGACCGAGCGTTCTTCTGTTGGTCCTCTCAGAGATCGCTCTCCAGGGACCCCTCTCATCTCCCCTCTACGTCGTGCATGGGCCTCCTTTTATATGTTCAAGGGGTCTCCAACAGGTGGCAACGTAGGTAAGGGCAAAAATGGAAATATGCTGTGGTAGGTACAGCTACCTACAAAGTGTATCATACCTAACCCTGACGGCAGGGGACAAAGGCATTAAATGCCTATCTACGTCGCCCAGACGGTGCAGAAAAGGGACTGTCAGGGGCGCCACCGCTTGCCACGATGGCGATCTTGTCAGCGCTGCATGCCATAGTGTACCCCTGGGTGCACAGCCTCCCGCCACGTACACCTGGAAGGGTCCCGGAGCGACACGTAGGTGGGTGAGCTGGAGCGCGGGTACATAGTGGTTGCTTGCCACGGCAAGTGCCTTGCCGCGGCCGTTGTCTTGCCGCGTCCGGGAGCTTGTCGCTCGCCGAGTCCTGCCGGGACGCGTGGCGCGTCGCGACAAGTTCTTTGAGATGCTCTGGATGGCCTTCCCGGCAAGCTCCTCTTGCCGGGGTCTTGTGCCTCGAGCGGCCTTCCCGGCAAGCTCCTCTTGCCGGGGACTTGTCTCCTTGGCTTAAGTACTTTGTTTTTGAATGGCTCCAAAGGAACCATAGAGGGCCTTGGTGATCACCTGGCAGGCCTTGCCGCGGGGTGCTGTGGCTGCCCGTGCACAAGTTCGGGATACTAGGGTACCCCTACTCTAGTACACCGACACTTCTTCTCCTTGGGACAATCCCTGGCAAAGTGCCCTGACTCCTTGCACTTGTAACAGGTGATATGACTCAGATCCTTCCTGGAATCCAATCTACTTCTCTTTCTGGACTTTTCTATTCCAATCAGGGCTTCTATTTCCTGTGGGTCATACTCTACTTCCTCAATCGGGGATTCTACTAGAGTCCCATTCATACAATTCTGGGAGATGTGTCCTTCTTCTCCACATGAATAGTAAGACTTGGTGCAGGGTTTAATTGGTTCCTCTTTGGGTGTGTCCTCCACCTCTTCCTTCATCGCAGGTTCTTTTAGAATTCCCATTAGGGCTCCTTTTGTTGCTTCTTTTTTTCTGCTGGATGGTTCTTTGTACCATGGGGTAAAAGTGACACTGAGCAGGGTAGTGGGTAGTTCCTTCACACAAGAAACAAGTAACCTGCCTAGTTGGGCATTCTTCAGCTGGGTGACTTCCTTCACAATTAGGGCATTCATCCTTGAGTTCCATATGGGTGTGTCCTATTTCTCCACAGAGCTTGCATGCACAAGGTTTCTTCATACCCTTTCCCGGAGGCTTCAATTTCTGGGACACAAACCGAGATTTTTAGCAGAGTCATCTTAAATTCTTTCCAAGTGGTTACTCCTTGCCATCCATTGATGGTTTGGTACATCTTCCACCAAGTAGCAGCAACTCTTACAAAGCACTGAAGAGCATGTTGGGCCATATCCTTTCCGACTATAGGGTTGTTCTCCATATGATCCTCCATATTATGAATCCATCGGTCTGTCTCCAATTGACTTATTGGTCCAGAAAAATACGAGCTCATCTCCATTCATCCTCTATTGGGTCCATGGGTTTTGGGTGGGATAGGAGAGGTCGAGAGGGATGCACACAATTCAAACAAGGTTTTGAAAAGACAGATTTTATTGTGGCTGTCGGAAAAACAACAAACAAATGACAGCTCACAAACGTCGCATCTAACGTAAGTGTAACAGGGGTTTGGTCTTCTAAAGGTCAATAAATCTTCAAAGTCGCCAAACTCTTCAAGTCTTGTTCATGTCTCCGATGGCTTCTTCCGATCATGATTGCCCTTTTTGCCAGATCATCTGTGTTGACGCGAAGTCTCTTGTGGCGTCCTTTAATATTTCTGGAGTTGCATTCCGAACTTTTGGGTTTCATCAACCTCGACATGAACCATGATCCTTCATGACGAATATTTACATGTCTCAAGGTTTTGCTCCTCTAGCTTGGCTACTTTAGCTTCTTGGTCCTAAGTTCTTCACGGAATGTTTCCTTATCAAAATACTGCTTCTTGTAGGTCCATCTTAACTTCTTGATGTAATACTCCAGATCCTGGTGATACACCAGCTAAGGTTAAAACTTCATCTTGCTGATAGGTGCTCCATCAGCCTTCTACCATCCAAGTCTTCCATGCATATGCATGCTTAACTCAGCACGGTGGCAATAGCATAAGCGGCGATAATACCATCTATAGCCATGTTTCTGCTCTTGTCATTTCCATGAGCTATCTCTCCGTAGTTGATATCTCCTGCCTTAGGGTTTTCCTTAACAGAACTTTGAGTTTTTTAACTCTCCATGCTCCGGACTTTCTCCGATACACCTTGATCTCGGGTATTGAAAGCTTCCATAGTCTGCCAAGTTCCATAAAGGTAGCCTTCCTAGGTCATACAAATCTGGAAATTCTTCGGAGTCTTCAACCGTTGTAGTTTCCATTATTCAGATGCATGGTAATTCTCCTTCATTCCATAGTGATCGTGGTTGTCCGATATCTTGTACTTCTTGGAGTGGTCTCATCGGTCGAATCTTCGAGTGGTGAAAAGGGAAAGGGGTATAGTCTCACTAAAAGGGAATATTTGAATAAGCTCAGAAGAGATGAGAGCTAAAAGATCTTTTTGAAAAAGAAAGTTTTAGAGAAAATCCTTTCTATGGGCTGTCCAGTTTCTAGGGTCACGTCCTACAGTCAACATGTGCTCTGATACCATCTTGTAGCGACCCGACCTCAGACGGTCAAGTCTCTGTGCTTACGTGTCATCCCTGGATCGGTATGCTGACACACACATTTCTCGAAGGATTTATAACAGAGGTAAATCACATGTATAAAGTAACGTAAATACTATTACCTCAATCCAATATAGCGGAAGCAACAAGGTTGTGGATTCCCATCAACACCAACGGCAAAGTTGAGTGTAGAAATCGTAACCCTAACGTATCACTTACTCGTCGTAAGAAAACCTGCAACATGAGACGTTGCAGCCCGAAACGGGTCAGTACATTGAATGTACTGGCAAATTCGCACCATAGAGAAAATGATGAACAATGGCTATTACTACATGCATATATGGCTGGTGGAAAAGCTCTATGGTTATAGGGTTTTTGCGAAAAGCCAATTTTTCCCTACCGCAAAGGAATAGTTTTATTTAACTATCATGGTGGTTGTTAAACATTGAGAATGGTTAACAGCATTCTCAATCCCAATTAAAAGTAGTCATTAACACCCAACAAAATTAATTAAAGTAACGTGATGAGATCAATAGGATAATCCAAGAACTAGATACTCAAAACATCCATAACCGGGGACACGGCTAACCATGATTAGTTTGTACACTCTGCAGAGGTTTGCGCACTTTTCCCACAAGACTCGATCTCCTCCGTTGGATTTCTCGCACTACATGGTGTTTGAGAAACGGATGACCAAGACATAGTCTTTCAGAAGCGCTAGCACCTTACGTTGGATAGACCGGTACACCTACTTTCCCCTACATCTGCTAGTCTACCCTGTAAGAGTTTGCACGACTTAATCAACTATGCCAGAGCCCATAATGGCTTGTGGCTGCACACAGAATTTTCTAGTATGAATAATCTCATGATCCCTTTGAGCCTGGGTGGCGGACCGTAGGATGATCACACGGTATATCCCCGGGATCTCCTAGGACAACACTGGTATATCCCCAGGTGTCCGGGCAAGTCCACTGGTCTATCCCCAGGGTGCCCCTAGCAATCCACCCAGATGTGTATTTAAGTTGCCACCTTAAGTAAACCATTAATTAACAATCTCACATCTGTCATGAATACTCTCAAAACCCAATCCACGTCTACGAGCATAGCATGGCAATATAAGTATAACATAATAGTAACTCCCAAGGGTTTGATAATAAACAGGTAATAGGTACTACCTCAACTACTTCCCAGCCCACAATTTAATTCAGATCCTAACCATGCAATTGTTTGAGGATTGATCTAATGCAATAAAACTGGGTATGAAAAGGGTTATGATCAAAGTGTGAACTTGCCTGCAATGTTGATGAATATGATTCGCACTCAAAACTCTTGATAGCTCTACTCGCCGCACTCCGGTCAATCTACCGCAGACAAACAACAAGCATACAATAAGTACTCATCTAATGCACCGGGAAAACTCGAATAAAAGATCTAACCATAAAGTTCAACTTAAGAACTCCGGTTGCAAAAAGAATCGAATCGAACAAAGCAACGGAAAACAAACGGCGAAAGAAAACAACTCGGTTCTAGCAAAGTGAAACTAGGTCAAATTTTACCATAGCAAAACTTTGTTTAAGTTGATTAGACGGAACAGCGGTTTCGAAACGAAAGTCCAAGCGCTTGAATCACCTGATTCCGATAAACGAGCGAAAAGATAAACTAGAACGAAGATCGGATCTGAGATCGCGATCGCGGAATAAATCCGTCGAGAAGAAAAAGAAGAACGGTTGAACGAACGGACGTTCGTTAACCTAGAAGAATATGGTGATCACGTTCGTTAAGACGAACGGTCCGGTGAATGGTCTCGAGGCAACTAAATCGGAAAAGAAAACGAATCCGATCTAGGGTTTCGGAAAAGAAAACCGGGCGAAAAACCGATCTAGAAGACCGGAACGATTTAGAAAAGAACCGGAAAGAAAAACGAATCGGAAAAGAAGAATCGGAATGATTAGAAGAAAACGATCCGATGAAAAAAGAAAAAGATGCGGCGCGGCTACCTCCGGCGAACGGCGGCGTTGGGCGGCGGCGGCGAGGTGCGGCGGCGGCGGTGGCAAGGTGCGGCGGCGGCGCGGGGGCAACGACGGCATTGGGCGGCGGCGGTGAGGTGCGGCGGCGGCGGTGGCAAGGTGCGGCGGCAGCGCGGGGCAACGGCGGCGTTGGGCGGCGGCGGCGAGGTGCGGCGGCGGCGGTGGCAACGTGCGGCGGCGGCGCGGGGCAACGGCGGCGTTGGGCGGCGGCGGTGGCAAGGTGCGGCGGCCGCACGGGGCAACGGCGGCGTTGGGCGGCGGCGGCAAGGTGCGGCGGCGGCGCGGGGCAACGGCGGCGGCGGCGCGGGCGGCGGCGGCGCTGGCGGCAGCGGCGCGGGTGAGGGGCGCAGGGTGAGGCTTGGGGGCTTTGGGTTTGATGATTTAGAGGGGCGGGGGTGTGTGGGGGTATTTATATTGGGGAGGGGAGGGGTTTACTTGGAGGAGGGATCAAGAATTAGACTAGGAATAGGAAAGAAACGGGAAGGAAAGATCTAAAACAAAAAAGGGAATAACGAAAGTAGTACAAAAGTACTACTAGGATTTTCCTAAAGAGGCAAAGAGGCGGCGGCCTCCCTGGTGTGCTAGGCGCGCTGCGCGCGATGGCCTTGGCCTCCTGGCCGGCGGCTGGCTTGGGCCTTTGGCCGAAGGCGCTGAATTTTTTTTATTTTTTTTAAATTGGTTTCGCGCGCGGAAAAACACAGAAAAATAAATCTACCGGACTCCAAAAATAATAAAGTAAAATTTCCCCGACTCCTAAAAATGAGCCGAACAAAATGAACTTTTCTCCGGGCCAAAAAAAATGAAATTTTGAAAACGCGCATTTTTGCCTATCCAAATAAAATGCAAATAACTCCGACAAAACCAATGATCCCTTTCTTTCAAAATTTGAGAGAACTCAAATATGAAAATAACGAAATCTCCAACTCTCTCCGAGGGTCCTTGAGTTGCGTGAAATTTCTAGGATCGACAAAATGCAAGAAAAATATGATATGCATGATGATCTAATGTATAACATTCCAAATTGAAAATTTGGGATGTTACAAACCTACCACCCTTAAAATGAATCTCGTCCTCAAGATTCGGAGAGGCTAGAAAGAAATAGGTTAGGTTCGGGGTCTTCTCAAAATCTATCGATCGTCTCCGGGGTCTCGGGTGCTACCACCCTTAGAAACATTGTTACGGTCCCATCAATACTCATATACTCCATCCTTATTCTTGACAGGGCCGGTCTTCTCAGATCTTCAGTATAATTCATTTCTCTAGTCTCTTCTGGTAATGGCATAACCTTTTCCTCAATTCCTTTATCCTTTCATCTTGGTAAGGTTATTCCGAGACTGGGTCTTCTTACCTGACGGGTCTGGCGCCAATACTAAACAACTATCGATATCTCAAGGTGGTCAACAATTTATGGTTTCTCCTGCAGGAAATGGGTCTGGTTGATCCTCACCGTATAACCTACGGTTGGCAACAGGTGCCTTGTACAGGGGGAAAAATTCTTATACCATTGTAAGGTTTAAACAAGGTTTTGATCGTCGTTTCTCTATACTATAGGTAAGTCACTCAGATTTACCATCCCATATAGCAAGGCGAATAATGAGAGTAAGTCGGTATGGTGATCAATCCATCCCGCACCCAAATCATTACCATGTATATGGTTTAACGAATCTCGCATTCTAACACTCGGTCATCCTCATAAGCATTGCAGAATTTCTCTTGTCAATGAACCAGGTTCGGATAAATCCATTGATTCTGCAAGCCAAACAAACATCTATCGTTCCTTCCCAACCCTCAGGTTTTGCGTTACTCCTATAAGATCATCTATCGATAAAATCGTAACTTCTTCCAGGGTTTTCCTTTAGCAAGAATGTGATTGCGTCTTGGCAGGTCCTGGGGCCTGTGGGTTATGGCCCATCTCATCACTTGTAAACCTTGAACTCATCATTGGGGCAACGGATCTCTAATCCAACATCCAACTTCCAGCTTCCTAGCATACTTAAAATCCATCCAATTGTATTGTCTCCCTTCCTTCTGTTGGCACCAAACTAGGACATGATTATTCAAACTCATCATGGAATTTCCATTGATCCATATTTCCAACATCATACCTCCTTTATATCCCATAGTAATTTGTCTCTTCATCCTCGTGGGATATCCCACATACCGAGATAAAAACTTATACTTATGAAGTCCATACTCCACTTCGTAGAACATCATCATCCTTTACAGGGTCAAGCGTCCTTACAGGGGAATATTGGCCATCTCTGCATGGCACTTCTTCAACTGGGAAACGTGAAACACATCATGAACGTCTGACAGTTCTTCGGGTGACTCCAATTTGTTGGCCACTTCTCCCATACGCTCCAAAACTTCATATGGTCCTACAAATCTCAAGGCTAACTTTCCCTTAACCCCAAATCGTTTAATTCCTCACAGAGGGGACACACGAAGACATGCTCTGTCTCCAATTTCATAGACTACCTCCTTGTGTTTTTGAGTCTGCATAACTCTTCTGCCTGGACTGAGCTACCTTTAGTGTATCTCGAATCAACTTAACATTCTCTTCTGACTCCTTGATCACATTTGGTCCAAACAACTAACAGTCTCCAACTTCATCCCACACACTCTTGGGGTATCAAACATATCGAGACAAAACTCATATTAATTTTGTCCAAACTCCACTCAGGGAGTATCCTTATCGTTTCCAGGGTCAACGGTTCTTACAGGGTACTACCACCCTTAAAATGCTCCAATATTTCATAGACCCTATTTCCCATATCCTCGAAAATGGTCAACATCTTTCCTCATAGAGTGACTCATAAAATCCAAATCAGTACCAACACTGCTAACTTTATTGATTCTCAAATTATTACAATCTCATGTTTTTCCATTACATGCCTCAACTCAATATCTCAATATAAAGGAAAATGTTCTCACTACTACTACTATATTTACATTGCTGCTAACTCAACTATTTAGCACAAGTCTCCTTGCCGGGGTTTTCTGGCTCCTCGAGCACCTATGGGGACGGAGCCCCTTCTCGGTTCGGCGTGGGGCGGAGGTCGTGCGAAGAGCGGATCGAGGCGAAGCACACGGGGTTTTTTTACCCAGCTTCGGAGCTCTCTGGAGAGATAACACTCCTACTGCTGCTTTGTGGATTGTATTGAGTTCTTGCTCGGGAGCGCTGAGTGCTACAGTACCCTCAAGCAGCTAACGAGACCGAGCGTTCTTCTGTTGGTCCTCTCAGAGATCGCTCTCCAGGGACCCCTCTCCTCTCCCCTCTACGTCGTGCATGGGCCTCCTTTTATATGTTCAAGGGGTCTCCAACAGGTGGCAACGTAGGTAAGGGCAAAAATGGAAATATGTTGTGGTAGGTACATCTACCTACACAGTGTATCATACCTAACCCTGATGGCAGGGGACAAAGGCATTAAATGCCTATCTACGTTGCCCAGACGGTGCAGAAAAGGGACCGTCAGGGGCGCCACCGCTTGCCACGATGGCGATCTTGTCAACGCTGCATGCCACAGTGTACCCCTGGCTGCACAGCCTCCTGCCACGTACGCCTGGAAGGGTCCCGGAGCGACACGTAGGTGGGTGAGCTGGAGCGCGGGTACATAGTGGTTGCTTGGCACGGCAAGTGCCTTGCCGCGGCCGTTGTCTTTCCACGTCCGGGAGCTTGTCGCTCGCCGAGTCCTGCCGGGACGCGTGGCGCGTCGCGGCAAGTTCTTTGAGATGCTCTGGATGGCCTTCCCGGCAAGCTCCTCTTGCCGGGGTCTTGTGCCTCGAGCGGCCTTCCCGGCAAGCTCCTCTTGCCGGGGACTTGTCTCCTTGGCTTAAATACTTTGTTTTTGAATGGCTCCAAAGGATTCATAGAGGGCCTGGGTGATCACCTGGCAGGCCTTGCCGCGGGGTGCTGTGGCTGCCCGTGCACAAGTTCGGGATACTAGGGTACCCCTACTCTAGTACACTGACAGGAGCCCCCGGGCCTGGGCCACACACGGTGCCGAGCGCTGTTGGGCTAGGCCCAAAGCAGGGCACGGGCACGCGCGGCCTGGGTCACGTTGCACCTTTCTCCGTATCCACCGCGCCCTCCTCGAACGGCACGCGTCAATTGCGGCGTCGTGGGAGAGGTCGTGGGTGGTCCCTTTATTCAAAAAGGCGAAACGTCCGCCCCCTCCCTCCTTATAAGCAGGGGGAACAGGGGCAGTTCGCCCATCTGCCCGTTGCTATTCCCTCCTCGAGAATCTCCGCTTCTTCCCAAAGCCGAAGGAGAGCAGCGCCCCACCCCCATCGCCACCAGCACCACCAACGTCGCTGTCCTCACTCTCCATTCCCGCCATGGCTCCGAAAGCCGAGAAGGCAAAGTCGGCCGAGGCGCAGCGGCTCGCGGCGCTGCGGAAGGAGCGGGCAATCTTCCCTCCGAGGCTTGAGGCGGCAGAGCTGAAGGAGGACTTCTACCTCTTGTGGTCGACGGGGACGCGAGCGCATCCGCGCACGAAGGTACTCCCAGCCACTACTTGGGATAAGTATCCCACTAGGTATCCCTTCTTTGCCTTGTTCTTCTACTTCGGGCTCTGCCCGCCCTTTTCAGAATTCTTGTGCGATGTCATGAACACCTACGGGCTCCACCTTCTTGAGTTCACCCCCAATGCTGTCCTGACCATGGCAGTTTTCGCACATCTCTGCGAAAACTTTGTCGGGATCCATCCTAACGTAGCTCTTTTCCGCCATTTCTTTTCGCCTCGGGTTGAGAAAGCAGAGCATTTATCCGGCGGAATCGCCTGGATCTCGAAAGCTGGCAAGAAGGATGCTTATCTGGAGGGAGAGTTCCGCAACAAGTGGGAGGAGTGGAGGGCGGACTGATGTCTGATCGTTGAGTAGAACCCGCAGCCGTTTACTGCTCTGCGCGAGACCCCAGTAGTGCGCGACAGTGATTGGAGTAGCCTGACCCTGGAAGATGACAGACTAAGGATCGCCGTCACCCGGATCCTACGCCTCAGGCTTGCCGGGCTTACTTTAGGAGCGGTTGGCGCAGATTTCCTCCGCCGTCGCATCGCCCCCCTGTAGGAGAGGAGGAGACCCGCCTGGGAGTTCCAGAATGCGGCGGATATCATGAGGTTGCGGCCGGGCCTCAACTTCAACTTCACTGTCCTGGAGCTCAACACGATGCTCCAGGAGCTGTTCAAGCACGACCCACAGCATCCCGAAGTGTTCAGGTTGCCGAGGGGCGTCGTCCCGCTGTGCAACAACTCCGCGCTCGACCGCATCCGTGCAATAATGCCGCTGTGCGACTCGCATGGAATTGATCCAGCCTGGATAGAGCCTGCGGACGATGTCGTGCGGGCGTTCTTCGACAGCTTGATAGAAGTGCCGGTCGACGCCGACAAGAAAAAGGGGCTCACCCGGGACACCACCGACGATGAGCTCAAGCGCGTCGCCACCAGGATGGAAGAGGCGGCGGCAGCTGCCGCTGCGGGCGAGTTTGGGTTCACTGTGGAGGAGGCAGAGGCAGCAGAGGCGGCAAGCCTTGCCGACTGAGAGGAGCTCGCCGGCGAGAAGAGGTCCGCCGAGCACGACGTCGGGCCGAGCGGGCCCGCCGAGGACACGAGCGGCTCGCTGGAGATCGGCTCCTCTTCCTCTTCGTCTTCGGACAGCTTGCCGCAAGCAGAGCCCCTGACTCCACAAACAGAGCCCCCGGCTCCACAAGCAGAGCCCCCGACTCCAACAAGAAGGCGTCTTCGCAAGGCCGGGGACATAGCGGAGCGGCGGGCGAGTCAACCCCCGCCGCGCCGCACGACACGCTCCACCGCGGCAAGTTCTGTTGCCGTGGAAACACCTCACGCTGCAACGGCAACTGGGGCGGGGTCCTCTCGGCCTGCCGCTCCAGCTCCCGCCAAGCGGCCAAGGGATCCTACTCCTCTGCCTCCCCGCGCCGGAGGTGGGCCAGGCTTTGACTTCTCCGCGCTCAGCTCCGACGAGGAAGAAGAAGAGTAAGATTCTTGTTGTACTTGCATGTCTTCAATACTTGCTGTCTTGTCTTGTATCTCATTTGCTTTACTATGAACCTATTCCTTTTTAGGATGCTGGCCTAGAGAATGGCAAAGAGAGCCAAGGTCCCGGTGATTGTCATCGAGGATGATCCCACCGTGGCAGCAGGGGGTGCGCTTGAGACAAACTTGCCGGACCCGACGGCTGTTCTTCAGAGCAGCCCCCAGTGCAGCCTCCAGCGTAAGTATATGGTTTACTTCTAGCTGTTAGGCGCGCATGGATACTCTTTGCTTGCTGATATCTGACCGTTGACTTGTGTAGGAGCAGAGCAGCCCCACCAGGAGCGCCCGGAGGCCACCCCTGACGTGTCACCTGCTTCGACTACGCCGCCAAGGGACGGTTCTCCGACAAGGGAGAGTTCCCCGGCAAGGGAGAAGTCTCCGACGAGGGAGAGCTCCCCGGAAAGGGAGAAGTTTCCGGCAAGGGACAGTACCAGCGACCCCCCGGCAGCGGAGATCCCAACTACCAAGCCTGGTACAGGTACTCCTTGCTTCTAAACTTCCCTTGGGTTCTTCTTTTTGGATATTTGCTTGACTTCTCTTCCTTTTCCGGTCGTCAGATCCACCCACTGTGGAGCCGATGGAGACCGAGGTTGTTATTGATGACGCCGCCGCCACCGAAGAAACGGCCGGCGCTGATGATCCCGCCGGCGAAGAGGCCGCCAAAGCTACCGCCGCAGCAGCTGACGAGGGGTCCGGTGATCGTACTGATGACCCTGGGGCCGCAGGAGCGACAGGCGCTACACCGACCGCCGATCCTCCCGCCGCTGCTGCAGCGTCAGGCTCCGAAGAACCCCAGCCAGGCGTCTACTTGAAGGCTGGCGCTGGCATCTTCATTAACCTCCCCTGGGCGTCAACGTCCAGGGCGCCAGTCGAAGGAGAAAGCTTCGACGTGGAGGTGCTTGCCTCCGCTGGGCTGACGCTGGTCGACGCACCAAGCAGCAGCAACGACAAGCCCGAAGAGGAGCGACTGCTGCGGAAGCTGGTGTCGCTCTACCGTGCCCGCCGGGCCAAACTGGAGTCCCGCGAAGCGCTTGTCGCGAAGGCGGGGGTGGACGTGGAGAAGCGCGCGGAGGAGCTCCGAGGCCTCAACCAGGCAGCTCTCCAGTCGCTGACGGTGGAGCGGGTGCAGCTTGATGAGGCGCAGAAGGCTTTCATCCTTGAGAAGGCAGAGGTTGCAGAGCAACAGCGGCTTGCCGTCGAGGAGTTATCTGCGCGGGACGGTGAGTTGGTGCAGCTGAAGGCCAGCCTGAACAGCCACGAAGAGGAGCTAGCTGAGCGCGAGCAAGCACTCAGCGGAGCCCTCAAGGAAGCGAAGGACGCTGCCGCAGCTGCCGAGGCCGCCAAGAAGGAGCTGGAGGTGAAAGTGGCGCAGCTGGAGACTGATCTCAAGGCGAGCGGTGAAGCGCTTGCTGCCCTCATGCATGAGCGCGAGAAGGACGCCTACACCTTTGGTGAACTGTAGGGTCGTCTCGCCGAGAAGGTCAAGGAGCTTGACGCCGCCAAGGACTCCAAGGTTGATCTTGAGCTGAAGCTGGCTGCTTTGACCAAGACGCTGGACGACGCCAGGGAGCAGGAGGCGGCCTTGAAGAAGGAGATCAAGGCCGACAAGGCGCTGCTGGAGAACATCGCCGCCACCCAGAACGATTTCAGGGGAACTGTGGAGCGGTGGACGGAGGGCCTTGTGAATGCTGCCGCAGACATCGACAAGGAGTTGGCGCTGCTGGGGGTGGAGGATCTCGGGTAATCCTCTGACGGGAGCCTCCCATCTAGCGCCAAGCTCACCTTGTTCTTCAAAGGCGTGGCGACGGCCCTCCAGCAACTCCGGGAGAGGATCCCAAAGCAGCTGGCCGACGAGTCGCGCGAGATCTGCGCGGGAGCTCTCAAAAAGGTGCTGATGAAGGTGGCCTTCCGCAACCCGGGCCTCCGCCTCACTAACATCCTCAGGTCCCTGCCGCCGGAAGCTGATCTGGAGGAGCTCGAGACCCTCGTTGCACCCATTGTGGACAAGGTGAGCGGGATCAAGAGGGTTGAGGGCGACCGCGCGGACTAGGCCACCTATTTTCTTCTTTTCTTGTCGTCGCTGGTCATGTTATGAAAACAGTCTATTAGAGCCGCGACAAGCTATCTTGTAATATAACTTTGTTTCAGGTCATGATTGCAATGCTACTCCCTTTACTTGATTCCTTCCTTTGTATGTTTTTGCCCTACGCTTTTAGGGAACTTGCCGGCGTAGGCACCTTTGCCGCGAGCGCTGAGTGCGGGACGTCAGCAGCCTGCTGGCGGTGCCGTTACCGACAAGAAACCTTGTCGTGACTAGTCGCAGCTCGCTTAAGTTGCTGAGTGAGCTCGAAACAAAGTAAGGGCGTGACTCTAGTCGCAGCACACATAAACTGTTGAGCGAACTCGAAACAAAGTAAGGGCGCAACTAGCCACGAGCTGGTTCGTCCGTGCACAGGGTTTCCATACAAGGCATGGTCGTTCAAGGAAAATAACTTAAAATTAAAAAATCTGATTGCTCAAACTTTGGCACTTAGCTTTTCTGTCATTTGTTTCCCGGCAAGGCAAAAATTTTCCTGAACGACGCCGGGTCCATAACATTATCTTCCCCTTCCCCTCCGGCCAACTTGTGGGCGAAGGATCCTTAATTTCCTTGAAAAATAAAAGAAAGAAAGTAGAGAAAATAATGATATTGAGCCTTATGGCTCGTTATTGCTTACCGAGGGTGCTTGCTGCACAAAGTGTCAGATAATTCATGCAGAAAGGCATGAAATTGACAAGGTGTGCGGAGCACGTGAGTTTTATTTATGCACAGGGTCTGCGCCTGGCTTTGTACAAAGGATTACATGCAACAGCGGCAAGACTTGTACAAAATGGTGGTTGCCGGACAGGGTCCGACAACCGCGCCTTACGGGTAAAACTTACGAAGATGCTCGATGTTCCAGGAGTTGCTCACCGGAAAGCCATCTTCGGTCTCAAGGCGGACAACGCCAGGCCTAGTGACTCGTTTCACCCGGTAAGGGCCTTCCCACTTCGGCATCAACTTGTTGGAATTCTTGGCGGAATGAACGCGCCGAAGAACAAGGTCGCCTTCCTCGAGACTTCTGGCATTAACTTTGCGGCTATGGTAGCGGCGCAAAGCTTGCTGGTATCGAGCAGCTCGTACAGCAGCCTGAAGACGGTCTTCCTCAAGGAGCAGCGCGTCATCTTGTCGCAGCTGCTCTTGCTCAAGCTCATCATAAGCGAGCACTCGAGGTGACCCGTATACGAGTTCTGTGGGGATAACTGCCTCTGCTCCATAGACTAGAGCGAAAGGTGTCTGGCCAGTGGCTCGATTTGGCGTCGTCCTGATCGACCAAAGAACCACCGGCAGCTCCTCGATCCAGTTTCTTCCGCACTTGTGCAGCCTGTCGAAAGTCTGGGTCTTGAGTCCACGTAGCACTTCAGCATTTTCCCTCTCTGCTTGACCGTTGCTCCTGGGGTGAGCAACAAAAGCAAAGCAGACCTTGGCGCCAAGGTAATGGACGTACTGCATGAAGGTGCGACTCGTGAATTGTGTACCGTTGTCGGTGATGATCCTGTTAGGGATTCCGAAGCGGCAAACAATCGACCTGAAGAACTTGACTGTTGACTGTGCTGTCACCTTCCTCACTGGTTCCACTTCCAGCCACTTTGTGAACTTGTCGATTGCGATGTACAAGTACTCAAAGCCCCTAACTGCTCGGGGGAAGGGGCCGAGGATGTCGAGCCCCCAGACCGAAAATGGCCAGGATAAAGGGATCGTCTGGAGAGCTTGAGCTGGCTGGTGTATCTGCTTGGAATGGAACTGGCACGCTTCACACTTGGTTACTTCTGCAGTTGCATCCTGGAGGGCTGTCGGCCAAAAGAAGCCTTGCCGGAACGCTTTGCCGGCAAGCACTCTTGCGCCAATGTGGTGACCACAAATGCCTCCATGTATCTCTGCCAACAACTTCTGTCCATCTTCCCGGGGGATACACTTCAATTTCACTCCGTTGAGTCTTCTTCTGTACAGTGCATTGTCAACGAACTGGTACATACTAGACTGCCGGGCTACTCTTTCCGCTTCTTCTTGCTCTTCAGGAAGTTCTCCTGTCTGGAGGAAACGGACGATCTGCTGCGCCCAGGCTGGAGCCTGCGGCTCGACAACATGGACTAAAGGCATATCTGCTGCTGCTGGAACATCCGCTTCAACGGCGAGAACCTGCGGCTCAGCCGGAGCTTGACGTTCCCCGGCAAGTCTGCCGGAGCAAAACTTGTCGGGAGCATCTGCTTCAACGAAACAAACCCTGGGGCTTGTCGGAGCAGACTGCTCCTCAGCACTCTTGGCGTTGATCTTGGGGACCTTCTTGGCGGCGGCTTCGGGAAGCTCTGCTGGAAGATAGTCACCAGAAATCAACTTCCTCTTCTTGCTCTGTCCAGTTGATGGCGTCACGGATGGTTGAGTCAACTTGAGCACAAAGATCCCTGGTTCCACAGGTAACTTAAGTGCCGCGCACTTTGACAGGCCGTCAGCGATGTCGTTCTGAGCTCTTGGAACATGTTCCATCTGTAGGCCGACAAAGCGCTCTACCAGCTTCCTCACTTCATCAACGTAAGCTTCCATCAACGGACTCTGATAATTCTTGTTCACTTGGCGGACGACAAGCTGTGAGTCACCCCTGACAATGAGTTGCTTGATCCCAAGGACTGCCGTGATACTGAGACCGGCCAGCAATCCTTCCTACTCTGCAGTATTATTTGTTGCTTGCTCCTTGGGAAAGAGCATCTGGACCACGTACTTGAGGTGCTCTCCGGTGGGTGCGACAAGCAGCACTCCAGCACCGGCGCCTTGCAACGAGAACGCACCATCAAAGTACATCAGCCACTCTTTGTTTGCTTCCTTGACGGGGATGCTTGTCTCTGGAATTTCTTCGTCTGGTGTTGGCGTCCACTCTGCTATGAATTCTGCCAATGCTCTGCTCTGGAAAGTTGAAGTGCTCTCAAACTTGAGGCCAAAGCTTGACAGTTCCAGTGCCCACTCAACTATCCTGCCTGTTGCTTCTGGATTCTGCAGTATCCTCTTCAGCGGAAAGCGAGTGACGCCTATGATCTCATGAGCTTGGAAGTAATGGCACAGCTTTCTCGAGGCCATGAGAAGGCCGAAAAGCAACTTCTGCACACCAGAGTACCTTGACCTAGCCCCCTGCAGAAGGGAACTGACAAAGTAGACTGGGCGCTGCACCATTTTCTTCTTCTGTATCCCTTCGCACATCTGCGTAGATCCATCTTCGTCGGGACCAGAGCTTGCCGGGGAAGACCCCTGCTTGTCGCTGGATGTGATTGCCGCGGTCGCTGGCTCTCTGCCTCTCTCTCCTCTACTAATGCAGCACTAACCACTTGATTGGTTGCCGCCAGATATAGCAGCAACTTCTCTTGTGGTTTAGGTGCGATAAGTATTGGAGTGGAGGACAGGTATCTCTTCAAGTCCTGCAGCGCAGCCTCCGCTTCCGGAGTCCATTTCATTGGACCTGCCTTTTTCAAGATTTTGAAAAACGGCAGGGCGCGCTCAGCAGACTTAGAGATAAACCTGCTGAGAGCCGCCACGCAGCCGGCAAGTTTTCGTACATCCTTGACGCGCTTCGGTGCTTCGATCTGCTCAACGGCCTTGATCTCGTCGGGATTGGCTTCAATACCCCTCTGAGACATGAAGAATCCGAGAAGCTTGCCGGACGGGACTCCGAACACGCACTTCTCGGGGTTGAGCTTGAGGCTGATCTTGCGTAGATTTGCAAAAGTCTCTTCTAGATCTTGAATCAGAGTTGCTTTGTCCCTGCTCTTGACCACTATGTCGTCCATGTAGGCTTCCACATTTCTGTGTATTTGTGGTTCAAAAGCAGTATGGACTACCCTTGCGAATGTTGAACCAGCATTCTTCAAACCGAAAGGCATTCGTACGAAACAGTACATGCCACATGGAGTGATGAACGCGGTTTTCTCCTCATCCTCTTCTGCCATGAAGATCTGATGATATCCTGAGTAGGCGTCAAGAAATGAAAGCAAATCAGATCCGGCCGTGGAGTCAACAATCTGGTCAATGCGCAGCAGGGGAAATGGGTCTTTGGGACAAGCTTTATTGACATCGGTGAAGTCGATGCAAAGCCTCCATTTCCCGTTTGCCTTGCGCACGACTACAGGATTGGCCAACCACGTGGGATGGAGCACTCCTCTGACGAGGCCTGCTGCTTCCAACTTCTTGATCTCTTATGCGATGAACTCTTGGCGCTCCACTGCTTGTTTCGTGACTTTCTGCTTGACGGGCCGCGCATGAGGACAGACGGCGAGCTGGTGCTCAATTGCTTTCCTGGGAACACCGGGGATGTCAGACGGTTGCCATGCAAACACATCGTCATTCGCCCGCAGGAAAGCAATGAGCGCGCTTTCCTATTTAGGGTCGAGAGTGGCACTGATGGTGAAGGTACCACCAGTGCGGTCCTCCTTGGCGGACACCTTCTTGGTCGCTGGCAGAGCTGCCATCGTCTTCTTACACTTGCCGGTGGAGCTCGATGGTGCATCCTCGACGGTAGCGCAGCACTCCGAAGAGGTGCGCTTGCCGGAGTGGGCATCAGAGCTCTTGCCGGACTTGGTCTTCTTCTTCCCCCCGGGAGCTTCAGCGGCAAGTGTCTCGCGGTCTGTGGCGGCTGCTGCTTCTCGGTAGATCTTGTCGGCACAGATAAGAGCGTCTTTCTTGTCGCCATGTACAGAGATGACACTTATCGGGCCTGGCATCTTCAGCATGTTGTATGCATAGTGAGAGGCTGCCATGAACTTGGCGAGCGCTGGACGACCGAGAATTCCATTGTAGGGTAATGGAGAATCGGCAACGTCGAAAGTGATCCTCTCAGTCCTGAAGTTCAGCTCACTGCCAAATGTCACCGGCAGCATGATCTTCCCCTTCGGCTTGCTCCTTCCCGGGTTGATTCCTTGGAACGTGCCGGTCTCTTCGAGCTCGCTATCAGGGACTTGGAGTCTCCGGAGCACATCGGAGGAGATCAGGTTCAAGCCGGCCCCGCCGTCAACTAGCATCTTAGTGACCTTGAGGTTGCGGATAGTTGGTGAGACCAACATCGGCAAACACCCGACAGCAGTTGTGCGATCGGGGTGGTCCTCAATATCAAAGATGATAGGCGTGCTGGACCATTTCAGAAGCTTGTGTGACTCAACGGGTGGTTCTGCTGCATTGACTTCCCGCACCCACTGCTTGAGTTGGCGGTGTGAAGTATGCAGAGAAGCACCGCCGTCAACGCACAAAACTTCTGTGGCTTTCTGGAACTCCTGCTCGCTGGTCTCGGCGTCATCCATGTCTTCGTCGTCGTCGTCATCTTCATCCTTGTCGCGGCCGCGAGGAGGTCTGTCGCCTTGGCGCTGCTTGGCGTTGCCGCGGCGTCCCCTCAGCCGGTGCGCTTCGTACCGGATCCTCCAGCACCTCCTTGGGCCTTCTCCTTGTCGCGTCGCTCGTATTCGGCCTTTTGCAGCTCAACGAGCTGCTCGACTTTCTTGCTGCTCTGGAGGTCATGGCCTTTGGTGCGGTGAATCTTGCAGTACTGCTTGTTGGTGCCGTCCTGCTTGTCGGCGGCCGCCACAGCCTGGCAGTTGGCGCATGCGGCAACCTCCTTGCCGGAGCTACAAGTCTTGGTTGTCTTGGCGCCACCTTCGTTGCCGGACTGCTCGACAACTAGCACATCTTTGCCTTTCCTCTTCCTGTTGTTCCGCCGCCGGTTTTTGCTTGCCGGGGCGGCATCATCGCTGTCAGATCCGCCTGTTCCTGCGTTCTCTCCGGGGAGTTTCCTCCCTTCCTCAGCACGTGCACATCTGTCGGCCAGGGCATACAGCTCACTGACGTCTCTGATCTTGCACATCGCCATCTCCTCCCGCATCCCGCGGTTACGCACGTTCTGGTGGAACGCACTGATGACCGCGGCAGGGTGGGCGTCTGGGATGTTGCGTTGCACTTGGCTGAATCTCTGGATGTACTTGCGCAGGGGCTCTCCTTCCTTCTGGGCAAGCAGGTGAAGATCACTCTCCTGGCCATGAGGTTTGTGGCCGCCTGTAAAGGCGCCGACAAACTGATGGCATAGGTCTGCCCAGGATGATATGGAGTTTTCCGGCAAGTGCATGAGCCAGGACCTGACGTTGGGCTTGAGCACCATAGGGAAGTAGTTGGCAAGGATCTTGTCGTCTCGCCCCCCGGCAGCCTGCACCGCGATGGTGTAGATGCTGAGGAACTCCGACGGATGCAGCCTGCCGTCGTACTTCTCTGGTACGTCTGGCTTGAAATTCTTCGTGCTGGGCCACTGGACTTGCCGCAGCTCACGAGTAAATGCAGGGCAACCTACCGCGTACGGCAGGTCGCCTGGTTCCCCTGGCGCTTGCATGTCGACAGCGGGGCCAGCGCGTCGGTCTGATTGACGCCGCGTTTCTCTTCGGCGCTCGATGCGGGTACGAGCGTCTTCTTGCTGCCGTTCGTGAAGAACGTGGCGCTGATCGCGACGAGTTCGCGGATCTGATGAAGCAGTGGAGTCGCTGTCGCGACGGACCCGGCGAGTCGGCGATCTTGGCCTTTGGGGCGGAGAGTGCACGGTGGTTGCACCCCCACCGGTTTTGTCGCCATCGTCTCGCACTTGGCTGGCCTGCCGCGGCTCCGATGTGGTCACCGGCCGTGGAGTGTTGCCGTTGGCGAAGCCGATGAGACTCTGAATGGTGGCCCTCCAGTCGTCGATCTTGTCTGGTGTTGGAGGGAAGTCTAGGAGTAGTTGAGCTCGTGCCAAAGCTTCTGCTGGAGTGGCGGGTAGCGGTGGCGAACGGTGCGAGGAGCGGGATATGCTCGGACTTCCAACGATGTTAGAAGGAGCAGTATTCCGTCCAGGCGACCGTGCCTCGCTCGCGCCAGCACGTTGGCGTGCATGTTGGCCTTGAGCATCCCGGGATCCGCCAGCTCGATTTGGGTCCAGCGAGCGTATGGTACCGTGAGTACCACGACGCTTCTGGTCCTGCGCCTCTTGAGATGGGCGCGGTGCGTCTACGGACGCCCGGTCGTCGTGGGAGCTGGCTACGCCGCCGACGGGCAGCGCGGTCTTGTCCTTGGACTTGGTGGCACCGTGGGCTCCCTCGTCGATGCCCGTTCTTCCGCCGGCGTCCTCCCCACCGGCCGTTTGCTCCGGCGGTGGTGGATTCGACGCGGACGGCGCAGCCGCCTCCGAAGCCTTCTTCTTCGGCGGAATGTCGATGAAGCCGATGAAGATTTAGCTCGCGTGAACGCCGGATCAGGTTCACACAACCTCGACGCCCCCTACCTGGCGCACCAAAGATGCCGGGGTTTTCTGGCTCCTCGAGCACCTATGGGGACGGAGCCCCTTCTCGGTTCGGCGGGGGGCGGAGGTCGCGCGAAGAGCGGATCGAGGCGAAGCACACGGGTTTTTTTCCCCAGCTTCAGAGCTCTCCGGAGAGATAAGACTCCTACTGCTACTGTGTGGATTGTATTGAGTTCTTGCTCGGGAGCGCTGAGTGCTACAGTACCCTCAAGCAGCTAACGAGACCGAGCGTTCTTCTGTTGGTCCTCTCAGAGATCGCTCTCTAGGGACCCCTCTCCTCTCCCCTCTACGTCGTGCATGGGCCTCCTTTTATATGTTCAAGGGGTCTCCAACAGGTGGCAACATAGGTAAGGGCAAAAATGGAAATATGCTGTGGTAGGTACAGCTACCTACACAGTGTATCATACCTAACCCTGACGGCAGGGGACAAAGGCATTAAATGCCTATCTACGTCGCCCAGACGGTGCAGAAAAGGGACCGTCAGGGGCGCCACCGCTTGCCACGATGGCGATCTTGTCAGCGCTGCATGCCACAGTGTACCCCTGGCTGCACAGCCTCCCGCCACGTACGCCTGGAAGGGTCCCGGAGCGACACGTAGGTGGGTGAGCTGGAGTGCGGGTACATAGTGGTTGCTTGCCGCGGCCGTTGTCTTGCCGCGTCCGGGAGCTTGTCGCTCGCCGAGTCCTCCCGGGATGCGTGGCGCGTCGCGGCAAGTTATTTGAGATGCTCTGGATGGCCTTCCCGGCAAGCTCCTCTTGTCGGGGTCTTGTGCCTCGAGCGGCCTTCCCGGCAAGCTCCTCTTGCCGGGGACTTGTCTCCTTGGCTTAAATACTTTGTTTTTGAATGGCTCCAAAGGAACCATAGAGGGCCTTGGTGATCACCTGGCAGGCCTTGCCGCGGGGTGCTGTGGCTGCCCGTGCACAAGTTCGGGATACTAGGGTACCCCTACTCTAGTACACCGACACTCCTTCTCCTTGGGACAATCCCTGGCAAAGTGCCCTGCTTCATTACAACGAAAACATAATACTTCTGACAAGTTTCGAGGTTTCCTCTTGATCACATAGCCTCCTTGGGTCCTTGGCTTCCTTTTTGGGCAAGTGTTGATGTAGTGCCCTGACTCCTTGCACTTGTAACAGGTGATATGACTCAGATCCTTCCTGGAATCCAATCTACTTCTCTTTCTGGACTTTTCCATTCCAATCAGGGCTTCTATTTCCTGTGGGTCATACTCTACTTCCTCAGTCGGGAATTCTACTAGAGTCCCATTCGTACAATTCTGGGAGATGTGTCCTTCTTCTCCACATGAATAGCAAGACTTGGTGCAGGGTTTAATTGGTTCCTCTTTGGGTGTGTCCTCCACCTCTTCCTTCATCGCAGGTTCTTTTAGAATTCCCATTAGGGCTCCTTTTGTTGCTTCTTTTTTTCTGCTGGATGGTTCTTTGTACCATGGGGTAAAAGTGACACTGAGCAGGGTAGTGGGTAGTTCCTTCACACAAGAAACAAGTAACCTGCCTAGTTGGGCATTCTTCAGCTGGGTGACTTCCTTCACAATTAGGGCATTCATCCTTGAGTTCCTTATGGGTGTGTCCTATTTCTCCACAGAGCTTGCATGCACAAGGTTTCTTCATATCCTTTCCCGGAGGCTTCAATTTCTGGGACACAAACCGAGATTTTTAGCAGAGTCATCTTAAATTCTTTCCAAGTGGTTACTCCTTGCCATCCATTGATGGTTTGGTACATCTTCCACCAAGTAGCAACAACTCTTACAAGGCACTGAAGAGCATGTTGGGCCATATCCTTTCCGACTATAGGGTTGTTCTCCATATGATCCTCCATATTTTGAATCCATCGGTCTGTCTCCAATTGACGTATTGGTCCAGAAAAATACGAGCTCATCTCCATTCATCCTCTATTGGGTCCATGGGTTTTGGGTGGGATAGGAGAGGTCGAGAGGGATGCACACAATACAAACAAGGTTTTGAAAAGACAGATTTTATTGTGGCTGTCGGAAAAACAACAAACAAATGACAGCTCACAAACGCCGCATCTAACGTAAGTGTAACAGGGGTTTGGTCTTCTAAAGGTCAATAAATCTTCAAAGTCGCCAAACTCTTCAAGTCTTGTTCATGTCTCCGATGGCTTCTTCCGATCATGATTGCCCTTTTTGCCAGATCATCTGTGTTGACGCGAAGTCTCTTGTGGCGTCCTTTAATATTTCTGGAGTTGCATTCCGAACTTCTGGGTTTCATCAACCTCGACATGAACCATGATCCTTCATGACGAATCTTTACATGTCTCAAGGTTTTGCTCCTCTAGCTTGGCTACTTTAGCTTCTTGGTCCTAAGTTCTTCACGGAATGTTTCCTTATCAAAATACTGCTTCTTGTAGGTCCATCTTAACTTCTTGATGTAATACTCCAGATCCTGGTGATACACCAGCTAAGGTTAAAACTTCATCTTGCTGATAGGTGCTCCATCAGCCTTCTACCATCCAAGTCTTCCATGCATATGCATGCTTAACTCAGCACGGTGGCAATAGCATAAGCGGCGATAATACCATCTATAGCCATGTTTCTGCTCTTGTCATTTCCATGAGCTATCTCTCCGTAGTTGATATCTCCTGCCTTAGGGTTTTCCTTAACAGAACTTTGAGTTTTTTAACTCTCCATGCTCCGGACTTTCTCCGATACACCTTGATCTCGGGTATTGAAAGCTTCCATAGTCTGCCAAGTTCCATAAAGGTAGCCTTCCTAGGTCATACAAATCTGGAAATTCTTCGGAGTCTTCAACCGTTGTAGTTTCCATTATTTAGATGCATGGTAATTCTCCTTCATTCCATAGTGATCGTGGTTGTCCGATATCTTGTACTTCTTGGAGTGGTCTCATCGGTCGAATCTTCGAGTGGTGAAAAGGGAAAGGGGTATAGTCTCACTAAAAGGGAATATTTGAATAAGCTCAGAAGAGATGAGAGCTAAAAGATCTTTTTGAAAAAGAAAGTTTTAGAGAAAATCCTTTCTATGGGCTGTCCAGTTTCTAGGGTCACGTCCTACAGTCAACATGTGCTCTGATACCATCTTGTAGCGACCCGACCTCAGACGGTCAAGTCTCTGTGCTTACGTGTCATCCCTGGATCGGTATGCTGACACACACATTACTCGAAGGATTTATAACAGAGGTAAATCACATGTATAAAGTAACGTAAATACTATTAACTCAATCCAATATAGCAGAAGCAACAAGGTTGTGGATTCCCATCAACACCAACGGCAAAGTTGAGTGTAGAAATCGTAACCCTAACGTATCACTTACTCGTCGTAAGAAAACCTGCAACATGAGATGTTGCAGCCCGAAACGGGTCAGTACATTGAATGTACTGGCAAATTCACACCATAGAGAAAATGATGAACAATGGCTATTACTACATGCATATATGGCTGGTGGAAAAGCTCTATGTTTATAGGGTTTTTGCAAAAAGCCAATTTTTCCCTACTGCAAAGGAATAATTTTATTTAACTATCATGGTGGTTGTTAAACATTGAGAATGGTTGATAGCATTCTCAATCCCAATTAAAAGTAGTCATTAACACCCAACAAAATTAATTAAAGTAACGTGATGAGATCAACAGGACAATCCAAGAACTAGATACTCAAAACATCCATAACCGGGGACACGGCTAACCATGATTAGTTTGTACACTCTGCAGAGGTTTGCGCACTTTTCCCACAAGACTCGATCTCCTCCGTTGGATTTCTCGCACTACATGGTGTTTGAGAAACAGATGACCGAGACATAGTCTTTCAGAAGCGCTAGCACCTTACGTTGGATAGACCGGTACACCTACTTTCCCCTACATCTGCTAGTCTACCCTGTAAGAGTTCGCACGACTTAATCAACTATGCCAGAGCCCATAATGGCTTGTGGCTGCACACGGAAGTTTCTAGTATGAATAATCTCATGATCCCTTTGAGCCTGGGTGGCGGACCGTAGGATGATCACACGGTATATCCCCGGGATCTCCTAGGACAACACTGGTATATCCCCAGGTGTCCGGGCAAGTCCACTAGTCTATCCCCAGGGTGCCTCTAGCAATCCACCCAGATGTGTATTTAAGTTGCCACCTTAAGTAAACCATTAATTAACAATCTCACATCTGTCATGAATACTCTCAAAACCCAATCCACGTCTACAAGCATAGCATGGCAATATAAGTATAACGTAATAGTAACTCCCAAGGGTTTGATAATAAACAGGTAATAGGTACTACCTCAACTACTTCCCAGCCCACAATTTAATTCAGATCCTAACCATGCAATTGTTTGAGGATTGATCTAATGCAATAAAACTGGGTATGAAAAGGGTTATGATCAAAGTGTGAACTTGCCTGCAATGTTGATGAATATGATTCGCACTCAAAACTCTTGATAGCTCTACTCGCCGCACTCCGGTCAATCTACCGCAGACAAACAACAAGCATACAATAAGTACTCATCTAATCCACCGGGAAAACTCGAATAAAAGATCTAACCAGAAAGTTCAACTTAAGAACTCCGGTTGCAAAAAGAATCGAATCGAACAAAGCAACGGAAAACAAACGGCGAAAGAAAACAACTCGGTTCTAGCAAAGTGAAACTAGGTCAAATTTTACCGTAGCAAAACTTTGTTTAAGTTGATTAGACGGAACGACGGTTTCGAAACGAAACTCCAGGCGCTTGAATCACCTGATTCCGATAAACGAGCCAAAAGATAAACTAGAACGAAAATCGGATCTTAGATCGCGATCGCGGAATAAATCCGTCGAGAAGAAAAAGAAGAACGGTTGAACGAACGGACGTTCGTTAACCTAGAAGAATCTAGTGATCACGTTCGTTAAGACGAATGGTTCGGCGAACGGTCTCGAGGCAACTAAATCGGAAAAGAAAACGAATCCGATCTAGGGTTTCGGAAAAGAAAACCGGACGAAAAACCGATCTAGAAGACCGGAACGGTTTAGAAAAGAACCGGAAAGAAAAATGAATCGTAAAAGAAGAATCAGAATGATTAGAAGAAAACGATCCGATGAAAAAATAAAAAGACACGGCGCGGCTACCTCCGGCGAACGGCGGCGTTGGGCGGCGGCGGCGAGGTGCGGCGGCGGTGGCAAGGTGCGGCGGCGGCGCGGGGCAACGGCGGCGTTGGGCGGCGGCGGCGAGGTGCGGCGGCGGCGGTGGCAAGGTGCGGCGGCGGCGCGGGGCAACGGCGGCGTTGGGCGGCGGCGGTGGCAAGGTGCGGCGGCAGCACGGGGCAACGGCGGCCTTGGGCGGCGGCGGCAAGGTGCGGCGGCGGCGGTGGCAAGGTGCGGTGGCGGCGCGGGGCAACGGCGGCGGCGGCGCGGGCGGCGGCGGCGCTGGCGGCAGCGGCGCGGGTGAGGGGCGCAGGGTGAGGCTTGGGGGCTTTGGGTTTGATGATTTAGAGGGGCGGGGGTGTGTGGTGGTATTTATATTGGGGAGGGGAGGGGTTTACTTGGAGGAGGGATCAAGAATTAGACTAGGAATAGGAAAGAAACGGGAAGGAAAGATCTAAAACAAAAAAGGGAATAACGAAAGTAGTACAAAAGTACTACTAGGATTTTCCTAAAGAGGCAAAGAGGCGGCGGCCTCCCTGGTGTGCTAGGCGCGCGGCGCGCGATGGCCTTGGCCTCCTGGCCGGCGGCTGGCTTGGGCCTTTGGCCGAAGGCGCTGAATTTTTTTTATTTTTTTTTAAATTGGTTTCGCGCGCGGAAAAACACAGAAAAATAAATCTACCGGACTCCAAAAATAATAAAGTAAAATTTCCCCGACTCCTAAAAATGAGCCGAACAAAATGAACTTTTCTCCGGGCCAAAAAAAATGAAATTTTGAAAACGCGCATTTTT
Organism: Aegilops umbellulata; assembly: GCA_032464435.1. Classification (NCBI taxonomy): domain Eukaryota; kingdom Viridiplantae; phylum Streptophyta; class Magnoliopsida; order Poales; family Poaceae; genus Aegilops; species Aegilops umbellulata. The sequence goes on along the minus strand of CP136056.1, from coordinate 223,264,850 downwards.
CCCTATCCAAATAAAATGCAAATAACTCCGACAAAACCAATGATACATTTCTTTCAAAATTTGAGAGAACTCAAATATGAAAATAACAAAATCTCCAACTCTCTCCGAGGGTCCTTGAGTTGCGTGAAATTTCTAGGATCGACAAAATGCAAGAAAAATATGATATGCATGATGATCTAATGTATAACATTCCAAATTGAAAATTTGGGATGTTACATTGAACCTTAAGTGTGTAGACCCTACGGGTTCGGGAAACATGCAAACATAACCGAGACAACTCTCCGGCCAATAACCAACAGCGGGGTCTGTATACCCATGTTAGCTCCCACATGTTCCACGATGATCTCATCGGATGAACCACGATGTCGAGGATTCAAGCAATCCCGTATACAATTCCCTTCGTCAATCGGTACGTTACTTGCCCGAGATTCGATCGTCGGTATCCCAATACCTCGTTCAATCTCGTTACCGGCAAGTCACTTTACTCGTACCGTAATGCATGATCCCGTGATCAACCACTTGGTCACATTGAGCTCATTATGATGATGCATTACTGAGTGGGCCCAGAGATACCTCTCCGTCATACGGAGTGACAAATCCCAGTCTCGATTCGTGCCAACCCAACAGACACTTTCGGAGATACCCGTAGTGCACCTTTATAGCCACCCAGTTACGTTGTGACGTTTGGCACACCCAAAGAACTCCTACGGTATCCGGGAGTTGCACAATCTCATGGTCTAAGGAAATGATACTTGACATTAGAAAAGCTCTAGCAGACGAACTACACGATCTTGTGCTATGCTTAGGATTGGGTCTTGTCCATCACATTATTCTCCTAATGATGTGATCCAGTTATCAATGACATCCAATGTCCATAGTTAGGAAACCATGACCATCCGTTGATCAACGAGCTAGTCAACTAGAGGCTCACTAGGGACATGTTGTGGTCTATGTATTCACACATGTAATATGATTTCCGGATAGCACAATTATAGCATGAATAATAGACAATTATCATGAACAAGGAAATATAATAATAACCATTTTATTATTGCCTCTAGGGCATATTTCCAACAACGGATCTCCGGGAATTTAAGAAACGATGAAAGGGTAGAATCAGGGAACGCAGAAATAGAGAAAGACAGAGAGACAGATTCGATCTCGGAGGGGCTCTCGCCCCTCCCATGCCATGGAAGCCAAGGACCAGAGGGGAAACCCTTCTCCCATCTAGGGAGAAGGTCAAGGAAGAAGAAGGGGGGCCCTCTCCCCCTCTCTTCCGGGGGCGCCGGAATGCCGCCGGGGCCATCATCATCACCGCAATCTATACCAACACCTCCGTCAAATTTACCAACATCTTCATCACCTTCCCCCATCTATCTACAGTGGTCCACTCTCCCGCAACCCGTTGTACCCTCTACTTGAACATGGTGCTTTATGCTTCATATTATTATCCAATGATGTGTTGCCATCCTATGATGTCTGAGTAAATTTTTGTTGTCCTAACGGTAATTGGTGAATTGCTATGATTGGTTTAATTTTCTTGTGGTTATGTTGATGTACTTTGGTACCCATCATATGAGCGCGCGCGTGGATCACACCATAGGTTTAGTTGTATGTTGATAGGACTATATATTGGAGGGCAAGAGTGACAGAAGCTTCAACCTAGCATAGAAATTGATGCATACGGGATTGAAGGGGGACCAATATATCTTAATGCTATGGTTGGGTTTTACCTTAATGAACGTTAGTAGTTGCAGATGCTTGCTAATAGTTCCAATCATAAGTGCATAGAATTCCAAGTCAGGGTTGACATGCTAGCAGTGGCCTCTCCCACATAAAACTTGCTATCGGTCTAGTAAAGTAGTCAATTGCTTAGGGACAATTTCGCAACTCCTACCACCACTTTTCCACACTCGCTATACTAACTTTATTGCTTCTTTACCTAAACAACGACTAGTTTTTATTTACTTGCTCTTTATATTCTTGCAAACCTATCCAACAACACCTACAAAGTACTTCTAGTTTCATACTTGTTTTAGGTAAAGCTAACGTTAAGCATGCGTAGAGTTGTATCGGTGGTCGATAGAACTTGAGGGAATATTTGTTCTACCTTTAGCTCCTTGTTGGGTTCGACACTCTTACTTATCAAATGAGGCTACAATTGATCCCCTATACTTGTGGGTTATCAGTGATCTCTGATGAAATAGCCAACTTGGAGCTCGAGATCGCGCTCCAGATGTACCCCGAGCGTGTCGACCTCTTGGACTAATGCCTGCGCGATTCAGGCAGAGCCAATAGCTGTCATAGGCAAGGGCTGCTGGTCATGGTCTCATGGATGCATTTTATTTTGATGAGTCATCTCGACGTGGATAGCTATGTATTCACAACAATCATAGTATTGCTTTGTTTATTGCTCTGTTTTAATGTGTGTACTCTGTTTTCCCATTCTTATATGTTCTTTTTCAATGTGTGTATATACACTTTCCATTATGTATATGTGGATGATAACAGCTAGATTCAAATTTGTATACAAAAAACAGATATAACATGGAATTCATAATATGTATATATATATATATTAATGATTCATTAGTTCATCAGAGAATATATATAATATCATCACATATACGTGATGATACTTAACTACTAGGTACAATGCATAAAATGAAAACGAACAATACTAAAACTAATAATCCCTCCTGGGGGCAGTAATCCGGCAGCCCCTCGCCAGTAGCTCCCTGGTGTGCGGCGTCTTCCTAGCGCGGAGGAAGTACTCCGCCTCCTCCGCCTTGCAGCGCTTGACATACTGATCCGCCTCTTGCTGGCGGACGAGCGTGAACGATCTTGTCATTTCGTTGGGCGCCCACAGGAGCTCCTCGTCGGTGGCACGTTGGTGCTTATTGGCCCATCTCCACGCAGCGATGAGGTGCCTAGCGCCTTTGACCTTCCTCGCGAAGTACCCGTCTTCGTACACCTCCTCCGCACGACGACGCGCCCGCCCCCAAAGCTCCACCGCCTCCTCTTTCCAGGCAGCGTCACGGGCTTCACAGGCCGCCTGGTACTTGCCTTCCTCCTCCGCCATCTCCTTCTTGAACGCCACTTGTCTGGCTTTCTCAGCCGGCGGCAGCGACTTCCGCAGACAAAGATTGTACTGGCCCCAAAACCAATCCAAAGTTGGGGGGTCCGGTGCAACCTCGTCTGATGGCGCGTAGGGGGTCCTCATCACAGCTCTTCGAGTGAGCGTCCTCGGGGGGGGGGGGGGGACTCCTCGTTGGCGCGTGGGCAAACCGGCGGCGCTATGGCAGATATTTGAGGGAGAAAGAGAGGGCGAGCGAGGGGAGGATGTAGATGAGAATGCAGGCGGGACGACGTGAGCAAGGTAGTATTTATTGGTGGCCAGAATCTAGATCGACGGGAACAGTACACACGTCGGTCGCCGGAATTTACGAGTACTGTAGTTTGACTTCCACACGATTCCCGCAACAAATTTCGTGTGTGAACTTAATAGTTGACGATTTCCAGTACAGAACCGTGTTTGATTAATAACCCCCGTGTCGGGGCGGACCGAGTCCCCCGCGAGCACCTATGGGGCCGGAGCCCCTTTCGTTGTCCGGTGAGGGGGGGGGGGCGGAGGGAGCGCAGAGAGCAGATCGAGGCGAGCACACGGGCGGTTTACCCAGGTTCGGGCCGCGATGCACGCGTAAAACCCTACTCCTGCTTGGTTGTATTGAACTGGGGAGCTCGGGAGCTTGGAGAGCTAGCTGCACCGAGCGTATGGCTGTCTGGATCCCAAATCTCCGAACCTCGGAACCCCCTCTACGTTGCACACGGGCCTCCTTTTATAGCGCAAAGGGGTCACCGACAGGTGTCAACGTAAGAGAAAGGGGTAAAAGGGGTGGTAGTTGTAACAGTGCGGGAACAGTGGCGCTACAGTGCGGCACAGTGTTATCATACCTACTTCTGACGGTAGGGGACAAGGGCATTAAATGCCCGTCACGGTCGCCCGGACAGCACCGAGGCGGACCGTTAGGTGCGCCACCGCTCGCCACGATGGTGGCTGCATGCCACCGCATACCCCAGGCTGCGCGGTGCCCCGCCACGTGCCCTTGGGGGAAGCCCCGGAGCGACGCGTGGGCGGGCGAGCTGGAGCGCAGTCCTGAGGTGGCGATTTGCCGCGGCAAGTGGCTTGCCGCGGGGGTCGTCTTCCTGTGCCTGATAGCTTGCCGGCTATCAGGCCTTGCCGGGGCGCATAGCGCGCCGTGGCGGGCTTCTCTTGTCGTGCCTGGGTTCGGCCTTCCCGACAAGCTCCTCTTGCCGGGGTCTCGATCTTCTGTCTCGTATACTTTGTTCTTGGACGGCATTACATGGGCTCAGTCGTCCCGGCAAGCTCCTCTTGCCGGGGGCCTTGTCTTCTTGGCCCGGCAAGCTCCTCTTGCCGGGGGCCTTGTCTTGAATGCATGGTCTTCTCTTGGCGCTTCCTGGGCGGGCCTTGCCGCAGGGTGCTACAACTGCCCGTGCACAAGTCTGGGGTACTAAGGTACCCCTACTTTAGTACACCGACACCCCGCCACACACCTTCCAAACCTCGAGGCGCGAAATAGAGTGCCAATCGTGTGGGGGCCGGTTGTCTTGCCAGATCTTTACATTTTCTTTTTTGAACACCAGATATTTACATCGTCTGATGATTTTTTAACTCGCACACAAGTACACAAAAATATGATTGTTCAGACCGTCATGGTTAGCCATTGCATTTAGATATAGTTCAAATTTAAATTGCGGTCATTGAATGGCTAGAAAATCACTTAAATGTCTTTAAAAGGTCAAATGACCCCTAGAATTTTCCAAATTTTCACATGACAGTTGTAGTAGTGCACATCCAACGTAGAAAGAATTTGAAGGCCGTAAGAGGAAGCTATCTCCCGTTCGTCATCAAACATGTATTATTCCTTCTCGGAACCACAAGCCTTCTAGTGAGTTGCTCCGGTTTGTGAGGTGTGTGTGTCTAAACTTTCATCAAACAACCAATTTTTTAACACATCATCTTGGTGGCATGGCATTACATCAAGAAATGTTTCATGTTTTTCTAATCATTTTTTATTTTTTTGGAATTAAAATGACATGGCACTCCATGCATGTGTCCATGCCGTGAGACCAATATGTTTGAAAATTCCTTTTAATTTACTGCACATGGAATTAACTCGCACACAAGTACACAAATATGATTTTTCAAACCGTTATGGTTAGCCGTTGCATTTAGATGTAGTTCAAATTTGAATTATGGTCATTAAATGGCTAGAAAATCACTTAAATGTCTTTAAAAGGTCAAATGACCCATGAAATTTCCCAAATTTGCACATGACAGTTGTATTAGTGCATGTTAAACATAGAAAAAAAATTGAAGGCCGTAAGAGGAAGCTATCTCCCGTTCGTCAGCAAACATGCATTGTTCCCTGTCGGAACCACGAGCCTTCTAGTGAGTTGCTCCGGTTTGTGAGGGGTGTGTGTCCAAACTTTCTTCAAACAGGCCAATTTTTTTAGCACATCATCTTGGTGGCATGACATTACATCAAGCAAGGTTTCATGTTTTTTTGATCATTTTTTTTATTTTTTTTAAATTAAAATGCCATGGCACTCCATGCATTTGTCCATGTCGTGAGACCAATATGTTTGAAAATTCCTTCTAATTTACTGGACATGGAATTAACTCGCACACAAGTACACAAATATGATTTTTCAAACCGTTGTGGTTAGCTGTTGCATGTGCATGTAGTTCAAATTTGAATTACGGTCATTAAATGGCTAGAAAATCACTTAAATGTCTTTAAGAGGTCAAATGATCCCTAAAATTTTCCAAATTTTCACATCACAGTTGTATTAGTGCACGTTAAACGTAGAAAAAAATTTGGAGGCCATACGAGAAAGCTATCTCCCGTTCGTCAAAAACATGCATTGTTCCCTCTTGAAACCACGAGCCTTCTAGTGAGTTGCTCTGGTTTGTAAAGGGTGTGTGTCCAAACTTTTGTCAAATAGGCCAATTTTTTACCTCATCATCTTGGTGGCATGACATTACATCAAGCAACGTTTCATGTTTTTCTGATCATTTTTTATTTTTTGGAATCAAAATGCCATGGCACTCCATGCATGTGTCCATGCGGTGAGACCAATATGTTTGAAAATTCCTTCCAATTTACTACAGATGGAATTAACTCACACACAAGTACACAAATATGATTTTTCAAACTGTTATGGTTAGCCGTTGCATTTAGATGTAGTTCAAATTTGAATTATGGTCATTAAATGGCTAGAACATCACTTAAATGTCTTTAAAAGGTCAAATGACCCATGAAATTTCCCAAATTTGCACATGACAGTTGTATTAGTGCATGTTAAACATAGAAAAAAATTGAAGGCCGTAAGAGGAAGCTATCTCCCGTTCGTCAGCAAACATGCTTTGTTCTCTATCGGAACCACGAGCCTTCTAGTGAGTTGCTCCGGTTTGTGAGGGGTGTGTGTCCAAACTTTCTTCAAACAGGCCAATTTTTTAGCACATCATCTTGGTGGCATGACATTACATCAAGCAAGGTTTCATGTTTTTCTGATCATTTTTTTATTTTTTTTAAATTAAAATGCCATGGCACTCCATGCATTTGTCCATGGCGTGAGACCAATATGTTTGAAAATTCCTTCTAATTTACTGGACATGGAATTAACTCGCACACAAGTACACAAATATGATTTTTCAAACCGTTGTGGTTAGCTGTTGCATGTACATGTAGTTCAAATTTGAATTACGGTCATTAAATGGCTAGAAAATCACTTAAATGTCTTTAAAAGGTCAAATGACCCCTAAAATTTTCCAAATTTTCACATCACAGTTGTATTAGTGCACGCTAAACGTAGAAAAAATTTGGAGGCCATACGAGGAAGCTATCTCCCGTTCGTCATCAAACATGCATTGTTCCCTCTCGGAACCATGAGCCTTCTAGTGAGTTGCTCTGGTTTGTAAAGGGTGTGTGTCCAAACTTTTGTCAAATAGGCCAATTTTTACCACATCATCTTGGTGGCATGACATTACATCAAGCAACGTTTCATGTTTTTCTGATCATTTTTTATTTTTTGGAATTAAAATGCCATGGCACTCCATGCATGTGTCCATGCGGTGAGACCAATATGTTTGAAAATTCCTTCCAATTTACTACAGATGGAATTAACTCACACACAAGTACACAAATATGATTTTTCAAACTGTTATGGTTAGCCGTTTCATGTAGGTGTAGTTCAAATTTGAATTACAGTTATTAATGGCTAGAAAATCACTTAAATGTCTTTAAAAGGTCAAATGACCCTTGAAATTTCGAATTTTTCACATGACTGTTGTATTAGTGCATGTTAAACATAGAAAAAAAATTTGAAGGCCGTAAGAGGAAGCTATCTCCCGTTCGTCATCAAACATGCATTGTTCCCTCTCGGAACCATGAGCCTTCTAGTGAGTTGTTCCGGTTTGTGAGGGGTGTGTGTCCAAACTTTCGTCAAACAGGCAATTTTTTTACCACATCATCTTGGTGCCATGACATTACATCAAGCAAGATTTCATGTTTTTCTGATCATTTTTTAATTTTTTGAAATTAAATTGCCATGGCACAGCATGCATGTGTCCATGCAGTGAGACCAATATGTTTTAAAATTCCTTCTAATTTACTGCACATGGAATTAACTCGCACACAAGTACACAAATATGATTTTTCAAACCGCTATGGTTAGCCATTGCATGTACATGTAGTTCAAATTTGAATTACGGTCATTAAATGGCTAGAAAATCACTTAAATGTCTATAAAAGGTCAAATGACCCCTGAAATTTTCCAAATTTTCACATGACAGTTGTATTAGTGCATGTTAAATGTAAAAAAATTGAAGGCTGTAAGGGGAAGCTATCTCCCGTTCGTCATCAAACATGCATTGTTCCCTCTCGGAACCACGAGCCTTCTAGTGAGTTGCTTCGGTTTGTGAGGGGCGTGTGTCCAAACTTTCATCAAACATGCCAAATTGTTTACCACATCATCTTAGTGGCATGACATCACATCAAGCAAGGTTTCATGTGTTTCTGATTTTTTTTATTTTTTTGGAATTTAAATGCCATGGCACTCCATGCTTGATTGTGTCATCGCCGTTAGACCAATATGTTTGAAAATTCCTTCCAATTTACTGCACATGGTATTAAATCACACACAAGTACACAATATATGAATTTTCAAACCGTTATGGTTAGCTGTTGCATGTACATGTAGTTCAAATTTGAATTACGGTCATTAAATGGCTAGAAAATCACTTAAATGTCTTAAAAGGTCAAATGACCCCTGAAATTTTCCAAAATTTGAGATGACAATTGTATTAGTACTACAATTTTTCTCATACATTTAAAATGCCATCCGTGACGATAAATCGCGCGTCATAGAAGTGCTTTCATCAAGGGTGACCGACACATGGCATCCACCGTAACGGGACGCCGTTAAGCTATCGGGTCCGGTTTTGGATCCGATAACCCGCTAACAGCCACGACCAATGCTGATTTTCAACGTGTAAAATTCTCATTGGCTGACGGAACCACGTGTCAGCTCCGCTTTGGCACAGGTGTCACTCCTATGATACGTTGACACGTGGACCGGCCCAAAAGTGGCCCATAAAGATTAAATGGGCCAGTCCAACTAAAGGCCTAGAAGATTTAGCGGGCCATAACGGGCCGGCCCAACTAAAGGCCCACAAGATTTTGCATACCATAATGGGCCGGCCCAGCTAAAGGCCGACAAGATTTTGCAGACCATAATGGGCCGGCCCAGCTAAAGGCCCACAAGATTTTGAGGACACTAATGGGCCGGCCCGTTAACAGGATGCCATGTTTCGGGCCAAATGTTGGCCCATATTTGAGCCGGTCCATAAACAACCTGCCATGTTCGGGCCCAATAAAGGCCCATATGAGATCCGGCCCGCTAAAAGCCTACCCTGTTCTGGGCCAAATTACGGCCCAGATCAGATCCGACCCTTTAAGAGGCTTTGGGCTAAATTATGGCCCATATTAGATTCAGCCCGTCAACTGGACTCTATGCTTTTGGGCCCACTTGCTAAAGGCCCATTTAGTAATTTAGCCTGATATTAGTTGCGGCCTGTTAAAGGCCTGTTTAACATTTCGGCCCTATATTTATTTCGTCCTGTTAAAAGCCCGTCATATAGTTGGGCCTAACTACGGCCCGGTTTGCATCTGACCTGCTCACAACCGATAATCTGATTGGGCCAAACAAGGACCGAGACAATTTTGGCCTGTTAACGGCCCGTGATGTGATTGGCGCGCGTCATAGAAGTGCTTTCATCAAGGGTGACCGACACATGGCATCCACCGTAACGGGACGCCGTTAAGCTATCGGGTCCGGATTTGGATCCGATAACCCGCTAACAGCCACGACCAATGCTGATTTTCAACGTGTAAAATTCTCATTGGCTGACGGAACCACGTGTCAGCTCCGCTTTGGCACAGGTGTCACTCATCCAACGGGCGAGATGCGCCTATGATACGTTGACACGTGGACCGGCCCAAAAGTGGCCCATAAAGATTAAATGGGCCAGCCCAACTAAAGGCCTAGAAGATTTAGCGGGCCATAACGGGCCGGCCCAACTAAAGGCCCACAAGATTTTGCATACCATAATGGGCCGGCCTAGCTAAAGGCCGACAAGATTTTGCAGACCATAATGGGCCGGCCCAGCTAAAGGCCCACAAGATTTTGAGGACACTAATGGGTCGGCCCGTTAACAGGATGCCATGTTTTGGGCCAAATGTTGGCCCATATTTGAGCCGGTCCATAAACAACCTGCCATGTTCGGGCCCAATAAAGGCCCATATGAGATCCGGCCCGCTAAAAGCCTACCCTGTTCTGGGCTAAATTATGGCCCAGATCAGATCCGACCCTTTAAGAGGCTTTGGGCTAAATTATGGCCCATATCAGATTCAGCCCGTCAACTAGACTCTATGCTTTTGGGCCCACTTGCTAAAGGCCCATTTAGTAATTTAGCCTGATATTAGTTGCGGCCTGTTAAAGGCCTGTTTAACATTTCGGCCCTATATTTATTTCGTCCTGTTAAAAGCCCGTCATATAGTTGGGCCTAACTACGGCCCGGTTTGCATCTGACCTGCTCACAGCCGATAATCTGATTGGGCCAAACAAGGACCGAGACAATTTTGGCCTGTTAACGGCCCGTGATGTGATTGGCACAATCATGGGCGGGGGTCTATTTCGCCCTGGTGCCGGCCCGCGAGCTGTTGGCACGTTTCAGGCCCAACCCACTTTTCAGCCTCCTAAAAGCCCATTGAGTTTTCTTGCGAAAATAGGGTCGGCGATTTACTCGGCCTATTAGAGGCCCAAATCTAATAGTGGGACAGTTTACATTTAGGCCTGTTAATGGACCGATTACGTAGTGATTTGCATGACGGCCCGATTATGTACTGTATTTTTTTGGTTTGGCCGGTTTACTTCGAACACAGGATATATATATAGTAAAATAACTACGGCATCATGAATAGGAAAAAACCTAGGTTATACAATAGAAATTACAACATATTACACCCACTAGGCATCAAAATTCGCCACTATGATAACAAAGCAGAAGTAGACATCAGATTACATACACTGGGCATCAAAGATCGCCACTAGTGTAAATAAACACGTCGACAAAATAATATACAAAACCGATAGCACTTCAATAGAGTTCAAGAAAGGTTAGCCCTGCTCGGAAGCTATAGCGCAAGCAGCTGAGCAAGCTGATGAGACAGCGCTTGCTTGACACTTATATCCTCCTCACTTTGAAAGATAAACAAGCAGACAGATGACATGTTTTGCACATATAAGTATCAGTGCTGACAATTCATCACATTTCTTATTGACGAATTAAGTGACACAATTTAAAATAGCATTAACACAATATGGTATTGTTCAGGCTAAGACATGGCATGAAATGACATTGTGAAGGAGTTGGCAGCTTCACGACACCACTGGATTACAGATCAAGAACTCATAAGTATCAATGGTTAGTGTGCTGTAAATTTATCCCATTTCAGATTGGCAAATAAAGAGACGGTTTAAATAATAGTGGAATGATATGACATTTTTCATAGTTAAGACCTTGCAGAATATGACATTGTGCTGTAGTGCGTAGGTTCACCACATCATTGGATTACAAATCAAGAATAGAAGCATACATGCAGTGCAAAAGAAGATCACTTGCTCTGTATAGTTTAATTTACATGGTATGAAGAAGGAACTTGGATGTACAACTGAAAACTTAAATTGAGAAGGAAAAATTTTTGTTTATGAACTACTCCCTCCGTCCCATAATATAAGAACGTTTTTTACACTAGTGTAGTGCCAAAAACGTTCTTACATTATGGGACAGAGGGAGTACATAATAAACTTTAAACATGCAATTTGATGCAAACACCAAAAATAAACAGCTGTTGCAGTCATGCCTAACCAAATATACACAACAAAGTTTGAAGGCTTGAGAAGGACAAACTTACATTATTGGTGAAGACAGGCTCTATAAATCCCTTGTCCATGCTGATGGGGGGAATTCAAGAAGGTTACCACATAATATTCTTCATAAGCATTGCCTTTATTCTACATTTTGTTAAGAGTAAATATAGATGTGATAATACAAGAAAAAATGGAGAATATTTAAGATAAGATGAAGAGTGATGCTACATGACCAAGTAGCTATAAATGTAAGTACAGTGACACAGGCAAAAGGTACAGCAATGCAGAGCTAAACTTCTTCAGGACCGTCGGTGTTATCCAACCTTATGGTAAGAGTAAATATAGATCTGATCTGTAGAAAATGGAGGGCAAAGGAAAATAATCTACAGAGTGATGGTTCATGAACAACTACCTGTCAATATAAGTACATCGATAAAGGACAACACGTACTTACAAGAACAATGCAGAGCTAAAAATTTTCATTGGCATTGGATATATTCTACACTAATGTATCCATTCATACAGATCAAATAATTTGGAGCGAACAATTGATAAGCAAGCTATCATGCATACTGTTGTCACATAATGAACCAGGTATGAATGCAAGTATAATGATACAGGACAACAGGTACTAACAAGAGCAAAGCAGCATGCAGCATATTTGTGATATCTGGTCGTTCTTTTCAAACCGGATTCTTCTTCAAGCTGATTTCCTGCAAAAAAGATCCGTAAGGCACATGCGAAATAGTAGAAGTTCAAATTGTCATGTGATATCATAGACAGTACCTCATCATGGAAACGAGACCAGTGCATAACAATGTTTTTCCATTCAATGTCTTCTAAATTTAGCACAGGAGACTTCACCTGAACTTTGTTTATAGACTTGCCATCAAAGTGTGATTTCCTCAGGTAACACCGATATTGCTGCAATGCTTCCTTGAAAAGCGCAAGCAAGCTTTGCTCGTCATGACTATCCAGATTGACCCTCGCCTACTTACGACAATGTAATGTAAATCATTGATGTGTTCAATCGGCAGAAAACAGGAAAATAATCACCATGAATAATAGCACTTACACGTAAGTAGGACAGGAAGATGTGAAAATGGTGTTTGTCTTCACTATAATCTTCCCATGATGGGAATATATGCACGTAGTCCCTAACAACATTGAAAGCATTGTCTTTAAAACTGGGAATAACTGGAATGGGGTTCAAATCTGTAGGAATTGGTCATCTTAGTAGTTGGGATAGGTCTTCGGCCGGTGGACTTGCTGTACTTTTTGCTGGAGTGGGATTTTTCTGTGGTACGGCTGGTGCTATGGCAACTGAAATCGGCATACCTTTTGCTGGAGTGCAGGTCCTGTGTGGTGGGGCTAGTGGTGTGGCCAGTAAAGTATGGGTACGGTCTGCTGGAGTCGGTCCTACGTTTTGTGTCACTGGTTGTACATCCAATATAAGTGGGGTGATGTCTGATTTCTCCGACACCACCATGTTTTTCAAGGACTTTGCTGGTACTCCTTCAGGTTCGACAATCACCCTCTTCCTTTTTGATGTCTGATGCCCAAGAACAACATTTGAGTGGAAAAACATGGTATGATGACAGATGGAATATGTATTGATAATGGATGGGCATGGCATCTTGACATATATGATGAGTAAACTAAGCAGATGGCGGTGCAACAAAGTAGAAGATATGCAAGACAACATATGCAAGATACGCGCAATCAATAAAACCTTGCCAAATTAGAACAGACACCTTGATGGGTGAACAGGATAGGCCATCCGCCTTTGACTCCTCGAGGTTAGAATAGTCATTAGGATCATATTCTGAACAAGAATCTATAGGTGGGGAGCGTATCAGTCTCATTGCATCCAGAATGGCATTCAATGCCTTGGTGCCAATTTTGTAAGTCGTTGTAGTGTTCCACAATATTCTTCTGATGCACGGATTATGATATTCACTGTAATTACGTATAATATCTGAGAACCATGAAAACATAAATAGTAGTGAGATTATCTTTGTAATGCAGAGGATATTCTAATATAGGGGCACCCCTATAAACCCTTGTGTGCTATCACTGGATTCTCATGAGAGAGCTCATGTGTGGTGTAATATGGCGCGTGCATTAATATAATCTGGCACAAGTACACAAAAAATAGGTTTTAGAAGTAAGGATAGTTGGCAGATGGTAGGTTCATAATATACTGTATAGAGAGTTTATTGCCAAACCCTGATAACAAGAGCACACAACAACTAGGCAGATTGTAGTGTACATAAATGGGCTACATCATAACCACGATATATAAATTGGGAAAGTGGAACTGACTGGAAAATACGGTGTTGTATTGCCGCTACTAATTGAAAGCCTATCGATTACAGGCCAGGTCTATCAGCTGTTGACTACAGATGTCCCTGCTCCCCTTCTGGACAAGGAACATACTGTACGTACTAAATACAGAATAACAAAAGAGGAAAATGTTAAAGAACAGAAGAGGAAGCATAGTCTTGAGGTTCCGCTGCATTGCATACAATGTTGGTTGCCCACTCATGATGAATAACAGCCCCCAAAGAAATGCAATTCCATGCTGTCTCTCTATATGTGGCCACATGCATTTGGAAAATAAAGTGGGAGCATTACCTGACAATTAAATGTGAGTCTGTTAACTAATATCAGTATCATATCACAATTCGTATTTGAAGAAGTAAGCTTTGGACTTATGATTGGTGTTTTGTTTAGCTTCAAGAGTGGACTGTTGCTAGTGCGACACATAACAGCTACACAGATCATAGTGTAGATATAACGGGAAAACCATAAGCATCAGGAGTAAAATCAGCAAAGTGGAACTTGCTAGAATATATGTGCTAGATTGCTGGTACGGCTAGAAAGGCTTCGGATACCAGCTCTCTTCAACTGAAGGTGCGGTACTGTTAATATCAGTGTAACTCTCAAAGGCGACACATCTCCCCGCATTTCCTTGCTAATCTTATAGGATTCAAGTGGGCAGGCCACTACAAATCCTATTCCTTAATTTACAAAATCCTACGAATCAAAGAGGCCCGAAGACGAGGTGCTCCTCCAAGATCTGTTGGTCGACACGTATGGCAGCCATAGCGACCTCTTTCGCGCGTGCGGCCGCATGCTACTCAGCTCCATGTTATACTGCGTGTAAAATGGCTGTGGGCGGCGCTTAATTGGAGGAGGGGCCCAGTGATTTCGGTGGAAGGTGTCGCTCCGCTAGTCGGGGCATGTGGGAGGGAAAGGAGGAGGATGGCGTGGGTGGGGTGTGGCTTACCTGACCATATCTACGAGGCCGCTTAGCAAGAAGAAGGGTCGGCGGCGAGGAAGCCGCGCAGCAAGAAGAAGGGTCGCCGGCGAGGAGGCGGCGCTGCAAGAAGAAGGGTCACCGGCGAGGAGACGGCGCTGCAAGAAGAAGGGTAGCCGGTGAGGAGGCAGCGCTGCAAGAAGAAGGGTCGTCGGCGAGGAGGTTGAGCTGCCAGTAAGCAGCAGTGATGGTTTCAACTTGGAAAGCAAGGAGGAACAGTGGAAATGTGGCTTCTGGTATGAGGGAGGGGGAGGGGAGATAGATATTTCCGCGGTGGCCAAAAAATTTCGCTCGGTGCCGTGAGAAACTGGCGCGCAAGTGTGGTTCAAGCGGGGGTGGTGGACTGTCGACGACGAAGCTTCCTGCATAAGCCAGACAAGACGGTGCACCAAGATATTTTATATCGCATCCCACACGATTCTTTCTAGTAAACTGTTGGTGGTGTACCTAATTTTTTTTCTTATGTTTTGAAATACAAAATGGGGTTACGAAGGGAAAGGATGGTGTTTGAATTGCTAGAACATTTACGTACAGTGAACATGCAACTAGTACATGAGTGTCAAATAGAAGTATTGTGCTAAATTTTGGAATTATTCCGGGTTCGTTTGGCCTTTTTTATATATTAATTGAGTTTCTGGGCATTTAATGTCCATAATTCAAATTTGAACTACAAGCACATGCTCCAGTGCACCAAAGTTGTTTGAAAAATCACATGTGTGTCCTTGGGTGAATTTCTAGGTCCCATGCAAGAGATGGGAGTGAAATTCAAACATCTCGGGGTCGTGGCTCGGCCAGAAAGATTGAGAAACTTCGTTTTTTAAATTCCTGTAAATCCAAAACACGCCTGAAAATCATGAAACTTGGCATGGTGTCATGACATGGCACCAACATGCTGCGGTAATTTCTTTGGCCAAATTGGGACAAGCTTTGGTGTAGGCTTATTGCAAATCGGAGCTTTCCCTCAGGAAGGCTCCTGGTTCTGAGAAGGAACGTGTCACCTCCGTGTGCGAAACGACATACGTACACTACCTTCTCCCACCTTAATTTTTTACACAGGCAGATTAGACAAAATAGAAGCATCATGCTAAATTTTGGAATTATTCCGTGTTCGTTTGGCCTTTTTATACATTAATTGAGTTTCTACGCATTTAATGTGTATAATTCAAATTTGAACTACAAGCACGTGCTCCAGTGCACCAAAGTTGTTTGAAAAATCACATGTGTGTCCTTGGGTGAATTTGTAGGTCCCATGCAAGAGATGGGAGTGAAATTCAAACATCTGGGCGTCATGGCTCGACCGGAATGATTGAGAAACTTGGTTTTTTAATTCCTGTAAATCCAAAACACGCCTGAAAATCATGAAACTTGGGATGGTGTCATGACATGGCACCAACATGCTGCGGTAATTTCTTTGGCCAATTGGGACAAGCTTTGGTGTAGGCTTATTGCAAACCGGAGCTACCCTCAAGAAGGATCCTGGTTCCGAGAGGGGACGTGTCACCTTCTTGTGCGAAACGACATACGTACACTTCCTTCTCCCGCCTAAATTTTTTTACACAGGCATATTAGACCAAAATAGAAGTATCGTGCTAAATTTTGGAATTATTCCGTGTTCGTTTGGCCTTTTTCATACATTAATTGAGTTTCTACGCATTTAATGTGTATAATTCAAATTTTAACTACAAGCACGTGCTCCAGTGTACCAAAGTTGTTTGAAAAATCACGTGTGTGTCCTTGGGTGAATTTCTAGGTCCCATGCAAGAGATGGGAGTGAAATTCAAACATCTAGGTGTCGTGGCTCGGCCGGAAAGATTGAGAAACTTGGTTTTTTAATTCCTGTAAATCCAAAACATGAAAATCATGAAACTTGGCAGGATGTCCTGACATGGCACCAACATGCTGTCGTAATTTCTTTGGCCGAATTGGGACAAGCTTTGGTGTGGGCTTATTGCAAACCGGAGCTTCCCTCAATAAGGCTCCTGGTTCCGAGGGGGAACGTGTCACCTCCGTGTGCGAAACAACATACGTACACTGCCTTCTCCCGCCTTAATTTTTTTACACAGGCAAATTAGAACAAATAGAAGTATCGTGCTAAATTTTAGAATTATTCCGTGTTCGTTTGGCCTTTTTTATACATTAATTGAGTTTCTGGGCATTTAATGTGTATAATTCAAATTTGAACTACAAGCACGTGCTCCAGTGCACCAAAGTTGTTTGAAAAATCACATGTGTGTCCTTGGGTGAATTTCTAGGTCCCATGCAAGAGATGGGAGTGAAATTCAAACATCTAGGCATCGTGGCTCGGTCGGAAGATTGAGAAACTTGGTTTTTTAATTCCTGTAAATCCAAAACATGCCTGAAAATCATGAAACTTGGTATGGTGTCATGACATGGCACCAACATGCTGCAGTATTTTTTTGGCCGAACTGGGACAAGCTTTGGTGTAAGCTTCTTGCAGACCAGAGCTTCCCTCAAGAAGGGTCATGGTTCCGAGAGGGAACGTGTCACCTCCATGTGCGAAACAATATACGTACACTGCCTTCTCCCGCCTTAATTTTTTTACACAGCCAGATTAGACCAAATAGAAGTATCGTGCCAAATTTTGGAATTATTCTGGGTTCGTTTGGCCTTTTTATACTTTAATTGAGTTTCTGGGCATTTAATGTGCATAATTCAAATTTGAACTACAAGCACATGCTCCAGTGCACCAAAGTTGTTTGAAAAATCACATGTGTGTCCTTGGGTGAATTCCTAGGTCCCATGCAAGAGATGGGAGTGAAATTCAAACATCTGGGCATCGTGGCTCGGCCGGAAAGATTGAGAAACTTGGTTTTTTAACTCCTGTAATTCCAAAACACGCCTGAAAATCATGAAACTTGGCATGGTCTCATGACATGGCACCAACATGTTGTGGTAATTTTTCTGTCTGATTTGCGAAGGCGCACACATTAACAATCAACAAAGTCATTTTGGAACAAGTGTTGTCACGTTGTAAATCGGAAACACAAGTGATAGAGGCAAGGGTGTCCAGATGTTTCGATGAGATGGTGGCTATCATTTTCTGTGGGAGTCGACCTTCACGATCCGACTACGAACGTGCGAGACGTCGCGCCTTAGCAATCGCTAAACCAACTTCCGAGGGTTATTGACCACGCCGAAGCACGATCAACCTGACCACGAGGGCCTGTTTCCTGCGAGCAAACGAAGAACAAGCAAGAAACTAAGATTGCAATCTGGATATTGCAAATATAAGAGGGAAGCTTTATTAATGAAGTTGGGATTCTGTGACGCCTTGGTCTGGTCGTTGAACACAAATGAAGTACGCGAAGTTGCAGCTATGGCGAACTTCTAATCTAAACAAAACCCAAAGTCTAAACGGTGCCCTAAGGGCTATATATATGGAGGAAGAGGGGGGGATTTTGTGGCCCTTGTGGAAGGGGTCCGAAACCAACCCTATCTCTTATTTCCCCTAAGCATAGTAGACAATGTTCTATTGACTACTTCAGTTTGACCATCAGTTTGGGGGTGACAAGTAGTACTAAAAAGCAGTTTAGTCCCCAACATAGCCCATAAACATCTCCAAAAGTGGCTAAGAAATTTAGTATCACAATCTGAAACAATAGTATTGGGCACAGCATGCAAGCGAATAATTTCACGAAAGAAGAAATCAGCAACATTAACAACATCATCACTTTTATGACATGGTATAAAGTGTGCCATATTCGAGAATCTATCCACGACAACGAATATGCTATCCCTCCCCTTCTTTGTTTGAGGTAAACCTAAAACAAAGTCCATAGATATATCCTCCCAAGGAACACTAGGTACAGGCAAAGGCATGTATAAACCATGAGGATTGAGTCGTGACTTAGCTTTTTGACATGTAGTGCAGCGAGCAACAAAACGCTCAACATCCCGTCTCATCTTTGGCCAAAAGAAATGTGTAGCAAGTACGTCCTCCGTCTTCTTCACGCCAAAGTGTCCCATTAATCCTCCTCCATGTGCCTCCTGCAACAACAAAAGACGAACAGAGCTAGCAGGAATGCATAGCTTGTTAGCACGAAACACAAAGCCATCATTAATAACGAACTTGTTCCATGTTCGTCCTTCTTTACAATTCTGCATTACATCTTTAAAATCAGCATCATGCACATATTGATCTTTGATGGTCTCCAAACCAAATATTTTGAAGTCAAGTTGTGAAAGCATAGTATAGCGACGAGACAAAGCATCAGCAATAACATTTTCTTTACCCTTCTTGTGTTTAATGAATAAGGAAAAGTCTCAATGAATTCAACCCATTTAGCATGTCTACGATTTAGTTTAGCTTGACTTTTAATATGTTTCAAAGATTCATGATCAGAATGTATAACAAATTCTTTGGGCCATAAATAATGTTGCCATGTCTCTAAAGTCTGAACAAGAGCATATAATTCTTTATCATAAGTAGAATAGTTCAGACTAGGCCCACTCAATTTTTTAGAAAAGTATGCAACAGGTTTGCCATCTTGTAATAACACACCTCCTAATCCAATTCCACTAGCATCACATTCAAGCTCAAAAGTCTTATTAAAATTAGGAAGTTGGAGTAAAGGAGCATGTGTCAACTTATCTTTCAATACCGTGAAGGCTTCTTCCTGTGCGGTACCCCAAACAAAAGGCACATCCTTGTTTGTAAGCTCATTGAGAGGTGCAGCAATGGTGCTAAAATCTCTCAAAAAACGCCTATAGAAACCAACGAGTCCAAGAAAACTCCTCACTTGTGTGACCATTTTGGGCTGCGGCCAACTCTCAATAGCTTCAATCTTGGCTTTATCAACTTCAATTCCCTGTGGAGTAATAACATAGCCAAGAAAAGATACTCGGCCGGTGCAAAAGGTGCACTTCCCAAGGTTACCAAACAAACGTGCATCATGTAGAGCAATAAAAACAACACGTAAATGTTCCAAATGTTCTTCCAAAGATTTGCTATAAATTAGTATATCATCAAAATAGACTACCACAAATCGTCCAATGAAAGCACGTAAAACTTTGTTCATTAGTCTCATGAAAGTACTAGGTGAGCCCTAACATTGCCATTATTTGCCTGTGGACGACCTGGTGGTTGTGGTGCTGGTGGTTGCACATAGTTCTGATTTTGATCGACTTCATCCTCGTAATCTCCCACATAATCATCCTCCTCCGCATCAGCAGCAGGAGCCACAGAAGTATCAACAATAGCACCAACAGTTTGGCCAAGCGCAAGAGGGACACAGCTCGCTCGGCGGAGGGATGTTTCATGATGTGGAGGTAGTCGTCGTCGTCGTCGTCGTCGTTGTTGTTGTTGTTGTTGTTGTTGTTGTTGTTGTTGTTGTTGTTGTTGTTGTTGTTGTTGTTGTTGTTGTTGTTGTTGTTGGTTGTTGTTGTTGTTGTTGTTGTTGTTGTTGTTGTTGTTGTTGTTGTTGTTGTTGTTGTTGTTGTTGTTGTTGTTGTTGTTGTTGTTGTTGTTGTTGTTGTTGTTGTTGTTGTTGTTGTTGTTGTTGTTGTTGTTGTTGTTGTTGTTGTTGTTGTTGTTGTTGTTGTTGTTGTTGTTGTTGTTGTTGTTGTTGTTGTTGTTGTTGTTGTTGTTGTTGTCGTTGTTGTCGTTGTTGTCGTTGTTGTCGTTGTTGTCGTTGTTGTCGTTGTTGTCGTTGTTGTCGTTGTTGTCGTTGTTGTCGTTGTTGTTGTCGTTGTCGTTGTTGTTGTTGTTGTTGTTGTTGTTGTTGTTGTTGTTGTTGTTGTTGTTGTTGTTGTTGTTGTTGTTGTTGTTGTTGTTGTTGTTGTTGTTGTTGTTGTTGTTGTTGTTGTTGTTGTTGTTGTTGTTGTTGTTGTTGTTGTTGTTGTTGTTGTTGTTGTTGTTGTTGTTGTTGTTGTTGTTGTTGTTGTTGTTGTTGTTGTTGTTGTTGTTGTTGTTGTTGTTGTTGTTGTTGTTGTTGTTGTTGTTGTTGTTGTTGTTGTTGTTGTTGTTGTTGTTGTTGTTGTTGTTGTTGTTGTTGTTGTTGTTGTTGTTGTTGTTGTTGTTGTTGTTGTTGTTGTTGTTGTTGTTGTTGTTGTTGTTGTTGTTGTTGTTGTTGTTGTTGTTGTTGTTGTTGTTGTTGTTGTTGTTGTTGTTGTTGTTGTTGTTGTTGTTGTTGTTGTTGTTGTTGTTGTTGTTGTTGTTGTTGTTGTTGTTGTTGTTGTTGTTGTTGTTGTTGTTGTTGTTGTTGTTGTTGTTGTTGTTGTTGTTGTTGTTGTTGTAGAGGTGCATTAGGTGCAGCCGGTGGTGGTGGTGGAAGACGCGCGAGCAATTCATTAAACTTGTTATTGAGCTTTGTTTTGAACATCTTATCCATGCCATCTATCTTCTCCATGGCCTCTCCAAATCTGTTTAGCACATCTTGCACCTGTCCACTCATCATTTGTTGAAATTTATCATGCAACTCCTTATTCGTCATGTTCTCCCAGTCAGTCTCGTCGGCTTGTGATCTTGGCATGGTTAGCAGCAATAGAAACACACAAGAATATGATCCTACAGACTACTAATAAGAGGTGGTGGTGGGTGTCACAAATCCGTCAAGCAAATCTCAAATTCTTACCAGTTCTTACCCATGAGCAGGCGGTGATCGGCAACCGTTGTAGTCAAAACTCTCAAAAGATTGGATAGAGCGATTGCCAGGGAGAGTCAAACACACGACATAGATGAATGTGGAGCTGGGAAGGCTTATAGTATGGTAGCAAAAAGGGTCAGCAATAATCAATTCAGAGATGCAAAGTTGAATAAACGCTCAACGACGGTATTGTGCTGGTCCTAGGCTAGACCGTGCTAGAGACGCGAGCCTAGAACACTAACAAAATCACGGCGCTGCACGCAAATAAGGGAGGAGCACACTCCGATATTTTTTCTCTTTTTTTCACTTTTCCCCTCTTTTTTTTGCTCCGCAACAATTTTTTTCCGAAAAAGTCTACAAATGGTCTAAAAACTGCCTAGCCAGAATTTTCCAGACTTAGTTCTTTTTTGGAGTTTGGAACTATTTTTCTACTGCGGGTAGCACGGAAGTTGGGGAGTCCTTCTTTGTCATGACTCGGAGTATGGCGTGATCTGGAAATCCAAAGTAGAGTAACAAAATACTGGACTCGGAATAGGACTGGTGGCGGAGATGAATCTGGTGGAACTCGGACTGGTGGCGGAGATGAATCTGGTGGAACTCAGACTGGTGGCGGATATATGTTGCAGGTGGACTCGGATTGGTGTGATGGCGGTGGATATGTGGTGGCGTATATGGACTAGATTGGCGGAGAATATGTGGTGATATATGGCAGCAGCGATGATGATGATGCGGTGGTGATATATGGCAGCAGTGATGATGATGATGCCGTGGTGATATATGGCAGCGGCGACGTGACAACTTGTGAAACTCTAAAGGACTAGACGCTAAGACCAGCAACTTGACACGACGATGCAACCGCAAATTCAACAAAGCAAATATAGAAAAGATCATGCAAAGGCTCAGACTGGTTCGGATATGATGAACTAACCCTAATTTTTTGGCTTTTTCATGGACTATAGGTATGAAAAACAGACTCGATTTAAACTATGAAAAACTGTAAAATCTCATCGAGCAACCTGGAAATCTGAAACCACTTGATAGAGGCAAAGGTATCCCGATGTTTCGATGAGATGGTGGCTAATGTTTTCTGTGGGAGTCGACCTTGACGATCCGACTATGAACGTGCGAGACGTCGCGCCTTAGCAATCACTAAACCAACTTCCGAAGGTTATTGACCATGCCAGGGCATGATCAACCTGACCACGAGGGCCTGTTTCCTGCGAGCAAACGAAGAACAAGCAAGAAACTAAGATTGCAATCTGGATATTGCGAATATAAGTGGGAAGCTTTATTAATGAAGTTGGGGTTCTGTGCGCCTTGGTCTGGTCATTGAACACAAACGAAGTACGCGAAGTTGCAGCTATGGCGAACTTTTAATCTAAACAAAACCCAAAGTCTAAACGGTGCCCTAAGGGCTGTATATATGGAGGAAGAGGGGGGGAATTTCGTGGCCCTTGGGGAAGGGGTCCGAAACCAACCCTATCTCTTGTTTCTCCACACATACTGACACTAAAAACAGCCTATACTTATGTATTTCGAAATTACATGGGCCTGGCCCAATAATAAGGTGATGCAACACCTAAAATAGCCTCTGGACGAAGTTTATGAAGTGGCATCTTGTATATTTCATCCAAGGCTTCATGCACTCATTATGGTGGCTTCAAAGTCCTGAAATCATCACTAGTAACTCCGTTCTTGTTCCCGTTGCGCATGCCATCAACTCCATGCTTGTTCTTGCTCCAATGTTCGTCCCTCTTATCCATGCCAGACCCTTCATTTGTAAGCAAAACAAATGTATCCAATTTAGGCAGCATCATATTCTCATGAACATTAGAATCATTACCAAGAAACGGAAGTACCTGATAATTTAATTGGCGTGCGCGAGCTCTAGTAATTGGTCCAGTATATGTAGTAGTAGGGGCTGTGGGTGTAACAATGGTATTGATGTACTCATCAACAAGTATTATTGAAACCGTGGGCGTTCGACTTACCAATTCCGTGCGGACACGCGTCCCCTTTTTTTATTAGCTAGTAGGTGTCGTGCGGGGTAGCTATTTGAGAATGGGAGGCGTGCGATCAGACCCCTGCACGTGCTCATCGAGAGGAGAGCCCTTTGACCGCTACCCGCCGCGCACCTCCCTCCCAACGTCTCCATTAATGGCGCTCGAGCACTTATTCTACAGCGTGGCTATATGTCTCACTGGACTGAGATTTAAGAGAGAAAAATGAAAGTATGAAAAGAAAGTTTTGCACGGATCTTGATGTAAGATCCGACGGACCTATATAGCATCGACTGTGACTTATAGCAAGCATGATGAATATAAGGACAATGATAGTGGATAATAATTGTCTTACATATTTAGAAACATAATTAAAAAAAGCCACATGCGGCAACACCCGAAATACACAAGGGCAAAAGAAGAAGGAAGACAATGATCTGGCTCGCTGATCTCTACTTTCTTGATGCGTTGCTGCAGGCTGCGAGAACTAGTCTTCGCGGCGATCGTGGACGAGCTCTTTCTTGTCCTCAAGATGATGGTTGAGAGCATCCAGAGATTCCTCCACCAGCCTTCTGCGCTTGATGCGCAGCATGTCATTCTCGTCCATAAGTTTCTCGACAATGACGCCGGTCCTCTTCAAGAAGGAAGTGGTCTGCTCCTGCTGCTCCGCACTTCCAACGATCTCCGCCCTCAGCAGGTCGCGCTTGGTCCGGGGGTTCGCATTGCTCTCATTTAGTTGCCGAATGACGTCGGTAGACTGTTCAAATGAGGCTTTCAGGTCATCCTGCAACCTCGCCCACCTGAAGATCTGATCCATCTGCCTAAGGACGAGGGCACGCATGCACCTGTAAGAGTGCTCGCCTGCCCGCGAGGCATTTTCCCAGGCCGCGGCGCGCGGGAGGACATCTCTGCTGCATTCACGGCGTGGTGGGACATCTCTTTTGCTTCCGCGGCGCGGCCGAACCAGTCTGCTGCATCGACGGTGCGGCGGGTCCTCCATGTTGCTTCGGCGGCGCGGCGGGACCCTTCTGCTACTACGGCTATGCGGCGAGACATGTTGGCTGCTTTTGCGGCGAGGCGGGACATCTCTCGTGCTTCCGCTTCCAGGCTCGCCTCTCCCTGGTGGCAATCTCTCAACCCAGAACTCACGCTGGCCATGGTGGATGCAAGGGAACGATGATGAATGACTTGTTTGTTTTTGACTTTTTGTGGATGGGGAGTTGAGGAGGAATGTGCAATCATCTTGGAGTAGTAGTATTTATAACCGCATAGTAATACGCTCCTAAGTGGTAAACCGTTTAGGTTTTGATCGGTGTGAACATGTTTGCAATTTGGAATGTGACGGGACGCGGCCTCCCTATTCTTCTAAAAGAAATTTGTGACAGGACGCATGCTCAAAATTTACTGATGGTTATAAGTGCGACACTATTCCCGAAAGGCGTAACGTGGGCACATATGCCTTCTCGGCCGCGTATGTGGCGTTCGCACCATAGGGTGCACCGCAATAGGCAATGTCAGCTCACGTCTTGTTCCAACAACCGTGCAGGCTCGTTATTACCATTGCGCACGCTTCTTTTAATTAGAATGGGTGTGCCCGTCTGGCGCACACACGTTGATCTATCTAACTGTTTCAGTTTGTTGGGGCTAATCACAAACAATTCATCCATGTGAAGTGTATGCCATCAATCGCACACACTTTGATCTAGCTTACCCGTTTCTGTTCTGTTACCTAATCGCAAACAGTTAATCCTTCTGAAGTGTATGCCCTCAACCACACACACCTTGATCTGGCTAACCATTTCTTTTGTGTTGCCTAATCACAAATAGTTCATCCGAGTGAACCGTATGCTGAATATCGCAGACACCTTCATCTGGCTGCCCGTTTCTTTTGTGTTGCCTAATCACAAATAGTTCATCCGAGTGAACCGTATGCTCTATATCGCACATGCCTTCACTAGGCTGCCCTTTTCTTTTGTTCCGCCTCATCGCAAACAGTTCATTGGACTGAACCGTATGCCCTGGATCGCACACGCAACTAAAATCTGAACCATGTTTGATGCATCATCCATTGCACACGTTTTGCACCTTTTTTGACAGTTTTTTTACATCCCCGTTTGTGATTAATGCATCGCACACAGTTTCGTGAAAGGTTCTCTGATCGTAGTGTGTGTGTGTGTCAGGTATTGAGAGAAATCAAACATATGGAGGGAAATGTCTGTGTATGTGACAGAAAGCTACATGCTAAATAGGGTTTTCACGAAGAGATTGGGCGTGCGAGATAGAGAGCGATGTGCGGGCCTTGAGGTGGGCAGGGGCCGGGTGAGGGTGTCAAAATGTGTGCGTTGATGCATGTGTTACATGCGATCGTGCGAGGGACGGACAAATCGAGAGAGATGGTTGTTGTGTTATGGATGCTCCTCTCTCTCTCTCTCTCCCCCCCTCTCTCTCTCACACACACACAAGTACAAATAGAAGGCCGTTCTCTCATGTATACACAACGTATCGGCATCTGTCTATGTCTCACTCATGCATGATCATTTGCACATTCACGCCTCTCTATGTTTCTATCACACGCACACCATCTCCACATTGCCCTTGCGCCACAACACACATATGGACACACACACACACACACACACACACACATTCTCTCTCAGCCACACACACAAAATCAGTATTAAAAAAACTAGGGCGCACCTAAAACGTCCAAATCCAAATAAACACAAACTGGAGCTAAATTCAAATATTTGGAAATATTGTAGCGTCAAGAACTTTTCCAAGAAAAGAAAGTTGCGTAATATTCGGGGATTGTTTTCACACACAGAAAAAGGTTCACTGTATGTCCTCCGAGCGAGACACGGTGACGCACCGTTTGATCGCCGCGCGGCCGTGGTTCATACGCTTGCACAGGATTCTGTATCATGGCTATGGTAACTAATCTAAGCGATGCCTCAGTCTAATGTTTACGTGTACTAGTACGGTTTTATTTTAAGTTTGACCAACCCTATATAAAACTAAACTAAGCTCCTCTATGCGCACTCATCAATATGCCACCGGCGTTGCGCATGCCGGCACCCGCCTGCTCCGGCCAATCATTTCTCGCCCATCACCGCCGTGTCGCTGCCTGATACGTCTCCAACGTATCTATAATTTTTGATTTTTCCATGCTATTATATATTCTGTTTTGGACATTTAATGGGCTTTATTATACACTTTTATATTATTTTTGGGACTAACCTATTAATCGGAGGCCCGGCCCAAATTGCTTTTTTTTGCCTATTTTAGTGTTTCGAAGGAAAAGGATATCAAACGGAGTCCAAACGGAATGAAACCTTCGGAACATGATTTTTGGAACAAACGTGATCCAGAGGACTTGGAGTGGACGTCAAGGAACCGACGAGGAAGCCACGAGGTAGGGGGTGATCCTACCCCCTGGGCGCGCCCTCCACCCTCGTGGGCCCCTCGTAGCTCTCCTGACCGACCTCCTTCGCCTATATATACCCATATACCTTGGAAACATCATATACGGAGCCAAAACCCTATTTCCACCATCGCAACCTTCTGTACCCGTGAGATCCCATCTTGGGGCCTTTTTCGGCGCTCCGCCGGAGGGGGCATTGATCATGGAGGGCTTCTACATCAACACCATAGCCTCTCTGATGATGTGTGAGTAGTTTACCTCAGACCTTCGGGTCCATAGTTATTAGCTAGATGGCTTCTTCTCTCTCTTTGGATCTCAATACAAAGTTCTCCTCGATTCTCTTGGAGATCTATTTGATGTAACTCTTCTTTTGCGGTGTGTTTGTCAAGATCCGATGAATTGTGGGTTTATTATCAAGATTATCTATGAACAATATTTGAATCTCCTCTAAATTCTTTTATGTATGATTGGTTATGTTTGCAAGTCTCTTCGAATTATCAGTTTGGTCTGGCCTACTAGATTGATCTTTCTTGCAATGGGAGAAGTGCTTAACTTTGGGTTCAATCTTGCGGTGCTCGATCCTAGTGATAGTAGGGGAAATGACACATATTGTATTGTTGCCATCGAGGATAAAAAGATGGGGTTTATATCATATTGCATGAGTTTATCCCTCTACATCATGTCATCTTGCTTAAAGCGTTACTCTGTTCTTATGAACTTAATACTCTAGATGCATGCTGGATAGCGGTCGATGTGTGGAGTAATAGTAGTTGATGCAGGCAGGAGTCGGTCTACTTGTCACGGACGTGATGCCTATATACCTGATCATACCTAGATATTCTCATAACTATGCTCAATTCTATCAATTACTCAAAGTAATTTGTTCACCCACCGTAATACTTATGCTATCTTGAGAGAAGCCACTAGTGAAACCTATGGCCCCCGGGTCTATTTTCCATCATACTAATCTTCCGTCAACAAGCTATTTCTGGCACCGTTTATTTTGCTTTCTTTACTTTTACTCTTTATCATAAAAATACCAAAAATATTATCTTATCATCTCTATCAGATCTCACTCTCGTAAGTGACCGTGAAGGGATTGACAACCCCTTTATCGCGTTGGTCGTGAGGTTCTTATTTGTTTGTGTAGGTGCGTGGGACTCGAGCTTGGTCTCCTAGTGGATTGATACCTTGGTTCTCAAAATCTGAGGGAAATACTTACGCTACTTTACTGCATCACCCTTTCCTCTTCAAGGGAAAACCAACGCAGTGCTCAAGAGGTAGCACTGCCATCCCTGTACCATGAAGCCGAAGGCTCACCCGCTCACGTTGTCTGTAGTCCCTCCTCGCGATATCGCCGCGCTGCCAAGCACGCAAGCAGCTGGTGGCGCCGCTTCTATGAACGCATCGTACGAAAGGAGGACGAGCGCGTGCTCCAGCATGCCGGCGAGGAGGAACTATGTGGCACCCCGATCCGCATGGAGCAGGGGTTCATCTCACGTCAGCCCAGGATAACACCCGACGCACGACAGGTCCATGATACAACATTCCAGGTACACCAATATTCATCAAATACATGTGTATAAGATTACACCATTGATGAATACAATTATCTGGCGTAGCCCTAAGGCTATTTAAATGGCAGCGGAACTCTATTTAAATGGCGGAGGAAGTCTTGGTTTGGCAGCATAACAACTCTGGCTGGGCTCCACAACTCACATGACTGGCAAGATTACGACCTAGCACGACGGAACAAGCGAACAAGTTGGGCATGACCTACAAAACTGGCATGACACGCCAGGTCAGTACATTGAATGTACTTGCAAGACAAGCAAATACATAGCATCCAAACAAACAGATGACAAAGCAAGAACCAAGCATATGCAACAGTCTACTTCAACACAACTCTAAGTATGGCATGATATTAACTAGAATTATAAATCAAACTAAGCATGAACAATATCATAGCATCTACTAGCATGGCATATCAAACTTACTTCTAGCAAAGCAACAACAAAGCATAGCAGATCAAAACATGGCATGTCATCATGAAACTATGCTGGAAATAAACTACCGGTTACCTTTCGTGAAGACATGTTATATTAAACTTATGCAACAATCACTTACTCTGCCACGGCTCCTCGGAGCACTCACATGACTTACCAAGACCTCGTCTCGGGGTCATATAAACACATCATCGTGACTTCTCACGATTTTCCCATTAGTCCAAGTCACCATATTATTTATTACATCTTAGTTATCACACAAGTTATTAGCAGATTTATCCTCCATTTCGACCAAGAACTGATAGTGTGACCTACTACGAACTTGTGCCCATGACCAAGGACACGGCTATCGATAGATTGAATACACTCTGCAGAGGTAGCACACTTTACCCACACCACGGAACCCTGGCCTCGCACTCCCATACGTGCGGACCATGGCGTTCCCACAAAACCGAGCTACTGCCATGACACTCTCCCATCCACTTCGACCAACACCCCCTTGGGGTTCAGTCCTGGGTGGCCCCGTGTCTACCAAAGGCACCAACGGCCACCGTTGTGGCAAAACGGTCCCAAACGGGGACAAGGTACCATAAAAACAAAAACGAGCACACAAGGTTATGTCCGCCTACCTGATCAGGGTAGCGCGTGCCCATAACCTTCCCTCGTGGGAGGCACCGGCGAGAGGCATGAAAATAGACCCAGCTAGGACCTCCCCATAAGGTAAATGTGGTTGCACTAGAAAAAGCTCGAGTTGGGTGGCACTGTGATATCCCAGTGATGACGGAGGAGGTTGGTTATTAAGCCATACTATTAACTTCTCCATCATCAATCATCATGCGAGCATTATTAACATGAATGCAACAACTAACATGCAACATACCGATGCAGTAACAAAACATCAAGCATCTCAAAAGAACAATGATACCATGCGAAACATGGCAATACCAAGTACTAGCAAACTTATCGGTGCAAAAGAATTATCATAACATCGATGCTACTAACATGAAACTAAACTAGACCGAGGCATGATATTATTAGTAACAACATCAAACTAGCAGGGCAACTTATTTAATGAAAGCATGAGTATGCAGGACAAATAACGAAAACATATAGCACGGCTAAAATAACAGTAGACAGAACAGACAAGAAACTACTGCAACTAAACACACACACGAGGTGCAAGCAAAGTTAACATGCAAGTTCGGGGCTCATGATAAGAGGTTGGCTTGCCTGGGGTCGAGAAATACTTCGGGAAGAAGTGTGAAACGATCGCGGAAAGATTTGCCGTAAACAGTTCTCTCTTGGAGGGGGCTGTTTACGAGCAAGGGCAAAGAGGTCATTTTCACTATGCGAAAACATTATGAAAATGATACCAACAAAAAGAGTTCGACGAGACGAAGACGTGAGCGTTGGTTTCACCTCAATCGGAGTTACGGTTGTCGAGATACGCATGGTTGAAGCTCAGGGACCTATCAGTGAATTGTTTTCAGCAAACAGGCCCCTGGAGGAAAAACTGAACGCGCCTTTCTCAGAAATATGCTTTCCAGAGAGCAAAGCGTATTCCGTCCCGAAGAGGACGGGAATACGTTTTCGGTTAAGGGAAGGCGTACTCCGTAGAGTACGTCTCCACTTAACCACGTCAGCGAGGGGCGGGGCCGGGCCTTGTGGCGCTTACAGGCGGGGCCCACCGCAGCTCTTCTCTCTTCTCCTGCCTCCATCTTCTTCCCCTGACTCGCGCCTGTAGAACAGAGACAGGCCACCGGAGAACACTTGTAGGCCCAATACAAAGGTAGAGGTCGGAGAACACTTGTGTACAATGCTCAATAAAATGACGGAGGCCCTCAATGACAAATACTTGGGCTTGCCAGCAAATGTGGGCACTGATAAAACAAACTGCTTTAAATTTCTGATTGAACGTATTGTTAAGAAAATTAGTGGTGGGAAGGAAAAACTAGTATCTGCCGGGGGGAAGGAGATCCTGCTCAAGGCTATGATCCAAGCCATACCTGTCGGATCTCGGGTTCCGGCAGACCCTTAAGGTTCGAACTCTGGGGTGAGCGCGGAGATTATGCCCTCTACCTCTCCGTCTCACAAAGATCTAACTACTGAAAGAACGACACAAGAGACATAGGGTTTATACTAGTTCGGGCCACCATTGTGGTGTAATACCCTACTCTAGTTTGTGGTGGGTGGATTGCCTCTTGGGCTGATGATGATGAACAATACAAAGAAGAACAGCCTTGCGAGGGTGTGCTCTTAGCTAGGACGATGAACTGCTAGGGGCAGTTCAGCCGCCCTTCTCTCTATGTGTGTCTCTGTGTGTCCCCCTACCCTGGGGGTGGCTAGTCCTATTTATAGGCAAAGGCCCTAGGTCTCTTCCCAAATATTAAGCGGGAAGGGCGCCAACAATTGGCCAATTTGAAGGGGAACATCTGGTACACTTATCCTGACTAAAGTTGGTCCTCGCCTGCCAAAGGCCCTGTGGTGACGCCGTTCTGGGCTCCACGATGACCTACTTCCCACTGTTGGACGTCTCGTTGCACCGAAATGGGTGCCTTTGCTTGATCCGCTCGCCTGCGCTTGCCCCCTTTGCACCAAAGAGGAAAGGGAGACACTGCGCGGGCTGGCGCCCGCCTGGCACCCTTGGTCGTCATGGCTTGCGTCATGGGCACCTCGTGAGGTACCCCGCCCTGATCTCTCCGCCTCCTCGTGAGCCAGCCTGACGAGGTTGTGCCTGAGTAAGCGCCGTGTCGTCCGCCCCGCGAGGCTTGGCCCCTCGCGAGGGTCTTGGGTCTCGTGTTGATGAACATGGGCCGTGTTGGGCCCCCTTTCGAGCCACGCCGCAGGCCGCAGGCAGGCAAGTCTGGGGACCCCCCTTCCTAGAACGCCGACAGTAGCCCTCGGGCCCAAGGCGCGCCCGGACTTGGCCGTGCTGAGAGGCGAAAGGGCAAGGGCGAAGCGCCGTGGGCCCTAACAGCCTGCGGCCTTGGGCGCCGCGTGGCGGTTGATTGGACGTGGGCGCCTCTGCTTCCCCATGATGCCTCGATAACCGCACGGATTGGACAAGTCCCTGCATGCAAATCGTGTCATGATTACCTGTGATCGTGGAGGTCGACGGTTGGCCTTCGCCAGCTATAAGTACGGCACCGCGCGTGCCCTTCCAGTCCATCTCTCCTTGCTTTCTCCTTCTCCTACATGGCCCCGTCGAGGAGGTTTTCGGCTGCGGAGAAGGGGAAGGCCCACCAGGTTGAGCTTGCTTCTTCTCCACCCAAGCGCGGTCGTGGGCGCCCTCGGAAGCATCCCGTGGCCGCCTCGGCAGCGTCCCGCGGGCATGGGGACGGTTCCCGGCGTGGTGGCGGGCGAGCCGCCGTGGGCGGGGGACGCGCCTTGGTCGCGCGCTCCCCCAGGCCGCGCTTTCGCGCTGCGCAGGTGCTGCCGGAGTTCGTCATTTGGTCGGCGGAACCGACTAGCGCCCGGCTCCAACTCCCTCGCTTCCTCCTTGGTGAGCTCCCGGCTGGTGCCTCGGGTGGCCTCTGGCTTCAGGCGGACGGCTGCTGCAGCCGGTCCTCATGGGCTGCGCTAGAGGTCTCCGCCACTGGGAGCTTGGCCTTAACTCGTGGCTGGCAGGCATTTGCCCGTGCTCGCGGCCTGGGGCGCCGGTGCACCCTGCACTTTAGGTTCGATGGCGATGCCACCCTCTACGTGACGGAGTTTGGGGAAGATGGTCGCCGCGCAGGGTGCTGCCCCGAGGACGACGACCGCGACCGGGGACCCAGCCCTGACGACGATGGAGGGGACAGCGCCCGCACGGTTGGTGGCGCCCGAGGCTCCCCAAGCTTCATCAACTCTTCTTCAAGTGACTCCTCCAGTGGTGGCCGCAGTCAGCCCCCACGCCGTCGAGCCTGCTTGGGAGGCGGCAGTTTGTCCGCTCACCGTCACGCCCCGGT
Organism: Aegilops umbellulata; assembly: GCA_032464435.1. Taxonomy (NCBI): domain Eukaryota; kingdom Viridiplantae; phylum Streptophyta; class Magnoliopsida; order Poales; family Poaceae; genus Aegilops; species Aegilops umbellulata. The sequence goes on along the minus strand of CP136056.1, from coordinate 223,232,032 downwards.
GAAGCGCGAGAGGGAGTCCGCTTGAGCCCCGGAGGCATCCCGAGTCGCCTCCGCTTGCTGGTGTGAGGCGAGCCGCGCCGGGCTTGTCCTTTCTTTCCCTTTTGTTTCCTGCATAAAAGAAAACAGCTGCATGGAGCCCCGCGGGGGCGTGTTGGGGGTTATTGCTGTCAACAATTACCTTGATTTCGTTTTCGCGCATTTCAGCTGTGTGTCTGTACGTAGATAGTTCCCGGCCCCAGCCGTGGGGGGGCGACCGACCCATGCCCTATGTGTGTGTCGCGATGCCCGAGGGGCACGGACGGGAGGGGTGCTCCCGCAATGGACCCGGGCCGTGAAACTTTAGAATGATTTAGAACAGGAACCCTTGCGAGGGCGCTCGGCTGCCCTCCCTCGCGAGGCCTTTCGTAAGAGGAATCAAAACGGGGGAGTGAAAATCAACGAAACATAAACCAACGTTGGCAATAATTTCAATAAGACTTCAACTGCAAACAAAGCAAGCCAACTACGGAAAGCAAATGAAAAAGCCGCGTCCGGCACCTAATCTAGTCTTCGACGTCTTCTCACCAGCGCGGACCTAAGTGCTGCCACTGGGCGTGGGAGGGAGCCCCAGGGCCTGAGGCCGGCGCTCCTGAGACTCCGGGGCGTGTATAGCCCCACTCATTATTACATGAGAGTGTCACGGGCGGCGAGCTTCACAGGCGTTGGCCTTCTTCACAGGCTCCGGGCCTTTCTTCTTAGGGGTAATGAGCTTCACAGGCACTTGCCTTCTTCACAGGCTCTGGGCCTTTTCCAAAAAGGGATAATCTTCACAGGCGTTTGCCTTCTTCACAGGCTCTGGGCCTTTTCCAAAAAGGGATAATCTTCACAGGCGTTTGCCTTCTTCACAGGCTCTGGGCCTTTTCCAAAAAGGGATAATCTTCACAGGCGTTTGCCTTCTTCACAGGCTCTGGGCCTTATCCAAAAAGGGATAATCTTCACAGGCGTTTGCCTTCTTCACAGGCTCTGGGCCTTTTCCAAAAAGGGATAATCTTCACAGGCGTTTGCCTACTTCACAGGCTCTGGGCCTTTTCCAAAAAGGGATAATCTTCACAGGCATTTGCCCTCTTCACAGGCTCTGGGCCTTTTCCAAAAAGGGATAATCTTCACAGGCGTTTGCCTTCTTCACAGGCTCTGGGCCTTTTAGGGGTAGAACCTCCGGAGGTGCTGGATGTTCCATGCGTTCTGGATCGGCTCCCCCTCCTGAGTCTCCAAGCGCACGGAGCCTGGCCTGGAAACATGAACAACCTTGAACGGGCCCTCCCACATGGGAGAGAGCTTGTGCAACCCTTCCCTGGAGAGAACCCGTCTAAGCACGAGGTCTCCTACCTCGAGGGTCCTGGGGCGGATGTTGCGGCAGTGATATCGTCGTAGCGCCTGTTGGTACCTCGCCGCTCGCAGCGCGGCTTCTCGGCGGCGTTCCTCCCCTAGTACGAGGTCCATCCCCCGCATGGCGTCCTGCTGCGCCTCATCGAACGCTAGGACCCGCGCGGAGCGACGTTGTGATAGCCTGGCTTATTAGGGATGATAGACTACTCATATCAATAAGGAATTCCTTCTTTTCCGGGAGCCCATTCGGACAGAACTCCAAAGTTAAGCGTCCTCAGCTTGGAGTAGTGTCAGGATGGGTGACCGACCGGGAAGTTGCTCCCGGGTGCGCACGAGTGAGGACAAAGTGCGTAGAAAAGACTAGTATTGATCTGTGGGGCCAGTCTAGATCCCGCCAGGAGTAACGACCACCGGCGGGTGTGTCCGGGGCGTTACAAGTTGGTATCAGAGCCGACCCTCGCGGTTACACGGATGGTTGCGGACAGGTGCGTGGTCATGTTGTTCATGACGTTTGTAACCCGTCGTGGCACCCGGCATGGCACATGTACCGGATTGGAAGCACAGACGTTTGTGCCAAGAGGGAACGTTCCTGTGGCCCGACGAGGACGTCGGTTCCTCTGAGTGGGGGTGTATGTGATAGCCTGGCTTATTAGGGATGATAGACTACTCATATCAATAAGGAATTCCTTCTTTTCCGGGAGCCCATTCGGACAGAACTCCAATGTTAAGCGTGCTCAGCTTGGAGTAGTGTCAGGATGGGTGACCGACCGGGAAGTTGCTCCCGGGTGCGCACGAGTGAGGACAAAGTGCGCAGAAAAGACTAGTATTGATCTGTGGGGCCAGTCTAGATCCCGCCAGGAGTAACGACCACCGGCGGGTGTGTCCGGGGCGTTACAGACGTCTGACCTCGTGAGGGAGGACTGCTTTGGCTCCATAGACCAGGAAGAACGGGGTCTCCCCAGTCGGCTTGGTCGCGGTTGTGCGGATGGACCACAGCACAGACTGGAGCTCATCGTACCAACCTCTGCCGCAGGCCTCCAGCTTCTTCTTGAATGTCCTGGTCTTGAGGCCCCTCAGGACCTCCGCGTTGGCTCGTTCGGCCTGTCCGTTGCTTCATGGGTGCGCCACCGAAGCGTAGCATATCTTCGTTCCAAGGTTAGCACAGTATGTTTTGAAGAGGTTACTAGTGAACTGCGAACCGTTGTCTGTGATGATGCGGTTCGGCACCCGGAACTGGCTCACGATGCCCCGGATGAACTTGACCGCGGAACCCGCGGGGATTGTGCGGACAGCCTCCACTTCTGCCCACTTGGTGAATTTGTCAATGGCGACGTAGAGGTAGCGGTAGCCCCCTGGCGCCCGAGGGAACGGGCCCAGAATGTCCAGCCCCCAAACTGCAAATGGCCACGAAAGGGGTATAGTCTGCAGGCCTCTCGCCGGCTGATGGTTCTGTTTGGTGTGAAATTGGCAGGCTTCACAAGCCTTTACCAGTTCGACAACGTCGTTGAGTGCGGTGGGACAATAGAACCCACTGCGGAATGCCTTGCCAACGATGGTTCGTGATGACGAGTGATGTCCACAGTCCCCTCCGTGTATGTCCTCCTGCAGTTCCTTTCCTTGCTCCTTGGAAATGCAGCGCAGGGATACGTCGTTCGGCCGCTTCCAGTAGAGCTCTCCATCCCTGATGCAGTATGTTGTTGCCTGCCACGCCACACGCTCCGCTTCTTCCTCCTTCTCCGGCAGGGCCCCTTGTGTTAAATAACTCCGAAGTTCTATGATCCAAAACTCCTCCTGAGGTTCCATAGTCAGGAGCAGGCGTGCCCCTGAGGTAGGGCCGCAGCCCGGGGCTCCTGAGGCAGGTGGCTGGGGGAGTGCCTCCCGAGGCTGAGCAGTGTTTGATAATGACGGCTGGGCCGAGGGCTTGAAGAGCCGCTCTTCGAAGACGCCAGGCTCCTGAGGTAACCGCCTGGACGCCCGTCCGATGATGTCATCGGCCTCCTGATTGGTGCCACGGGGCACATGCTTCAATTCCAACCCCCATAACTGTTTTCCATCCTGCGGACCTCCGCTAGATAGGCTTCCATGTGCTCATCCTTTGGCTCATACACCTTGTTAGAGAAATTGACAAGGAGCTACGAATCGCCCTTGACGGTGAGGCGCTTTACCCCTAGAGCTGCTGCGGCCTTCAACCCTGCTATCAGGCCCTCATACTCCGCTATGTTGTTGGAGACCTTTTCACCTTGCTGGAGACAGAGCTGTACGGCGTAGTAGAGCTTGTCCTGAGTGGGTGATATCAGCACCGCTCCAGCCCTAGGGCCGTGCCTGGAGAACACCCCATCGAAGTACATGACCCAGCCTTCCGGCGCCTCGCTCCCTGGGGAGAGAGACCGATCCTCGTTGTCCTTGAGGCCTGGTGCCTCCGCCCATTCCGCCACGAAATCCGCTAACGCTGCTCCTTTGATGACCCTGGTCGTGCTGAACTCGAGCTGAAACGCTTGCAGTTCTATGTTCCATTCAGCGACCCTTTCGGCTGAGTTAGGGCTCATGAGCACTCTCTCCAAGGGGTATGACGAGACAACCTTGATGGGGTGACCCTGGAAGTAGTGACGCAACTTGCACGAGGCCACCAGTAGCACGAGGAGGAGCTTCTTAGGCATAGGGTACCGGGCCCTCGCGTCCCGTAACACCGTGCTGACAAAGTAGACTGGGTGCTCAACAAGGTTGAGAGCATCAGTGTTCATGGAGTCCTCCAGAGGCAAGGGTGCCTCACGAGGTGACGCGGCCTCGGGACGTGGACCGCCGAGGCGGGTGGCCTCTCCTGCCTCCGGTGCACTCTTCGGCGGCTGTTCTTCTTCAGCCGCAGTTACGTCTCCTGTGGGCCTTCCTTGTTCCTGCTTTGCCTTATCTCGAGATGCTGCTGTGGTTCTGATTTGGCGCTCCTCCCTAACCGCCACCAGGGCTGCGCTGGCAGAGTAGGGAGTGGCGGCGAGGTAGAGCAGTAGGGGCTCTCGAGGACGCGGAGCCACCATGACTGGGGGGCTGGTCAGGAACCTCTTGAGATCTTGAAACGCCTTATCAGCCTCTTCAGTCCATTCAAAGGGCCCCTTCTTCTTCATTAGCTGAAAGAAAGGCAGCGCTCACTCCCCCAGTTTGGAGATGAAGCGCCCTAGCGCGGTCACGCGCCTAGTGAGCTTCTGCATTTCTCTGAGGGTCTTCGGCGGGCTCATGTCCTCGACCGCCTTGACCTTCTCCGGGTTAGCCTCGATGCCTCGATGGGACACGAGAAAGCCCAAGAGCTTGCCTGAGGGGACCCCGAACACACACTTCTCTGGGTTGAGCCGCAGGTTCACTGCATCGAGGCTCGCGAAGGTCTGCTCCAGGTCTTGTATCAGGGTCTTGGCCTCCCGAGATTTCACCACAATGTCGTCAACATAAGCTTCGACATTCTTCCCGAGCTGCGGGCCCAAGGTGATGTGCATCAGCCGCTGAAAGGTTGCCCCTGCGTTTCGCAGCCCAAATGTCATGCATGTATAGCAGTACACCCTGCATGGGGTTAGGAAGGCGGTCTTCTCGACGTCTTCTACCGCCATATTGATCTGGTGATATCTAGAGAAGGCGTCCAGGAAGCATAGCAGGTCGCACTCCGCGGTGGAATCGACGATCTGGTCGATGCGGGGGAGCGGGAACAGATCTTGCGGGCACGCCTTGTTGAGGTTGGTGAAGTCGACACACACGCATTCCTTTCCTCCCTTTTTGGGCACAACGACAGGGTCGGCCAACCAATCCGGGTATCGGACCTCGCGAATGACCCCAGCGGCCTCTAACTTGCGGGTTTCTTGGACGATAAAGGCTTGCTTCTCTGCGGACTGCCGCCTGGCTTTCTGCTTCACGGGGCGCACATTTGGGCACACGTTGAGGTGATGCTCGATGACGCTCTTGGGGATCCCTGCCAACTGATCAGGCTCCCAAGCAAATACTTTCTTATTTGCGCGCAGGAACCTGATTAGGGCCTCCTCCTGCTCAGGCTCGAGGTTGGCGCCTATGGTGAAAGTGGCACTGGAGGACCCGTCCTCGTCGACACGTATCTGCTTGGTTTCTGCCTTGTCCTGGGTGAACAACTGCTTCTTCTTGGCGGGCGCAGCCCCCTTGGGCTCGGGGGTCCCTGCGTCGGCGGGCTGTGCCGATGCCGCTGTCTTGAAGGCAAGCTTGAGTACCCGCGGAGCGTCCCCGGTGTCCCCGTGCACGGTGAGGACACCGCTGCTCCTGGGCATCTTCATGAGGTTGTACGCTGGGTGCGTGGCGGCCATGAACTGGGCCAGCACTCGGTAGCCGAGGATGGCGTTGTAAGGGAGGCCGATGGGGGCAATGTCGAAGTCGACCATCTCCATGTGGAAGTTGTCGTAGGTGCCGAAGGTTACTGGGAGCCGGATCTGTCCCAAGGAGCTGGATGATCCGCCCCCAACGCCCGAGAAAGACCGACTGGGTTGCAGCCGCTCCCAGGGTATGCAGAGGAGATTGAAAGTCTCAACCGAAAGCACACTGAGGCTCGCGCCGCCGTGGACGAGGGTTCTGGTGACGGCCACCTGGCAGATGGTGGGGGTGCACAACATGGGGAGTGCGCCCGAGCCAGCCAAGTTGGCGGGGTGGTCCTCTGAGCTGGAGGTCAGACCGACCTTAAGTGACACCCAAAAATTTTGGCCTTGTTTTATTAATTAAAATTTTGCCAGGAATTAAAACTTTTTTTTCTGGGCTCCCTTTTTATTTCTAAACCATTTATCTCCCTTGTTATTATGGAGTTTTTCCCCAAAGTGAAAACTTTTCAAATATGTTTTTGGACTTATTTAAACCTCTCAAGAAAAACTTTCTTTCATTAGTAGAACTAATTACAAAATTAATTTGCCTGATCTTCATTTTACTAAAAAAATGGTTTTTACAGGTTATATGGCCATATTTTAACAACAACCTCTTTAAAAATTTATTCAATAATCCCACCAAAATTTGGAGATGTCATGTAATGTTTTTAGATCACTTTTGTCCAAAAATATCTTTTATTCTTGAAATAATTTGAGCTCTACACCCAATTTTCTTCTCTGGTCCAGTGGGCAATTTTGCACTACAACCCATTTAAATACATCTTTCTAGCTTCCACAAAAATTATGGGATGTTAGTAGCAGTATATGATTCAACTTTATGCAAAAACCCAGTGATGTTCTTTGAAAAAAATGAGTGGATCAACCTCATCTTCATTCTGGCCCAACTTGCTGGTTTGTACAGCAACCACATTTTTAGTTGCTCCTTTACCCATGATTCCTTTTTCTACTTGTAGTCAACCCTACCAAACCTCTAAGTCCAGGAGCATGCAACCATTGGATCATTTTTGGTTCAAGAAGTGATGCCATTTACTCCCTGTCCAGAATTGTAGTTTGGCAAAACTTGCACTAGCAAGTTTCTCCTTTTGGCAAACTAACTTCACCACCCTCTCATACATCCATAGAGACCCCACTCTGGAAGTTTTGGCCACTCCAAGAACTTCCTAAATGCCTCTGGCATTTTGACAAACACCCTGAGTGCATAGCCAGATTTGACATGATTTCAAATTTACATTGTGAACTTGAGCCCCTGACCCATCCACCATGTCCCCTGATCCCCTTACTAAACCTAATCTAGTTCTGTTGCTTGACAACCTCACCCGAGACCCCTAGCATGCATGGGCATTTCGTTGAACACCTACCTTGCGTGCTCTGGGCGCGGGCAGAGCGCGCGTTTTGCACGTGCCGCGTCCGAGCCGATGCGTCGCGCCCCTGGCTTGCCACCACTCTGAAAAGCCGCGCCACTCACTTGACCTCTCGCTGCGTCGCGCCAAGCACCCCGACCGCCTCTGCAGCATTGCCAGCAAGCCGTTTGGCGGCACGCCCGCGGCCGCAACCGCCTCCGCCACGAGCAGCACCGCCCAAGCCCCCAGCGCTCGCCACCTGCCCCCTGGACAGCGCGAGCTCATCCACAGCCATGTCCACTAGCGCTCGTCGCCGCCACGATGCCCTGCAGCTACAAAAAGACGGTCGCTGACGAGCTCATCCGCGGCCGCCGCTGAACCGCCTCGACTCGCCTATTTAAGGAAAGCCCCGAGCCCGTTCCCGCACACGGGCAGCCTCAGGCCACCCCAATAGCGCTTCCCCAGCTCGCAATCGACGCGGGGAGGTCTTCTTCCCAGTCTCCGGCGACTGCAGCCGCCGCCACTGCCCAGGACCTGCCGGCGCCTCCAGAGCCTCCCCCTATCCGTTCTCTTCAGAAGGAACTCTCTCTCCCTCCCATGAACACTTCCCCCTACTTGATGTTGATCGGGAACCACCGCCGCCTCAAAACCACTTTACCATCGAAGCTTCCCTCCGCCGCGGAGCTCGCCGCCGGTGATTTCCTCCGGCTCCGACGACCCTACGACCACCGGAGTGACCACCTCGTCCCCTTGAATCCGCTAGTGGTCTCAGCTTTCCGAACGGAGCCACCGTTCGCCGGCGATGATCGCCGGAGCCCCGCTCCTCTCGGGCAGAGGAGGGAGACGACGCGGGCGACTGGTCAAACCTGACCAGTGGGCCAGGCGGGCCCACCGTCAGGGACCCAGCGCCGGTCCACGTGGATAAGTCGAGGCGTAAAACCTCAAGTACGCCTCCTCTGACCGAAAGCGTAATCTCGTTTGAAAACGTTTTCTTTTTCTGTTTTTATTAAAAACCGTTTTTAACCAAATGTTTGACTGACTATAACTCTTTAAATATAACTCCAAATGAATTGATTCTTTTTCCTACATCTCTCAAATTCTGTCTAGTTTATTTTAAGGTTTATTTGAAATTTTTCCAAACAACTTTTTTGTACTGTTTTTGAAATATGTGTTATTTGCATAATTTTGAAAATAGGATTTTTGGAGAGAGGAAGAAAAGCTTTCAAAAGTTTTGGAGAGCACCCCACCTCTCCACACCTTTAAGGCAAGCACACTGAACACCGGAATAATATTTCAATGTGATAGTTGACACGTTTATAACACCACCTTATTTCGGAGTATTGTTATTTCATGTGATATGAACATTTGCATGGATGCATTTTTGTGATTTCCTTGCTGTTGGAAATGAACATATATGTGTTGGTAATCATCCTCATTTGCCTTACATGCATGCCGGTAAGGAATCCGGGAAAGGCTCTGCCTTGGGTAGGCGTGAGCTTGTCGCCGGTCTCCGTCGGGACGGTTATATCCGGTATGGCATGACAAGGTATAATGAGTGTTGATTTGTTGGTTGAAATAATTTTGTTACACATGTCATGCAGGAAACTCATAAGCCTCCTGAGTCGGCCATAGATCGAGTCTTGTTCCGGTAACCCCATACTTGTTTTGTACTGCCACTGGTCCCTACCATCGGTAGGGTACGGTTCAGTAAGTTGTCAACCCCTTTCCTAGCACACACCGTACAGAGAGGCCATGGTGGAAGATACCGGAGGCATCCGGTAGGCATGCCACCTGACCCGGGGGCATGGGTGTTTCGGTTGTAGCCGAAGGGGTAGCTCCCCCAGTTTGCGCGCGGTATAAATTTTTGTGATCCGATGCTACGTCGAGGTTGTAGCCTCCCCACTTAGAGTTTTGCTTAACGGGTGTCGTGGGTGATTTCCAGACACCGGTATGTTAGGCTGGTGTGTGCGGATAGGTGTGTTTTCAATCAAAATACCGTAGACGGAATTAGTCCCGATGGACTAAAGGAATCCGTTATTCGTGGGTAAAGAGTACACCCTCTGCAGAGATTAAACCTATTCGAATAGCCGTGTCCATGGTTAAGGATTATAGTATGGGATGGGTCAAGTGTCGGTCTTAGTGTCGGTCTTCGGAGGAGAAACCACTAAAACCCGAATTTTGATTATGATCTGTGATATATGATGGTTATTATTGTTATCATTATGGACTAACCGTTTGCATTGTTTGATATAAGGAGTATCCCTGGAACGGTACCACCTCCTGGGTATTCATCATGATTATAAGCCCTTTCTGTGGTGTCGCTAGACGCCAGACTGTGGCATACTTGTTACTTCATTTACTTATAAGCCCTTTATGTGGCGTCGCTCAGACGCCCGACTGTGGCATGTTGGTTATTTCATTTCCTTATAAGCCCTTTATGTGGCGTCGCTCAGACGCCCGACTGTGGCTTGTTTGTTATTTCATTTCCTTATAAGCCCTTTATGTGGCGTCGCTCAGACGCCCGACTGTGGCATGTTTATTATTTCATTTACTATAAGCCCTTTCTGTGGTGTCGCTCAGATGCCCGAATGTGGCATACTTGTTACTTCATTTACTTATAAGCCCTTTATGTGGTGTCGCTAAGACGCCCGACTGAGGCATGCTCACTTTCACTATCCTTTCGAGACGTCGCTTCAGACATCCGATCGGTGCATTTTATTACTATTCTGTCATTGCATATTCCGGTTGCATATAAATAACCTGCTTGCATGCATCAAGATTTTATTTATGACTGACGATGTGATTATAGAATATTTCCGTGCATGTTGATCAATTATATTATACCTGTGTTCTTAATGTTTGCGAGTACATTCAAAGTTCTCACTGGCTTGTCCCTGGCTATTTTCTTGGCCAGATTGCTTGCTTGGAGAGGAGCGACGTGATGACAACCCCGGTGCCGGGGTTTTCCTGGGCTCCCCGAGCACCTATGGGGACGGAGCCCCTTCTTGGTTCGGCAGGGGGCGGAGGTCGCGCGAAGAGCGGATCGAGGCGAGGCACGCGGGGGAAGGTTTTTACCCAGCTTCGGAGCTCTCCGGAGAGATAACACTCCTACTGCTGCTTTGTGGATTGTATTGAGTTCTTGCTCGGGACCGCCGAGTGCTACAGTACACTCGAGCAGCTAACGAGACCGAGCGCTTCTCTGAGGATCGATCCTCCCCTACGTTGTGCATGGGCCTCCTTTTATATGTTCAAGGGGTCTCCAACAGGTGGCAACGTAGGTAAGGGCAAAAGTGTAAATATGCTGCGGTAGGTACAGCTACCTACACAGTGTATCATAACTAACCCTGACGGTAGGGGACAAAGGCATTAAATGCCCGTCTACGTCGCCCAGACGGTGCAGAAAAGGGACCGTCAGGGGCGCCATTGCTCGCCACGATGGCGATCCTGTCAGCGCTGCATGCCATAGTGTACCCCTGGCTGCACAGCCTCCCGCCACGTACGCTGGGAAGGGTCCCGGAGCGACACGTAGGTGGGTGAGCTGGAGCGCGGGTACAGAATGGCTGCCTGCCGCGGCAAGTGCCTTGCCGCGGTCGTTGCCTTGTCGCGCCCGGGAACTTGTCGCTCGCCGGGTCCTGCCGGGACGCGTGGTGTGCTGCGGCAGGTCCTTTGAGATGCTCTTGTTGGGCTTCCCGGCAAGCTCCTCTTGCCGGGGTCTTGTACCTTGAATGGCCTTCCCGGCAAGCTCCTCTTGCCGGGGCCTTTTCTCCTTGACTTAAATACTTTGTTCTTGAATGGCTCCAAAGGAACCATAGAGAGCCTTGGTGATCACCTGGCGGGCCTTGCCGCGGGGTGCTGCGACTGCCCGTGCACAAGTTCGGGATACTAGAGTACCCCTACTTTAGTACACCGACAGGAGCCCCCGGGCCTGGGCCATACACGGTGCCGAGCGCTGTTGGGCCAGGCCCAAAACAGGGCACGGGCACGCACGGCCTGGGTCGCGTTGTACCTTGCTCCGCATCCACCACGCCCTTCCGAACGACACGCGTCGATTGCGGCGTCGTGGGGGAGGTCGTGGGTGGTTCCTTTACTCGGAAAGGCGAAACGTCCGCCCCCTGGCGGTTCGTATCTTCCTCATAAACGGAGGGAGGCGTGGAGGCGTGGTCTTCGAGGCGTCCCCCCCCCCCCACGATCACGGGGTGGGGAGAGGTCGCCTCATCCGCCGCCTCAACTCTGCCCTCCCGCCACGCGGCTTCCATGCGCTTGGAGTGGCGAACGGTGGAGGCGGGAAACTGGGTCGCCACGGGTCAAGGCAGCAGGTCGGGCCCAATTCCCAGCGCCTTCTGCGTCTCGATTGGCTGAGCGGGGCGGCCGAGCCCCCACCCCGCTCCTTTACAAGGAGCGGGACGGGGGGACGGAAGCCCGCATTCTCTCATCTCCTCCTTTCTTCGGCTTCTGCTCCTCTTTCTTCCATCCGCCATAGAGAAAGGGAACCCTGGTCCTTCGACGGTAGCGACGAGGGTTGCCGCTAGGCAACACGTTCCTCCTCCCTCCGCACCCGTGGCGGCAGAGCCAGCCGCCAGGGGAAGAGGGAGGGGACGAGGCCGCGGGCGAGGTCGAGGGCGAGGCCGAGGCGGTCGGGGAAGAGGCGGACGAGGCAGCTCGCCGGCCTCGCCTCCGCCAACAGATCCTCTCCCCATGGCGGACCACATCGGGGACGACCCTTGCAAGTTCTTCGTCAGGCTGCGTCGGCCGCCTCGTCGTCGCCTTCGTCTTCCCACTCCATTTGCGAGTGTGATGGAGTTGGATCCGCCCGAGACACTGAGGTTGTATATGAGGGGCTGCGGAATCAGCGGTACGCGAGTCCGCGTCGACTTCCCGGCCCCTGATGTGATGTATCTTGGTCGAGGGTGGAAGACGTTCACCCGCATCCACAGCTTGACGGCGGGCCTCACCCTCCATTTTAAGCTGATGGAGGGCGGTCTCCTCTCCGTCAAGGTCTTCGGGTGCTTCGGGACTCGGGCACGGTGCTGCGTGGAGAGCTCCTCCGATAGCGAAGGCTCCTCCTCGGGCGGAAGTGGCGAGGAGGACAGCGACAGCGACGACGAGGGCGGCGGGCGGCGGGATGACGGGTCCGACTAGGTGTCGGGCGCCGCTCTGCGTCGCACCGGCGACCCCATCATCCGCGTCGCTGGCTCCTGGGGCTTCTCGGGGTCGTCTCCTTGGGTGGCTGGCGTAGGGAGGCTGCGGAAGAGGAAGAGGGCAGGCGGCAAGGCCGTCAACTCGGAGTACGAGGGCGCGACACCATCGACAGCGTGCTGACGTCCTGCCGCCTCGTCTTCGAGCCCTGCCTCCTGCGCCGCCGTCACCATGCCGCCGAGACGTTCTCTTGGTGTCTTCTAGCACCCGTAGCTCATCTAGGCGTCCCTTTTGCCCTTTTCGCCTCCTTGACCTGCCTCCTGAAGATAGGGACAAGAGAGGGATTACGGGCACCTTATCTCTTTTTAGTTTGTAAGCCCTCGGGCCTTAGTTGCGTTTAAAACTTGTAATCCCATTATTCATGTTCTTCATCCTCTTATGAACTGTACCTGAGTGGAATGCTTTTTAATGAAAAGGGGATGCTTGCCGGGTCACTTGTCTCGCGGGTGGAACCCACGTCAAGGAGCAAATCCTTTATATCTTTTAAGATAGACACTTTCTTTCCCGGCAGCAGGCCCTGCCTTCTTCCCACGTCGCTCGCCCTTTCTCACGCTCTTGGCGGAGGCAGGGAGGAGGCGGGATTAGGCTCCTCGCTTCGTCCCTTAGCTGTCGCGACTACGACCTTACTTGGCCAAGGGGACGGGCCCTAGGGCCTAGAGTTAAGGGAGCATGGTAACTTTTAGGAAGAAACGAGGTTTCGCATACCTCAATCCATAAGAGAATGCATGATAAGGGATGAAAAACTTATCTGAGATAGTAGCCCCCGGCAACTCTGGTTCGCCGTGGGCTAATCCTTGCACTTGCAGCCCCCGGCATTACTGGCTTGCCGGGGTCTTGCAGCCCCCGGCAATACTGGCTTGCCGGGGTCTAGATGTTGGTCCGTCCTCCTTCTCCTTTTCGTCCTCAAGTGGTCCAGCAAGGATATGGTGAGTCCTGCGAACCAGGGAAACGAAATAACGGCAAAGGGACGCATGCTCGACCTCTAAGTTAGGGTTTAGCCACTACTAAGCACTATCAACCCTAACCAAGGACGAGACTCGACTCAGCATGCATGCTAAAACTCAGGGCGCCAGCGCTTTATCTTCGCTCAGGGTCTGCGCCTGGCTTTGTACAAAGGATTACATGCAACAGCGGCAAGACTTGTACAAAATGGTGGTTGCCGAACAGGGTCCGACAACCGCGCCTTACGGGTAAAACTTACGAAGATGCTCGATGTTCCAGGAGTTGCTCACCGGAAAGCCATCCTCAGTCTCAAGGCTGATAGCGCCAGGCCTAGTGACTCGTTTCACCCGGTAAGGGCCTTCCCACTTCGGCGTCAACTTGTTGGAATTCTTGGCGGAATGAACGCGCCGAAGAACAAGGTCGCCTTCCTCGAGACTTCTGGCTTTAACTTTGCGGCTATGGTAGCGGCGCAAAGCTTGCTGGTATCGAGCAACTCGTACAACAGCCTGAAGACGGTCTTCCTCAAGGAGCAGCGCGTCATCTCGCCGCAGCTGATCTTGCTCAAGCTCATCATAAGCGAGCACTCGAGGTGACCCGTATACAAGTTCCGTGGGGATAACTGCCTCTGCTCCATAGACTAGAGCGAAAGGTGTCTGGCCAGTGGCTCGATTTGGCGTCGTCCTGATCGACCAAAGAACCACCGGCAGCTCCTCGATCCAGTTTCTTCCGCACTTGTGCAGCCTGTCGAAAGTCCGGGTCTTGAGTCCATGCAGCACTTCAGCATTTTCCCTCTCTGCTTGACCGTTGCTCCTGGGGTGAGCAACAGAAGCGAAGCAGACCTTGGCGCCAAGGTCTTGGACGTACTGCATGAAGGTGCGACTCGTGAATTGTGTACCGTTGTCGGTGATGATCTTGTTAGGGATTCCGAAGCGGCAAACAATCGACCTGAAGAACTTGACTGCTGACTGTGCTGTCACCTTCCTCACTGGTTCCACTTCTGGCCACTTTGTGAACTTGTCGATTGCGACGTACAAGTACTCAAAGCCCACGACTGCTCGGGGGAAAGGGCCGAGGATGTCGAGCCCCCAGACCGAAAATGGCCAGGATAAATGATTGTCTGGAGAGCTTGAGCTGGTTGGTGTATCTGCTTGGAATGGAACTGGCACGCTTCACACTTGGTTACTTGTGCAGTTGCATCCTGGAGGGCTGTCGGCCAAAAGAAACCTTGCCGGAACGCTTTGCCGGCAAGTGCTCTGGCGCCAATGTGATGACCACATATGCCTCCATGCACCTCTCACAGATGCTTCTGTCCATCTTCCCGGGGAATACACTTCAATTTCACTCCATTGAGCCTTCTTCTGTACAGTGCGTTGTCAACGAACTGGTACATACTAGACTGCCGGGCTACTCTTTCCACTTCTTCTGGCTCTTCGAGAAGTTCTCCTGACTGGAGGAAACAGACGATCTGCTGTGCCCATGCTGGAGCCTGCGGCTCGACAACAAGGACTAAAGGCATATCTGCTGCTGTGGGAACATCCGCTTCTACGGCGAGAACCCGCGGTTCAGTCCGAGCTTGATGATCCCCGGCAAGTTTGTTGGAGCAAAACTTGTCGGGAGCGTCTGCTTCAACGAAACAAACCTTGGGGCTTGTCGGAGCAGACTGCTCCTCAGCACTCTCGGCGTTGATCTTGGGGACCCTCTTGGCGGTGGCTTTGGGAAGCTCAGCCGGAAGATAGTCACCAGAAATCAACTTCCTCTTCCTGCTCTGTCCAGTTGGTGGCGTCACGGATGGTTGAGTCAGCTTGAGCACAAAGATCCCTGGTTCCATAGGTAACTTAAATGCCGCGCACTTTGACTGGCCATCAGCGATGTCGTTTTGAGCTCTAGGAACATGTTCCATCTGTAGGCCGACAAAGCGCTCTTCCAGCTTCCTCACTTCATCAACGTAAGCTTCCATCAACGGACTCTGATAATCCTTGTTTACTTGGCGGACGACAAGCTGCGAGTCACCCCTGACAATGAGCTGCTTGATCCCAAGGTCTGCCGCGATCCTGAGACCAGCGAGCAATCCTTCATACTCTGCAGTATTGTTTGTTGCTTGCTCCTTGGGAAAGTGCATCTGGACCACGTACTTGAGGTGCTCTCCGGTGGGTGCGACAGGCAGCACGCCAGCACCGGCGCCTTGTAGCGAGAATGCGCCATCAAAGTACATCAGCCGCTCTTTGTTTGCTTCGTTGACGGGGATGCTCGTCTCTGGGGTTTCTTCGTCAGGTGTTGGCGTCCACTCTGCTATCAATTCTGCCAATGCTCTGCTTTGAATAGTTGAAGTGCTCTCAAACTTGAGGCCAAAGCTCGACAGTTACAATGCCCACTCAACAATCCTGCCTGTTGCTTCTGGATTCTGCAGTATCCTCTTCAGCGGAAAGCGAGTGACAACTGTGATCTCATGTGCTTGGAAGTAATGGCGTAGCTTTCTCGAGGCCATAAGAAGGCCGAAAAGCAACTTCTGCACACCAGAGTACCTCGACCTAGCCCCCTGCAGAAGGGAACTTACAAAGTAGACTGGGCGCTGCACCATTTTCTTCTGTATCCCTTCGCACATCTGCGCAGATCTATCTTCGTCGGGACCAGAGCTCGTCGGGGAAGCCCCTTGCTCGTCGTTGGACGCGCTTGCCGTGGTTGCTGGCTCATCATCTGCCTCTCTCTCCGCTACTAACGCAGCACTAACCACTTGATTGGTTGCCGCCAGATATAGCAGCAACTTCTCTTGTGGTTTAGGTGCGACAAGTATTGGAGTGGAGGACAGGTATCTCTTCAAGTCCTGCAGCGCAGCCTCCGCTTCCAGAGTCCATTTCATTGGACCTGCCTTTTTCAAGATTTTGAAAAACGGTAGGGCGCGCTCAACAGACTTAGAGATAAACCTGCTGAGAGCCTCCACGCAGCCGGCAAGTTTTCGTACATCCTTGACGCGCTTCGGTGCTTCGATCTACTCAATGGCCTTGATCTTGTCGGGATTGGCTTCAATCCCCCGCTGGGACACAAAGAACCCGAGAAGCTTGCCGGAAGGGACTCCGAACACGCACTTCTCGGGGTTGAGCTTGAGGCTGATCTTACGCAGATTTGCAAAAGTTTCTTCTAGATCTTGAATTAGAGTTGACTTGTCCCTGCTTTTGACCACTATATCATCCATGTAGGCTTCCACATTTCTGTGTATTTGCGGCTCAAAAGCAGTATGGACGACCCTTGCAAATGTTGAACCAGCATTCTTCAAACCGAAAGGCATCCGTACAAAACAGTACGTGCCACATGGAGTGATGAACGCGGTTTTCTCCTCATCCTCTTCTGCCATGAAGATCTGATGGTATCCTGAGTATGCGTCAAGAAACGAAAGCAAGTCGCATCCGGCTGTGGAGTCGACAATCTGGTCCATGCGCGGCAAGGGAAATGGGTCTTTGGGACAAGCTTTGTTGACATCGGTGAAGTCGATGCAAAGCCCCCATTTCCCGTTCGCCTTGCGCACGACTACAGGATTGGCCAACCACGTGGGATGGAGCACTCCTCTGACGATGCCTGCTGCTTCCAACTTCTTGATCTCTTCGGCGATGAACTCTTGGCGCTCCGCCGCTTGTTTCCTGACTCTCTGCTTGACGGGTCGCGCGTGAGGACAGACAGCGAGGTGGTGCTCGATTACTTTCCTGGGAACGCCGGGGATGTCAGACGGTTGGCACGCAAACACGTCGACATTCGCCCGCAGGAAAGCAACGAGCGCGCTTTCCTATTTAGGGTCGAGAGTGGCACTGATGGTGAAGGTACCACTAGTGTCGTCCTCCTTGGCGGACACCTTCTTGGTTGCTGGCGGAGCTGCCATTGTCTTCTTACACTTGCCGGTGGAGCTCGATGGTGCGTCCTCGACGGTAGCGCAGCACTCCGAAGAGGTGCGCTTGCCGGAGTGGGCATCAGGGCTCTTGCCGGACTTGGTCTTCTTCCCCCCGGGAGCTTCAGCGGCAAGTGTCTCGCGATCCGCGGCGGCTGCTGCTTCCTGGTAGATCTTGTCGGCACAGATGAGAGCGTCTTTCTTGTCGCCATGTACAGAGATGACACTTATCGGGCCTGGCATCTTCAGCATGTTGTACGCGTAGTGAGAGGCCGCCATGAACTTGGCGAGCGCTGGACGGCCGAGAATTCCATTGTAAGGCAATGGAAAATCGGCGACGTCGAAAGTGATCCTCTCAGTCCTGAAGTTCAACTCACTGCCAAATGTCACCGGCAGCGTGATCTTCCCCTTCGGCTTGCTCCTTCCCGGGTTGATTCCTTGAAACGTGTCGGTCTCTTCGAGCTCGCTGTTAGGGACTTGAAGTCTCCGAAGTACAGCGGAGAGATCAGGTTCAAGCCGGCCCCGCCGTCAACTAGCATCTTAGTGACCTTGAGGTTGCGGATAGTTGGTGAGACCAACATCGGCAAACACCCGACAGCAGTTGTGCGATCGGCGCGGTCCTCATTATCAAAGATGATAGGCGTGCTGGACCATTTCAGAAGCTTGCGTGACTCAACGGGTGGTTCTGCTGCATTAACTTCCCGCACCCACTGCTTGAGTTGGCGGTGTGAAGTATGCAGAGAAGCACCGCCGTCAATGCACGAAACTTCTATGTCTTTCTGGAACTCCTGCTCGCTGGTCTCGGCGTCATCCATGTCTTCGTCGTCGTCGTCATCTTCATCCTTGTCGCGGCCGCGGGGAGGTCTGTCGCCTTGCTGCTGCTTGGTGTTGCCGTGGCGTCCCCCCCGTCCAGTGCGCTTTGTACCAGATCCTCCAGCACCTCCTTGGGCCTTCTCCTTGTCGCGTCGCTCGTACTCGGCCTTTTGCAGCTCAACGAGCTGTTCGACCTTCTTGCAGCTCTGGAGGTCATGGCCTTTGGTGCGGTGAATCTTGCAGTACTGCTTGTTGGTGCCATCCTGCTTGTCGGCGGCCGCCACAGCCTGGCAGTTGGCGCATGCGGCAACCTCCTTGCCGGAGCCATCAGTCTTGGCTGTCTTGGCGCCACCTTCGTTGCCGGATTGCTTGACAACTAGCACATCTTTGCCTTTCCTCTTCCTGTTGTTCCGCCACCTGTTTTTGCTTGCTGGGGCGGCATCGTCGCTGTCAGATCCTGCGGTTCCTACGTTCTCTCCGGGGAGTTTCCTTCCTTCCTCAGCACGTGCACATCTGTCGGCCAGGGCATACAGCTCGGTGACGTCTCTGATCTTGCACATCGCCATCTCCTCCCGCATCCTGTGGTTGCGCACGTTCTGATGGAACGCACTGATGACCGCGGCAGGGTGGACGTCTGGGATGTTGCGTTGCAGTTGGTTGAATCTCTGGATGTACTTACGTAGAGGCTCCCCCTCCTTCTAGGCAAGCAGGTGAAGATCACTCTCCTGGCCATGGGGTTTGTGGCCGCCTGTAAAGGCGCCAACAAACTGATGGCATAGGTCCGCCTAGGAAGATATGGAGTTTTCCGGCAAGTGCATGAGCCAGGACCTGACGTTGGGCCTGAGCACCAGAAGGAAGTAATTGGCGAGGATCTTGTCGTCCCGCCCCCGGCAGCCTACACCGCAATGGTGTAGATGCTAAGGAACTCTGACGGATGCAGCCTGCCGTCGTACTTCTCTGGTACGTCTGGCTTGAAATTCTTCGTGCTGGGCCACTGGACTTGCCGCAGCTCACGGGTAAACGCAGGGCAACCTACCGCGTACGGCAGGTCGCCTGGTTCCCCTGGCGCTTGTATGTCGACAGTGGGGCCAGCGCTTCGGTCTGATTGACGCCGCATTTCTCTCCGGTGCTCGATGCGGGTGCGGGCGTCTTCTTGCTGCCGTTCGTGAAGAACGTGGCGCTGATCGCGACGAGTTCGTGGATCTGAGGAAGCAGTGGAGTCGCTGTCGTGGCGGACTCGGCGAGTCGGCGATCTTGGCCTTTGGGGCGGAGAGTGCATGGTGGTTGCACCCCCACCGGTTTTGTCGCCATCAGCTCGCACTTGGCTGGCCTGCCGCGGCTGCGATGTGGTCGCTGGCCGCGGAGTGTCGCTGTTGGTGAAGCCGATGTGACTCTAAATGGTGGCCCTCCAGGCGTCGATCTTGTCTGGCGCTGGAGGGAAGTCTAGGAGCAGTTGAGCTCGCGCTAGAGCTTCGCTGGGGTGGCGGGTAGCGGTGGCGAACGGTGCGAGGAGAGGGATATGCTCGGGCTCCCAATGATGTTGGAAGGAGCAGTATTCCGTCCAGGTGATCGTGCCTCGCTCGCGCCAGCACGTCGGCGTGCATGTTGGCCTTGAGCGTCCCGGGATCCGCTAGCTTGATTTGGGTCCAGCGAGCGTATGGTACCCTGAGTACCACGACGCTGTCGGTCCTGCGCCTCTTGAGATGGGCGCGGTGCGTCTATGGACGCCCGGTCGTCGGGGGAGCCGACTACGCCACCAGCGGGCAGCGCGGTCTTGTCCTTGGACTTGTTGGCACCGTGGGCTCCCTCGTCGGCGCCCGTTCCACCGCCGGCGTTCTCCCCGCCGGCCGTTTGCTGCGGCGGCGGTGGATTCGACGCGGACGGCGCAGCCGCCTCCGAAGCCTTCTTCTTCGGCGGCATGTCGATGAAGTCGATGAAGATTCAGCTCGCGTGAACGCCGGATCAGGTTCACACAACCTCGACGCCCCCTCCCTGGCGCGCCAGAGATGCCGGGGTTTTCCTGGGCTCCCCGAGCACCTATGGGGACGGAGCCCCTTCTCGGTTCGTCGGGGGGCGGAGGTCGCGCGAAGAGCGGATCGAGGCGAGGCACGCGGGGGAAGGTTTTTACCCAGCTTCGGAGCTCTCCGGAGAGATAACACTCCTACTGCTGCTTTGTGGATTGTATTGAGTTCTTGCTCGGGAGCGCCGAGTGCTACAGTACACTCGAGCAGCTAACGAGACTGAGCGCTTCTCTGAGGATTGATCCTCCCCTACGTTGTGCATGGGCCTCCTTTTATATGTTCAAGGGGTCTCCAACAGGTGGCAACGTAGGTAAGGGCAAAAGTGTAAATATGCTGCGGTAGGTACAGCTACCTACACAGTGTATCATACCTAACCCTGACGGCAGGGGACAAAGGCATTAAATGCCCGTCTACGTCGCCCAGACGGTGCAGAAAAGGGACCGTCAGGGGCGCCATTGCTCGCCACGATGGCGATCCTGTCAGCGCTGCATGCCGTAGTGTACCCCTGGCTGCACAGCCTCCCGCCACGTATGCTGGGAAGGGTCCCGGAGCGACACGTAGGTGGGTGAGTTGGAGCGCGGGTACAGAATGGCTGCCTGCCGCGGCAAGCGCCTTGCCGCGGCCGTTGCCTTGTCACGCCCGGGAACTTGTCGCTCGCCGGGTCCTGCCGGGACGCGTGGCGTTCTGCGGCAGGTCCTTTGAGATGCTCTTGTTGGGCTTCCCGGCAAGCTCCTCTTGCCGGGGTCTTGTACCTTGAATGGCCTTCCCGGCAAGCTCCTCTTGCCGGGGCCTTGTCTCCTTGACTTAAATACTTCGTTCTCGAATGGCTCCAAAGGAACCATAGAGAGCCTTGGTGATCACCTGGCGGACCTTGCCGCGGGGTGCTGCGACTGCCCGTGCACAAGTTCGGGATACTAGAGTACCGCTACTTTAGTACACCGACACCCGAAACTTAAGCAACAGTGATCGCAGCCTCGTGAAGATAGGAGTTAACCTGGTCAGCTGTTCTCGTGGGAAATGGAGTCCCATAGACCATGGTGATCCACAAACCGCTTCCGCCCTCAACCACTAGAAACCATTTTATGTACTCATAGGCCACAATGGTCTTGTACTACATATTTTGTACTTTTGCTTGGAATTTTTGTAACAAGTTGGTGCCTCATCAGCTAACAGTAATCCTGGGGCTGGTGAGCACAACGTCCCTTTTCTGGAAATTAAAGCCCAAAAAAATCGGTCGTGACAGACTTGGTATCAGAGCCAGACTGACCATTGGCTAATCCTATCTTGGCCAGGTTAATAAACCTAGGCAGGCCAACCCACCAAGCCATAACCGAACCCCCAGCCAAGCTTCTCATGCAAGATAGCCACACAGTGACCCGACACCTTTTGGCAGTCGGTGCCCAACCTATCAACCCAACCTGTCGCTCATGCGCCAGTGACCGGATCCTGAATAGTCTTTCTCGCAAGCGTGCGAAGGAAGACTCCGTTCCCTTTTCTATAAAAGGGCACGCTAGTCTCAACCCAGCACAGCACAGCCACTACCCCAAACCAAGCCACAATGCCTGGTCCTGTCGTGCACAATGAGACCACAACAACCAACCTTGGAGGCTTTGTGACCATACTCGCAAACCTAACCCGTCGTACCTATGCGTTAGAAGAGCCCCCAGAATATGTTGTGTACCAAGGATCCATGAGCGGCGAGAGCCGTTAATTCTGGGCCACTGTGCACATATATGGTAGGGGTTTGTCGCCCGAGCGCCCCTATAGGTTCACTGGAAGGATGACTTCCTTTGAGCCAGAAGCCATTCAACTAGCTGCTCGAGAAGCTATAGTTCATCTCCGACACTTGTCGCCCAGAGTTAATTGTCGCTCGTTCCACTACTACCCCAGACGTGAAGGGTATGGTAGACCACCCCAAGTTGCCAACGGAGATCACGAGTCAGATCCTGCATTATTACACCTAGTGCGCTATGTGGGTGCACTAGAGGAACTATGCGATCAAATCACCATTGATCTAATCGCAGCTCGTGGAGAGCTGGTTCATCGAGCCCCGGCGAGAGAAGAGAACGAGCCCAACGCCGACAACCCAGTCGTGTTGTTTGGACACCCGATCGAGTCCCTGAGGTCTACCCCAGCCATCGTCCAAGGTGCTGCAACAACCCCAGAAGTGCTTCGTCGCATACTGGGAGCACCCTCCAACGGGGTTGTGGCCAGCAATCCCCGAGATGGTCATCATCGCTACCCCGAGCCTGCAGCCCCTCAGCCCACTCCAGCTAATTCCGACGGCGAGACCCATGGAGAAGCCTCGACATCCACAAGGCACGCCCACTTAGATGTAAATGAGGTAGACTAAGTCACCCGAGCCGTATCGAGTCCCAGTGTACCCTCGCCTTGTAATCGTTTGGCCTTGTAAATAAACGCTGCTGTTGTCGTGCCTCTGTTTTAATAATAGCCTTGCCTGGATACGCCAGTATGCAGTGTAAGATTTCTATCCCAGGCACAGATACCAAAAACCTTCCCCTACAACCCCCACAGCAACACATCACTTTAGTGAAATGTGTGAATTTGTGGCTTGACCCCGACCCGTGGAGCAGAGCTGGAAGTTCCTTTACCATTCACCCTGGTAAAAATGACCCACCTCCAGTGCTATAAAGAAGGCCACCGCGCGACCTTGCCAAAGCACCCCTCACCTTGTGCACCATCCACACAATCATTTCTTGCCATGCCGAGCCCTAGCATTCACCTGAGAACCCCAGATGCAACCCCGGGTAGTTTTGTCAAAATATTGTGGGATTTTACCTGCAGTACCATGGGCGCTACCCAGCCACACCAGTACGAGTTGTTAAAATCAAGAATCACCTCTTCCACCTCGAGATATTGGGCAGCAGTACACATCCCTCCCGTAAACTCAAACCAAGACCCGACGGAGGTCTCCTTCATAGGGAAATCTATGCCAACTCCGCTTATGGCCATAGAAGCTGCTGCATACGAAGCGCTTGCTCGCCTTCGATTCGCGGTACCCTATGGCAGCGAACGAGGGTATTATTACTTTCCAAGCCGTGCAGCACCCGGTGGAGTAACATCTTTTCCCGGTGGACGAATTGAGAGAGACCTAGTCTTGGCCAACCTTGTCCAGTACGTCATCGCTCAAGAGCATTTTACCCAACGTGTGATGAGTTATCTCCAGAGCCTCGCAGATTTAAATTCTCAGATCGCCATCGGCAGATCACTAAGGCCCGACCAGGAGAAACGCATTCATCGGCTGGTCAATCCCCTTCCCCCGATAGAAGAGGAATGTGTTCCAGTACCAGAGACGTTTTCTCAGGACCCCGTCCAGTTACCGTTCCCAGTTTAGACATCGCTGCTGTGTTCATTGTTGCAACATTTATTTTTGTGTGTGACTTATGCATGACACCCTGAGTTTGTGCGACGAGTCAATTATTTGGCTTCTACTAATGTGAGTAGTTTTTGTTGTGGTTTATGCTCCTTTAAATTAACAGTTTTCCCTCGCGGAAGTCCTGGGGTGAGACTTCTTTTCCCTAAGTTGCTACATCTGCACCTTCTCATGACGTGGATTATTTGATTTCACACCGCAACCCGACAGCAGACTCACAACCGCTCGAACGCTTGCTAAAACTCGTGACCATGGAGTATTTGTTTTTCAAAAACAACCCTTATCAAATCTCGAGGACGAGATTTTTCTTAAGGGGGGTAGTGCTGTGACACCCAAAAATTTTGGCCTTGTTTTATTAATTAAAAATTTGCCAGGAATTAAAACTTTTTTTCTGGGCTCCCTTTTTATTTCTGAACCATTTATCTCCCTTGTTATTATGGAGTTTTTCCCCAAAGTGAAAACTTTTCAAATATGTTTTTGGACTTATTTAAACCTCTCAAGAAAAACTTTTCTTTCATTAGTAGAACTAATTACAAAATTAATTTGCCTGATCTTCATTTTATTAAAAAAATGGTTTTTACAGGTTATATGGCCATATTTGATCTACAACCTCTTTAAAAATTTATTCAATAATCCCACCAAAATTTGGAGATGTCATGTAATGTTTTTAGATCACTTTTGTCCAAAAATATCTTTTATTCTTGAAATAATTTGAGCTCTACACCCAATTTTCTTCTCTGGTCCAGTGGGCAATTTTGCACTACAACCCATTTAAATACATCTTTCTAGCTTCCACCAAAATTATGGGATGTTAGTAGCAGTATATGATTCAACTTTATGCAAAAACCCAGTGATGTTCTTTGAAAAAAATGAGTGGATCAACCTCATCTTCATTCTGGCCCAACTTGCTGGTTTGTACAGCAACCACTTTTTTAGTTGCTCCTTTACCCATGCTTCCTTTTTCTACTTGTAGTCAACCCTACCAAACCTCTAAGTCCAGGAGCATGCAACCATTGGATCATTTTTGGTTCAAGAAGTGATGCCATTTACTCCTTGTCCAGAATTGTAGTTTGGCAAAACTTGCACTAGCAAGTTTCTCCTTTTGGCAAACTAACTTCACCACCCTCTCATACATCCACAGAGACCCCACACTGGAAGTTTTGGCCACTCCAAGAACTTCCTAAATGCCTC
Organism: Aegilops umbellulata; assembly: GCA_032464435.1. Classification (NCBI taxonomy): domain Eukaryota; kingdom Viridiplantae; phylum Streptophyta; class Magnoliopsida; order Poales; family Poaceae; genus Aegilops; species Aegilops umbellulata. The sequence continues at coordinate 223,207,523 of CP136056.1, read as the reverse complement.
TGGCATTTTGACAAACACCCTGAGTGCATAGCCAGATTTGACATGATTTCAAATTTACATTGTGAACTTGAGCCCCTGACCCATCCACCATGTCCCTTGATCCCCTTACTAAACCTAATCTAGTTCTGTTGCTTGACAACCTCACCCGAGACACCTAGCATCCATGGGCATTTCGTCGAACATGTACCGTGCGTGCTCTGGGCGCGGGCAGAGCGCGCGTTTTGCACGTGCCGCGCCCGAGCCGATGCGTCGCGCCCCTGGCTTGCCACCACTCTGCCAAGCCGCGCCACTCACTTGTCCTCTCGCTGCGTCGCGCCAAGCACCCCGATCGCCTCTACAGCATTGCCAGCAAGCCGTTTGGCGGCACGCCCGCGGCCGCAACCGCCTCCACCACGAGCAGCACCGCCCAAGCCCCCAGCGCTCGCCACCTGCCCCCTGGAGCAGCGCGAGCTCATCCGCAGCCATGTCCACTAGCGCTCGTCGCCGCCACGATGCCCTGCAGCTACAGAAAGACGGTCGCCGACGAGCTCATCCGCGGCTGCCGCTGAACCGCCTCGACTCGCCTATTTAAGGAAAGCTCTGAGCCCGTTCCCGCACACAGGCAGCCTCAGGCCACCCCAATAGCGCTTCCCCAGCTCGCAATCGACGCGGGGAGGTTTTCTTCCCAGTCTCCGGCGACTGCAGCCGCCGCCACTGCCCAGGATCTGCCGGCGCCTCCAGAGCCTCCCCCTCTCCATTCTCTTCAGAAGGAACTCTCTCTCCCTCCCGTGAACACTTCCCCCTACTCGATGTTGATCAGGAACCACCGCCGCCTCAAAACCACTTTACCACCGAAGCTTCCCTCCGCCGCGGAGCTCGCCGCCGGTGATTTCCTCCGCCTCCGACGACCCTACGACCACCGGAGTGACCATCTCGGCCCCCTGAATCCGCTGGTGGTCTCAGCTTTCCGAACGGAGCCACCATTCGCCGGCGACGATCGCCGGAGCCCCGCTCCTCTCGGGCAGAGGAGGGAGACGACGCGGGCGACTGGTCAAACCTGACCAGTGGGCCAGGCGGGCCCACCGTCAGAGACCCAACGCCGGTCCACGTGGATAAGTGGAGGCGTAAAACCTCAAGTACGCCTCCTCTGACCGAAAGCGTAATCTCGTTTGAAAACGTTTTCTTTTTCTGTTTTTATTAAAAACAGTTTTTAACCAAATGTTTTACTGGCTATAACTCTTTAAATATAACTCCAAATGAATTGATTCTTTTTCCTACATCTCTCAAATTCTGTCTAGTTTATTGTAAGATTTATTTGAAATTTTTCCAAACAACTTTCTTGTACTGTTTTTGAAATATGTGTTATTTGCATAGTTTTGAAAATAAGATTTTTGGAGAGAGGAAGAAAAGCTTTCAAAAGTTTTGGAGAGCACCCCACCTCTCCACACCTTTAAGGCAAGCATTCTGAACCCCGGAATAATATTTCAATGTGATAGTTGACACGTTTATAACACCACCTTATTTCAGAGTATTGTTATTTCATGTGATATGAACATTTGCATGGATGCCTTTTTGTGATTTCCTTGCTGTTGGAAATGAACATATATGTGTTGGTAATCATCCTCATGTGCCTTACATGCATGCCGGTAAGGAATCCGGGAAAGCCTCTGCCTTGGGTAGGCGTGAGCTTGTCGCCGGTCTCCGTCGGGACGGTTATATCCGGTATGGCATGACAAGGTATAATGAGTGTTGATTTGTTGGTTGAAATAATTTTGTTAGACATGTCATGCAGAAACTCATAAGCCTCCTGAGTCGGCCATAGATCGAGTCTTGTTCCGGTAACCCCATACTTGTTTCGTACCGCCACTGGTCCCTACCGTAGGTAGGGTACGGTTCAGTAAGTTGTCAACCTCTTTCCTAGCACACACCGTACAGAGAAGCCATGGTGGAAGATACCGGAGGCATCCGGTAGGCATGCCACCTGACCCGGGGGCATGGGTGTTTAAGTTGTAGCCGAAGGGGTAGCTCCCCCAGTTTGTGCGCGGTATAAATTTTTGTGATCCCATGCTACGTCGAGGTTGTAGCCTCCCCACTTAGAGTTTTGCTTAACGGGTGTCGTGGGTGATTTCCAGACACCGGTAAGTTAGGCTGGTGTGTGCGGATAGGTGTGTTTTCAATCAAAAGACCGTAGACGGAATTAGTCCCGATGGACTAAAGGAATCCGTTATTCGTGAGTAAAGAGTACACCCTCTGCAGAGATTAAACCTATTCGAATATCCGTGTCCATGGTTAAGGACTACAGTCTGGGATGGGTCAAGTGTCGGTCTTAGTGTCGGTCTTCGGAGGAGAAACCACTAAAACCCAAATTTTGATTATGACCTGTGATATATGATGGTTATGATTGTTATCATTATGGACTAACCGTTTGCATTGTTTGATATAAGGAGTATCCCTGGAACGGTACCACCTCCTGGGTATTCGTCATGATTATAAGCCCTTTCTGTGGTGTCGCTCAGACGCCCGACTGTGGCATACTTGTTACTTAATTTACTTATAAGCCCTTTATGTGGCGTCGCTCAGACACCCGACTGTGGCATGTTGGTTATTTCATTTCCTTATAAGCCCTTTATGTGGCGTCGCTCAAACGCCCGACTGTGGCTTGTTTGTTATTTCATTTCCTTATAAGCCCTTTATGTGGCGTCGCTCAGACGCCCGACTGTGGCATGTTTATTATTTCATTTACTATAAGCCCTTTCTGTGGTGTCGCTCAGACGCCCGACTGTGGCATACTTTTTACTTCATCTATTTACTTATAAGCCCTTTATGTGGTGTCGCTAAGATGCCCGACTAAGGCATGCTCACTTTCACTATCCTTTCGAGACGTCGCTTCAGACATCCGATCGGTGCATTTTATTACTATTCTGTCATTGCATATTCCGGTTGCATATAAATAACCTGCTTGCATGCATCAAGATTTTATTTATGACTGACGATGTGATTATAGAATATTTTCGTGCATGTTGATCAATTATATTATACATGTGTTCTTAATGTTTGCGAGTACATTCAAAGTACTCACTGGCTTGTCCCTGGCTATTGTCTTGGCCAGATTGCTTGCTTGGAGAGGAGCGACGTGATGACAACCCCGGAACTTAAGCAACGGTGATAGCAGCCTCGCGAAGATAGGAGTTAACCTGGTCAGCTATTCCCGTGGGAAATGGAGTCCCATAGACCGTGGTGATTCACAAACCGCTTCCGCCCTCAACCACTAGAAACCATTTTATGTACTCATAGGCCACAATGGTCTTGTACTACATATTTTGTACTTTTGCTTGGAATTTCTGTAACAAGTTGGTGCCTCATCAGCTAACAGTAATCCTGGGGCTGGTGAGCACAACGGCCCTTGTCTGGAAATTAAAGCCCGGAAAAATCGGTCGTGACACCTTCTGCGCCACCTGGTCCACTGTTTCAACCTGGCTCTGCTGGCCAAACAGGCATGGCGTCTCCTTGATAATCCTGATTCCTTGTGTGCCACTATTCTAAGGGCCAAGTACTACCCTGATGGCGATTTGTTGAATTCCAAGCCAAAACATGGTGCTTCCTTCACCTGGCAAAGCATTATGACAGACATTACTACTCTGAAACGCGGCTATATTTGGCGAGTGGGAAATGGACATAACATAAACATTTGGGAAGATGCATGGATCCCAAATTGTGCCACTAGGAAGATTGTGACTCCTAGGAGAGGACAATTGTTATCAAGAGTGGTTGATCTGGTCGACCCTGTTTCCAATATTTGGGATGAGGACCTGATTGGACAAACTATGTGGCCCATTGACGCTGAACGGATTCTTAAAATCCCTCTTTCGCAACATAACATGTTAGATTTCATTGCTTGGAGTTATACGAAATATAGTATGTTCTCGGTATGGTCTGCTTATTCCATGGAGTGGAATGATCAGTACGGCAGTAAACTAAAACACTCTAACGGGATGGGGCGAACCATAACTAACCCTATTTGGTGTCAGATATGGAAATTATCCTGTCCGGCAAAAGTCAAAAATTTTATATGGCGTACGTTACATGGCACTCTCCCATGTCGGGCAACACTTGCTAATAGACACATGAAGGTCTTGCCCCTTTGTCCTACTTGCTCTCATGGTGTAGAAGATACGAAGCATATGCTTTTCCTGTGTAATAAAGCAAAGGAGGTTTGGAAGAGGCTAGGAATAGATGAGATTATTGATAGAGCTTGTGAGGTTGACCGTGCTGGAGAGGCGATACTGGAATACCTTTTAGTTCTTCCATATCAAGATTTGCGTATTATGGGGTACCAAAATGTACGAGAAATGATAGCTATTCCAGCTTTGTATTTATGGTGGGAGAGAAGGAAATTAGTGCACAAGGAAACAACTCAGAATGCAACTCAGATATTAATGGGGATCATAGCCCTCACATATAATTTTGTAAATGCATCATCTTCAAAGGCGTCCATGAAAAAATGGGGTTGGCATTGTCCCCCTAGGGGTTTCGTGAAACTCAATGTTGATGCCTCTTTTGACCATGACACGCTGAAGGGTACTATGGGGGCGGTTTTGCGAGACGACAAAGGTAGGTTTATTGCAGGAGGAAATGAAAAGATTGACCATTGTGCGGATGTTCTAATGGCAGAAGCTTTAGCCCTCAAATTTGGACTAACACTAGCGCAAAGGGCAGGGTGCAATCACCTAATCATCAACTCAGATAATCTGGAGGTGATTGAGACCATGCAGGATGGAGGACAGTCAACGGGTGCGGTAGCGGCAATTTTCGATGACTGCTTCCAATACGCATGTGATTTTATCGTGACTAGATTCGAACATTGTAATAAAGAGGCAAATAGAGTAGCACATGAACTTGCTAAGTTAGCTAGATTTTCTTCAACTTCAGATTGGTTCGAGGAGCCTATCAATGAAATTGTACTCTTCCTCACAAACGATGTATTGGTTATTTCTAATGAATAAAGTTTCGTTTTATTTAAAAAAAAGAGACAGGCCGCCGGCGCTGGTGCTCGCCTGGCCAGCTCCGGCCGCCTCGGATGGAGCTCGGACCACCGGAGCGTTCAGGGCGAAGAGGAGAACCCGTTACCCCACCATACGAACGCCAGGGAGCAACGGGCAGGACGGGAACATGGCTGTGGCGGACGGGGCTTCGGCCAAAGATAGAGGACGAGGTCATGGCAATTCCGGCGACTAACGGAGGGCTGCGGGAGCGGCTATGGTGGATGGGTGACCTACTAGAGGTGGAAGACGGAGGAGAGGGGCTTCGGTTCGCTGGAATCAAAGTGGACAGGGGCGGCGGTCATGGAGGCAATGGCGACCACAAAGAGCTCCTAGGATCGAGGGGATGGCTAGGCGGGGTTGTGAGCTGCGAGAGAGCTCGAGGGCTGCTTATATAGCCACGGGGAGAGCTCGAGGGGGAGGGGCGAGGTGACACGTGGCATGCGACGTGTCCGCGCGCCGGTGACACGCACACGCGGCCAAGGGTCACGAGGAACAGCGGGAAGGCGACGAGGGGGACGCGGACGAGCGCGAGGAACTCACGGAGTCGAGCAACGCTCGTGGACGAGAGGGGGAAAGGGACAAGAGCGAGGAAGGCGACGAGCTCACGGACAGGAACTGCGCGGCGATGACGACGGCTCAACAAGGAAGCAAACGAAGGGGGAACAAACTCCATGCGCACGGCGACGATGAGGCTGAGCTGTGTGACATGATTGGACAAACCAGAACCGACCGGAGCAAGGGTGCCGACGAGAACAGTGGCTAGACCACCGATTTGGCCTGCATAGCCCCGTGGTCACAACCGACTTTGCGCGCTCTGGTCGTCTACTTGGTGCCAAACCATGTCAACAGTGGAGTCCTTCCAAGGCTCATTAAAGAAGAGGTGATGGAATGTGCATAAGGGTAGTGAGAAGAGGGAACCAAGCTTGACAAGTTTTTTGTTGCAAACTTGGCCACATCTTGGTGATCAAACTAGAGGGATTAAGGACTAAGCGTGATGTCTGGGAGGTTTAGGATAGCAAGGACTATAGTCCTGGAAAGTTGGAAGAGATTTGGGCAAGTATTTAACATAGCGGCAGTGCAACTAGGAAATATGGCCCAGAAAACAAATGATGAAGAAGCACTCACTAGGAGTGTTGGATTGAGCTAAAACTTGGCAAAGCTCCATGATTTGGTCATGTTTAGATGCTGCAAAATGATCATAACAAATGGACTTGCTAAATTGGTACTTGCTTCACAAGCATCACATCGACCAGAAACTTTGGAAAAATCCAGGAAAATATTGGATACACGAAATGAGCCAAACTTTGTTGGAGATATGTTATATGGATAGGAGAAGGCTTAGGAATATTTTCAGCCATAATGGAGAAAGATAAGATATACTTGCTTCACAAACTGAAAATTTGGACAGAATTAGAGAATTGCTCATGTGCTCACATAGTTCAATAGAATGAACTGAATTTATGTGGAGGCTAATGGTCAAGTTTCATCCCATTTGGAAACTCTATGAAGGTACTTCCTTCACAAGCATGCCATCTGGTCAGAAACGTTGAAAAATTGCACAGGGAGCTAGCATGAATGGATTGAGCTCATCTTTGGTATCCATGGGTGATTTATAAAGGTTAATCACCCTGCCAAATTGCAGATCAATTGGAATTAGGAATAAAGCACTTCCTTTGCAAAAATTTTAGAGAGGGCAGAAACTTGCATTGGATCATGTGCTCAAATTATGATCTTTGGAGCATGGGTTTGGATGGAAATGGTGAAGATATAGCAAGTACAAGCTCCACAAATTATTTGGGAATTTTCCTTGCTATAAAAAAGGTAGCTCCTTTGGAAAATGGCAGGAATACAATATTGGCTTAAAATAGGAAAAGACAATTTTCCCTATTTAATTATGAGTAATATATTTGCCAGAGCTTGGATTAGGCATAAAGATCAACTCCAGCAATTCTCATGAATTTAGGAGATGGCTAGTTATGCCTTTGGATTTTATTCCTCAGAAAAGCAAGAAAAGGAATAAATCATAATTCAAAAATATTGCATAAGACTTAGCAATATTTTTGCATATCCAAGGATTAGAAGGATAGGAGGGTCTCTGGGAACAGATGGGATGATCAACAGATCAAGGAAAATGATGGCTCCTTTGTAATCACAAAGGCCACATTCAAATTCCAAAAATTTGGAATTAGGGTTTGAGAGGATTTGAGATGATGCAAAAGAGGTCTTGCCCACTGACAAAGACATGAGCAAGGTTTGAAAGGTTGGAAATGACAAGAATTCTCAGAGTCATCCAACAAACTCAGGAGAAAGATTTTGAAAATGAGTGCCAGGAAGGAATAACAGCTAAAAAATTGATAACCCAATTTTGGGGCTGTTACAAATTAGCGTGTCATTGTCGTCTCCGCCAGCACGGGGGAGGCACGCATGGTGGCTGTCGCGACGGAAGCCGATCGTGCCCGCGCCAAGCCCGCAAACCGGGTGCAGACGTAGAATCTACCTTCCTGACCTTGAATACCACATGGATCCTGCAATCTGAAGGAGCAATTTGGGTCAGTCGACTCTTGTGAGCCATTGGATGCAACATGGATGGCTAGAAGGGCTTCTTCAACCTCCGAAATTGATGCATTGTTCATCTTCTCAGCCCGCCACATGCCTAACCGCCTGCTGCCGCCACCCCGCCCTCCCCTGAACCGCCTGCCACCGCCATGCTCCCCCCACCCCCGCCATCCGTTTAACCCCAGGCATGATCCATTTTTTTCGGCGAACTGCATTCCACACCCAACACTCATAAGATAGATCATTGACACCCTGCCACCCTAATATAGATACTGGGGTAGCTTATCTGCCGTCTTCTTCCTTCACTCCGTTGAACTTCTTTCACAAATCGACTGACCCAAATTATACTATCTGTCGTGGAAGTGTCACGGCAGATGTCCTCATGGAAGGACTTAGTTGCGGAGCCATTGCGACGGAGTTAGCTTAAAGGGGTTAAAATGGGACAAAGGACACGAGGAGTTCTATACTGGTTCGGCCCCTTGCGGTGAAGGTAAAGGCCTAATCCAGTTGAGGTGGTATTGCTAGGGCTTCGATGACCAGGGAGCAAATACGCTTTGCCTGGATCTCGATTTGTTGTTTCTTGCCCTAAGCCGCTGCCAGGTCGTCCTGTTATATACACGGGTTGACGCCCTGCGGCCTACAGAGTCCCGGCCGGCTCATACAACGTGTCCAGCTCGGTGACTTATCTTACATGCCTTACAATACAAGTTTACATATACATGGCGGTTTATACTTGTGGACCTTAAGCCGCCTTTGGGTTTGGGCCCTCTAACAAGCCTATCTATGAACCACCATCTTAATATATTCTTGGGCTTCATTGAGATGAACTGCCATAGAGATGACCCGGCCCCTCCTGGGCAGGTCATATCTAATAGTCATATCCCAAACATTAGGCCCCAGGTTGATTTGAACTTGTTTATGTCAATCTTCAACACTTAGAAAAAATCCTTCCTCATCTTTACTGTGAAATATTGTAACCCACCATGAAGTCATCTCCGGAAATTGTGGTAACCCACCATGATGTCATCTGCGATTAATGCTTCATAGAACCCAAATCTTAATATATCTCTTTCTTTACTGTACCTTCGAATATCGAGGCGCCCGCGCCGTCGCTTATCCATTTTTCTGCCTCCTCGATTCTCGCGCCTGTCGTTTGTCCTTCCAGCCCTATAAATAAGGCCACGAACTCTCCTCTCATTCTCCTCCTTTTCCTTCTCGCCTTCTTATTCCTCCTCCTGACGCACCAGCCCGCCCGAGCTCCGCCACCGTCGACCTTCGTCCCCTTCGTCAACTCTGTCCGATGCATTACCCTGAACGGACCAGAAACGCCGCGACACTCCTCTGCTGCCAGCTAGTACCAGTAAGTCCTCCCCTTTCCTTATAGATCTGTCTTTTAGAGTTTCTCTGTTCGTCGGTGTTCATCACCGTTTCTTCCCTTTCTCCTTTCTAGATCGCGTAGTTTTGATCTGAAAATAACATAGGTCATGTGCGATAGTAGTTTTAGCACCTGTTTCGATACTAGAGCATATCCTCGTCGCGACAAATCTCCTCTGGGGCACCTCCATTTTTCTGCTGCCGCCTTTGTAGGTTTAGAATTATTTTTTCTGAACAGTTGCAGATCCGAACTTATAGCTTTAATCTGTGAAACCTGTTTGTCCAACACTTAGTAGAATTTGGCTCTTTATCGGATTTCGAATACATGTATGTGTCATGGCTGCTTACATGTCCGGCTTATAATTAACCATATGTCATTAGTCCTCACTTAAGCCTCCCTTCTGAATGTGTGCTGCAACTGTTAACTTGTGATTTCATCAGCTAACTTGAACCGACAAATTATTCCTTTCCTTTAGGCGTTCTTTCTTCCACAATGCCCCCAAAGACTGTCTATACATGCAATTGGGTCCCCTCCATCGTCACTGAGGGCACATTTAAAGATTTTATCAAAGTCGGGTACCTGCCCGCAAAGAGTGTCATGCATTACCGTGCTCCTGACCCGAGCGAAGAAATACCTCAGCCAAAGGATGACGAAGTCATCGTTTTTACTGACCACATGAACCGGGGCTTCTCACCGCCCGGCTCTAAATTCTTCCAGGACATTCTGTACTTTTTCCAGCTCCATCCTCAAGACGTTGGACCCAATTCCGTGTCAAATATCTGCAACATTCAAGTCTTCTGTGAAGTATACCTTCAAAAGGAACCTAGTGTTGATCTCTTTAGAGGGTATTTTTGCTTGAACCGCCAGACTAAGTTCACGAACGGCCCTAGCTTGGATCTCGACGGAATATCAATTCAACGCAGAAGAGATGCTATATTCCCTTATGCCTGCCTGCCGAGTCGCCCAGAAGATTGGAACCAAACATGGTTTTATTGCAAAGATACCTCTGCGGCTGACGAGAATCCATTGTCGAGTTACCGTGTCGAGCGCCTAGATCCAAAGCACAATCTCCCTGAGAAACTTACCGCTGCTGAACGGAAGAAAATTGCTCCTACCATTGTGAAGGTTAAGGCTCTACTAGGAAATGGGCTAACTGGCATTGATTTAGTCAGGTGTTGGGTTTCTTGGCGGAGCATTCCCTTGAGTCGCCGCACCAGCTTAATGTGCACTTACACTGGTGGTGTAAAGGATCCACTGCGCCATAGCTCTACACCATTAACCGATGCAGCAATAGAAGAAATGGTTAAGTCCCTTATGAATGAAGACCCAGAAGATTGCACTAAAGTAGGCCTGGCTTCTTTCTGCAAACTTAACCCGCCACCAGATGTGAGTTTCTAAACTTTCTTACTTTTACCTCCTGATTCCAATACCTTGTTAACTCAACTTGTGATGACCTTTACAGGCTAAATTTGACTTTTGGAAGACGGAATATGATCATGAAGCTGCCAAAAAGGCCAGGGCTGCCAAAAAAGCCGCTAAGAAAATCGCCAAGAAGACCACCAAGAAGAGGGAAAAACCAAGCGCCTCTGATCTGCTTAAGCTGGATGATACCTCTGAGTTAGGGGTAGCCCTTGACTCTCTTGGCTCTTTTTTCAATCATCTCATTGACACTGATTATTATCATGATGACACGGGAGCCAGCTAAGCAGCTGAAGAAGAGGTAACTATTATTTGCTCCGGCTCAGAATCTTTGCCAAGACAGAAACTTCGACAAGTAACCCAGAAAGTAAGGTTTTCACACCCCTTGGCTTATTTAGATCCTCACTTTCTTTTGAAACAACAACAACACGAGAATCTTGTCAGACCCGGACCAGTGGAGGTGACGAGTTTTCCTCTGGCTTACCAAACACTCCCGCTCCTCGAAAACATTGAAACGAGGTTCTTTTAATCATTAGACTCTTTCCACCCATGGCGGGTCTTATTTGCTTACCACTTAATTCTGTTGATTCAATTGACCAGGAAATTGCCCGTTCCTTCTCTGGCGACTCATCGCAAACCAAGTTGCCGGCTTTTAAAACTGCCCTTGGGTAATGGCAATTAATTTTACTTTGTAACTCTTTATACTCTTATATTTGTACTGACTTGTCATAACCCGTGTAGTGGTCAAGCAAAGCCAAACAAGAACGCAAAGGTGACTGAGGGAGTCTTGGATTAGGGGGTCCTCGGACGGCCAGACTATATACTTTAGCCGGACTGTTGGACTATGAAGATACAAGATTGAAGACTTCGTCCCGTGTCCGGATGGGACTCTCCTTGGCGTGGAAGGCAAGCTTAGCAATATGGATATGTAGATCTCCTCCCTTGTAACCGACTGTGTGTAACCCTAGCCCTCTCCGGTGTCTATATAAGCCGGAGGGTTTAGTCCGTAGGACAACAACAATCATACCATAGGCTAGCTTCTAGGGTTTAGCCTCTACGATCTCGTGGTAGATCAACTCTTGTAATACTCATATCATCAAGATCCATCAAGCAGGAAGTAGGGTATTACCTCCATCGAGAGGGCCCAAACCTGGTTAAACATCGTGTCCCCCGCCTCCTGTTACCATCCGCCTTAGACGCACAGTTCGGGACCCCCTACCCGAGATCCGCCGGTTTTGACACCGACATTGGTTCTTTCATTAAGATTTCCACTGTGCTGTCACCGTAAGGCTTGATGGCTCCTTCGATCATCGGCAATGATGCGATCTAGGGTGAGGTCTTTGTCGGTGTCAAAACCGGCGGATCTCAGGTAGGGGGTCCCGAACTGTGCGTCTGGGCGGATGGTAACAGGAGACAAGGGACATGATGTTTTTACCCAGTTTCGGGCCCTCTCGATGGAGGTAAAACCCTACTCCTGCTTGATTAATATTGATGATATGGGTAGTACAAGAGTAGATCTACCACGAGATCAAAGAGGCTAAACCCTAGAAGCTAGCCTATGGTATGATTGTTGTATGATGGAGTTTTATATGATCTATCGACTAGCCTGGCCTCGGTTTATATAATGCACTAGAGGCCTAGGATAACAAGAGTCCTAGCCGAATACGCCGGTGGAGAGGAGTCCTTGTCTTGATCGCCAAGTCTTGTGGAATCTTCCTTGTATGCGGCAGCTGTCCAAACTGGCCCATGAGTATATGGCCACGGGGGTCCTCGGCCCAATCTAATAGATTGGGAGACGACGTGGTGAGTACCCCCTAGTCCAGGACACCGTCAGTAGCCCCCTGAACCGGTCTTCAAGTTAGGGACGCTCCTCGATTCTTCCAAACTGTTCTTCATCTTCGGTCGTCGGTCTTGAAAACTGGTTCAACAAATCTTCTTTATCTTCGATCTTCATGATCGTCGAAATGCATTCGATGGGTTTACACGTCGGGTATCCGAGGATCCCCTTTAAGTTTCCGGCCTTTATCAATGCCTTGTTTATTTTTATGCCACACCTCGGGTTTGAAGTTGTTCCCGGGAGGCAGTGTCCTCTTGCGTCCGAGCTCCAACGCCGGACTGCATTCGAGGTATCCTTTGCAGCCGAGCACCAACGCCGGACCGCTTCCCAGCTATAATGCCGGAATGTATCCGAGCTCCAACGCCGGACTATGTATCCGAGCTCCAACGCCGGACTGTATCCGAGCTCCAACGCCGGACTGTATCCGAGGTGTCGTAAATCACCTTGGTTCAAAGAAGTTTGAAGGAGTTTAGCCGAGCTTAATGCCGGAAATGCCCTCTATGGAGCCAGCCACTAGCGCCCGAGCTTTATGCTGGACTGCTTCCAAGGTGGTGCACCACCCCGAATGTGGGCCGATTTTTGTCATTATTTTTTATTGGTGCAATTTATTCTCTGTCGAGATATATAGCGAGTAGCCCTCAAGGTGGGTATCGGTTTAAAACCCGAGATGCACATGAAGGATGACATAAGACCGCTGATCCCAGTAGCCGCTGAGACTCAGGTCGATTTGCAAAATCGGCCTGAGGATCAAGTCCTAGCTCGGCAGAATACTTCGGGACACTGAAAGCGGCGTGCTCAGTCCTCGAGACTCAGGTTGGGTGCGGCCGACCAACCTGAGGATCAAAATCTCCTTGGAAACTATATTGCACATAAAATTTTCTGCATTGGACAAGGAATGCAGTAGCCCCCGAGACACTGGTCGGGTGGCAACATCAGATCAGGGGATCGATGTGCCCCTTTAATATGTTTAAATAATAAGCCCGAAGCCCAGTAGCCCCCGAGCCTTAATGCGGGCACGGGTGGCCGAATTAAGGATCGATATCCATAGTAAAATCACAAATTGTGTGTAATGACTCTATGTATCCAAGTACTTTACGTCATTTAATGCTCGGATCCGCATTGTACAAAACTCTGTTGACCGACCATCGGCTTCCACCTCCTCGTCCAGTAGCCGAGGAGTGTTTGTCTTACTTTATAAAGCCTTTATGAGGACGACAAACAAGGCAATCTGGCCATACGATTTTATAGACAAAGGTACACGGAGAGATATGTTATATTACTGTTTAACAGAAGAAATGTCTTCCAAAGAAAATAGTCCCGCTATCGGTTCCTTTCTTTGGGTTGTCATGCTAAGCATGATCATAAAATCTCAGCTCCAATGTAAGAGCAAAATATCGAGGATTTAGTTTGGGAGGCTAGTTAATAGCCCCCGGTAGTGTTCGGCGACAGTCGAGGTCAAGCCGTAAACACTTCGGCCAATGTTATTAACGGCGTGTTATTTAACATAGTCATCGGATCGCTGACCAGTTTACGCTTATTGTGGCAGTCAGTTTTCGGCTTTCTCCACTGAGGTGCTTAACCATGTGAGCTAGAAGCACAATCGCAGTGGTTCTCCCTTTGCACGCCTAGCCGAACAAAACGAAACGTAGGAAGCAAGTGCAGGAGCCGGGCAACCCAACTATTGATCGAAGACACAATTCGAAACTGATGCATATATAGCAATATCTGAGAATGTTTTTGCCGAATCCCTAAAAGGTGTCTGGCGTTGCACTGCGAGACTAATGCTGGAAAAGCACAAATAGTTTAAAAGTGCCAAAAAGCTTGGAAAACCAAGAAACGTTAGTAAAAACATGACGTCCGAACAATATCAAGTGTTCGGTGCCAATCCAAAAATTGGTCTTAGAAAAAAGAAGTGCTTCTGTCGTGCTTGAACATGATACATCCTATCTCAAGACTTCGAGTGGGTCAGCCTACGGCTTCAACCTCCTATCCCGAGGGCGGAGTACTTCTCATCAGGCCAGTTTAGCAAACTAAACTCTAGCGGCTTTGAGAGAGAAGTTAGGCTCCCCGGCTAGTGACCGCACACTCGTGTCGAAAAAAGGAGTGATAAATAATAATAATAAAACTTTGCAACAACTAAGAAGAAGAACACTTATTATAAAATGGCTCAAATAAACTTAAGAGCCCCCAAGTGACTTGGGTAGGAGAATGATTGCATGTACCGAAGTACTTATCTCATATCTATGTTCAACCAAACTTTAAACGCGTCTTAACCGACCGTCGGCTTCTCCCTCTTCGGTCAAGGACCGAAGAGTGTTATGTACTCCATCAGTCGAGAATATCGACGGTGTTTCCAATAACCAGGCAATCAGGCCATAAGGCTGTAACAGACAAAGCGCGCTCAGGGAACTTATGCTATATTACTGCTAAGTGTAAGAAGCATCTTCGAAGAAAATAGTACCCCCACCGATACCTTTCTTCGGTGCTCATTGTTATTATGAGACTTGTGCAATAGATTTTTTGTACTCATGAGTTCCGTTGTGTGCCGACCATCATTGAAAACTATAAGAGCGCTAGCATTCGGCTTCACCCAGTCTGAGGTCCGGCTCGGGCGACCCGATCGTGACAATCGCAGAGGTGCTCCCTTTACTCCCTAGCCGAACAATCGGGAACGTAGGGGTAAACACAGGAGCGAGGCAACCCAGCTTGCAAATCGCTTAAGTCAATATGGTGCATATTGTGGCGTAATACACGAACAAGGAACGAAGCCATACAAGTATAATCATATGCAACAGGAAAAGCTTCATAAAGGAAGCCCCCAAGTAAACAGGGTATTTGAATTTATGCGTCACAAACAAAGTTTGGACAAGGAAAAAAATTACAAGCAACTTTTTTCCAAAAAAGTATAACGCTTGGTCGAACCGAACACAAGTTTGAAATTAAAGCCTTGATCATGAAAGCGACTTAGCTGGTTAATATGTTCGCAGTCCGAGCTTGATGCGGGACAAGGTTCTATCCCCAAGCCGGTCCCGAGGTGGCGGAGCGGAGAGCTCGACACGCCGAAGTGGTGACATAGCACGGTTGATGCAGACCGGCAGAGTGATGCCGAAGTCCCCGGATCATGTTCCTGTGCACAAAAATAGTGCAAACGGGATATAATAGTAATAATGATGATTAAAAAAATCGTTGCATAGTGAATAATTTATGCAAAGTGAGTAATAAAAGAAATATGGCCGGGCGCCGAAGTCAATGTCGATGCAGGGCGTCGGCATGATGCGGTAAAGGCGTGGCAAAGCCTGAATTCGTAGGTCGGTCCGAGCTCCGGATGCGGTGTTCGCCGGACTATGTACGGAAACTGACCGAACCACCATGCGACTGTCGTGAATGCGGCCACCATTTGATAGACCTGTGTACATATGATGGACAAACCAGAGTAATAATTCCTTGGGAAAAATGAACCCAAACAAGCAAAAAATATTAGGGATTGATAGCACCTGATTTATTTGTTGTAGCAATCCAAAGGAAGGTGATTCCCAAAATTGGGACTCGCTCCGCACACGCATTGCCCGACGGGCGATAAAACGACGGCATGGCGATGCTAGTACAGGTTGGCTCGCAGAGGCAAAGCCCTCAGCCCAGCTAACGTGACGGAGCTGGTCGGCTAGTGACGCCGAAGTGTCCGGAGTAGGTTGATGAAGAGATGGCGAAGCCCCCGGTCCAGCCGAGATGTCGAAGCCACGATGTCAGCCGATGAGTCGAAGTAGGTCGGCGTGATGGACACCAGCTTGAAGAAGCGATAGTGCGGCCCTGTCGATGCAGGTCGTGACGTGGTCGATGCCGGCTTGATGAAGCAACCGTGCGGCGATGCCGGTATGCCCGCTCCGTGTAGTCCGTGGGGCGGCGATGTTGGTGTTGATTTATCCTTCGCGATGCCGGACTCTTGTTCGGCTTGCCGAGATGATGATCCGAAGAAGTTGAGCTTGGCTCAACAAAGTGACGCCGTGTCTTAGCGCAGGTCGGCAGACTTGGAGTAATATTGCCGGACTGGTTTGACACCAGCATGATGTTGAAGATCATGTTCAAAAGATCTTAAAGTTAGTGGGATGTGTTCGGGAACAAAACGCAATACCCCATACAAAACTTCCTTCAAAAGGGATGCCCGAAATCCCATTCATAGAAAAGATGAACTCGGGTTGGATTCGTTTTCGCGTAGAAAACAGATCCGAAAAGTGATGCACTAATCGGAAGGTTCCCGGAGTTTGGATGGTCGGATCGAGCTGAAATTTCGAGAGGTGGTAGATACAGGAATTCCGCAGCCGATCAACAGTTGGATCTTCCAAAGGACGTCCGAGCTAGAAGCTGGACACCACGCCCTAAACACATCCAAATTCCCGTCCATATTTGACAGGGCTCCGGTATATCGTGGATTGCCAGAGATTCCTCCATTGGAACTCAACGAAATTTTTCAGGGTTGTTGTAGACTCAATTTCGCACAATTCCACCAAAGCGATCGTCAAAGCGATACTCGAGGAGGTGGTGGCAGCAAATACGATTTCGCTATAAAGAAAAACAGCACGGTGGCTTGAGGGCAATGTTGATTCTAAGCCCCCGAGCCCCATGGATGATTCCTCCGTGATCTTGATAGAGATCGGAGTTAATGTTTGATGAAGGTCCTAGTCTGAACATGGTTATCCGAACACGGGGCGCAATTCTTGGTCGAACCAAGGTGACCAGTCGAGCTGGTGACGAAGATGCCGAAGTCGCAGTTGATCTGCAGGCGAGCCATCGATCCTTTTGTCGATCACATAGCAGAACTCTCAGTGAAAGCACCAATGTCGGTGTCAAAACCGGCGGATCTCGGGTAGGGGGTCCCGAACTGTGCGTCTAGGCGGATGGTAACAGGAGACAAGGGACATGATGTTTTTTCCCAGGTTCGGGCCCTCTCGATGGAGGTAAAACCCTACTCCTGCTTGATTAATATTGATGATATGGGTAGTACAAGAGTAGATCTACCACGAGATCAAAGAGGCTAAACCCTAGAAGCTAGCCTATGGTATGATTGTTGTATGATGGAGTTGTATATGATCTATCGACTAGCCTGGCCTCGGTTTATATAATGCACCAGAGGCCTAGGATAACAAGAGTCCTAGCCGAATACGCCGGTGGGGAGGAGTCCTTGTCTTGATCGCCAAGTCTTGTGGAATCTTCCTTGTATGCGGCAGCTGTCCAAACTGGCCCATGAGTATACGGCCACGGGGGTCCTCGACCCAATCTAATAGATTGGGAGACGACGTGGTGAGTACCCCCTAGTCCAGGACACCGTCAGCCTTCCTCCCCGGACAAATCTTGATATTCGGCGGCTTCGTACTGCGGGCCAACTCGCTTGGCCATCTAGAGCAGATCGAAAGCTACGCCCCTGGCCATCAGGCCAGGTTCGGAAACTTGAACTATACTGCTGACATCCGCAGAGACTTGATCTTCGACGGATTCGAGCCCATGTCAGGTGCGCCGCACAATCACGATGAGCATGACTTAACTCTGTCGTCGGACAGTGTTCGGGAGATCACACCTGCAACTACTCCGGCCCTCAATCTGGAACAAATTACGCCATCTGAGGACGGGTGGATAGACCCCGCCACGAAGGCCGCACTCTCAGTGGCGATAGAGCCGAATACTGACTTCACCTCCTATGAGAGCCGTGTTGCCGAACCATTGGATTTGTCCCCGGCCACGGGCTCCGAGCCGCCTGCGTCCGTGCCTATCGAACCCGATTGGGCACCGATCATGGAGTTTACCTCCGCGGATATCTTTCAGCACTTGCCTTTTGGCGATGTGTTAAATTCATTAAGGTCTCTCTCCTTGTCAGGAGAACCTTGGACGAACTATGTCCGGCTAGAATGGGATGCGGACGACAAAGAAATTTGCTCCCCACCCACCATCACCAAATAGCCACTGTCGACGATTTAACCAACATGCTCGACTTTGACTCTGAAGACATCGATGGTATGGACGACGATGCAGGAGATGAACAGGAACCACCGCTGATATATACATGGTGGATACCCCCAAAGAAGGCGATGGCGATAAGACAGCGGAGGATGACCCCTCCAAGAACAACCCAAGCACCGACGTCAGCGGCGCCACTCTAAGTCCCGCCATAGCAAAAGTAGCGATATCGGCACAAGAGACAATAACACTCCGGATAGTGCCGAAGATGACGACAATCCCCTCCAACTAGATTTAGAGCGGGAGGATGAACAAGCTAGCCCTCCAGAACAGGCAGCAGACGAAGAAACGGAGGATGACAATTACATGCCTCTCTCTGAAGACGAGGTGAGCCTCGGCGACGAGGAATTTATCGTGCCTGAGGATCCCGTCGAGCAGGAGCGCTTCAAGCGTCGGCTTATAGCCACAGCAAATAGCCTGAAGAAAAAGCAACAACAACTTCAAGCTGATCAAGATCTGCTAGCGGATAGATGGACGGATGTCCTTGCGGCCGAGGAATACGAACTTGAACGCCCAACCAAGAGTTACCCAAAATGCAGGTTGATACCCCAACTCGAGGAGGGAGCATTAAAACCTACATCACCATCGTATGATGCGGCGGATCGGCCACCTCGTGGCCGAGACAGAGGGGCATATCAGCCCGAAGTCCAGGCCGCACCCCGTCGCCAGACAACCAAAAACACCAAGGCCCAGGGCAACACACGGGACCTGCGAGACGTATTGGAAAACAAAGCAGGGTATATAAGATCAATCTACGGATCACGGGGTCGCGCCCCAACACGTGACGATGATCGTCACGCCAGATACACTAAAAGCAAATCCAGCCGGGCCGAATACAACAGACAAGACTCATATGAACTGCGTCGTGATATAGCCCGGCACAGAGGCGCCGCACACCCCCTATGCTGCATTGATGAAGTAATGGATCACGAATTCCCAGAGGGTTTTAAACCCGTAAATATTGAATCGTATGATGGTACAACAGACCTCGCGGTATGGATCGTGGATTTCCTCCTCCAGTTCCACATGGCTCGCGGTGTGATCTACATGCCATCAAGTACCTCCCACTAAAACTCAAAGGATCAGCTCAGCATTGGCTGAATAGCTTGCCAGCAGACTCCATTGGCAGTTGGGAGGACTTGGAAGATGCATTCCTTGACAACTTCCAGGGCACTTATGTGCGGCCACCAGATGCTGATGACTTGAGCCATATAATTCAGCAGCCAGGGGAATCGGCCAGGAAATTCTGGACCAGTTTCCTAACTAAGAAAAACCAAATTGCTGACTGTCCGGATGCAGAGGCCTTAGCGGCATTCAAGCATAACATCCGTGACGAGTGGCTTGCCCGGCACCTCGGCCAGGAGAAGCCGAAGTCTATGGCAGCCCTCACGACACTCATGACCCGCTTTTGCGCGGGCGAGGATAGCTGGCTGGCTCGCAGCAACAACACATCAAGGAATCCTGGCACTTCAGATACCAAAGATACTAACGGCAGACCACGTCATAACAGACACAAGCGCTACAACAACGGCGATAACGCCGAAGATACAGCAGTCAATGCCGGATTTAGTGGCTCTAAATCCGGTCAGCGGAAAAAGCCATTCAAAAGAAGTACTCCGGGCCCGTCCAGTTTGGACCGCATACTCGATCGCTCATGTCAAATTCACGGCACCCCCGATAAGCCATCCAATCACACCAACAGAGAATGCTGGGTGTTCAAGCAGGCTGGCAAGTTGAATTCCGAAAACAAGGATAAGGGGCTGCATAGCGACGACGAGGAGGAGCCCCGGCCGCCGAACACGGGAGGATAGAAGAGGTTCCCCCCACAAGTGAAAACGGTGAACATGATATACGCAACCCACATTCCCAAGAGGGAACATAAGCGTGCACTAAGGGACGTCTATGCGATGGAGCCAGTCGCCCCAAAGTTCAACCCACGGTCCTCTTGTCCGATCACCTTCGATCGTAGGGACCACCCCACTAGTATCCGTCATGGCGGATCTACCGCATTAGTCCTCGACCCCATCATTGACGGATTTCACCTCACTCGAGTCCTTATGGACGGCGGCAGCAGCCTGAACCTGCTCTATCAGGATACAGTGCGCAAAATGGGTATAGACCCCTCGAGGATCAAACCCACAAAAACCACCTTTAAAGGCATCATCCTAGGTGTAGAGGCCCATTGCACGGGCTCAATCACACCGGAAGTGGTCTTCGGATCTCCGGACAACTTCCGAAGCGAGGAGTTAATCTTAGATATCGTCCCGTTTCGCAGTGGCTATCACGCACTGCTCGGGCGAACCGCATTTGCAAGATTCAATGTGGTACCGCATTATGCATACCTCAAGCTCAAAATGACAGGACCTCGTGGGGTAATAACTGTCAATGGAAACACAGAGCGCTCGCTCCACACAGAGGAGCACACTGCGGCCCTCGCAGTAGAAGCGCAAAGCTGCCTTATTAGGCAAACCGCCAATTCAGCGAAAAAGACCCTGGACACCTTCAAGTGAGTCCGGAGTACCCCGCAGGCGGATCGATAGGCACGTTTTGAGCTCGACTAGCAATTCGGCCTCCGTCCTAGTCCTAGTCAAGTGGCGAAATTCGTGCCACGCGTACATAACTACGCACTCAGGATACCATGGGCATAGGCGGAGGCACCACTACGGCACATCCCACAATGCGGCTCAACCGCCCCAGGAGCTGTATACCTTCATCATTTTCTCTTTTGGGACCTTACTCTCTGGGAGCCCTTTTCGGCTGTCTGATTGCTGGACGCACTACGTGAAGAAAATAACGAGGAAGCAAGAAGCTCTGATGTACAAGGGAATACCCAGGTGGTCTCTGATAACAATCAAGATACCTGTTTTAAATACCCATACGCAGCTTGCCCTTGGATAGGACATGTCAAATAGTCCTATTTTTTGCTTATTGCACTACTTGTATCCGTACGCTTTGACGTACTATTTAATAACAATGCGTAGCGTTAGCCTATTATTGCATTACCCTTTCTTTTTTTCTTTCTCTTGTCTGCTTCATTACGACAGATTGCACCTGTACATTCTAGTATGACTAGTACGCCAGGGGCTTCAGCATACCCCATAATACGGCGTGAGAAGTATGAACACTTTCGACAGTGCGGCACCCCGAACTTATAGCATTATATGCATCAGCTCCGAATCATGTCTTGGGTTGATAGTTGGGTTTGCCCGGCTCCCATGTTTTGGTACCTTACATTCTGCAAAATCGGCTAAGGTAGCGCTGAGAGAACTACTGCGATTGTGTCCCGCTTCTTCCGGACGAGCACCTCAGTAGAGAAAGCCGAAAACTGACTGTCATGATGCGACAAGAGCTGGTCGCTGTTCGAGAGGTCTCAAGTCCTTAAAGACTTTTTCCGCTTCGGGCGAGGAGTCGGCCTTGCCCGACTTAGGCGTATATAGTGCCCCAAATTCGGCCTTCCGAATACTAGGGGCTTCGCCAAAATTTAAAATTGTAGACTTCTATGGCTAAGTGAGGGTGATAAAGCTTTATAGTCCGATTGCCTGGTTCGCTGTGTTGAACACCTCCTTCGAAGGACCCAAAATTGGGATAAAGAGTGTTCAGGTTTATCCCGAACACGCCAGTACTAGTTACATGGGGGCAGAAGCCGACGACTGGCAACCCTCAGATTTCATAAACGGCCGCACAGAAGGTAATATTATAAATTAACAAGCGTTGCATAGCACAAATGAACTCGTTTCACATTACAGGATCACATGAGTACATTCATTTGAATAGTACATCCTTAGCACATTCCTCCGCCACAAGGCGGGAACCCTTCAGGACACTGTCATAATAAATTTCAGGGTGGCGATGCTCCTTGCCTTCCGGCGGCCCCTCCTTCACCAGCCTTACGGCGTCCAGCTTCGCCCAGTGCACCTTCGCCCGGGAAAAAGCCCTACGCGCACCCTCGATGTTGACGGACCGCTTGATGACTTCAACCCGTGGGCAGGCGTTCACAAGCTGCCTCACGAGACCGAAGTAGCTATCAGGCAGGGGTTCGCCAGGCCACATCCGGACTATAAGACCCTTCATGGCCTGTTCGGCCGCCTTGTGCAGCTGGCCCAGTTGCTTCAGCTGGTCGCTCAAGGGCATTGGATGTTCGGTCCCAGTATACTGAGACCAGAACAACTTCTTCATCGAGCTCCCCTCCTCAGCCTGGTAGAACACCGCGGCATCCAACACACTGCGGGGAAGATCTACGAATGCTCCTGGAGAGCTCCGAACTCGAGTAAGTAAAAGGAAATTTTCCTTCACATGCTTGCTTTGCATAATGAATGCCTTACCCACTGCTATCTTCTTAACCGCCTCAATTTCCCAGAGGGCCTTCTGGGCTTTGGCCTTGGGTTTTATGCGCTTTTGAGGGCCTTCACAAGCTCAGACTCTCGTGTCTTAGAGTCAAGCTCCAAGGACGCGTGTTTTTTGGCGAGAGCCTGGAGCTCTTGCTGCACCTCGCCCACCCGGGCTTCTTGCTTTTCTTGCTCAATGCGATCCTTGGCCGCTTTGTCTTCGGCCTCGGATAGCGCCTTCTGCAGGGTCGCCACTTCGGTCGTGGCCCCTAGCAAAATTCATGGTGATCCTATTATGCTAAAACCAAATCTTAATAATGTACAGACGGGGTATGACTTACCTTTGTTCTCTTCGAGCTGCCTCTTGGTAAGGCCGAGCTCTTCCTTGGACCGCTCAAGGTCCTATTTTAGTGCAGCAACCTCCGCAGTACGTGCGGCAGTGGCCAGCAGTGAAGCCTGCATATGCACATAGACATATTCCGATTAGACTCCTGCGGTCATTATTTGATCCTCTATTCGGCCCTTCTTCGCGAACGACAAACAGAGCATCAGGGGCTACTGTCTATGCGGTAATATTTTCTTATAATTTGATTACTTACCTGAAAGCCTGTTAGGAGGCTGGCACAGGCTTCAGTTAGTCCGCTTTTGGCGGACTGAACCTTCTCGATCACCGCACTCATGATAGTGCGGTGCTCTTCGTTGATGGAAGCGCCGCGAAGCGGTTCCAGCAAGTTGTCCGGTGCCTCTAGATGGACAGAGGCCACCGGCACAGGCGGCTTGCCCCTCTAAACAAGGGGTCGCCTGACAGAGTCCGGAACCACTGGAGGTTCTGGCGCAGTATTCAGCTGGGCGCCAAATTCGGAGCCCATGGGAGTGTTGCTCCCCTTGCGCCCAGGGTCCGGAATGTCTCCTTGAGGCGCCTCCAGGACTACCTCCCCTCGGCTCGGTGCCCTTTGAGACAACACCTCGATGTTGTCCGTAGGGCGAGGGGAGGAGGCGGTCGGAATTGAATCGCTATTCATATCCGACGGGTCCAAAGAACCATCCGACGAAAATACGTCAATATGGGCTCTGGACGGACTGCATAATCATGTTCGGCGTGATGATAAGCAGTGCAATAAAATATACCATGAATTACTATGGTATCCGGATACTTACGACTTCGCCAGGGGCTTGTCCCTGGGCAACCACTCGTCGTCGCTATAGGCGACCGTCATGGAGCAGTCCGGGAGGAGGGTCCTTCCCTTCTTGGAACCTTCGGCCTTCCCGGATAGGGCGGCCTTCCTTTTCTTGTCTCCCCCGACTGGGGGGGGGGAGAACTTTCCTCTTCCTCCTCCTCGTTCTCATGGGAGGAGCGCGCCTCGGTGTTTTCGGACGATGAGTCCGATATAACCTTGCGCTGGAGACCCTTCCGGGTCCCCGTGGACTTCTTCTTGGCCTTCTTCACCGGCACCTCGTAAGGCGCCGGAACCAGCATCTCCGTTAGGAGAGCATCCGCTGGATCTTCAGGCAGGGGGGCTGGGCAATCGATCTGCTCCGCTGTCTCTAGCCAGTCCTGTTAAATGGCGTGTAGGCTTAGATCCCGCACATGATTAAACTGGGGAAAATAAACATCTTATGAGATATAAAAGACTTACCGGATTGGCAGGGCGCTTTGCGCTGAGTCCGCGGTCCTCAGTAAGGGGAGGAGGTACCTCGGTGCCATTGAACAACACCTTCCAGGCGTCCTTGAGCGTCGTGTCGAAGAGCTCTCGCAGCGTCTGGTGCTCGGCCGGGTCGAACTCCCATAAATTGAATGCCCGTCGTTGACACGGGAGGATCCGGCGAAAGAGCATGACCTGGACCACGTTGACAAGCTTGATTTTCTTGCTCATCATGTTTCTGATGCATTTCTGGAGTCCGGTCAGCTCCATCGATGAACCCCAGGACAGGCCCTTCTCTTTCCAAGAGGTGAGCTGCGTGGGGATTCCGGATCGGAATTCAGGGGCGCCACCCAGTTGGTGTCGCGCGGCTCGGTGATGTAGAACCACCCCGATTGCCACCCCTTTATGGTCTCCACATAGGAGCCTTCGAGCCAAGTGACGTTAGGCATTTTTCCCACCATGGTGCCTCCGCACTCCGCTTGCTGGCCGACCACCACCTTCGGTTTAACATTGAAGGTCTTCAGCCACAGGCCGAAGTGGGGCCTGATGCGGAGGAAGGCCTCGCACACGACGATAAATGCCGAGATGTTGTGGATGAAATTGGGGGCCAGATCGTGAAAGTCCAGCCCGTAGTAGAACATGAGCCCGCGGACAAATGGGTGGAGGGGAAATCCTAGTCCGCGGACGAAGTGGGTAAGAAAAACCACCCTCTCATAGGGTTCTGGCGTAGGGACGATCTGCCCCGCATCTAGCAGCCGGTGTGTGATATCCACGGCTAGATATCCAGCTCCCCGTAGCTTTGTGATGTTCTCCTCCGTGACAGAGGAGACCATCCACTTGCCTCTTGCTCCGGACATGCTTGGAGTGATTCGAGGAGAAAAATGCGAGCTTGGGCGCTGGAGCTCGAGTGCGCAAGAATGGATGAGCAAGGAGGAAGAAGGTGTGGGTGAAAAGGGTGAATCCTTGTCCCTTTATAAGGGCGGAAGAAGCTATGCGCCTCTCCACCTACCTGGTAAACTCGCTTATTCCTCAAGCGCCATAATTGATGGCGCGGTTGGGTTACCCACACCCGTATTGATGAGAATCCCGTGATAAGGGGACACGATCTCCGCTTCGACAAGACGTACCAAGAAAACTGCCTCACAACATGTGTAGTAGCTGGTTGAGAAAAACAGTTCGAATAATGACCGGGCCATGGTATGATGTCATGCTGCCGAACGTGTCAGCAGATTAGATTTGTGGAAATATTATTCTCTCTACGATGGTATGTGGAATTTGTTTTGCAAAGCCGGACACTATCCTTGTGTTCAAGATTTCCTATGGTGTATTCGGAGGAAGAACCCTCCTTGCAATGCCGGAGACAAATCTGCGCGCCAGACTCATCGTCATTGAAGCCTGGTTCAGGGGCTACTGAGGGAGTCCTGGATTAGGGGGTCCTCGGACGGCCGGACTATGTACTTTAGCTGGACTGTTGGACTATGAAGATACAAGATTGAAGACTTCGTCCAGTGTCCGGATGGGACTCTCCTTGGCGTGGAAGGCAAGCTTGGCAATACGGATATGTAGATTTCCTCCCTTGTAACCGACTCTGTGTAACCCTAGCCCCCTCCGGTGTCTATATAAGCCGGAGGGTTTAGTCCGTAGCACAACAACAATCATACCATAGGCTAGCTTCTAGGGTTTAGCCTCTACGATCTCGTGGTAGATCAACTCTTGTAATACTCATATCATCAAGATCAATCAAGCAGGAAGTAGGGTATTACCTCCATCGAGAGGGCCCAAACCTGGGTAAACATCGTGTCCCCCGCCTCCTGTTACCATCCGCCTTAGTCGCACAGTTCGGGACCCCCTACCCGAGATCCGCCGGTTTTGACACCGACATTGGTGCTTTCATTAAGAGTTCCACTGTGTCGTCACTGTAAGGCTTGATGGATCCTTCGATCATCGGCAACGATGCGATCCAGGGTGAGGTCTTCCTCCCCGAACAAATCTTCGTATTCGGTGGCTTCGTACTACGGGCCAACTCGCTTGGCCATCTGGAGCAGATCGAAAGCTACGCCCCTGGCCATCAGGTCAGGTTCGGAAACTTGAACTATACTGCCAACATCCGCAAAGACTTGATCTTCGACATATTCGAGCCCAAGTGCCAAGTAGTTTTTCTTGCAAAGTGCTTGGGACTTTAGTTATAAGAGCCGTTTCCTTTGAAAAAATTCTTTGATAGACATTAGCCCCCAAGTGTCAAGTGTTGTTGCTTGCAAAAGACTTGGGACTTATATTCTTGTAACCTTGATATAAATGTTGATAACTCTGTAATTCATACAGGCTGCTACTGCTAAACTGGAATCTCACTTGAATGACGCAAAGACCTGGCTGGCGACTCAGGAAACTAAGACCCGGAAAGCTAAGTCAAAGTTCCAGTTTAGCGTGGCTTAGTCGGAAAAGCTGAAGACCAGTTTTGAGGCGGAGAAAAAGACTTGGGCTGAAGAAAAGACTGCTTTAACGCAGTGGACTGAGAAAGCAGAGGC
The DNA here is from genome assembly GCA_032464435.1 of Aegilops umbellulata. Lineage (NCBI taxonomy): Eukaryota > Viridiplantae > Streptophyta > Magnoliopsida > Poales > Poaceae > Aegilops > Aegilops umbellulata. The sequence continues at coordinate 223,180,816 of CP136056.1, read as the reverse complement.
AACACTTCAAGAGGTGACCAGTGAGCTCACCGGCTTAAAACGCCGTGTATCGCAGATGGTTTCTGCTATCTTTGGTGAGTCGCCTTGCTAGTCATCAAAAGTGAATTTTTTTTGTGATCATATAACCCGCCATTTAACCAATATGTGATATATCCTGGTCCCAGGAGCAGCAACCTCAATCAAGACATGCTTGTGAAGCTCAAGGCTGTCTACACACTTGTAGAATAGCTGTTCACCGGAACCCAACGTGCATTGGCCGCAGTTTATCCAACGAATCAGGCGCCTACTATGTTGATAGATGTATTGAAAAAGCTTTCTATGCTACCTGCCAGGTTTGAGGAGATGAAACGATCGTCTGCAAGAGCCGGCGCCATGACGGCTTTGAGCCGGGCCAAAGCATGGGTACCAGAGCTTGACCCGTCCGAGGTAGCCAATGGATACCCAAGCTTAAAGGAAGATGGCACTCCTTTTGATCGGAAGGACTTCTCAGCTTGTGTAAAGGAAATACGTCCAATGGCGACTCAGATTGCCAATGATTCTGATCTTGCAAAGTATCATCCGGCTTATACCAGGAGAATCAAAAGATGCCGACCCCGGCTTATAGAGTGATGGATTTAATCCCCCAATCCATAAGCACAATGTTGCCCCTGAAGTTGAGCCATCTGATCTTATATATGACGAAGCTGAATTTCAAGCTTTATCTGACATTGATTGGTCATCACCAAATTTTCTGCCGGTGGAAGAGGACGAAGAATTGACAAGGGATGACGCAGAAGCCTCCAGTCAGCAAGGCCAGGAAGATTGAACCACCGGGCTGTTTAGATACTTGATCTTTTTGAAAAAACACTTGATCTCATTTGGCTCATGGAGACATGTAATAGGGTAGTAAAAACTTGAATCTGCCGTACCATCGTGCACGTTTCTGCTTTTTGCTTAATACTGCTGACCCGCCGGTTTTTAAAAAAACCATTATGGGTATGATAGCCTTTGATTTATGAAGATCTGAATGATTACTATCCTGCACACAAAGAAAATACAAGCGCCCTGGCGACTTACTGCCGGGCGGGTCATGATATCCAATTGAAGCCACTGGGGACAAATAGTCCATAACCAGGGCTAGTCTGACCGGAATGTTTAACATAAAATATCATACCTGTGGCTGTATGCTTAGACTACCGGTTGAGCAACCTTATGCAGTTAGAGGCGGTAGAGCCGTAATTGTAAACATAAGAGTATGATACTCTGGCGACTTAGAGTCTGCCATCCTGGCGGGTTATAGAGACCCGGAAGATGCTTTCAAATATGAGCCATAAATAGGGCAACTTGGCCCGACTTGTAAAAAACCAGAAGTCAAAGAAGAAATCTTCGAATGAAAAAACAAAAGAAATTCGAGGCTTTTGTGGGCTGCCAAGCCAAAGTGTCTTCTTCAATGAAACTAGCCGGAGCCACTGGATTGTTCGTGCGTTCTGTGAGCCTGACTCACAGTGTGCCCAATCGACATTTGAACCCTAGATAAAGCTTGGTCTTGCTCAAAGACTTATCAGGAGTACGCGGGGCCAGAGTAACAACATACATCACGGGCTGATTTATCCAAGTTTCAAGGAAGGCAGCTTATGAAGCCCGGATCTATCTTGACAATCTGTAAACCGTGCTCTCGCATGACAAGCCGTCGTTTGAACCTTAACGAGCTCAGATCTTGGTCGAATACGCCGTAAGATTGATTGTTTAAGAGTTCGATGGGTCAATCGGGATTACCCGATGGAGTTGAAGCAGCTGGCTACAGGTAGGATGACCCGGAAAGGTTATGTCCTCTTTGGTCGAATACGCCTATGTTTGGACAAACCTGGTCCAGAGGGTAGTAACGCTATGTTCTCTTTGGTCGAATACGCCTATGTTTGAACAGGAAACCCCCAAGTGACATACTGACAAGTGTGGCGTTGAGCCGGTCAAGAGGGTACCGTCAGCTATGATTCGAATACGATCAGGAAGCCCCCAAGTGACATATTGACGAATCACGCTTCACCAGGGACCTATGTTTGAGCTGTGCTGAGCATCCAACTCTCTTTGGTCCATGTAATTTGGTCTTCAAGCCTCTTAAAAGGATATGTAATATGATGATAAAGACTCAACTTCGAGGAAGTGAAACGATAGAGGCCATGAATTATTAGGGATGTCGGCTTTATTATACTGTCTATAATATATACATCATGTAACCATGTAGATCATGAGACCCGGTGGCTCAAGTATATTAAGGCCGAAGATGAGCAATATTCCACAGCCGACGGGTCTCCTCCTCCGACTTACGTCAATCCTTGTGTTCTCGAACGTCGATAAGGTAATATGACCCGTTATGCAGATTCTTGCTGACCACAAAAGGTCCTTCCCAGGGCGGCGAGAGCTTATGCATGTCTGTTTTATCCTGGATGAGCTGGAGCATTAAGTTGCCTTCTTGAAAGGTTCTGGTTTTTACCCGGCGGCTGTGATAACGACGTAGATCTTGCTGGTAAATCACTGAAAGAGCCGCCGTGAGATCACGCTTCTCGTCCAACAGGTCGAGTGCATCTTGACGTGCCTTTTAATCGTCAGCTTCCACGTAAGCCGCCACCCGGGGTGAATCGTGACGGATGTCACTAGGGAGAACCGCCTCTGCTCCATAAACCATGAAAAAAGGGGGTGTAACCCATAGATCTATTGGGGGTCATGTTGATGCTTCATAACACTGAAGGCAACTCCTCCACCCAACAACCCGGCGTTCTTTGCAAAGGGACCATAAGCCGGGGCTTGATACCTCGTAAAATCTCTTGATTTGCTCGTTCTGCCTGACCATTGGACTGAGGGTGAGCCACAGATGAAACGTCAAGCCGGATATGCTCCCTTTGACAAAATTCTTTCATAGCACCTTTAGAGAGATTAGTGCCATCATCTGTTATAATGCTTTGTGGAAAGCCAAAACGGAAGATCACCTTCTTGATGAATTGAACCGTCGTTGCTGCATCACACTTACAGACTGGCTCTGCCACCACCCACTTAGTTAACTTATCAACCGCCACCAAAAGGTGGGTCTTCTTATCCTTGGACCTTTTAAAAGGCCCAACCATGTTAAGCCCCCAAGTCGCAAACGGCCAAGTGATTGGAATCATCCTCAACTCCTGAGCTGGAACGTGAGCTCATCGTGAAAACTTTTGACAACCGTCACATTTACTGACCAAGTCCTCAGCATCAACATGAGCCGTCAACCAATAGAACCCATGACGAAAAGCCTTGGCTACAAGAGATTTAGAGCCCACATGATGACCGCAATCTCCTTCATGAATTTCCCGTAGAATCTCACGACCTTCTTCAGGAGAGACGCAACGCTGAAACGCCCCTGTGACACTGCAATGGTGCAACTCCCCATAGACAATTTTCATTGACTTAGACCGCCCGGGTTATCTGTCTGGCCAAGATTTCATCCTCTGGCAACTCACCCCGGGTCATGTAAGCCAAATACGGAACTGTCCAATCGGGAATAGCGTAAAGAGCCGCCACCAATTGCGCCTCCGGGTCAGGGACAACAAGATCTTCCTCTGTAGGCAATTTGACAGAAAGGTTAAGTAAAATATCAAGGAACGTGTTAGGTGGCACCGCTTACGCTAAGACCCTAGCCGACTCAAAGTATCATCCGCCTCGTTCTTCCGGCGATCAATATGCTCAACTTGATAACCCTTGAAATGACCCGCAATAGCATCAACCTCTCAACGGTAAGCCGCCGTGAGCGGATCTTTAGAATCCCAAGTCCAAAAACTTGCTGAGCCACCAGATCTGAATTGCCAAAGCACCTCACCCAGCTTAAGTTCATCTCCTTAGCCATCCGAAGACCATGGAGCAAGGCCTCATACTCAGCTGCATTGTTAGTACAGGGGATCATTAGCCGGAGAACATAAGAAAATTTGTCACCTCATGGGGAAGTCAAGACAACTCCAGCCCCCGAGCCCTCCAACTGTCTAGATCCATCAAAGTGAATAGTCCAATATTTGTTTTCTGGCTTTTCCTCAGGTGCGTGTAACTCTGTCCAATTATTGATGAAATCCACAAGTGCTTGGGACTTGATGGCCGTACATGCCACATATTTTAAGCCGTGAGGTCCAAGCTCAATGGCCCATTTAGCAACCCGGCCTGTGGCTTCCCTGTTTTGGATAATGTCTCCTAAAGGAGCAGAACTAACCACAGGAATGGGATGACCCTGAAAGTATTGCTCAAGCTTCCGGCTTGCCATGAAAACCCCATACACCAGATTCTGCCAGTGTGTATATCTTTGCTTAGACTCAATAAGCACCTCACTGATATAATAAACCAGCCGTTGAACCGGGTACTCCTTGCCTGCATCTTTCCTTTCCACCACAATGGCTACACTGATAGCCCAACAATTAGCAGCCACAGATAACAACAGAGGCTCTTTATCAATAGGGGCAGCAAGCACGGGCAGTTCAGCCAACTGTTTCTTCAGATCCTCAAACGCTTGATTAGCAGCATCACTCCAAACAAAGTGATCTGTCTTCTTCATCATCTGATAAAGAGGAATAGCCTTCTCACCCAGCCGGCTTATGAACTGGCTCAGAGCCGCAATACGACCCGCCAGACGCTGAACATCATTAACACACGCCGGCTTAGCCAATGAAGTAATGGCTTTGATCTTCTCTGGGTTAGCTTCAATGCCTCTGTCAAAAACCAAGAAACCCAAGAGCTTGCCTGCTGGCACACCAAAGACACACTTAGCCGGGTTAAGCATCATCTTGTAGACCCAGAGATTGTCAAACATCTCCTTCTCTCTTGACTTCACCACAATATCATCTACATAAGCATGAACATTGCGCCCAATCTGATTGTGAAGGCAATTTTGCGCACACCACTAATAAGTCGCCTGCGCACTCTTGAGCCCAGAAGGCATAGACACATAGCAGAAGGCTCCAAACGGAGTAATGAAAGATGTCTTCTCCTGGTCCTTAACTGCCATCTTGATCTGATGATAACTAGAATAAGCATCCAAAAAACTCAAACGCTCACAACCCGCCGTAGCATCAATGATTTGATCAATACGAGGGAGAGCAAACGGATCAGCCGGACAAGCCTTGTTCAAGTCCGTGTAATCCACACACATCCGCCAAGTGCCATTCTTCTTGAGTACCAACACCGAGTTAGCCAACCACTCAGGATGGAAAACTTCAACGATAAACTCGGCCGCTAAGAGCAGGGCCACCTCTTCACCAATGGCCTTCCGCCTCTCCTCGCTAAATCGGCGAAGAAACTGCTTGAACGGCTTAAACTTCAGACCAATATTAAGAGTATGCTCAGTGAGTTCCCTCGGTACACCCGACATGTCTGAAGGCTTCCATGCAAAGATGTCCCGGTTCTCACGGATGAACTCGATGAGCACGCTTTCCTATTTCGGATCCAGATTAGCACTAATACTAAACTACTTCGATGAGTCGCCAGGGACGAAGTCAACAATTTTGGTGTCGTCCGCTGACTTAAACTTGAGCGGCGGATCATGCTCTGTGGTTGGCTTTTTCAAGGACGTCATGTCTGCCAGGTCAACATTATCCTTGTAAAATTTCAACTCCTTCGCTGCACAAACCGATTCAGCATAAGACGCATCACCTTCCTAACACTCCAAGGCCACCTTGTGACTCCCATGCACTGTGATGGTGCCCTTATAACTCGGCATCTTAAGCTGCAAGTAAACATAGCAAGTCCTCGCCATGAACTTAGCATAAGCCAACTGCCCAAACAGAGCATGATAAGGGCTCTTGATCTTGACCACTTTGAAGGTTAAAGTTTCAGACCTGGAATCATGCTCATCTCCAAAGGCTACTTCCAAAGTTATCTTACCCACCGGGTAGGCTGACTTACCCGACACCACACCATGGAAGACAGTGTTTGACGGCTTAAGATTCTTATCTGTCAGTCCCATGCGACGAAAGGTCTTATAATAAAGGATGTTAATGCTGCTACCTCCATCCATGAGCACCTTAGAAAACTTATAGCCCCCAACCTGAGGCACCACCACAAGAGCCAGCTAACCCGGATTATCAACCCGAGGCGGGTGATCCTCACGACTCCACACTATAGGCTACTCTGACCACCGCAAGTAACGCGGAACTGCCGACTCAACAACATTGACTACCCTCTTATGAAGCTTCTGATCCCGCTTACATAAGCTAGTGGCGAAGACGTGGTATTATCCACTATTCAACTGCTTCGGGTTGCTCTGATAACCAGACTGCTGCCGCTGTTGACTCCCCTGATTACTCTGCTGATTGTAACCACCTTGGTTACCGTGGCCTTGAAACCTGGAACTTGAGCCGCCGCCGCCATGACCCGGATCATGAGAACCGGACCCTGATCCGCCATTCGGGCCATGTCGGCACTGGATGGACTCCCTAAAGCTTCTCATTATGCTGCAATCTTTCCATGAATGAGTTGCCGGCTTCTGATCCGTTCCGTGTTTCGGACACGGCTGATTTAACATTGCCTCAAGATCGAATCATGTCCTTGGAGCCGGCTACCCCTTACGACGCTAGTTATAATCGCGCGCACTGGTGTTATCCACAAATTCATCAGCCTTGCACTTACCATTGCCGCCCTGATTGGTAGGATTGTGCTGCTGTCCCTTCATGCCGCCACTCTTCTTTCCCTTTCCCAATCTTTCATCCTCAGAGTCGGGGTCCTTGGTACCGTCAGAGTCGGCATACTTAACAAGAGCCGCCATTAGAGTACCAATGTCGTCGCAATGACGCTTGAGCCGTCCAAGCTTCTTCTTGAGTGGAGTAAAACAACAATTTTTCTCCAACATCAGAATCGCTAAATCGACGTTTATGTTCTCTGAAGAATGTATGATAGTCGAGACCCGGCGTACCCAGCTGGTTGTTGACTCGCCCTCTGCTTGAACACAAGAAACCAAATCCACAATCGACATGGGCTGCTTGTATGTATCTTTGAAATTCTGGATGAACCGGGCCTTCAGCTCCGCCCATGACCCTAAGGAATTAGCCGGCATCCCCTTCAACCAGGTACGAGCCGTCCCCTCTAGCATCATGGTGAAGTACTTTGCGTATGCAGACTCACTAACATCCAACACCTCCATAGCCATCTCATAACTATCCAACCAAGCCTCAGGGGGCTGATCTGCTGTGTAATTGGGCACCTTACGAGGGCCTTTGAAATCCTTGGGTAAACGCTCGTTCCGTAGAGCCGCCGTTAGACACGGCACACCGAAAGCTCTAGAAGTTACACCCTCCTCAACTGAAACTGTTGGGTAAGCCAGCGCGTGCTGATGAATCGCTCGCTGAGCCGCTGGCTTGGCCTCCCGGCGCATCGGGTCATGACCACGACGCCGCTGGGTGCTCGAGACTGCCTGCGAGTCAATGTGCCTACTGTAGCTATGGCTTGGACGAGGGCTCGCATGAATCTGGTCACGACTATAGGAATAAGCCTGCTGCTATACCAAAGCCGTTTGAAGAAGCTCCCTAGCCCTTCGGGTTTCAACCGCCGCGGGAGTTTCACCCTCGACTGGCAGAGCCGCCAATCGCGTAGCTGCATCAATCATGTTATCTAGAGGAGTAGAGTAATGACCCAGCGGTGTCACTACGTGCTATGCGCGGCTGATCTGACGCTCCACCCCCTGGTGCCTCAACCGTCGGGTTTATCATCGGCGGGTTACTAGCCCCCGCTCCGGGTGTGTTGAAGAGGTTCCTTGACTCATAAATCAAGGGCAGATGACTCTGGCGCTTTCTCCTCAAGACCTTGTTTGAAGCATTCTGATCGACCATAAGCCGGTATGAATCTGCTTGAATCCGCTTTGCCTGGGCATTTAAGACGGCCCGCTCTGCAGCCATCCTAGCGATTTCCGCTGCCAATTCCTCTTTAGCTTGCGTTATCTCATCACGCGATTTAGCCACATCCACCTTATGATGTTCCTGATTGTCTGCGGTTACCTCCACTCCCATCAGGGTCGCCAGATCGTCCAACAGATCTGTTAAAACTTGAGCCGGCGAGTGAATTGACCCACCAACACCAGCTGCTGTTACCGCCACCGCACTGGAGGTCATGGCTGCGGCGGCTGTTGAATCGAGAACCGGCTGGGTGCCAACCATGAAGATCGCCACTCTATTCGGCGGCTCAAGGGGGTCCCGAATATTGTCGCCATCGGAACAGCCCCCCAAGTTGTCCGTCTTGCAGTTGATACATAGAATCGGTTTCGCCTTTGGACGACTCACCATCAAAGTAGATGGCCGTCTCACTCCCAGACACAGAGCCTTCCAATCCAGCCCCATGGATACATCCAACAAAGGCATGCTTCACGGCGGGTTGAACCCGGGCGGGTCGCGCATGCTGAGCCGTCTCGATGATGTCGGTGCAGATGTCCGGCTCAGGGCCCGGTTCGCCGATCTTGCCGATGAAGACGTGGATTCCACCGAAGGGGACCCGATACCTATACTCAATTGAGCCGGCCTCGGGGCCCCAGCCTGCGTCGTTGATGTAGAGCTTGCCGCGACGACTCTTGGTCATCCAGCCCATGGTGTATCCCTTGATCCCTTCAAAGCTGCCCTTTAAGAACTCAAAACGACCGTGCGCCAGCCTCATGGTGGGCGCCAACTGTTGTGGAAGTGTCACGACAGATGTCCTCACGGAAGGACTTAGTTGCGGAGCCATTGCGACCGAGTTAGCTTAAAGGGGTTAAAACGGGACAAAGGACACGAGGAGTTTTATACTGGTTCGGCCCCTTGCGGTGAAGGTAAAGGCCTAATCCAGTTGAGGTGGTATTGCTAGGGCTTCGATGACCAGGGAGCAAATACGCTTTGCCTGGCTCTCGATTTGTTGTTTCTTGCCCTAAGCCGCTGCCGGGTCGTCCCCTTATATACACGGGTTGACGCCTTGCGGCCTACAGAGTCCCGGCTGGCTCATATAATGTGTCCGACTCGGTGACTTATCTTACATGCCTTACAATACAAGTTTACATATACATGGCGATTTATACTTGTGGGCCTTAAGCCACCTTCGGGTTTGGGCCCTCTAACAAGCCTGTCTATGAACTGCCATCTTAATATATTCTTGGGCTTCATTGAGATGAACCGCCATAGGGATTACCCGGCCCCTCCTGGGCGGGTCATATCTAATAGTCATGTCCCCAACACTACCAGTACGAACGTATCAAGTATAGTAGGAACACGAAGATATGAGCAGTAGTACCAACTGCAAGGAGAACAGTAGTAAGACATTGTACTAGTACTACTATACATACTAAAGAGTTCAAATAACGAGAAAGAACATAAAGTTCAAATAATGAGAAAGAACATAAACATAGTTCTGTTGGGGGCTCAGCACAACACACCCCTGAAATAAAACTAAGCAACTAGTTTACTTAACACTGTAGTAGAACCAGCATGAGCGACGAAACTGCCACCTTACTCGGAGTCCGAGTCCACGTCCTCGTCCCTCTTCCTCTTCGCCGCCGCTTCTTTGCTTGAACCAGACACTGGGCTCTGCTTCTTCATCCAACCCTTGTATATATTTAAACAAAGGTAGGCATCCATTGCTGCGTACAGGTTGTGATCTTCATCTATTGTCTTCAACTCCCATGCATGATGAAAATCGTGGTGAGGTTTCTTCAGTTTAGCGTATGAAGGATCAATCATGGCTGCTGCTAGGGTTAGCATTGAAGGCTGAGAGGAGGACACCAGGCTTGCCTTCTGGGGATCGAAGGGCTGGCCTACAACGAGGCCTATCCGACCTAGGACACCCCTGCCATTCCTAAAGTCTACAGTAATGAATTTCACTCTTTCGTCCTTGAGGAAGTTCTTAAAATCCTGGCACTCAACATCGGCATGGCATATGTGGTAGACCAAGCACACGTTATGTACACAAACCTGGATCACAGCGAGCTTCTTCTTCTCTGCCTCCTTTAGAATCTTCTCGCTTTCCAGGACTGTGGTGTACTCAACATCTAGCCCAGCGACCCACTCATCCTTTGAACTGTTGAACATGCGCAGGAAGCGAGCAAGGCATGCTTTCACTGTCACGAATCCACGAGTGTAGATGAGGATGAACTCATCGCCGGTGATGGCTCTAACCTGGTACTCAGCGGCGACCATGGAGATTTGGGAGGCCACGGATTTTGGTGGAGGGTTAGGAGAAGTTGAACTGGTGTAATTTGAAAGGACGGGACGACTGGGAGCGAACTATTGTAAGGTAGAAGACGGGGACGAGTAAGGCATGCGAACGGTGTGGGGTTGTTGGCTTGCCTAGTGGATAAACGGCTGCAAGCCCCCAAAGAGTTCTCGAGTACTATGCGGGACCCACTAGATGTCATGTCTACTAGACCTGTATCGTAGGCCTGACGGTATAGCTCCTGCCTGTTCGCACGCCATGCCGATGCGTGCATGTAACTTCACTTACTTCCCTCAACTGTCGCGCCTCCCACGACCTTCTCCTCCCTCGCGCGGTCGCGCCCTTTGAGACTTCGACCGACTATAAATGAGCAATTTTTTTGCCTACTCTGCATGCATGATACTCCCTCTGGTCCTTTTTACTTCCGTCAACCGTTTGCAAAGTTTTTGACCAAATTTATACTAAAAATATCAATATCTACAATACTGATTATAATGAGTATAAAAACTATGTTTTATAATGAGTATAAAAATACTGATTTGACATTGTGAATGTTGATGTACATTTTTCTATAAGTTTGATCAAAGTAGAGGTACATTGACTTCACACAAAACTTAAATACACAATGCAGACGAGTTCCTCCGTCCAGGTGCGTGCCATGTCCTATCTAGTCATCACAACAAGGTTAGCTATTAGAGTACCACTACCTCCCTTCTAGTTTGAAGGGCTCGATTCAAAAAATTTACCTACTCTTACCAAGACAGAGGCGATGGAATAGTTTTTGTAGTGGTTTCTAGAGTCTAGACTCCATCTTTAGGAACCTTCGCCGCCGCCGGCAAGAATGTAAGGAGATGAACCAGAAAGGAAATGATACTAGAATGAGTAGTTCCGTATTTTATACAGTGGCACGGGTGGGTAAATATCTGCTATACAGTACCTCCGGTGGCAAGTCCATGTCTCTATGGACACACATCTCAGCCGTTGGTTCCAAATAGATCGAACGGCTCACGTTGTCCAGAAGCAGACATACCATCACTACCAACTGAGATTTTTTATAGGAGTGGTCATCCTATGCATGTGGTGTAATTAATGCATCGGTTTACACAAATTTTTGAGAAAAACAAGAGTACTAATTAAGTACTTTTGCAAACTACGAAATTAATTCCACCATTCATCATCCACCTTGGTTGAAGAGATTTTCAAATTAAGCCCTATAAACCGGAAAGGAGGGAGTACCACATTACCACCACTATGGCCAGCCTTAATCATCGCATGCAATAATTTAGTGCACCTTGAAATCTGAATGGTTGCTTGACTATCCTTCTCTCTCTCCAGCAGGCCCACCACTCCACCCCGTGTGGAAAAAATCTGCATGCATGACTCTCCTCCCCCACGCTAGTCCAATCCATTCTGACCAGCAATATTTCCACCCCTTCCCTCACCTGTAATTTACTCCAAAAAATATGCCCACGTAGTTGCTTTAGTTCCTTCACTGTAGGAGCATTGGGTCACTGACATGTGGGCCCAACAGGCATGTGGCCCACATGTCAGTGACGCAATTGGACCTGCAGTTAAGTCAGTGAAGCTCAGTCCATATATTACGTAGGTGTGCCATTGCTTGCTATAAATACTGCCCCTCCAACGGCATTCAGAAGAACGCTCACGTTCATCGCTATCGCCTCCCCCTCCCTCTCACGTCGACCACCATGGCATCCTCCCTCCCAAGCCCTAGGCGCCCCTCGCTGCACCATGCAGATGGTCACGTGTCGCTGTTCCGTTCCTCGCCGCCACTAGTCGAGGAGGACGGGTCGCCATTCCGTTCCTCGCCGCCACTAGTCGAGGAGGACGCGTCGGTGTTCCGCTCCTCACCGCGACGCGTCGAGGAGGACGCGTCGGCATTCCCAATCTCACTAGCACGCGCGTCGGAGGATGCATCGGCTCCCTGCTACGAGGTGAACGCCGTGCCGCCTGCCGAGCCCCCGAGCCTTGAGGAGCTTTGGAAATAAATTGATGTCGCCTTGTGAGAGGCTTTGCCTCCGGGAGAGCGTGCCAAAATAGAGGCGGAGAAGAAAGCCGATTTAGAGAAGCGCGCCACGGGGCAAGCTGCCTGGCAGGCCTATGTCGCGTCCGAGAGAGTCAGGCAATTGGCTCTTTGGCAGAAGGCTCATGTGAGGGCCGTGAGGGTGGCGGAGGATGCCCATGCCAAAGACCTGAGTGTAGTCGGGCCCAAGTGCCTCATCTACGCTTGGCGGTACGTGGACCGGGTGCATGCTTCCAGCGAGGAGGAGTACCTATTGGCACTGGATCACCACATCGGTGAGATCGCGCTCGCCCGCCGGCAAGTCACCAATCAGCACCTCACGAGTTGCGAGGCTGAGGAAGAGGCGTTGTGTCGGCGTGCTGGGAAATGGCCGCGCACCAGGGCACTCGTGGTGTGCTGCAAGAGCTCCTGCGAGTGTCGTGGCTTTTATTAGGAATATAATTTAGTTTTGTAAGGCGATCTCATTAGTTTTGGTACGCAAATGATAAACACCGAAGGTTTGGGAATTATTAGCGTCTTTAATTAGGTATGTAAAAGGAAACGTTTGGAAAGCTTGTGTATCTGTACGCATTTTGTAAGTACGTGCATATGTCACATGCACTAACATTTTATCAGTTAAATCCTTGGTCAAAATTTAGCACAAATTACAATGGTGACGTATAAACCAGGACGGAGGTACTAGTAGTTTAGAAGCCCAAATAAATGAGTGAGGCGCTTTAATGTTACTCTCCACTGTGACTAGTCTTATGGGAAAAGCTAGGGAAGAGACGGCTTATTTTTTTAAGCCGCCAGAAGAACTGGCCCTAGGAGTAGTAGCTAGGGATACTAGGGATCGAGTGTGCGAGATGAACTGGAGAAAGTAAATGCAGAGAGATGAAATGCAAAAAAGACGGAGGAATGTGATGGTTGCTTGTCTGTTTATTTTACCAGGCCACTTATTACTAGGAGTGGTTGGGTTTTGTGATATGACGGATTTACTGTCGTGCCACGAGCAGGATGAGACTCGCGTGCAGCGCCGCCCTCTACACTAGTACTACATCGGTCATGGTTTATTAGTCCACCATTGAATTTCACTGAAGATTTAACTGCCAAAATGTTAGTGCATGTCAACAAAAACTATATCGTTGGATTCGAATTTTAACATAGTTTTCAATGATATAATTTTAGGCGACATGCATCAGCATTTATCATACTATATATAATGTTAGTTCAATTTTTGGTTGTACTAATCTATAGTAAGGTGCCCGTGCGTTGCACGGAACAGTGATATGCATTGATCGGGAAGTTGTTTATTTTGACAAAGGATGTGGGGGTCATCTCATGTGTAACAGGTATTGATACGTCTCCAACGTATCTATAATTTTTTTATTGTTCCATGCTATATTATATTCTGTTTTGGATGTTTAATGGGCTTTGTTATACACTTTATATCATTTTTCGGACTAACCTATTAACCGGAGGCCCAGCCCAAATTGCTGTTATTTTTGCCTATTTCAGAGTTTCGCAGAAAAAGAATATCAAACGGAGTCCAAACGGAATGAAACCTTTGAGAACGTGATTTTTGGAACGAACGTGATCCAGAGGACTTGGACCCTATGTCAAGAAAGCAACTAGGAGGACACGAAGTAGGGGGCGCGCCTACCCCCCTGGGCGCGCCCTCCACCCTTGTGGGGCCCACGTTTCTCCACCGACGTACTTCTTCCTCCTATATATACCTACGTACCCCAAACCAAAAAAGGCATCCACGAAAACCTAATTCCACTGCCGCAACCTTCTGTACCCGTGAGATCCCATCTTGGGGCCTTTTCCGGCGTCCTGCCGGAGGGGGCATTGATCACAGAGGGCTTCTACATCAACACCATAGCCTCTCCGATGATGTGTGAGTAGTTTACCTCAGACCTTCGGGTCCATAGTTATTAGCTAGATGGCTTCTTCTCTCTTTTTGGATCTCAATACAATGTTCTCCCCCTCTCTCGTGGAGATCTATTCGATGTAATCTTCTTTTGCGGTGTGTTTGTTGAGACCGATGAATTGTGGGTTTATGATCAAGTTTACCTATGAACAATATTTGAATCTTCTCTGAATTCTTTTATGTATGATTGGTTATCTTTGCAAGTCTCTTCAAATTATCAGTTTGGTTTGGCCTACTAGATTGATCTTTCTTGCAATGGGAGAAGTGCTTAGCTTTGGGTTCAATCTTGCGGTGTCCTTTCCCAGTGATAGCAGGAGCAGCAAGGAACGTATTGTATTGTTGCCATCAAGGATAACAAGACGGGGTTTATATCGTATTGCATGAGTTTATCCCTCTACATCATTTCATCTTACTTAAAGCGTTACTCCGTTCTTATGAACTTAATACTCTAGATGCATGCTGGATAGCGGTCGATGTGTGGAGTAATAGTAGTAGATGGAGGCAGGAGTCGGTCTACTTGTCACGGACGTGTTGCCTATATACATGATCATACCTAGATATTCTCATAACTATGCTCAATTCTATCAATTGCTCAACAGTAATTTGTTCACCCACCGTAATACTTATGCTCTTGAGAGAAGCCACTAGTGAAACCTATGGCCCCTGGGTCTATTTTCCATCATATTAATCTTCCAACACTTAGCTATTTTTATTGCCTTTTATTTTATTTTGCATCTCTATTATGAAAATACCAAAAATATTATTTTATCATATCTATCAGATCTCACTTTCGTAAGTGACCGTGAAGGGATTGACAACCCCTTTATTGTGTTGGTTGCGAGGTTTTTATTTGTTTGTGTATGTGCGAGGGACTCGTGCGCGGGCTCCTACTGGATTGATACCTTGGTTCTCAAAAACTGAGGGAAATACTTACCTACTTTGTTGCATCACCCTTTCCTCTTGAAGGGAAAACCAACGCAATGCTCAAGAGGTAGCAAGAAGGATTTCTGGTGCCGTTGCCCGGGAGTCTACACAAAAGTCAACATACCAAGTACCCATCACAAATTCTTATCTCCCGCATTACATTATTTGCCATTTGCCTCTCATTTTCCTCTCCCCCACTTCACCCTTGCCGTTTTATCTGCCCTCTCTTTTCTGTTTGCCTCCCTCTTTCTTTTTGCTCCTCGCACTTTCTGCCGTTATGTCCGAAATTGGGGAAATTATTGTCGTTATGGACAATAACAATAACATGGAAAATTCTGATGCTCCTGCTGAAGAACCCCCTATCTTACATACAAAAAAATTCCGAATTAGTAGTGGTAATATTATTGGAAAAGGGGTTATTCAAGATTTCTTTACTTGTGCCGGTGCTTTACCTTATATGTGTAGTTCTATTCTTCATAGAACTAGTAGTCTTGCGAACCCTATTGACATGCTTGTAGTTGAACTTGAGAGGCAATTTATGCACATGCACCCTTGCATACAAAGGATTTTCCTAGAATTTTCTAATATTGAGCATTCTTCTGTTAAGCGTGTCGCTACTATCTTTTTGGCTCATGAGTTCAGATTTATAATAAAAGAAGCCAAAGAAATCATTGCACACTATAGGGTGGATGCTAGCCGTCCTCCCATAGAGACTATCTTATTTGATCAAGAGGAAATAATGCGTTTTCAATCTCTAGACTATGTTGCTTTCAATGAAAACCTTAGAAAAAGGGTTCCTACCAATGTTCTAGTTGATAGAATTTCTGAGCTTAATAATGATTTTTCTATTCGAAATAATGAGCTAGGATACTCCCTCGAGTACAGGCTCACTAAATTTTGTCAAAAGAACGCTTATAATGATGAATTGTTCGTGCAATATGAAGGGCCGAAGGAGGAACCTATACCTCCAAAGGTTGATCTTGGGGACTTTTGTCCCATTAAATTTAGCCCTTTTGATTACTTTTGCTTGCCTCAAAGAAAACTTGCTGCTGAACGTAGAGAATATGAAATGAGTTTTCATGATCTATCCTATTACTATGGCGATACCTACATCTATCCTTGCTTTTATGCCTAGCTAGGGGCGTTAAATGATAGCGCTTGTTGGGAGGCGACCCAATTTTATTTTTAGTTTTTTACTTTTTGCTTCTGTTTAGGAATAAATATTTGATCTAGCCTCTGGTTAGATTTGTTTTTATGTTTTAGTTAGTGTTTGTGCCAAGTTTAACCTATAGGAACTTCTTGGATGTTAGTTATTTGATCTTGCTGAAAATTCCAGAAACTTCCTGCTCACGAAAACAATTGTTAAAAATCACCAGAACGTGATAAAATATTGATTCCAATTTCAGCAGATCAATAAACAAATTTTCTAGGTCGTCTTATTTTGTCTGAATTTTTTGAGTTCCATAAGTTTACGTTAGTTACAGATTACTCCAGACTGTTCTATTTTTGACAGATTCTGTTTTTTGTTTGTTGTTTGCTTATTTTGATGAATCTATGGCTACTAAAATAGTTTATAAACCATATAGAAATTGGAATACAGTAGGTTTAACACCAATATAAATAAAGAATGAGTTCAATACAGTACCTAGAAGTGGTGTTTTGTTTTCTTTCACTAACGGAGCTCACGAGATTTTCTGCTAAGTTTTGTGTTGTGAAGTTTTCAAGTTTTGGGTAAAAGATTTGATGGATTATGGAACAAGGAATGGAAAGAGCCTAAGCTTGGGGATGCCCACGGCACCCCAAGATAATCTAAGGACACCAAAAAGCCAAAGCTTGGGGATGCCCCGGAAGGCATCCCCTCTTTCATCTACTTCCATCGGTAACTTTAATTGGAGCTATATTTTTATTCACCACATGCTATGTGTTTTGCTTGGAGCGTCTTGTATTATTTGAGTCTTTGCTTTTTAGTTTACCACAATCATCCTTACTGTACACACCTTTTGAGAGAGACACACATGATTCGGAATTTATTAGAATACTCTATGTGCTTCACTTATATCTTTTGAGCTATATAGTTTTTGCTCTAGTGCTTCACTTATATCTTTTAGAGCATGGTGGTGGATTTGTTTTATAGAAACTATTGTTCTCTCATGATTCACTTATATTATTTTGGAAGTCCTACAAAACAGCGTGGTAATTTTCTTTAATTATGATAGGCATTCAAGATTAGTAAAAAAATTCTTATGAGTGTGTTGAATACTAAGAGAAGTTGGATGCTTGATAATTGTTTTGAGATATGAAGATGGTGATATTAGAGTCATGCTAGTTGAGTAGTTTTGAATTGAGAAATACTTGTGTTAAAGTTAGTGATTCCCGTAGCACGCACGTATGGTGAACCGTTATGTGATGAAGTCAGTGCATGATTTATTTATTGATTGTCTTCCTTATGAGTGGCGATCGGGGACGAGCGATGGTCTTTTCCTACCAATCTGTCCCCCTAGGAGCATGCGCGTAATACTTTGCTTTGATAAATTGTAGATTTTTGCAATAAGTATATGAGTTCTTTATGACTAATGTTGAGTCCATAGATTATACACACTCTCTTCCTTCCACCATTGCTAGTCTCTCTAATACCGCGCACTTTTCGCCGGTATCATACACCCACCATATACCTTCCTCAATACAGCCACCAGACCTACCTATCATGGCATTTCCATAGCCATTCCGAGATATATTGCCATGCAACTTACCACCGTTTCGTTTACTATGACACACTCCATCATTGTCATATTGCTTTGCATGATCATGTAGTTGACATCGTATTTGTGGCAAAGCCACCGTTCATAATTCTTTCATACATGTTGCTCTTGAGTCATTGCATATCCCGGTACACCACCGGAGGCATCCACATAGAGTCATATTTTGTTCTAAGTATTGAGTTGTAATTGTTGAGTTGTAAGTAATAAAAGTGTGATGATCATCATTATTAGAGCATTGTCCGAAGTGAGGAAAGGATGGTGGAGACTATGATTCCCCCACAAGTCGGGATGAGAATCCGGACAAAAAAAAGAGGCCAAAAAAAGAGAGAAAAGGCCCAAATAAAAAAGATGAGATAAAAAGAGAGAAGGGACAATGTTACTATCCTTTTACCACACTTGTCCTTCAAAGTAGCACCATCATCTTCATGATAGTGAGTCCTCTATGATATCACTTTCATATACTAGTGGGAATTTTTCATTATAGAACTTGGCTTGTATATTCCAATGATGGGCTTCCTCAAATGCCCGAGGTCTTCGTGAGCAAGCAAGTTGGATGCACACCCACTTAGTTTCTTTTGTTGAGCTTTCATACACTTATAGCTCTAGTGCATCTGTTGCATGGCAACCCCTACTCACTCACATTGATATCTATTGATGGGCATCTCCATAGCCCGTTGATACACCTAGTTGATGTGAGACTATCTTCTCCTTTTTTGTCTTCTCCACAACCACCATTCTATTCCACATATAGTGCTATGTCCATGGCTCACGCTCATGTATTGCGTGAAGATTGAAAAAGTTTGAGAACACCAAAAGTATGAAACAATTGCTTGGCTTGTCATCGGGGTTGTGCATGATTTAAATACTTTGTGTGGTGAAGATAGAGCATAGCCAAACTATATGATTTTGTAGGGATAATTTTCTTTGGCCATGTAATTTTGAGAAGACATAATTGCTTAGTTAGTATGCTTGAATTATTATTATTTTTATGTCAATATTAAACTTTTCCTTGAATCTTTCGGATCTGAACATTCATACCACAATTAAGAGAATTACATTGAAATTATGCCAAGTAGCATTCCACATCAAAAATTCTGTTTTTATCATTTACCTACTCGAGGACGAGCAGGAATTAAGCTTGGGGATGCTTGATACATATCCAACGTATCTATAATTTTTATTGTTCCTTGCTATATTATATTCTGTTTTGGATGTTTAATGGGCTTTGTTATACACTTTCATATCATTTTTGGGACTAACCTATTAACCAGAGGCCCAGCCCAAATTGCTATTTTTTTGCCTATTTCAGAGTTTCGCAGAAAAAGAATATCAAACGGAGTCCAAACGGAATGAAACCTTCGAGAACGTGATTTTTGGAATGAACATGATCTAGAGGACTTGGACCCTATGTCAAGAAAGCAACCAGGAGGACAGGAGGTAGGGGGCGCGCCTACCCCCCTGGGCACGCCCTCCACCCTTGTGGGGCCCACGTTGCTCCACCGACATACTTCTTCCTCCTATATATACCTACGTACCCCGAAACCAACAAAGGCATCCACGAAAACTTAATTCCACCGCCGCAACCTTCTGTACCCATGAGATCCCATCTTGGGGCCTTTTCCGGCGTCCTGTCGGAGGGGGCATTGATCACGGAGGGCTTCTACATCAACACCATAGCCTCTCCGATGATGTGTGAGTAGTTTACCTCAGACCTTCGAGGCCATAGTTTTTAGCTAGATGGCTTCTTCTCTCTCTTTGGATCTCAACAAAGTTCTCCACAATTCTCGTGGAGATCTATTCGATGTAATCTTCTTTTGCGGTGTGTTCGTTGAGACCGATGAATTGTGGGTTTATGATCAAGTTTATCTATGAACAATATTTGAATCTTCTCTGAATTCTTTTATGTATGATTGGTTATCTTTGCAAGTCTCTTCGAATTATCAGTTTGGTTTGGCCTACTAGATTGATCTTTCTTGCAATGGGAGAAGTGCTTAGTTTTGGGTTCAATCTTGCGGTGTCCTTTCCCAGTGACAGCAGGGGCAGCAAGGCACGTATTGTATTGTTGTCATCGAGGATAACAAGATGGGGTTCATATCATATTGCATGAGTTTATCCCTCTACATCATGTCATCTTACTTAAAGTGTTACTCTGTTCTTATGAACTTAATACTCTAGATGCATGATGGATAGAGGTCGATGTGTGGAGTAATAGTAGTAGATGCAGGCAGGAGTCGGTCTACTTGTCACGGACGTGATGCCTATATACAAGATCATACCTAGACATTCTCATAACTATGCTCAATTCTATCAATTGCTCAACAGTAATTTGTTCACCCACCGTAATACTTATGCTCTCGAGAGAAGCCACTAGTGAAACCTATGGCCCCTGGGTCTATTTTGCATCATATTAATCTTCCAACACTTAGCTATTTTCATTGCCTTTTATTTTACTTTGCATCTCTATTATAAAAATACCAAAAAATTATCTTATCATATCTATCAGATCTCACTTTCGTAAGTGACCGTGAAGGGATTGACAACCCCTTTATTGCGTTGGTTGCGAGATTTTTATTTGTTTGTGTAGGTGCGAGGGACGCGTGCATGGCCTCCTACTGGATTGATACCTTGGTTCTCAAAAACTGAGGGAAATACTTATGCTACTTTGCTGCATCACCCTTTCCTCTTCAAGGTAAAACCAACGTAGTGCTCAAGAGGTAGCAGGTATCGATAGATTTCTTTGGATATTATTTCATCTCTAGAGCTCACAAACATCCGGGTGAAATAGATAAGAAAGTATCTTTGGCAAACAAAAGCGTTCAACTGTTCAACCTGCATCCAAAACTTGTGAAGAAATAACACTTATTGTGCTTTGCAAGAAATGATCTTTAAGAATTAGTTTTTGAGTATCGATTGATATACATGTTGGCTACAGATGACATGACACTTTCATATAGTCAACAGTTGGCTATACTATTAAGTATTAACCATGCCCTTATACACCTAGACGGAGGGATTAAATCAGGATTACTTGGAAGGGGGCGGAGGAGATGTAAGAAATGGTTCATCATAAGTCTTTCACTTGTATTGTAGTAAAAATTTCATACATGGAAGATTCTAGACTAAACCATAAATGGATACACTTTTATTCATGCGCGATACTCCAATAGAGCAAGATCATGCATGGAAGTCTCCACATGCTTAGACAGCAGATTACATTGAGCGAAGACTAATGATCAACTTTTAACTTGGTAATGCATATGTCCAGGTGAACCTCCTTGGAGTCCCCGTGCACATTGTTGGGGGTCAAATCATGCCATGCGTCTTCCATGTCCACATTGGCGGGAAGGTCCCAGCTCGGCACAGTCCTAGTCAGCTTGACGTAGCCAGTGTCTCCGCCCACGTACCTCCGAGAGGTAGTAATAGTGAGCATGCACCCGTACATCAGCCTCGTGTCAGTGTCAGCGTCAGCGGCGTCACCCATGACGCACACTACAAAGACGGGGCGGCGGCCTACGCGGGCCTCGCCGGTGCCCACGATCAAGAGGAAGACGCTGTCGTCCTCCTCCAAGACTAGCAGGCGGCGGTGATCCTCCAGCGACTCAGGCACGGTGAATGGATAACATGTCTCGTACTTGATGTTCTTCGCTGTGGGCCAGTAGTGATGGATGGACGCCTGCGTGAGGTGATGCATGAGGTCCACCGGCGAGCCCCAAAACGACATCGGGCACTCATAGCAGTAGACGAAGGGCTCCTTGGAGGCATCGACCAGGGCGTCCATGAAATGGGAGTGGCTGTAGGGGACGGTGCGCCAGTTGAATATATGAGCAAGTTACTATGAGATTTAGTCTGAATAAGCACAAAATAAATCATGACGGCTATAACAGAGATTAAACTAATCATGTGGACTAGCATAGTAGATGAACAGATCGAATCTAGGACACAGACTAGAAACATGAATTCTTTCTTTTTAGAACAGAAACATGAATTCTACCATGATTTCGAACAGGAAGGGCAGAAACACATACGTTGCAATGGGAGCAGCACCTTTGGCGTTGAGGTTGTCGCCCATGTCGTTGAGGAAGAGGTTGCCGAGGTCGGGGAAGAAGTCATCGTCGGTGAAGTCGTCGCTGCCAGCAATCGCGAGAGTGCGCTCCCCGAATGGAGCGCACGAGGGAGTGGCTATAGGGGACATTGCGGCCACTGAATGGAGCGCAGGAGTAGCACACGAAGCAGTAGATAGTGCTCCTCCCTAGTCTCTATCTCTACTCTTATATCTATCTCTACTACTCTTCTTTCTTCTTTATAATATACTAGTAGCTGTCAAATCGAATAGTACTGCGCCGCCCGCTACACGCCCGGCTGAACACGCCTCCTCGCCTCCATCAAACCCCTCCGTTAAACCCGCATGCAAACCGATAAACCTACTCTTGCCCGCGGGAGGAAATTTGTCGGTTGCCGTTGGAGAATAATACGGTCACGTCCAATCCATTTGAGTTAATTGCGTGTATGATTCTCCCTCTATAAAAAGTTAATTGCATCCTTAATCTTGTATTCTAAGTACTCTGTGGGTTCCACTGTCAGTACACTGTACATTACTTACAGGTTGGCTACAGATTCATATAGAAAGTTAGAAAGAAATGAATCCATCCTTAATCGACATCGAATTCAGGCCATCGCGCTGCAAGGATCCGGCCCGAACACGTACACCAGGTGTTCATTGCAGAAGATTCAAGAGATTAACCTTTATAGCAATGAGCCCGTCCATTGCAACGGATCCAACGTAGAATAATACATATACACAATTTTGAAAGAAAACAGTTTAGTTTTGATATACATATCACTAAAAATATCTTATGCTTCACTCCAAATATATTCTTTGGGCTATTTTGATGAGGTAAGGGAGGAATGTGGTTGGTTTCAAGATACTAAGGGGTTTTGTGTAAACTGGAGCAGAGAAGTGGGAATTGTTGCAAAAGGCCACAACTTACATCACAACCGTTAGATGCAGATCTAATGGTCCGAAATGGCTGATGGCAGACACACCATCATCACCAACTAAGTCTTTTATAGGAGTACTAGCAAGATGCTCGTGTGTTGCACGGAACATCAAGATGCATTTATATGAGTAGTTTATCTTGTGGGAGATAAGGATGAACGAGTGAAGGCCTTATCTGCAAATGTGATGAGGGGTGCAGGTATGTTTCTGCAAAATTACCATAGTTTCCTTCCTATCTGTCAGATATAGATCGGACGGCCTATATTGCAGGATGGCAGGCACACCATCATCACCAACTCTGTTTTTATAAGAGTAGAGATAAGAGTAGAGATAAGTATAAGTAATACTAGCAAGAGGCCCATGAGTTGCATGGAACATCAAGATGCATTTATACGAGTTGTTTATCTCGTGAGAGACGAAGATGAACGAGGGAAGTCCTTATCTGCAAATGTGGAGAGGGGTGCGGGTATCTTTTTACAAAATTGTCATAGTTTGCTTTCTATCGGTCAGATATAGATCAGACGGTCCATATTGCAGGATGGTAGGCACACCATCATCACCAACTCGGTTTTTTATAAGAGTCGAGATAGATATAGGAGTAGGAGTAGAGAAAAAACCGAGTTGGTGATGATGGTGTGCCTGCCATCTTATAGTATAGACCATCCGATCTATATCTGACGGATAGAAAGCAAACTATGAGAATTTTACAAAGGATACCCGCACCTCTCTCCACATTTTCAGATAAGGCCTTGCCTCGTTCATCCTTATCTCCCACAACCTCATTGCTGAGCAATTAAAAAAGGAAGTCTCTGGAACAATCTGGCATGGTGGCCGCTACCGGCGCTGTCCATCCCCATGCCTCCGCCCAGTCCGACCACCAGTCACCACCACGCCCCACTCCTCCTCACCTTATCTATCATCTTTCTTGAGATATCATTTTTTCGATGAAATGGTCGAGATACCATGTTTTTGATAAAATTCTCGAGATATCATTAGTTTTTACACATGGGATTACTCCTGCATGGGTCAATCACAACAGGTGTTTTGTAAAAAAATGCATCTTGATGTTTCGTGCAATGCATGTGCATCTTTCTAGTTTTTTTGCATATAATTCCAAACACCACGTAGACATGGTCTTTGACCATTTTACAACTATGTTAGTATCATTGTTAGTGGTCAGCCGGTGCAAGTTATAGCCCCGGGTGTTTTAACCTTTTTTTAGTAAGGACATCTGGCGATTGTTCGCCATGAGCTCAATCATGGCGAATCCCACGTAACCGCCAGATTTCCATCTGACGGTGGCCTGTTTTTAAGCCATAGTATTTGGCAAAACCGCCACCCCTACACACGTACTATAACTGTGTCGCGGGCGTTTGCAACTGCCATGTCTGCCAGCGAACGTTTGCTGGGGCCTGGAGTTAGCATCGATGGCGGTTCGTAGTCATTCCATGCTCGGGCATTGAAGTTTGTAACTATTTTAGATTAGAATATACTACTAATCCTTCGGTGCTAGTAGTAGAGCAGAGCAGAGTCCTACTCCACTACTACTCTAGTCAAGCAAGTTAGGGCATAGTAGTCGGTACTATAGGGAGTACTGGTATTGCGATCACTCAAGCAAGTTGTCTGGCATCGATATGACCCTACGCTGCCGGTATGTGTCTTGTAAGTCAAGCGGCGTGCTGTAGTCGTCATCGCCTGTCCACTTCCCGCATCACATATTCGCTTCTCCATCCTTGTCCGCACATAATCGTCCAATCTTCCATCCCCACTAAGGCGCCTCCCCCTCTTTCGAAACGCAAGGACTAACAATGGCAGAACCAAGCAGCGTCCGCCAAAAGAGTTGCTGGAATTCGCTCCCCACAGAGGTAATCCAGCTCATTGTTTCGCGTGTGGACAATCTCATTACCAGCTCGCCGCAAGCTCGTCGGGGTTGTACCGTTTACTCAAAGCCCTCAGGCCGGAGCTTTTTATGCCATCTCCTTGCTTGCTGATGCCGCCTGATCTTCAGAAACGATGTGTCATGCAACATAACAATCATAGGGTGGCGAGCATCAACCCTCTTGACTGCGATCCGATCCCCGTCACCCTCAACTACATTAATGGTATGTACTGGGTCGGCATGAACACGTCTTGGATGGAGCTCGTCGACGGTGGCGGCAGCTGGATGCTCATGGAGGTCTACACCCGGCGATTGATCCCCCTTCCTTCGATTAACACTGCACTGCTTTGGCATCGCGGCCCAGAATACTTGGAATCTTACAGTAGCCAACATGATACCAAGTTTGATTTGCTCAAGGTTGTTGTCGGTGTCAAAAACGGCGGATCTCGGGTAGGGGGTCCCGAACTGTGCGTCTAGGCGGATGGTAACATGAGACAAGGGACACGATATTTTTACCCAAGTTCGGGCCCTCTCAACGGAGGTAAAACCCTACTCCTGCTTGATTAATATTGATGATATGGGTAGTACAAGAGTAGATCTACTGCGAGATCAGAGAGGCTAAACCCTAGAAGCTAGCCTATGGTATGATTGTTTTTTCTTGTCCTACGGACTAAAACCCTCCGGTTTATATAGACACCGGAGAGGGCTAGGGTTACATAGAGTCGGTTACAATGGTAGGAGATCTACATATCCGTATCGCCAAGCTTGCCTTCCACGCCAAGGAAAGTCCCTTCCGGACACGGGACGAAGTCTTCAATTTGTATCTTCATAGACCAGGAGTCCGGCCGAAGGTATAGTCCAGCTATCCGGACACCCCCTAATCCAGGACTCCCTCAGTAGCCCCTGAACCAGGCTTCAATGACGACGAGTCCGGCGCGCAGATTGTCTTCGGCATTGCAAGGCGGGTTCCTCCTCCAAGTACTTCATAGAAGATTTTGAACACAAAGGTAGTGTCCGGCTCTGCAAAATAAGTTTCCACATATTGCCATAGAGAGAATAATATTTACACAAATCTAATCTGCTGACGTATTCCGTAGCGTGACATCACACCACGACCAAACCCTTATTCGAATCGTTTTTAATGTCCCACCTCAGCGCGTTTTGCGAGGCGGTTTCCTTGGCACGTCCTTTCAAAGCAGAGGTCGTGTCCCCTTTATTTACGGGATTCTCATCAATACGAACGTGGGTAACCCAGTCGTGCATGTTGGTATGTTTTCTCGATCAAAGGCGGGTCCCAAACGGTCACGGGGAGGGCCCTTGGTATTCAACCTCTTATAAAGAGACCAAGGCCTTACTCCTTTCTTTCAATCTCAAATGAGTTCGCCCTTCGCCTCGAGTTCCAACACCCAAGGCTCCAGCTTTCAGGCGCTTCGGACTTCCGACAATGTCCGGTTCCAACCTTCGAGGCCGATGGATGACGGAGGAGGACGTGCTGAAGTTGAGAGAGGCCAAGTTCTTGACCGGCGAAATCTCGCATAGGCTGCCTGCTCAAGGGCAGGTCATTCCCACTCCCAAGCCTGGTGAGAGCATGGTGTTCATGTCTCACTTCCTTCGGGGGCTAGGCTTCCCGACGGATCCCTTCGTGAGGGGGCTCATGTTTTATTATGGGCTGGAATTTCGACTTAGCTCTGGAGTCCATCCTCCATATTTCCTCATTCATCGTCGTGTGTGAAGCCTTCCTCCATATTACTCCTCACTTCAGAGTATGGTTCAAGACCTTCAAAGTAGAGCCGAAGATGATCGAGGGAAGGTACGCGGAGTGCGGAGGTGCTTTTATAAGCAAAAATGCTGGTGCTCCATGGCCCGAGGGCTCTTTTCAAGAGGAGTCCAGCTTATGGCAACGAGAGTGGTTTTACATCACCGCTCCTAGGGGCACCAAGTGGGTGGCGCCACCTGCCTTTCGCTCGGGTCCCCCACCACAGCTAGTGTCATGAGTCAATAAAGGACTGGACTGGGGGCCGTCGAAGGACGTGCCCTTGTTGCAGGGCCGCATCCGGGATCTCTTAGAAAGAGACATCAGCCTGGTCGTGACGACGCAGGTCATGTTGATCCGCCGAACCCTGCCCGGCAAGCGTCACCCCCTTCGCCTGTGGGAGTTCAATCTGGAGGGACCGCGAGCTCTCCAACATTTTATGGGTGCGACGCCCGTGGATATGTACAAAGTGTTCTTCGGATCACAAGCAACGTGTCCGGACTTGACCGAGGACGCAGGTCTGAGCTGCAATCGCCCGGATACTCAAGTAAGTAGCCTTGTGCCCGGACTCGCCATCCGTATATTTATCACAAAATTGCCCTTAAAGGAGCTGTCCTTTAAACAGGAGTGGATAGCGAAAGCAAAGCTAATTAGGTGTCCGGCCCCCCTCCCCGAGACCACGCCGGATCCAGTGCTGGTCCGAATGTTGGAGGTTGTGCCTTCGGAGGAAAGCGAGGGAGGGGACAAGGAAGCTACGGCCTCCTCGAAGGAGGCTGTTAGGAAGGGAGGAATCGAAAATTCCTCTCCTCAGGGGAAAAAGAGGACCGCCTCTGAAGACCCGGAGACCATGGCCTCAAAGCGGGGGAAGAAATCTTCGTCAGAGGGTCCTGCGCCGGGGGATACCTCGGCCAAATTATGCCCTCAAGGGGATCAGCCCTCCACCGAGTCGTAAGTAGAGAGGAGTTTTTCTTTTTAAGAAATGAGGGGAATCCTTGCTTTATATATGAGAAATGTAACCGAAGATTTACCTTGTAGCTCGGACCTCAGCCCTTCTCAGCAGAGCTCGTCTTCAGGGGATCTTCTTCCGGAGATGATGGAGAGCGGAACGCCTCCCCCTGCCGTACCGCCTTGCGAGGCAGGCGATCCTGAGGTATCGTCGCGGAGGGTTTCTCTGAATCCGGCAGGGCCGGAAGGTAGTCATATGGCCCCCCAAAGCCCTCTGTGTCCAGCCTTCAAAAAGGGCCATCGGACGAGTCTGGCACCATCCGGTATGCGGTCGGAGGAGCTGAAGGATCTGCTAGGGCGAGTATCTATCTCAGAGGAGCACCGTGCATTGATGGGTACGGTGATTGAGAGGATTTCATCCGCGGAGAGCGGATTGCACGAGGCCGTCAGGAGTTTACTGACAGGTTTTGAGGTACGCAAAATAAAGTACCCTTTTTGGACAGTTGCGCATAAATAAGATGCGCCCTGTGTAGATAGTAGCCCCTGAGACTCTATGCGTTGTCAAAAGTGACGACGCGCACAGGATCATAACCCCAGGTCTAATGTGCGGCCTTCATACGTAGGTGGCGAAGTTTCCGGTGGCCAGCCGGACTGATGAATTTGCCGAGCTAAAGCGGCAACTTGACGTGGCAGATGCCGACATCGCACTTGTCAACAAGCGGTTTGACGAGGCACAAGGTATGTAATTCCTCCGGCGGCACTTGGTAAGAGGAGCTTTATGCCAGTATCTTACAATGTGTGCGCTTGATGCAGATGGTGCTGCTGCCATGGAGAATCTTTGGGCGGAACTTGCCCGAGCCAAGGAGCAAGCCAGAAAAAGTGATGCGGCTACCGGAAAGGCAATTGAAGAGCTGAAAGCCGAACAGGCTGCTCACTGCCGAAGCAAGAAGGAAATGGCCGAGATGGCCGTGAAGCTGAAGAGCGCTGCTGACCGCTGCAAGCTTCTTGAAAAGAAGACCGGGCGGAACAGACGGACCTAGAGAAGGCCGTTGCGGATGCCAAGGATGCTCGCTCTGCGATGAGAGCTATGAAGGAGGAGCTACGTCACGCTGGAGATATCACGGCTGGAAAGCCCTTTATGCTGCGGAGGAAGTTCTATGATCCGAAACATGCTCCGTTAGACCGGATGTGGAGTACGATGGACACCTATCTGGATTTGGCAGCGAGTGCTGCAGATGCGGCCGAACACGTTTGAGATCAAGAAGATCGCGAAGTGGAAAAGCTCTTCTAGTCGCAGTTCCATAATCCAGAGCGTCCACTGTCATTAGCCGATCGTCTGGCCGAATGGGCCAAGCTGAATAGGTTGTCCGGACTCGCCATGAAGTGTGTCGTGAGTTATCTGTGGCCGGAGAGGCCAGAGCCGAAAAGTTATTTCAACTTGGTGCAGCAGTTCCTTGGTGCGGTGTCGCATATTAATGCGATGAAGAGATCAGCGTGCATAGAGAGTGCGCGGATGGCTCTTGCCTGTGTTAAGACATATTGGGCGGAGATGGAGACCACCGCTGTTGCATCCCAAGACTCGGACGAAAGCCGAGTACCTGTCGAGCACTATTTTCAGGAAGTTCTGCAAGGCGCTCGTTTAATAGACGCAGTGATCGAAGGATACTATGTTCGAATAGCATATGTTGTTGTAAAACAATGTTTTGATAAATTGTAGAAGCTTTTTATAGTTGTGCCTACAAGTATTATAATACCTCCTGTGCGGCCGTTTAAGATATATGTATATATAATCTGAAAGATGGAAGTCGTCGGCTTCAGCCCCCACGCAAATAATGCGGGGGTGTTCGCAGAAGGCGCATTTTCACACTTGATCCAACGTCTTGGTCCTACAAAGGAGGTGATAGCGCAGCGAGCTAGGCAATCGAACTATGATGCTTTATCACTTTCACTTAGCCATAGGAGTTTGACAGTGAGGCTACTTATATAGCCCCTGCTGGCGCCTGCGCTTGTCCGAACTCGGGGCGCGTATGTGCCTGGCCGGGAAACGGCCCTTTGTTAATGCGGAGGAATCCTAAAGATTCCGGTAAGTCATCGAGTGGTTGACCAGTCTCACGCTATATCATGACAGTCAGTTTTCGGCTTTCTCTACTGAGGTGCTCGCCTGGCCGAACCGGGGCACAATCGCAGTAATTCTCCTGGTGCCGCCTTAGCCGATAGAGCAGAACATAAGGCAGCAAAACACAGGAGCCGGGCAAACCCAACATTTGACCAAAGACATGATTCGGAGCTAATGCATATAAGGCCAAACCCGCGACGCCGAACACTCCCTAAGGTATTCGGTCTTTATGAGGGCGGGCGGGACAACGCAGCCTCCTCCTTGGTTATACCAAGAAACCAGGGGATGTGTATCAACAAGAGACAGTAAAAAAGGTTTACGCAGGGTCTTAATCTGAAAAGAATCCTTGGAACGGGTCCCTGCTGCACGTATGCGCCTGTGTCTCCGTTGTGCCGTATCCTGGATGGGCGTAGCACGGTGTTCATCTCTAAAAGAGAGGAACTTAGTTGAAGAAAGATCGTGCCGAACGTAAGTTATACTAAATAAACAAAGTACAAATCGAAATGGGTAAAATTGAGCTTTATTGTCTCTTGTTTTATATGCGCGGAGCCCCTAGTACAGGGGTATACGACTATTAAGCCTTTACCAATTGTATGTTTATGCCAGACTCGTCTAGCCGTGTCTGTGGTCTTAGCGACCTATTTGGCTGGTGAAGCCGTTTTATTGTGGGGCTGTCAAGGCAGCCGCACAGTCTTCCGCGCGGGGGGCGCACTCAATGTTTTCCCTTTAAAGAGATGATGCCTCGTGGACCGAGCATCTTAAGCGTAAGAGATGCATAATGCGGTATTGCGTTAAAGCGGGTGAAAGCTTCGCGTCCCAATAGTGCTTGAAGGCTGCTTGAAAATGGGGCGATATGGAAGGTTAGCTTTTCGCGACGGAAGTTGTCGGGGGAGCCAAACATAACTTCTAGCCGGAGAGAACCCATGCAATGGGCATCCGGGCCTGGCGTTACCCCTTGAAAGGAGGTTTTGCTATGGCGAATTTTTGTTGGGTCTATCCCCATGTGGCGGATTGTGTCCTGGTATAACAGGTTTAGACCACTGCCGCCGTCCATCAGGACATTTGTAAAGTGGAGTCCGCCGATTATAGGATCTAATACCAAGGCAGTCCAGCCTGCATTCCGGATACTTCTAGAGTAATCCTGATGGTCGAAGGTGATTGATTTTAACAACCATCGGCGAGACTCCTTTGGGATAGGCCGTATGGCGTGTATCTCTATGGGCGCCACTCGTTTTGTCATGTGAAGTAAGTTTACTGTTTTGACTTCTTGTGGGAAATTCTTTTGTTTCCTAGTGCTCTGCTTGTGGGGTTCATCATCGTCCTCACTTGGTGTGTCGAGCCCCTTGTGTTCGGCATTGAGTTTGCCGGATTGCTTGAAGACCCAACAATCTTTGTGGGTATGGTTTGCAGGCTTCCCGGGAGTACTGTGTATTTGACATATCTTGTCTAAGATTTTGTTTAGGTTGGAAAACTCGTCCTTGTTGTCCTTGAGGGGCGGCTTTCTCTGACTCTGTCGCGAGCTTTTGAACCCGGCGTTGACTGCCGTGCTCTTTGGGCTGTTTCCCTTATTCCGGCACTGGTCCTTGATGCGTCGGGGTTTTCCGTTTCCATCTCTAACTTCAGATGTACTTGGTCGCTGGTGCTACATCTTGCCAACCAGCTGTCCTCTCCTGCGCAAAAGCGGGTCATGAGGCTTTTTAATGTGGCCGTTGTTCTTGGCTTTTCTTGGCCGAGGTGTCTGGCGAGCCATTCGTCTCGAACGTTATGCTTAAAAGCTGCTAGGGCTTCGGCGTCCGGACAATCGACTATCTGATTCTTTTTAGTAAGAAATATGTTCCAGAATTTTCGGGCTGACTCTCCGGGCTGTTGAGTTATATGACTTAGATCATCTACATCCGGAGGGCGGACATAGGTCCCTTGAAAATTTGCCCGGAAAGCATCCTTGAGCTCTTCCCAACTTCCAATTGTGTTTTCGGGAAGGCTTTTGAGCCAATGCCAGGTTGGCCCTTTAAGCTTGAGGGGTAAGTATTTTATGACGTGGAGGTCATCTCCTCTGGCCATGTGTATGTGGAGGATATAATCCTCAATCCAGACTCCAGGGTCTGTTGTTCCGTCGTATGCCTCTATGTTTACGGGCTTGAATCCCGCTGGAAATTCATGGTCCAGAACCTCATCGGTGAAACATAGGGGCTGTGCGGCTCCCCTGTATTTGGGTGTGCCGTGATGTTCGGATATTTGTTATGTTGCATTGCGTACTAGAGCTTGCTTTCTTGGCCCATAGATAGATCTGGCTGGGCCATCTTTTTGATGCAAATCCTTGAGTGGATCGCGTGCCGGCTTGTGTGCGGCACCGCTTGCCGCTCCATGCTGGCCATGGGGTCGTCTATCCGACCGGTTGGCTTTCTTATTTTTTGACTGCGGGGGATCTAAGGCCTCCTCGTCAAATTCAGGCAGTAGTTTTCGCTTCGGATAGCTTTTTGTGCGGCGACTGCCGCCATGTTTGTCTGCGGTGTTGAGTACTTTGCTCCATCTGATTCTGAGTGCATCTCTCGCAGTTTTGAGCTTCCGCTTCTACTTTTTTAGGCTATGCGCAGTGGCGACGAGCCTTTTGTGGAGGTTCTTCTGCTCCATGAGCTTATCCGGCGTAAGGTCGTCCGGACTGTTGTTTTCGCCGGGGACGGGTTGTTCGGTTTGTTTGTCCAAGTTGCCCTGTTTGGACGGTTGCTCGAAGGCATGTTCGTCGTCCGCCGGCTCATCCTACTCTATGGCTGGGTCTATATGGCTGCTGTCTCTGTCGAGGCAGGGCTTGGAGCAGCGCTCATGTCGCCGCTTTGATTCCTTTTCGAGTGAACGATCCCTCGTTGCATCCCTGTGTTCCTCGTCGTTGCTTCCTTTGGGTGTGTCCACCATGTATACATCATGAGGTGAGGTGGCAGTCCAGTGCCTTATAGGCGTTGGTTCATGTTCATCTCCTACATTGTCGTCCATACCGTCGATGTCTTCGGAGTCGAAGTCGAGCACGTCGTTTAAATTATCGACAGTGTCTACGAAGTGGGTGGTGGGTGGGCATCGAATTTCGTTGTCGTCCTCATCCCAATCCTGCCGGTCATAGTCCGGCCAGGACTCTCCTGACAAAGAGAGAGAACTGAGTGAATTCAGAATGTCGCCGAAGGGCGAGTGCTGAAAGACGTCTGCGGCGGTGAATTCCATGATCGGCGCCCAATCGGATTCGATTGGTAGGGGCGCGGAGGGCTCGGAGTCCGGAGAGGAATCCGGCACCTTGGAGTCACGGGCTTCACAGAGGACAAGGCTGGTGTTCGGCTTGATCGCCGTAGAGATTGCAGCCCCCGAGGCGGTGTCTAACCACCCATCCTCGATTGGTGTGGTCGACTCCGATCTAAGGGTCGAAGCAGACACAGGTGCGGCCTCCAGGCTACTGTTCGGCGGCAGAGCTAAAGATCATGCCCATCGTGACAGCGCGGCGTGCTCGGCTGTGGCTTGAATTCATCGAAGATCAAGTCTCTGTGGATGTCGGCCGTGTAGTTTAGACTTCCAAACCTAACCTGATGGCCAGGGGCGTAGCTTTCGATCTGCTCCAGATGACCAAGCGAATTGGCCCGCAGTGCAAAGCCGCCGAATACGAAGATCTGTCCGGGGAGAAAAGTGTCACCCTGGACCGCATCGCTGTTGATGATCGGAGAAGCCATCGGGCCTAAAAGTGACGACACAGAGGAACTCTCAATGAAAGCACCAATGTCGGTGTCAGAACCGACGGATCTCGGGTAGGGGGTCCCGAACTGTGCATCTAGGAGGATGGTAACAGGAGACAAGGGACATGATGTTTTTACCCAGGTTCGGGCCCTCTCGATGGAGGTAAAACCCTACTCCTGCTTGATTAATATTGATGATATGGGTAGTACAAGAGTAGATCTACCGCGAGATCAGAGAGGCTAAACCCTAGAAGCTAACTTATGGTATGATTGTTTTTTCTTGTCCTACGGACTAAAACCCTCCGGTTAATATAGACACGGGAGAGGGCTAGGGTTACACAGAGTCGGTTACAATGGTAGGATATCTACATATCTGTATCGCCAAGCTTGCCTTCCACGCCAAGGAAAGTCCCTTCTGGACACGGGACTAAGTCTTCAATCTTGTATCTTCATAGTCCAGGAGTCCGACCGAAGGTATAGTCCGGCTATCCGGACACCCCCTAATCTAGGACTCCCTCAGTTTTAATCTGCCAAGTGCCCACAAGATCTGCGAATTATAAAGACTTCAGGATAATTGCGTTCTTCAACCGCGGTCTCGCCTATTTGACAGGTCACTACGGTAAGTGGATAAACCTACACGTCCATCGGAGGATCATACATCCTCCATGGTTCTCTGATGCCATAACACAAGGGCTTCATTTACGCTGGCGACTCCTTCTATGGTTGGACCTATTACTGGCTTACTCCAGTCATCGCTACAAATGGCTGTTACAACAGTATGTTACTTTCCTATGATATCATGATGCTTGCTTATATTACTGTCAAAATTTACTGAAAAAATATTCATGCTCATAACATGCTATTCTTAAGATTGACTACATTAAGAGCCCTTTTTTATTTGACTCCAACTTGATATGATGTTGTAGGCCGCCTGGTGTCCCTACCCTTCCTAATCCCAGAACCTTTCAAAGAAAAGCGGCATGGCAGTTGCAGGTGGTTCCTGGCTCGATCACACGATGGCGAACGATTGATGATCGTTCGCACGCATCAGACCTGTTGTTTCACGAAATACAATCACAGTCACTGCAAGGTCTTTGAGCAGGATCCCAGCTTCTCTGGGCCTTCAGGAATTTTTGACCGGAGGCTGGAAAGTAGCCTTGGTACACGCTCTCTGTTTCTTGGACTAAATTATCTGATTAACCAGGAGATAACCGATGGCAAGGATAATGATGGCAGTGTGGTTTCGTTCATCAAGAAAAACTGTGCGTACATAGCGTACCATGCGCCTCTGTATGCACCATATCCTGATATGTGCTGCCACACTATGTAGCCCAAAGTAGGAGAGAGGGTCGCAAGTATCAGACTTCGACCTGCTGGCTGGAGTTCCCCTCGTCAGGCACCCATCTGGTTCAAGCCGTCAGCCAATCTCCACAGCTTAATAAATAGTAACGTCTAACTGAGCCAGTTAGTTAGATGCGTACTCTTGGTGTAGTAGGATCTTTATTCAGTTTGATGCATACACTTGTTCTTTTTTGGTAGCCCTTTTGTAATGATGGCTGATGTTTGGTTTGGAAGAGAGAGTTGCGTCTTTACTCTTCTGGCCTGCTTACTGCTTCTGTTGCACCCCCAACCCTGGTTGTTGCAGCTGCTGTTTTCATGTACAATAAGTAGTATATTTCATTTGTTGGTTTAATAAATGTGTTGTTAGAACGACAAACACAATATTTTGGAAGTTGTTGCACGGTCCGATCCTTTAGTGCCTCGTACCGTACGTAGCGCATACTATTTTTCATATGGAACACATTTTCCACTTGTTGATAACATGCAGCCCACTCATGAAGGCCCAATAGAGGAGCCCATAATTAATTGGAAGGGAGGCTCTCACTTGAATCCGGCCCAGGTACATGCTCATGGTCCCCTAAACATAAATAAGTAAATAAATAAATAAACAAAGCTAAATGCTCATGCACCAGTTCTTTAAATTCACGATTTAACAGGAGGATATTATTTCCTATGATAGTGTCGCTACATTCAGTCGATATAATTCTTAGGCAAAGATAGCGACCACTCTTCTTTCTCACACCATTTTCTTCCTGTAACCAGCGGACCCATGCAAATCGTAGTCAACGTCATAAATAGTTCCAATCCATTTTTATTTTTCAATAAGAATGTCCAACCCAGCCCAGCACATTGGCGACATCACTTTATCCTCCGCCTTGGTGCGCTCGCCGCGGCGCCGCCGTCCGGCCCTGTTAACATAGTGGATCGGGACAACATTGTAGATGTGAGTATGACAGTACGGACCCACCAGGTCCACTCCCGAACACAAGCAAAGCGCCTCTTTTACTACTCAGATGCACCCATCGTTTTTTACTCTAATCCACCCTGCTGATATCTGGGACCTACATCATTTTCAACGTATAGTCAATTAACAACAGAATTGCACACTTTTTTTGAGGATTTGTTCGGAGGAGCAGGCTATAAACTGGGTTGTGTAGTCTCTGTGGCCCATCTAACAACATGACCAGCCCAACAATTTTTTCTTTGGGAAAATAGGTAGGCCACTATTTCTTTTTGAAGAATACCCAAGCTAGGCCTATTTGTTTTCTCCGACTTATTGGGCTGCAAATATTTCAAGACGAGGAGGGATGCATTCCGGCCTGGCCAAAGAGTTTGGTCAGTATCTGTTAAAAGTAAATGGGAAAATTAGTTTCTCTTTTTGTTTTTGTTCTTCACTGATATTTTCTACTTCATTGGATTTTAACATGACATAGTACTAATTTATTTTTAAATTTGATTTAGTATGTCTAATAATTTTTGGATTAAGAATATTTTGTTCCCAAAAAAAATTGCGAGTTTCCAAATTTCACACATTTTTAGTTCAAATTTTTAACCCCGGTACTGACCAGAAAATGGGCAGCAATTCTAAAAATGGAAAATGGGATGTAATAAATTCCATATGAATTAGAAAATGAGTAAAAATTATAAAAACAATAGCAAATGGGCTGTACACGCCACAAATTTCGAGGCTGACTTGTTTACGCAAGGCTTTGTCAGTCAACACATGATTCTAGCAGCAGTGACTGTTGGATGTCCATCTAAAGCCCGACGTGCTTCTTCAATCTCTGATCTTCCTGCTCCAGCCGCCTAAACCAGCGCCGGTGGGACTGCCTGCTCCCTCCTCTTGTGGCCCGCTGTCATGCCGCGCAGGCTTCACCGGCCCATCCTACTCCCTCCGCTTGCCTGGTCGCACGCAATCAACTTCCTCCTTATTACACGAAAAAAAGATTCCTCCCACTGACATCTGGGGCGCACGGTTCGGAGGCTGACCTGTGGGCCTACTAAGTTGATGCGTACGCAGGGCTTTGTCGACTTAGTCAACAAAACGATTCTAGAAGCAGTGACCGTTGGGTTTGAATCGAATGGTCCTGTTGTTTCTTCAACCTATGGTCTTCTTGCTCCAACAGCCCAAACCAACGCCGGCAAGACCGCGTGCTCCTACCTCCAGTGGTCGGCTGTGCTGCCGTTGACGCCTCACCACCCCCTACTACTCCCACCGCTGGCCAGGCCCTGCGGCGATGATAGGCTCACACCGAAGCCGAACCAGTGAACCCTCGTACTCCTCTCCGCGTGGGCTTACACTGCCGCATCTTCCCCGGCTCCGCGTCGTCCCCTTCCTAGGCCTCGCCATCGTCCACCGCCCTGGTGCTCTCGTCGCGGCGTGGTCAACGTGGTCAAGGAACGACTTCCATCGGAAGAGTACTATACGTTGAGAGGCTGACAGCTGGGTCCACGGCCGCAGCAAGGAAGTGCCTCCTTATTACGCGGAATGATTCCTCCATCTAACAGCAGGGACCCACCAGACGGGCCACCATATTTCACGAAAAAATGTTTCCCCCTGACTGCTGGGACCTACCAACTACATCTTCACACATAAGGAAGTGCGTCCATATTACGAGCAAAAACAATGATTCGCCCCCTGACTGCTGGGACCCACCAGCTACATCTTCGCACGCAAGGAAGTGCCTAAAAGTCGGGACCCACCTGGTCGGAGCGTACGTAGCATTGTCATTCTGGTCACGAACGTGTACGTACATACTGGTCGATGTAGAGGCGCGCACATGTCGTAGTAGAGTCATGCACGTGTCGTAGTAGATGCACACACGTAGCATGTACATGTACGTACAGTGGCCAGGGTGCAAGAAAGAAAATACGGCCACGTACGTACATACGGGCGGGGTCTCGAACGCCTACTCACGCATACGTACGGCCAGGGCTCGTGTACATGGCTGGGTCAGAATGGAGAAGTTGTGTCGTCGTCGTGTTAATGGGGAGGCAACCGGCTGGGTCGAAACGGAATGTGTCATCGTGTTCATCGGGAGCTAACCGGCTTCGACGGAACAACCAATGGAAACGAGGCCTGGCATACCGCAGAACGGAGAAAACGACCTTATGTTCTACCGGCCACGGTCGAAACGATATCCTATTCATCGAGAGGGGTCTGGCGTACCACAAAACGGAGGAAACGGACCTCCTACGGTCGAAACGGGGTCTTGTTGACTGGGAGGGGTGTGGCGTACCGCAAAACGGAGGAAACAAACTTGTGTTGGAGCGCTAAGGTTGAAACGGGGGTCCTGTTCATCGGGAGGGGTGTGGCGTACCGCAAAACAAGACTCTATGGGATACTGTTCATCTCCACCGTCGACCTCCTCCAGCCTCCACGGGCTACTGTTCATCCACCATCGACCTCCTCCAGCCTCCACGGGCTCCTGTTCATCCAGCCTACACCGCGCGCTTCTCCACCGGCTACTGTTCAACCAGCCCTCTCCACGGGGTCCTGTTCGACCACCCCTCCACGGGCTACTGTTCATCCAGCCCTCCACCGGCTACTGTTCATCCAGCCCTCCATAGGGTTGTCCTATTCATCCAGCCCTCCACGGGGTCCTATTCATCCAGCCCTCCACGGGGTCCTGTTCATCCACCGGCTCGATCGATCGGGGTATTGTTCATCTAGCGGCAACGGCCTCTACTACCACGGGGTCCTGTTCATCCAACCCCCCATTGGGAACTGTTCATCCAAACCCCCTCAACAACGCTCATTGTTCATCAAGGGAAGCAGGCAGCAGTGTTTGATCGGCTTCAGTTAGCAGCAACAGCGAAGGAATCACTCGGGTTCAGTTAACAGCAAGGGATCGATCGATCGCTCGGGTTCAGTAACGCGTAGCCTGCAGTGCAATCGCTCGGGTTCAGTTAGAGCCCAACGCCTCGCTCGGGTTCAGTTAGAGCGCAACGCCTTGCACACACGCGCATACGTACAAGAGAAACGCGCATCGCTCGGCCCCCGAACACCCACCATAACCGAGAACTTCCCCGATATTTTCCTCGTCCTCGCTTCTACCACGGTTTTCTCCGTCATGGACGGCCCAAAGAATGTCATGCAGTTGCGTCTGTGGCCCGCCCAGGACGAGAATCCCATTTTCTGTCATGATTTTTTGTCATAGAAGTAGGAGCCCACCACATCTATGATGATACTGGGTTTTGTCACAATTATCATCATAGAAGTGTCATAAGTATGACAGAAAAAAATTTCATTCGGCCCAAAATGTCATGGATGTGTCTTTTTTTTGTAGTGTTGATGATGTTCAAGGACAATGCAAAAGATTCATGAATACATAGGGAGTATCACATGATTGCCTCTAGGGCATATCTCCAACATAGACAAGACAAGCAACTTTAACATATTAAGTGAAGCTCGATATGCATTAGTTGCATATCGACGAAACTCCATATTTAAAGAAAGGTTTCAGCCTGTTTAGTTACTCAATAAAATTAAATGTTGTTAAACGTGTCAAAGGGTGCAACAAACAATTACTACACATTAATGCATTAAGTGAAGCTTGATATGCATCAAGTGGCATATCAACGAAACTCCACATTTGAAGAAAGGGGTTCAATCTTGTTTATCTACCCAAACCATTTTAAATGTTATTACCGCAACATTTACATGGCAATCGATGATTATGGAGATGAGCTAGAAACAAGTTACACAAGTTAAATGGAGAGGAACCGATTGTATAATGCAATTCCATGATTCTCCGTATTTAAGGAAAGTCTGTTAATGTCGCTTTAGCTAAACATCAATTTTAAATGTCATTAACATGCATGAGGATGACATGTTCAAGTTCTATGCAATTTTCTGAAAGTATAGACATATAGCATGATATGGAACATTTTGTTGCCATGGCGGAAGGATTTGGGTGCCACGATGGCGAAAACGAAAAGAGTGCCATGGCGGGGCAAATGGTTCAAGGGTGGGGTGGGCGTGTCATGCAAAAGTGATGTATTTGCTATGGGGAGTGATGCTGGTTACCGGGTGTTGGAGATATGCCCTACAGGCAATCATGTATGATGATATTTCCCATGTGTTTATGAATAAAGATAGTCCTTGGACATTATCAATGATGTGTATCAGCAAGTACGGGAAATTGTTTGTGGGACTCTGCATTGTATGATGACTGTCCTAAAAGGTCCTTAGTCGAAAGGGCTGTGTGGACGCGCAGCTGACTAGACTAGCATATGACACGGGGGATGGCTCAGTCTCACTAGCCATGGAGCATTGGATTCTAGCTAGCTAGATAATATGGACTTGGAAGGATCTGGTCGATTCGACATAGTCGGATCCGAGTCGGATAGACCCAACTATGAGACACGGAGATAGGTCATTTGTGAGTCTGTAGTACAACATGTGTTCTATGTCCTAAGACCTGAGCTGGCACATGTACTCAGGATGGTGATAGACCTGCTTTGGGCCGAGCAAACACTACTCCGTGACTGGGTAGTTGCAAAGGTAGGTTTCGGGCTTTTCTAGACCCATGCTACGAGACATGGTCGAGCAAAATGAGATTTCCCCTCCAAACAGGAGAGATATACTCTGGACCCCTTGTGTGATCTGACCAAGATAAGCAGGGCCATGCGACAGGGATTATGAGATAATCCGGTTTGTGGTCGGCATCACTAGAACGAGAAAAAGCAGGCTAGCACAAGGATGACAGCCTCACCTTGAGCCCGAAAACATATATTGTGTGGCAAAGGGAATAGAGGTGTGACATGTTGTACAGGTTCACCAGCCAGCTTCATTGTCTACTTGGTGGTTTGCACGCCTTGCTAAAGGCCGCTACCAGCTGAGCAGGTCTGAGTTGATTCAACCTGTGACGAAGCTGACTTGAACTTAACGGGTCGCGCGCTTAAGTGAGGGAACCCATGAGGCCGCAACCGGCTCCATGAGTCAGATGTGATCCTACTCGGACTCGGATCCAGGCCGAACTGACTGTCGGCTTTAGGATCCATGCGAGGCCCAAGTGTTGAGCCTACGATGGATGCCTATATATAGTGTGGGTGCACTCACACTCATTTAGTTGATCGCTTCGACGCCATCACTAGGGCTTTGCATGTGTTGCAACTAGCCACCTCCACTCACCACCGACTCTGTGATCGGACCTAGTAGTCCGCTGCACGGTGTTCCTCCAAGCGCAGAGTTTCGTAGGACAGTAGCTCATTTCCCTCAAGTAGATGACCTGACATTTATTAATTCGTGGGAGGCGTAGGATGAGGATGGTCTCTCTCAAACAACCCTGCAACCAAATAATAAAAAGTCTCTTGTGTCCCCAACACACCAAATACAATGGTAAATTGTATAGGTGCACTAGTTCGGCGAAGAGATGGTGATAAAAGTGTAATATGGATAGTAGATATTGATTTTTGTAATAGGAACAATAAAAAATAACAAGGTAGCAATTGAAAAAATGGATCACAAATAGTATATGAATGCTTGAAAATGTGGCCTAGGGTCCGTACTTTCACTAGTGCAATCTCTCAACAATGCTAATATAATAGGATCATATAACCATCCCTCAATGTGCGATGAAGAATCACTCCAAAGTTCCTATCTAGCGGAGAG
This sequence comes from Aegilops umbellulata, assembly GCA_032464435.1. Lineage (NCBI taxonomy): Eukaryota > Viridiplantae > Streptophyta > Magnoliopsida > Poales > Poaceae > Aegilops > Aegilops umbellulata. Next base: position 223,139,678 of record CP136056.1, on the reverse strand, counting down.
CATAAGAAGAAATTGTTTGTAGGGTAGGAAACCACCTAAAAGCTATTTTTCCGACCAATGTATCCTAGAGTTTGTACTAAAATAACACTAAGCTATTCTTTCTGATTGATCTAACCAAGAGTTCGTACAAAAATAACACCATATGATACACATCAACCAACTCTAATGTCACCTAGATACTCCAATGTCATCACGAGTATCCATGAGTATATTATACGATATGCATCAAACAGTTTCATATTCATAACATTCAATCCAACACAAAGAACCTCAAAGAGTGCCCCAAGATTTCTACCGGAGAAACAAAGACGAGAACCTGCATCAACCCCTATGCATAGATTACCCCAATGCCGCCTCCGGAATCCGCGAGTTGAGTGCCAAAACACATATCAAGTGAATCAATATGATACCCCATTATCACCACGGGTATTCATAGCAAGACATACATCAAGTGTTCTCAAATCCATAAAAGTATTCAATCCAATAAGAATGAAATCTCAAAGGGAAAACTCAATTCACAATAAGATAGAGAGGGGAAAACACCGTATGATCCAACTATATTAACAAAGCCCATGATACATCAATATTGTGACATCTCAAGAACACGAGAGAGAGAGAGAGAGAGAGATTAAACACATAGCTACTTGTACAAACCCTCAGCCCCGAGGGTGGACTGCTCCCTCCTCATTATGGTGGCCGCCGGGATGAAGAAGATAGCCACCGATGATGATTTCCCCCTCGGACAGGGTGCCGGAACAAGGTCTAGATTGGTTTTTGTGGCTACAGAGGCTTGCGGCGGCGGAACTTCTGATCTAGGGTTATTTCTGGGGGTTTCTGTATTTATAGGATTTTTTGGCATCGGTTTCACACGAAGATGGGCCTTGAGGTGGGCACAACCCACCTGGGCGTGCCTGGGCCTCTTGGCGCGCCCAAGTGTCTTGTGCTTTCCTCCTTCACCTTCTGGTCCTCCCACGAAGTTCTAGTGACTCTTTGGTTGCAAAAAAATCGTCAACAAATTTCGTTGCATTTGGAGAACTTTTATTTCTGCACAAAAAATAACACCACTGTAGTTCTGCTGAAAACAATGTCAGTCTGGGTTAGTTCCATGCAAATCATGCCAAAACCATATAATTTTTTTGTAAACATGGCATGAATACTTCATAAATTATAGATACGTTGAAGACGTATCAGCAACCCCATGCTTAATTCTTACTCGTCCTTGAGTAGGTAAATGACAAAAGAAATAATTTATGAAGTGTGAATGTTAGCAAAGTGCATAAGTTTGATGAATGATAATTTCAGTCACTTTTCCTAGCATCATAACAACAATTCTTTCTCATAAAAATTCTCTTGTCAAAGTAGAAACTAATCCACATGTGAAGGTTCAAATAATGAATTCTCTTGAAACTCAACAACCTATATTCTTAGTCACCAAACAATTGCAATTCAACTTAGTCTAAGTAAGAGCTCCACATACTCAATCATCATATAGTCTTCCATGATTGATAGTACTCAAAGCATATTCTTAGAACAAATGGCATCCATCGAACACAGAGAAAGATAGGGCTTAATGTTTCGCCTGCCAACTCATTTATCATAGAGATAATTGTCAACAATAATAAATCATGATCAAATACATTTGACTAGCCATATGTGCCTAAATCTTTCCGCATCACATGATGCTTGCCAACTAGAGGATAATTGAGGTTGAAATGAGAATGCATACTATTGACTCTTGCATAAAAGTAAATACTGAAAAGTAAAATATAGGCCCTTCGTAGAGGGAAGCAGAGGTTGTCATGCGCTTTTTATTTTTGGATGCCCAAACTCTTAATGCAAAGGAACTCCATGTTATATTGCCCCCTATGATAGCAACCTTTATTATGCAGTCTGTCGCTTTTATTATTTTTCCATCACAAGTTCGTACAGCGCTCAATTTTTCCTTACAATAAAATATCAAACATATTTAGGAGCAATTTTTATTGCTTTATGCACCAATGAGAACTTACTTGAAGGATCTTATTCAATCTATAGGTAGGTATAGTGGACACTCATGGCAAGAAACTGGGTTTAAGGGTTTTTGGATGCACAAGTAGTACCTCTACTTAGTACGAATTTTTTTAGATGAACAGGGAGGCTCCCCTCCCCGGTTCCATTACTCAGAATGAAACCCCAAAACACACCAACATGTTTTTACAGAAGCTCACTTAGAGGAGCAGTTCAGACTTAAAAAAGAGGACTAGGAGTAAACTAAGAAGACCGAATATAGATCTAATTTTTAGATCAAGCGGCACGCAAGCCTGAACTAGAGCAGTAATATATCAGACTGAAATCCTTGGAGTTGTGTCTACTTCCATCTCTCCAGACCTTCTGAACTTGAAAGGCGGTGTTGTAGCTGCTTGAGGTGACCATCAAGCAAGGGTCAAGACCGGGCTTCTCAGCATGCATTTGTTCTTCGGGTCTCCCCGCTTCTTTGGGGAATGGAAGCTCCAGTCGTCCTCCGAGATCTTCAGCCTGTCCCATTGGTCTACTACTCCATCTCTTGCATAACCTTTCAGCATCAGCCACTCGTTATTCTCAGTGGCTGCTGAGAGAGCACTGTTAGAGCTGTCAGGAAATCCTCCAGATGATCCCTGCCACTTTTCCAGGCCAAGATCGCCCAGAACTCGAGTGTTCTGAGGATCAGCCTCCAAACCTGCGAAATTAAAGTCCAAATGGTGTTGTTAAAGATGATAGAGTTCCTATACTTCCACAAACACCATAGGACTGCAGAAGAAACTATATTTAATGCAGAATTCCTCTTGTTAGAGATCCAAAATCTGTCTACAGATTCAAAACCTGTCCATACGTGGACCTTAAAGTGACCAGACACAAACGACCAGATGTTTTTTGCTACAATGCATTCAAAAAACAAGTGAGAGTTGGTTTCGTGATCAGAGCAAAAGACACACTCAAGGGGTTTGATGATGTGCTTTTTTCTCAGATTTTCTCTGGTCATTAGCTTGTTATAAGAGAAAAGCCACAGGAAAACATGAATTTTTGGGGGTACATTGAGTTTCCACACCGCAGGGATGAAAACTGGCTACACCCCTCTGAAGTTGATCACTTGGTGTAGAAGCTTGAAGAGTAAACCCCTTTACTTTCAAGTTGCCATATCAGTGAATCTATGTCCTCACAAAGAGTAATGCTCCCTGCACCTCAATTAGTTGGTACCATTGCTCCATGAGTTTATTACCAAAGTTCCTTCTGATGGTTAACTGGAGGGTTTCCCCATCCAGACCTCTTTAATGGTTTTAGTTTGCTCATTGTAGACCAAGTAAACAGGGGAAGTTCCAAACCAGGTATCTTCCTAGAATCTGACCCTCTCTCCATGACCCACTTTCCATCTAAATCCAAATTTTAGGTTTTGGATGATGGATTGGAAACCCCTCCAAAATCTTGAAGAGTTTTGGGTGGGGTTGACAGCAAACAGGTTAGGTTTCCCAGACAAATACTTTTGTTCTATAATAGATTTCCAGGATTTTTTTTCCCTTCCTCATAGTATCTTTTGACCCAGGAGCCTAGTTGGCAGGTGTTCACCTCTTGGAGGTTTGGAATTCCAAGACCTCCAAAATTTTTTTCATACAGATCATCTTCCAACTAGCAAGGTGAAGTTTCCTATGCCCATCAAAATCATTCCACGGGCAGGTAGCCATTTGGGAATTGATCATGTCAATGGCCCATTTGGGGAATTTGAAAAAAAAGAGAAGATAGATTGGGATACTAGCAAGGCATGCTTGAATTAGCACAAGCCTGCCTTTATAGGAGAGCAGTTTCCCTCTCCATCAGCAGTCATTTTCATAATTTTATCTATGAGGGGTTGTATGTCTTCTCTTCTAAGCTTGTCATAGTGGAGAGGGATCCCTAGGTACTCGATAGGAAAAGCACCTTCAGTGCATCCTAAAGCTTGAATGAAGCACGCTGTTTCCTCTACATCCATGTTAATGGGGATCAACTCACTTTTACTGTAGTTGATCCTCATCCCAGAAACCTGCTCAGAGCAGTTCAGGACCATCTTGAGGTTAGTTGCATGTTGTAAGTTCTTATCTAGGAAGAGTATGGTATCATCAGCATATTGCAGGCAAATGATCACTCCAGGGCAGACTTTAGGGCAAAGTCCTGCAATCATTTCCTGGCTAGCAGATTTCATCAACATTCTGGTGAGGGCATCTACTACTAGGTTGAACAATAGTGGGGAAATGGGGTCCCCCTGCCTGAGTCCTTTTCTAGTGAGAATGAAATCACTCTCACTATTGTTCACTTTGACACCAATGGAGCCCCCATGGGTAATCTCACTACAAAAAAATACACTTCCGTGATGATACGTGTTTGTCACAGTAGGTCACGTTTTCTGTCATGCATGTACATCCATGAAAAATTTATGACAGAATCAAGATAGTCATACCTGTGTTGTCGTAGAAGTGTTCCATCACATTACCAAAATTATCATCACGGAAGTGTCCACTTCCATGACGATAAATCGCGCGTCACAGAAGTGCTTTCGTCAAGGGTGACCCACACGTGACATCCACCGTAACGGAACGCCGTTAAGCTATCGGGTCCGGTTTTGGATCCGATAACCCGTTAACAGACGGGACCAATGGGAAATTTCCACGTGTAAAATTCTGATTGGTCGGAGGGAACACCTATCAGCCTGTCAGTGGGCCATATGTCGCCCGTCCATTGGAGGAAACATGCCTAGGATACGTCGACATGTGGTTGGGCCCAACAGAGGCCCATATAGGTTAAAAAGGCCGGCCCATTCAAAGGCCCGTAGTACTTACTCAGGTACTAGTGGGCCGGCCCAATAACGACCTGCTTAATAAAGGCCCATTTACGACCCCAAGGCAGATCTGGCCCGTTAATTGTTCGCTGAATATTTGGGCCCATTTACGGCCCGAAGCCAGATCAGGCCCGTTAATTGTTTGCTGAATATTTGGGCCCAATTACAGCCCAGTGACTTTCGGCCTATTAGAGGCCCGATGTAGACATGGGCCCATTTCAGCCTGGTGTGACTTTCGGCCTGGGAATGGCCCGTGCTGCCCATGGACCATATATGGTCCGATGGGACATCGGGCTCACTAACGGCCCGTGATAAAGGTGGAAACAGTTAAGCCCAACGTGACTTTGGGCCTATTAAAGGCTTGTCGCATAATTCGGCCTGTTGATGTCTGTACTAAGCTTTCGGCCTCTTAAAAAACGCCCGAGATATGTTTCGGCCTGGTAACTACCGGTGATATAACTGGGCCCAAAAAGGCTCGGTCTACATTTCAGCCTGCTGAAGGCCCGTCAACGACTAGTGAAAATTGAGGCCCAGTATCCATTTCGGCCTGCTAAAGGCCCATGGTTTCATCTGGGCCGTAAAAGGCCAGTACAATATTCAGCCTATTAATGGCCCAACGCTACCCGGGCTAAACTAAGCGCTGGGTCCACAAAAGGCCCAACTAAAATATAGGCTGGTGTAAGTTGTGGGCCTCGCGCAAAGTGTGAAGGCCCCAATCATTCGGGCCCAAGAAAGATGCATGCCGACCCAATTGTGGCCCGCTAAACACCAGGCCCGTTAGAGGCGAATGTTGCGGCCCGGTCGACTACATCAGATTTTTTTTCAGATAGTGAATGATTGCAGTAACTAGTAGGAATTAAGAACAAACCTACTCTATACAATAAAGAAATTACGGCATAGTAACTAAGAATAAACCTACACTATACAATAAAGGATTTATGGTATATTACATCCACTGGGCATCAAAGTTCGCCACCAGTGATCATAAAGCGCAACGAAGAAGCAGATTACAAAAACTGGGCACCATTGCAATGAAACAAAATAATATTGAACCGAGACCACTTCCAAGACAGTTCAAGAAAGGTTAGCCTTGTGCGGTAACTGCTGCGCAAGCTGCTGAGCAAGGCTGTGAGACCGGCCTAGCATGTCGGTCATAGCTTCCAGGTGTAGCTATTTAGCGATGAGGTTCTCATTGGTGTTCTCTGCAATCTTTCTTAGAGATAGGACTTCAAGTCGAAGTTGAGTTGCAGAATGTGTTTCTGCTAGAACTTGGGACTAAAGAAGTCGAACTGATTCAGACAACGAATTATGTGAGCTTGTCTGACTGCTAGTCTCAAGTAACTTGAACACTGCATCAAGACAAGACTTTGCGGTTGTCTCGCTATCTTCAAGATGTTTTGCCTTCTTTGATGCAATATATGTTGGGTTTGTCTCACAGCCTTCAGCAGACTTGTGCATGCCATCAGGCATATCACCCTGAAACAAAGCAGAGAGATGACAAGTTTTGCATGTGTATAAACAAAGATGATAACTGTGCTGTCAATTCCATCCAATTTCAAATTAGAAAATAAAGAGTAAGTTCAAAATATCAATAGCATAATTTGGCATTGTTCATAATGTGGGTAGCTTCACCACACTACTGGATTACCATGTCAACATAATAAGCATAGATGAATGGCAAAGAAAATCATTGTATCTATTTTGGTTAATGTGCATGGCATGTTGTTCATATCATCAGCCACATCAGTAAGATAAAATAGGAGATGACAAGGTGCAAACATGGGCTGCTTCACTACACACTGGATTATAGATCCACAAAAACAAGCAAGGGAGTATTGAGTAATGTGCATGGTATGAATAAGGAATTTGGTTTTACAAGTAAAACTTAGAACTTATGGTTCTTGCGAACATGCATTTTGGTAGAAACAGCAAACTAAACATCAGTGAACGATAGGGAGTATGAGCAAATTAAATAGCAGTTGAGGATAAAGGCTTTAGAAGGACTGACTTACACTAACAGTTAACACCGGCTTTATAATGGCCTTCTCCATGTCAAGGGAAGGATAACTCAGGAATTTCAGCACAAAATCTTCTTCATAAGCATTGCATGTACTCTATATTTTGTAGAGAGTAATTATAGATATGATAATACTGGAAGGGATAGAGGATAATGAAGATAAGATGCAGATTGATGCTACATAATCAACTACCAATCCCTAGAAGGACAAGCGTTACTGGACAAAATGTACTGACAAGAGCAATGGGCTACACTTCTGCACTGGCATTGTCTGTGTATTCTACTTTTTGGTAAGATTAAATATAGATCTGATCTTATTTAGTAAATGGTGGGCGAGGGAGATAAGATGCAGAATGCTACACAATGAACCAATCCCTCTTCCCATAATACAAGAGTGTTTTGAACACTGGTGTACTGTACAAAACATTCTTATATTATGGGACGGAGGGAGTAGATGTTAATTTAAGTATAGTGATAGACGACATTCAGTCCTTACAAGAGGACTGCAGAGCTAAACCTCTTCAAAAGCATTAGGTTGATTCTAAATTTATGTAAGAGTCCATACGGATCTTATAATGTCCACCAAATGGACAATAACGAGGCTAACATGTGTAGTGATGCTACATAATCAAACAACTATGAAAGTAAGTATGGTCATACAGGGCAAGAGGTACTCCCAAGAGCGATGTAGTGTGCAGTATAGTTGCGAGATTCTATGGTCCCTTGAGAATGAATGTTCTTCTGCTAATAGTTTTCGTACAAGTGAGACGTTAAGGCAAATGCAGAAATGTAGTTCAAATTGTGATGTGATATCATAGACAGTACCTTACTCTGCAGCCGAGACCAATGTGTAACAAGATTATTCGAGTCACCATCGGATAAATGTAGCACCGAAGACTTTACAGAAATTTTGTTTAGAGGCTTGCCATCAAAGTGCGCTTGCCTCAGGAAGGAATGATATTTCATCAACGAGTGCTTGAAAAGCGCAACCAACCCTTGCTCATCTTCACAATCCAGTTTGGTCCTCGCGTATTTAAAAGAATGAAATCTTGTGTCTTCTGTCAGCAGAAACATATGCAGTAATGGCCATGAATAACATTAGTACATTACTTACGCGTAAGTTGCGGAGGAAGACTGGAAATTGTTCTGTGTCTGCGGTATAATCTTTCCATGAAGGAAAGATGTGCACAAAGTTCCTGACAACAATATAAGCTTTGTCTTCTAAACTGGGAAGAAATGGAATAGGGGTCCTATTTGCTGCAATTGGGGCTCTCTCTGGTTCGAAAAGGGATTTGGCAACTGGATTTGGTGTACTCTTTGCTGGAATGGGGGTTTTGCGTCGTAGAGCTAGTGTTATGTCAACTGGCATAATCATAATGTTTGTTGCAGTTGGGGTCTGCTGAGTTGGGGCATCAGAAATGACCAGTGTAGTAGGGCTAGAGTCTGCTAGAGTTGGGGTGTTTTGTGGGTCAGGTGATATCGCAACTACACCTAATGGTCTATTTGATTTATCAGGTGCCACTACCTTTTCCAAATACTTTGCTTGGGCTCCTCCACGATCAGCAATCTCTCTCTTCCTTTTTAACGTCTGATACACAAGAACAACATTTGGATGGATAAATATGGTATGATGACAGATGGAATATGTACTGAAAATGGATAGGCAGGGCATGTTCACATACACGATGTGTAAACTAAGCTAATGGCAGTTCAACAAAGTAGAAGCAATGCAAAGCATCAATTGCAAGGTATGTGCAACCAATATAACCTTGGAAAGATAGAGCAAGCACCTTGATGGGTGAATAAGATAGGGCATCTTCCTCTGACTCCTCCACTAGGGAGCTACATTGACTTAGGTCTCCCTATAGCTCAGGATCACTGTTAGGATCATATTCTGAGCATGAATCTGTAGGTGGAGAGCGTTTGCATTGCATTGCATCCAGACTTGATTTCAGCCCCTTAATGCCAAGTTTGACAGCCATGGCATTGTTCTGCTTTATTCTTTTCATGTGCGCAAGCTCATAATCATTATGATGGTGTTCAGAATATGAGATTCATGAAAACATAAAAAGTAGTCAGATTATCTATGAAATGCATTGCGGATTCAACTCGAAGAGTGTCTCCCTATATACCCCTGCATATGAAAAGTTCACCCCCCAACCGTGCTGACCATACCACACACAGAAATACAAACCCCTTATGTCTCTATAACAGGCAGACACACATTTCAAAACTGAAGTAGGAACATTAGAATCATATGAAATTCGTATTTGAACAAATAAACTAAGGAATTATGAGTGACATAATGTTTAGCTTCAAGGGTGGAGTGTTGGTAGTTGGACACAAAGCAAGTAGGCAGATTGTATTCCATGTAAAAGATCGAAGCCTATGTAAAAGCTGGAAATGACACGTTCTTTCTATACAATGCAGTGTTCGTTGCCCACACATGATGGAAGAGATCACATAGTGAAATACTATTCACTCATGTCTACGGTTGCAGTATTTAGAAACAGGGTGGTCCACCCTAAAAGAATATTGACAACAAATATGACAAGGCAAGCATAGATGTAGCGAATCAATCATTTACTTGTGAGCTTACTAGGACAAGTATGCAGAATTGTAACTGCAGTAAGAGACCATCCAAAATCCGAGTCAAGAAGTTTGTCTAGAACTTATTGTTTGCAACTAATCGACGTGAATAATTGGAGATTATATCGAATGAGTAAGAAATACAAGTAAAATTGTCAACAAACCTGGCTTGCAGTAGTAATCTGGGTGAATGCTACTACGACCAACAATCCAAAATGACTAGTGTATGTTCCTAGGGCCAGAATTTTGAAAACCCTGTGAACTTTACAGGTACTAAAGATTACCGAAATACATCTGAACCATTAAGTGTAGGTAGCACTGAGCACACAACAAACCCTAATGACAGTCCTGCCTAATGAGTAATGAATCAATTAGAAAATGGGTGATGAGGAGTGGCTGCTGAGTGTTGAGAACGTATCTCGGGATAAATCGGGTTGGCTTAGTGGGTGCTGCACGCCTGAGCCCTGAACGGACTGGGAAGGTAGGCACGGCGGCGCGCCCGGGCAGCAGTGACGCTGTTGGGCGAGCGGCTCCTGACCTCCTGTTAGTCCGGCGTCTTCTCCTAGAGTCATGCCGTCCGGGGATGGCAAGTCGCCAGCGAGGCAGGTGGCTGGGGGCGAGTAGATATCAGAAGCGCGTAGTAGAACAGAGGAGAATCGGGCCCAAAATCCCAGGGTGGGCCGGCCCACTGTGGGCACCTTGTAGAGATACACACCCGAGCGGTGAACATGCATTTTCGAAACTAATTTAGGAACATTTAGCTGACCAATTAAACGACTTTGTTTTAATAATCTCAGATTCGTATTTGAACAACTAAGCTTGTTTAGCTTGATGGGTGGAGCAGTGCTATTATGACACGAAACACGTATTCTAATCGTATAGTGATCATAAAAGGGGGAAACCAGAGAAATGATATTTAGCAGCCATTGTTTGCTTCGAACTAAGAACTAAATTCTAAGAGCTGAAAAGAAAGTAGAGTAACCAAGTTAAGATCTATTTTCCGGTTGAGTTAAAAAAGTTGAGGAGATATGAAGTACCACCTCTCTTGTGGCGCCGTGCAGGAATTGGGGGTGCGATGGCTGTCGGTGGCGTTGAAGTAGATCTGCGACGGTAGACGGGTGCATCGGGGGATATGTCCCGTTGCGGTGGAAGAGAAGGTCATGTGAGCGGCCCCGGCAAAGAGGACGACGGCGCCGATGAAGCGAGAGGACGTGATGCAAGGCTCTTGGTCCGTCGCCGTGGATGAGAAACATCCATCTCTAGCAGTGGACGATGCAGTCTTGGTAGGCGCTCCGGCAAGGTGGAGGACGGTGATGATGGATGTGGTGGAGGACGGCGGTGATGGATGGGGTGGAGGACGGCGGCGATGGATGGGATGGCGGACGGAGGCTGGTGTGGGGATGGTGTTCTAGCGCAGACGGTGTATGAATCGGAAAATGGAGGGAGAGGTACAGGGAACCATGTTTTTGGGATGCACCTGTCTAAAATATGGGAAAGTTACGAACTTGGCCCCTGTTTAAAATTTGGATGTCTCGTCGGTTGGGGATACGAGGTAATCTCGCATCTTGCCAATATTTGCCCAGAGCGATTTCAGGCGAGGAGAGGGTGGCTGTCGCCCATGGTTGGCACCCACGGTGAATGAACGGGGCTGACAAGTAGGGCGGTTGTGTCACATCTGAGTGAAGTTACAAACCTGCCCCTATTGAAAATATTTGCCTACATCGATTTCGGCCGAGTTGAGTTTGTTTTAACGCCCACCGTGTATGAATGGGGAAATGGAGGGAGAAAGAGAGGTCTTTCAGACGAGCTTGAATCAAATGTGTTTTGCCGCCCATGTTTGGTGCCCACCGTGTCGGAATGGGCTCAGAGGCGGTCGTGTCACGTCTAATTGAAGTTACTATCCTACCCTTATTTAGAGCAGTGGAAATCGGGCCGATGGATTGTCCGTGTAATGGGTAGACAGTAATTTCCATCTCCCAAACACTTGGCTTCAGGCAGCCGACGTGGGAGTGGACATTTTGCCGCTTCTTTCGAATTTTGGGACAATAAGCATCCATGTTTACCCTGGCAACTAAATTCGAATCCATTTTGTATTCCTATACGAATCTTTATAAATCATTCTACGTGTTTTTATATATCTTCAAAAGGACGACAAAGATGTATTCCACTGTCATATATGAATATGGTTTACAAATGTCGATACTCAAATTCAGAAGCTAGAATCCAGTTTAAGGTGAATTCGAGTATTTGGAACACTTCATGTCCAACTCAAATGTCACACGCAGCATAATGTGTACTCCCATTTAGATATGTACACACGCGATGTATCAAGATTCAAATACCAAGTCAATCAACCAAGAATGTACAGAACTAACAGACATATAAACACTTATAGAGTATATGGATCAATAATATCAACTAACATACATAAGCCAGGCCGTTGTACTTTTTTTTTGCTACAACAGCATCCTTTTTTAGCCAAGCTACTACAACATCTTGGCCCTTTCCGATGCGTGCCACTTATGGTCCATCTATACTACTATTATTGCTGAACGCACATTCAGCCCAATTGGCATATTTGTAGGTCTGGCACATCAATCAAAATGAAATGTCTCCGAGTCTTATCAATTAATACAGACTTGTGCTCAAATAAAATTACAAACCAAAAAACAAAAAACAATTATTACATGATCTCTAAAACAAATGGTTTGATTGATTACATGAACAAACAACACAAATGTTATTCAACGATGGAAAGTACATTTCACCTAAGATTTACCAAGTGGGAATATAATTTCCTTTTTTCCTTCAGGACCTTAACAATGTGGTCAGTCTCAGCTTGCTTCGTTTTGAAATCCACCAAATATTTAATGGTTGTCTTGAGTACTGCTACTGATTGTGCTGTTTTCTTCCTCAACATGTCAACTTCATCTCTAAGTGGAGAAGCAGAATATCTTTCTACCACTAGTTAAGCCTCTAGAGCATCAGCAGTTGGCAATTCATAATGCACGATTGGGCCGGTGCCACTGCTGTGGGATGATACAACGTCCATGGGGACCTCTCTCTTTGATCTTGGGCTAACCTGTTTTGCCATTAAAGTTCCGATTGGATTCAGAAAAGTTGAAGTTAGGAAAACATCTCAACCGAGAGTTATAACAGCAAACCAGTTAAACAAACAAGGAATTAAAGAGTTTCAATTCGATGTTGAAAAGTAGTTATTAACATCATTGTAACCGGTTGTTGCAGCAACAAAGCAGTTAAACAAACAAGTAGCTATTTAAGTTCAGGCAAACAGGTAATTCTTAACAGTAAGTATCAAACACATAGATAGGCGCAATCTATAATAGGATTAACAGGCTGTGGCATTATGTAATCAGTAGCAAACTAAATTAAGCCAAGCAACGTAATTGAACAATTTTGCAATAAGTGGATAACTAAAATTCCGAGAAGCAGGTAACTGAACTTATGCTAGTTCTTTGTACAGGCACACTGCAACTTCTTTTTCGCTTACAAGGTTGTACGAAGGAGTCCATGGCATCAATTGCTTGGATACGCAGTCCCAATACTTCTTTCTTGCCACACTGCATTGGTAAGTCGAACTGGTAAGATGGTGCGTCCTTGATATGTTATATGAGGACGTGTAGTCAGACTAGTTGTAGCCACACACATCACACTTGCTTTTACTGTATATTTCATGTGATTACTTTTAGCATATCGAGATCTAAGCAATCTACAATAGGATGAAAAGACTGGCATCCTTCACATCATTGGCAAACTCAGTTCATAGAAACAAGCAAGTCAACCATTCTATGGGTAAATCAAAAGCGCCACAGGAATATTTTTCACTACCCCAATCATACACACAAAAAGGGGCGACGCCACCATAGGGGATGGTATGGGCGGCCGCCTCGGGTGGCTCGAAAGTGTGCACCTAGTTTGAGTCGTCCAGGTTGGTCCAGGCTTGTTTTGTTCGTCCCAACGCATGAGCAGGCAATGTAAAAATTGAATAAAAATGTTTCAATTTGGATATGCCAATAACATAAGTGCAAGGCAGGCCCTATAGCAGGCTCGCGACCCAAATGAGCGCCTCCCATATTGATCGACAACAGAAAAAATCCCAATTCATCCGCTCCAGCCTCCAGTCTGGTTTGCTCCTAACCTAGCTGTCGCTGGATAGACCGACATGGCACTTCCTCGCGCCCTCGTTGGAGGGCGGTCGTCGGGTTTCAAGCGAACGGAAGGACAAGAAGATGAAGATCCAACCCTGGGTGTAGCCTGCGTGGGAGGAAGCGGTGGCAGCACGGGCATGGCATCGAGCTTGCGCAAACGGACAGTCGCAGCTTGCAAGAGTAGCATGCGCAACGAGCAGGTACATCACATCCCTAATTATATCTAATTCAACTCTTCAATTTCTGGCCAATAGTTAAACGTGATGATGTTGTAAAACTGCTTGTATGTAGGGAATCTATGAGAAAATGAAACCAATTTCTACTTATTTTATAACTCCCCCAATCAATACTGGACTGACTGAATCTGATGTATCTAATCAAGTTTCTGGTGCAAACATCCAAGCTCATGTTGTTCTTGACCTGAAGTGTCTAATGAACAGATTGCTAATGAAGGATTTGTTGCAAACATTTTACATGCTCCTGGTGATGAACATATAGAGTCTAATGAGGCATCTAATGCAAGCATTTTGCAAGCTTCCATTGAAGGATTTAGTGTCTAATGATGATCTGCTATGTTGAGAGAGACATAGAGATTTGCAGGCATTGATGACAAGCAAATTATAGTGCATTTTCATGGCTCGAGGAAACGTCGAGGCCATCTACCAGAAAGTCCCCGTATCATGACAAGCGTAGCATAAATACTTTTCTAATTTGTTGTTAGGAACTATTGGCATACTTGTGCAGGATAGATATATTGATATGCAGTTTGCGCACTGGTTATAGGTGCAATTACACTTAGATATTTTCAGCCAGAGAACGAATAATTCAAGCAGGTATAGACCATGTTTGTAGTCCTTGTACACCATGTTGCATTTTGTGTTTTTTGGTGCTTGCATCATTTAGTGTTTATAATCTGAACTACTTTGGATCATTAGCTAGTTTTCAAAGTGCATGCAGCTTCACATTTCTCAAGTTATGTTGATTTCCAGAGTGCAAGTGCCTTCGTATTTTTTAAGATAAATGTTCACCCCTGGTAACTTGAATTCGTGGATCCGCCACTTCACACAAATCATACACGATTGCTAGTACGAATTAAATGAAATGCAGGGACTTACGCTAGCTCGTTGTATAGGCTCACTTCAGCTCTGCTTGCGCTTGGGATGTTCCATGTACAAGCCCATGTTACCACTTGCTTGGATGTGCACGCTTTGTGCTCCTTGCATCCCCCTCTGCATTTTTGACACGGAAAATGGTTGATCAAATAAGAGCAATCGACCTTGCTGTTGTATCGGAGGACAGATACTTACAAGGTTATATGGGTGTGTAGGATGTGTACCAGATCCTATAGCGCCGTCATGCTTCGGTAAAAAATGGATTTGCTTGTTTCAGATGATATCTCCAGAAGAAATAAGAGTTAAAGTCAGAGTTGGATAGGTGTGAAGCTAAGAGAGCAGTGAAAGGATATCCAAGCATCGTCAAAACAGTGCACAAGGGAGTGATGTGTGGATACCTAGTTCGGCCGGCGTTTGGGCATGCTCGCCTAGATAGAGTGCGGGTCACTTCAGAGCCGTTGAGAGTGATGCACTGGCTGGCTGCGCATGGATGCAGATATTGAGTGGCAGCGGAGCGCTATGATGCGCTGGACGAGACCGTTGGTGAAGCCCCAGCGGCCTCGGGGGGTGGAGGCGTGACGATGTGCTTGGTGAAGTAGCCCCGGTGAGCTAGGAGACGGCGTCGGTGAAGCGCACCTGATGCGGTCGAAGTCGGTGTCTATGAGGCACGCCGGTTGCAGTGGCCGACGTTGTCGGTGGACCACCCGGTGCGGTGGACGAGGGCGTTGATGAGGTAGCTCCGGTGTGGTGGTGAAGCGCGACCATCGTCTTCGTCGTCGTCGTCCGACACAGAGGTGGGGAAAGAGATGAGACGAGGGGCGATTCGAACTTTGCTTGGGTTGGTGGCAAATTAGGGATTTGAGCAATCTGGGCGCGGAAGGGGACGGTGGAGAAGGGAGATTTTGCAGGGCTGGAATTGGGACCGCCAGATAGTTCAATTTGAAACATGGAAGTGCGAACTTATTTTGTCGTCGTCCTTTTTTTTGGGGGGGAGGGAGGGAGGGGGTGGGTGGCTGGGTGCTAAGCGTCCGTCCGACACACGCGACCACCACGACATGACCCTGGTCTTCCTGGTGCGCCTACATTTGAGAATGCAAACGAATCTTCTTTCATTTGCAAATTAATCTGTATGTATTACCATGCTCGTGTTTTCCTTGCAATAATTAGTCATTCAAAACGAGATACTATAAATTAATTAATGAGGAGTTATCTGAAAAAAATCGAAACGGTATCCACGCTAACATGGATTAGAGTGTGTGTCACATAATTAGTTATTTGAATTAGAGTGTGTGTCACATAGCGATCTCCAATTCTAACGTGGATTTCACATTTCACTATATCCATGCTACTTTTTTAATACAAATTCATATGTATATGATGAACACCATGGTAGTGAGAAAACTTTTGTATGGATTCAAACAGATGACCTACAAAATAGCATGACAAATCGAGTCAATGTCAACTTTTCAAAACCTAGTGGCACGAATTTGAAATAATTACCAATATGCATGGTCCTCAGTTCAAATCTTACAATGTACACTGAATTGAAACATCGATATTAAGTCTCGTACTATCTACATTCAAATGTTGTTTATAGCGCCCCCCCCCCCCCCCGCACACACGCTACATACTTCCTGTATCAGTCAATCTTCCTCTCCTAACCACCTTAGGAAGCTATCGGTTTCCAACACACATCCATTCTTTCTCTCCATGTTTCGATCTCTAACTCTCTCAACTACACAACCCCTTTTTCCACTCTGTTACCAAATGTATTTACCTCACACACCCGACATTGCACCCCATGCCGAGCTCTCTCTCTCTCCCTCTCCCTCTCACCCTCTCACGCTAAATACATGCATTTCCTATCTAGCCCCCCAACCTCTCGTGCGCATGCACGCACGTTGTCTATCTAGGTCACTCCCTCGAGACTGTCTCACTCTTTCTTCCGCACGGCGGGCCACACTCGCTCAATCTCGCTCTCTTTATCTGAGTCTCGTTTAACATCACTTTCTTTCACACACAAATGATATATATCCCCGTTCGTGCCTCGATCGACACATTCTATACTCTCTCCCTCAAATTTTCTATCTAGGTCAGTCCATCGAAGCCGCCCCCAGTCGTTCGACCTCATGGCGGGCCACACTCTCTCTCTCCCCCCCCCCTCTCTCTTTGTATGTCTCGATTGACCTTGCTCTTTCTCGGACAAAAATAATATATCACCATGTTTGAGCCCAATTCGACTTATTCACATTGTATACTCTCTCACGCACATTGTCTATCTAGATCACTCTCTCCAACCCGTCTCACTCTTTCGATCGCACGACGACCCTATGTGATCGATTGACCTTGCTTCCTCTCACGCACAAAATATATCTACACGTCTGTGACTGGATCATCTCTCAAGCTCTATCTTACATCCCTCACCCTTGCCAAAAGCTCAATCGGACAATATCTCTCCAGAGCATATATATCTGCTCAATGAATGTCGGACTACACTCACTTTGTCTCTCTATCTATATGTCTCTCGATTGACCTCGCTTTCTCACGCCGTATCTTCCACACATTGAAGCTACCTCTCCATCCCTCGCAAAGCTGGAGCTATTTACACTGCGAGGGGCACTCCAACCTTGGATTAATTTGTGTAGGCATTTATTCCAGTCGGTTTAGATTATATTTTCGTAGCATTCGGTCCACAACTACTCCAAACACCGTTGCAACCCCCGCAACTCCCCTAGTTGATTTCCCTCTGGCTCGGTCATCGCTCTCTCGCACGTCCTTTCTCGCCTTCAACGTCGCACCATAGTATTATTGCAAAAAACTCTGTTGTTCTCTTTAGTTATTATAAATAAGATACAAAACTACACACCAATAGTCCACTTGGAATGGAACAAATTTTGACCCACAAATTAAAGTGCTACAAACTACAGATCGAGGGGCCCACATGTCATGAAACAAATTTGGACCAATATACAAATTAAAAAATAAAGGACGAGGATCGAACATGCGACCAGGGCCTTCAAGCCGCACGTCAGTAGGCAACATACGTAGAACAGTAATGTTTGTTGTACCTCCCTTTGTTCACATAATGTTTTTATATTACCACAACCTATTTAATGGATAACATGTAATATTATTTTTAGTACTATTTGCCTTCACTTACTGGTGGGTTCCATGTGTGCTCTCTCTTTCTCCTCCCCTTCTGCGTTTAGATGCACAGGAAAACACGAAGAACTCGCGGGCGATGTTGCCGTTGACCATATCTGGATGCGTTCACAAGTTACGGCAACAGTTTCACATGCTAGGAGCACTAGTCAGTGTGTACGTGCAATGCACGTTAATTTGGAAATATATTAAGTGCATGCGAATATTAAGTAGGATATTATTTGCATGTTATTATGTGATTACCACTATTTTTGGCATGAAACTAACTGCACGCTAAACGTGTTGAGAGCTCGACATTGAAGCAGTCTAGGTCGTTGGATGACAAGGAATACATGTGGCTTGATGACGTTTTATATTTAATTTGATATGGCTCTAGCAGGATATTCAATCGATCAAACCATAGATTTTGTTCAGTCTGACCCCGACTTTAAATTATACGACGATCGATCTAAAATAAACGGAAATAATAAACGTTCAGATTTTAAGCATGGCAATCTGAACGTTTTTCATGGCAAATTTAGATTACACAGCGGTGGTAGGGGCATCTTGCGGTGGGAAGCGGCTCCTCTGTTGTGCTCTGTGTGTCGTCGGGCCACTGACCGACGGCGACGGCGGCGCCTTGCGCCTGTTGGCTTACTCCTGGACATTGCTCTAACTTCAAGGAAGGCCAAAATGTTCTGGACTTTGGAGTGAGTCAACTGGTGGGAGGAGGCGACTGGTGTTGGTGCAAGGAAGCGATCGACGACGGCCATCCATGCCGCTGAGGGGGGCACTCGCACCCGCGCGGGGACAGGCGTTGTCAACGGCGCGGCGGAGACATTTGTGTGCACGGGCACCGGCACCGGCACGGGCGCGCACGTCAGGGCACGCGCAGGCGCATGCGCTGGTAGGTGCACGGGCACCGGCACGGGCGTGCACGTCAGTGCACACGCAGGCGCATGTGCTGGCAGGTGCATGGGCGCGGGAAAGCCGGTAGGGACCTCGTGGAACCCCGTGGCATCAAGCTCGGCGACAATGTGCGGCTCCCAGCCCATCAATGCCACGGGGATGGGCACTGGCGCAGTTGGGTCGACAGGAGCCGGAACGGGAGCGGGGACAGGCGCGATGTCTTCCCGCAAGGCCATTTCAAGCTCGTCCCAAAGCGCCTTATGTTCTTGAGACTCCGGCTGGGTGTCTTCCTCAGTAAATTGGAAGACTAAGGGTAGACCATCGTGATGCGGCATGGCGTACATTTAGGTCAGGCTGGTTGGAGGTAGGCGACAGGAGAATCAGAGAGGAAGAGAGAAGATTGCAGAGATACCGGGTAGTGCAGGGTTGATTTTAAACTGCGGCACCGGCGACACTAAAAGTGGGAGCAGTGGGGACGAAGGTGGGCGGCGGAGCTTGGTCAAAGGGCTCGCCTCCCGGTGAGCCTGAACAGCGGTCTGCTCGCGTGCCTCCTTGTCAGCCGGCGCAGCGGTCTGCTCGCACGCCTCCCGTCGACTCACACGCTTGCTCGGACGGCACCTGCCGATGAGAAGCGAGACTCGTGGCGGCACGTAAACGCCCACAGTTTCAATAGTGAAAGCGTTCGCCTTAACGTGACAGGTCTTTGTTCCAAAGTACCTTGGCTCTTCATTTGTGCAACTTGTCATAAGCAGCTTGTCTCAAATGGAAGAACTAAATTACGAAGTAATATTTGTGCCATATCATGTGACCATGCTCAGTTTCAAGAATTTATGGTCACTTTTGGATTTTCTTAAATTTAAGATCCAGGATTCGAAACAATATCATAACCTGCATCATGCAATAAATTTTCAAGCCATACATCTATGATGTTGTATTTCTTAAGAAAGGATTTGGTCAAACATTTTTCTTAATTAGACTTCAGACAAGTTATATATGCAGAGCAAAAGGATAATCCCTCCGTACCAGTGCATTGCCTGATATATTAAGTCAAGTACTAGGCACGAACAAACGAGCTCAATTATGTGCTCTTCCTTGTGTAGTAGTAGTAGTAGTAGTAGTAGTAGTAGTAGTAGTAGTAGTAGTAGTAGTAGTAGTAGTAGTAGTAGTAGTAGTAGTAGTAGTAGTAGTAGTAGTAGTAGTAGTAGCAGCAGCAGTAGGAGGAGCAGCAGCAGCAGCAGCAGCAGCAGCAGCAGCAGCAGCAGCAGCAGCAGTAGTAGTAGTAGTAGTAGTAGTAGTAGTAGTAGTAGTAGTAGTAGTAGTAGTAGTAGTAGTAGTAGTAGGCAATGCAGTTGATGGGTGACCTTGGCGAGCGACGACCGAGGGAATTGAACCGTGCTCGGCACGGTAGGTAACGTTGTCTAGTTACTAAAGCATCCCTCCGTTGTTCATCGGTAGTCATTATGGACCGGGGACATGAGGGGAATTTCCTAGGGGTGGAATTCTGGCCGCCTGATATTTCGACTCGAAACGCGGAGGCTCGACTGGTTGGGGTTGCCTAATGTGCGTACCACGCACGCCACCTGAAGGACACGAGCCCGGATTTTTTATTTTTATTTTTTTAGGATCAACACGGGCCAAGGTCTGGCTGGTACGCCGTTGGGTCCTACCATTCGAGAATACGAAAGGAACCTTTTAAATTGCTGAACGAATCTATGTGTATTACAATGCCCGTATTTTCCTTGCAAATACTAATCTCAACGTGGTAATTGATTTATGACGACTTGTTGAATTAGAGTGAGTTTGTTATATAGTGATCTCAACATGCATTTCACATTTCATGGTATCCCTAGTAAGTTTTTCAATGCAAATTCAAGTATAAAAGATGAACAATATGGAGGTGAGAAAACTTTGTATGCATCAAGCATATGACCAAACACACACACACACACACACACACACAGAGAGAGAGAGAGAGACCCACATACGAACACAACAACAATCCAATAAGTATAGTGCATCTATTTTTCCAAACCATGCATCTATGACACGAATTCAAAAATACTCCTTCTGTTCCTAAATATTAGTCATTTAGAGATTTCAACAAGCGACTACATACGGAGCAAAATGAGTGAATCTATACTCTAAAATATGTCTATATACATCCGTATGTGCCAGTCCATTTGAAATCTCTAAAAAGACTAATATTTAGGAACGAAGGGAGTAAAATGTAAGACATGCATGGTCCTCAGTTCAATATTTAAAACGAACATAAAACTGAAACATGAATATTAAGTCTAGTACTACAGTAGATGCAAATGTTGTGTTTAATTAGGCGGAGCTATGATTGTCGGGGGTCAATCCCCCGACCTTAGATAAAATTGTGAAGCTCTGTTTAGGGTTGTTTAGATTATATTTGTCCCCACCCTCCCAACCACCGATTGGTTGTGCACCCCTCACCGCTCCTCCCCGGGAGAATATCATGTGCCCCCATACCTTAGATGTTATATGCCGATACAAGTTGCTTGGAGCTTGTAGATCTGAGATATAGCAGCTCGCATGATGTCTTAATATTTTTACAGGAAACCTTGATGAGTTTGAGAATTTCACAAAATTTGTGCAAAAACTACTCAGATGCCCTTGGATCCCATATCCAACGACCTCGAAGCTCGTATCACCATAGCATCTAAGATGAAGGAGGACATCATATTCTCCTGTATGTAAGAATATCATTTGCTACCACACCTTAGATGCTTTGGTGATACAAGCTCTTCGAAGACGTTGGATTTGTGACCCAACACCTCCTCGGTGGTTCGAATGATTTTTTGCAGAAAAGCCCCCAAAGAGTTCGGCCACTGCTTACAAGCACAAAGACTGCTCAGATGCCATTGGATCTCAGATCAAATGACCTCAAAGCTCGTATCACCATAGCATCAAAGCTGCGAGAGCACCTTATGTTTTCTCACACGAGAGAATATGAGGTGCTCCCACACCGTAGATTCTATGGCAATACGAGTTCACGGAGATCTAATGGCCCACAGTAGGAGGTTTGAATGTTTTTGCAATATACGGCTGAGAGAGTTTGGGAATTGCGTAGAAAGTACAAGTACTACGCTGTCGGTGTTCTGGGAACGGGGGTCCCCAGACTTGCCTGCCTGCGGCCTACGGCGTGGCTAAGCAGTGGGTCGTACGGCCCATCTTCATCAACAAGGCATACAAGACCCTCATGAGGAGCCAAGTCTCGCGAGGCAGACGACACAAGACCTCCTCTGGAGTGGCCTAGCCAGGCGGGCTCACGAGGAGCGGAGATATCAAGGCAGGGCAAACCTCACGAGGCACTCGTGACGTGAGCCATGACGGACGACGCCAAGCGGGTGCCAGGCGGGCGCTAGTGCGCACAGCGTCCCCATTTCCTCTTTGGTGTTAAGGAGGCAAGCGCAGACGAAGAGTACCAACGCATCAGGAAAAGGTTCCCATATTGGTGCAACAAGACCAAGACCAGGAGGACGGCAAGGCGGAGGTCATCGTGGAGCCCAATATGGTGTCATCCCAGGGCTTTTCTCATGCGAAGACCGCTTTTGTCAGGATAGCTTGTACTAGCTGTCCCCCTTTAAATTTGCCCGCCGTTGTTGGCTCCCTTCCCGCTCAACATTTGGGAAGAGGACCAGG
The DNA here is from genome assembly GCA_032464435.1 of Aegilops umbellulata. Lineage (NCBI taxonomy): Eukaryota > Viridiplantae > Streptophyta > Magnoliopsida > Poales > Poaceae > Aegilops > Aegilops umbellulata. The sequence goes on along the minus strand of CP136056.1, from coordinate 223,117,253 downwards.
GCCTCTATAAATAGGTCTAGCCACCAAAGTAGTAGCATCAAATCCAAAGACACGCACAAGCTCGCAAGCCCAACAACACCTCAATCTCAGGAGGCTGTTCTTCCCTTGTACTGTTCATCATCAGCCCAAGAGGCAATCCACCACCACCACACTGGAGTAGGGTATTACACCACAACGGTGGCCCGAACCAGTATAAACCCCGTGTCTCTTCCTATGTTGTGAGTTCGTCGAGTTCGTCCGCAAGATCTTAGCGAGCTAGAGCATAGATCGGTAGGAGGGAAAGACTTCGCGTGCACCCCAGTGTTCGAACCATAAGGGTTTGCCGGAACCCCACGTCTGACATTTGGCACGCCAGGTAGGCGTGCGCCGTAGCTTCCTTTCCATCGGTTCGTTGCTTCGTCGCTCCGCCGTTTCCATGGCGGACGCTCGCCATGCTCGAGTTGAGCGTCGTGCCCTCTCCGCCCGCGTCGCTCAGACGGCTCCAGTAGGCAGGCCACCTCGTCGTTCTCCGTCTCCCGTCGCCAACGCTTCCATCGGCCCGGCGGAGAACGAGCAGCAGGCGTCCTGGCTGCACCCCTCGGTGCGGCAGGACGGCCGCACCGCTACTCCATCGCTCACCCCTGCTGGTTCGTTGTCCCGTGCGCACCCCACTCCCATGGAGGCACGAGCCGCGCTCATCGGGGCGAACGAGGTCCTGCGCTACCGCCCTATCGACAACGTCTATGAAGAGTGGCTCGACCGCGTCACCGAGCTCATCCGCGATGCAGGGGGTCTCCGGCGCCGTCCAACTCTCTGCCTCCCCCTCAACCAGCCGCGGACAACGGGGCGCATGGCGTGCCTCCACCACCTCAACTCCAAGACGGTGCCTTGGCAACGAGGCGCACACCTCCGCGGCGTGACCCACCGCGCCCGGCGCACACGCGTGAAGAAAGAAGCTGCCAAGAAATCCCGCGGCCACGAGAAGCTGCATCGGCGCTCCCCGCGCCACCTCATCAAGACCAAGCTCCACCCCCGATGCGGGCCCCGACAACCACAGCCGGCTGCCGCGCCTTCACCCCCGAGCTGCGTAGCATCGCCTGGCCAGGCAAGTTCAAGCCAGATTTGCCTCCTTGCTATGACGACCACCACCAGGACGAGGGGGCTGGGGGCTTCCAAGAGCCGCGTGCGATCGCTTGCATCTTGGGCGGTGCACAAGCCCCAGCCTCTCAGCGCATCTTCAAACAGTTCGCTCGCAAGGTGAACGTGGCACTCCCCAAGCTCGAGGCCACACGCCCGCTCATGTGGTCCCAATGCGCCATCACCTTCAACTCGACACATCAGCTCAAATGCGCAGCCACCGCCGGCGCACTCCCTATGTTGTGCTCCCCAGTCATCAGCAATGTGCAAGCCACCAAGACTCTCATCGACGGCGGCGCAGGGCTCAACGTCCTATCTGTCGACACGTTCGACAATCTTCAAGTGCCCTATGAGCAGCTCCAGCCGACCAAGCCCTTCTCAGGAGTGATTGATGGTTCCACCACACCGATAGGGCAAGTCCGCCTGCCCGTCACCTTCGGCAAGCGCGACAACTACCGCACCGAGCTCATCGACTTCGACATCACGCACATCCGCCTGCCGTACAACGCCATCCTCGGGTATCCATCCCTGGCCAAGTTCATGGCAGTCATTCATCATGGCTACAACGTTCTCAAGATGCCAGGAAGCGGAGGAATCATCACAGTCCCGTGTGAAGAGAGGGATGCGGTGTGCACTCTTGAGCGCACCTTTCAAGCCGCAGCAATCGACGACCCCAACAGCAGAAGTGAAGGCCCTCCGGAGACCATCCCCAAGAAGAAGTTGCCGCGCCGTGCAGGACCCCAAAGAGATGGTGCCACGTTAGGAGCCTCGTTAGGATCAGTGCCCGTTCCAGGGGCGCCTCCCTCCGTCGCATAGGAAGGCGCGCCCGGCGCCCTCCTCGGGCAGGGCTCGAGGGATCTCTCCTGGAGGGCCTCAGACCTTGCCAACCTCATGAGGGAGGTGCTTGGGCACCACTTGGAGGCGTGTTTCGCAACACGTTTCCCTCAGGAGAACACAGTGCAAGGAGTGCCCACCACCCAGGAGTTCATCACCAAGACCACCCAGGAACTGCAAGAAGCAGGAGCTATGCGCGGCCACAGCCGCTCACGGGGCGCAGCTCCCCATCCAGGCGAGGATGCCGGGCTGCGTCTTTGCGTTGACGTCCCAGGGCTCAACAGGGCCGCATCTCAGGAGTGCTTCTGGTCATCGCGTGCGGGCCGCTGTGAGGGCCCACCACACAGCTATGTTCGCATGCCCTTCGGCTTGTCGAGCGTGGCGTCGGCCCATCAGCGCAACTCATGGTAGGCCCTGGCGTCTCAGGAGGCCAGGATTCGCCCGTTCGGGAGGAGATGGAGATGCTCCTCAGGGAACCTCCTGAGCCCCACAGCCCTCCGAGGCTCAGGGTACCCGTGGCTCATGAGGAGTCATCCCTTCAACGCGTGGCTTCAGCTACATCAACTCTACTTCGTCTACAGAACCAGGTGACATCTTCCAAGTTCATTTAAGCTGGGAGCACCCCTCGGGCTACATTATTCCCAGCCACACGGGTCCGTCCCTGTGGCATGTATCCCTTTTGCTTAAGTATTTAGCTTACCTTGCTGGGGGCGCCCTCGGGCCGCATCATCCCCAAGCCGCCCGGGCCAGACCCAGTGGCATGTACGATCTGCTCTTTATGCCTAACCTGCGAATGGCTATCGCATGCTCAATCATCGCCTCCCCCGGGGCCATCACACAGGCATGGCGCTGGTGCATGGGTCCGTCCCTGCCACGACTGACAAATCTGAGTGGTCGAGCTCTGGCTCGTGGCACGCGTCGTGCACGTCACCTCACCAAGCCCTCGGTGCCTCCGCCTCACCCAGAGCAACCAGCAACAGGCTAACAGCTGTAATGATCAACCATGTTCCTTCTTGTGCCTGTTCACAGGAATCCCAAGGGAAGGATAGCAGACGGCACCGCGAGTCTCCTTCTACTCATGCAATCCGCTTGCACGTTAAAAGGGGGGCTCTTGAGCATCGCGACTCAGGAGCTCTTACTGGCTCTCCAGCCCACACCCCCTGGCCTTGACCATGACATCGCAACCTGGCATACCAGCGGCGGCTGAGCTCGCTCGAGGGCCGGGACCTGAGGACGTAGAGCACTAAGGAGAGCATGGGGGAAGGGAAACTCGTATGGTCCAGCCTAGCTATGCCGCACAAGTAGGCGCGCAGCTCTGGCGCTACATCATGAGTCACCACAAAAACAACGAGATAAGTCCTGCACCCGGGTCAGCTAAATGTTTGGGCTTCATGGTCGCTCGCGCCCTGCTACAACCCCGTTGCGGCCACGTCAACTCCCTTTCTCTCCTTACCATAGCTTCTTGGACGCTAAGGGGGACCTCTTGAGCATGGCGCCTCAGGGGCTCTTACTGGACCTCGGGCCGTGCACCTCCTGGCCTTGACCACGGCACGCGACCTGGCATACCAGTGATGGCTGTAGCCGCCTTGGGACTGGGACTCGTCAGCGTAGAGCAACAAGCTATCGTGAGGAAAGAAAGGGGGGCCGAGCCTTAACGGGATGTGCATTCACCAAGTTTTTATAACAAGGAAGATAAGCGCGAAAGACATTACAGACCCTTACATGCCCCCACGGGGTGATTCATGATCCTTCGCAGGGAACAAAAGCTGTTACTAAGGGGAATCCTATCTACACCCTCCCGTGGCAGATGCCATCATCAACAATTGTCCATGGGAGGCCGGCGTCAACCCCATCCAGATCAGCGGCGGCGACCGGAAGTCGTGGCCTTGCTCCGAGCGCGGCGAGAGCTCGGAGGGACGTAGCTGTCGTCGCTCGTCTCCGGAGTCTCGTAAAGCTCGGGAGAGATGCCGGACTCCCACGAACTGCTGCTGCTATTGGAGCGGCCGCGATCGGAGTGCATGACGACCTGGCGCTCCTCTCCAGAGTGGCACTCCAAGCGGCGGCCCTCGGTGTCGAAGACCTTCAAGAAGAGCGTGGAGGCACCGTCGTACTCAAAGTGGATTGTGAGGGGCCCCCTCGCACGGCAAACCCGCGTGATCTCGCCCCAGCCGCGAGTCATGAAGATCTTGCCGGTGGGGACTGCTCCGATCTCCGCTCCGGTCGCCGGAGCACTGCAGTCAGCATGCTGCAGCTAGAGCTCGAGTGGCCCCCTCGGAGGCATCACATCGGAGAAGAACCACGGGAAGCGGATCCAGGAGCTTGCTGGCATCGGCGCCCACATCACGAACTCGCGCGAGGAGTCAGCGGCGTGGACCCTAGGGCGGCGGGACGCGGCGCCGTAGCGCGGCGACCCTGGATGCGGCACGGGTGGTGCTGCTCATTACTCCGTCCTCCCGAGCCCTCGGCTCGGGGGTACAAGGGGAGCGGGTACCTCGGTGGGGGCCGCTCACACGAAGGCCTCGTCACCGCTTGCATCGCTGCTTCGTCACGGCGATGGATCGACTGCTTCTTCGGCGGAAGGGGCTCTAGATTGTCACGGGGAGCTTTTCCTTTCTCTTCGGCGGAAAACCTTCTAATGGGCGCCATTGTTGTCAGCAGAGGAGCAGGAAGGACGAAGCAAGCGAGCAAGGAAGACATGGGCAACGGGGGCTTCGCCCCCTCCCCATTTATAGCGAGAGAAGGCCAACTGGCGTCTCCCACGATCATAGGTAATGATGGCTTTCCTTGCATGTCGCAGGGACTCGTCAAATCATGCAGTTGCCGAGGCATCATGGGGAAGCGGAGACGCCCATGTCCAATCAACCGCCACACGTCGATCGAGGCCGCGGGCTTTTGGAGCCCGCGGCGCTCCGAACTTGAACCTTGGCTTCACTGCGAAGCCAAGCCCGAGCGCACCTTGGGCCTGGGGGCTACTATCGGCATCCTGGGAACGGGGATCCCCAGACTTGCCTACCTGCGGCCCACGGCGTGGCTAAGCAGCGGGCTGTACGACCCATCTTCATCAACAAGGTATCCAAGACCCTCGCGAGGAGCCAAGTCTCGCGAGGCGGATGAGACAGGACCTCCTCTGGAGTGGCCTAGCCAGGCGGGCTCACGAGGAGCGGAGATATCAAGGCAGGGGAAACCTCACGAGGCACTCGTGACGTGAGCCATGACGGACAGCGCCAGGTAGGTGCCAGGCGGGCGCCAGTGCGCACAGCGTCCCCATTTCCTCTTTGGCGCTAAGGAGGCAAGCGCAGACGAAGAGTACAGAGGCATCAAGCAAAGGTTGCCATATTGGTGCAACAAGACCAAGACCAGGAGGACGGCAAGGCGGAGGTCATCGTGGAGCCCAAGACGGCGTCATCCCAGGGCTTTTCGCGAGAAGACCGCTTTTGTCAGGATAGCTTGTACTTGCTGTCCCCCTTTAAATTTCCCCGCCGTTGTTGGCTCCCTTCCCGCTCAACATTTGGGAAGAGGACCAGGGCCTCTATAAATAGGTCTAGCCACCACAGTAGTAGCATCAAATCCAGAGACGCGCACAAGCTCGCAAGCCCAAGAACACCTCAACCTTAGGAGGCTGTTCTTCCCTTGTACTGTTCATCATCAGCCCAAGAGGCAATCCACCACCACCACACTACAGTAGGGTATTACACCACGGCGGTGGCCCGAACCAGTATAAACCCCGTGTCCCTTTCTGTGTTGTGAGTTCGTCGAGTTCGTCCGCAAGATCTTAGCGAGCTAGAGCATAGATCGGTAGGAGGGAAAGACTTCGCGCGCACCCTAGTGTTCGAACCTTAAGGGTTTGCCGGAACCCCACGTCCGACATACGCATGTGCCATCTGATCATTAATCATATGACCTAGATGCTCATATCATCATAGCGGGTAATTAAGCTACGGGGAGCACCTAATATGAGCAACGGGGAGCCGTTGGATCCGAGATGCAGTGGCATGCACGAGGCCTGAATGTTTTATTTGCAAAAAACCTTTTGAGAGTTTGCAAATTGCGCATAATTACAAAGACTACTCCCAAGCCATTGGATCTCACTTCCAATGGTGTGAAAACTCGTATCACCATAGCATCTAAGCTACGGGGTGGATGTGATATTCTATGCCGCTGTCATTTTTCTTCGTAAACTTGCAAAATACGTGTAACTCGTGATGTTACTTGTCTAACCACGCAAAGTGTTTGTTCAAACAAACCATCCTACACTGAAATATCGGAACAACACACGGGGGTCCCACTTGTCATTAACCAAATTTGGACCTAAAACTAACAAATCTGAAAGACGAGATTCGAATTGGCAACCTGGACTACAAAGCGTAAGTCGATAGCCTGAAGCAACAACGGTTGTTGGCTTTGTCCCATAACTTGATTTTATACAGTATTACGTTGAGTAGAGTAGAGGGAGTGCCTCGTCAACACATGCATGACCGTTGACTCACTTACTGGTGGGTCCCAGGTATGCGATCTCTCTCTTCTCTCCGTCGTCTAACCTTTGCACGGGAACACATGAAGAGCGGCGCTAGCTTGCCCTGGTGTTTTTACAACTAAAAAAAGCTTGGAAATAGAAGAATCGCCTAGAACAAGAGACGTTGTGGCTGGTCGAGACAGAGCTAACCACACCTATCCTCCGTGCCATGTTAGCATGATGAAGCTGTGTGGCTAGTGGGGTGTTTTCGACCGACTGGCTGGGTCCCGGGGTCGAACCATAGGCACTACGTCTGATAGAGTAAATTTTTACATGCACATTTTTCCTCCGTGCCGAGACATGGCACACCCTACCGCGCGGTTTCGGGGTCCTCCCGGGTGGTGCACGCATACATTCTTCCTGACGTGTGACACCCTACCGCGCGTTTTCCCTGAAGCAAGTAAATGAGTCGTCAAATCATGAAAGACCACCTTTCCCGCCGAGTACTATACATCACTGAAGCACGGTAGCTAGCTAGTTGGGCTAGTTCGACCGATTAGCTAGGCCGCCGCCACATTTGTTTTTTCACCCCTTTTTTTATCTACTTGCCGGCAGGTAATTTTAAATATCCACTGTGGCGTTGCTCTGGTGTTTGAGTGCGGCAGGATTTAATTATTTGATTGATGGGAGCAGGCGCTGCAGGATTTTTAATTTTTTGATTGACGGGAGCAGGCGCGGCAGCAATTAGTCATGATGACTCCGCCTGGAAAACCCACTGCTCCCTGATGTGAGAAGTCGTCAACTGGTGTTTTACCATGGTAAAAACCAAAAGATTCCCCGCTCCTCGGCTGGCTCCCTCCGCCTTCCGTAGATTGCATTGCCTTTCAACCGTTTCGCCCCTGCATCACCAACATCGTGCGCCTCGAGAAGCAGAGGGACTTCGGTGGTGTTTAGGCGCCCTCTACATGGGCATGTCCATGTCTCGGCGCAACATGACCGTTGGATCAAACTCAGACGGTGCAGACCAGTCACTGTAGCACAAAGTGTGTGGGTATGTTTGGTTGCATTCTCATCTCAATATAGTTGTTTCCTCTTCGTGTATTTGTGTTAACCTACTAGTGTGGACTCATGCACCCTTCATACACCCTGCCTAACACTATTCGTGCTTCATATGGTTCATGTTTCGTGGAGTACTGTAGCACCGTACTCTCCGTGCACTGTAGACCTCGTTCTGTTAACATTGATCTCACCGTTCATTCTCGACCGGACAGTCCAAAAAGCGGTACTATGTTACTACATTATTGTTCATATAGTTGACATGCGCACAACATCATTTGTTGTCGTCATATCTTACTACATTAGCAACAAGATTATGTAGTACTGACATATGAACCACTTCACATGCCTAGTAGTAGGAGCACTGTGTATGTTCAAGTGGCTGCCGTGTTTCGCACTCCTCCGTCGTAAGAGTGGAAACGCTTGCTGTAATCATTTTTTTCTTTAAAAAACAATGGACACGCTCTACCGTGCGGATCCTCCTCCAGCCATGCACTAAATTACTCACTTTCGCCAATGTGTGGGACAGCCAACATCGGCACTAAATTACTCCGTAGTAGAGTGATGGTAGACTACTCCGATCGAAGCACTCAGTAATGCCCAATGAGCCGTTAAATCACAAAACTCCCTCCTTTCCAGCAGTAAGTTGGACGGACGAAGCAACCATCATTTCACTCTTCTCTCCCAGCTTCCTCTCTACCCAACTCGCTTCTCCCTAATCTTGTTCCTCATTTCTTCAAGAAAACCCTGACCTGCTTCTGCCATTGTTCTTCTCTCCCAAAGAAGGAAAGGTTTGCGCATCAATGGTGTTGATTCTGGCCAAGGCCCGGTCTTGCAACCCCAAGACTGATCCTATAACTCCTTCGCTTTTCTTCTTTGGGTTTGTGATTATGGTTTCTTTTCTTTTATTTCTATTTGATAGTTTCTTGATGGACGCTGGAGCACCGGCCGAAGTGATGTCTATGGCTCTGGCCAAAACTGTTGAGGCTCATGGTACGAAGAAGCGCAAGCACCCCGCCGAGACTACCGCAGACAAGCTCAAAGCCATCTCCCTATCCAAGCCCCTTTCTCCGGGATCCCTCATTAAGCAAGTCCAGGTAATATCTCTTCTTGACGATCTTTTTCTCGATCTTGATCATGTTTTTTCATCTAACACGCAGTACTAGTATTAGTACTAGTAGTACAACTTTCTGGGAAATCTTGCATGTGATTTTTGTGTGCCAAATGACGGTTCTAAATTCCTCTTTTGACTAAAACATGCGAGAGGTTGACACTAATTTCTTATAGATTACTTTCAACTACTCCCTCTGTCCCAAATCTCTTGTCTTGGATTTGTCTAGATACGGATGTATCTAATACTAAAATGTGACTTGATACATCCGTATCTAGACAAATCCAAGACAAGAATTTTGGGACGGAGGGAGTACTTTATGAACATCAATGCTACCTTTGAAGAGGGTATATTTGCCTTAGTAACTTGTGTTATGGATATTGCAAGTAATCCCTCTGCTCTCATGCCTTTGAAGACATGTTCTAGTGTCTTTGTTCACTCATTTCTGTGCGTATATGTAGTCATATATGGAGTATAATATAAAAAATCATCTTATATTTATGAACGGAGGTAGTAATAAAATATTTGGTTTCTGTTTGAATTAGAACTAGGTCCGTGGTGGAGATGAAGTTCTCAAAGTCATGCCATGTGAACTGGAAGACCTGAGGCTGAGTTCTACTGCTAAACTATCCAGCTACTATGTCCTTGTCGCCACGTGTCCTGAACTAGTGTTTTCCTGTAGCATTGTTGTCAGGCGTGTTCTCGAGGCTATACTTGACCACAACAATTTCCTAGTTGTGCCTTCAATTACGAAGGGTGTGGTTCTTGTAAAGCTTCCCGACAAATCTGATGTGACTTGTCTTCATCGTCATGTTTATGAGTGGAAAGACCACTCTGTTAGGTTCTCCAAGGTTGGCGAGATGGTGATGGTGCATGTAGACATCTCTCACGAAGTCCATGGCCTAGTCAGTTATATGGGGTTCATCCTGTAGGTCGGTGGCAAGAAATAATCTGCAGAGTTTAATTAGTGCAACTTTGCTTGTCTGTAGTAAGTACTATTGTTCAGTACTTGATTTGTGTTTGTGAACCCTGTATTGTTTATTTGTACTGCCGCTTTTGGTGTGTGGTCAGTCCTGAGAACGGTCTATGTTAATGTCTGTCCACTCAATTCAGTTTGTATATTTTGAAGTATCCAAATCATCTTTTTTGTGAGAACGGTTTATCAATTATGGTTACTCCAATATCTGTATGCATTGCAGGGTTTATCGGACCCGCCAGGATTTCCAGTCCCATGGATGTTCGGTCGATACGATTTGTCACGACCTTTGGACTGTCCTGCTTGTGGGAGTAGGCGGGGCCCCTGCATGCCACCCGTAGTTGGACGATCAATCTTCTATTTAGTACTTCAACATAGTGATTTCCTGGTAAGGATTCACTCGTGTCACATCAAGTAAATTTTATTGATTTGCTGTCTAAATCTTATTGATTAATTTCATGTTTTGTTTCTTTTCCTGCAATTTTACGATGCAGGTTTTGCCATGTGACATTCATCACAGAATAAACCGTTTGGTTTGCTCTATGATGGCTATTTTTGCAGGTTTCACTTCTTATGTCGTGTCAGTAACGAAGGCACTGTCCACCACTTATATTACTGGAAAAAATTGGATCAGTCTTTTGTCTGAGTACAAGCTGAATCCCTATGATGAACTGCAGTTTGATTTAACAAAAATGCCACAATTAGTCCTTCTCGCGTTTAAAAGAAATGAAGAAAAAAACTGGATCACGGTCACGAAGCCTAGTCAACTTAGAAAGCTGATCATAGCAGACTAGACACGATCGCCGCTGTCTCGCACATCGGTACCACCTTCAGCAATGGATTGAGCACTGGCAGTTGCTCTAGCACTGACAGCGGCAGCAACTTAGTCTGATCCAGCTGAGGATTGGGCACCGACCGCGTCAGCGGATCAGGCTGATCTACCGGAGGATCGGACATCGACACCGGTACCTGCTCCGACACCGGCACCAGCTCTACAAGGAGCACCATCTCCGGCAGCAGTAGCAGGGCTTCGGCACCTGCACCAACACTTGCACTTGCATCTGCTCCGTCCGATGCAGCAGCAACCGAACGAGCAGTTGCACCGGCAACAGACTGGGCTGCAGTTCACACTTCATATACCAAAGTCCTTACAAAAACCAACATGTCCACCTTCTTGGTAAGCATTGGACGCCCAAGTGTTTCGTTCTTTTTTCTTTCCATGTTGTTTCACATGATTCACTGTGTTGATCTAACTGTTTGGGTATGTCTTCTTGTTTGCAAACAGAGAATTCCTAGAGCAACGAGGGAGTCATTCAACAATCAGTGGCCAAGTTTCTCTTACCATGTGCAGCTTTGGTGTGAATGAACATGCTCAATATACCGTAAGTACAAAGGATGGTTGCATGATGATTGATGCTAAAGGATGGTCAAGGTTCAAATCTACATCATATCTTGCGGTAGGGGATGATCTCATAATCGAACTTTCTCGGCAAGGAGAGCTGGTCCAAATCAACTTTGAAATTCTTCAGTAGCAGCACACAACTACCGAACTGATCTATCCTCCGAGAGATTTTGATGTGATAATCTGGCATGGTGAAACAAGTGTCCTGTGTGTATAAGTAATACGACCGTATTATTTATCACATGGTATATCGTTGATGGAATTGCAACTCTCATTGCTGGTTAGGAACTGTCGTTTCATTTCATTCCAACAGCTGCCTTGCTTTATTCAACTTTGTGTATTCTCCTTGTGGCAGCATCTAAAACCAGCGCCGTACCGATTGCTTGCAATATGAAAAGCGCTGAGGTAGAACACATGGGCCGCCAAACATGCAGGGTGGGCCTGTAGCCCAAAGTCCAGAACCGTGAGCCTGTCTGAGTATTATATTCTCAGATGAACCCACATAATGCCCGTGCATTGCACGTAACATCAAGATGCATTTGTATGAGTATTTTATCTTGTGAGAGAAAAGGATGAACGAGGGAAGGCCTTATTTACAAATGTGGAGAGGTGTGTGGGTACCTTTTTGCAAAATTGCCATAGTTTCCTTCCTATCCGTCAGATATAAATCGAACGACCTATATTGCAGGATGGCAGGCACACCATCATCACCAACTCGTTTATACTGTGTTAAAAACTACTCTGTTTTTTATAATTATATATGTTATATATATTCCCCTTGATTTTTCTTATGTAAAAGTTGTGATATAAAAGATTTGTATATTTCTTTACAGAGGGAGTATCTCTTTGTCAAAAATATATTTTTGTGTAACTAGTTACTCCTGTCTTTCTACTTCCTTTCGCTGATATGTGGGGCATCCGGCAACAGGGTCCACGTGCCATATTTACAAATTAGATTGCACATCTGCATGGTAGACACACCCCGGTCGTAGCGCCGCAGTAATGCCCAATGAGCCGTCAAATCACAACCCCCTTTCCAGCTTTAGCAGTAAGCTGGACGAACAAAGCGACAATATTTCACTGGGCCTGAATCCCCTTCTCCCTCGTCTGCTTGTTCAGAGAAAACCCCCTCTCGGCGATTGCATAGGGTTTTCTCATGGAGAACCAAGTACGAATTCTTCATCCATCCCCGATAAATCCAAGTCCCTTGGTCGCGAGTAATCCTAGGATGGCAGCCGCCGCCGTTGATGCATTTTTCTTCCTACTGAATCTAGTGTGTTTCATTTGCAGTGCCCAAAGTGCGAGGACCCTACAGGTTTTTGCGCCCTTGGCAGACGCCACACTTGTTCCTTCTCATCCTAACACAGGATTTTAAAACTCGCATAGTATGTTCCTAGAATCCTCTTTTCTAACCGGGAGGGTGGAGTTTTTTTGAACATGATGTCGACTAATTTGGAAATTTGGAATGCTATATTTGGATAAAAGGTACTACCAGTACAAGGGTCAACACTGACGTGAAGAGGAGGTTATTTCCGGATTTGGATAGGGAATACATTGTGTTCTCATATTATTTTTCCTGCAGTGCATTATTTGCTCTGCCAAAACACATGTACTCAAGATGCTCGGCCTTGCCATAACTGAATACACCAGTTTAATGGTCACAGTGAAGACAAGCCATGGATATAAGTTCCGAGTTGGGTTCATGAACCAAGAAGATCACTGCTTATTTTATGGCCGAACTTGGATAAACTTTCTCAAGTGTTACAGACTGAAAGTTGGCGCACGAATGTTGATGGAAATAGCAGAACCTGGTCTCATCTTCACTGCGATCTTCCACCCCGACGTCGTTCCAATTGTTCATCCATGTTAGTTTTGTATCTGGTTCCTGCTTGTTGCCTCGATTACTTCTTAATCCACCTATTCTGTCTAACTAATCACAATATAACTTTAGAAGTAGCAACAAATCTGTCGGTGTTCTGGGAACGGGGGTCCCCAGACTTGCCTGCCTACGGCCTGCGGCATGGCTCAAGTGGGGGCCCAGCGCGGCCCATCTTCATCAGCTCAGGCTCAAGACCCTCGTGAGGGGCCAAGCCTCGCGGGCGGACGACAGGAAGCTTCCTCATGGAGCAGCCTCATCAGGCAGGCTCGCGAGGAGGCGGAGAGATCAAGGCAGGGGTACCTCGCGAGGAGCCCATGACGCAAGCCATGACGACCAAGACCAGGCGGGCGCCAGGCGGGCGCCGGCCTGCATAATGTCCTTGTTTCCCCTTCGGTGCAAAGGGGGCAAGCACGGGCTAAGGCATCGGGCAAAGGTTACCATTCCGGTGCAACGAGACCAAGACCAGCAAAGCGGCAGGACGGAGGTCACCGTGGAGCCCAAGACGGCGTCATCACCAGTGCTTTTGGCAGCCAAAGACCACCTTTGGTCAGGATAACTTGTACTAGATGTTCCCCTACAAAATGGCCAATTGTTGGCGCCCTTCCCGCTCATTATGTGGGGAGAGGCCCAGGGCCTCTATAAATTGGGCTAGCCACCACAGAGTAGGGGGACCAGATCGGATAGAGCCCTAGCAGAGAGAGAGAGAGAAGCGATCGAACTCACCCAAGCAGTTCATCGCATCAGTTCAAGAGCACTTCTCGCAAGGCTGTTCTTCCCCTATACTGTTCATCATCAGCCCTTGAGGCAATCCACCACACCACACACTGGAGTAGGGTATTACACCACAATGGTGGCCCGAACCAGCATAAATCTCGTGTCCCTTATGTTGTTCGTCGTTTCCAGCTTAGATCACACGAGGAGATCGGACGTAGATCGGTAGGGGAGAGATCTCCGTGCGCACCCCAGAGTTCGAACCTTAAGGGTCTGCCGGAACCCTAAATCCGACATTTGGCGCGCCAGGTAGGGGTGCGCCGGAGCTCTCCCTCCTGACGACCCGCTCTCCACCAACCTTGCGTTCCGCCCTCATGGCGGACAACGCGGCGCCCGCTCCGGACAGATGTCGGCACTGGGGCCAGGGGACTCCGGGCCTTGGCCCCCACCTTGCGACAGGTGAAGTGGCCACGCAAGTTCAAGCCCGAAATGCCGCCGCGCTACAACGGCGTGACGGACCCGCTGGTTTTCCTGCTGGCGTACGAGGAGGCCGTCCTCAGAGCCGGGGGCGACGACCGGGTGATGGCCAACTAGTTACCCATGGCCCTCACCAGCGTCCTGCGCATGTGGCTCCTCCACCTGCCGACGGCTTCTGTGCCCTCCTGGAAGGAGCTGCGCGACCTCTTCCTCGCCCGATATGCTGCACCAGCGCCGCTCGTCATCGCAGCTCTCCTAGGTGGCTCCCAAGCACCACCCTCGAGCCATCATGTCAAGCCGTTCACCCGCCAGATCAGCACCGCCTCCAAGCACCGAGAAGCCCCCCCAGGCTGGGTGGCACCTGAGGCCGATCTAACCTTCGACTCGGATGATCACCCCTCCAACCCCATCGGTTCGGGTGCGCTCCCGATGCTGTGCACTCCCACGATCTACCAAGTGGCCATCACCAGGACCCTCATCGACGGCGGCGCCGACCTCAACGTGCTCTTGGTGGAGGCCTTCAGTCTCCTCCACGTGCCACTTGAGCGGCTTCAACCCAGCAGGACTTTCTCGAGCGTCGGAGTCGGTTCCATCGCCTCCCTGGGACAGATCTGCCTCCCGGTGACCTTCGACACCTACGACAACTTCCGCACAGAGCTGATCGACTTCGACATCGCTCCCATCGGCTTCCCCTACAACGCCATCCTCGGGTATCCGGCCTTGGCCCGGTTCATTGCAGCAACTCACCGGGCATACAACCTCATGAAGATGCCCGGGAGCAGCGGCGTCCTTACCGTGTCAGGAGATACACGGGACGCGCTGAAGGTGCTTGAGCTTGTTTTTAGGGCGGCCGCGGTGGCGCAGCCCGCTAGAACCGATGCCTTTGAGCCCAAGGGGGCTGCGTCGGCTAAGAAGAAGCAGTTATTCACCCAAGACAATGCGGAAACCAAGCAGGTGCCAGTCGACGAGGACGGGTCCACTGACGCCACCTTCACCATAGGGGCCAACCTCGAGCCCGAGCAGGAGAAGGCTCTGGTGAGGTTCCTGTGTGCGAACAAGAAAGTGTTCGCATGGGAACCATATCAGTTAGCGGGGGTCCAAAGGGGTGTGATTGAGCATCACCTCAACGTGTGCCCCAACGTGCGCCCCGTGAAGCAGAAGGCGAGGCGACAGTCCACTGAGAAACAAGCTTTCATCGTTCAAGAGACACGAAAGCTAGAAGCGGCAGGAGTCATCCGCAAGGTCCGCTACCCTGATTGGCTGGCTAATCCGGTCGTCGTACCAAAAAGGGGGGGAAAGGAATGCATGTGTGTCGACTTCACCAACCTCAACAAAGCCTGCCCACAGGATCCATTTCTGCTCCCCCGCATCGACCAGATAGTCGACTCCACCGCGGAGTGCGACCTATTCTGCTTCCTGGATGCCTTCTCGGGCTATCACCAAATCAAGATGGCGGTAGAAGATGTGGATAAAACGGCCTTCTTGACCCCATGCGGAGTGTACTGCTATACGTGCATGCCATTCGGGTTGCACAACGCAGGCGCAACCTTTCAGCGGCTGATGCACATCGCCTTGGGCCGGCAGCTCGGGAGGAACGCTGAAGCTTACGCTGACGACATTGTGGTAAAGTCTCGGGAGGCAAAAACCCTGATACCGGACTTGGAAGAAACTTTTGCGAGCCTCAACGAAGTGGACCTGCGGCTCAACCCAGAGAAGTGCGTGTTTGGAGTCCCCTCGGGCAAGCTCCTGGGTTTCCTAGTGTCCCACAGGGGCATCGAGGCTAACCCGGAGAAGGTCAAGGCAGTCGAAGACATGAGCCCGCAAAGAACCCTCAGAGAGATGCAGAAGCTCACCGGGCGTGTAACCGCGCTAGGGCGCTTCATCTCCAAGCTGGGGAAACGAGCGCTACCCTTCTTCAAGCTGATGAAGAAGAAGGGCCCCTTCGAATGGACTGACGAGGCTGACAAGGCATTCCAAGATCTCAAGAGGTACCTTACCAGCCCATTAGTGATGGTAGCTTCATGTCCTCAGAGCCCCTGGTGCTCTACCTTGCGGCCACCCCCTACTCCGCTAGCGCAACCCTGGTGGCGGTCAGGGAGGAGCGCTGTGCCAAGGCCGCATCGACCGTCCGAACTGAAGCACAGCAAATCCAGGAGGGCCTCGCGAAGACCACGACCGCAGCCGGAAAGGAACAGCTACAGCAGGAGAACACGCATGGAGCAGGAGAGGCCACTCCGAGCGACCAAGCACTGGGGGCTCCGTCGTCTCAGGAGACCCCTCGACCTCTGGAGGACACAAGCTGTGCCAGCACCCTCAACCTCGTCGAGCATCCCGTGTACTTCGTTAGCACGGTGCTACGGGATGCAAGGGTACAGTATCCCATGCCTCAGAAACTCCTCCTCGCGCTATTAGTGGCCTCACACAAGCTGCGGCACTACTTCCAAGGCCATCCCAACAAAGTCGTCTCAGCATACCCCTTGGAAAGGGTACTCACGAGCCCCAACTCAGCTGGAAGGGTCGCTGAATGGAACATCGAACTACAGGCATTTCAGCTAGAATTCAGTACGACCAGAGTCATCAAGGGAGCCGCACTGGCAGATTTCATAGCAGAGTGGACAGAAGCACCGGGTCTCGAGGCAGGCGAGGACCGATCACTTTCCCCGAGAAGTGAAGCACCGGACGGCTGGGTCATGTACTTCGATGGGGCGTTCTCCCAACACAGCGCGGGAGCTGGCGCAGTGCTCGTATCCCCTACCCAGGACAAACTCTACTACGCCGTACAACTCTGCTTCCAGCACGGAGAAAAGGTCTCCAACAACATAGCAGAGTACGAAGGCCTGATAGCAGGCTTGACAGCCGCAATTGCCTTAGGAGTGAAGCGCCTCATCATCAAGGGTGATTCGCAGCTCCTCGTCAACTTCTCCAACAAGATATACGAGCCAAAGGACGAGCACATGGAAGCCTACCTCGCTGAGGTTCACAAGATGGGGAAACAACTCTGGGGGATGGAGTTGCAACATGTGCCTCGCGGCACCAATAAGGAGGCTGATGACATTGCCAAGAGGGCATCTAGGCGGTTGCCTCAGGAGCCTAGCATCTTTGAGGAGCGGCTCTTCAAACCCTCGGCGGTGCCGTCACTGTCGAGCACGGCGCAACCAAGGGAGGAGCTCCCTCAGCCGCCTGCCTCAGGAGCTCCGGTCTGCGGCCTGGCCTCAGGGGCACGCCTGCTCCTGGCGTTGGAGCCTCAGGAAGGGTGTTGGATCCCGGAGCTCAAGAACTACTTTATGCAAGGGACCCTGCCGGAGAGTGAGGAGGAGGCGGAGCGTGTAGCGTGGCAGGCCACAGCTTATTGCATCAAGCATGGAGATCTCTACAGGAAGCGACCGAATGATGTGTCCCTACGTTACATCTCCCGAGAGCAAGGGAAGGAGCTGCTAGCGGACATACATGGCAGAGACTGTGGGCACCACTCGTCGTCACGAACTCTCGTTGGCAAGGCGTTCCGTAGTGGATTCTACTGGCCCACAGCACTCTGCGCCGCTGTTGAGCTGGTGAAGGCTTGTGAGGCCTGCCAGTTTCACGCTAAGCAGATCCATCAGCCTGCGGGGGGGGGGGGTCTACAGACTATACCCCTCATATGGCCATTCGCAGTTTGGGGGCTGGACATTCTGGGCCCGTTTCCTCGGGCACCAAGGGGCTATCGCTACCTCTACGTCATTGTAGACAAGTTCACCAAGTGGGCTGAGGTGGAAGTTGTCCGCACAATTCCGGCGGGCTCCGTGGTCAAGTTCATCAAGGGCCTTGTGAGTCGATTTGGGGTGCCTAACCGCATCATCGCCGACAACGGTTCGCAATTCACCAGTAATCTCTTCAAAACGTATTGTGCTAACCTTGGGACGCAGATATGCTACGCTTCGGTAGCACACCCCCGGAGCAACGGCCAGGCCGAGCGAGCCAACGCGGAGGTCCTGAGGGGCCTCAAAGGCATGACCTTCAAGAAGAAGTTGGAGGCCTGTGTCAGGGGCTGGTACGACGAGCTCCAGTCCGTGCTGTGGTCAATCCGCACAACTGCGACCAAGACGACTGGCGAGACCCCGTTCTTCCTCGTCTACGGAGCAGAGGCTGTTCTCCCTCGCGAGGTCAGGCGTCGCTCCGCACGGGTCCTGGCGTTCGACGAGACGCAGCAGGACGCCATGCGGGAGACGGATCTCGTGCTAGGGGAGGAACACCGTTGAGAAGCCGCACTGCAAGCAGCAAGGTATAAACAGGCGCTGCGACGATACCACTGCCGCAACATCCGCCCCAGGACTCTTGAGGTAGGGGATCTCGTGCTCAGACGGGTTCTCTCCAGGGAGGAGATGCACAAGCTCTCTCCCATGTGGGAGGGCCCATTCAAGGTTGTTCATGTTTCCAGGCCTGGCTCTGCGCGCTTGGAGACCCCGGAGGGGTTACCCATCCAGAACGCGTGGAACATTCAACATCTCCGGAGCTTCTATCCCTGAGCGACGCCTAGCGCCTATGCAAGGCCCGGTGCGTGTGAAGAAGGCAAACGCCTATGAAGCTGCCACATTTTAGAAAGGCCCGGTGCCTGTGAAGAAGGCAAATGCCTGTGAAGCTGCCGCATTTTGGGAAAGGCCCGGTGCTATGAAGAAGGCCAACGCCTGTTAAGCTGCCGCATTTTGGGAAAGGCCCGGTGCCTGTGAAGAAGGCCAATACCTGTGAAGCTCGCCGCCCGTGACACTCTCATGTAATAATGAGTGGGGCTGTACACGCCCCGGAGTCTCCGGAGTGCCGCCCTCGGGCCTCGGGGGCTCCCGCCCACGCCGAGTGGCAGCACTTAGCTCCGCGCTGGTGAGAAGACGCCGAAGACTAGAATAGGTGCCGGACGCGGCTTTTTCATTTGCTTTCTGCAGTTGGCTTGTTTATTCCCGTTTGAAGTTTTATTGGGGCTGTTGACGTTCCTGGCTTGTGACTCTCTACCTTTTTCACTCACTTGCCTCGTTTTCTCTCGCACAAGTCTCGCGAGGGATGTTCGCGGGCGCCCTCGTGAGTGTTTTCTGCCCCGATCGTCTGGAGTTTTCTTGTCCGAGTCCCTGCGGGAGCACCCCTCCCAGTCCGTGCCTCATGGGCATCGCGATACAAGCATAGGACATGGGCCGATCGCCCCCACAACCGAGACCGAAAGTTACCGTCCTGCTAATCTTTGCAGGGCACGAAGCACATGGCGAGGCCTCGGCCTCGGGAGACGAGGACCGCATCAAGCCCCACCAAGCTAAAATAATTCCCGCAAATGGGCACACGGCGCGGAAACATAGCGCAGAAATAGTGGAAGCAGCACGATGGTTAACAGCAACAGTTCTAACTCGCCCCCGCGGGGCCCTACACTACCTTCTTTTTCTGCGCAGGAAAAGGAAGAAAAGCAAAACGGGCGCGACTTGTCCGGCACCAACCTACAGCGAAAGTTCAAGCTGCTCCTGGGGCTCAGGAGGATCCCTCCTCTTGCTTCATCGGGGCACGACGGCGGGCTGACCCGCTACCTTCACCCAGGCAGGCGCGACGGCGCGGGGGCTGGTCGCGGCCACCGCTGGAGGAGCTGCTGCCTGAGAGAGAGTCGCCAAAGCTTAGCGAACCCCGAGCACCGCCGCCTGTACGCCTGATGTCGTCTTCATCCTGGTCAGTGCCAGGGCTGGGCAGGCGGCCGCGATCATCATCTTCGGGGCAGCACCCAGCACGGCGACCATCTTCCCCGAACAACCTCACGTAGAGGGTGGTGTCACCATCGAACTTGAAGTGCAGGGTGCACCGCCGGTTCAGGCCGCGCGCGCGGGCAAACGTTTGCCAGCCGCGGGTCAGGGCCCCATTCCCAGAAACGGAGACCTCCAGCGAAGCCCAGGAGGACCTGCTACAGCAGCCATCTGCCTGAAGCCAGAGGCCGCACCGGGCACTGGCCGACAGTTCACCTATGAAGAAACGGGGGAGTTGGAGCCGGGTGTTGATTGGGTCTGCTGACCACACGACGAACTCCGACAACACCTCCGCCGAGCGAAAGCGCGGCCTGGGGGCCGCGCGGCCACAGCATGCCTCCCGTTGGCAACCGGGCGCTCATCACCGCGCAGAAAGCCGCCTCCATGGCCACGGGGAGCCACTGCGGGGACCGCGGAGTGTTTGCGAGGACGGCCCCGGCCGTGCTTGGTCGAGGGGGAGTCAGGCCTTGCCTGACGAGCCTTTCCTTTCTCCGCGGCCGAGAATCTCTTCGGAGCCATGGGAACGGCGAGCAGTTAAGAAGAAGAAAAGGAGTAGCAGGAAGGGACGGACGGAAGGGGCTCACGCAGTCCCGTACTTATAGACGGAGAAGGCCAACCGCCGGCCACCACCATCGCAGGTAATCATGACCCATTCCTTTGCATGAAGGGACTTGTCAAGTCGTGCAGTCGCCGAGGCGTCGTGGGGAAGTGCAGACGCCCACGTCCAATCGATCGCCATGCGGTGCCCAAGGCTGCAGGCTATTGGGGCCTGCGGCGCTTCGCGCTTGCCCCTTCGCTTCTCTGCTAAGCCAAGCCCGGATGCGCCTTGGGCCAGGGGTCTACTATCGGCGTTCTGGGAACGGGGGTCCCCAGACTTGCCTGCCTGCGGCCTGCGGTGTTGCTCTAGTGTGGGCCCAGCGCGGCCCATCTTCATCAGCTCAGGCTCAAGACCCTCGCGAGGGGCCAAGCCTCGCAGGGCGGACGACATGAAGCTTCCTCATGGAGCAGACTCATTAGGCAGGCTCACGAGGAGGCGGAGAGATTAAGGCAGGGGTACCTCGCGAGGAGCCCATGACGCAAGCCACGACGACCAAGACCAGGCGGGCGTCGGCCTACACAGTGTCCTTGTTTCCCCTTTGGTTCAAAGGGGGCAAGCACGGGCCAAGGCATCGGGAAAAGGTCACCATTCCGGTGCAACGAGACCAAGGCCAGCAGAGCGGCTGGACGAAGGTCACCGTGGAGCCCAAGACGGCGTCATCACCAATGCTTTTGGCAGCCAAAGACCACCTTTGGTCAGGATAACTTGTACTAGATGTTCCCCTTCAAAATGGCCAATTGTCGGCGCCCTTCCCGCTCATTATTTGGGGAGAGGCCCAGGGCCTCTATAAATAGGGCTAGCCACCACAGAGTATGGGGGGACCAGATCGGATAGAGCCCTAGCAGAGAGAGAGAGAGAGAGAGAGAGAAGCGACTGAACTCACCCAAGCAGTTCATCGCATCAGTTCAAGAGCACCCCTCGCGAGGCTGTTCTTCCCCTGTACTGTTCATCATCAGCCCTTGAGGCAATCCATCACACCACACACTGGAGTAGGGTATTAGACCACAACGGTGGCCCGAACCAGTATAAATCTCGTGTCCCTTGTGTTGTTCGTCATTTCCAGCTTAGATCACACGAGGAGATTAGACGTAGATCGGTAGGGGAGAGATCTCCGCGCGCACCCCAGAGTTCGAACCTTAAGGGTCTGCTGGAACCCTAAATCCGACAAAATCTCTCACGAAGATGCTACTTCTAACTAATATTTTCTTATAATTGGTGGCACGTGTAGGTTTTTTCAGAGTTAAGCAGGCTGCTCGTTTGTTATTCTGTAACAACTCGGCTGTTACTAATGGCACAGAAGTTGACTGGGACGACATCCACAAGTTCCTACACTTTATTGATCGTCTTGAGGTCCTTGTGGGGCGTTTCAATGATGGAAGGCCACGTGGGATATGTGTGCCACTGCTGCACTCGTTGAACAGGTCCAACCGTGTCGAGAAACTTATGGTACGAGCTGTTTTCTGGTATATATGTTGTTCATAAACTATTGCTTATACACAGTTTTACAGTTGTGATCTTGTTGAAACAAAAACTGCCCAATTCTATTGTTCCTATACAGATGCCTGACCATGGTCGGGTCAGACTTGCACTTGGTCACAACATGATGTTTATGTCGACCTACTCCATTCCCCTTGGAGGTGAAAAGATACTTATTCATGGGTGGTCTCAAATAATGAAGACCCGTCCATCTTGGAGAATAGGACAGAAGATTATGTTTCTGCTTTTACATGGCTCTAAAGCGAATATCCTGTTTATTGACCACATTGCGAGATGAAGCCACTTTCAGAAGGTTGTGGATGCGCGGGGTGGTGCCTGGGCCTTGTCCTGGGGCTTGGCGGCCTCACCATTGGTTAACTGTAGGCAAAGTAGCACTGTTCAAGGCGTGCTTTGTACGGTTGAACCTGTATAAGTACTCACACTGCTTTCAGCTATGGTTGCTTGTGCCCCTGCTGGTTTCAGTTAAGGTTGTTAAGTACTCCTGTTGCTTTTACAGTCTGTCGTGTTTCTTGAGTCCTGTCTTCCTCCAGCCGCCAAAACCAAACCAGCGCCAGCGAGGCCGCCTCCTTCCGCCTCCCGCGGCTGGCTGCGCCTCAGCGCACGCATCGCCGCCCCACCATCTCCTAAATCGTTAACGCCGACGTCCGAGGCCTCCCCGTCGTCCTCTGTGCTCTTTGGTGCGCTCGCCGCGGCGCCACCCTCTCGCGTTGTCAACATGGTCAACAAACAACAGGAATCGGCAGAAGTACGTGGAGAGGATGACAGTAGGGGCCCACCATGTTAGCGTATGAAAAAATAAAATGCTTCCTCCTAGTGTTTTCCTGACATCTGGGACCCACGACATTGTGAGCATATATAGTCAATAGACAAGAGAACATCACAAGATTGGCTGACACCTAGGACGTAGCTGCTCGAGCAGTATTTTTTTGTTATTGTTGAGACGGAGCAGGGTTTGAACTGGGTTGTGGCCCATCTAGCCCAGGCTTATATTTTATGTTCACCATGTGACCAGCCTAGCTATTTTTTCTTTGTGAAAATTTGCCCAGTTTATTTTTTCTGAATAATACCCAATCCAGGCCTACTTATTTTTCTACGCCCCTATGGGCTGCAACTCTTTGAAGACGCCTGCAAATCTTGAAAGTAATATGAAATGGGTTGTAAATATAAAAACAGATGACAAATTGGCAATTACTTTATAATTTCTGAATATTTTCACATTTTCAGATTCCTATTTCACTCGGCATTAACCTAATTTAAATATATCTTCAAAGTACTTTAAATCTGGCTCGACATTTCGGTATTAAAAATAGTATGGAACCCATAGAGATATGCGAAATTGGCCCTGGCCAACCAAAAAAATGGACTGCAATAAATTGCATACGAAGTCGCAATGAGCTATATATAAATTATTAAAAAAAGAGGGAATGGTCTGACTTGTGGGCCTATTAAGTTGACGCGTATGCAAGATTTTTTTAGTTATTATATATGTCAACAAACGATTCTAGCAGACGTAACCATTGGATGTAACTCCAACGACCGTCGTGTTTCTTCAATCTCTGATCTTCTTGCTCCAGCCGCCAAATCCACCGCCGGCGGGACCGCCAGCTCCCGCCTCCCATGCAGGCCTCACTGCCCCTACTACTCCCACCGCTGGCCGGGGCATCCCTCTACTCACCCACACCCCCTATTATTCTGCGGCGATGGCAGCCTCACACCGCAGCCGAACCAGTTAACCCTCGTACTCCTCTCCGCGTGGGCATCCACTGCCGCGTCTTCCCCGGCTCCGCGTCATCCCCTTCCTAGGCCTCGCCGTCGTCCACCGCCCTGGTGCTCTCGGCACGACGTGGTCAATGTGGTCAAGGAACGACTTCCATCGGAAGAGTGTTGTACGTGGAGAGGGTGACAGCTGGGTCCACGGCAGCCGCAAGGAAGTTCCTCCTTATTACGCGGAAAATAATTATTCCTCCACCTGACAGCAAGGACCCACCAGACGGGCCACCGTATTGGCGAAAAAAATGTTTCCCGCTGACTGTTGGGACCCACCGGATGGGCCACCGTATTTCGTGAAAAAAATGTTCCCCCCGCTGTCAGATCGGACCCACCGGAAGTGCCTCCTTATTACGCACAAAAAATTGAATACTCCCCCTACTAGTTGGGACCCACCTTTGTGGGAGGCTGACTTGTGGGCGTACTAAGTTGACGGAGACGGAGCGCTTTGTCAACTTAGTCAATATGAACGAATCTAGCTCCAGTGACCGTACGATGTCCATCCAACGGCCGTAGTGCTTCTTCAACCTCTAGTCTTCTTGCTCCAGCCGCCCAAAGCAGCGCCGGTCGTGCCGCATGCTCCTGCCTCCCGTGGTCGGCTATGCTGCCGCGGAGGCCTCATTGCCCCCTACTATTCCCACCGCCGGCCAGGCCCTGCAGCGACGGCAGCCTCACACCGCAGCCGAACCAGTGAACCCTCGTACTCCTCTCCGCGCGGGCTTCCACTGCTGCGTCTTCCCCAACTCCGCGTCGTCCCCTTCCTAGGCCTCGCCGTCGTCCACCGCCCTGGTTCTTTCGGCGCGGCGTGGTCAACATGGTCAAGGAACAACTTCCATCGGAAGAGTACTGTACATGGAGAGGCTGGCAACTGGGTCCACGGCGGCCGCAAGGAAGTGCCTCCTTATTACACGCAAAATAATTATTCCTCCACCTGACAACAGGGACCCACCGGATGGGCAACTGTATTTCGCCAAAAAAACATTTCCCTCCTGACTGCTGGGACCTACGAGCTACATCTTCGCATGCAAGGAAGTGCGTCCGGGCAAAAAAACGATTCGCCCCCTGACTGCTGGGACCCACCAGCTATATCTTCGCACGCAAGGAAGTGCCTGACAGTCGGGGCCCACCTGGTCGAAGCGTATGTAGCGTTGTCATTCTGGTTGAGAACGCGTTCGTACATACTGGTCGATGTAGAGGCGCACACATGTCGTAGTAGAGGCGCGCACGTAGCATGTACACGTACGTACATCGGCCAAGGTGCAAGAAAGAAAATACGGCCACGTACGTACATACGGGCGGGGTCTCGAACGCCTACTCGCGCATACGTACGGCCAAGGCTCATGTACATGGCTGGGTCGGAACAACGTCATTGAGGGAGTCCTGGATTAGGGGGTATCCGGACAGCCGGACTATATCCTTCGGCCGGACTATTGGACTATGAAGATACAAGATTGAATACTTCGTCTCATGTCCGGATGGGATTCTCTTGGCGTGGAAGGCAAGCTTGGCGATACGGATATGTAGATCTCCTCCCATTGTAACTGACTCTGTGTAACCCTAGCCCCCTCCGGTGTCTATATAAACCGGAGGGTTTAGTCCGTAGGATAACAATAATCATACCATAGCTAAGCTTCTAGGGTTTAGCCTCTACGATCTCGTGGTAGATCAACTCTTGTACTACTCATATCATAAAGATCAATCAAGCAGGAAGTAGGGTATTACCTCCATCGTGAGGGCCCGAACCTGGGTAAACATTGTGTCCCTTGCCTCCTGTTACCATCTTCCTTAGACGCACAGTTCGGGACCCCGTCCCCGAGATCCGCCGGTTTTGACCCCGACATTGGTGCTTTCATTGAGAGTTCCACTATGTCGTCGCTCTAAGGTTCGATGGCCCCTTCGATAATCGACAACGATGCAGTCCAGGGTGAAGTCTTCCTCCCCGGACAGATCTTCGTATTCGACGGCTTCGCACTGCGGGCCAACTCGCTTGGCCATCTGGAGCAGATCGAGAGCTACGCCCCTGGCCATCAGGTCAAGTTTGGAAGCTTGAATCACACTACCGATATCCGCGGAGACTTGATCTTCGACGGATTTGGGCCCATGCCTGGTGTGCCACACGATCACGACGAGCACGATATAGCTCTGCCGTCGGACAGTGTTCAGAAGATCACGCCAGCAACTACTCCAGCCTTTAGTCCAGAGCCGATCGAGCCATCCGAGGACGGGAGGATAGACTCCGCCACGGAGGCCGCACACTCAGTGGCGATAGAGCTGAATACTGACCTTACCCCTCATGAGAGCCGTGTCGCCGAACTGCTGGACTCGTCCCCGTCCACGGACTCCGAACCACCCGCGCCCATACCTATCGAGTCTGATTGGGCGCCGATCATGGAGTTCACCTCCACAGATATCTTTCAGCACTCGCCCTTCGGCAACATACTAAACTCGTTAAAATCTCTCTCCCTGTCCAAAGAACCTTGGCCGAACTATGCCCGGCTAGAGTGGGATGCGGATGACGAAGAAATTCAATCCCCACCCACCACCCACTTAGTAGCCACTGTCGACAACTTAACCGACATGCTCGACTTCGACTCTGAAGACATCGATGGCATGGACAACGATGCAGGGGACGAACAGGAACCACCACCAACAGGGCGCTGGACTGCCACTTCATCACATGACATATGCATGGTGGATACACCCAAAGAAAATAATGACGAGGATGCAGCGAGAGATAGCTCCCTCGACAAGCAATCAAAACGGCGCCATAGGCGATGCTCTAAATCCTGCCTTGGCAAAAACAGTGATAACAGCGCAAGAAGAAGCCAAATTGACCCAGCGATAGAGCAGGGTGAGCCAGCGGACGACGACCAAAGTGCGGAGCCACTGTCCCAAAACGGCGACGCCGAGCGTCAAGCCAATCAACCCGTCTCCGGAGAAGAAAACAGTCCGAATGACGACATCCCGGAAAGGCAGCTGGAGCAAGAAAGGCGCATCGGCACAGCAAGAAGTCTGAAGAAGCAGAAACAAAGGCTCAAGGCCGCACAAAACACACTCAACAGTAGATGGACAAGGTGCTCGACACGGCAGAAAAGTACGGTAGCAGTCGCCATACGAAGAGCTACCCAAAGCGAAAGCTGCTGCCTAAATTCGACGATGAGGCCTTAGAGCCCCCGTAGCCAAAAAATAACACCGCCGACCGGTCAGATCGACGACCTCGTAACCGCGATAGAGTGGCCAACGAGGCCGCACATAAGTCAGTACATGACCCACGCGAAGACCCGCATCAAAGGGCCGGTGCAACCAGATCCATCTATGGGTCAAGGAAACGCGCTCCAGCACTCAGCCAACACCAAATATCACAATCGTCCGAACGCCATGGTACAGCCAAATACAGGGGTGTCGCACACCCCCTATGTTTCACTGATGAGGTACTAGACCATGAATTTCCAGAAGGATTCAAACCAGTGAACTTAGAGGCGTACGATGGGACCACAGACCCAAGGGTCTGGATTGAGGACTTTATCCTCCACATTCATATGGATCGCGGAGATGATCTTCATGCCATCAAATACTTGCCCCTCAAACTCAAAGGACCAGCTTGCCACTGGCTAAAAAGCCTCCCCAAAAAATCCATTGGAAGTTGGGAGGAGCTCGAGGACGCTTTTTGGGCCAATTTTCAAGGGACTTATGTCCGACCTCCGGACGCAGACGATTTGAGTCATATAATTCAACAGCCCGGAGAGTCAGCCCGAAAGCTCTAGAACAAGTTTCTTAATAAAAAGAACCAAATTGTCGACTGTCCGGACGGTGAAGCCTTCGCAGCTTTCAAACACAGCGTCCGAGACAAATGGCTTGCCAGACACCTCGGCCAAGAAAAACCGAGAACAATGGCAGCCCTAACAAGCCTCATGACTCGCTTTTGCGCGGGCGAGGATAGCTGGTTAGCCCGAAGTAGCACCAGCGACCCAAGCACATCCGAAGTCAGAGATGGCAATGGAAAACCACGATGCAGTAAAAACAAGCGCCAGACTAAAGAAGACATCCCAGATAACACGGCGGTAAACGCCATATTCAGGGGCTCTCGACCGGTTGAGCGGAAAAATCCCTTTAAAGGCAACAGAGACAGACCGACCAGCCTAAACAAGATTCTAGACAAACTATGTCAGATCCACGGCACCCCCGACAAACCTGCCAATCATACCCACAAAGAATGCTGGGTCTTCAAGCAGGACGGCAAGCTAAACGCCAAACACAAGGGGGAGGATACTCCGAGCGAGGACGAGGATGCGACTCGCCAGCAGGACACGAGGGGACAGAAAAAATTCCCACCAGAAGTCAAAATAGTAAATGTGACCCATGTGACAAAGAAGAAAGGCAAATATGCACCCCGAAATACACAAGCCGTAGAGCCCGTCACCCCTGGGTTCTACCCCTGGTCGACCTGCCCGGTCACTTTTGATCACAGGGATTACTTAATAGGTATCCGGCAGGAAGGATCTGCGGCCTTGGTGCTGGACCCAATAATAAATGGATACCATCTCACACGAGTCCTTATGGACGGCGGCAGTAGTCTCAATCTGATATATCAGGACACTATCCGCAAAATGGGCATAAACCCAACAAAAATCTGCCACAGTAATGCTACCTTTAGGGGAGTAATACCAGGCACAAAGGCCCGCTGCACGGGCTCTCTAGTACTAGAGGTTGTGTTCGGCTCGCCTGACAACTTCCGAAGTGAAAGGTTAACCTTCGACATTGCTCCATTCCGAAGTGGCTATCAAGCACTACTCGGACGAGAGGCTTTCGCCCGTTTTAATGCAATACCGCATTACACTTCACTCCAGCTTAAAATGCCCGGTCCGCGCGGCACCATCACAGTACATGGAAATGTTGAGCGCTCCTTACGAGCAGAAGAACGCACGGCTACTTTAACAGCCGAACACTAGACGGCCTCACCACCAGAGCAGATGACCGGTCATTAAGACCGCGGACACGGTTAGACGAGTCCGGCTAATCATTGTATAGAGATTGGTTCAATGGTTATACCCTTATAGACGGTACCAGGGGCTTCGCTGCGCTAATTCGGCTAAACTTTACCCATCTTGACTTTTTCATGGTTTATTTATAATAACCAAATTTTTGCACAACAACTTTTCACTAAGCACCTCTCTTTTACAGATGACAATCGTGCTACACCCGTCCAGGATACGGCACAATGGAGACACAGGCGCAGACGTGCAGCAGGGACCCGTTGAAAGGTTTCTCTTTAGATTAGGACCCTGCGTCAACCTTTTTTACTGTCTTTCGTTGTTCACATCCTCCGTATTTTCAATATAACCAAGAAGGATGCTGGCATTCTTGGCATGTGGCCACGTCAGAATATTGCATGTACCTGGACACTAGGGGCTCATTACCAAGGGCACTGTTTAGCCCCGTATATACTACAAAGACCGAATACCTTAGGGAGTGTTCGGCGTCGCGAGTTTGGCCTTATATGCATCAGCTCCGAATCATGTCTTTGGTCAAATGTTGGGTTTGCCTGGCTCTTGTGTTTTGCTACCTTACGTTCCGCTCTATCGGCTAAGGTGGCACCAGGAGAACTACTGCGATTGTGCCCTGGCTAGCCCGGACGAGCACCTCAATAGAGAAAGCCGAAAACTGACTGTCATGATAAAGCGAGAGACTAGTCAACCACTCGATGACTTATCGGAATCTTCGGGATTCCTCTGCATTAACGAAGGGCCGTTTCCTGGTCAGGCATGACCGCGCCCCGTATTCGGATGAGCGCGGAGGCACCAGGGGCTATATAGTAGCCCCACTGTCAAACTCCTATGGCAAAGTGAAAGTGTTAAAGCAATATAGTCCGATTGCCTAGTTCGCTGTGCTATCACCTCCTTAATGGACCAAGACGTTGGATCAAGTGTGAACACGCGTCTTCTGCGAATACCCCCGCATTATATGCGTGGGGGCTGAAGCCGACGACTGCAAACTTTCAGGTTATATACATATATACATAAACGGCCGCACAGGAGGCATCACAACACTTTTAGGCAAAAGTATAAAAATAGCCTTTATATAATTCAGTAAAACATTGTTTTTCAATGGGAATACATGTCATTAGAACATAATATTCTTCAAGCACTGCACTTCTACTGAACGGGCGCCTTCAAGGACCTCGTCAAAGTAGTGCTCGGCAGCTACTCGGCTAACTGCCGAACTCGGGGTTGCAATTGCGGTGGCCTCCATCTCCGCCCAGTATGTTTTGACACGGGCAAGCGCCATCTGCGCACCCTCGATGCACGCCGACCTCTTCATAGCGTCGATGCGTGGCACGGCACCAAGGAACTGCTGCACCAAACCAAAATAGTTGTTCGGCCGTGGCTCCCTTGGCCACAAATGATCCACAACAGACCCCATGGCAAGCCCAGACAACCTATGGAGCTCAGCCCATTCGGTCATGCGCTCATTTAATAGCAGCGGACGCGTTGGACCATTGAACTGCGACCAGAACAGCTTTTCCAGTTCATGATATTTTTGATCCTTGAAGTACTCGGCTGCATCAGCTGCACTGGCTGATAGATCCGCATACGTGTCCGCAGAACTCCATAACTGGTCAAGAGGGGCATACTTTGGATCTCTGAACTTCGTCCACAGCAAGAAGGGTCTCCCAGCCGCGATATCTCCAGCTTGACGCATCTCCTCCTTCGACGTTATGATCTTCGAGCGGGCTTCCTTGGCTGCTACCATGGCCTTCTCTAGCTCCATAGCCTTCGCTTGGCTTTCCTTCTCAAGAAGCTGGTATCGGTCGGCGGCATCACTTAATTCAACGACCATCTTTGCCATCTTCTCCTTTGGCAATGGGCATCCTGTTCGGCCCTCAGATCTTCGGCCGCCTTCAGAGCGGCCACATCACTATTCTTGGCTTGCTTTTTGGCTCGGGCAAGTTCCGCCCGAAGGGTCTCCACTGCCGCAGCTCCATCTGCAGTTCACATCATGTTCAAGATACTGGCAATGTTGATTACCGGAGAAATTACATACCCTACGCCTCGTCAAGCCTCTTGTTGACAAGCACGATGTAAGCATCTGCCGCGTCAAGTCGCCGCGTTAGCTCGGCAACCCCACCAGTCCGGCTAGCCACTGGACCTCCCGCCACCTACATATGAAGACGGTTGGATTGTTACCTGGGACTGCTGTCATTTCCGATGGCAACCAGAGTCTCAGGGGCTACTATCTGCACATGGCACATCTAAAACATGTGCGGTACTGTAAAAAATACACACTATTTCACGTACCTCAAAACCTTTCAGCAGATTCATAAAGGCTTCATGCAACCCGCTTTCAGCGGATGAAATCCTCTCAACCACCACGCCCATTAGCGCACGGTGCACTTCTGAGATAGCCGCCTGCTCTAGAAGATCCTTCAATGCATCCGACCGCATGACAGGCGAAGCCGGGCTCTTCCAGTTGCTCTCTTCAAGAGCCGGATACTGAGGACTTCGGGTGGCCAAAGAATCACCCTCTGGCCTTGCCAGATCGGGAGAAGCCCTCCGAGACGACACCTCGGGGTCGCCCGCCTCGTAAGGCGGGATGGCGTGGGGAGGCGTTTCGCTCTCCATCATCTCCGAAAGAAGATCCCCCGAAGACGAACTCTGCCGAGAAGGGCTACAATCCGGACTACAAGACAAATGTTTCGGTTATTTTCCTCAGAGGTAAAGTAGGATGTTTTTTACTATTAAACCCTTTTTTACTTACAGCTCTATGGAGGGTTGATCCCCTTGCGGGCACTGTGCGGCCGGGGTATCCCCTGGGCCAGGACCCTCTGGCGAAGATTTCTTACCCCGTTTAGAGACTATTGTCTCCGAGCCTTCAGAGGCGGTCCTTTTCCTTCCTTGGGGAGAGGGAACTTTGGCTTCTTCTCCCCGGTTGTCCGCCTTCGCGGAGGCGTTAGACTCTTTCTTCCCACCTTTATCTTCCCCTGAGGGCGCAGGGTAAGGCGCAAGCTCCAACATCCGGGCTAGTACCGGATCCGGTGAGACCTCGGGGAGGGGGGCCGGACACCTAATCATCTTCGCCTTTGCTATCCAGTCCTGGTCAAAGAGCGACTTTTCATAATGATGTTGTAATGAATAAAAATACAACGTGTTCGGCCACAGGGCGACTTACATGGGTATCTGGACGATTGCAGCTCAGATTCGCGTCCTCGGTAGAATCCGGACACATTGCTTGTGGTCCGAAGTACAATTTGTACGTCTCCTCGAGCGTCATGCCGAGAAAGTGCTGAATAGCTCGTGGTCCCTCCGGATTGAATTCCCACAGACGGAGGGGACGACGTTTGCAGGGCAGGGTTCGACGAAGTAACATTACTTGCGTTATTGTGACCAGACCAATATCTCTTTCGAGGAGATCTCAGATGCGGCTCTGCAGTATGGGCACATCCTTTACTGGCCCCCAGTCCAGCCCCTTGTTGATCCATGATGTTAGTCGTGGAGGGTGACCCGAGCGAAAGGCAGGGGGAGCCACCCATTTGGTACCCCTCGGAGCTATGACATAAAACCATTCTTGTTGCCATAAGCTGGACACCTCCTGGAAGGAACCCTCGGGCCATGGGGCATCGGCGCTTTTGCTTATTACGGCACCTCCGCACTCCGTGTGCCTCCCCTCGATCATCTTCGGCTCCACTTGGAAGGTCTTGAGCCACAGGCCGAAGTGAGGGGTGATGCGGAGGAAAGCTTCACACACGACAATAAAAGACAAGATGTGGAGAATAGAATCCGGAGCTAAATCATGGAAATCCAGCCCGTAATAGAACATGAGCCCCCTCATGAAGGGATCTAGAGCGAGGCCTAGCCCTCGAAGGAAGTGATATATGAACACGACGCTCTCGCCGTGTTTGGGAGTAGGTATGACCTGCCCTTGAGCAGGCAACCGGTGCGCGATATTGCCGGTCAAAAACCTGGCCTCTCTTAACTTTTTGACGTCTTCCTCTGTGACGGAGGAGGGCATCCACTAACCTTGAGGGTTGGACCCGGACATGGCTAAAGGTCCGAAGTGCCTGACCTGAGCTTTGGGTGTTGGAACTCGAGGCGGGAGAGGGATTCGATTGAGTTCGAGGAATAAAAAAGGGATAGGCCTTGGCCTCTTTATAAAGAGGGTGAATACCAAGCGTCCTCCTCGTGACCGTTTGTGACTTGCCTATAATCGAGGAGTCATATCAACGGGCACAATTGGGTTACCCATGCCCGTATTGATGAGAATCCCGTGATAAGGGGACACGATCTCTGCTTCGACAGGACGTGCTAAGGAAACCGCCTCGCGATATGCGCCAAGGCTGGTTGAAAAGCATGGTTTGATAATAACCGGGCCATGGCATGATGTCATGATATCAAATACGTCAGCAGGTCGAATTGGTGGAAATATTATTCTCTCTACAGTGGTATGTGGAACTTGTTTTGCAGAGCCAGACACTATTCTTGTGTTCAAGATCTTCTATGGAGTATTCGGAGGAGGAACCTGCCTTGCAATGCCGAAGACAATCTGCGCGCCGAACTCATCGTCATTGAAGCCTGGTTCAGGGGCTACTGAGGGAGTCCTGGATTAGGGGGTATCCGGATAGCCGGGCTATATCCTTCGGCCGGACTATTGGACTATGAAGATACAGGATTGAAGACTTCGTCTCTGTCCGGATGGGACTCTCTTGGCGTGGAAGGCAAGCTTGGCGATACGAATATGTAGATCTCCTCCCATTGTAACTGACTCTGTGTAACCCTAGCCCCCTCCGGTGTCTATATAAACCGGAGGGTTTAGTCAGTAGGATAACAAAAATCATACCATAGGCAAGCTTCTAGGGTTTAGCCTCTACGATCTCGTGGTAGATCAACTCTTGTACTACTCATATCATCAAGATCAATCAAGCAGGAAGTAGGGTATTACCTCCATCGTGAGGGCCCAAACCTGTGTAAACATTGTGTCCCTTGCCTCCTGTTACCATCTGCCTTAGACGCACAGTTCGTGACCCCCTACCCGAGATCCGCCGGTTTTGACACCGACAGTTGTTGTCGTGTTCATGGCGATGCTACCAAGGAAGGAGCACCTCTTGTGGGTGATGGCAGTGTCCAGGGGTGACCTTCGGCTGCTTTGCTGTTTCATTCCTGCAACATGCATCAGGCCTCGTGGAGGCGTTAAACTTTCGTTTGATATTGTGAGAACAATATGTCTAGTAATATTTGCTTCGAGATTTTGCGATTTTTCTTCCTATTTGCTTCATGTTCTGCATCGGCAGAGCCCGGCCCCGCGCATACCTCAACCGCCTTTGGGCTGACCGGAGACCAGGACGGACCAAGGAGTGAGGGGCTACATAACCAGTTAGGCTCCTAAGTCGCGATGCTCAGGAGTCCCCCTTGACGCGCAAACAGCTTATAGGGGGAATACGCGAGGATAAGTTAATGTTCTACGTCGGCAGGGCCCGGCCCCGCGCATACCTCAACCGCCGTTGAGACGACCGGAGACCAGGACGGACCAAGGAGTGAGGGGCTACGTGACCAGTTAGGCTCCTGAGTGGCGATGCTCAGGAGTCCCCCTTTACGCGCAAACAACTCCATACCTTTGCCCTCGTCGAGGCCCGGCTCGGGAGGGGCGCGCGACGACCAGGTCTGAAACACCTGGTTGGGTGACGTACGCTTGGGCGTGACCCGAGCGTAGCCCCCGTGCCCAGCCCCCTCACGCGGCTCTCCCGAGGGGAGGCGTTGCGGTGAGGCCGTACACTAAGCTCTTGGGCTCCCTGAGGTTGGTATGGCCGTGAGGCCGCACTCAGTTGTTTATCACCAGCGCGGAGCATAGTGCTTCCACTTGTGCATGGGCATAGCCGCTCCTCGGCAGTGTCGACGGCCAGCACGAAGCATGGTGCTTCCACTTGTGCGTGGGAGGGGGCTCCCTCTGCGGAGAGCCCCTGGGGCGTGTACAGCCCCGCCCTGACACATGGCTTGCATGGCAGGGCTATACGAGGTGTATCTGGGCACTCGTGAGCCAGCACGGGACTCACGAGGCCCTACCTCAAGGCGGGTTGCGCCTGGTCTTGGTTCTTGTTTGTGTTGGTCCTGCGAGGTGGTCAGACAACCTACGCCGAACGAATCTCCTGAGGTTATCGCGTGAGAAAGCCAAGCACCAACGGCCCCATGAGGTGACGTGAATGGGGCCGGCCCGCCAGACAAAGCTCAGACTTGGATTTATCGACGCTGCAGGGACGGGCCCGAGCACAAACGCCGTGCTCAACTTACTCACGCGAAGGGTCCTGAAGAAAGACGGCCGGGCGCGCGGCTCCCATGATGGGTGGCGATCGAGCAAGTAATAGTAACAGGTAGATTAAGCATGGAAAAGATACTGGCTCAAGTAAAAGCAGGGAAGATACACGCCACTGGGTCAGGCCCGAGCGGCTTGGGGTGATGCAGACCGAGGGGCGCCCCCAGCAAGGTAAACTAAAGACATTAAGAAAAAGGGATACATGCCACAGGGACGGACCCACGTGGCCTGGGAATGATGCAGCCCGAGGGGCGCTCCTAGCTAAATAAACTTGGAAAATGTCACCTGGTTCTGTTGATGAAGGGGTGTTGGGGCAGCTGAAGGTATGCGGTGAAAGGGTCGCTCCTCATGATCCACCGGGGTCCTGAGCCTCGGGAGGCTCTGGGGGTCCAGGCGGTTCCTTGATGACCGCTTCCATCTCTGTCAGGACGGCGCGGTGCCTGGCTTCCTGAGTCGCGAGGGTGCGCTGCAAGTTGTGCTGGTAGACGAATGTCACGCTCAGCGGGCCAAAGGGCATGCGAACGTAGCTGTGCGGTGGACCCTCACAGCGGCCCACGCGCGAAGGCCAGAAGAGCTCATGAGATGCGGCCCTGTTGAGCCTTGGGACATCGATGCAGACGCGCAGCCCGACATCCTTGTCTGGATGGGGAGCTGCGCCTGGTGAGCGGCGGTCACCGCGCATGGCCCTTGCATCTTGCAGTTCCTGGGTGGTCTTGGTGATGAACTCCTGAGCGGTGGGCGCTCCTCGCCATGTGTCCTCCTAAGGGAAACGTGTCGTGAAGCACGCCTCCAAGTGGTGCCCAAGCGCCTCCCTCGTGATTTTGGCAAGGTCTGAGGCCCTCCAGAAGAGAGCCCCGGAGCCCTGCCCGATAAGGGCACCGGGCGCGCGTTCCTATGCAATGGAGGGAGGCGCCCCTGGAGCGGGCGCTAATCCTGACGAGGTTCCAGCTGCGACGGCACCCTCCTGAGGTCCTGCACGGCGCAGCTGCTTCTTCTTCTTGGGGATGGACTCAGGAGGGCCCTCGCCCTTGCTGTCGAGGTCGTCGATTGCTGCAGCTTGAAAGGCATGCTCGAGGGAGCACACCACGTGTCTTTCTTCACATGGGACCGTGATGATTCTACCGCTTCCCGGCATCTTGAGGACATTGTAGCCGTGATGGGTCACCGCCATGAACTTGGCCAGGGCTGGATACCCGAGGATGGTATTGTACGGCAGACGGATGTGCGCGACGTCGAAGTCGATGAGCTCGGTGCAGTAGTTCTTGCGTTCTCCAAAGGTGACAGGGAGGCGGACCTGCCCTATCGGTGTGATGGAGCCGTCGGTCACTCCTGAGAAAGGCTTGGTAGGCTGAAGCTATTCATATGGCACTTGAAGGTTGTCGGACGTGTCGACGGACAGGACATTGAGACCTGTGCCGTCGTCGATGAGGGGCTTGGTAACTTGCACGTTGCTGATGACTGGGGAGCAAAGCATCGGGAGGGCGCCAACGGTGGTTGCGCACTTGAGCTGATCCGCCGAATTGAAGGTGATGGCGCACTGGGACCACCTGAGCGGACATGTGGTCTCAAGCTTGGGGAGGACTGCATTCACTTCACGAGAAAACTGTTTGAAGATAGGCTGCGAGGCTGGGGCCTGAGCTCCGCCTAAGATGCAGGCGATAGCACGTGGCTCCTAGAAGCCCCCAGCCCCCTCGTCCTGATGATGATCGTCATTTCTTCTTGGCGGTGGCAGTAGTGGGGGAAGACCGATGTTGTCCTCAGGACGATCCTCACGAGGGTGGTCCCTCCAGGCGCCCTAGTGAGGCTGATCCTGCCAGCGGTCCTCACGAGGTCGGTCACGCCACTCCTGGCGCGGGCCATGGCCGTCCCAGCATCCGCCACTACGTCCTCCTCCTCGGCCATAGACCCGGTCGCTACGCTTGGGGCATCGACCGAAGCGTCCTTCTTGAATGGCTCTGAGCTCTTGGCAGTCGCTGGTGTTGTGGATATGCAGGTTATAGAAGGCGCAGAATGGTCGGCTGCTCTTGGATGATTCGTGCTGGTCTCTGCAGCGCTTGGTGTCCGGTTCTGCCGTGAGAACGGCTGCTCCCTTGCGCTTCACGTCCTTGGCCTTGGATTTTTTGTCCTCCAGGTCCGCAGCCGGGAGCTCAAGGAGGGAGAGGCACCCTTCCTCAGCTCATGCGCACTTGGTCGTCAGGTTGAACAGCTCCTGAGATGTGCACAACTCTTCATGGATAGCAAGCTCCTCCTTCATCTCGATGTCGCGGACGCCATCAGATACCGCGGAGATGATGGCCTCGTCCGTCACCTTGGGGATCTTGAGACGAACATTGTTGAATGGATGGATGTACTTCTGGAGGGTCTCTCCTGGTTGTTGCTTGACGCGACGTAGGTCTCCCGCGGCCGGTGGGCGGTCGCGAGTGCCCTGGAAGTTGGCGACGAAGCGGTCGCGCATCTCGTCCAAGGAGGAGATCGAGCCTGGAGGCAGGTTCAGGAGCCACCAACGGGCATTGTCTTTGAGCGCCATAGGGAACCAGTTCGCCATGACTTTCTCGTCGCCATTGGCCGCCTCGATCTCAGCTCATAGAGCTGCAAGAACTCCGCAGGGTCGGGGGTGCCGTCATAGCGAGGAAGCAGATCTGTCTTGAACTTGCCCGGCCAGGCGACGCTACGCAGCTCAGAAGTGAAGGCGTGGCAGCCGGCCATGGTCGCCGGGGCCCATCTTGGAGGTGGAGCTTGGTCTTGGCTCCCACGAGCCGCTTCGGCAAGCTGCGCGGGGGCCGGCCGCGGCAGACGATCCTGGCGCGGCGGTGCGAGGAGTGGCGGAGCGTTCTCTTGCGGTCGAGGGACTTCCTGACAGCTTCTTTCTACACGCGCGGGCGCCGGATGCGGCGGGTCGCGTCGCGGAGCCGCGCACCTTGGCACCAGGGCGCCGTCTTGGAGTAGAGGTGTTGGAGGTGCTCCGTGAGCTACGTCTCCTGTAGCTGGCAGAGGGCGAGGCGGAGAGAGGGACAGCGCAGGGAACCCCCTGCGGCACGGATGAGCTCGGTGATGCGGTCGAGCCAGTCCTCGTAGAGGTCGTCGACCGGTCGGTAGCGCAGGAGCTCGTGCGCCATGAGGAGCGTGGCCCGTGTGTCCATGGGAGTGCGACGAGCGTGGGACGACGAACCTGCGGGAGTCGGCGATGGGGTGGTGGTGCGGCCGTCCTGCCGCACCGAGGGGTGCAGCAAGGACGCTTGCTGCTCGTTCCTCGCCAGGCCGGTGGCGGCGTTGGCGGCGGGCGACGGAGAACGACGAGGTGGCCCGACGACGGGAGCCGTCTGCACGACGCGGGTGGCGAGGGCGGGCCGGCGTTCAGCACGAGCACGGCGAGCGTCCTCCATGGAGACGACGGAGCAACGGGATGCGAAGCGACGGAGAGGAAGCTTCGGCGCACCCCTACCTGGCGCGCCAAATGTCGGATCACGGGTTCCGGCAGAACCCTCAAGGTTCGAACACTGGGGAAGGGAGCCAACAACGGCCAATTTGAAAGGGGATAGCTAGTACAACTTATCCTGACAAAAGCGGTCTTCGCCTGCAAAAGGCTCTGGTGGTGACGCCGCCTTGGGCTCCATGGTGACCTCTGTCTTGCCGCCTGCTGGTCTTGGTCTCGTTGCACCGATGTGGAAACCTTTTCTTGATGCCTTGGTACTCTGCGCCTCCGCTTGCGCCCCTTTAGCACCAAAGATGAAACAAGGACGCTGCACGCGTTAGTGTTGGAAATATGCCCTAGAGGCAATAATAAATAGGTTATTATTATATTTCCTTGTTCATGATAATCGTTTATTATCCATGCTAGAATTGTATTGATAGGAAACTCAGTTACATGTGTGGATACATAGAAAACACCATGTCCCTAGTAAGCCTCTAGTT
Organism: Aegilops umbellulata; assembly: GCA_032464435.1. NCBI lineage: Eukaryota > Viridiplantae > Streptophyta > Magnoliopsida > Poales > Poaceae > Aegilops > Aegilops umbellulata. The sequence continues at coordinate 223,078,422 of CP136056.1, read as the reverse complement.
GACTAGTTCGTTGATCAATAGATGGTTACGGTTTCCTGACCATGGACATTGGATGTCATTGATAATGGGATCACATCATTAGAAGAATGATGTGATGGACAAGACCCAATCCTAAGCCTAGCACAAGATCGTGTAGTTCGTATGCTAAAGCTTTTCTAATGTCAAGTATCATTTCCTTAGACCATGAGATTGTGCAACTCCCGGATACCGTAGGAATACTTTGGGTGTGCCAAACGTCACAACGTAACTGGGTGACTATAAAGGTGCACTACGGGTATCTCCGAAAGTGTCTGTTGGGTTGGCACGAATCGAGACTGGGATTTTTCACTCCGTGTGACGGAGAGGTATCTCTGGGACCACTCGGTAGGACATCATCATAATGTGCACAATGTGATCAAGGAGTTGATCACGGGATGATGTGTTATGGAACGAGTAAAGAGACTTGCCGGTAACGAGATTGAACAAGGTATCGAGATACCGACGATCGAATCTCGGGCAAGTACTATACCGCTAGACAAAGGGAATTGTATACGGGATTGATCGAATCCTCGACATCGTGGTTCATCCGATGAGATCATCGTGGAACATGTGGGAACCAACATGGGTATCCAGATCCCACTGTTGGTTATTGACTGGAGAACGTCTCGGTCATGTCTGCATGGTTCCCGAACCCGTAGGGTCTACACACTTAAAGTTCGATGACGCTAGGGTTATAAAGGAAGTTTGTATGTGGTTACCAAATGTTGTTCGGAGTCCCGGATGAGATCCCGGAGGTCACGAGGAGTTCCGGAATGGTCCGGAGGTAAAGATTTATATATAGGAAGTATGGTTTTGGCCACCAAAAGTGTTCTGGGCATCACCGGTAGTGTACCGGGACCACCGGAGGGGTCCGGGGGTCCACCGGGAGGGGCCACCAGCCCCGGAGGCCTACATGGGCCAATAGTGGGAAGGGACCAGCCCCTAGGTGGGCTGGGGCGCCTCCCACCATGGCCCAAGGCGCCTCCAAGAGGGGAGGGGGCAAACCCTAGGGCAGATGGGCCCTAAGGCCCACCCCAGGTGCGCCTCCCCCTTCTCCCCCTTGTGGCCGCCACCCCAGATGGGATCTGGGGCTGCCGCCACCCCTGGGGAGGGAACCCTAGGTGGGGGCGCAGCCCCTCCCCTCCCCCTATATATACTTGAGGTTTGGGATGCCCAATACGCGCGATTCAATCTCTCTCTTGGCACAACCCTGCTTCTCTCCCTTCTCCTCTCCCGCGGTGCTTGGCGAAGCCCTGCAGGATTGCCACGCTCCTCCACCACCACCATGCCGTTGTGCTTCTGCTGGATGGAGTCTTCCTCAACCTCTCCCTCTCTCCTTGCTGGATCAAGGCATGGGAGACGTCACCGGGTTGTACGTGTGTTGAACGCGGAGGTGCCGTCCGTTCGGCACTTGGTCATCGGTGATTTGGATCACGACGAGTACGACTCCATCAACCCCGTTCACTTGAACGCTTCCGCTTAGCAATCTACAAGGGTATGTAGATGCACTCTCTTTCCCCTCGTTGCTGGTTTCTCCATAGATAGATCTTGGTGACACGTAGGAAAATTTTAAATTTCTGCCACGTTCCCCAACAGTGGCATCTTGAGCTAGGTCTATTGCGTAGATTCTTTGCACGAGTAGAACACAAAGTAGTTGTGGGCGTTGATTTTGTTCAATATGCTTACCGTTACTAGTCCAATCTTGATTCGGCGGCATTGTGGGATGAAGCGGCCCGGACCGACCTTACACGTACACTTACGTGAGACAGGTTCCACCGACTGGCATGCACTAGTTGCATAAGGTGGCTAGCGGGTGCCAGTCTCTCCCACTTTAGTCGGATCGGATTCGATGAAAAGGGTCCTTATGAAGGGTAAATAGAAATTGACATATCACGTTGTGGTTTTGCGTAGGTAAGAAACGTTCTTGCTAGAAACCCATAGCAGCCACATAAAACATGCAAACAACAATTAGAGGACGTCTAACTTGTTTTTGCAGGGTATGTCATGTGATGTGATATGGCCAAAAGGATGTGATGAATGATATATGTGATGTATGAGATGATCATGTTCTTGTAATAGGAATCACGACTTGCATGTCGATGAATATAACAACCGGCAGGAGCCATAGGAGTTGTCTTAATTTATTTATGACCTGCGTGTCAACATAAACGTCATGTAATTACTTTACTTTATTGCTAACCGTTAGCTGTAGTAGTAGAAGTAATAGTTGGCGAGACAACTTCATGAAGACACGATGATGGAGATCATGGTGTCATGCCGGTGACGATGATGATCATGGAGCCCCGAAGATGGAGATCGAAAGGAGCAAAGTGATGATGGCCATATCATGTCACTATTTGATTGCATGTGATGTTTATCATGTTTATACATCTTATTTTCTTAGAACGACGGTAGTAAATAAGATGATCCCTCATTAAAATTTCAAGAAAGTGTTCTCCCTAACTGTGCACCGTTGCGAAAGTTCGTCGTTTCGAATCACCACGTGATGATCGGGTGTGATAGATTCTCACGTTCACATACAACGGGTGTAAGACAGATTTACACACGCGAAACACTTAGGTTGACTTGACGAGCCTAGCATGTACAGACATGGCCTTGGAACACAAGAGACCGAAAGGTCGAGCATGAGTCGTATGGTAGATACGATCAACATGAAGATGTTCACCGATGATGACTAGTCCGTCTCACGTGATGATCGGACACGGCCTAGTTGACTCGGATCATGTAATCACTTAGATGACTAGAGGGATGTCTATCTGAGTGGGAGTTCATAAGATGAACTTAATTATCCTGAACATAGTCAAAAGGTCTTTGCAAATTATGTCGTAAGCTCGCGCTTTAGTTCTACTGTTTTAGATATGTTCCTAGAGAAAATATAGTTGAAAGTTGATAGTAGCAATTATGCGGACAGTTGAAGGCTTGTGTCCTTAATGCACCGCTTGGTGTGCTGGACCTCGAACGTGGTCTGTGGATGTTGCGAACATCTGACATACACGTTTTGATGACTACATGATAGTTCGGTAATGATAAATGGTTTAGAATTGAGGCACCGAAGACATTTTTGAAATGTCGCGGAACATATGAGATGTTTCGAGGGCTGAAATTGGGATTTCAGGCTCGTGCCCACGTCAAGAGGTATAAGACCTCCGACGATTTTCTTGGCCTGCAAACTAAGGGAGAAAAGCTCAATCGTTGAGCTTGTGCTCAGATTGTCTGAGTACAACAATTACTTGAATCGAGTGGGAGTTGATCTTCCAGATAAGATAGTGATGTTTCTCCAAAGTCATTGCCACCAAGCTGCTAGAGCTTCGTAATGAACTATAACATATCAGGGATAAATATGATGATCCTTGAAATTATTCGCGATGTTTGACACCGCGAAAGTAGAAATCAAGAAGGAGCATCAATTGTTGATGGTTAGTGAAACCACTAGTTTCAAGAAGGGCAAGGGCAAGAAGGGATACTTTATGAAACGGCAAATCAGCTGCTGCTCTAGTGGAGAAACCCAAGGTTGAACCCAAACCCGAGACTAAGTGCTTCTGTAATAAGGGGAACAGCCACTAGAGCAGAATTACCCTAGATACTTGGTAGGTGAGAAGGCTGTCGATAGAAGTATATTGGATATACATTATGTGAATGTGTACTTTAATAGTACTCCTAGTAGCATCAGGGTATTAGATACCGGTTCAGTTACTAAATGTTAGTAACTCGAAATAAAAGCTACGGAATAAACGGAGACTAGCTAAAGGTGAGCTGACGAGATGTGTTGGAAGTGTTTCCAAGGTTGATGTGATCAAGCATCGCACGCTCCCTCTACCATCGAGATTGGTGCTAAACCTAAATAATTGTTATTGGGTGTTTGCATTGAGCATAGACATGATTGGATTATGTCTATCGCAATACGGTTATTCATTTAAGGAGAATAATGGTTACTCTATTTATTTGAATAATACCTTCAATGGTCTTGCACCTAAAATGAATGGTTTATTGAATCTCGATCATAGTAATACACATGTTCATGCCAAAAGATATAAGATAGTGATGATAGTACCACCTACTTGTGGCACTGCCATGTAAGTCATATTGGTATAAAACGCATGAAGAAGCTCCATGTTGATGGATCTTTGGACTCACTCATTTCTGAAAAGATTGAGACATGTGAACCGTGTCTGTTGGTATGTACGCATGAAGAAACTCCATGCAGGTGGACCATTTGGACTCACTTGATTTTGAATCACTTGAGACATGCAAATCATACCACATGGGCAAGATGACTGAAAGCTTCGGTTTCAGTAAAATGGAACAAGAAAGCAACTTGTTGGAAGTAACACATTTTGATGTGTGCAGTCCAATGAGTGCTGAGGCACGCAGTGGATATCGTTATGCTCTTACTTCACAGATGATTTGAGTAGATACTGAGCATATTTACTTGATGAAACACAAGTCTGAATTATTGAATGGTTCAAGTAATTTCAGAATGAAGTTGAATATCGTCGTGACAAGAGGATAAAATATCTATGATATGATCATAGAGATGAATATCTGAGTTGCGAGTTTGGTACACAATTGAGACATTGTGGAAATTGTTTCACGACTAGTACCGCCTGGAACACCATAGTGTGATGGTGTGTCCGAACATCATAACTACACCCTATTGGATATGATGCATACCATGATGTCTCTTATCGAATTACCACTATCGTTCATGGGTTAGGCATTAGAGACAACCGCACTCACTTTAAATAGGGCACCACGTAATTCCGATAAGATGACACCGTTTGAACTATGGTTTAGAGAAACCTAAGCTGTCATTTCTTAAAAGTTTGGGGCTACGACGCTTATGTGAAAAGTTTCAGGCTGATAAGCTCGAACCCAAAGCGGATGAATGCATCTTCATAGAATACCTAAAACAGTTGGGTATACCTCCTGTCTCAGATCCGACAGCAATGGGGATTGTTTCTAGAATCGGGTCCTTTCTCGAGGAAAAGTTTCTCTCGAAAGAATTGAGTGGGAGGATGGTGGAGACTTGATGAGGTTATTGAACCATCACTTCAACTAGTGTGTAGCAGGGCACAGGAGTTGTTCCTATGGCACCTACACCAATTGAAGTGGAAGCTTATGATAGTAATCATGAGACTTCGGATCAAGTCACTCCCAAACCTCGTAGGATGACAAGGATGCGTACTACTTCAGAGTGGTACGTAATCCTGTCTTGGACGTCATGTTGCTAGACAACAATGAACCTACAGCTATGGAGAAGCGATGGTGGGCCCGGATTCCGATGAATGGCTCGAGGCCATAAAATCCGAGAGAGGATCCATGTATGAAAACAAAGTGTAGACTTTGAAAGAACTACTTGATAGTCGTAAGGTTGTTGGGTACATATGGATTTTAAAAGGAAGACAGACAATGATGGTAAGTGTCACCATTGAGAAAGCTCGACTTGTCGTTAAGGTGTTTCCCGACAAGTTCAAGGAGTTGACTACGATGAGACTTTCTCACTCATAGCGATGCTAGGAGTCTGTTGGAATTAGCAGGTACTGCATTATTTATGAAATCTTGCAGATAGGATGTCAAAAATATTGTTTCCTTGTTCTTGAGGAAAGGTTGTATGTGATACAACCAAAAGTTTTTGTCGATCCTGAAAGATGCTAACAAGTATGCAAAGCCCCAGCAATCCTTCTAAGGACTGGAGTAAGCATCTCGGAGTTGGAATGTACACTTTGATGAGATGATCAAATATTTTGGGTTTATACAAAGTTTATGAGAAACTTGTATTTCCAAAGAAGTGAGTGGGAGCACTATAGAATTTCTGATGAGTATATGTTGTTGACATATTGTTGATCAGAAATGATGTAGAATTTCTGGAAAGCATATAGGGTTATTTGAAAAGTGTTTTTCAATGGAAAACCTGGATTAAGCTACTTGAACATTGAGCATCAAGATCTATAAGGATAGATCAAAATCGCTTAATAGTACTTTCAAACGAACACATACCATGACAAGATTTTGAGGGAGTTCAAAATAGATCGGCAAAGAAGGAGTTCTCGGCTGTGTTACAAGGTGTGAGTATTGAGCAAGACTCAAGACATGACCACAGCAGAATAGAGAGAAAGGACGAAGGTCGTCCCCTATGCTTTAGTCGCAGGCTCTAAAGTATGCTATGTTGTGTACCGCACCTGAAGTGTGCCAAACCATGAGTCAGTCAAGGGGTACAAGTGTGATCTAGAAATGGATCACAGGACAACGGTCAAGGTTATCCTTAGTAATTAGTGGACTAAGGAATTTTCTCGATTATGGAGGTGGAAAAAGAGTTCGTCGTAAAGGGTTACGCCGATGCAAACTTTGACACTAATCCGGATTATTCTGAGTAGTAAATTGGATTCGTATAGTAGAACAGTTATTTGGAATAGCTCCAAATAGAGCGTGGTAACTGCATCTAGGAGATGACATAGATATTTGTAAAGCACACACGGATCTGAAAGGTTCAGGCCCGTTGACTATAACATCTCTCACAAGCATAACATGATCAAACCCAGAACTCTGTGAGTGTTAATCACATGGCGATGTGAACTAGATTATTGACTCTAGTGCAAGTGGGAGACTGTTGGAAATATGCCCTAGAGGCAATAATAAATAGGTTATTATTATATTTCCTTGTTCATGATAATCGTTTATTATCCATGCTAGAATTGTATTGATAGGAAACTCAGATACATGTGTGGATACATAGACAACACCATGTCCCTAGTAAGCCTCTAGTTGACTAGCTCGTTGATCAATAGATGGTTACGGTTTCCTGACCATGGACATTGGATGTCATTGATAACGGGATCACATCATTAGAAGAATGATGTGATGGATAAGACCCAATCCTAAGCCTAGCACAAGATCGTGTAGTTCGTATGCTAAAGCTTTTCTAATGTCAAGTATCATTTCCTTAGACCATGAGATTGTGCAACTCCCGGATACCGTAGGTATACTTTGGGTGTGCCAAACTTCACAACGTAACTGGGTGGCTATAAAGGTGCACTACGGGTATCTCCAAAAGTGTCTGTTGGGTTGGCACGAATCGAGACTGGGATTTGTCACTCCGTGTGACGGAGAGGTATCTCTGGGCCCACTCGGTAGGACATCATCATAATGTGCACAATGTGATCAAGGTGTTGATCACGGGATGATGTGTTACGGAACGAGTAAAGAGACTTGCCGGTAACGAGATTGAACAAGGTATCGAGATACCAACGATCGAATCTCGGGCAAGTACTATACCGCTAGACAAAGGGAATTGTATGCGGGATTGATCGAATCCTCGACATCGTGGTTCATCCGATGAGATCATCGTGGAACATGTGGGAACCAACATGGGTATCCAGATCCCGCTGTTGGTTATTGACTGGAGAACGTCTCGGTCATGTCTGCATGGTTCCCGAACCCGTAGGGTCTACACACTTAAGGTTCGATGACGCTAGGGTTATAAAGGAAGTTTGTATGTGGTTACCGAATGTTGTTCGGAGTCCCGGATGAGATCCCGGATGTCACGAGGAGTTTCGGAATGGTCCGGAGGTAAAGATTTATATATAGGAAGTATGGTTTTGGCCACCGGAAGTGTTCTGGGCGTCACCGGTAGTGTACCGGGACCACCGGAGGGGTCCGGGGGTCCACCGGGAGGGGCCACCAGCCCCGGAGGCCTACATGGGCCAATAGTGGGAAGGGACCAGCCCCTAGGTGAGCTGGGGCGCCTCCCACCATGGCCCAAGGCGCCTCCAAGAGGGGAGGGGGCAAACCCTAGGGCAGATGGGCCCTAAGGCCCACCCCAGGTGCGCCTCCCCCTTCTCCCCCTTGTGGCCGCCACCCCAGATGGGATCTGGGGCTGCCTCCACCCCTGGGGAGGGAACCCTAGGTGGGGGCGCAGCCCCTCCCCTCCCCCTATATATACTTGAGGTTTGGGCTGCCCAATACGCGCGATTCAATCTCTCTCTTGGCACAACCCTGCTTCTCTCCCTTCTCCTCTCCCGCGGTGCTTGGCGAAGCCCTGCAGGATTGCCACGCTCCTCCACCACCACCATGCCGTTGTGCTTCTGCTGGATGGAGTCTTCCTCAACCTCTCCCTCTCTCCTTGCTGGATCAAGGCATGGGAGACGTCACCGGGTTGTACGTGTGTTGAACGCGGAGGTGCCGTCCGTTAGGCACTTGGTCATCGGTGATTTGGATCACGACGAGTACGACTCCATCAACCCCGTTCACTTGAACGCTTCCGCTTAGCGATCTACAAGGGTATGTAGATGCACTCTCTTTCCCCTCGTTGCTGGTTTCTCCATAGATAGATCTTGGTGACACGTAGGAAAATTTTAAATTTCTGCTACGTTCCCCAACAGTTAGCGCCTGCCTGGCGCCTTCCTGATCTTGATCGTCACGGCTCACATCACGAGAACATCGCGAGGTTTGCCTTGATCTCTCCGCCCCTCGCAAGCTTTCCTGGCGAGGCCGCTCCTGAGGAGGTCTTGCGTCATCCGCCTCGCGAGGGTCTTGAGTGCCTTGTTGATGAAGATGGGCCGTACAGGCCTGATAGCACAGCCAGCCGTGGGCCCCAGGCAAGCAAGTCTGGGGACCCCCGTTCCCAGAACGCCAACAATTACTTTTATCCTTGGCATATCTCACCAAGTTAAAATATCCAACTACAAGGGTGGGTAGTGGATCCTCTATGAATAAGGAATGGAGTTCACAGATAAAACTCTCTTTTCCTTCCTCGTAAGGAGAACCATAAACAATAATGACTCTAAAAGGATTAACAGTATTCTTCAGCTTCATTACACAACTAACAGAAGACTCTAGATTAGACCAAGAGATGACATCAAAGATGTCTAAGTCTACTCCCATTAGGATGCCTCCAGCAGAGCCCTGGGCTGGTAAGTGGTGCCAGGAGAAAATTCTGTTTCCTACTAAAGATTTCAAAAAGGAGTCAGATAGCTCCTCTTTTTTTGTCTCCTGGAAGCCAACAATGGAAGCATGGGTTTTGGCCAAAGTTTCCAGGATCAAGGTTTTCCTACCAGGGGTAGCAATCCCTCTAACATTCCAGAACAAAGCATTCATGTTAAAAGCTTAGTTCTGGGGTGCTTGCACCTTCTATTTTTACAAACCAAATACCAGAGTTCACTAGAGCTAGTTTCAGTACTATCACTACTTGGCACTTTGGGGGGAGGGGGGTGATGAAATCTGAATCAGAACCTTCAGTTCTGTCAGGAATCACACCCTTACCCCCACCTTGGCTTGTAGCATTGCGGGTGGGTTCTGCATCTACTCTTACTTCTAAGTTAACATCTATACCAATTTTATGAGCAACAGAAAGGAAATTGGGATTATTGAATAGGGAGAAAGGTTTGTTGTTTATACCTTCTCTGTTTGCTCCAGCATCTTGGGTGCATTTGAACTATTGAGCTTTCTGAAGAACAGTTCTGGTGTCCCCAGCCACCCTAGCACTCATTCTGGTAGCTTGGAAAGGCCCCCAGTTTTTTGATTTGTTATGCTGTTGGATTGGGGGGAAATCCTCCTCATAGCTCTGGTGCTTCTCGTCCACGAGTGTTCTCAACATTGTTCCTAGGTAGGTGCATGGCCCCAATTGACATGTCCTCATCCTCATTTTTAGTGTTAATCCCATCATCATCTTAGCTTTCCATTTCCCTCAGAAGACTGAAACCATCATCCAGGTTCCCATTTTCCAGCAGGAGATCTATTGCACTTCTCTTGGAATTATGTAGATAATCTGGCAACTTGTTCTACAGTAGAGTAGTTGGACTGGGGGTCCCATCTCATCCTGGCAGGGGTCCTGATTAGTTTTCTTGGTCATCCCACCACTAGAGCTAGTCCTAGATCCATTGTCTGAGCTTTTGGAACTTTTATGTGAAGCAGCATCATCACCATTTTTGTTGTTGTGGTTCTTGTCAGTCCCTCCATTTTGCTGATCACTGGTAGTTTGTTCTTGTCTCAGCTCCTCTGCATCAGCACTTGGAGGCTCCACCTCAACCTGGATCCTGTACAGCTTCCCATGAATTCCAAAAACCCTTACTTTTGGCACCTTGTTGTGGTCTTTACAGGCTATTTTGACCCTGACTATTTGATAGAAGCTCTGGAAGTTGTGTTACCAGTCAACATCCAGCAGAACACCAAAGGTGGATATGATTTGGTCCCGCAGTGATCACTCACACCACTTTGGATTCAGTTTCCTTAACTTCATCCAGACCTTCTGCAACTCATCTTCAACAGTAATCTCACCTTTCCACACTTCTACATTCACTATAGTGTTATCCTTAGACAACCCAAAGCAGGGGTACCCATCCACTTGTTCAACATCAATCTCAGGAGGGAATTTGACTAGGAAAGACCACTCATCCAGAGCATTGATGGGCCAAGGCCAATATTTTTTGTAGATGCTGGCAAATTCTATTGCTAGTTCCTACTTAGTGACTTCACCAGCCTCCACAAAGACAATCAATACATTCTTCAGCCACCCAGTGTGTTGGGCATTCACATCAGGGGCATCCAGGTGGTAGAAACCAAGCCCTGGCGCAGCACCCCCCAAAAACTTGGCTGTTGAGTGTGGATTCTTCCTAACAGGTCAGTCTTCCACCTTGTAGTTGATCATTTTGCAGATAAAGCAGCACTTGGGCCGTGTACACTTGTCCTTGTGTTGTCCAGGGTCACCACAATTGTAACAAGTGACTCCGGCATAGGACATCATGTGCCCGGATTAGCTGCCAGGGCCCTCGGATTTCCATCCTTGCTTTTCTTCTGCTGGTTCTTGACTTGGGATCTAATCTGTTGCTGGCCACCACTGTGTGCTTCTCCTTGGTTCCCCCCTTGCCCGCAGGATTGCCCCTGCATCAGCTGCGGAGGGGCGAACCACTGCTGTTCCGGTCCTCCCCATTGTGGAGGATAAGGACCTGGGAACTGACCTGGGAAAGCCCACGACGGTGGTGGACCTTGGTAACGAAACCTGAAGAACGGCTGCTGCGGCTGCAAGTTGTTCCCCTGGTTGATCTGCTGATGGTCAGGAGGCCAATTGCTTGACTGGTCCCCTCTTCCTCCTATGTTCTTGGCTCTGCCCCGCCCGCGCCCTCCCTCTGCCATGGTATTTGGATCGGGGATGGCGGCCGCCACGCTGGTGAGGTTGGTTGGAGGAGGCGGAACCCTAGCTTCCCCCTCACCCTCTTTTATAGACTCCCACAGTTGGTTGTACCTCCCTTCCGCCTCGTCACCACGATCACCTGGCAGCCTGTTGGATGAGTTGGCAGACGCGTCAGCCATGGGGGCAATTTGAACGTTGGCGGCCTTCCTCTTGTTCACGAATCTGAATCCACCTAAAGCTTCCATGACCAGAAGCACCTCTGTCTCGGTGCTCTGCTTCCCCCTCGGGTCTGCTATCTGAACGCTGTCAGACTTGACGCCAGAGCGATGCTCTCCTGCGGCTGTAGTCTCCAGAAGGCTTTCCAGTGTATCCGCCGCTCTCTCAGGGGCAAATCTCTTGCAGCCAGTGCCCAGGAGATCACCACTATTGCTGGCGTCGATCTGCTCATCAAGAATAGCGACAACTCCTGGTCTGTGGCAAACGTCATGATCCTGGTCATGAGCTTTTGAACCGACTCGTGACCCCTCCCTGGGATCCTCATCGAGACTGACTCTCTCAGCATCGTCTCTGAAATCTCCTCTTCCTCGCGGATCTGAGCATTGGAACCTGCAGCCCTTACTCCTTCGCTCATGGTGGGTAGGCATGGTCGGGGCCATGGGCTCACTCTGTTGAATCAGCTCTTTCCAGGCCCCCTCCGCCAAGAAGATGCACTCGGCTGCTGCACTGTGCACCCCAGAACCGGCCCAGCAGTGCCCATGTGCTGCATAGTAAAGGTCCTCCGTGGCTGAATCTGGCTGCGCTTCGAGGTTCAGGCGCTGTATCTGCAACAGTCCTGATCCGGCGCAGGGGATAGGTAGGTCCATGGATCCACCTCCTTCGAGTCCGAAGGCGGGTTGGAAGGCAGCCGCCCCAGAATCCCCTCCCAGCGCTCCGGGCGACGAGCATCGCTCCACCGTGCTTCTGATTTTGCCCAAATCACAAATGCTTCTGGTTGTTCCTTCGGTCCTGGCATCTGAGATTTCTCTGCTTTGGTGCCCTCGAAGTAGATCCTTCGAGCAAGGTTGAGCATTTCTCGATCTGCTTGGATTTGGCAAGTTTGAGCATACCTCACCCGGCGGAGCTTTTGAAATGGATCTGAAGTCTGCTCCGCTGTGAGATCTGCCTCCCTCCACTCCTTCACGCACTGCATCCACGAGAGGGTGTCGTTGCGGATCCGCGTCATTGCTCTATCCACCGCTGCTTCCTTGTTGCTCGGAGCGTCGCCGGCGAGACCGATCCAATTGAACGCAACTTCTCCGAGAACGACTGGTAAACGAATGGCAGAGGCATCCGAATCACCGTCGAACCCGGCGGGATCCCGGGGGGAGAGTCCTGGGGGGCGAGCCAGTGGATCTGGTCTTGTGAGGCAGGGGGCATCGAGGGGTGGCTGCGGGGGCGGCGGGGGACGAGCCATTGACGGCGGTGGCGGTGGTAGGTGGGGAAGGGGAAAGGGGTGGGGCGGTCATGCGGGAGTGGTCCAAAGTCTGCCCAAATGTTGGAGGATCCATAACAATATAACTTATATGCAAATATACACAACCATAACTCATTACGTTGTCTTCCTTGTCCAACTTCAACTAATTTTCTCAAGTTTGAAAATAATTAATGGGTAATCACAATCATAGAAGATGTCCAAGATAATATATTTGTATGTGAAAGTTCTCTTCCTTATACTAATCTTTCATGATTTGCTTGTATGACCAATATTGTGATTGTCAAGCTTCAATATATTTCACTTTCTAAACCCAATGTGAAGCTACTACTAGGCATGACATGAACATATAATTTCAACTTCATGATAATCAATTCATTCAACAATTTACTCATAGGATATAAGTGAAGCACAAGAGTAAATGACAAACTACCCCATAAAGATATAAGTGAAGATCAAGCGAGTAGTTAAGTAAATGGGTAGTTATTTAAAGACTCTATCTCGTTTAAAAACATTCAGATCTTAATAATTTATTAAAACTGCGAGCAAAACATAATAAAATGACATTCCAGAAATAGCACAACTCATGTGAAGAAGCAAAAACTTAGGCTCAACCGATACTAACTGATAATTGTTGATGAAGAAAGGTGGGATGCCAACCGGGTCATCCCCAAGCTTAGATTCTTGAGACTTCTTGGAGTATTATCTCGGGATGCCTTGGGCATCCCCAAGATTGAGCTTTGAGTCTCCTTAATTCCTTTTATATCACGGTTTCCCTAAATCTTGAAAACTTCATCCACACAAAACTCAACCAGAACTTGTGAGATAAGTTAGTATAAACCAATGCAAAACCTTATCATTATCTACTATAGCAAATCACTAAAATTATTATTTAACATTGCATACTAAATGACTCTGCATATTTAATACTCCTATCCTCAAATAGAATCATTAAACAAGCAAACATATGCAAACATAACAACAATCTGCCAAAACAGGAATGTGTGTAAAGGATGCAAGAATATTCATACTTCTGTAACTCCCAAAATTCTAAAAAATTACCATATTGTAGAAAATTATCATAGCATACTGTGTAAAAATATCAAGATTTTATCATGTTCTGACTTTCCAGAAGAATTCAGACAATGATAGAAAACTTTCTGTTTCAAACAACAATATGTAGACTTGCAAAATAAGCATGGTAAAGGTTGTCCTTGACATTTTTTTAAATGAAAGATGCAAAACATTATTCTAAATAACATCAAGAAAATCCTAACAAAATAAAATGACGCTCCAAGCAAAACTCATATCATGTGACAAATGGAAATATAGCTCCAAGTAAGGTTACCCATAATGTTAGAGACGAAAGAGGGGATGCCTTCCGCGGCATCCCCAAGCTTAGTTGCTTGGATCTTCCTTGAATATTACCTTGGGGTGCCTTGGGCATCCCCAAGCTTAGGGTATTGTCACTCCTTATTCTCCTCATATCGATATCTCACCCAAAACTTAAAAACTTCAGTCACACAAAACTTAACGGAACTTTGTGAAATAGGTTAGTATGATAAAGACAAATCATTCACTTTGGTACTGTCAAAGACAAGATTCATAATTTTTCTCACATAGTGCCTACTGTACATTATCATTTCCACAATTTATATTGAGCAATATAAGCCATAGAAACTACAAAAAAAGCAAACTATGTATTGAAAACAGAATCTGTCAAAAATAGAATAGTCTGTAATGATCTGGACAACGACCATACTTCTGCTACTCAAAAAATTATGAAAAATTAGGACAATGTGGGAAATTTGTATGTAAATCATCTGTAAAAAATTCAAGAATTTATCACGTTCCATCATAGTAGATCAATTCTGTTACTAGGCGCAAAAGTTTATCTTTTTTCACAGAATCAAGCCAACTATCATCCGTGCTATCCTAAAGGCTTTACTTGGCACTTCAATGAAACAAAAGCTATAAAAACATGAGTATCCTAATCATGTGAACACACAAAAACAGTAGGGGTAAATGTTGGGTTGTCTCCCAACAAGCGCTTTTCTTTAAATCCTTTTAGCTAGGCATGATGATTTCAATGATGCTCACATAAAAGATAAGAATTGAAACACAAGGAGAGCATCATGAAGCATATGACTAGCACATTTAAGTCTAACCCACTTCCTATGCATAGGGATTTTGTGAGCTAATTCATGGGAGTAAGAATCAACTAGCATAGGAAGGCAAAATAAATAATGCTTCAAAACTTTCAACACATAGAGAGGAAACTTGATACTATTGCAATATGTAAAAGCACATGCTCCTCTCTCATAGTAATTTTCAGTAGCATCATGAATGAATTCAACAATATAGCTATCACATAAAGCATTCTTTTCATGATCCACATGTATAAAAAATTTATTACTCTCCACATAAGCAACTTTATTCTCATGAATAGTAGTGGGAGCAAACTCAACATAATAACTATCATGTGATTGAAAATTAAAATCATGATACCAAGTTTTATGGTTATAATTATTCTTTATAGCATACATGTCATCACCATAATCATTATAGATAGGAACTTCGTTGTCATAGTCAGTCGGGACCTCTTCCAAAATAGTGGATTCGTCATTAAATAAAGTCATGACCTCTCCAACTCCACTTTCATCAGTATAATAATCATAAATAGGAGGCATGCAATCATCATAATAAATTTTCTCATCAAAACTTGGAGGACTACAAATATCATCTTCATCAAATATAGCATCCCCAAGCTTATGGCTTTGCATATCATTAGCATCATGGATATTCAAAGAGTTCATACCAACAACATTGCAATCATGCTCATCACTAAAAGATTTTTTGTCAAACATTTTATAGAATTATTCTTCTATCAATTGAGCACAATTTTCCTTTCCATCATTTTCATTAAAGACATTATAAAGATGAACAATATGATGCAACCTCAATTCCATTTTTTAGTTTTATTTTACAAACCAAACTAGTGATAAAACAAGAAACTAGAAGATACAATTGCAAGATCTAAAGATATACCTTCAAGCACTCACCTTCCCGGCAAAGGCGCTAGAAAAGAGCTTGATGTCTACTACACAGCTTGTTCTTGTAGACTCGTGTTGGGCCTCCAAGCGCAGAGTTTCGTACGACAGTAGCACATTTCCCTCAAGTGGATGACCTAAGGTTTATCAATCCGTGGGAGCCGTAGGATGAAGATGGTGTCTCTCTCAAACAACCCTACAACCAAATAATAAAAAGTCTCTTATGTCCCCAACACACCAAATACAATGGTAAATTGTATAGTTGCACTAGTTCGGTGAAGAGATGGTGATAGAAGTGTAATATGGATAGTAGATATTGATTTTTGTAATAGGAACAATAAAAAATAGCAAGGTAGCAATTGATAAAACGAAGCACAAACGGTATTGCAATGCTTGAAAATGAGGCCTAGGGTCAATACTTTTGCTAGTGCATTCTCTCAAAAATGCTAATATAATTGGATCATATAACCATCCTTCAACATGCGTTGAAGAATCACTCCAAAGTTCCTATCTAGCGGAGTACATATGAAGAAATTGTTTGTTGGGTATGAAACCACCTCAAAGCTATTCTTTCCGATCAAGCTATCCAAGAGTTCATACTAAAATAACACCAAGATATTCTTTGTAACCGATCTAACCAAGAGTTCATACTAAAATAACACCATATGATACACATCAACCAACTCTAATGTCACCTAGATACTCCAATGTCACCGCGAGTATCCGTGAGTTGATTATACGATATGCATCAAACAATTTCAGATTCATAATACTCAATCCAACACAAAGAACCTTAAGGAGTGCCCCAAGATTTCTACCAGAGCAACAAAGACGAGCACGTGCATCAACCCCTATGCATAGATTACCCCAATGTCACCTCAGGAATCCGCGAGTTGAGTGCCAAAACACATATCAAGGGAATCAATATGATACCCCATTGTCACCACGGGTATTCATAGCAAGACGTACATCAAGTGTTCTCAAATTCATAGAAGTATTCAATCCGATAACAACGAAATCTCAAAGAGAAAACTCAATTCACAACAAGATAGTGAGGGAAAACACCATATGATCCAACTATATTAACAAAGCTTGTGATACATCGAGATCGTGACCTCTCAAGAACACGAGAGAGAGAGAGAGAGATTGAACACATAGCTACTGGTACAAACACTCAGCCCCGAGGGTGGACTACTCTCTCCTCATCATGGTGGCCGGCGGGATGATGAATATGGCTATCGGTGATGATTTCCCCCTCTAGTAGGGTGCCGGAACGAGGTCTGGATTGGTTTTGTTTGCTACAGAGACTTGCGGCGGCGGAACTTCTGATCTAGGGTTATTTCTGGGGGTTTCTGTATTTATAGGATTTTTTGGCATCGGTTTCACGCGAAGATGGGCTCGAAGTGTGCACAACCCACCTGGGCACGCCCAGGTGTCTTGTGCTGACCTCCTTCACCTTCTGGTCCTACCACAAAGCTTCTAGTGCCTCTTTTGATCCTATTTCTCAAAAAGTTCTCGTTGCCTTTGGAGAACTTTTATTTATGCACAAAAAACAACACCAATGTAGTTCTGCTGAAAACAGCTTCGGTTCGGGTTAGTTCCATGCAAATCATACCAAAACCATATTAAATTGTTGCAAACGTGGCATGAATACTTCATAAATTATAGATACATTGGGGAAGTATCACATGCGCCGGTACCGTTAGAGGTGGTGCACTTGCACCGCTCCGGTAAACCTGTACGTGGGCTCCGAGGATCGACTATTCGAGGGAGATCAGACGAGGAGGAGACGATCCACGCAGACTCACTGCCCCAACTCTTCTTCCACTGCACAACACTGCACATCTAGTGGTATCGATCTGTGATCCATCTCCCCTAGCATGTTCTTGGTTGTTTTGCGCATAATAAAATTTTAATTTGCAGTCGATGCACCCTACCGTAGATCCCAACACCGGATGTTCTACCTATTGATGAGGTGCAAACTGAGGTACCTACAACTAACGCTTCGATGATACATACATATGCAACATGCATCTCATACATAACACCTCATCCACGGATGGATCCTTGGGGGTTATACCTTTGAAGCGTGCGCAAGGCGAAACGGTTCGTTGAGGGAAGTAGATGTACAATGCGGCAATAGTTGTGCATGGTGTCCGACAGTCAATGAATCGTCGATCATTCAGGGTACCGGAATTGTGGGTCTTGTTGAGCCAGAGGGATACTTGTGATGTTTGGCGCTGCTTGGGCTTTGGATCCACATGATGGTAATTGACATGGTGCTTAGGGGTGTGTGGGGGTCTCGATGGTGCAGGAGGCAACAAGAAGCATCGGCGTCCCTAGTCGGTCTTGATTGCTGAGTGCTCGTGTTGGCTCCCTGGAAGAAGCTGTGATGGTCTTGGTGGAGCTTGTCTAGGCGACCGAAGGCAAGGGAGGCTTGGGTCTTGAGTGACTGTCTGCTAGAGCCAGTGCTGTAGCAAAATCTCGAGGCTCGTGAGCCACTCGAGATCGACTCAAAAACAAATGAGCTGAGTATGGACACTTTATGTAGCTCGATCAAGAAACGAGTTGATTTTGAGCTAACATTGGCTCGCTCAATTTTAGCTCGATAGCCTGATATCATATAATTATATTACATAATTTAGATATATATTGAATACAAATGGTATAATTTATTAACATATGGATAGTCAAAAAATATTACCATATATGTTGTGTATGATTTTCCTCCATTTTATCTACTACCAAACATGGAAGCTTAATCCCCTCAAAAAACATGGAAGCTTAATTTAGTGCGGACAAAATTTAGCCCCAATATGGTATGTTGTCAACCATGTGTTAGTATCATGTTATTTTGGCCAAAATCTGAGAGTAAACACACCTTCATTTTCTTCTCTGACTAGTTCATCTATGATCTCTTGTTATTAAGTACTAGTCTTCAGTTGAGAGAGAATAAGTTGAATTATAAAATGGTGTCTTATGTTGTGTTGTGTCCCACCTTGTTTGAAAAATTGTCTTTGGTTATTACAAAAATCATCATATTTACTTGAAACTAGCTCGAGATCGACTCGAGATCGTTACAGTCTGAGCACAAGCCACTTTTTACAGCTCGCCCTCGAGCTTTCACTACCAAAAAAAGACACATACTTTTGGCCCGAACGAATTTTTTTCTGTCATGGTTATGACACTTCTATGACGATAATTTTGACAAAAACACATATCATCATAGATGTGGTGGGCTCCTACTTCTATGATAAAAAATCAAGATAGAAAGTGGGCTTTTCGTCCTAGGCAGTCCGGGGACGCACCTACACGACATTCTTTGGGCCGCCCATGACATAAAAAATCATGGTAAAAGTGAGTGCGAGGAAATTTTCGCAGAGTTCCCGGTTACGGTGGGTGGTCGAGCTGAGCGATGCAGTGTGGTTTGCACGTTTCTCTCTCGTGCGCGTGCGTGGTGCAAGACATGTTCGCTATAACTGAACCCAAGCGAGAGGCATTAGCTTACTGAACCCGAGCGATCGATCGAAGCCACTACGCACTGAATCCGATCAATTCCACTACGTACTGAAGCTGATCGATCCCTTCGCTGCTAACTGAACCTAGGCGATTCCTTCACTGGTGCTGCTAATTAAACCCAAGCAATCGATCGCTGATGCTGCTTACTGAAGCCGATCGAACCCCCATGCGAGACGTAGCCACCCGGTGTGTTGGGTTGCCTCTGGATGAACAGTGCATGTTGCTGCCGCGCGCACGATACGTAGAACGAGTCGAGACGTGGTGATTCGACCTAGCCGGTTGGTTGGCTATGGATGAACAGTTCCCTATGGGGGTTGGATATGAACAGGACCCTGACCGTGTGTAGCTAGGCAGTCGCCGCTGGATGAACATGGCCCCTTGGTAGTAGGCGGTTGCCGCTGGATGAACATGACCCGGAGGAGGCCGCCACACACCCATTCGGTTGGGGTGGATGAACATGACCCCCGTGGATGCTGGATGAACAGTAGCCAGTGGAGGCTGGAGGAAGTCGAATATGGATGAACAGTAGCCCGTGGAGGCTGGAGCGAGGCATTACACGGTGGATGATCAGTAGTCTGTGGAGTCCCATTGTGTGGTACGCCGCACCCCTCGCAATGAACAGGACCCCATTTCGACTGTAGGCGCTCCAACAGAAGTTCGTTTACTTCATTTTGCGGTACGCGAGACCCCTCCCGATTAACATGACCCCGTTTTGACCGTAGGCGGTTGAACAGAAGTCCGTTTCCTATGTTTTGCGGTACGCCAGACCCCTCCCAATCAACATGACCCTGTTTCAACCGTAGGCCGTCTAACAGAAGGCCGTTTCCTTCATTCTACGGTATGGCAGGCCTCATTTTGACAGTTCCATCCAAGCCGGTTGGCTCCTGATGAATAGGAAGCATTCCATTGCCTCCCGATGAACACGACATAGTCTCTCCGTTCTGACCCAGTCGGTTAGCTGCCGATGAGCAAGACGCCATTGCTATCATCCACTACCTCTCCATGTACACGAGCCCTGGCTGTACGTATGCGCGAGTAGGCGCTCGAGACCCCGCCCATATGTACGTACGTGGTTGTATTTTTTGGCATGTGGTTGTACGTATGTGTACACAGTTTAGAAGGGACTGCCTGAACTGCTAGGTCCGTGGCTCTTCTACTACACGTGTCGCTGCTTGCTCGACCATGGTTCATCGTTGCAGAGAGACTGATCGACCAGTATGTACATACACGTACGCGACCAGGCAGACAACGCTACGTACGCTTTGACTTGGTGGGTCCTAGCTGTCAGGGAGGATAAGGACGCAGTTCCTTCCGTTCGAAGCTATAGCTGGTGGGTCCCAGCTGTCAGGGGGAGGAATCATTTTTTCTGTGTAATATGGAGGCACTTCCTTGTGTTAAAAGATGTAGCTGGTGGGTCCAGCTGTCAGCCTCACCAACTAAATTCCTCTTCCGATGACTGTCACTCGTTGACCTCGTTGACCACGTTGCGCCGATAGCATCAGGGCGGTGGACGACGGCGAGGCCTAGGAAGGGAACAACGTGGAGCCAGGGAAGACGAGGCAGGTGGATGCCCAGAAGGAGGGGAGTATGAGGGTTCACTGGTTTGGCTGCGGTGTAAGGCTGCCGTCGCCGGAGAATAATAGGGGGTGTGGGTGAGTAGAGGGAAGGCCTGGCCAGTGCTATTATGGTCAGGCGGTGAAGCCTGCGCAACAGCATAGCCAGCCATGAGAGGCTGGAGTAGGCGGTACGGCAGGCGCTGGCACTACAAGAAATGAGTTAATTCGTGACGGATTTCTGATGACGTTCTCAGGAATCGTCATGATTGATGACAGATTTGCCTTGTTTGTCATGAGATCTGTCACGGATTAATGAGATGAGAACAAACCCAACTACAATTGCGCCCTTGTGATGGACCGTCACGGATACCGTCACAAATCGACGAGCTGTACACCAAACAGACCGTCATGGATGGCACATGCGGATGTGTCACGCGTGTTCGACCCACATATGTCAGCCTTAATTCTTTTTAATTTATTCGAGTTGTGATAGACGGCCTTCTAGTGCTTTTTTTTTACGAAAAGGGAAAGTTGTTGCTGTGTGTCCTGAAGTTGCTTTTTAATTTACGAAAAGGGACTACCGCTGTTGTGTATTTCTGAGGTTGGGCAGCTCTAAGTCTTATTTTCTACAGAAAATTCGGACGGGCCTTATGGTGCTTTATTTAGGAAAACGGAACTGCGTGTACTGTCCCGGCGTTGTGCCGTGCTAAGTATTTTTTTACAAAGAGAAAAACTGTATGATTTCTTTAATAAACCTTTATCTTTAATTAAAAAAGGAGAGGCAGCTAATAGGAACCTTTATCTTTATATATAGCTAGATCGCTACCGCTAGGGTATGTCTATGTTTCTGCTAAATGCCTTTATAAGTATATATAGACAATGACCCGCAAAAATAGTTCTTATAGGTAAACGAGCCAAGTTTTTTACTTTTAGAAAAGGTGATTGGACGGGGATTTGAACCACGTAGCACTAACCACTACGCTCCACCGAGCCAAGTTCTTACGTACAACGAGCCAAGGTTTTTACTTTTAAAAAAGGTGATTGGATGGGGATTTGAACCACGTAGCACTAACCTACATATCTTTTGGCAAAATAACGTAAAAAAAATTATTAATCCGGCAAAAAATGGTACGGCCGTGCTATTTAGAACCAGAGACACGAGGTACCAGCAGGATGGCCTACCAATAAACAGTGAAACTTGGTGGCTACAGCAGAACGCCCGCTGGGCTAAACTAGACTACAGATAGTGCGGCCCATTTAAAACATGTTTGTATTTTTCTTTTTCCGAATTTCTAAAAACTTCTAAATTATAATCATACATACAATTATACATATGTATTCATATGAGAATCTGAAGTCCGAGGGCATTAGGCTCATATTGTTTTCCAAACATATATCTATATTTATTTAAATATATATATAGAGAGAGAGAATATGCAAACTTTATTAAAAAGCATGAACACTTTTACAACAACATAAAAAATTAAAGCATGGTCAATTTATATAAACAATTAATATTTTAATACAAACCTGTATTTTTTGAAATTATATGATAATCTGTTTAAATATACGCATTTTCTAAAATTACATTGATACTTTATTTAACATGCAAACACTTTTTAATTTTTTATAAATAATTCATAATTTAAATTTCATGATTTTTTAAATATTAATAGATGAGCATTTTTAGTCTAATTTCTTTTACTTATAGCTAGATTTTTTATTTATTACTCCCTCCGATCAATAATCCGTTCAATAATAAGTGTCGCAACTTTTAACTATGGTTGAAATAATCTTAATTCAAAACTGCGACATTTATTTAGGATCATAGGGAGTAGAATTTACATTTTTTAATATAAATTTCGAAAAATGAAAAAAAACTAACATTAATTGCAGCCCACGATCATGTTCTGCTATAGGCATATAAATTGTAAGAAATCTATGGAGACATGAGACTCCACGTTCGTAAACCTTTTTCTAGATTAGAATTCTTAATTTATGTTACTTATTTTTTTAGACTACTTACATTACTTAGCTAAAAGATATAAAGTATGCGTATGCTTGTATGCGATGAATTGATTTGTGGGCGGGTGGCTAGCAGCGCAGACCTGTTAAACTTATGTTTAACAATTTTTGAATAAAAATCAAACATGTATTTTGAAAAAAAATCATCATGTATTTTAAAAACATTCAACATGTATTTTAAAATGTTATGTGTGCATACAAAAAATATATTGCATCCTTTATATCTTTATTCTATTTTCATTAGTTTGTACCTCGAAGAGGAAAGAAGGAACTTTTTTCCGAATTTATGTGAATGTACAAAAATGTAAGGAAAATTTCTATATCTTCATTAAGAATTTTTTACCACAAGCACGTAGAATTATTGTTTCTCAGTTATATGAATCATCCTTAGAGATGTTTTCATTTGTAAACAATGCACAGTCCAACTTTGCTCATATCATTTGAAAAATTTCTATCAAGATTACTCATCCACAATATGATTGCATGACAAATAATTGATTCTGCACCACTTTTAGATATTCTTATAAGTTTTGTCCAGATAGGTTGCACATAGAAGTTTGATTGTGCCTAGCAAATCATTGATCTTATCATCTGTTTTCAGGATATGAGCTATATCAAATATATGTTCTTAAATATAGTTTTTTGTAAAAAAATCAGCCTTATTAGGGACCTATGTAGTTCAAATTGAAATTAATTTCAATAAACACGTGGAAATTCATTTTAACTAGAGAAAATGTCAAATTAGTGGAGAATTTTGCTGAATGTCCTAGAAAATAACATATATGTATTATATTACATGTGAAAATATTCTGTTGCTTGTATGCGGGATACTTTTATTATTTTATCGAACACATTCATATTGATACAATTATGTCACCAACATTAATATTGGTCTTTTAAGAAAAAAGTCAAAAATTGAATTTAATTATAGTTTTATCACATGTTAGTTTCAGGTAGATTTTCCTTATATAAAAATCGCACGTTCATTTAAAAAGTACTATAAAATTTAGCTCATCTAACTGATTTATGTGAAACACACTGGAATACCAAATTGTGAACGTTTAGTTTTTCTATATACCAATTCTGCTAAGACGTGCTATATTTTTCTATCATGGGATTTGTTTTTGGCTTTGCCATAATTCTTTTATTCGTGAGTCCCTGTATGTCTCATGCACCGATCGTGATTCTAGTCTAGACTATACTCTTTATTTTATTTTCCTTTACATGGAAGAGTCCGAGTACGGTTCAGGAGACCAATTTTTGCTTTGCATGGAAAAGTCCGTGTACGATTCAGAAGAAATCTTGTATATGTCCGGTTTAGGAAACCAAATTTTTTGGTACAATGTGGCCCGTTTTTGTTCGTGTGGTAATTAGCTTACCACAAATAAAAAAATTTGTTTAGCCATATAGGACATGCATGTGTACGTATGTGGACATGAATATTGATATCTTTTTTTCACCGGTTATTTCTTTCCTAGTCTTGCTACATCAGGACTCCTATATGCCTCTTATGCAAAGACACGTGACCACATGAAATTTCAATATGCATGTTATGTACACATTAACGTGTTATGTAATAACTTTTAAATCTTGGCCATTGTTATTTTGATCAAACGGTCTAAATACAATTAGCATATGTGGACGAACGTGATGGCTTATTTGTCTCTTGTTTTAAGTATATTATAATATAATAGATAGATTGTTTTTGCAACTTACTCGACAAAGGCTACCTTAATTTTTTTATTGAGGCAACAAAGGCGGCCTTAATTAGTTATTCAAACAATAGAAACAAAATACTTGAAATTTTGAGCCGGCCTCATTGCCAACAAAGGCCCTGTAGGGTTTCCAGCAGAACTGGCAATCCAGCCTGAGCGGAAACTCGCGTTGTGATTGGTTAGTCCAACTGTCCCACGGATCGCCAATATCAACCGTCCGATCTGCCGAGATCCAACGGCAAGCAATGCTCCCCCTATTTCTGGTCTCTTCTTCCTCCCACCAACAAACCGCCGGCTTCTCGTGCACAGAAGAGCAAAGAACTCGCTGACACCCCTGTGGATCTCAGCCAGCTTCTCCCTTCCCTCCAGATCCTCCACCCTCCCCCAACCACAGACACCGCCCTCACCTTCTCATCCTCGGGCATCTTGCCCTCTGCTTCTCGCAAGTGCCTCGATGGAGCGTAGATTTGGCATCTGGCCTTCCTGAATGGTGGCCGCGTCTGCCGCCGCGGTGACATCCTTGCCCCCTGAGGCGGGGACGCCCCTGGGCCGCCTGGTGTGGGGCTGTGCCGACTCACCGGCGGAGAATGGCGCCGTTCTGGACGGTACCACTAATTCCAAGAAGTGCGGCGGTCTCTTCTCCCTAGCGACGGCGGCTGGAGGCTCCGGTGCCAACTAAATGGCTCGCCATTGAGCCGCGGCGGAAGCGCACTATCGCTGGTCAACCCGCGTGCGTGCACGAAGTCTACAGAGCATCCATGGTACGGGGGCAGAGTCTTACTCATTACTTCTCTCCACCGCCACACATTCAGTATATAGAGGAATGACTTGGGTTATGCCAACTTGTATTGTATTTTCTATTCTAATCAGAACTTCTCCTTGCATGCGCGGACATGGGCGAATATGGCGACGAGCGCCGCTGTGAGGAAACCAGAGTCTGGACTTCCATCGTTGAGATGTAATTTGTGGAGGACCACCGGCGAGCGCGGCGGCGCAGAACACAGGCGGTTACCATCGCTGTACATGTGTCGGTGTCATCTCAAAGTTTTGGGCTGTTTGTTCTGCGGCGATCTCCTCTCTGGCTGGTGTCTCGACGGCGGCAAGTTTCCAGATCGGCGGCACAAGGACCTGCAAGTCTTCTGTGCAAAAGTTCCAGGACACGTGTACATCTGATTCTTTCTCGTGGGTTCATGTATGCAGCGACTTGTTTTATTTTTATGTTATGTGGGATTTATTTTGATATTGTTCCTGGATATGAGTTCTCTTTATGTATTTTTTTCTTTATGATATGAGCATATATTTAGAGAAAAAGGTTATGGATTAAAAATGTTAATGGACTGAAAAATGTTCTAATGGTTTGGACTGGGCTAAAGACGTTTTGGGTTGAGCTGATTAGCAGTCCAAAGCCCTAATTGGGCTGAGTACCACACACTGTCCACAATAAAAGTTGGTGGGCCAAAACTTACTCACTACCACATGGCCTACAACAAAAATTAGTGGGTCAAAACTCTAATTGGGCCGACTACCTTATGGGCCGCCACATCAGATGATGATGTGGCAAGCATGTTAACGCCGTTATCATCACCTCAGTTAAGTGCCGTCGAAAGTGAGCTGTGACGGTCTAAAACCGTCATGGATCCATGACGGTTTTGGCGATCCGTCAAGGAGCGCATGATAGTTAAATTATTACGCAATATACATGACGAATTTCAAATCCGTCATGGATGACCTACCATGATGGTTTTGCGCACATATGTGACAGACTGAATCCGTCATGGATTAACACATTTCTTGTAGTGTGGTTTGGGCGGCTGGAGCAAGAAGACCAGAGGTTAAAGACGCAAAACGGCCCTTGGATTAACATCCAACTGTCACTGCAGCTAGAATCGTCTATTGACTAAGCTGACAAAGCCCTGCATATACGTCAACTTAGTAGGCCCACAAGTCAGCCTCCAAATCTGGTGGGTCCCAGCTAGTAGGGGGGATCAATTTCTTGCGCGCAATAAGGTGGCACTTTCTTGTGTGCGAAGATGTAGATGGTGGGTCTCAGCTGTCAGGGGGAGGAAACATTTTTTTCACGTAATAAGGAGGCACTTGCTTGCGTGCGGAGATGTAGCTGGTGGGTCCAGCCTGTCAGTGGGAGGAACCATTTTTTCACGTAATAAGGAGGCACTTGCTTGCGTGCGGGCATGGACCATGTGGGTCCCTACTGTCAGCCGCTCCACGCACATCCCTCTTCCTATGGCTATTTTTTTGACTATGTTGACCACACCGTGTTGAGAGCACCAACGCGATGGACGACGGCGAGGCCTAGGAAGGGAATGACCCGGAGTTGGGGAAGACTCGGTAGTGGTTGCCCACGTGGTGGGGTTTACAAGGGTTACTAGTTCGGCTGTCGTCACCGAAAAATAACAGGGGGTGTGGGTGCATAGAGGAATCGCCTGGCCTGTGCGGTGGGGCCGTGTGGCCTGTGCGGCAGCACAACGTCCATAGAAGGCGGGAGCAGGCGGTCCCACCGGTGTTGGTTTGGGCGGTTGGAGCAAGAAGATCAGATATTGAAGAAGCAACACAGTTGTCCAACGATCATTGCTGCAAGAATCGTGTGTGGACTAAGTTGACAAAGCCTTGCGTACACATCAACCTAGTAGACCCACAAGTCAGCCTCCAAATCTGTCGCAAACAGTAGACAACCCGAAATTTCTAGCCAGATTCAAATTAATTTAAAAATTAAACATACCTTAATTTAAAATTCAATGAAACTTTACCACACAAAAACAATGAAATTTAAAATGTCAAAATCCGAAAGAAAAAAGTAATTTGGAAATAATTGCCTATTTGCTGCATTTTTTCATTTTACATCCCATTTCTTATTTCTTATAACTCATTTTCTGGGCAAGCCGAATGCATCCCGCCTCGTCTTGAAAGATTTCTGGCCCAGCAGGGCGTAGAAAAGCATGTAGTCCTCCATTGGTATTCTACAAAAAACAAAATAGTTGGGCTAGCCATTTTCAGAAACAAAAAAAAACTAGGATGCTCATATGATAAACATATGAAATAAAAGCCTGGGCTAGACGGGCCACAGCTCCCGCACAACCCAGTTGATACCATGCTCCGTCCCGAAAACAAGAAAATATTGCGCGAGCTGGTGGGTCCCGAGTGTCAGCCACTCCTTCTGCAGTTATCTCGCTTATCACTACTGCAGGATGGTCCAAACGCGACACTACGATCAGAGACCCATCGACGAAACAGTGTGCGATGCCATAATCGCAAACGGTGGTGTAGAAATCCCGTCAAAAAAGGTGCAAAACATTTGCGGTGACGGATGCATCAAACAAGGTTCATATTTTAGTTGCGTCTGCGATGCAGGGCATATGGTTCAGTTCAATTAACTGTTTGCGATGAGGAGGAACAAAAGAAACGGGCAGCCATATGAAGGTGTGTGCGATATACATCATACACTTCACTGGGATGAACTGTGTGTGATTAGGCAACACAATGGAAACGGTTCAACTGAACAAGATGTGTGTGATATGCTGCAAACAGGTCAATAATCAGAAATGTGTGCGAAGACCAATAATAACACAGACGATTGTTGCTAATAAGCCGTGTGATTTGCTCTATCTACAGAAGAATAACATATATATATATATATATATATATATATATATATATATATATATATACATATATATATATATAACTAAAATAAACATCCAATTACATAAGTGACTATACAGATCATTTACACACACCTCAATAAACAATTGCATGCATTCTAAAGTAGGAGAAACGATCGTGTAGTCATCTACTTATTATGACACCCCCGCCACTGCTCTGTGGCTTGATCCCTCGTTTGGGGCAGGAAGAAGACCCTGCCTTATGTCAACGATCCGCCTGTACATCTTGTAGCTTGTGTACGCGTCCTTGGCCACATACTTGACATGTTGTTCATCCAGTCTCTCATGCCACACACTGTGCCAGGCTTCTTGTCCTTCTTGCTCTCATTCTTCATCTTCATGTAGTAGGGGTCGATGATGGCTAAGGCGAGGTCAACCAGGGAGTTTAGTTTGTTTTTGTTGCTGCCCCAGACCTTGTAGTGGTGCTGGATGTTGACAAGATTTGGGCATTTCAAGCCCAAAACCTTGGGCGCTTTTAGATCATTGGTGGTGTCCACCATTGCGAAACTCTACTCGGAGCTGTTGATAAACCTGGAAAAACAATCGCAAGGCCTTGTGGCAAGGTGGTAGTGGTAGACGAGTACGTGATGTCGCACGCACAACTGGCCGACGACAACCTTCTGATCATGCCCGGCACGACCGATGGTGTACTCAAGGTCGAAGCCGACCACTTGGTACTTGTCCTCGGCAAGGAACTGCTCCATAGTTTGGATGGAGCTCTCCACCGAGACTGGATCGTTCGTGTACACCACCGAGAGGGCCTTCCCCCTCACGTGGGTGTCCACTACGTGACGTGTGGTGAACTGCCCACCATTGTCGTCGTCGGCCGCTGGGAGTGCCATTGGAGCCACGGGGATCGTCATTGGAACCGCTGGATGTCCTCTCTGTATGTGTCGTCGTGGGTGTGCTTATTGTGTCGTGTGACGCGAGAGATGAAGGTAAATGGCCGCAGGAATAAATGGGGGCTGGGCGGCCTGGATTCTCTGCACGTCTGCATTGCAGTTTTTGCAGCGGGTAACTGCATTGTCGCGCCACGCCTGGCGCAACCGCATGCACACGAACATGCGTGATCGTGCGCCAGCCCCAAACACTGGCAGCGCCCAAACACTGGCAGCGCGCGTGGAGGGACGACGGCAGAGCACCCGGAGGGACGCGAGAGCAGAGCGCACGCGACGGGACGGGAGCAGAGCGCACCGCGGCCGCCTTAACCGCAGGCAACCACACACATAGAGTAGTTGAACACACAGGAAATGGTCGCCTACAAGTCGGCCGACAGTTGCGTCGCTGCATAGAGAGCGGACGTGTGCTACTACCTCTGTCTTGGTCTATAGTCCCCTTTATATTCTGTGCCATACTTTGCCCTCAAATTTAACCAATGAAAAGTTAATGCATGTTATAAAAATCATATAATTGGAAACTATGTTCAAATACGAATCCAACTATATAATCTTTGGCGACATGCATTCGTATTTTATTAGTTAAATCATACTTATAAACCAGGACGGGGGGATATGCCGGGGTCTTCCTGGGCTCCCCGAGCACCTATGGGGACGGAGCCCCTTCTCGGTTCGGCGGGGGGCGGAGGCCGCGCGAAGAGCGGATCGAGGCGAGGCACGCGGGTTTTTTTTACCCAGCTTCGGAGCTCTCCGGAGAGATAACACCCCTACTGCTGCTTTGTGGATTGTATTGAGTTCTTGCTCGGGAGCGCCGAGTGCTACAGTACACTCGAGCAGCTAACGAGACCGAGCGCTTCTCCGAGGATCGATCCCCCCTACGTTGTGCATGGGCCTCCTTTTATATG
Source organism: Aegilops umbellulata (assembly GCA_032464435.1). Classification (NCBI taxonomy): domain Eukaryota; kingdom Viridiplantae; phylum Streptophyta; class Magnoliopsida; order Poales; family Poaceae; genus Aegilops; species Aegilops umbellulata. The sequence goes on along the minus strand of CP136056.1, from coordinate 223,048,444 downwards.
TCCAAAGGGGTCTCCAACAGGTGGCAACGTAGGTAAGGGTAAAAGTGTAAATATGCTGTGGTAGGTACAACTACCTACACAGTGTATCATACCTAACCCTGACGGCAGGGGACAAAGGCATTAAATGCCCGTCTACGTCGCCCAGACGGTGCAGAAAAGGGACCGTCAGGGGCGCTATCGCTCGCCACGATGGCGATCCTGTCAGCGCTGCATGCCACAGTGTACCCCTGGCTGCACAGCCTCCCGCCACGTACGCTGGGAAGGGTCCCGGAGCGACACGTAGGTGGGTGAGCTGGAGCGCGGGTACAGAGTGACTGCCTGCCGCGGCAAGTGCCTTGCCGCGGCCGTTGCCTTGTCGCGCCCGGGAACTTGTCGCTCGCCGGGTCCTGCCGGGACGCGTGGCGTGCCGCGGCAGGTTCTTTGAGATGCTCTTGTTGGGCTTCCCGGCAAGCTCCTCTTGCCGGGGTCTCGTGCCTTGAGTGGCCTTCCCGGCAAGCTCCTCTTGTCGGGGATTTGTCTTCTTGACTTAAATATTTTGTTCTTGAATGGCTTCAAAGGAACCATAGAGAGCCTTGGTGATCACCTGACGGGCCTTGCCGCGCGTTGCTGCGACCGGCCGTGAACAGGTTCGGGATACTAGAGTACCCCTACTTTAGTACATCGACAGGAGCCCCCGGGCCTGGGCCACACACGGTGCCGAGCGCTGTTGGGCCAGGCCCAAAACAGGGCACGGGCACGCACGGCCTGGGTGGCGTTGCACCTTGCTCCGCACCCACCACGCCCCCCCGAACAGCACGCGTCGATTGCGGCGTCGTGGGGGAGGTCGTGGGTGGTTCCCTTACTCAGAAAGGCGAAACGTCCGCCCCCTGGCGGTTCGTATCTTCCTCATAAACGGGGGGAGGCGTGGAGGCATGGTCTTCGAGGCGTCCACCCCCCCACGATCACGGGGTGGGGAGAGGTCGCCTCATCCGTTGCCTCAACTCTGCCCTCCCGCCACGCGGCCTCCATGCGCCTGGAGTGGCGAACAGTGGAGGCGGGAAACCGGGTCGCCATGGGTCGAGGCAGCAGGTCGGGTCCAGTTCCCTGCGCCTTCTGCATCTCGATTGGCTGAGCGGGGCGGCCGAGCCCCCACCCCGCTCCTTTATAAGGAGCGGGACGGGGGGGGGGGGACGGAAGCCCGCATTCTCTCATCTTCTTCCTTCTTCAGCTTCTACTCCTCTTTCTTCCATCCGCCATGGAGAAAGGGAACCCTGGTCCTTCGACGGTGGCGATGAGGGTCGCCGCTAGGCAACGCGTTCCTCCCCCTTCCGCACCCGTGGCGGCAGAGCCAACCGCAAGGGGAAGAGGGAGGGGACGAGGCCGCGAGCGAGGTCGAGGGCGAGGCCGAGGTGGTCGGGGAAGAGGCGGGCGAGGCAGCTCGCCGGCCTCGCCTCCGCCAGCAGATCCTCTCCCGGTGGCGGACCATATCGGGGACGACCCTTGCGAGTTCTTCGTCAGGCTGCGCCGGCCGCCTCGTCGTCGCCTTCGTCTCCCGACTCCATTTGTGAGTGCGATGGAGCTGGATCCGCCCGAGACACTGAGGTTGCACATGAGGGGCTGCGGAATCAGCGGTACGCGAGTCCGCGTCGACTTCCCGGCCCCCGATGTGATGTATCTTGGTCTAGGGTGAAAGACGTTCACCCGCATCCACAGCTTGACGGCGGGCCTCACCCTCCATTTTAAGCTGATGGAGGGCGTTATCCTCTCCGTCAAGGTCTTCGGGTGCTTCGGGACTCGGGCACGGTGCTGCGTGGAGAGCTCCTCCGATAGGGAAGGCTCCTCCTCGAGCGGGAGTGACGAGGAGGACAGCGACAGCGGCGACGAGGGTAACGGGTGGCGGGATGACGGGTCCGACTAGGTGTCGAGCGCCGCTCCGCGGGGCACCGGCGACCCCATCATCCGCGTCGCTGGTTCCTGGGGCTTCTCGGGGAGGCTGCGGAAGAGGAAGGGCAGGCGGCAAGGCCGTCAACTCGGAGTACGAGGGCACGACGCCCTCGACAGCGTGCTGACGTCCTGCCGCCTCGTCTTCAAGCTTCTGCCTCCGGCGCCGCCACCACCATGCTGCCGCGACGCCCTTTTGGTGTCTTCTGGCACCCGTAGTTCATCTAGGCGCCCCTTTTGCCCTTTTCGCCTCCTTGACCTGTCTCCTGAAGATAGGGACAAGAGAGGGATTACGGGTACCTTATCTCTTTTTAGTTTGTAAGCCCTCGGGCCTTAGTTGCGTTTAAAACTTGTAATCCCATTACTCATGTTCTTTATCCTCTTATGAACTGTACCTGAGTGGAATGCTTTTTAATGAAAAGGGGATGCTTGCCGGGTCACTTGTCTCGTGGGTGGAACCCACGTCAAGGAGCGAATCCTTTATATCTCTTAAGATAGACACTTTCTCTCCCGGCAGCAGGCCCTGCCTTCTTCCCACATCGCTCACCCTCTCTCACGCTCTTGGCGGAGGCAGGGAGGAGGCGGGATCAGGCTCCTCGCTTCATCCCTTAGCTGCCATGACTACGACCTTACCTGGCCCTGGGGTCGGGCCCTAGGGCCTAGAGTTAAGGGAGCATGGTAACTTTCAGGAAGAAACGAGGTTTTCGCACACCTCAATCCATAAGAGAATGCATGATAAGGGATGAAAAACTTATCTGAGATAGCAGCCCCCGGCAACTTTGGTTCGCCGTGGGTTGATCCTTGCACTTGCAGCCCCCGGCATTACTGGCTTGCCGGGGTCTTGCAGCCCCCGGCAACACTGGCTTGCCGGGGTCCAGATGTTGGTCCGTCCTCTTTCTCCTTTTCGTCCTCAAGTGGTCCGACAAGGATATGGTGAGTCCTGCGAACCGGGGAAATGAAATAACGGCAAAGGGACGCACACTCGACCTCTAAGTTAGGGGTTAGCCACTACTAAGCACTATCAACCCTAACCAAGGACGAGACTCGACTCAGCATGCATGCTAAAACTCAAGGCGCCAGCGCTTTATCTTCGCTCAGGGTCTGCTCCTGGCTTTGTACAAAGGATTACATGCAACAGCGGCAGGACTTGTACAAAATGGTGGTTGCCGAACAGGGTTCGACAACCGTGCCTTACGGGTAAAACTTATGAAGATGCTCGATGTTCCAGGAGTTGCTCACCGGAAAGCCATCCTCGGTCTCAAGGCAGACAGCGCCAGGCCTCGTGACTCGTTTCACCCGGTAAGGGCCTTCCCACTTCGGCGTCAACTTGTTGGAATTCTTGGCGGAATGAACGCGCCGAAGAACAAGGTCGCCTTCCTCGTGACTTCTGGCTTTAACTTTGCGGCTATGGTAGCGGCGCAAAGCTTGCTGGTATCGAGCAGCTCGTACAGCAGCCTGAAGACGGTCTTCCTCAAGGAGCAGCGCGTCATCTTGCCGCAGCTGCTCTTGCTCAAGCTCATCATAAGCGAGCACTCGAGGTGACCCGTATACGAGTTCTGTGGGGGTAACTGCCTCTGCTCCATAGACTAGAGCGAAAGGTGTCTGGCCAGTGGCTCGATTTGGCATCATCCTGATCGACCAAAGAACCACCGACAACTCCTCGATCCAGTTTCTTCCGCACTTGTGCAGCCTGTCGAAAGTTCGGGTCTTGAGCCCACGCAGCACTTCAGCATTTGCCCTCTCTGCTTGACCGTTGCTCCTGGGGTGAGCAACAGAAGCGAAGCAGACCTTGGCGCCAAGGTCTCGGACGTACTGCATGAAGTTGCGACTCGTGAATTGTGTACCATTGTCGGTGATGATCCTGCTAGGGATCCCGAAGCGGCAAACAATTGACCTAAAGAACTTGACTGCTGACTGTGCTATCACCTTCCTTACTGGTTCCACTTCTGGCCACTTTGTGAACTTGTCGATTGCGACGTACAAGTACTCAAAGCCCCCGATAGCTCGGGGGAAAGGGCTTAGGATGTCGAGCCCCCAGACCGAAAATGGCCAGGATAAAGGGATTGTCTGGAGAGCTTGAGCTGGTTGGTGTATCTGCTTGGAATGGAACTGGCACGCTTCACACTTGGTTACTTGTGCAGTTGCATCCTGGAGGGCTGTTGGCCAAAAGAAACCTTGCCGGAACGCTTTGCCGGCAAGTGCTCTGGCGCCAATGTGATGACCACATATGCCTCCATGCACCTCTGCCAACAGCTTCTGTCCATCTTCCCGGGGAATACACTTCAATTTCACTCCGTTGAGCCTTCTTCTGTACAGTGCGTTGTCAACGAACTGGTACATACTAGACTGCCGGGCTACTCTTTCCGCTTCTTCTGGCTCTTCGGGAAGTTCTCCTGACTGGAGGAAATGGACTATCTGTTGTGCCCATGCTGGAGCCTGCGGCTCGACAACAAGGACTAAAGGCATAACTGCTGCTGCGGGAACATCCGCTTCTACGGCGAGAACCTGCGGCTCAGCCGGAGCTTGATGATCCCCGACAAGTTTGCCGGAGCGAAACTTGTCGGGAGCGTCTGCTTCAACGAAACAAACCTTGGGGCTTGTCGGAGCAGACTGCTCCTCAGCACTCTTGGCGTTGATCTTGGGGACCCTCTTGGCGGCGGCTTCGGGAAGCTCAGCCGGAAGATAGTCGCCAGAAATCAACTTCCTCTTCCGGCTCTGTCCAGTTGGTGGCGTCACGGATGGCTGAGTCAGCTTGAGCACGAAGATTCCTGGTTCCACAGGTAACTTAAATGCCGCGCACTTTGACAGGCCGTCAGCTATGTCGTTCTGAGCTCTAGGAACATGTTCCATCTGTAGGCCGACAAAGCGCTCTTCCAGCTTCCTCACTTCATCAACGTAAGCTTCCATCAACGGACTCTGATAATCCTTGTTTACTTGGCGGACGACAAGCTGCGAGTCACCCCTGACGATGAGCTGCTTGATCCCAAGGTCTGCCGCGATCCTGAGACCGGCGAGCAATCCTTCATATTCTGCAGTATTGTTTGTTGCTTGCTCCTTGGGAAAGTGCATCTGGACCACGTACTTGAGGTGCTCTCCGGTTGGTGCGATGAGCAGCACGCCGACACCGGCGCCTTGTAGCGAGAACGCGCCATCAAAGTACATCAGCCACTCTTTGTTTGCTTCCTTGACGGGGATGCTCATCTCTGGGGTTTCTTCGTCAGGTGTTGGTGTCCACTCTGCTATGAATTCTTCCAATGTTCTGCTTTGAATAGTTGAAGTGCTCTCAAACTTGAGGCCAAAGCTCGACAGTTCCAATGCCCACTCAACAATCCTGCCTGTTGCTTCTGGATTCTGCAGTATCCTCTTAAGCGGAAAGCGAGTGACAACTGTGATCTCATGTGCTTGGAAGTAATGGCGTAGCTTTCTCGAGGCCATAAGAAGGCCAAAAAGCAATTTATGCACACCAGAGTACCTCGACCTAGCCCCCTGCAGAAGGGAACTTACGAAGTAGACTAGGCGCTGCACCATTTTCTTCTATATCCCTTCGCACATCTGCGCAGATTTATCTTCGTCGGGACCAGAGCTCGTCGGGGAAGCCCCTTGCTTGTCACTGGACGCGCTTGCCGCGCTCGCTGGCTCATCATCTGCCTCTCTCTCCGCTACTAACGCAGCACTAACCACTTGATTGGTTGCCGCCAGGTATAGCAGCAACTTCTCTTGTGGTTTAGGTGCGACAAGTATTGGAGTGGAGGACAGGTATCTCTTCAAGTCCTGCAGCGCAGCCTCCGCTTCCGGAGTCCATTTCATTGGACCTGCCTTTTTCAAGATTTTGAAAAATGGCAGGGCGCGCTCAGCAGACTTAGAGATAAACTTGCTGAGAGCCGCCACGCAGCCGGCAAGTATTTGTACATCCTTGACGCGCTTCGGTGCTTCGATCTGCTCAATGGCCTTGATCTTGTCGGGATTGGCTTCGATCCCCCGCTGGGACACAAAGAACCCGAGAAGCTTGCCGGAAGGGACTCCAAACATGCACTTCTCGGGGTTGAGCTTGAGGCTGACCTTACGCAGATTTGCAAAAGTTTCTTCTAGATCTTGAACCGGAGTTGACTTGTCCCTGCTTTTGACCACTATATCATCCATGTAGGCTTCCACATTTCTGTGTATTTGCGGCTCAAAAGCAGTATGGACGACCCTTGCAAATGTTGAACCAACATTCTTCAAACCGAAAGGCATCCGTACAAAACAGTACGTGCCGCATGGAGTGATGAACGCGGTTTTCTCCTCATCCTCTTCTGCCATGAAGATTTGATGGTATCCTGAGTATGCATCAAGAAACGAAAGCAAGTCGCATCCGGCCATGGAGTCGACAATCTGGTCAATGCGCGGCAAGGGAAATGGGTCTTTGGGACAAGCTTTGTTGACATCGGTGAAGTCGATGCAAAGCCTCCATTTCCCGTTCGCCTTGCGCACGACTACAGGATTGGCCAACCACGTGGGATGGAGCACTCCTCTGACGAGGCCTGCTGCTTCCAACTTCTTGATCTCTTCGGCGATGAACTCTTGGCGCTCCACCGCTTGTTTCCTGACTCTCTGCTTGACGGGTCGCGCGTGAGGACAGATGACGAGGTGGTGCTCGATTACTTTCCTGGGAACGCCGGGGATGTCAGATGGTTGCCACGCAAACACGTCGACATTCGCCCGCAGGAAAGCAACGAGCGCGTTTTCCTATTTGGGGTCAAGAGTGGCACTGATGGTGAAGGTACCACCAGTGCCGTCCTCTTTGGCGGACACCTTCTTGGTTGCTGGAGGAGCTGCCATTGTCTTCTTACACTTGCCGGTGGAGCTCGATGGTGCGTCCTCGACGGTAGCGCAGCACTCCGAAGAGGTGCGCTTGCCGGAGTGGGCACCAGAGCTCTTGCCGGACTTGGTCTTCTTCTTCCCCCCGGGTGCTTCAGCGGCAAGTGTCTCGCGATCCGCGGCAGCTGCCGCTTCCCGGTAGATCTTGTCGGCACAGATGAGAGCGCCTTTCTTGTCGCCATGTACAGAGATGACACTTATCGGGCCTGGCATCTTCAGCATGTTGTACGCGTAGTGAGAGGCCGCCATGAACTTGGCGAGCGTTGGACGACCGAGAATCCCATTGTAAGGCAATGGGAAATCGGCAACGTCGAAAGTGATCCTCTCAGTCCTGAAGTTCAACTCACTGCCAATTGTCACCGGCGGCGTGATCTTCCCCTTCGGCTTGCTCCTTCCCGGGTTGATTCCTTGAAACGTGCCGGTCTCTTCGAGCTCGCTGTCAGGGACTTGGAGTCTCCGAAGTACAGCGGAGGAGATCAGGTTCAAGCCGGCCCCGCCGTCAACTAGCATCTTAGTGACCTTGAGGTTGCGGATAGTTGGTGATACCAACATCGGCAAACACCCGACAGCAGTTGTGCGATCGGGGTGGTCCTCAATATCAAAGATGATAGGCGTGCTGGACCATTTCAGAAGCTTGCATGACTCGACGGGTGGTTCTGCTACATTAACCTCCCGCACCCACTGCTTGAGTTGGCGGTGTGAAGTATGCAGAGAAGCACCGCCGTCAATGCACAAAACTTCTATGGCTTTCTAGAACTCCTGCTCGCTGGTCTCGGCGTCATCCATGTCTTCGTCGTCGTCTTCATCTTCATCCTTGTCGCGGCCGTGGGGAGGTCTGTCGCCTTGCCGCTGCTTGGCGTTGCCGCGGCGTCCCCCCCGGGCAGTGCGCTTCGTACCAGATCCTCCAGCACCTCCTTGGGCCTTCTCCTTGTCGCGTCGCTCGTACTCGGCCTTTTGCAGCTCAACGAGCTGCTCGACCTTCTTGCAGCTCTGGAGGTCATGGACTTTGGTGTGGTGAATCTTGCAGTACTGCTTGTTGGTGCCATCCTGCTTGTCGGCGGCCGCCACAGCCTGGCAGTTGGCGCATGCGGCAACCTCCTTGCCGGAGCCATCAGTCTTGGCTGTCTTGGCGCCACCTTCGTTGCCGGATTGCTCGACAACTAGCACATCTTTGCCTTTTCTCTTTCTGTTGTTCCGCCGCCTGTTTTTGCTTGCTGGGGCGGCATCTTCGCTGTCAGATCCTGCGGTTCCTACGTTCTCTCCAGGGAGTTTCCTCCCTTCCTCAACACGTGCACATCTGTTGGCCAGGGCATACAGCTCGCTGACGCCTCTGATCTTGCACATCACCATATCCTCCCGCATCCTGCGGTTGCGCACGTTCTGATGGAACGCGCTGAAAACCGCGGCAGGGTGGATGTCTAGGATGTTGCGTTGCACTTGGCTGAATCTCTGGATGTACTTACGTAGAGGCTCCCCTTCCTTCTGGGCAAGCAGGTGAAGATCACTCTCCTGGCCATGGGGTTTGTGGCCGCCTGTAAAGGCGCCGACAAACTAATGGCATAGGTCCGCCCAGGAAGATATGGAGTTCTCCGGCAAGTGCATGAGCCAGGACCTGACGTTGGGCTTGAGCACCAGAGGGAAGTAATTGGCGAGGACCTTGTCGTCCCGCCCCCTGGCAGCCTGCACCGCAATGGTGTAAATGTTGAGGAACTCCGACGGATGCAGCCTGCCGTCGTACTTCTCTGGTACGTCTGGCTTGAAATTCTTCGTGCTGGGCCACTAGACTTGCCGCAGCTCACGAGTAAACGCAGGGCAGCCTACCGCGTACGGCAGGTCGCCTGGTTCCCCTGGCGCTTGCATATCGACAGTGGGGCCAGCGCGTCGGTCTGATTGACGCCGCGTTTCTCTCCGGCGCTCGATGCGGGTGCGGGCGTCTTCTTGCTGCCGTTCGTGAAGAACGTGGCGCTGGTCGCGACGAGTTCGCGGGTCTGAGGAAGCAGTGGAGTCGCTGTCGTGGCGAACCCGGCGAGTCGGCGATTTTGGCCTTCGGGGCGGAGAGTGCACGGTGGTTGCACCCCCACCGGTTTTGTCGCCATCGGCTCGCACTTGGCTGGCCTGCCGCGGCTGCGATGTGGTCGCTGGCCGCGGAGTGTCGCCGTTGGCGAAGCCGATGAGACTCTGAATGGTGGCCCTCCAGTCGTCGATCTTGTCTGGCGCTGGAGGGAAGTCTAGGAGCAGTTGAGCTCGCGCTAGAGCTTCTGCTGGGGTGGCGGGTAGCGGTGGCGAACAGTGCGAGGAGCGGGATATGCTCGGGCTCCCAACAATGTTGGAAGGAGCAGTATCCCGTCCAGGCGACCGTGCCTCGCTCGCGCCGGCACGTCGGCGCGCATGTTGGCCTTGAGCGTCCCGGGATCCGCTAGCTTGATTTGGGTCCAGCGAGCGTATGGTACCGTACCACGACGCTGCCGGGCCTGCGCCTCTTGAGATGGGTGCGGTGCGTCTATGGACGCTCGGTCATCGGGGGAGCCGACTATGCCGCCAGCGGGCAGCGCGGTCTTGTCCTTGGGCTTGTTGGCACCGTGGGCTCCCTCGTCGGCGCCCGTTCCACCGTCGGCGTTCTCCCCGCCGGCCGTTTGCTGCGGCGGCGGTGGATTCGACGCGGACGGCGCAGCCGCCTCTGAAGCCTTCTTCTTTGGCGCCATGTCGATGAAGTCGATGAAGATTCAGCTCGCGTGAACGCCGGATCAAGTTCACACAACCTCGACGCCCCCTACCTGGCGCGCCAAAGATGCCGGGGTCTTCCTTGGCTCCCCGAGCACCTATGGGGACGGAGCCCCTTCTCGGTTCGGCAGGGGGCGGAGGCCGCGCGAAGAGCGTATCGAGGTGAGGCACGCGGGGGGGGGGGGGGGTTACCCAGCTTCGGAGCTCTCCGGAGAGATAACACCCCTACTGCTGCTTTGTGGATTGTATTGAGTTCTGCTCGGGAGCGCCGAGTGCTACAGTACACTCGAGCAGCTAACGAGACCGAGCGCTTCTCCGAGGATCGATCCCCCCCTACGTTGTGCATGGGCCTCCTTTTATATGTCCAAAGGGGTCTCCAAGAGGTGGCAACGTAGGTAAGGGTAAAAGTGTAAATATGCTGCGGTAGGTACAGCTACCTACACAGTGTATCATACCTAACCCTGACGGCAGGGGACAAAGGCATTAAATGCCCGTCTATGTCGCCCAGACGGTGCAGAAAAGGGACCGTCAGGGGCGCTATCGCTCGCCACGATGGCGATCCTGTCAGCGCTGCATGCCACAGTGTACCCCTGGCTGCACAGCCTCCCGCCACATACGCTGGGAAGGGTCCCGGAGCGACACGTAGGTGGGTGAGCTGGAGCGCGGGTACAGAGTGACTGCCTGCCGCGGCAAGTGCCTTGCCGCGGCCGTTGCCTTGTCGCGCCCGGGAACTTGTCGCTCGCCGGGTCCTGCCGGGACGCGTGGCGTGCCGCGGCAGGTTCTTTGAGATGCTCTTGTTGGGCTTCCCGGCAAGCTCCTCTTGCCGGGGTCTCGTGCCTTGAGTGGCCTTCCCGGCAAGCTCCTCTTGTCGGGGATTTGTCTTCTTGACTTAAATATTTTGTTCTTGAATGGCTTCAAAGGAACCATAGAGAGCCTTGGTGATCACCTGACGGGCCTTGCCGCGGGGTGCTGCGACCGCCCGTGCACAGGTTCGGGATACTAGAGTACCCCTACTTTAGTACACCGACAGGATAGTAGGTAATTAAATCGCAAACGTTTTCTTTATTAACCGTATGTGTACGTGGCCTTTCGTCCTCCTCTCGCACGTCTGGTCATCCCGCTGAAGCAAACGGCTTACAGCGCAAGCTTGCGCATCACGTAGGGGAATGGATCGTCGGTGAGCCTGTTCCCGTGCAACCTCGTAGGTTCCCGCGCAAGCTTCCCGCTCGACTCGGTGAAATCCCCCAAAATCCCAATGCTTACCGGCCTGCTATATAAACCCTCATGGTCGGTGAGTCCCACATCGCATTTTCCCCTCCCTCACTGTAGCTTATCTCGTCTGCTTCTCCCACAATCGCCAATGGCACCGGTCTGTCGTCGTCGCTCAGCCACTCCGCCGTCATCAGAGGACAACTCCATTTGGGAGGCTACACCGCGGTGGAGGCTCAATCCCCAACATAGTGTAGTGCGCGTGGCGTCCGTGTTGGGTGTGCGCGGAACACCCACCACACGCTCCGCCGCTGCTGCCCGTCGGCAGCTGTTGCCGGCCGCCATCGCCTCCACACCACCGTCGAAAGCCAGGGCCATCTCCCGCCTTGCCGCCGCGGCTCAAGGGCGGGAGGTGGCCGTCGTGGCCGCCACCCACTGCCAGCCACCATGGCCATCACCCGCTCCGCCACCGCGGACCGAAGACGGGAGATGGTGTTTGTGACCGCCACCCCATTGTCGGGCACCGTGGCCGCCAGCCCACCGTCGAATGTCGGGGTCATCACCCGCTCCGCCACCGCTGCCCGAAGGCGAGAGGCGGAGGTGGATGCCTGCACGTGCGTCACCGACCTTGTGTGCTACACCCAGTTCCTGCGGGAGGAGGAGGAGCGCCTCGTCGAGCATGCAAAGAGCCTTACCGCCACCGTGGCCGTGGCACATGCCGCCTCAGAGGCGAGGAATCGGGAGATCTACGAGGAGAACCACCGCTTCGAGAGGGGTCGACTGGAGCGGCAGAGGGCATTCAAGGTGAGCGTCGCTGAAGCTGCAACAGCGGCATGCACCGTATTGCAGTTGTCCAGCTCGTCGGTAGGCTCCTCCTTCTCTGCCTCTTACTGAGCGTGCTCGACAAAGGAGAGGCAGCCGTAAGTAGTATAAAGCCCCTCCGTAGTAGTAGTATTTAGGGGCTATTTTGTTCAGTTCATCTGACTATGGATGTGGTGGAACTATACAACGTACTTAAAATTAGCTAGTATATAAAGTAGAACTAGCTATTTCAGTACATGGTTGCAGTAATTGGTGAAATGTTTGGTCGGTCTAGCTGTCGAGTTGAATTGTTTGTATAAAGAACGACTGCTTAATCTATGAATGAAATATATGCTTAATTACTGAATTATATTTGCAAAAATTAGATACTGCTAGTGATTTTTAGCTTCATATTTTGACAAATCGCAGTGTTACAAGGTTGACAAATGGCAATGTTACTAGATCAACAAATGTCAATCTTTCCAGTTTGACAAATGGCAACATACCCAATATGACAGATGCAAATCTTACCAAATTGTTTGTAAGTGGTTGCACATGGGTCATCCAAAAGAACCATTTGCGTTGAAGAGATGCACAAATCCTGCTCTCACTTTGCATACGGGTGTTCTATCTAAAACGTTTGTGATCAAGAGCCGCAAAAATCCTGCTCGGCATATTTTCCCTTCGCTTCCTGGGAAGCTATCGGTTTGCATATGGGTGTTCTAACTAAAACTTTTGCGATGAGTGTTTTATATTTAAAAACCATTGACCTTTTTTCAAAAGAAAATCATTTGATAAGTCTGTACATTAAGACAGAAAAACGCAAGTTCGCTCAAACCATATCTTTCATTCAGTCATACTGCAAATTTATATTCATATGATAGAGATACAGTAACCTAAGAAGAAAACTATTTTTGGCGGCGGCGGAGGCGGTGCGCCGCGCTGTCGTTGTCATCCTCCGGGACGCCGTTGTTGAAGTCTTCAATGCAACACAGATTGTTCTTCACATGTAAATCAAACATCATGTCGTCGCGCGATCGACGGGCGGGGTGCCGGAGGACGGTAGCGGGCGGCGCTGAGTGGTAGCGGTCGACGGCGGCGTCCCATGCCGCCGAGGGAGGCGCGCGCACAGGGACGGGCACGGCGGTGCAGCCAAACAAACAGGGACCAGCGCCGCGGTGGGTGGAGGGACATGCACGAGAACGGGCACGGGCGCTGGCGCTGGCATGTACACGAGCTCGCGTGGGTCCGCGGAGACCTCGCTGGCGCCCCCGGCTTCCAGCTGTGCGATAGTGTCGGCGGCCAGCCCATCAATGTTACGGGGATGGTCGCTGGCGCGGGCGCGGGGATGGGAGCTGGGATGGGAGCGGGGGCAGCAACCGCCGCGGCTAGCTTGTTCTGGGCCATGTCCATGAGGCCCTATTCCTCCTTATTTTCTATCTCCTCCGGCTCAGAGTCGACTTCACCAAACTTGAAGACTAGTGGCAGATGATCCATCTGAGCCATGGCGTTGGTGGAGGTCTGCGGGAGGGAGGGGAATGGGAGGCGAACAGTAAGGCCGCCCGTATTAAGCAGCGGCTCGGGCGCCATTAATGGAGAGGAAGGCGGGCGACCATGGAAGTCAAAGGGCTTGCTTCCCAGTGAGCCGGCGCAGCGTATAGCTCACACGCTTCCCGGTGAGCCTGTGCATTGGAGGACAGATTGCATGCCTCTCGGTCAGCCTGCGCACTGGACTGCGCTCGCACGCCTCCCGTTCAGTCAAACAACTATCCGCACGACACCTCCTATAGCCATTATAATCAAGACACGTGGCGTCACGTGAATGGTTAACAGAATACACACAGTTTGAATAATACAAACGTTTGAGATATTAAAGTGGCAGTGATGTCTACTACACAACCTTCTTCTTGTAGACGTTGTTGGGCCTCCAAGTGCAGAGGTTTGTAGGACAGTAGCAAGTTTCCCTCAAGTGGATGACCTAAGGTTTATCAATCCGTGGGAGGCGTAGGATGAAGATGGTCTCTCTCAAGCAACCCTGCAACCAAATAACAAAGAGTCTCTTGTGTCCCCAACACACCCAATACAATGGTAAATTGTATGGGTGCACTAGTTCGGCGTAAAGATGGTGATACAAGTGCAATATGGATGGTAGATATGGGTTTTTGTAATCTGAAAATATAAAAACAACAAGGTAGCAAGTGGTAAAAGTGAGCGTAAGCGGTATTGCAATGCTAGGAAACAAGTCCTAGGGTTCATACTTTCACTAGTGCAAGTTCTCTCAACAATAATAACATAATTGGATCATATAACTATCCCTCAACATGCAACAAAGAGTCACTTCAAAGTCACTAATAGAGGAGAACAAACGAAGAGATTATGGTAGGGTACGAAACCACCTCAAAGTTATTCTTTCCGATCAATCCATTGGGCTATTCCTATAAGTGTCACAAACAGCCCTAGAGTTCATAGTAAAATAACACCTTAAGACACACATCAACCAAAACCCTAATGTCACCTAGATACTCCAATGTCACCTCAAGTATCCGTGGGTATGATTATACGATATGCATCACACAATCTCAGATTCATCTATTCAACCAACACATAGAACCTCAAAGAGTGCCCCAAAGTTTCTACCGGAGAGTCAAGAAGAAAACGTGTGCCAACCCCTATGCATAGGTTCATGGGCGTAACCCGCAAGTTGATCACCAAAACATACATCAAGTGAATGAATCACGTGATATCCCATGGTCACCACAGATACGCACGACAAGACATACATCAAGTGTTCTCAAATCATTAAAGACTCTATCCGATAAGATAACTTCAAAGGGGAAACTCAATACATTACAAGAGAGTAGAGGGGGAGAAACATCATAAGATCCAACTATAATTGCAAAGCTCGCGATACATCAAGATCGTATCACCTCAAGAACACGAGAGAGAGAGAGATCAAACACATAGCTACTGGTACATACCCTCAGCCCCGAGGGTGAACTACTCCCTCCTCGTCATGGAGAGAGCCGGGATGATGAAGATGGCCACCGGTGAGGGTTTCGCCCCCACTCCGGTAGGGTGCCAGAACAGGGTCCCGATTGGTTTTTAGTAGCTACAGGGCTTGCGGCGGCGGAACTCCCGATCTATTCTGTTCCCCGATCATTTTAGGGTATATTGGTATATATAGGGGGAAGAAATACGTCAGGAGAGCCACGAGGGGCCCACGAGGGTGGAGGGCGCGCCCAGGGGGGGTGGGCGCACCCCCTGCCTCATGCCTTCCTCGTTGCTTTCTTGACGTGGACTCCACGTCTCCCGGGTTGCTTTCTTTCCAAAAATAACTTCTCCAGAAGGTTTCATTCCGTTTCGACTCCGTTTGATATTCCTTTTCTTCAAAACACTAAAACAAGGGAAAAAATAGGAACTGGCACTGGGCTCTAGGTCAATAGGTTAGTCCCAAAAATAATATAAAAGTGCATAATAAAGCCCATAAACATCCAAAACAGATAATATAATAGCATGGAACAATCAAAAATTATAGATACGTTGGAGACGTATCAGCATCCCCAAGCTTAATTCCTGCTCGTCCTCGAGTAGGTAAATGATAAAAACAGATTTTTCGATCTGGAATGCTACTTGGCATAATTTTTTTTAATGTAACCCTCTTAAATGTGGTATGAATATTCAGATCCGAAAGATTCAAGATAAAAGTTCAATATTGACATAGGAATAATAATACTTCAAGCATACTAAGTAAGCAATTATGTCCTCTCAAAATAACATGGCCAAAGAAAGTTCATCCCTACAAAATCATATAGTTTAGTCATGCTCCATTTTCATCACACAAGAATGCTCTCATCATGCACAACCCCGATGACAAGCCAAGCAATTGTTTCATACTTTAGTAATCTCAAACTTTTTCAACTTTCACACAATACATGAGCGTGAGCCATGGATATAACACTATGGGTGGAATAGAGTATAATGATGGGGGTTATGTGGTGAAGACAAAAGGAGAAAGTCTCACATCAACGAGGCTAATCAATGAGCTTGGAGATGCCCATCGATTGATATTAATGCGAGGAGTAGGGATTGCCATGCAACGGATGCACTAGAGCTATAAATATATGAAAGCTCAACAAAAGAAACTAAGTGGGTGTGTGTAACGCCTCGGATTCGATGCGACAGGTGTCCGCCAGTTAGTCGCCGTCGTTGCCATGTCATGTGCTTGCGTGTCTCTCTTTGCCATGTCATCATCTGCATTTCATATCATGTCATCATGTGCATCGCATTTGCATACGTGTTCGTTTCACGCATCTGAGCATTTTTCCCGTTGTCCGTTTTGCAATCCGGCACTCCTATGTTCCCTGGCGCCCCCCTTTTGCCTCTTTTCGTGTGCGGGTGTTAAATGGTCTCGACTGAGGTTTGTCAAGCGGCCTTGGTATAGCACCGGTAGACCGCGTGTCAAGATTCGTGCCATTTGGAGTCCGTTTGATACTCAAACGGTTAACCGAGGGACCGAAAATGCCTCGTGTGTGTTGCAGCCCAACACCTCTCCAAACTGGCCCAAAACCCACCTAAAGCCCCTCCATCATTTAGGCCGTTCGATCACGATCGCATGGCTGCAAACCGTGCTCAATTTGTAGCCTCCTAGCTCCTCCTACCTATAAATAAATCCCCTCCTGTGAAATCCCGGGTCCCTTCCTACCCTAACCCTAGCCCCGCTCCTCTCCGCGCGCCGGACGCGTCCGCCCACCGCCGGACACCCAGCGCCGCCGATCCCCGCCAGTTGCCGGGCGCCACGTGTCCCGGTCTGTCCCCGCCGAAGCCAGGCCCGCGAGGCCCAGCGCCGGCCCTCCCCGCACTCGACCGGGCGGCCGCCCCGCTCGCCGCCTCCTCGACCGCTGCCTCG
Organism: Aegilops umbellulata; assembly: GCA_032464435.1. Lineage (NCBI taxonomy): Eukaryota > Viridiplantae > Streptophyta > Magnoliopsida > Poales > Poaceae > Aegilops > Aegilops umbellulata. Next base: position 223,032,030 of record CP136056.1, on the reverse strand, counting down.
TCGCCGGAGCGCCCCGCCGCCCTGCCGTCGCCGGTCGCCGCCACCGGTCGCTGCCACCGCCGTCCGCCGTCCTCGCCGCGCCCGTGCCCGGATCCCGCGAGATCCGGCCAGGGCTGACCTCCCCGGCCTCTCCTTCCACCACTCCGGCCATCTCCTCTGGCTATCTCCTCCCCGAGCCCGGCGAACCTCGATTCGCGAGCTCGAGGAACCCTAGATCTGAGAATTTCGGAGGTTGATTTTTTCGCAAGTCCCGAAGTTTTTCAATATTCTATTGCACTGTTCATCGCATCATAACTCTGCAGCCGTGGACCCGTTTTGGACGTGTAGCATATAAAATTGTTCGCCTCGATGAGTAAATCATTTCATCTCATTGCATCATGTTCTTTAGAGTCCATCTTAATGCCCTAAATGCTGTTGGAAAAGTGCTAGTTTCTGTTAGTTTCAGATTCTTATCAGAATTTGGACATTTGTCATTTTTGTATCTTTTCGTGTGATTTTCTTTTGAGCATGAAGTCTACATGTGTCTTGATATATGCCATGCCATCTTTACAGGGGTGCATGACATGTATTTTTGTGATCTATTTGATGACTATCACAAGCATGCAAACTAGGCATCGTGATGTTGCTGTTTTCAGGGACTTACAATTTCACAAAGTTTTTCCCTGCTGTTATTTTTATGCCTTGTGTTCATGTTGCTACCAAGTGATCCGTGGCTCTTTTGAGCATGATCAGTAAGGATGTTCAATAGATATTGCGGTGTTCTATCGACCCATTCAGCTGTTTGCATTTATAGAGTGCCATAGCATGACTCAATCTTGCTCTACTTTTGCTATAAAATGTTCCTGGCAGATTGTTTACTTGTTATTCAATTTTGCCAAGGTTGTTGTATGCTATGAGGTTGTTATTGCCATTTTTAGATTCTTGAACATGTCGTTTTGCTGGTAGTATGCTTAGTTTATCATGTAATGGTTTGTGATGAGTGAATCGAGCTAGCAAAGATGCCTTCATGATGCTGATTTTGCCAAGTCTGAAATCTGTAACGGAACTTGCTATGTTTACATAGGTGCCATCATATCGTTTGTGCCTTTCTGACTCTTGTTCTATGACATTAGTAGATTAATGCGTTGCCTTCGGTTGATAAGATCTGTTCCTGTAGCATGTTTTTGATAGCTCTAAACATTGTAACCTGATGTTATGTCTGCCATGTCCTGTGAATTCTGCCAAGTCTGTGAACCTGTTATTATTTGCAATCTTGCCATGTCCTTTTGAGCATGTTCTAGTAGTTGCTGGAGATAGCTCATTGTTCATGTTTTGTTATTCTTTACCTGTATATGATGTCCATGCCTTTTGTTTTCATGTTGAGATCATGTAGGATGTTGTTTTGATGTTTGTAAGATGCCTAGTTGCTGTTTTGGACAGCTTGTCCTTTAAACTTGTATGGTGTGCAAGTGTTGAACCGTTGCTCCGTTTTGAGTGTGCTTTATATGAAACTTGCTTAGTTTTGCATTTATTTTCACATTACCTTGTTGGATCCATGTTTTGAGGTGTTTGCTTGATGTGTGAATGCATTTTGCATCAATGCCATGTTTGATTTGTTTTTCTCATATCTTCTAGGCCGTAGCTCCGAATCTAATGAACTTTATATGTAACTTGACTGGAATTTTGTGTAGATCATCGTGGTACATCTTAACTTGCTATTTTAACAACTTGAACATAAAGTTTATTCGGATCTGGACCAATTTCGAAATTTGCATATGAGGACTTACCAGAATTGTTCTATGTTGTTTCCGGCCTCATTTAAACTACCTTTGATGTGTTGCTCTTGTATGCATCATCTTTTACCATGAGTAGCTTCATGTAGCCTTGTCATGCATCATACTTGGTTGAGCATCATGCCTTGTTCTTGTGTGATGTGTTTACCATGTTGTGTGCTTCTTCTCGATAGTTCCCGTTTCGTTGCGACCGTGAGGATTCGTTCGTCTACGCTTGGTTCGTCTTCATTGCTTCATCTTCTTCATGGACTCGTTCTTCTTCCTTGTGGGATTTCAGGCAGGATGACCATCACCTTGGATATCACTACTATCATTGCTATGCTAGTTGCTTTGTTCTATCGCTATGCTGTGTTACCTACCACTTGCTGCTCAAGCCTACCAAATTGCATGATAGCCCCTAACCTTTGTCACCCTTCCTAGCAAACCGTTGTTTGGCTATGTTACCGCTTTTGCTCAGCCCCTCTTATAGCGTTGCTAGTTGCAGGTGAAGATGAAGTTTGCTCCATGTTGGATTATGTTTATGTTGGGATATCACAATATCTCTTATATGATTAATGCATCTATATACTTGGTAAAGGGTGGAAGGCTCGGCCTTATGCCTGGTGTTTTGTTCCACTCTTGCCGCCCTAGTTTCCGTCATATCGGTATTATGTTCCCGGATTTTGCGTCCCTAACGCGGTTGGGTGATTTATGGGACCCCTTGACAGTTCGCTTTGAATAAAACTCGTCCAGCAAGGCCCAACCTTGGTTTTACCATTTGCGTCACCACCACCTATACCTTTCCCTTGGGTCGGCCAACCCGAGGGTCATCTTTATTTTAGCCCCCCCGTGACAGTGCTTCTCTATGTGCTGGTCCAAACCGAGCGATGTCCGGCGCCCCCTGGGCAATCAGGGTCTATGCCAACCCGACGTCTTGCTCATCCGGTGTGCCCTGAGAACGAGATATGTGCAGCTCCTATCGGGATTTATCGGCACAGCGGGCGGTCTTGCTGGTCTTGTTTTACCATTGTCGAAATGTCTTGTTATCGGGATTCCGAGTTTGATCGGGTCTTCCCAGGAGAAGGAATACCCTTCGTTGATCGCGAGAGCTTATCATGGGCTAAGTTGCGACACCCCTGCAGGGTTTGAACTTTCGAAAGCCGTGCCCGCGGTTATGTGGCAGATGGGAATTTGTTGATATCCGGCTGTAGTAAACTTGAAGTAAACTCCTCTAAAATACACCAACCGTGTGCGTAACCGTGAGTGTCTCTTTACGGGGTTGTTCGAGAGGAGAACACGGTTTCTGGGTTATGTTTGACGTAAGTAGGAGTTCAGGATCACTTCTTGATCATTACTAGTTGGCGACCGCTTGCTTTGCTTCTCTTCTCGCTCTTATTTGCGTAAGTTAGCCACCATACATGCTTAGTCGCTGCTGCAACCTCACCACTTTACCCCTTCCTTACCCATTAAGCTTTGCTAGTCTTGATACCCATGGTAATGGGATTGCTGAGTCCTCGTGGCTCACAGATTACTACACCACCAGTTGCAGGTACCGGTTATGCGATGATCATGACGCGAGAGCGATGTTTACTTGTTTTGGAGTTCTTCTTCTTCGTCGATCAGGGTATAGGTTCCAGGTCGGCAGCCTGGGCTAGCAGGGTGGATATTGTTTGAGTTTATGTTTATGTTCCATCCGTAGTCGGATGTCGACCTTGTATGTTGTATTGTTGTATTCATGTGACATTGTATGTATTGGATATATCCCCACTATTATGTAATGTTGATGTAATGATATCCACCTTGCAAAAGCGTCTTCAAGATGCGCTTCTATCCTTGGTGGGACCTTCGAGTTCCTTTAGGATAGGGTCGCATCTTGGGCATGACATGTTGGTATCAGAGCCTCGACCGACCATAGGAGCCCCCTTGATTGATCGTGTAGTTTGGCCGTTGTTGAGTCTAGGAAAAAAACTTTTCAGAGTCTAGTTATATCGGAGAGTAGGATTTCTTTTTACTCCTGTGCCCCTTCATCGCTCTGGTGAGAAATCTTGATGTAGGTGTTTTGAACTACTCCTCTTCCCTTTCAAATTTTTCTTTAGGGTCACGCGGTTAGTTTTCGTTCGTTGTCCTTCCTATTTTTCCGGTGCATTTCTCGTCAAGTCGACTTGAACCTCTTTGTCTTTTCGGAGATCAATCCTCAGCTCTTTTCAATCGACGATGTTTTCCCCGTCCGAAGTTGTCCTTGTTTTTCCCACCCTCCCACCCCTTCTTCTTCTTGGAACCGGAGTCCGTAATCGAGTATCCATCCTACTCGTACGAAGCCTTTGCATTCTGCCCTAAATCAGTTCAACCGGTGTTTTTTTTCTCTTCAAGTTACTCGTCTGTTCCACGTTCCAAGTTGCCTTTGTTTTTTCCCGCCCTCCCACCCTTTTATTCCCGGGGTCTGAGTCTCTATTCGGGCATCAATTTCATTCATTCGGAGTATCTTCAGTCTTTCCTCAATTGTCTCAATTGGTGAATTCTTGTCTAGTTCATCAATGTTCTTCTTGCTTTCTTTCTGGTGGATTTCAACTCAATTTTCTCGGTTCGGTCATATTATTTTCCTCGACTCAAGTGTTTCCCTTGCTCGTTCGCCTCTCGCCATTTTATCATTCCGGAGTGATGAAGAGATCTCAGAAGATTTGTGTTTGTATTCAATTATTTCGAGGTTGTCACCTCATTCAAATCTTTTAGTTGTTTTGGTGCATCATTTCCAATTCGAAAATCCTTTCCTACGGAGTTTCTTCTCAATGGGCCCTAACCCACAGGTCTTTTCCCAGGATCTTACCTGGCTCTTCTAAGTTTCCCGGAGTTAATGTCAAATTCTTTTTGAAGTTTGACGTAAGTATGAATTTCATCAGTCAGATGTTTTTCCAAGAGCGATTTCAAATCATTTCCATTGTTGGCTCAACCTCTTCGTTTTTCATTCCCCCGGAGTGTCTCAACAATTTTGGTGTTTTTTCTCGCCGTCATTCTCAACGTTTGAGGACCGAAGAAGATTTTCTCTTAAATCCTGTCCATTCTCCTGAATATTCGCGGTGCTAGCTCGATGTTACCCTATCAAATTGTTTCAAGTCATGCAAATTCTTTTCATCCATCCGGAGTATTTCAGGAGTTGTTTTCCGTCTCGATCGCCCGAAGGCCATCTTTTCGGAATATTTCTTCGTTCCTAGTTTTCAGCTCTGTTCGTTCCTATATTTGTACAGGTGCTTCATTCAAGCATTCTTTAATCAGTTCGAGACCTCTTCATTCTGCGGCATCAAATTCTCCCAAATATCCTCATGCTTGCTCTAATTCTTACCGGCGATTCATTCTCTTTTCTTCATTCGTTCTCAGTTCTTATGGTGGTTCGGTGAAGATTCCTTTTCCCTTCTCATCATATCAATTCATTTGTTCCTTTCCAATCCTACCGGCGGTTCTTGAAGATTTTCCCAAGTGTTTCGGTATATCTTCCCTTAATCTTTTCCCAATGTGAATAAGTTGTATGCAATCCATTGCTTCTCATCAATTTAATTGGTGAAGGTTAAGCATAACATAATTCTTATTCTTCTTTCATCAAGTTGATTTATCTCTTGTTTTCGAAGATTGTTCTTGATGAATAATCTCTCGATTTCAAGTTGTTCATCTTTCTTTTCCGGACTCCCTAGTCTTCTCGCTTGTCTCGTTGCGAAGCTCCATCTGAATCATCTCAAGGCTTTGATCTTATCCCTTTCATCCTACAATTTTATCTCGTCATCCTTTTGTTACCGAAGTTCTTATGGTGGATCGTCATGATTTAATTCATTCTTCAAGTGTTCATCAAGATCTTTTGGAGGAGTTTAAGAATTTTTTTCTTCTTGCATCTCGAAGTGCAATTAATTCTCCGTATTCTTTTGAGGTGGAGTTTTGTATTTCTTCATTCTTCTCAGTTAGTTAGTTTTTTCCGCTTGTGGTCGGTTAGCACCTCGAAATTTTGAGATGTTATCCATAAGTCCACAACAAGCTTATTCTTTTCGTTGTTGATTTTCTCAACAACTTCGTTAAATGCTTCCTTGTAAGGATGCTTTCTATTTCATTCGTGGTAGAAGATGTCATCTTCTTCTCCGTTCTTTTCTTTCAACTCTTTCAATTTTTCTGGAGGCATTGTGTTGTTCCTCTTGTCAACTATCGTTTTATCAATCTCAGTTCCAACTCTTTCCTTGTGCGGCCGGAGTGCTGCATAAATTCCTTCGTTTTTATTCCTTTTCCATTTTGTACTAACCGAAGTGGTTTCAGAGTCTATCTCGTTCCTTAAGCTTTTGGTTCTCGTCATAATCGTAATTCCTCTTTTCTACCTGAGTGTTCTTGTCTTTTTTTCTTTTCCCTCTTACGTTCTTGTTTCACCTCATCCTCCTTCCCTTCCGTCTCGGTCCTAAGATCTCGGGACGAGATCTCTTGTTAGTAGAGGAGAGTTGTAACGCCCCGGATTCGATGCGCCAAGTATCCGCCAGTTAGTCGCGTCGTTGCCATGTCATGTGCTTGTGTGTCTCTCTTTGCCATGTCATCATCTGCATTTCATATCATGTCATCATGTGCATCACATTTTCATACGTGTTCGTTTCACGCATCCGAGCATTTTTCCCGTTGTCCATTTTGCAATCCGACACTCCTATATTCCCCGGCGCCCCCCTTTTGCCTCTTTTCGTGTGCGAGTGTTAAACGGTCTTGGAATGGACCGAGGTTTGTCAAGCGGCCTTGGTATAGCACCGGTAGACCGCGTGTCAAGTTTCGTGCCATTTGGAGTCCGTTTGATACTCCAACGGTTAACCGAGGGACCGAAAAGGCCTCGTGTGTGTTGCAGCCCAACACCTCTCCAAACTGGCCCAAAACCCACCTAAACCCCCTCCATCATTTAGGCCGTTCGATCATGATCGCATGGCCGCAAACCATGCTCAATTTGGAGCCTCCTAGCTCCTCCTACCTATAAATAAAGCCCCTCCTCCGAAATCCCGGGTCCCTTCCTACCCTAACCCTAGCCCCGCTTCTCTCTGCGCGCCGGACGCATCTGCCCGCCGCCGGACACCCAGCGCCGCCGATCCCCGTCAGTCGCCGGGCGCCACGTGTCCCGGTCTGTCCCCACCGACGCCAGGCCCGCGAGGCCCAGCGCCGGCCGTCCCCGCACCCGACCGGGCCGCCGCCTCCCGCGCGCCGCCCCGCTCCTCGCTGCAAGCCTCCGCCGCCCCGCTCGCCGCTCGCCGCTGCCTCGACCGCCTCCTCGTCGCCGGAGCGCCCAGCCGCCCTGCCGTCGCCGGTCGCCGCCACCGGTCGCCGCCACCGCCGTCCGCCGTCCTCGCCGCGCCCGTGCCTGGATCCGGCGAGATCCGGCCGGGGCTGACCTCCCCGGCCTCTCCTTCCACCACTCCGGCCATCTCCTCCGGCCATCTCCTCCCCGAGCCCGGCGAACCTCGATCCGCGAGCTCGAGGAACCCTAGATCTGAGAATTTCGGAGGTTGATTTTTCCCCAAGTCCCGAAGTTTTTCAATATTATATTGCACTGTGCATCGCATCATAACTCTGCAGCCGTGGCTCCGTTTTGGGCGTGTAGCATATCAAATTGTTCCCTCGACGAGTACATCATTTCGTCTCATTGCATGATGTTCTTTATAGTCCATATTAATGCCCTAAATGCTGTTGGAATAGTGCTAGTTTATGTTAGTTTTAGATTCTTATCAGAATTTGGACATTTGTCATTTTTGTATCTTTTCGTGTGATTTTCTTTTGAGCATGAAGTCCACATGTGTCTTGAACTATGCCATGCCATATTTATAGGGGTGTATGACATGTAATTTTTTGATCTATTTGGTGACTAGCACAAGCATGCAAACTAGACATCGTGATGTTGCTGTTTTCAGGGACTTGTAATTTCACAAAGTTTTTCCCTGCTGTTATTTTTATGCCTTGTGTTCATGTTGCTACCAAGTGATCCGTGGATCTTTTGAGCATGATCAGTAAGGATGTTATGTAAATATTGTGATGCTCTATCTACACATGCCTCTTTTTGCATTTATAGAGTGCCATAGCATGACTCAATCTTGCTCTACTTTTGCTATAAAATGTTCCTGGCAGATTGTTTACTTGTTATTCAATTTTGCCAAGGTTGTTGTAGTTGATTCTTGCATGCTATGAGGTTGTTATTGCCATTTTGAGATTCTCGAACATGTCTTTTTGCTGGTAGTATGCTTAGTTTATCATGTAATGGTTTGTGATGAGTGAATCGAGCTCGCAAAGATGCCTTCATGATGCTGATTTTGCCATGTCCAGTTTTCTGCCAAGTCTGAAATCTGTAACGAAACTTGCTATGTTTACATAGGTGCCACCATATCTTTTGTGCCTCTCTGGCTCTTGGTCAGTAAGGGACTTTTGTTCTATGACATTAGTGGATTCATGCCTTTCCTTTGGTTGATAAGATCTGTTCCTGTAGCATGTTGTTTGATAGCTCTAAACATTGTAATCTGATGTTATGTCTGCCATGTCCTGTGAATTCTGCCAAGTCTGTGAACCTCTTATTATTTGCAATCTTGCCATGTCCTTTTGAGCATGTTCTTGTAGTTTCTGGAGATAGCTCATTGTTCATGTTTTGTTATTCTTTACCTGTACATGATGTCCATGCCTTTTGTTTTCATGTTGAGATCCTGTAGGATGTTGTTTTGATGTTTGTAAGATGCCTAGTTGCTGTTTTGGACAGCTTGTCCTTTAAACTTGTATGGTGTGCAAGTGTTGAACCGTTGCTCCGTTTTGAGTGTGCTTTATATGAAACTTACTTAGTTTTGCATGTAGTTTCATATTACCTTGTTGGATCTATGTTTTTGAGGTGTTTGCTTGATGTTCGAATACATTTTGCATCAATGCCATGTTTGACTTGTTTTGCTCATATCTTCTAGGCCGTAGCTCCGAATCTAATGAACTTTATATGTAACTTGACTAGAATTTCGTGTAGATCATCGTGGTGCATCTTAACTTGCTTTTTTAACAACTTGAACATAAGGTTTATTCAGATCTGGACCAATTTTGAAATTTGCATATGAGGACTTACCGGAATTGTTCTATGTTGTTTCCGGCCTCATTTAAACTTGCTTTGATGTGTTGCTCTTGTATGCATCATATTTTGCCATGAGTAGCTTCATGTAGCCTTGTCATGCACCATACTTGGTTGAGCATCATGCCTTGTTCTTGTGTGGTGTGTTTACCATGTTGCGTGCTTCTTCTCGATAGTTCCCGTTTCGTTGTGACCGTGAGGATTCGTTCGTCTACGCTTGGTTCGTCTTCATGGCTTCATCTTCTTCATGGACTTGTTCTTCTTCCTTGCGGGATTTCAGGCAAGATGGCCATCACCTTGGATATCACTACTATCATTGCTATGCTAGTTGCTTCGTTATATCGCTATGCTGCGTTACCTACCACTTGCTGCTCAAGCCTCCCAAATTACATGATAGCCCCTAACCTTTGTCACCCTTCCTAGCAAACCGTTGTTTGGCTATGTTACCGCTTTTGCTCAGCCCCTCTTATAGCGTTGCTAGTTGCAGGTGAAGATGAAGTTTGCTTCATGTTGGATTATGTTTATGTTGGGATATCACAATATCTCTTATATTATTAACGCATCTATATACTTGGTAAAGGGTGGAAGGCTCGACCTTATGCCTGGTGTTTTGTTCCACTCTTGCCGCCCTAGTTTCCGTCATATCGGTATTATGTTCCCGGATTTTGCGTCCCTAACGCGGTTGGGTGATTTATGGGACCCCCTTGACAGTTCGCTTTGAATAAAACTCCTCCAGCAAGGCCCAACCTTGGTTTTACCATTTGCGTCACCACCACCTATACCTTTCCCTTGGGTCGGCCAACCCGGGGGTCATCTTTATTTTAGTCCCCCGGGCCAGTGCTTCTCTATGTGCTGGTCCTAACCGAGCGATGTCCGACGCCCCCTGGGCAATCAGGGTCTATGCCAACCCGACGTCTTGGTCATCCGGTGTACCCTGAGAATGAGATATGTGCAGCTCCTACCGGGATTTGTCGGCACAACGGGTGGTCTTGCTGGTCTTGTTTTACCATTGTTGAAATGTCTTGTTATCGGGATTTCGAGTTTGATCGGGTCTTCCTAGGAGAAGGAATATCCTTCGTTGATCGCGAGAGCTTATCATGGGCTAAGTTGGGACACCCCTGCAGGGTTTGAACTTTCAAAAGCCGTGCCCGCGGTTATGTGGCAGATGGGAATTTGTTGATGTCCGGTTGTAGTAAACTTGAAGTAAACTCCTCTAAAATACACCAACCGTGTGCGTAACCGTGAGTGTCTCTTTTCGGGGTTGTTCGAGAGGAGAACACGGTTTCTGGGTTATGTTTGACGTAAGTAGGAGTTCAGGATCACTTCTTGATCATTACTAGTTGGCGACCGCTTGCTTTGCTTCTCTTCTCGCTCTTATTTGCGTAAGTTAGCCACCATACATGCTTATTCCCTGCTGCAACCTCACCACTTTACCCCTTCCTTACCCATTAAGCTTTGCTAGTCTTGATACCCATGGTAATGGGATTGCTGAGTCCTCGTGGCTCACAGATTACTACACCAGTAGTTGCAGGTACCGGTTATGCGATGATCATGACGCGAGAGCAATGTTTACTTGTTTTGGATTTCTTCTTCTTCGTCGATCAGGGGATAGGTTCCAGGTCGGCAGCCTAGGCTAACAGGGTGGATATTGTTTGAGTTTCTGTTTATGTTCCATCCGTAGTCGGATGTCGATCTTGTATGTTGTATTGTTGTATTCATGTGACATTGTATGTATTGGATGTATCCCCACTATTATGTAATGTTGATGTAATGATATCCACCTTGCAAAAGCGTCTTCAAGATGCGCTTCTATCCTTGGTGGGACCTTCGAGTTCCTTTAGGATAGGGTCGCATCTTGGGCGTGACAGTGTGCATCCCACTTGCTTGCTCACGAAGACCTAGGGCACTTGAGGAGGACCATTGTTGGAATATACAAGCCAAGTTCTATAATGAAAAATCCCCACTAGTATATGAAAGTGACAAAACAAGAGACTCTCTGTCATGAAGATTATGGTGCTACTTTGAAGCACAAGTGTGGCTAAGGATAGTAACATTGTCCCTTCTCTCTTTTTCTCTCATTTTTTTGGGCCTTCTCTTTTTTATGGCCTTTCTAATTTTTTTGGGGACAATGCTCTATCAAATGATTATCTTCACACTTCTATTTATTTACAACTCAATGATTACAACTCGATAATAGAACAAGGTATAACTCCATATGAATGCCTCCGGCGGTGTACTGGGATATGCAATGAACCAAGAGTGACATGTATGAAAGAATTATGAACGGTGGCTTTGCCACAAATACTATGTCAACTACATGATCATGCTAAGCAATATGACAATGATGAACGTGTCATGATAAACGAAACGGTGGAAAGTTGCATGGCAATATATCTCGGAATGGCTATGGAAATGCCATAATAGGTAGGTATGGTGGCTGTTTTGAGGAAGATATAAGGAGGTTTATGTGTGAAAGAGCGTATCATATCATGGGGTTTGGATACACCGGCGAAGTTTGCGCCAACTCTCAATGTGAGAAAGGGCAATGCACGGTACCGAAGAGGCTAGCAATGATGGAAAGGTGAGAGTGCGTATAATCCATGGACTCAACATTAGTCACAAAGGACTCACATACTTATTGCAAAAATCTACAAGTCATCAAAAACCAAGCACTACACGCATGCTCCTATGGGGATAGATTGGTAGGAAAAGACCATCGCTCGTCCCCGACCGCCACTCATAAGGAGGATCCTCAAAGAACACCTCATGTTTCAAAATTGTTACATAACATTTACCATACGCGCATTCTATGGGACTTGCAAACTTCAACACAAGTATTTCTCAAATTCACAACTACTCAACTAGCACAACTTTAATATCACTACCTCCATATCTCAAAACAATCATCAAGCATCAAACTTCTATTAGTATTCAACACAGTCATGAGAAAGTTTTTTACTAGTTTAACTAAATTACCATGCTATTTAAGACTCTCAAAATAATATAAGTGAAGCATGAGAGTTCATCTATTTCTTCAAAATAAAACTACCATCGTGCTCTAAAAGATATAAGTGAAGCACTAGAGCAAACAACAAAGTACTCCGAAAGATATAAGTGAAGATCAATGAGTAGTCGAATAATTATGCAACTATGTGAAGACTCTCCCATTTAATAATTTCAGAGCTTTATCAAACAACAAGCAAAAAAAAAGAAAATAAAATGACGCTCCAAGCAAAACACATATCATGTGGTGAATAGAAATATAGCTCCAAGTAAAGTTACTGATGAATGAAGACGAAAGAGGGGATGCCTTCTGGGGGCATCCCCAAGCTTAGACACTTGGATATCTTGGAATATTACCTTGGGTTCCTTGGGCATCCCCAATCTTAGGGTCTTGCCACTCCTTATTTCATAGTCCATCGAATCTTTACCCAAAACTTGAAAACTTCACAACACAAAACTTAATAGAAAACTCGTAAGCTCCGTTAGTATAAGAAAATAAATCACCACTTAGGTACTGTAATGAACTAATTATTTATTTATATTGGTGTTAAACCTACTGTATTCCAACTTCTCTATGGTTTATAAACTATTTTACTAGCCATAGATTCATCAAAATAAGCAAGCAACACAATGAAAACAGAATCTGTCAAAAACAGACCAGTCTGTAGTAATCTGTATCAAACGTATACTTCTGGAACTCCAAAATTTCGAAAATAAACTGGTGGACCTTAGGAATTTGTCTAGTAATCATCTTCAAAAAGAATCAACTAAATATAAATCTCCAGTAAAGAGTTTTAGCTAATCTCGTGAGCGCTAAAGTTTCTGTTTTTTTACAGCATGATCATAAAGACTTCACCTAAGTCTTCCCAAAGGTTCTACTTGGCACAAACACTAATTAAAACATAAAACCACATCTAAACAGAAGCTATATGTATTATTTATTCCTAAACAGAACCAAAAAGCAAGAAACTAAAATAAAATTGGGTTGCCTCCCAAACAAGCGCTAACGTTTAACGCCCCTAGCTAGGCATGATGATTTCAATGATGCTCACATAAAAGATAAGAATTGAAACATAAAGAGAGCAACATGAAGCATTTGACTAGCACATTTAAGTCTAAACCACTTCCTATGCATAGGGATTTTGTGAGCAAACAACTTATGGGAACAATAATCAACTAGCATAGGAAGGCAAAACAAGCATAACTTTAAAACTTTAAGCACATAGAGAGGAAACTTGATATTATTGCAATTCCTACAAGCATAAATTCCTCCCTCATAATAATTTTCAGTAGCATCATGAATGAATTCAACAATATAACCAGCACCTAAAGCATTATTTTCATGATCTACAAGCATAGAAGTTTTATTACTCTCCACATAAGTAAGTTTCTTCTCACGAATAGTAGTGGGAGCAAACTCAACAAAATAACTATCATGTGAAGCATAATCCAATTGAAAATTAATATCATGATGACAAGTTTCAGTGTTACCTTTATTCTTTATAGCATACGTGTCATCACAATAATCATCATAAATAGGAGGCATGCTTTCATCATAATAAATTTTCTTATCAAAACTTGGGGGACAAAAAATATCATCTTCATCAAACACAGCTTCCCCAAGCTTGTGGCTTTGCATATCATTAGCATCATGGATATTCATAGAATTCATACTAACAACACTGCAATCATGCTCATCATTCCAAGATTTAGTGCCAAACATTTTAATGCATTCTTTTTCTAACACTTTGGCACAATTTTCCTTCCCATCATACTCACGAAAGATATTAAAAAGATGAAGCGTATGAGGCAAACTCAATTCCATTTTTTTGTAGTTTTATTTTATAATATAAACTAGTTCTAAAACAAGAAAAAGAGAGATTCGTTTGCCAGATCTAAAGATATACCTTCAAGCACTCACCTCCCCGGCAACGGCGCCAGAAACTGCTTGATGTCTACAACACAACCTTCTTCTTGTAGACATTGTTGGGCCTCCAAGTGCAAAGGTTTGTAGGACAGTAGCAAGTTTCCCTCAAGTGGATGATCTGAGGTTTATCAATCCGTGGGAGGCATAGGATGAATATGGTCTCTCTCAAGCAACCCTACAACCAAATAACAAAGAGTCTCTTGTGTCCCCAACACACCCAATACAATGATAAATTGTATAGGTGCACTAGTTCGGCGAAGAGATGGTGATACAAGTGCAATATGGATGGTAGATATGGGTTTTTGTAATATGAAAATATAAAAACAACAAGGTAGCAAGTGGTAAACGTGAGCGTAAACGGTAATGCAATGCTAGGAAACAAGTCCTAGGGTTCATATTTGCACTAGTGCAAGTTCTCTCAACAATAATAACATAACTGGATCATATAACTATCCCTCAACATGCAACGAAGAGTCACTCCAAAGTCACTGATAGCGGAGAACAAACGAACAGATTATGGTAGGGTACGAAACCACCTCAAAGTTATTCTTTCCGATTAATCCATTGGGCTATTCCTATAAGTTTCACAAACAACCCTAGAGTTTGTAGTAAAATAACACCTTAAGACACACATCAACCAAAACCCTAATGTCACCTAGATACTCCAATGTCACCTCAAGTATCCATTGGTATGATACAATATGCATCACACAATCTCAGATTCATCTATTCAACCAACACATAGAACCTCAAAGAGTGCCCCAAAGTTTCTACCGGAGAGTCAAGACAAAAACGTGTGCCAAACCCTATGCATAGGTTCATGGGCGAAACCCGCAAGTTGATCACCAAAACATACATCAAGTGAATCACGTGATATCCCATTGTCACCACAGATACGCACGACAAGACATACATCAAGTGTTCTCAAATCATTAAAGACTCAATCCGATAAGATAACTTCAAAGGGGAAACTCAATCCATTACAAGAGAGTAGAGGGGGAGAAACATCATAAGATCCAACTATAATAGCAAAGCTCGCGATACATCAAGATAGTATCACCTAAAGAACACGAGAGAGAGAGAGAGAGAGAGAGAGAGAGAGAGAGAGAGATCAAACACATAGCTACTGGTACATACCCTCAGCCCCGAGGGTGAACTACTCCCTCCTCGTCATGGAGAGCGCCAGGATGATAAGATGGCCACCGGTGAGGGTTCCCCCCCTCCGGCAGGGTGCCGGAACAGGGTCCCGATTGGTTTTTGGTGGCTACAGACTCTTGCGGCAGCGGAACTCCCGATCTATTCTGTTCCCCGATCGTTTTAGGGTATATTGGTATATATAGGAGGAAGAAATACGTCAGGGGAGCCACGAGGGGCCCAAGAGGGTGGAGGGCGTGCCCAGGGGGGTGGGCGCGCCCCTGCCTCGTGCCTTCCTTGTTGCTTTCTTGACGTGGACTCGAAGTCTCCCGGGTTGCTTTCTTTCCAAAAATAACTTCTCCAGAAGGTTTCATTCCGTTTCGACTCCGTTTGATATTCCTTTTCTTCGAAACACTGAAACAAGGGAAAAAACAGGAACATGCACTGGGCTCTGGGTCAATAGGTTAGTCCCAAAAATAATATAAAAGTGCATAACAAAACCCATAAACATCCAACACAAATAATATAATAGCATGGAACAACCAAAAATTATAGATACGTTGGAGACGTATCAGGCATCTATTTTTTATAAATGCCTTTGTTGGTTGTTATTCGACTGCGCCTTCTCTCAAAATGGACACGAAAAATACCACATCATGTCTGGTGCCATTCCATGATAGCATGCCAAGTTTCATGAATTTCAGACGAGTTTTGGATTTACTAGATTTTGAAAAAAAAAATATCTCAACGTTTTGGCGGCAATCAACGGTGCCCTGGTGTTTGAAATTCATTCCCATTTCTTGCATGGGACCTAAGCATGCACCCAAGGACAAAGATTTGTTTTTTCAACCAATTTATATGTACTAGAGCATGTGCATGTAGTTCAAATTTGAATTATGCACATAAATGCATTGAAAACTCAATTAATGCATAAAAATGTCCAAACGAACCCCAAAAAATCCCAAAAATTGACACAACACTCCTGTTGTTCTATGTTGACACGAGAATTTTTTTGAAAGCAATAAGAGGCAATTGATATTGTTTTGTCCCCAAAGGTGGGACGTTCCCTACCAAAACCATCATGCTTGTTGTGAGAAGCTCTGGTTTGTGAGAAGCATATACCTAAACCTGCCTCAAATGTGACAAAAAATTTACCACGGCATGTTGATGCCGCTCCACGATATCATGCCAAGTTTCATGAATTTCAGACGAGTTTTGGATTTACTAGAATTTAAAAACCAGGTATCTCAATGTTTGCAGCCGAGTGACGGTGGCAGGGTGTTTGACATTCATTCCCATTTCTTGCATGGGACCTAGCATGAAACCAAGGACACATATTTGGGTTTTCAACCAATTTATATGCATTATAGCATGTGCATGTAGTTCAAATTTGAATTATGCACATGAATGCATTGAAAATTCAGTTGATGCATACAATGTCCAAACGAACCCCGAAAAATCCCAACATTTGACACAACACTCCTGTTGTTCTATGTTGACACGAGAAATTTTTTGAAAGTAATAAGAGGCAATGGATATCGTTTGGTCCCCTGTCATGGAATTGTCATGGCAGATGTCCTAGCAGAAGGACTTAGTCATGGAGCCATCTTAACAGGGTTAGCTTAAAGGGGTTAAACGGGACAAAGGACACAAGGATTTATACTAGTTCGGCTCCTTGCGGTGAAGGTAAAGGCCTAATCTAGTTTGAGGTGGTATTGCTTATGTCTTGATTACCAGGGAGCGAATACACTTGACCTAGCTTTTGATGTGTTGTTTCTTGCCCTAACTCGCCGCCTGGTCACCACTTTATATACACAGGTCGACGCCCAGCGGCTTACGGAGTCCTGGCAGGCTCATAAACAAAATGTCCGGCTCGGTGACTAACTGTACATGCCTCATAATACAAGTCATACATATACGACGGTTTATACTTGTTTGGGCCTTAAGTCGCCTTTGGGCTTCATGCCCTCGATGAGTCTGCGTAGTGAACTAGCGTCTTAAGCATCTTCATGGGCTTCGTCCTATGAACCGCTAGGGGCTTAACCCAGCCCCTCCTGGGCGGGTTAAACCCAATAGTTATATCTCCAACATTAGGCCCCAGGTTGATTTGAACTTGTTCATATCAATCTTCAACACTTAGAAAAATTCCTTCCTCATTACTCTTGCGAAACCTTGTAACTCGTCATGACATCATCTTCAAAGATCATGGTAACTCACTGTGACGTCACCTGTCATTAATATTGCACAAAGCTCAAATCTTAATAAATCTTCTCTTTTAATGAATCTCCGAAAATCGTGGCATCTGCACCGTCATATCCATTTTTGGCCTCCTCGATTCCCACGCATGTCAATTATCCTTTAATCTTATAAATAGGGCCGGGGTCCCTTTCACTTTCCCCCCTTGCCTCTTCATCTCTGTCTTCCAACTCGCGACGCCCTAGCACTCGAGCACTGCCGCCACCGTCGATCTTCGCCTCTGTTCCAACAACGGCTGCTGCATCGACCTGATCTGACTAGATTTCGTCTGCGCACCTCCGCTGTTCAATAGCCCTGGTTAGTTCTCCTTCTTCCTCTTCCCATAGACCTGTTAGGGTTTTGACGAGTTTGTCAGAGTTCATCCTCGCTTTCCACTGCAGTTTGCGATTTTTGATTCGAACTTGGTACTCCTCCTATGCCGTGGCAGTCGCAACACTCCTTTTTACTATTCAAAACATCTCTTCTGCATAAGAAAACCGATCTGGACCCATGAACTTCTCGGGTGCTGATTTTTAGGTCTAAATATTTTTCAATTAACTGAAGTGCCGTAGATCTAAAATCATAGCATCAATCTGCGAAACCTGTTTTTCTCAATACTTAGCCATTCTTTCATCCTTAGATCTGTTCTTTCAATATCTGTATGGGCGACTTAACTCAGAAATAGTAACCCGCCGGGTATCATTAGTCCCCTCGTAAGCCGCCAATGGTTCCTTGTAAGTTTGTAATGCCAATCTCTGGCATAACACCTATGCATGCTTCATTATTGTTTGCCTTTTAACTGTAAGCCAGCTTAACCATGTAATCTTGAACCGGGTTACCGAAGAAGAATGAAACAACTTTGTCGCTACTGGCGCCTTAGCCAAAAGAGAGATCATCCATTGGAGAGCTCCTGGTGAAGAAATTCCTCCTCAACCAAAAGATGGAGAAGTAATTGTTTTTGCTGACCACTTGGGCCGAGGGTTCAGCCCCCCCCCCCCCCCCCCCCGCTCAAATTTCTTTCGTGATGTGCGTCATTTCTTCCAACTGCACCCTCAAGATATCGGACCCAACTCCGTGCCCAACATCTGCAACTTCCAAGTATTCTGTGAAGCTTATCTTCAAGAGGAGCCCACAGTTGATTTATTCAGGGAGTTCTATTACTTAAACCACCAAACAGAGTTTGTCGACGGGCCATGCCAAGAACTTGGTGGAGTCTCAATTCAAAAAAAAGTAAAGAAGTCAACTTTCCCCATGCCAAGCTCCACAGTCACCCCAAAGACTGGAACCAAACTTGGTTCTATTGTCAAGATACATCTCCAGCCGGTGAGAATCCTCTGCCAGGTTACCGTGACCACTGACTTAGCAACAAACATACACTCCCCCAACGGCTTGATGCAAAGGAATGGTCCAAGTATGCACCAGCCTTTTCAAAGCTCAGAGCTTTTATGGCCAATGGCTTAACCGGTGTCGATTTTTTTTCGGTGTTGGCTGTCTTGGAGTATCTTACCATTAAGCCGTCGCCCCGGCTTAATGTGCGAATACACAGGTGACATAAAAGATACTCAGCGCCATTGTGACATTCAACTGTCTGATGCGGAAATTACTGAAGCCACCAAAAAGCTGCTGAATGAACCTGTGAAGGAGTGCAGCAAAACCGGACTTAGTCCTTTCTGCACTTTCAACAAGCCGCCAGCTGTAAGAATTGCACATCTTCTGCTTAATCCATATTTTGATGCCTACTTATGATCTTTTCAATCTTAACAGGCTGACGATCCATTTTGGAAGAGGAAAACGCAGGATAAACTGGCCAAACCGGCTCGTACCAAAACCAAAGCCACCAAGAAATCTACCAAGAAGACCACCGACTTAAACATTGATGATGACAATGATAATGAGTCAGAGGTAGAACTTGACTCTCTTGGCTCCTTTTTTATACATCTCATTGACAATGATTGTTATCAACACGACACAGAAGGTAGCCGTGCAGGTGACGTAGAGGTAATTATTCTTCCTTCCGGCTCAGAACCTCTGCCAACACATAAAACCCGACAAGCAAGCCGGAAAGTAAGCTTTTCTCACCCTCTAGCTCACTTGGATCCCAACATTCTTTTGAAGAAACAACAACATGAAGCTCGCCGGGTCACCCGGCATAGTGGTGGCCAGATCACTTCTTTCGGCTTACCAAACACGCCGGTTCGCAAACGCCGCCCAGAGGTCCTTCACCTTTCTGATATACTTTATCCCAAGGCAGGTCATTTCTGACAACCTCTAAACCCGTCTGATTCAAACTATCAGGGGACTTCTCATTCTTCCTCTAGCAAGTCATCAGGGATACAAATCTTTACTTTCAAAACTGTACCTGGGTAAGGATACATTTTTACCATTCATACTTTATGCTTAATCATTATACTGACCTCTTTACACTTCTTATTTTCAGGGGCCAAGCCAAGCCTAGCAAGAAAGCCAAGCTGAATAAGCCGGCCGACAACCTTAATCTGTCTGAGCTGGAGAAATAGCAGAGTCTCCTCATCCAACTGCAGAAGCCACCATTGACAACTCACCTCCGGAAAACCATGAACCTTCCATGGATCATATGGTTGTTGAGCTGGCTACCTCTAAGCCGCCAAGCCCAATCAAACCTGCCGAGGAGAAGACTGATGAGGTTGTTGTCACCGTCTTTGGATTCACAGCTCCAGGTCCACCTACTGTCTTATCTAAGCACAACGCTAAAGAAGAAATTTCTGCTAAAGATAAAGGCAAGTGGAAAGAAGACTTGGAGAGCTATACTCATTTCAGTGCTCAAGACCTCCACTCTGGTTACTTAAACCGTCTGCACACCAGTCGTGACTTTGAAGCCGGCCTAGTGAACTTGATGAAGGAGTGCTATGAGGTAAACACTGCAACTCCTTGTTACATGAATATTCTTCCCCTTAGCCGCCAAGTTTATTGGGCATGATAGAACAACATGTGCTGTAAAACTTCAATAGCTGTATAGATCAACTCCAGTAGCCCCCAAGGGTCGGTTTGTACTTGGAATATAAACTGAGACTTTATAATACCAACGCCTCAACTTTGCATTTGTATCCCCCAAGGGTCGGCTTAAGAAATATGTTAAGCCGGGACTTTAACTCGGCAAGAATTAACATTGCATCCATAGCTCCCAAGGGTCGGCTTAACAAATATGTTAAGTCAAGACTAATCATCTTCTAGAAATCCATAATCCCATTCATAGCCTTCGTAAACCGGATCACCACCATTTGTCCGGGTTAGCCAATAAAGTCATCTTTGATAAAAGCAATATGCATTAGCCCCCAAGTGCTAAGTATAATACTTGTATTGTACTTAGTGTCGGTGTACTAGAGTAGGGGTACCCTAGTATCCCGAACTTGTGCATGGGCAGTCGCAGCATCCCGCGGCAAGGCTTGCCGCGGCGACAGCCAAGGCCCTCTATGGCTCCTTTCGAACCATTCAAGAACAAAGTATTTAAGCCAAGGAGACAAGTCCCCGGCAAAAGGAGCTTGCCAGGAAGGCCACTCAAGGCACAAGACCCCGGCAAGAGGAGCTTGCCGGGGAGGCCAACCAAGGCATCTCAAGGAACTTGCCGCGACGCGCCACACGTCCCGGCAGGACCCGGCGGGCGACAAGCTCCCGGACGCGGCAAGACAACGGCCGCGGCAAGGCATTCGCCGCGGCAAGCCACCACTCTGTACCTGCGCTCCAGCACACCCACCTACGTGTCGCTCTGGGACCCTTCCAGGCGTACGTGACGGGAGGCTGTGCAGCCAGGGGTACACTGTGGCATGCGGCACTGACAAGATCGCCATCGTGGCAAGCGGTGGCGCCCCTGACGGTCCCTTTTCTGCACTGTCTGGGCGACGTAGATAGGCATTTAATGCCTTTGTCCCCTGCCGTCAGGGTTAGGTATGATACACTGTGTAGGTAGCTGTACCTACCGCAACACCTTTCCATTTTTGCCCTTGCCTACGTTGCCACCTGTTGGAGACCCCTTGAGCATATAAAAGGAGGCCCATGCACAACGTAGGGAGGAGGACGAACAGTAGAACACCCACGCTCGGTCTCGTTAGCTGTTGGTGCGCACTGTAGCACTCAGCGCTGCCGAGCAAGAACTCAATACAATCCACAAAGCAGCAGTAGGAGTATTATCTCTCTGGAGAGCTCCGAAGCTGGGTAAAAAACCCTCGTGTGCCTCGCCTCGATCCGCTCTTCGCGCGACCTCCGCCCCCCGCCGAACCGAAAAGGGGCTCCGTCCCCATAGGTGCTCGTGGAGTCAGATTTCCCCGGCATCTTTGGCGCGCCAGGTAGGGGGGCGTCGAGGTTGTGTGAACCTGATCCGGCGTTCACACGAGCTAGATCTTCATCGACTTCATCGACATGCTGCCGAAGAAGAAGGCTTTAGAGGCGGCTGCTCCGTCCGCGTCGAACCCACCGCCGCCGGAGCAAACGGCTGGCGGGGAAGACGCCGGCGGAAGAACGGGCGTCGACGAGGGAGCCCACGGTGCCGCCAGGTCCTAGGACAAAGCTGTGCTGCCCGTCGGCGGTGTAGCAGGCTCCCACAACGACCGGGCGTCCGTGGATGCTCCGCGCCCATCTCAGGAAGCGCAGGACCGGCAGCGTCGTGGTACTCACGGTACCATACGCTCGCTGGACCCAAATCAGCTGGCGGATCTTGAGATGCTCAAGGCCAGCATGCACGCCAACGCGCTAGCGCGAGCGAGGCACGGTCGCCTGGACGGAATACTGCTCCTTCTAACATCGTTGGAAGTCCGAGCATATCCCGCTCCTCGCACCGTTCGCCACCGCTACCCGCCACTCCAGCAGAAGCTTTGGCGCGAGCTCAACTGCTCCTAGACTTCCCTCCAACGCCAGACAAGATCGACAACTGGAGGGCCACCATTCAGAGCCTCATCGGCTTCGCCAACGGCGACGCTCCACGGCAGCCGACCACATCGCAGCCGCGGCAAGCCAGCCAGGTGCGAGCCGATGGCAACAAGACCGGTGGGGGTGCAACCACCGTGCACTCTCCGTCCTGAAGGCCAAGATCGCCGACTCGTTGGGTCCATGGTGACAGCAACTCCACCGCTTCATCAGATCCGCGAACTCGTCGCGATCAGCGCCAAGTTCTTCACGAACGACAGCAAGAAGACGCTCGTACTCGCATCGAGCGACGAAGAGAAATGCGGCGTCAATCAGACCGACGCGCTGGACCCACTGTCGACATGCATGCGCCAGGGGAACTAGGCGATCTGCCGTATGCGGTAGGTTGCCCTGCGTTTAATCGTGAGCTGCGGCAAGTCCAGTGGCCCAGCACGAAGAATTTCAAGCCAGACGTACCGGAGAAGTACGACGGCAGGTTGCATCCGTCGGAGTTCCTCAGCATCTACACCATCGCGGTGCAGGCTGCCGGGGGGCGAGACGACAAGATCCTTGCCAACTACTTCCCGCTGGTGCTCAAACCCAATGTCAGGTCCTGGCTCATGCACTTGCCGGAAAACTCCATATCTTCCTGGGCAAACCTATGCCATCAGTTTGTCGGCGCCTTTACGGGCGGCCACAAACCTCATGGCCAGGAGAGTGACCTTCACCTGCTTGCCCAGAAGGAAGGAGAGCCCCTGCGCAAGTACATCCAGAGATTTAGCCAAGTGCAACGCAACATCCCAGATGTCCACCCCGCCGCGGTCATCAGCGCGTTCCATCAGAACTTGCGTAACCGCAGGATGCGGGAGGAGATGGCGATGTGCAAGATCAGAGACGTCAGCGAGCTATATGCTCTGGTCGACAGGTGTGCACGTGCTGAGGAAGGGAGGAAACTCCTCGGAGAGAATACAGGAACGGGAGGATCTGGCAGTGAGGATGCTGCCCCGGCGAATAAAAACCGGCGGCGGAACAACAGGAAGAGGAAAGGCAAAGATGTGCTAGTTGTTGAGCAGTCCGGCAACGACGGTGGCGCCAAGAAAGCCAAAGATGGCAGCTCCGGCAAGGAGGTTGCCACATGCGCCAACTGCCAGGCTGTGGCGGCCGCCGACAAGCAGGGCGGCACCAACAAACAGTACTGCAAGAGCCACCGCACCAAGGGCCATGACCTCCAGAGCTGCAAGAAGGTCGAGCAGCTTGTCGAGCTGCAAAAGGCCGAGTACGAGCGACGCGACAAGGAGAAAGCCCAAGCAGGTGCTGGAGGATCCGGTACGAAGCGCACCGGCCGGGGAGGATGCCGCGGCAAGGCCAATCAACGGCAAGGAGACAGACCTCCCCGCGGCCGCGACAAAGATGAAGACGACGACGATGAAGACATGGATGATGACGAGACCAGTGAGCAGGAGTTTCAGAAAGCCACAGAGGACTTGTGTGTTGACGGCGGTGCTTCTCTGCATACTTCGCACCGCCAACTCAAGCAGTGGGTGCGGGAAGTCAATGCGGCAGAACCACCCGTTGAGTCACGCAAGCTTCTGAAATGGTCCAGCACGCCTATCATATTTGATATTGAGGACCACCCTGATCGCACAACTGCGGTCGGGTGCTTGCCGATGTTGGTTTCACCAACTATCCGCAACCTCAAGGTCACTAAGATGCTAGTTGACGGCGGGGCCGGCTTGAACCTGATCTCCTCCATTGTGCTCCGAAAACTCCAGGTCCCTGACAACGAGCTCGAAGAGACCGGCACATTCCAAGGAATCAACCCGGGAAGGAGCAAGCCGAAGGGGAAGATCACGCTGCCGGTGACATTTGGCAGCGAGCTAAACTTCAGGACTGAGAGGATCACTTTTGACGTTGCCGATTTTCCATTGCCTTACAATGGAATTCTTGGCCGTCCAGCGCTCGCCAAGTTCATGGCGGCCTCTCACTACGCGTACAACATGCTAAAGATGCCAGGCCCGATAAGTGTCATCTCTGTCCCTGGCGACAAGAAAGGTGCTCTTATCTGTGCCGACAAGATCTTCCGGGAAGCAGCAGCCGCAACGGATCACGAGACACTTGCCGCTGAAGCTCCCGGGGGAAAGAAGAAGACCAAGTCCGGCAAGAGTTCTGATGCCCACTCCGGCAAGCGCACCTCTTCGGAGTGCTGCGCTACCGTCGAGGACGCACCATCGAGCTCCACCGGCAAGTGTAAGAAGACGATGGCAGCTCCGCCAGCGACCAAGAAGGTGTCCGCCAAGGAGGACGGCACTGGTGGTACTTTCACCATCAGTGCCACTCTCGACCCTAAATAGGAAAGCGCGCTCGTCGCTCTCCTGCGGGCGAACGTCGATGTGTTTGCGTGGCAACCGTCCGACATCCCCGGTGTTCCCAGGAAAGTAATTGAGCACCACCTTGCCGTCTGTCCTCTTGCGCGGCCCGTCAAGCAGAAAGTCAGGAAACAAGCAGTGGAGCGCCAAGAATTCATCGCAGAAGCGATCAAGAAGTTGGAAGCAGCAGGCCTTGTCAGAGGAGTGCTCCATCCGATGTGGTTGGCCAATCCTGTAGTCGTGCGCAAGGCAAACGGGAAGTGGAGGCTTTGTATCGACTTTACCGATGTTAACAAAGCTTGTCCCAAAGATCCATTTCCCTTGCCGCGCATTGACCAGATTGTTGACTCCACGGCCGGATGTGACTTGCTTTCATTTCTTGATGCATACTCAGGATACCATCAGATCTTCATGGCAGAAGAAGATGAGGAGAAAACCGCATTCATCACTCCATGTGGCACGTACTGTTTCGTACGAATGCCTTTCGGTTTGAAGAATGCTGGTTCAACATTTGCAAGAGTAGTCCACACTGCTTTTGAACTGCAAATATACAGAAATGTGGAAGCCTACATGGATGACATAGTGGTCAAGAGCGGGGACAAAGCAACTCTGATTCAAGATCTAGAAGAGACTTTTGCAAATCTGTGCAAGATCAGCCTCAAGCTCAACCCCGAGAAGTGCGTGTTTGGAGTCCCTCCCGGCAAGCTTCTCGGGTTCTTCGTGTCTCAGCGGGGAATTGAAGCCAATCCCGACAAGATCAAGGCCATTGAGCAGATCGAAGCACCAAAGCGCGTCAAGGATGTGCGGAAGCTTGCCGGCTGCGTGGCGGCTCTCAGCAAGTTTATCTCTAAGTCTGCTGAGCATGCCCTGCCATTTTTCCAAATTTTGAAAAAGGCAGGTCCAATGAAATGGATTCCGGCAGAGCTTACCGAAGCCGCCACCAAGAAGGTCCCCAAGATCAACGCCAAGAGTGCTGAGGAGCAGTCTGCTCCAAAAAGCCCCAGGGTTTGTTTCGTTGAAGCAGACGCTCCCGACAAGTTTTGCTCCGGCAAGCTTGCCGGGGAACGTCAAGCTCTGGCTGAGCCGCAGGTTCTCACCGTAGAAGCGGATGTTCCCGCAGCAGCAGATATGCCTTTAGTCCTTGTTGTCGAGCCACAAGCTCCAGCATGGGCACAGCAGATCGTCCGTTTCCTCCAGACAGGAGAACTTCCCGAAGAGCCAGAAGAAATGGAGAGAGTAGCCCGACAGTCAAGTATGTACCAGTTTGTCGACAACGCACTGTACAGAAGAAGACTCAACGGTGTGAAATTGAAGTGTATTCACCGGGAAGATAGACAGAAGCTGTTGGCAGAGATACATGGAGGCATATGTGGTCACCACATTGGCGCAAGAGCGCTTGCTGGCAAAGCTTTCCGGCAAGGTTTCTTTTGGCCGACAGCCCTCCAGGATGCAACTGCACAAGTAACCAAGTGTGAAGCGTGCCAGTTTCATTCCAAGCAGATACACCAGCCAGCTCAAGCTCTCCAGACGATCCCTTTATCCTGGCCATTTTCGGTCTGGGGGCTCGATATCCTCGGCCCCTTCCCCCGAGCAGTCGGGGGCTTTGAGTACTTGTACGTCGCAATCGACAAGTTCACAAAGTGGCCAGAAGTGGAACCAATGAGGAAGGTGACAGCACAGTCAGCAGTCAAGTTCTTCAGGTCGATTGTTTGCCGCTTCGGGATCCCTAACAGGATCATCACCGACAACGGTACACAATTCACGAGCCGCACCTTCATGCAGTACGTCCAAGATCTTGGCGCCAAGGTCTGCTTCGCTTTTGTTGCTCACCCCAGGAGCAACGGTCAAGCGGAGAGGGCAAATGCTGAAGTGCTGCGTGGGCTCAAGACCAGGACTTTCGACAGGCTGCACAAGTGCGGAAAAAACTGGATTGAGGAGCTGCCGGTGGTTCTTTGGTCGATCAGGATGACGCCAAATCGAGCCACTGGCCAAACACCTTTTGCTCTAGTCTATGGAGCAGAGGCAGTTATCCCCACGGAACTCGTATACGGGTCACCTCGAGTGCTCGCTTATGATGAGCTTGAGCAAGAGCAGCTGCGACAAGATGATGCGCTGCTCCTTGAGGAAGATCGTCTTCAGGCTGCTGTGCGAGCTGCTCGCTACCAGCAAGCTTTGCGCCGCTACCATAGCCGCAAAGTTAACGCCAGAAGTCTCGAGGAAGGCGACCTTGTTCTTCGGCGCGTTCATTCTGCCAAGAATTCCAACAAGTTGATGCCGAAGTGGGAAGGCCCTTACTGGGTGAAACGAGTCACTAGGCCTGGCGCTGTCCGCCTTGAGACCGAAGATGGCTTTCCGGTGAGCAACTCCTGGAACATTGAGCATCTTCGTAAGTTTTACCCGTAAGGCGCGGTTGTCGGACCCTGTCCGGCAACCACCTTTTTGTACAAGTCTTGCCGCTGTTGCATGTAATCCTTTGTACAAAGCCAGGCGCAGACCCTGTGCATAAATAAAACTCACGTGCTCCGCACACCTTGTCAATTTCATGCTTTTTTTGCATGAATTATCTGATACTTTGTGCAGCGAACACCCCCGGTAAGCAATAACGAGCCATAAGGCTCCATATCATTATTTTCTCTACTTTCTTTTTTCTCAAGGAAATGAAGGCTCCTTCGCCCATAAGTTTGCCGGGGGGGGGGGGAAGGGGAAGATAATGGTATGGACCAGGCATCGTTCAAGAAAGTTTCGCCTTGCCAGGAAGCAAACGACAGAAAAGCTAAGTGCCAAAGTTTGAGCAATCGGATTTTTTAAATTTTAAGTTATTTTCCTTGGACGACCATGCTTTGTATGGAAAACCTGTGCGCGAAGGAACCGGCTCGTGGCTAGTTGCGCCCTTACTTTGTTTCGAGTTCGCTCAACAGTTTAAGTGTGCTGCGACTAGAGTCGCACCCTTACTTTGTTTCGAGTCCGCTCAACAACTTAAGCGAGCTGCGACTAGTTACGACAAGGTTTCTTGTCGGCAACGGCACTGCCAGCAGGCTGCTGACGTCCCGCACTCAGCGCTCGCGGCAAGAGTGCCCGCGCCGGCAAGTCCCCTAAAAGCGTAGGGCAAAAACATACAAAGGAAGGAATCAAGTAAAGGAAATAACATTGCAATTACTACCCAAAATAAAGTTATATATTACAAGATAGCTTGTCGCGGCTCTAATAGACTGTTTTCGTAACATGATTAGCAGCGACAAGAAAAGAAGAAAACGGGTGGCCTAGTCCAGGCGATCGCCCTCAACCCTCTTGATCCTGCTCACCTTGTCCACAATGGGTGCGACAAGGTCCTTGAGCGCCTCCAGATCAGCTTCCGCCGGCAGGGATCTGAGGACATTGGTGAGGTTGAGGCCCAGGTTGCGGAAGGCTACCTTCACCAACACCTTTTGAAGAGCTCCCGCGCAGATCTTGCGCGACTCGTCGGTCAACTGCTTTGGGATCCTTTCCCGGAGTCGCTGGAGGGCCGTCGCCATGCCTTTGAAGAACAGAGCGAGCTTGGCGCTGGATGGGAGGGTCTCGTCGGAGGGATACCCGAGATCCCCCATCCCCAGCTGCGCCAGCTCCTTGTCAATGTCTGTGGCAGCATTCACAAGACCCTCCGTCCACTGCTCCACAGTCTCTCTAAAATCATTCTGGGTGGCGGCAATGCTCTCCAGCAGCGCCTTGTCGGCCTTGATCTCCTTCTTCAGGGACGCCTCCTGCTCCCTGGCGCCGTCCAGCGTCTTGGTCAAGGCAGCCAGCTTCAGCTCAAGATCGGCGTTGGAATCCTTGGCGGCGCTAAGCTCCTTGATCTTCTCGACGAGACGACCCTGCAGCTCGCCAAAGGTGTAGGCGTCCTTCTCGCGCTCATGCTTGAGCGCGGCAAGCGCTTCACCGCTCGCCTTAAGATCAGCCTCCAGCTGCGCCACCTTTGTCTCCAGCTCCTTCTTGGCGGCCTCGGCAGCTGCGGCAGCGTCCTTTGCTTCCTTGAGAGCTCCGCTGAGTGTTTGCTCGCGCGCGGCAAGCTCCTCTTCGTGGCTGTCCAGGCTGGCCTTCAGCTGCACCAACTCGCCCTCCCGCGCAGATAGCTCCTCAGCGGCAAGCCGCTGTTGCTTTGCAACTTCTGCCTTCTCGAGGATGAAGGCCTTCTGCGCCTCATCAAGCTGCACACGCTCAGCCGCCAGCGACTGGAGAGCTGCCTGGTTGAGACCTCGAAGCTCCTCTGTGCGTTTCTCCATGTCCAGCCCCGCCTTCGCGACAAGTGCTTCGCGGGACTCCAGTTTGGCTTGTCGAGCGCGATAGAGCGACACCAGCTTCCGCAGCAGTCGCTCCTCCTCAGGCTCGTTGTTGCTACTGCCTGGCGCGTCGACCAGCGTCAGCCCAGCGGAGGCGAGCACCTCCACGTCGAAGCTTTCTCCTTCGACCGACGCCCTGGACGTTGACGCCCAGGGGAGGTTGATGAAGACGCCATCGCCGGCCTTCAAGTAGACGCCTGGCTGGGGCTCTTCGGAGCCTGACGTTGCGGCAACGGTGGGAGGATCAGCGGTCGATGTAGCACCTGTCGCTCCTGCGGCCTCAGGGTCGTCAGTGCGATCGCCGGACCTCTCGTCAGCTGCTGTGGCGGTAGCCTTGGCGGCCTCTTCGCCGGCGGGATCATCAGCGCCGGCCGCTTCTCCGGTGGCGGCGCCGTCATCAGCAGCAACCTCGGTCTCCATCGGCTCCGCAATAGATGGATCTGACGGCCGAAAAAGGAAGAAAAGTCAAGCGAACATCCAAAAAAGAAGAACCCAAGGGAAGTTTAGAAGCAAGAAGTACCTGTACCAGGCTCGACAGTTGGGATCTCCGCTGCCGGGGGGTCGCTGGTACAGTCCCTTGCCGGAGACTTCTCCCTTGCCGGGGAGCTCTCCCTCGCCGGAGACTTCTCCCTTGTTGGGGAGCTCTCCCTTGTCGGAGACTTCTCCCTTGCCGGGGAGCTCTCCCTTGTCGGAGGATTCTCCTTTGCCGGAGAACTCTCCCTTGGCGGCATAGTCGAAGCAGATGGCATGTCAGGGGCGGCGTCCGGACGCTCCTGGCGGGGCTGCTCTGCTCCTACACAAGCCAACAGTCAGATATCAGCAAACAAAGAGTATCCATGCGCGCTCAACAGCGGGAAGCGAACCATATACTTACGCTGGGGGCTGCGCTGGGGGCTGCTCTGAAGAACAGCTGTCGGGTCCGGCAAGTTTGTCTCGGGCGCACCCCCTGCTGGCACGGTGGGGTTGTCCTCGATGACAATCACCGGGACCTTGGTTCTCTTTTCCGCTCTCTGGGCTAGAGTCCTAAAAAGGGATAAGTTCAGAGTGAAGCAAATGAGATACAAGACAAGACAACAAGTATTGAAGACATACAAGTACAACAAGAATCTTACTCTTCTTCTTCCTCATCGGAGCTGAGCGCGGAGAAGTCAAAGCCTGGCCCACCTCCGATGCGAGGAGGCGGAGGAGTAGGATCCCTTGGCCGCTTGGCAGGAGCTGGAGCGGCAGGCCGGGAAGACCCCGCCCCAGTTGCCGCTGCAGCGTGAGGTGCTTCCGCGGCAACAGAATTTGCCGCGGTGGAGCGTGTCGTGCGGCGCGGCGGGGGTTGACTCGCCCGCCGCTCCGCTACATCCCCGGCCTTGCGAAGACGCCTTCTTGGTGGAACCAGGGGCTCTGCTTGTGGAGCCGGGGGCTCTGCTTGCGGCAAGCTGTCCGAAGACGAAGAGGAAGAGGAGCCGATCTCCAACGAGCCGCTCGTATCCTCAGTGGGCCCGCTCGGCCCGACGTCATGTCCGGCAGGCTCTCCCTCGCCGGCCAGATCCTCTCGCTCAGCAAGGCTTGCCGCCTCTGCTGCCTCTGCCTCCTCCACGGTGAACCCAAACTCGCCCACAGCTGCGGCTGCCGCCGCCTCTTCCAGCCTGGTGGCGATGCGCTTGAACTCATCGTCGGTGGTGTCCCGGGTGAGGCCCCTCTTCTCATCGGCGTCGATTGACACTTCTATCAAGTTGTCGAAGAACGCCCACACGACATCATCTGCAGGCTCTATCCAGGCTGGATCAATTCCATGCGAGTCGCACAGCGGCTTCATTGCACGGATGCGGTCGAGCGCGGAGTTGTTGCACAGCGGAACGACGCCCCTCGGCAGCCTGAACACTTCGGGATGCTGTGGGTCGTGCTTGAACAACTCCTGGAGCATCGCGTTGAGCTCCAGGACAGTGAAGTTGAAGTTGAGGCCCGGCCGCAACCTCATGATATCCGCCGCATTCTGGAACTCCCAGGCGGGTCTCCTCCTCTCCTGCTGGGGGGCGATGCGGCGACGGAGGAAATCTGCGCCAACCGCTCCTACAGTAAGCCCGGCAAGCCTGAAGCGTAGGATCCGGGCGACGGCAATCTTCAGTCTGTCGTCTTCCGGGGCCAGGCTACTCCAATCACTGCCGCGCACTACTGGGGTTTCGCGCAGAGCAGTAAACGGCTGCGGGTTCTCCTCGACAATCAGGCACCAGTCCGCCCTCCACTCCTCCCACTTGCTGTGGAACTCTCCATCTAGATAAGCATCCTTCTTGCCGGCTTTCGAGATCCAGCGATTCCGCCGGATGAAGGCTCTCCTTTCTCAACCCGAGGCGAAAAGAAATGGCGGAAAAGGGCTACGTTTGGGTGGATCCCGACAAAGTTTTCGCAGAGATGTGCGAAAACTGCCATGGTCAGGACAGCATTGGGGGTGAAGTCAAGGAGGTAGAGCCCATAGGTGTTCATGACGTCATAAAAGAATTCGGAAAAGGGCGGGCAGAGCCCGCAGTAGAAGAACAAGGCGAAGAAGGGGTACCCAGTGGGATACTTATCCCAAGCAGCAACTGGGAGTACCTTCGTGCGCGGATGCGCTCGCGTCCCCGTCGACCAGAAGAGGTAGAAGTCCTCCTTCAGCTCTTCTGCGTCAAGCCTCGGAGGGAAGATTGCTCGCTCCTTTCGCAGCGCCGCGAGCCGCTGCGCCTCGGCCGACTTCGCCTTCTTGGCTTTCGGAGCCATGGCGGGAATGGTGAGGAAGGACGATGGCGTTGGTGGTGCTGGCGGCGATGGGGGCGGAGCGCTGCTCTCCTTCGGCTTTGGGAAGAAGGGGAGTAGCGGAGATTCTCGAGGAAGGAATAGCAACGGGCAGATGGGTGAACTGCCCCTGTTTCCCCTGCTTATAAGGAGGGAGGGGGCGGACGGTCCGCCTTTCCGAATAAAGAACCACCCACGACCTCTCCCACGACGCCGCAATCGACGCGTGCCATTCGGGGAGGGCGCGGTGGATACGGAGCAAGATACGACATGACCCAGGCCGCGCGTGCACGTGCCCTATTTTGGGCCTGGCCCAACAGCGCTCGACACCGTGTATGGCCCAGGCCCGGGGGCTCCTGTCGGTGTACTAGAGTAGGGGTACCCTAGTATCCCGAACTTGTGCACGGGCAGTCGCAGCATCCCGCGGCAAGGCTTGCCGCGGCGACCGCCAAGGCCCTCTATGGCTCCTTTTGAACCATTCAAGAACAAAGTATTTAAGCCAAGGAGACAAGTCCCCGGCAAAAGTAGCTTGCCGGGAAGGCTACTCAAGGCACAAGACCCCGGCAAGAGGAGCTTGCCGGGGAGGCCAACCAAGGCATCTCAAGGAACTTGCCGCGACGCGCCACGCGTCCCGGCAGGACCCGGCGGGCGACAAGCTCCCGGACGCGGCAAGACAACGGCCGCGGCAAGGCGTTCGCCGCGGCAAGCCACCACTCTGTACCTGCGCTCCAGCACACCCACCTACGTGTCGCTCTGGGACCCTTCCAGGCGTATGTGGCGGGAGGCTGTGCAGCCAGGGGTACACTGTGGCATGCGGCGCTGACAAGATCGCCATCGTGGCAAGCGGTGGCGCCCCTGACGGTCCCTTTCTGCATTGTCTGGGCGACGTAGATAGGCATTTAATGCCTTTGTCCCCTGCCGTCAGGGTTAGGTATGATACACTGTGTAGGTAGCTGTACCTACCGCAGCACCTTTCCATTTTTGCCCTTGCCTACGTTGCCACCTGTTGGAGACCCCTTGAGCATATAAAAGGAGGCCCATGCACAACGTAGGGAGGAGGACGAACAGTAGAACACCCACGCTCGGTCTCGTTAGCTGCTGGTGCGTACTGTAGCACTCAGCGCTCCCGAGCAAGAACTCAATACAATCCACAAAGCAGCAGTAGAAGTATTATCTCTCCGGAGAGCTCCGAAGCTGGGTAAAAACCCCTCGCGTGCCTCACCTCGATCCGCTCTTCTCGCGACCTCCGCCCCCTGCCGAACCAAAAAGGGGCTCCGTCCCCATAGGTGCTCGTGGAGTCAGATTTCCCCGGCACTTAGGACTTCACAATATTTTAAGAAGCAATAGACATTAGCGCCAAGTGCTAAGTATAATAGTTGTATTGTGCTTGGGACTTCAAATAAATTCATTGCCATCTCATTTATTGTTTTACTTGTTGTAGACTAAGCTTAGCAGTAAAGAATCCCGAGTCGCCGACCTTCAAGAAAACTTCAAGTCTCAACAAGCAGAAACCTCCAAGGCCAAGGATGAATCGACTAGTGCCTTAGCAGCAATGGAGAAATTGAAGGAAGGCTTCAAAGCTGAACAAGCGGCTTGGGATACACATAAGTCAGCCCTGCTGAAGAGGGCTGAGGATGCTGAAGCGGCCCTTGAGCCGGTATCTGCAGAGCTTGCTGGCTTAAAACAGCAAATCAATGCCATGACTGATGCCATTTTCAGTAAAAATAGATTCCTCTTAATATTTTCAACATATATTATCCAATGTGCTGCCGGCTTAATAACGTATTTGATGATACAAGATCCCGGGTTACCCATCTTGGCTCAGACATGTGATAACCCACAAGTATATGGGTTCAATTGTAGCCTCTTTCGATAACTAAGAGTGTCGAACCCAACGAGGAGCTAAAGGTAGAACAAGTATTCCCTCAAGTTCTATCGACCACCGATACAACTCTACGCGCTCTTAACGTTTGCTTTACCTAAAACAAGTATGAAACTAGAAGTACTTTGTAGGTGTTGTTGGATAGGTTTGCAAGATAATAAAGAGCACGTAAATAATATGAAGCATAAAGCACCATGTTCAATTAGAGGGTACATCGGGTTGCGGGAGAGTGGAACGATGTAGATAGATGGGGGAAGGTGATGAAGATGTTGGTGAAGATGACGGAGGTGTTAGTGTAGATCGCCGTCACACGATGATGGCCATGGCGGCGTTCCGGCACCACCGGGAGAGAGGGGGAGAGGGCCCCCTTCTTCTTCTTCTTCTTCCTTTACCTTCCCCCTAGATGGGAGAAGGATTTCCCCTCTGGTCCATGGCCTCCATGGCATGGGAGGGGCAAGAGCCCCTCCGAGATTGGATCTCTCTCTGTTTCCGCGTTTTCTGATTCTGCCCTTTCACCGTTTCTTATATTTCCGGAGATCCGTAACTCCGATTGGGCTAAAATTTGGACACGATTTTTATTCGGATATTGGCTTTCTTGCGGCGAAAGAAGGGCACCAACCGCCTTACGGGGTGGCCACGAAGGTCAGGGGTGCGCCCCCTGCCTCGTGGCCCCCTCGGGCATCGTCTCGCGTTGATTCTGCTTCCCAAAAATC
This sequence comes from Aegilops umbellulata, assembly GCA_032464435.1. Lineage (NCBI taxonomy): Eukaryota > Viridiplantae > Streptophyta > Magnoliopsida > Poales > Poaceae > Aegilops > Aegilops umbellulata. Next base: position 222,997,984 of record CP136056.1, on the reverse strand, counting down.
ACGTATATTCCAAAAAAAGATCTCCATAAGTTTTTATCCCGTTTGGACTCCATTTGATATGGATTTTCTGCGAAACAAAAAGCATGCAACAAATAGGAATTGGCACTGGGCACTGGATTAATATGTTAGTCCCAAAAATAGTATAAAAAGTTGCCAAAAGTATGTAAAAGTTGTAGAATATTGGCATGGAACAATAAAAAGTTATAGATACGACGGAGACGTACCAGCATCCCCAAGCTTAATTCCTGCTTGTCCTCAAGTAGGTAAATGATAAAAAAGATAATTTTTGATGTGGAATGCTACCTAGCATAATCTTGATCATGTAACCTAACCATGGCATGAATATTAAGACACGAGTGATTCAAAGCAATAGTCTATCTTTTGACATTAAGACGATAATACTTCAAGCATACTAATAAAGTAATCATGTCTTTTTCAAAATAACATGGCCAAAGAAAGGTTATCCCTACAAAATCATATAGTCTGGCTATGCTCCATCTTCACCACACAAAATATTCAAATCATGCATAACCCCGATGACAAGCGAAGCAATTGTTTCATACTTTTGACATTCTCAAACCGTTTCAACTTTCATGCAATACATGAGCGTGAGCCATGGACATAGCACTATAGGTGAAACAGAATATGGTGGTGGAGGTTGTGTGGAGAAGACAAAAAGGAGAAAGTCTCACATCAACGCGGCTAATCAACGGACTATGGAGATGCCCATCAATTGATGTCAATGTGAGGAGTAGGGATTGCCATGCAACGGATGCACTAGAGCTATAGGTGTATGAAAGCTCAAACTAAAACTAAGTGGGTGTGCATCCAACTTGCTTGCTCATGAAGACCTAGGGCATTTGAGGAAGCCCATCATTGGAATATACAAGCCAAGTTCTATAATGAAAATTCCCACTGGTATATGAAAGTGATAACTCAAGAGACTCTCTATATGAAGAACATGGTGCTACTCTGAAGCACAAGTGTGGTAAAAGGATAGTAACATTTTCCCTTCTCTCTTTTCTCTCATTTTTTATTTCTTTCTCTTTTTTCAGGCTTCTTTGGCTTCTCTCTTTTTTTGGGGGGGGGGGCTTCTTTGGCCACTTTTATTTTGATAACCTCACGTGGTACAATGTTCTAATAATGATGACCATCGCACTTTTATTTACTTACAACTCAATATTACAACTTGATACTAAAACAAAGATATGAATCTATATGAATGCCTCCGGCGGTGTACCGGGATGTGCAATGATCTAGCGTAGCAATGACATCAAAAAACGGACAAGCCATGAAAACATCATGCTAGCTATCTTACGATCATGCAAAGCAGTATGATAATAAATGCTCAAGTCATGTATATGATGATGGAAGTTGCATGGTAATATATCTCGGAATGGCTATGGAAATGCCATGATAGGTAGGTATGGCGGCTGTTTTGAGGAAGATATAAGGAGGCTTATGTGTGATATAGCGTATCGTATCACGGGGTTTGGATGCACCAGCGACGTTTGCACCAACTCTCGAGGTGAGAAAGGGCAATGCACGGTACCGAAGAGGCTAGCAATGATGGAAGGGTGAGAGTATGTATAATCCATGGACTCAACATTAGTCGTAAAGAACTCACATACTTATTGCAAAAATCTATTAGTCATCGAAACAAAGTACTACGCACATGCTCCTAGGGGGATAGATTGGTAGGGAAAGACCATCGCTTGTCCCCGACCGCCACTCATAAGGAAGACAATCAATAAATACCTCGTCCTCCAACTTCGTTACATAACGGTTCACCATACGTGCATGCTACGGGAATCAAAAACTTCAACACAAGTATTTCTACAATCCACAACTAGCCACTAGCATGACTCTAATATCACCATCTTTATATCGCAAAACTATTGCAAGGAATCAAACATATCATATTAAGTGATCTACAAGTTTTATGTAGGATTTTATGACTAACCATGTGAATGACCAAATCATGTCATCTCCCTAAATAGATATAAGTGAAGAAAGAGAGTTTAATTCTTTCTACAAAAGATATGCCCATGCTCTAACAAATATAAGTGAAGCAAAAGAGCATTCTACAAATGGCGGTTTCCTATGCGAAGAGAAACAAGCAATCCAAACTTCAAATGATATAAGTGAAGCACATGAAGCATTCTATAAAGCCATACTCAAAAATTATAAGTGAAGTGCAATGAGCATTCTGTAAATCAACCAAGGACTATCTCATACCAGCATGGTTCATAAAATAAAAGTGAAAACTAAATGCAAAAGACCCTCCAAGATTTGCACATATCACATGAACGAAACGAATCCGAAAACATACTGATACTTGTTGAAGAAAGATGGGATGCCTTCTGGGGCATCCCCAAGCTTAGACACTTGATTCTCCTTGAATATTTACTTGGGGTGCCTTGGGCATCCCCAATCTTGAGCTCTTGCCTCTCCTCCTTATCCTCATATCGAGACATCCTCGATCTTCGAACACTTCATCCACACAAAACTCAACAGAAAGTTCGGTAAGATCCGTTAGTATAATAAAGCAAATCACTACTCTAAGTACGGTTGAAAACCAATTCATATATATTTTTTTCATTGTAGCTACTTTAATATAAATTTTCCATGGCTTAATCCACTGATAGAAATCGATAGTTTCATCAAAACAAGCAAACTATGCATCAAAAACAGAATCTGTCTTAAACAGGACAGTCTGTAGTAATCTGAACATTCACCATACTTCTGGTACTCCAAAAATTCTGAAAAAATTAGGAAAAATAAAACATTTGTATAGAAAGACATTTCAAAAAGTTTCATAACCGTTTGACATTCCAGTAAAAATTGTAAAATCACGCACTACAGCCAAAGTTTCTGTTTCGCACTGCACAAACCAACAAGCAATGTAAACATCCTAAAGGCAAATCTTGGCACATTATTTTTATAATACAATGGAATTGTACAAGGGGATAATTATTTTTGTTGAAAATTTTCTGTAATCAAGATTCACAAAGTTTCCGTGAGCATGAACAAAGTTCAAGGCTAGCTCCCACTTTAATAATGCTCGTCTTTCTCACTTTCGCTTTTCTTTTTGAAAAAGTTTTGGGTTCCCCTCTTTATTTTTGTTGTTGTTAAACTATATAAAAGCACACAACAGAAATAAATGAATCTCTAAAACTTCCGGGTTGTCTCCCTGGTAGCGCTTTCTTTAAAGCCATTAAGCTAGGCATATAGTGCTCAAGTAATAGATCCACCTGGATCCCAAGGTATATCAAAGCCAATATTAATTAACAATGATTTGTGATTTAGTAGTGAGCACAAAGTAACATATATCATGCAACAACGAAGTCTAACTCTCTTCCTATGCATCGGCATGTCATAAAAGAACAATTCATGCACACATAGTAAAGGCCAATGCATAGTATAAACAGTTTCTTGCAATTTTATCATATTGGAAACATGGAGAGGCGGAGATGTAGTTCCTCTCTCATAATAATTGAAAGTAGGAGCAGCAAGCACATGCATATTATATCTATCGAAATCATGTGCAATGGTAAAATGCAACCCATCAATATAATCCTTAATAAGGGCAAACTTCTCTGATATAGTGTAGTCGGGAGAATTCAAAAAGATAATAGGACTATCATGCATGGGTGCAATAGCAACAACTTCATGTTTAACATAAGGAACTATAGCAAGTTCATCTCCATAAGCATAATTCATATTGGCATCTTGGCCACAATCATAGCAAGCATTATCAAAAAGGGATATTTCAAATGAATCAACGTGATCATAACAATCATCATAGCAATCATCCTTCGGTAAGCATGAAGGGAAATTAAACAATGTATGAGTTAAAGAGTTACTCTCACTAGAAGGTGGGCACGGGCAGCTAATCCGATCTTCCTCCTTTTGTTCTTCGCTCTCCTTATCGTCTTTCTCATCCAATAAGCTCACAATTTCATCAATTTCTTCTTCCATATACTCCTGCAAAATGTTAGTCTCTACTTGGACAGCGGAGGAGTCCCAATATATGGTTTAACATGGGCATTAGCAGCATAATTATCATAACAATATTTAAGTATGGCAAAATTTTCAGATTTGTAAAGAGTAGCATCATACGTTTCAATCAAAGAAGCAATTTCATAAGCACCCTTAAAAGTAACAAATTCTTCAATTTGTTGAACATCATAGTAATCATAAACACCCTTAGCGTACGAAGATACGATTCCATTATCGCTAAACTCACATTGGTAGGGAAGGTGTTTCTTAGGGTTTTCAGAACAACAAGTAACATCATATATTTCACATAAATTCCAAGCATAGCACTACAAATGATGAACTTGATCCAGTAAATGTTTCCCTTTTTCAGACATGCGGTGCCGCACATAACGAGCATGTTCATCTAAAGATTTTCCCTCAACTAAGCTAGTTGGGGTTTCAGCACGAGCACATAGGGATCGAAGATGATCCAAGTAAAAAGCTTCAGGAGTGTGATAGATTTTGAGTGTTTCTTCAACCATTGGTTCAGTAGGTACAACTAATTTTTTTGGTATTTTGCGTTTCCTACCCATAACTAAAGATAGAAAACAAGAGCACAAAATAAAAACTACTTAGTGATAAAGCAAACAAGCACACACAAGAATATTCACCCCACGCTATAACTGCCCGGCAACGGCGCCAGAAAAAGTTCTTGATAACCCACAAATATAGGGGATCAATTATAGCCTCTATCGATAAGTAAGAGTGTCGAACCCAACGAGGAGCTAAAGGTAGAACACATATTCCCTCAAGTTCTATCGACCACCGATACAACTCTACGCGCGCTTAACATTCGCTTTGCCTAAAACAAGTATGAAACTTGAAGTACTTTTTAGGTGTTGTTGGATAGGTTTGCAAGATAATAAAGAGCATGTAAATTCTTAATATACTAAACCTGGCCAGGTTTAATTTATCTGGTTTTTTTGACTTTTTCTTATCAGTCAAAATCAGACCAATGGGTGGGTGCCACGTGTTTTACTGGGGGATATAGACGGGTATGTCATCATGTACGTGTAGCAGCTGCGGCTGGAATACATAAATTAAGATTTCAGTGCTTCATTGGTTGCATGTCCATGCAGGATGGGCTGTCTCTAGCTGTCGTGCGTGCATGAAGAGACCGATCTGACCACGCCTCATTTCTCTTCCACCATACAGGTTTTGTCATTACGTGTTTGTTCTTATTTGCATGTCCATCCTCGGGCTTGGAGCTCCTGTGGAATTACGTCGCCGTAAGCGATTGGAATGTTGCTTCTTCGTTCAAACCCCTGCTTTCTTTCCGCCACATGCGCCTTGTTGGAGTCGGTTGCCGCCCGCGCCTTCTAGGGTTTCCATATAGTCGGCAGCCGCTTCTGTACAGCCTTCTGGGTGCTTCTGCAACGTGTGCGGTGGCTGCCTTCAACTTGTGTTCTACTATCTCTTTGCTGTTCTATAAATACCGGCTACCCCGAGCGTCTTCGTCCATTCCAGCCGCTCACAGCTGTGCTCTCTTCTCCGCCTCAACGTGAACGAGTGCCCCCACCCATCTAGCCCTGGTTTACGCCCCGACGTCAGGCCTCCTGTCCCCATGCTCCGCCCTGAGCTGCTTCACCATCGGCGGGGCCGAGTCCCTCCTGCCGCCGGGCACACGAACTGCTTCTGCCAAGACGCGCCCGAGCTCCTCACTGCCACCGGCGTCGTTGAAGTCCACTTGGCACGTCGGCTTCCGCCGGTTATGCTGCCATGGCCGACGTTGCCGAATCATGGACTGACAATGACACGAGCATCGCCACTGTTGTCCCCGACGTGGCCGTCCTCGGGGGCCGCCGCTTCGGCGGTGACGAAGCAGGTCACGCAAGGCGTGTCCGTCGTGTTCCTCGACGGGTCGGCCAAGTACCCCGACGTGCAGGTCACACTCAATGGGAGGGCCGACAGCGAGGAGCACGGGGAGGTCACGAGTGCAGGCGTAGCCTTCCGCGTACATCCAGGAGAAGGGGAGGAGGAGCGAGGCCACGCCATGCGCAGAACGGCAGAAGGTCGTGCCGGGCCTTGAGGATGCGCAACCGTGAAGGGCAGCCGGATCGTGGCCGCAGGCCATGGCCAGGCCTTGCCGTTTCGCTGCCGCTGCCGTCGGCAGTCATGTGGCGGCTGGAAGTGCCCAAGCGCGCTGCTTCAACTCCCGTTGGGGTCTTGGGGAGTGCGACATCATTGTTGTCTGGTTGCGTTTCATGTAGAGGAGGCCGATGTAGACCGTGGGGGTGCCTCTGCTGTGTCCATCACACGCTGGTTGTGTGCCGCGGGAGCACCGTTGAGGACGAGGGTTGCTGTTCCTTTCGTTTCGTAGAACCTCGCCATCACGGCCGTGAACTAGGGCGATGACCATGGACGCAGGTGTCGGCGATCTCTCCCCTTCTCTGTTGGGATGGGTTGTGCTTCAACGACCACATGGCCGAGGAGGACGGGGTGTGCTCTAGCGACTCTGTTCCAGAGGACGAGGGAGGAGGGACCCATACGGTGCGAGCTACGGGGTGTGGGAGGCCGCGCAAGCCGCGCGGGGCATGGGAGCACGTGCGCTTGCGCGCGCGATGGTGCCGGTGAGCTCCCACCGAGGATCGAGCAACACTGGCCGGTGGATGGGTTCTGCCGCGGCCGCGCGCGGACAAACAGTCAGTCCAAAGGCCAAAAGCGAGCTTACTATAAGGTATGATTAATTCTGGCAGCACCACCTAAATGTTCTTCGTTCTACACAGCCTTTCTGCTTGCAGCAATTAGTGCAGATATGTCACGTGAACTGTGATACTTATTTGAGTATGCAAGTGAGCCAACACTTACACTTTCATCAACAGAGGTCTAGAATCCTAATAAGGTCTGCCAACCGTGGCATTTACGCGATTCCCTGCTGGGCTTTGTGGAGAATTTTAGCTCACAGTGAACCACGTAAATTTTGGTTGTGAGCATGCATGACATAATCAGTATAGTTAGAAAAAGAATATATATTTTTTGCGAGTGAGAAAAAGAATATTAACCCGTCATGGGTCCAGGGGAATAATGTTAGAGTGATCATTGGTGGTGGTACTTCTACCAACCTGGTGGTATTCTATGCTACTTGTGTTCGATAGTTCAATACGTAACATGAAGGGAAATGTTGCACTTCACATGAACCTTGAATCGCTTAATTATTGTATATATGTTTGCAACTCTGATGAAGTAAATTAGTTGATAGTTATGTGGGACAAAGATCCCAAGTAGAGAGTTTATTTTGGGACATTTCCTGCAAACTTTAGGCATCATATATATTTTTTGATCGAAAACATGTTTGTTCTTCAAGTGGACTACTAGCAGCCATGTGAATGCCTGATGACTATGAATGTTTGCACCTTATTCCATGTCAAACAATTAGTTTGTTCTTCTACCTTGCAGTGACATGTACTACAGACTGGGCATGTGGGTTCTAGAGATACAATGATGCAAGGAGAAGTAGGGGACCTCTCCCCCCTCGGCATCTCTACAAACATATTTCTATCCCTCTCATGTTATATTTATATATAGTACATGTTTCAGACAGATTTGTTCTTATGAAACTTGGCCTCTCATATCATAATCCATAACTGAAATGCCACTAATGGTTGCAAAATCTTTGCTAACATGCAATAGGAATAGCTCTGTATGTTAATATAGTGATGCATATTAACTAAATAGAACTGTGTCGTTCTGTTAGAGATGGGATTTAGCTTGGGTTTTGTTTTTGGACTTTTGGTGCCTTTCTGAAGTACAAAACTTGTACAATTGTTTCTTCTTCTGTATTCAAAACTATACCTTGTTGGCTTGGTTATTGTCATCCCTTCTGTCTCCCAGGTGATGAAATTTTCATAAATCAGGACTTCTGGTATGCATTACTATGATTTCCAATAGGTATCTTCACTATGATTTCCAATTGTTTTACTAATTAATGCTTCTACCTTAATTAGATATTTGCGTACTGGGAGGTTTATGGTATTTGGTAGTGACTTTTGGTTTGTTATGTTTGTTTGTTCCGATGACAATAAAATATAGAACAAGAATTGTCTAAGTAGGCAAAGATAGACATGTACATGTTTGAGCAAAATATTTAAAATTACACACAATGTACTATGTAGCTGTCATTGAAGTGTGTGTTTTTGTTGTTCTTCTTTTCTCTTGAAAGTTAAGATTTATTACTTTATATGCTTTGGAAAATTCACATGTCTTGATTATCTTTGCATGGCACTTGTTTGACTATAACATTGCAGATCTACATGGAGGAATGTGTCATCAATGAGGCCGGTTGCCCATGTCATGAGAGGAAGAGAAGATTACATGGCCGATAACTATCATTTGTAGATAGAGCACACTTTGTGTTAAAATTAGTGATGCTCTATGTAATTTTTGATATCTTCAGGGTGAGTCTCAAATTTAGATTGTATATGCTAATACTTGAGATATGTTTTTTCTAGACTTAATATTTGATGTTGAAATGGAGTACACATCTTCGATAAACATGGTGTTGAATTTTCAGAGATATTGATTCAGTTCATGGCCATAAATTTGGTTTCCAGTTATTCACTTTCCTTTCCGAATGGTGTAAGCCTGAAATAAAACTAGAATGATGTAGACCAGAAATAATATATCGTGTTTAGTCCTATTAGAAAAGTGTAGATGTATACTTTCTGTCATCTAAGATGCACCACACATGATGACAACAAAATATGTGCTTTTCAATTTGCTTCTATGCATTATTTCCCTTTTATGTGAACACAACCTTATCCATATAGTTCTGTTAATTTAATTTGTATGTTTTTACCTCTAGAAAAAGTAGTGTGCTGTTTCTCCTTTTGTTTATTCGACAAGATGAGTAGATGATACACATAAGCACCGGGTCCTCAACTGGGGCTTCTCTCTCAGGCCTACATAGATTTTCACTTCTAGCTACTCATTCAAATATACTTATGTTGCATGCACACAGCGAAGATCCTATTATCACATATACAAGAGCAAAACCTTCCCGGGACGTGTCCAAGAATGCAAAAGCTCTGTATCACTTTATTACGGGAACTAATCCTGCAGGAGGCTATACAAGGATGATCTAATTCAGGGAAAATTAGTTGCAGTTTCTTATTCCAATACGGTCATGTCACCGTATACAACCCACTATGTAGGGTGGACTCTATACAGTCTTAATAAGTACCTATTATTAGAGATGTGCCCGTTTTTATCATTCTATTTATCAGCATGTATCATGCATGGTTCTATAAATGTACTTCTTTGCCATCTTGAACTTTCATACTCCATGGCGGCGGAGTATATATTGATATGCTCTTTTTTACCTAATAGTAAAAGATACACATAAAGCTACAATGTATATTCTGTTTAACTCATAATTGTTTATAGTTCTATCGTTTCAACTACGGTCTACATAGTTGCGATTTACCCATAGGCGCGGCGTGCCGCCGCGCGGGTAAAGCTAGTAAAATCTAGGGGCTGTTTAGATAAATACACAATAAAGTTAGTATAGTGAGTGTGGAAAAGTGGTGGTAGGAGTTGCGAAATTGTCCCTAAGCAATTGACTACTTTACTAGACTGATAGCAAGTTTTATGTGGGAGAGGCCACCGCTAGCATGTCATCCCTGACTTGGAATTCTACGCACTTATGATTGGAACTATTAGCAAGCATCCGCAACTACTAACGTTCATTAAGGTAAAACCCAACCATAGCATTAAGATATATTAGTCCCCCTTCAATCCTATATGCATCAATTTCTATGCTAGGTTGAAGCTTCTGTCACTCTTGCCCTCTAATACATAGTCCTATCAACATACAACTAACCCTATGGTGTGATCCATGCGCGCGCTCATATGATGGGCACCAAAGGACATCAACATAACCATAAGCAAATTAAACCAATCATAGCAATTCACCAATTACCGATAGGACAACGAAAAACTACTCAGACATCATAGGATGGCAACACATCATTGGATAATAATATGAAGCATAAAGCGCCATGTTCAAAGGGTACAGCGGGTTGCGGGAGAGTGGACCGCTGTAGATAGATGGGGGAAGGTGATGAAGATGTTGGTGAAGGTGACGGGGGTGTTGGTGTAGATCGCCGTCACATGATGATGGCTCCGACGGCGTTCCAGCGCCACCGGGAGAGAGGGGGACAGGCCCCCTTCTTCTTCTTCTTCTTCTTCTTCCTTGACCTTCCCCCTAGATGGGAGAAGGGTTTCCCCTCTGGTCCATGGCCTCCATGGCATGGGAGGGGCAAGAGCCCCTCCGAGATTGGATCTATCTCTCTATCTCTCTCTGTTTCTGCGTTTTCTTATTCTGCCCTTTCACCGTTTCATATATTCTCGGAGATCCGTAACTCCGAATGGGCTGAATTTGGACACGATTTTTATCCGGATATTGGCTTTCTTGCGGGACAAGAAGGGCACCAACCGACTTACGGGGTGGCCACGAGGGTCAGGGGCGCGCCCCTTGCCTCGTGGCCCCCTCGGGCATCGTCTTGCGTTGATTCTTCTTCCCAAAAATCACATATATTCCAAAAAAATCTCTGTAAGTTTTTATCCCGTTTGGACTCCGTTTGATATGGATTTTCTGCGAAAGAAAAAACATGCAACAAACAGGAACTGGCACTGGGCACTGGATCAATATGTTAGTCCCAAAAATAGTATAAAAAGTTGCCAAAAGTATGTAAAAGTTGTAGAATATTGGCATGGAACAATCAAAAATTATAGATACGACGGAGACGTATCAACATGCGGAAAAAACTGAAAGCTGCTTATACGCTCATAGAACAGCTATATACTGGCGCACAATGGGTCATCTGCACAGCTGCTCACAACAAACCAGCTCCAACCCTTATCAACGATACATTGGATAAACTATCTATGCTGCCTGCACGGATCGAAGAGTTGAAGAAATCAGCTGCAAGAGCCGGTGAACTTACCGCGCTAACCCGGGCCAAAGCGTGGCTAGTTGATCTTGACCCGGCAGACTTGGCAAACGGTTGTCCAAGCATAAAAGAAGATGGGTCACCCTTCAACGCAGACGACTTCACCGCCCTTACGAGGGAATTGTGTTCTTTGGCTAGTTAACTAGCTGAAGACACTGATCTTACCCATTACCAACCGGTTTATGATGCCAACAATAAGAAGGGGAAAGCGCTGACTCGTGATGCTCCAGACCTGACTCCTCTGATCTGTAAGCACACTTATGCCCCTAATGTTGATCCATCCACAATTATAAGTGATGAAGCTATATTCAGAGCTTTAACTGGGATCGATTGGTCAACCACTGACTTCCAGCCATTGGGTGAAGAGGAGGCATATGAACCGGTGCTGGGCAAGCCACCACCTTCAACTCAGCAAGGCCAAGAGTCATAAGCCGTAGGTCGGCTTAGCATTTGCTTTCCGTGAAACTGCTAAGATAATTATTCCTGTGGGGCATCGGATGCCTTTGTAATAGGCTAGTTAAACTCATGATCTGCCATGCCATCATGCATGTTTTATTTTGTCTGATACTGCTGATCCATCAGTTGAAGATATGCCATTGTTTGATGATATCCTTATATAGAGCAGATGTGTATCTCTTGTTCTGCATAAAAAACAGATCACAAAATTGATCTGACGGGTTACCGCCAGGCAGTTCATAATACCCAACATAAACCTAACGGTGACTATAAAAGTCCATAACCGGGGCTGGTTTAACTATAACCATATATAACAAAAATGTCATACCTGTGATATTCGACCACACTGCCGGTTTATTATACCGGTGCAGTAAGGGTGTCAAACCAAAAAAGATTGCACACATAATTCCCTGTTTAATTGTCATATACTGCCGGTTTACAACGCCGGATGCAGCAAGGCGTAATATCCCAAGACTTAGAATACATTGCTTCCAAGTATTTAATATCATCATATACTGGCGACTTATAGTATGCCACCATGGCGGGTTAAGAAACTCTGGATATGCTCAAATATGAGCCATAGATATGAAGGCTACATGGCTTGAATTGTCTAAAGCCATATGTTAATATGGCGTAAATATATGAATCCCAAAAAAAATGCTCAAAAAACGATAACAAATCAAAATCGAGAAAACGAGGCTTTCATAGGCCGCCAAGCCTAAAGCTCGAAGGCTTTCATGGGCCACCAAGCCACTGAGTTAACCTTTTACACTTTGCGAATCCGGCCTCACATGACCGCCAGTTTAACGTTGACAAGTTCAGGGTCTATGTAAGATTGACTGTCAAGAGTTCGACTTGTCATTTTGGGATTACCCGGGCGAAGTGGCAGATTCTGCAAAACAGGATAACCTGGAAGGTTTTGGTGAATACACCTGGTGTTCCAAGCCAGTTCACGGGGGTAGTAACGCTATGTTCTCTTTGGTGAATACACCTATGTTTGAACAGGAAGCACCCAAGTTCTTTGTAAACATGGCATATAAGCTGGACCAAGAGGGATATTCACAGCTATGCTCAAGAGCAGGAAGCACCCAAGTGGTTTCTAGCGTTTTAGCCGAATCAAGAGGGATATTCACAGCTATGCTCAATGAGAAGGAAGCCCCCAAGTGATTTGTGAGTGTTTCGTATTAGCCGGATCAAGAGGGATATTCACAGCTATGCTTAATGAGCAGGAAGGCCCCAAGTGACCTTCTGTTAGAGTGCGTATAAGCCAAATCAAGAGGGATATTCACAGCTATGCTCAATGAGCAGGAAGCCCCCAAGTGACCATCTGTAGTGATAAAGACTTCATTATTCTTAGAAATGAAACGACATAAGCCCTTATTTATTAGGTATATTGATTATAATATATACATTGTCAAAATATGTACATTAGGAGAGCATGTGGCTCAGGTATAGTAAGGCCAAAGATGAGCAATATTCCAAGGCCGACGGGTCTCCTCCTCCGACGTGTGTGAGTCCTTGCGGTTTCAAACATCGATAAGGTAGTATGACCCATTTTTTAGATTTTTGCTGACCACAAAGGGCCCTTCCCAAGGCGGGGATAGCTTGTGCATATCAGATTGATCCTGGATAAGTCGGAGCACCAAGTGACCTTCTTGAAAGGTTCTGGTTTTACCCCGGCGGCTGTGATAACTGCGTAGATCTTGTTGGTAAATCGTCGAACGAGCCGCCACAAGGTCACGCTCCTCATCTAACAGGTCAAGTGCATCTTGACGTGCTTTTTCATTGTCAGCTTCAACATAAGCCGCCACCCGGGGTGAGTCGTGACGGATGTCACTAGGGAGAACCGCCTCAGCTCTGTAAACCATGAAGAAAGGCATGTAACCCGTGGATCTATTGGGGGTAGTATTGATACTCCATATCACTGAGGGTAACTCCTCCACCCAACAACCCAGCGTCCTCTGCAAAGGAACCATAAGCAGGGCTTGATGCCTCTCAGGATCTCTTGATTTGCTCGCTCCACTTGACCATTAGACTGGGGGTGAGCAACCGATGAGACATCAAGCCAGATATGCTCACGTTGAAAAAAATTCTTTCATAGCACCCTTGGATAGATTAGTGCCATTATCAGTTATAATACTATGGGGAAAACCAAAACGGAAAATCACCTTTTTGATGAATTGAACCGCCGTCGCCGCATCTGCCTCAACCCACTTTGTAAACTTGTCAACCGCCACCAGGAGGTGTGTCTTTTTATCCTTGGACCTTTTGAAAGGCCCAACCATATCAATCCCCCAGACTGCAAACGGCCAAGTAATTGGTATCATCCTCAATTCTTGAGCCGGCACATGAGCTCGTCGTGAGAATTTCTAACAACTATCACATTGACTGACTAGATCCTGAGCATCAGCTTGAGCTGTCAGCCAATAAAACCCATGAAGGAAAGCCTTGGCTACAAGGGATTTAGAGCTGACATGATGACCACAATCTCCTTCATGAATCTCTCACAAAATCTCACTGCCTTCTTCAGGAGAAACGCAACGTTGAGACGCTCCTGTAACACTTGATGATGCAACTCTCCATCCGCAATAGACATTGACTTAGATCGCCGGGTTATCTTCCTGGCCAAAGTTTCATCCTCAGGTAACTCGCCCCGGGTCATATAAGCCAAATATGGAACTGTCCAATTAGGAATAGCATGAAGAGCCGCCACTAGTTGTGCTTCCGGGTCAGGAATAGCAAGATCCTCCTCTGTAGGCAATTTGACAATTCGGTTATGCAGAATATCCAAGAAAGTATTAGGTGGCACCGGCTTATGCTGAGACCCTAACCGGCTTAAAGCATCAACCACCTCATTTTTCCTACGATCAACATGTTCAACTTGATAACCCTTGAAATGACCCACAATCGCATCAACCTCTTGACGATAAGTCACCATGAGTGGATCCTTAGAGTCCCAAGTGCGAGAAACTTGTTGAGCCACCAGATCTGAGTCACTAAAACACCTCACCCGGCTTAAGTTCATCTCCTTAGCCATATGAAGACCATGGAGCAAGGTTTCATACTCAGCTGCATTGTTAGTACAAGGGAACATCAACCAGAGAACATAAGAAAATTTATCACCTCGCGAGGAAGTCAAAACAACTCCAGCCCCGAGCCTTCCAACTGGCTGGACATGTCAAAGTGAATAGTCCAATATGTGCTATCTGGCTTCTCCTCGGGCATCTGCAACTCTTTCCAATCATTGATAAAATCCACAAGCACATGAGACTTTATGTCTGTACGAGGACATACTTTAAGCCATGAGGTCCAAGCTCAATGGCCCATTTGGCTACCCGACCTATGGCTTCTATGTTTTGAATGATATCCCCTAAAGGGGCAGAACTAACCACAGTGATAGGATGACCCAGAAAATACTACTTAAGCTTCCGGCTAGCCATGAAAACCCCATACACAAGCTTCTGCCAATGTGGGTACCTTTGTTTGGATTCAATAAGTACCTCACTGATGTAGTAAACTAGCCGTTGAACCGGATCCTCTTTCCCTGACTCCTTCCTTTCTACCACAATAGCTACAATGACAGCTCGGCTATCGGCAATCACATATAACAATAAAGGCTCCTTATAAATAGGAGCATCAAGAACCGGCGGCTCAACCAGTTGTTTGTTCAAGGCCTCAAATGCCTGATCAGCAGCATCACTCCAGACAAAGTGATCCGTCTTCTTCATCATATGGTACAGAGGGATAGCCTTCACACCCAACCGGCTTACGAACCGACTTAAGACCGCAATACGACCCGCCAAATGTTGAACATCATTGATACACTCCGGCTTAGCCAGAGAGGTGATAGCCTTTATCTTCTCCGGGTTAGCCTCAATACCCCGTTCTAAACGCAGAAAACCCAAAAGCTTACCAGCTGGAACACCAAAAACACACTTGGCCGGGTTAAGCATCATCTTATAAACCCAGAGATTGTCAAAGGTTTCCTTCAAATCATCAATCAGGGTCTCCTTCTTCCTGGACTTCACCACAATATCATCCACATAGGCATGAACATTGCGCCCAATCTGATCATGAAGACAATTCTGCACACATCGCTGGTAAGTCACATGGGCGCCCTTGAGCCCAAAAGGCATAGACACATAGCAGAAGGCTCCAAACGGAGTGATGAAAGTTGTCTTCTCCTGGTCCTTGACTGCCATCTTGATCTGATGATAACCAGAATAAGCATCCAAAAATCTCAAACGCTCACAACCCACCATAGCATCAATAATCTGATCAATACGGGGGAGAGCAAAAGGATCAGATGGACAAGCCTCATTTAAATCTGTGTAATCTACACACATACGCCAAGTGCCATTCCTCTTAAGTACAAACACCGGTTTAGCCAACCACTCAGGATGAAAAACTTCAACAATGAACCCAGACGCCAAGAGCCGGGCCACTTCTTCACCAATGGCCTTACGCCTCTCTTCATTAAAATGACGAAGAAATTGCTTGATCGACTTAAACTTTGGATCAATAGTGTGCTTAGCGAGTTCCCTCGGTACACCTGGCATGTCAGAAGGTTTCCATGCAAAGATGTCCCGGTTCTCACGGATGAACTCGATGAGCGCACTTTCCTATTTCGGATCTAGATTAGCACTGATGCTGAACTGCTTGGATGAATCACCAGGGATGAAATCAACTAGCTTAGTGTCATCTGCCGACTTAAACTTCAGGACCAGATCATGCTCCGTAGTTGGTTTTTTCAAAGATATCATTCTGCCAGGTCAACATTGTCCTTATTGAATTTCAATTCCTCCGTTGTGTAGACAGACTCAACATATGCAGCGTCACCTTGTTCACACTCCAAGGCTATCTTGCGACTCACATGCACTGTTATAATGCCCTTGTGACCCGGCATCTTCAGCTGCAAGTAAACATAACAAGGCCTTGCCATAAACTTAGCATAAGCCGGCCGCCCAAACAGAGCATGATAAGGGCTCTTGATCTTAACCACTTCAAAGGTCAACGTCTCAGATCTGGAATCATACTCATCTCCAAAAGCAACCTCCAGAGCTATTTTACCAACCGGGTATGCCGACTTACTAGGCACCACATAGTGAAAAACAGTGTTCGATGGCTTAAGATTTTTATCAATCAATCACATGCGATGGAAAGTTTCATAATAAAGGATATTGATGCTGCTACCCCCGTCCATGAGTACCTTAGTGAATTTATATCCTCCAACTTGAGGTGCCACCACCAAAGCCAAGTGACCCGGATTATTAGCCCGGGGCGGGTGATCCTCACGACTCCACACAATGGGCTGCTCAGACCATCGCAAGTAATGGGGAACAGCCAGCTCAACGGCGTTCACAACCCTTTTATGGAGCTTCTGATCCCGCTTGCATAAACTTGTGGTGAAGACGTGGTACTGCCCACTATTCAACTACTTTGGGTTACTCTGATAATTAACCAGATTGCTGCTGCTGATTCCCCTGATTGTTCTGCTGGTTGTAACCACCTTGATTGCCTTGATTACCTTGACTGCCTTGGCCCTGGAAACCGGAATTAGACGCGCCACCACCGTAACCCGGACCATGAGAGCCGGAACCTGAGCCGCCGACTGACCCATGACAGTTCTGGAATAGATCAGAATTTTTATACTCCTTCATAATGTGGCATTCGTTCCAGAGGTGACCGGACGGCCTTTCCCGTATACCATGCTTTGGGCAGGGCTGATTCAACATCTACTCAAGATTGAAACCAGACCCTCCCATCCGAGGAGGTGGCTTTACCTTATGACGCTGGCCATTATTCTGCGCGTTGGTATTAGCCACAAAATCCACATTGTTATCAGCCTTGCGCTTACCATTGCCCCCTTGGCTCGCCGGGTTATGATGCTGCCCCTTGGTGTTGCTACTCTTCTTTCCCTTACCCGACCTTTCTTCATCAGAATTGGGGTCCTTGGTACTATTAGAGTCATCATATTTTACCAGAGCCGCCATGAGCGTCCCCATGTCATTGCAATGGGGTTTGAGCCGCCCTAATTTCTGCTTCAGAGGCATGAAACGACAATTGCTCTCCAACATTAAGACTGCCGAATCGGCATTGAAGCGCTCCGACGAGTGCAGGATCGCTGAGACCTGACGCACCCAATGGGTTGTCGACTCACCCTCTTCTTGGACACAGGAGGCCAGATCTACAATCGACATAGGCTGCTTGCACATATCTTTCAAATTCTAGATAAACCGGGGTTTTAACTTGGCCCATAACCCAATGGAGTTGGCTGGCAGCCCCTTCAACCACGTGTAGGCCATTCCTTCCAACATCATGGTGAAGTACTTAGCACATGCAGCATCGTCGACATCCAACAGCTCCAGTGCCATCTCATAACTCTCAACCCACGCTTCAAGTGGTAAGTAAGCTGTGTAGTTGGGCACCTTACGAGGACCCTTGAAATCCTTGGGCAAACGTACGTTACGTAAAGCCGACACTAAACATGGCACTCCCAAGGTTCTGGAGGTTACACCTATCTCCACCGAAGTCGTCAGGTAAACCGAAGGATGCTGATGAGCCGTTTGCTGAGCCGCCAGCTCAGCCTCTCGACGGGCTCTGCCCTGGTCTACCAAATCCTGAGCACCATCACGCACCGGGTCATTTCCACGAGGCTGGTTATGGCGCCTGTCACTGCTTGAAACGGCCCATGAGCCAATGTGTCTGCTATAACTCCGGCTTGGGCGGGGGGTTGAATGAATCCTCTCAGGACTGTAAGAATAAGCCTCTTGCTGTACCAATGCTATCTAAAGAAGCTCTCTAGCCCTCTGCGTTTCAATCGCAGCTTGTCGGCGTTCTGGGAACGGGGCTCCCCAGACTTGCCTGCTTGCGACCTGCGGCGTGGCTCCAAGGGGGCCCAGCACGGCCCATCTTCATCAACACAAGACCCAAGACCCTCGCGAGGGGCCAAGCCTCGCAGGGCGGACAACGCGGAGCTTCCTCAGGCGCAACCTCAACAGGCTGGCTCACGAGGAGGTGGAGAGATCAAGGCGGGGTACCTCATGAGGTGCCCATGACGCAAGCCATGACGACCAAGGGCGCCAGGCGGGCACCAGCCGCGCAGTGTCCTCCCTTTCCTCTTTGGTGCGAAGGGGGCAAGCACAGGCAGGAGGATTAAGCAAAGGCACCCATTTCGGTGCAACGAGACCAAGACCAGCTCCGCGACAAGGAGGAAGTCACTGTGGAGCCCAAGCCAGCGTCATCACCAGAGCCTTTGGCAGGCGAGGACCAACTTTAGTCAGGATAAGTGTACCAGATGTTGCCCTTCAAAATGGCCAATTGTTGGCGCCCTTCCCGCTTAATATTTTGGAAGAGGCCCAGGGCCTTTGCCTATAAATAGGACTAGCCACCCCCAGGGTAGAGGTATCTAGACATCTAGCGGTTGAATCAGTAAGAGAGAGAGAGAGAGAGAAGGGCCGCTGAACTCCTCCTAGCAGTTCATCCCCCAGGCCAAGAACAGACCCTCGCGAGGCTGTTCTACCTTGTAGTGTTCATCATCATCAGCCCAACAGGCAATCCACCACACTACACTGGAGTAGGGTATTACACCGCATCGGTGGCCTGGACCAGTATAAACTTTGTGTTTCTTGTGTCGTTCTTTAGTAGTTTAGATCTTTGCGAGACGGAGAGGTAGAGGGCATAATCTCCGCGCGCACCCCAGAGTTTGAACCTCACGGGTCTGCCGGAACCCGAAATCCGACATTTGGCGCGCCAGGTAGGGGTGCGCCAAAATTTGTCTTCCGCCGCTCCGCTCTCCTCCGACCGTCGCGTCCATGTCCGACGCTCGTCAGGCCCGCGCCGAGCGCAGGGCCGCCATCGCTTCCCGCGTCGCCCAGACGGCACCCGTTAGTGGGTGTCCTCATCGTTCCCCGTCACCCGCCACCAACGCCGCCACCGGCCCGGCGGGGAACGAGCAGCAAGCGTCGTCTCAGCATCCGTCCGAGCGGCAAGACGGCCGCACCGCTACACCAACGTCCCCGGTTGTCGCGGCCCTCCTGGGCGGCTCGCAGGCGCCGCCCACAGGTCGCCACGTCAAGCCGTTTGTTCGTCGGGTCAGCGCCGTTTCCGCACGGCAGGGGGATCCCACGGACCGGGCGGCCCACAAGGCCGGCCTGACCTTCAGCTCGGAGGACCACCCCTCCAACTCGGCTAGCTCGGGCGCGCTCCCCATGTTGTGCATCACCACCATCTGACAGGTGTCCATCACCAGAACTCTTATCTATGGTGGCGCGGGCCTCAGCGTGCTTTCGGTTGAGGCCTTCGATCTCCTCCGCATACCCCTGGAACGGCTGCAACCCAGCCGGCCCTTCTCAGGCATTGGGGGCGGATCATCCAGCTCCTTGGGACAGATCCGGCTCCCAGTAACCTTCGACACCTACGACAACTTCCGCACGAAGATGGTCGACTTCGACATCGCCCCCATCGTCCTCCCCTACAATGCCATCCTCGGCTACCCAGCGCTGGCCCAGTTCATGGCTGCCACGCACCCGGCGTACAACCTGATGAAGATGCCTGGGAGCAGTGGTGTCCTCACCGTGCATGGGGACACCGGGGACGCGCTGCGAGTGCTGAAGCTCGCCTTCAAGACGGCGGCATCAGCACAGCCCGCCGACTCAGGGATCCCTGAGCCCAAGGGGGCTGCGCCCGCCAAGAAGAAGCTGTTGTTTACCCAGGACAAGGCAAAAACCAAGCAGATACCCGTCGACGAGGACGGGTCCTCCAGTGCCACTTTCACCATAGGCGCCAACCTCGAGCTTGAGCAGGAGGAGGCCCTAATCAGGTTCCTGTGCGCAAACAAGAAGGTGTTTGCTTGCGAGCCTGATCAGTTGGCAAGGATCCCCAGGAGCGTAATCGAGCATCACCTCAACGTGTGCCCAAACATGCGCCCCGTGAAGCATAAGGCTAGGCGGCAGCCCACAGAAAAGCAGGCCTTCATCGTCCAAGAAACCCGCAAGTTGGAAGCCGCTGGGGTCATTCGCGAGGTCCGATACCCGGATTGGTTGGCCAACCCTGTCGTTGTGCCCAAGAAGGGAGGGAAGGAGCGCATGTGTGTTGACTTCACCAACCTCAACAAGGCATGTCCGAAAGATCCGTTCCCGCTCCCCCGCATCGACTAGATCGTCGATTCCACCACAGAGCGTGACCTGCTATGTTTCCTGGATGCCTTCTCCGGGTATCACCAGATCAAGATGGCGGTGGAAGACATCGAGAAGACAACCTTCCTAACCCCATGCGGGGTGTACTGCTACACGGGCATGCCATTTGGGCTGCGTAACGCGGGGGCGACCTTTCAGCGACTGATGCACATCACCTTGGGCCCGCAGCTCGGGAAGAATGTCGAATCCTACGTTGATGACATTGTAGTGAAGTCTCGGCAGGCCAAGACCCTGATACAACACCTGGAGGAAACCTTCGCGAGCCTCGACGCAGTGAACCTGCGGCTCAACCCAGAGAAGTGTGTGTTCGGGGTCCCCTCAGGCAAGCTCTTGGGTTTCCTCGTATCCCATCGAGGCATCGAGGCTAACCCAGAGAAGGTCAAGGCGGTCGAGGACATGAGCCCGCCAAAGACCCTCAGAGAAATGCAGAAGCTCACTGGGCGCGTGACCGCGCTAGGGCGCTTCATCTCCAGACTGGGGGAGCGGGCGTTGCCCTTCTTCCAACTAATGAAGAGAAAGGGACCCTTTGAATGGACTGAAGAGGCAGACAAGGCGTTTCAAGATCTCAAGAGATACCTGACTAGTCCCCCTGTTATGGTGGCTCCGCGCCCTCAAGAGCCCTTGGCGCTCTGCCTCGCCGCCACTCCCTACTCTGCCAACGCAGCCCTGATGGCAGTTAGGGAAGAACGCCAAATCAAAACCGTAGCAGCAGCCCGAGACAAGGCGAAACAGGAACAAGGAAGGCCCACAGAAACCGTTACCTCGGTTGAGGAAGATCAGCCGCCAAAGAGTGCACCGGAAGCAGGAGAGGCCACTCACCTGGATGATCCGCCTCCAGAGGCCTCGTCACCTCGCGAGGCGCCCTTGCCTCCGGAGGGCGCCCCGAGCACTAGTGCCCTCAGCCTAGTTGAGAACCCAGTATACTTCGTCAGCACGGTGTTACGGGACGCAAGGGCCCGGTACCCCATGCCTCAGAAGCTCCTCCTCGCGCTACTGGTGGCCTCACGCAAGCTGCGGCACTATTTCCTTGGAGAGAGTGCTCAGGAGCCCTAACTCAGCCGGAAGGGTCGCTGAGTGGAACATAGAACTGCAGGCGTTTCAGCTCGAGTTCAGCACATACCGGGTTATCAAGGGAGCAGCATTGGCAGATTTTGTGACAGAATGGACGGAGGCACCAGGCCTCAAGGACGACGAGGATCGGTCCCTCTCCCCAGGGAGCGAGTGTCGGCGTTCTGGGAACGGGGGTCCCCAGACTTGCCTGCCTGCGGCCTACGGCATGGCTCAAAGGAGGCCCAGCACGGCCCATCTTCATCAACACAAGACCCAAGACCCTCGCGAGGGGCCAAGCCTCACGGGGCGGACGACACAGAGCTTCCTCAGGCGCGGCCTCATCAGGCTGGCTCATGAGGAGGCGGAGAGATCAAGCCAGGGTACCTCACGAGGTGCCCATGACGTAAGCCATGACGACCAAGGGCACCAGGCGGGCGCCAGCCCCCGCAATGTCCTCCTTTCCTCTTTGGTGCAAAGGGGGCAAGCGCAGGCAAGAGGATCAAGCAAAGGCATCCATTTCGGTGCAACGAGACCAAGACCAGTCCAATGGCGGGAAGGAGGTCACCGTGGAGCCCAGGACGGCGTCACCACGGAGCCTTTGGCAGGCGAGGACCGACTTTAGTCAGGATAAGTGTACCAGATGTTCCCCTTCAAAATGGCCAACTGTTGGCGCCCTTCCCGCTCAATATTTGGGAAGAGGCCCAGGGCCTTTGCCTATAAATAGGACTAGCCACCCCAGGGTAGAGAGAGGATTCGGGATCTAGCGAGCTAGAATCCAGAGAGAGAGAGACAGAGAGAAAGAAGGGCGGTTTAACTCCTCCTAGCAGCTCATCCTCCCAGCCAAGAACAGGCCCTCGCGAGGCTGTTCTTCCTTGTACCGTTCATCATCATCAGCCCAAGAGGCAATCCACCCACCACAAACTAGAGTAGGGTATTACACCACAATGGTGGCCCGAACTAGTATAAACCCTGTGTCTCTTGTGTTGTTCTTTCGGTAGTTTAGATCTTTGCGAGACGGAGAGGTAGAGGGCGTAATCTCCATGCGCACCCCAGAGTTCGAACCTTAAGGGTCTGCCGGAACCCGAAATCCGACATTTGGCGCGCCAGGTAAGGGTGTGCCGGAATTTGTCTTCCACCGCTCCGCTCTCCCCCGACCGTCGCGTCCATGTCCGACGCTCGCCGTGCCCGCGCCGAGCGCCAGGCCACCATCGCTTCCCGCATCGCCCAGACGGCTCTTGTCGGCGGGCGTCCTTGTCGTTCCCCGTCGCCCGCCGTCAACGCCCCCACCGGCCCGGCGGGGAACGAGCAGCCAGCGTCGTCTCAGCATCCATCAGTGCGGCAAGACGGCCGCGCCACTACACCAATACTCCCGGTCATCGCGGCCCTCTTGGGCGGCTCGTAGGCGTCGCCCACAAGTCGCCACGTCAAGCCGTTTGACCGCCAGGTCAGCACCGCTTCCGTGCGGCAGGGGGCTCCCCCGGACCGGGCAGCGCCCAAGGCCGGCCTGACCTTCAGCTCGGAGGACCACCCCTCCAACTCGGCTAGCTCGGGCGCGCTCCCCATGTTGTGCACCCCCACCATCTGCCAGGTGGCCGTCACTAGAACCCTCATCGATGGTTTCGCGGGCCTCAGCGTGCTTTCGGTTGAGGCCTTCAATCTCCTCCGCATACCCCTGGAACGGCTACAACCCAGCCGGCCCTTCTCAGGCGTTGGGGGCGGATCATCCAGCTCCCTGGGACAGATCCGGCTCCCAGTAACCTTCGGCACCTACGACAATTTCCGCATGGAGATGGTCGACTTCGACATCGCCCCCATCGGCCTCCCCTACAACGCCATCCTCGGGTACCCAGCGCTGGCCAAGTTCATGGCCGCCACGCACCCGGCGTACAACCTTATGAAGATGCCCGGGAGCAGCGGCGTCCTCACTGTGCACGGGGACACAAGGGATGCGCTGCGAGTGCTCAAGCTCGCCTTCAAGACGGCGGCATCGGCACAACCCGTCGACTCAGGGACCCCATAGCCCAAGGGGGCTGCACCCGCCAAGAAGAAGCAGTTGTTCACCCAGGACAAGGCGGTAACCAAGCAGATACCTATCGACGAGGACGGGACCTCCAGTGCCACTTTCACCATAGGCGCCAACCTCGAGCCTGAGCAGGAGGAGGCCCTAATCAGGTTCCTGCGCGTGAACAAGAAGGTATTCGTTTGGGAGCCTGATCAGTTAGCAGGGATCCCCAGGAGCGTAATCGAGCACCACCTCAACGTGTGCCCAAACGTGCGCCCCGTGAAGCAGAAGGCAAGGCGGCAGTCCACAGAAAAGCAGGCCTTCATCGTCCAAGAAACCCGCAAGCTAGAAGCCGCTGGGGTCATTCGCGAGGTACGAGACCCGGATTGGTTGGCCAACCCTGTCATTGTGCCAAAGAAGGGAGGGAAGGAACGCATGTGTGTCGACTTCAACAACCTCAACAAGGCATGCCCGCAAGATCCGTTCCCGCTTCCCCGCATCGACCAGATCGTCGATTCCACCGCAGAGTGCGACCTGCTATGCTTCCTGGATGCCTTCTATAGGTATCACCAGATCAAGATGGCGGTAGAAGACGTCGAGAAGACCGCCTTCCTAACCCCCTGCGGGGTGTACTGCTATACATGCATGCCATTCGGGCTGCGTAACGCAGGAGCAACATTTCAGCGGCTGATGCACATCACCGTGGGCCCACAGCTTGGGAAGAATGTCGAAGCTTACGTTGACGACATTGTGGTGAAGTCTCGGGAGGCCAAGACCCTGATACAAGACCTGGAGGAAACCTTTGCGAGGCTTGACGCAGTGAACCTGCGGCTCAACCCAGAGAAGTGTGTGTTCGGAGTCCCCTCATGCAAGCTCTTGGGTTTCCTCGTGTCCCATCGAGGCATCGTGGCTAACCCGAAAAAGGTCAAGGCGGTCGAGGACATGAGCCTACCGAAGACCCTCAGAGAAATGCAGAAGCTCACCGGACGTGTGACCGCGCTAGGGCGCTTCATCTCCAGGATGGGGAAGTGAGCGCTGCCTTTTTTCCATGTAATGAAGAAAAAGGGGCCCTTTGAATGGACTGAAGAGGCAGACAAAGCGTTTCAAGATCTCAAGAAATACCTGACCAGCCCCCCGGTCATGGTGGCTCCGCGTCCTCAGGAGCCCCTGGTGCTCTACCTCGCCGCCACTCCTTACTCCGCCAGCGCAGCCCTGGTGGCGGTTAGGGAGGAGCGCCAAATCAGAACCACAGCAGCAGCTCGAGACAAGGCAAAACAGGAACAAGGAAGGCCCACGGAAGCCGCAACCGTGGTTGAGGAAGATCATCCACGGAAGAGTGCGCCAGAAGCAGGAGAGGCCACTCACCTGGATGGTCTGCCTCCAGAGGCCTCGTCGCCTCGCGAGGCACCCTTGCCTCCGGAGGGCGCCACGAGCGCTGATGCACTCAGCCTTGTGGAACACCCAGTATACTTTGTTAGCACGGTGTTACGGGACGCGAGGGCACGGTATCCCATGCCTCAGAAGCTCCTCCTCGCGCTACTGGTGGCCTCACGTAAGCTGCGTCACTATTTCCAGGGTCACCCCATCAAGGTCGTCTCGTCATACCCCTTGGAAAGAGTGCTCAGGAGCCCTAACTCAGCCGGAAGGGTCGCTGAATGGAACATAGAACTGCAGGCGTTTCAGCTCGAGTTCAGCACGACCAGGGTCATCAAGGGAGCAGCATTAGCGGATTTCGTGGTAGAATGGACGGAAGCAACAGGCCACAAGGATGACGAGGATCGGTCCCTCTCCCCAGGCAGCGAGGCGCCGGAAGGTTGGGTCATGTACTTCGATGGGGCATTCTCCAGGCATGGCGCTGGGGCTGGTGCGGTGCTGATATCACCCACTCAGGACAAGCTCTACTACGCTGTACAGCTCTGTTTCCAGCATGGTGAAAAGGTCTCCAACAATATAGCGGAGTAAGAAGGTCTAATAGCGGGCCTGAAGGCCGCAGCCGCCCTGGGGGTGAAGCGCCTCACCGTCAAGGGCGATTCGCAGCTCCTTGTCAACTTCTCCAACAAGGTGTATGAGCCAAAAGATGAGCACATGGAAGCCTATCTAGCGGAGGTCCGCAGAATGGAGAAGCAGTTCTGGGGGTTGGAGTTAAAGCATGTGCCCCGCGGCACCAATCAGGATGCCAATGACATCGCCGGACGAGCGTCCCGGCGGTTACCTCAGGAACCTGGCGTCTTCGAAGAGCAGCTCTTCAAGCCCTCAGCCCAGCCGTCATTATTAAACACTACTCAGCCTCGGGAGGAACTCCCCGAGCCACCTGCCTCGGGAGTCCCGGTCTGCGGCCCGGCCTCAGGAGCACACCTGCTCTTGACAATGGAACCCCAGGAGGAGTGCTGGATCACAGAACTTCGGAGTTATTTAACACAAGGGACCCTGCCGGAGAAGGAGGAGGAAGCGGAGCGTGTGGCACGGCAGGCCACGGCATACTGCATCAGGGATGGAGAACTCTACCGGAAGCAACCAAACAACGTATCGCTGCACTGCATCTCTAGGGAGCAGGGAAAGGAACTGCTGGGGGACATACACGGCGGGGACTGTGGGCATCATTCATCATCACGGACCCTCGTTGGCAAGGCATTCCGCAGTGGGTTCTACTGGCCCACCACGCTCAACGACGCTGTCGAACTGGTGAAGGCTTGTGAAGCCTGCCAATTTCACGCCAAGCAGATCCATCAGCCGGCGGGAGGCCTGCAGACTATCCCCCTTTCGTGGCCATTCGTAGTCTGGGGGCTGGACATTCTGGGCCCGTTCCCTCGGGCGCCAGGGGGCTACCGCTACCTCTACGTCACCATTGACAAGTTCACTAAGTGGGCAGAAGTAGAGGCCGTCCGCACCATCCCCGCGGGTTCCGCGGTCAAGTTCATCAGAGGCATCGTGAGCCGGTTCGGGGTGCCGAACCGCATCATCACAGACAACGGTTCGCAGTTCACCAGTAACCTTTTCAGAACATACTGTGCTAACCTTGGAACGCAGATATGCTACGCTTCGGTGGCGCACCCACGAAGCAACGGCCAGGCCGAATGAGCCAACGCAGAGGTCCTGAGGGGCCTCAAGACCAGGACGTTCAAGAAGAAGCTGGAGGCCAGCGGCAGAGGTTGGTACGATGAGCTCCAGTCCGTGTTGTGGTCCATCCGCACAACCACAACCAAGCCAACTGGAGAGACCCCGTTCTTCCTGGTCTACGGAGCCGAAGCAGTCCTCCCTCATGAGGTCAGACGTGCTCCACGCGGGTCCTGGCGTTCGACGAGGCACAGCAGGACGCCATGCGGGGGATGGACCTCGTGCTGGGGGAGGAACGCCGCCGAGAAGCCGCGTTACGAGCGGCAAGGTACCAACAGGCGCTACGATGATATCACTGCCGCAACATCCGCCCCAGGACTCTCGAGGTAGGAGACCTCGTGCTCAGGCGGGTTCTCTCCAGGGAGGGGCTGCACAAGCTCTCTCCCATGTGGGATGGCCCGTTCAAGGTTGTTCATGTTTCCAGGCCTGGCTCCGCGCGCTTGGAGACTCAAGAGGGGGAGCCGATCCAGAACGCGTGGAACATCCAGCACCTCCGGAGGTTTTACCCCTAAAAGGCCCAGAGCCTGTGAAGAAGGCGAACGCCTGTGAAGATTATCCTTTTTGGAAAAGGCCCAGAGCCTGTGAATAAGGCGAACGCCTGTGAAGATTATCCTTTTTGGAAAAGGCCCAGAGCCTGTGAAGAAGGCGAACACCTGTGAAGATTATCCTTTTTGGAAAAGGCCCAGAGCCTGTGAAGAAGGCAAATGCCTGTGAAGATTATCCTTTTTGGAAAAGGCCCAGAGCCTGTGAAGAAGGCGAACGCCTCTGAAGATTATCCTTTTTGGAAAAGGCCCAGAGCCTGTGAAGAAGGCGAACGCCTGTGAAGATTATCCTTTTTGGAAAAGGCCCAGAGCCTGTGAAGAAGGCCAACGCCTGTGAAGATTATCCTTTTTGGAAAAGGCCCAGAGCCTGTGAAGAAGGCGAACTCCTGTGAAGATTATCCTTTTTGGAAAAGGCCCAGAGCCTGTGAAGAAGGCGAACGCCTGTGAAGATTATCCTTTTTGGAAAAGGCCCAGAGCCTGTGAAGAAGGCGAACGCCTGTGAAGATGATCCTTTTTGGAAAAGGCCCAGAGCCTGTGAAGAAGGCGAATGCCTGTGAAGATTATCCTTTTTGGAAAAGGCCCAGAGCCTGTGAAGAAGGCCAACGCCTATGAAGCTCGCCGCCCGTGACACTCTCACGTAATAATGAGTTGGGGCTGTACACACTCCGGAGTCTCAGGAGTGCCGGCCTCAGGCCCTGGGGCTCCCTCCCACGCCCAGTGGCAGCACTTAGCTCCGCGCTGGTGAGAAGACGTCAAAGACTAGATTAGGTGTCGGACGCGGCTTTTTCATTTGCTTTTCGCAGTTGGCTTGTTTGTTCGCATTTGAAGTCTTGTTGAAACTATTGCCGTCGTTGGTGTCTGGTTCGTCGATTTTTACTCCCCCCGCTTTGATTTCCCTTGCGCAAGGCCTCGCGAGGGAGGATAGCCGAGCGCCCTCGCGAGTGTTCCTACTCTAGTCATTCGAAGGTTTCACGACCCGGGCCCGTTACAGGAGCACCCCTCTGGTCCGTGCCCCTCGGGCACCGCGACACGCACAGGGCTTGGGCCGGGAACTATTTACGCGCGGACACATAGCCAAAGGGCGCGAAAATGGAATCAAGGTAATGGTTTGCAGCAATACCCCCAAACACGCCCCCACGGGGCTCCACGCAGCTGTTTTCTTTTACGCAGGAAACAAAAGGAAAGAAAGGACAAGTCTGGCGTGGCTCGCCTCGCACCAGCCTGCGGAGGAGGCTCGGGCAGCCTCAGGGGCTCAAGCAGACTCCCTCTTGCGCTTCACCGGGGCGCGACGGCGGGCGGACGTGCTGCCGCCCCCCAAGCAGGCTCGACGGCATGGGGGCTGACTGCGCCCACCGCTGGAAGAGTCGCTTGAAGAAGAGTCGATGAAGCTTGGGGAGCCTTGAGCGCCTCCGACCACGCGGGCGCTGTCTCCTCCATCGTCGTCGGGACTGGGTCCCCGGCCGCGGACGTCATCTTCAGGGCAACACCCTGCGCGGCGACCATCTTCCCCAAACGCCCTCACGTAGAGGGTAGGATCGCCGTCAAACTTAAAGTGTAGGGTGCACCGACGCCCCAGGCCGCGGGCACGGGCGAACGCCTACCAACCGCGAGTCAGGGCCAAGCTCCCAGTGGCAGAGACCTCCAGTGCGGCCCATGAGACCCGGCCGCAGCAGTCGTCCGCCAGAAGCCAGAGGCCGCCCGGGGCGCCGACCGGGAGCTCACCAAGGAGGAAGCGAGGAAGTTGGAGCCGGGCGCTAGCCGGCTCCGCCGACCATACGACGAACTCCGACAACACCTCCGCGACGCGAACGTGCGGCCTAGGGGAGCGCGCGACCAATGCGCGTCCCCCGGCCGCAGCAGCTCGCCCATCACCATGCTAGGAACCACCTCCACGACTGCGGGACGCAGCCGTGGCGGCCATGGGATGCTTCCGGGGGCGTCCCCAGTCGCACTTGAGCGGGGGAGAGTAAGGCTCAACCTGGCGGGTTTTCCCCTTCTCTGCAGCTGAGAACCTCCTCGACGGAGCCATGAAGAAGAAGGGGGAGCAAGGAGAGATGGACTGGCAGGGCACGCGCAGTTCCGTACTTATAGCCGGTGAAGGCCAAACGTCGGCCTCTATGATCACAGGTAATCATGACACGATCTGCATGCAGGGACTTGTCCAATCCGTGCGACCACCGAGGCGTCATGGGGAAGCTGAGACGCCCACGTCCCATCAACCGCCCCGCGGCGCCCAAGGCCGCAGGCTGTTAGGGCCCGCGGTGCTTCGCCCTTGCCCTTTCGCCTCTCAGCACGGCCAAGTACAAGCGCGCCTTGGGCCCGGGGGCTACTGTCGGCGTTCTGGGAACGGGGGTCCCCAGACTTGCCTGCCTGCGGCCTGCGGCGTGGCTCAAAGGAGGCCCAACATGGCCCATCTTCATCAACACAAGACCCAAGACCCTCGCGAGGGGCCAAGCCTCGCGGGGCGGACGACACAGAGCTTCCTCAGGCGTGGCCTCATCAGGCTGGCTCACGAGGAGGCGGAGAGATCAAGGCGGGGTACCTCACGAGGTGCCCATGACGTAAGCCATGACGACCAAGGGCACCAGGTGGGCGCCAGCCCGCGCAGTGTCCTCCTTTCCTCTTTGGTGCAAAGGGGGCAAGCGCAGGCAAGAGGATCAAGCAAAGGCATCCATTTTGGTGCAACGAGACAAAGACCAGTCCAATGGCGGGAAGGAGGTCACCGTGGAGCCCAGGACGGTGTCACCACGGAGCCTTTGGCAGGCAAGGACTGACTTAAGTCAGGATAAGTGTACCAGATGTTCCCCTTCAAAATGGCCAACTGTTGGCGCCCTTCCTGCTCAATATTTGGGAAGAGGCCCAGGGCCTTTTCCTATAAATAGGACTAGCCACCCCCAGGGTAGAGAGAGGATTCGGGATCTAGCGAGCTAGAATCCAGAGAGAGACAGAGAGAAGGAAGGGCGGCTGAACTCCTCCTAGCAGTTCATCCTCCCAGCCAAGAACAGGCCCTCGCGAGTCTGTTCTTCCTTGTACCGTTCATCATCATCAGCCCAAGAGGCAATCCACCCACCACAAACTAGAGTAGGGTATTACACCACAATGGTGGCCCGAACTAGTATAAACCCTGTGTTTCTTGTGTTGTTCTTTCGGTAGTTTACATCTTTGCGAGACGGAGAGGTAGAGGGCGTAATCTCCGTGCACACCCCAGAGTTCGAACCTTAAGGGTCTGCCGGAACCCGAAATCCGACAGCGAGGCGCCAGAAGGCTGGGTCATGTACTTCGATGGGGCATTCTCCAGGCACGGCGCAGGGGCTGGGGCGGTGCTGGTGTCGCCCACCCAGGACAAGCTCTACTACGCTGTGCAGCTCTGTTTCCAGCAGGGCAAAAAGGTCTCCAACAACATAGCGGAATACGAAGGTTTGATAGCAGGCTTGAAGGCCGCAGCCGCCCTGGGGGTGAAGCGCCTCACCATCAAGGGCGATTCGCAGCTCCTTGTCAATTTCTCCAACAAGGTATACGAGCCAAAAGACGAGCACATGGAGGCCTACCTAGCAGAGGTTCGCAGGATGGAGAAGCAGTTCTGGGGGCTGGAGTTGAAGCACGTGCCCCGTGGCACCAACCAGGAGGCTGATAACATCGCCAGGCGGGCGTCCAGGCGGTTGCCTCAGGAGCCCGGTGTCTTCGAGGAGCGGCTCTTCAAGCCCTCTGCCCTGCCGTCATTGTCAAACACGGCTCAGCCGCGAGAGGAACTTCCCCGGCCACCTGCCTCGGGAGCCCCGGTCTGTGGCCTAGGTTGAGGAGCACGCCTGCTCCTGATGATGGAACCACAGGAGGGGTGCTGGATCACGGAGCTCCGGAGTTATCTGACACAAGGGACCCTGCTGGAGAAGGAGGAGGAAGCGGAGCGTGTGGTACGGCAGGCCACAGCGTACTGCATCAGGGATGGGGAGCTCTACCGGAGGCGACCGAACGATGTATCCCTGCGCTACATCTCTAGGGAGCAAGGAAAGGAACTGCTGGAGGACATACACGGCGGAGATTGTGGACACCATTCGTCATCATGGACCCTTGTTGGTAAGGCATTCCGCAGTGGGTTCTACTGGCCCACCGCACTCAACGACGCTGCCGAACTGGTGAAAGCCTGTGAGGCCTACCAATTTCACGCCAAGCAGATCCATCAGTCGGCAGGAGGCCTGCAGACTATACCCCTTTCGTGGCCGTTCGCAGTCTGGGGGATGGACATCCTGGGCCCGTTTCCTCGGGCGCCAGGGGGCTACCGCTACCTCTACATCGCCTTGGACAAGTTCACCAAGTGGGCAGAAGTAGAGGCCGTCCGCACCATTCCCGCGGGCTCCGCTGTCAAGTTCATCAGGGGCATCGTGAGCCGGTTCGGGGTGCCGAACCGCATCATTACAGACAACGGTTCGCAGTTCACCAGTAACCTCTTCAAAACATACCGTGCTAACCTTGGAACGCAGATATGCTACGCTTCGGTGGCGCACCCGCGAAGCAACGGCACAGCCGAACAAGCCAACGCGGAGGTCCTGAGGGGCCTCAAGACCAGGACGTTCAAGAAGAAGCTGGAGGCCTGCAGCAAAGGTTGGTACGATGAGCGTCAGTCCATGCTATGGTCCATCCGCACAACCGCGACCAAGCCGACTGGAGATACCCCGTTCTTCCTGGTCTACGGAGCCGAAGCAGTCCTCCCTCACGAGGTCAGACGTCGCTCCGCACGGGTCCTGGCGTTCGACGAGGCGCAGCAGGACGCCATGTGGGGGATGGACCTCGTGCTGGGGGAGGAACGCCGCCAAGAAGCCGCGCTACGAGCGGCGAGGTACCAACAGGCACTACGACGATATCACTGCCGCAACATCCACCCCAGAACTCTCGAGGTAGGAGACCTCGTGCTCAGGCGGGTTCTCTCCAGGGAGGGGCTACATAAGCTCTCCCCCATGTGGGAGGGCCCGTTCAAGGTTGTTCATGTTTCCAGGCCTGGCTCCGCGCGCTTGGAGACTCAGGAGGGGGAGCCGATCCAGAACGCATGGAACATCCAGCACCTCCGCAGGTTTACCCCTAAGAAGAAAAGGCCCAGAGCCTGTGAAGAAGGCGAATGCCTGTGAAGATTATCCTTTCTGGAGAAGGCCCAAAGCCTGTGAAGAAGGCGAACGCCTGTGAAGATTATCCTTTTTGGAGAAGGCCCAGAGCCTGTGAAGAAGGCGAACGCCTGTGAAGATTATCCTTTCTGGAGAAGGCCCAGAGCATGTGAAGAAGGCGAACGCCTGTGAAGATTATCCTTTCTGGAGAAGGCCCAGAGCCTGTTAAGAAGGCGAACGCCTATGAAGATTATCCTTTTTGGAGAAGGCCCAGAGCCTGTGAAGAAGGCGAGTGCCTGTGAAGCTGTTGCGTCTTGGAAAAGGACCGGAGCCTGTGAAGAGGGCAAATGCCCGTGAAGCTCGTTTTCCCTAAAAAGAAAGGCCCGGAGCCTGTGAAGAAGGACAATGCCTGTGAAGCTCGCCGCCCGTGACACTCTCACGTAATAATGAGTTGGGGCTGTACACGCCCCGGAGTCTCAGGAGCGCCGGCCTCAGGCCCTGGGGCTCCCTCCCATGCCCAGTGGCAGCACTTAGCTCCGCGCTGGTGAGAAGACGTCGAAGACTAGATTAGGTGCCGGACGCGGCTTTTCCATTTGCTTTTCGCAGTTGGCTTATTTGTTCGCATTTGAAGTCTTATTGAAACTATTGCCGTCGTTGGTTTGTGGTTCGTCGAGTTTTACTCCCCCGCTTTGATTTCTCTTATGCAAGGCCTCATGAGGGAGGATAGCCGAGCGCCCTCGTGAGAGATCCTGTTTTAGTCGTTCGAAGGTTTCACAACCCGGGCCCGTTACAGGAGCACCCCTCCAGTCCGTGCCCCTTGGGCACCGCGACGCACACATAGGCCTGGGTCGGTCGCCCCCCTACGGTTGGGGCCGGGAACTATCTACGTACAGACACACAACCGAAGGGCACGAAAACGGAACCAAGGCAATGGTTAACAGCAATAACCCCAAACATGCCCCCGCAGGGCTCCACGCAGATGTTTTCTTTTACGCAGGAAACAAAAGGAAAATAAAAGACAAGTCCGGCGCGGCTCGCCTCACACCGGCCTGGTGAGGAGACTCGGGCTGCCTCCGGGGCTCAAGCAGACTCCCTCTCGCGCTTCACCGGGGCGCGACGGCGGGCGAACATACTGCTGCCTCCCAAGCAGGCGCGACGGCGAGGGGGCTGACTGCGGCCACCGCTGGAAGAGTCGCTTGAAGAAGAGTCGATGAAGCTTGGGGAGCCTTGAGCGCCGTCAACCACACGGGCGCTGTCTCCTCCTTCGTCGTCGGGGCTGGGTCCCCGGCCGCGGTCGTCGTCCTCAGGGCAACACCCTGCGCGGCGACCATCTTCCCCAAACACCCTCACGTAGAGGGTGTCATCGCCGTCCAACCTAAAGTGCAGAGTGCACGGGCGCCCAGGCCGCGAGCGCGGGCAAACGCCTGCCAACCACGGGTCAAGGCCAAGCTCCCAATGGCGGAGACCTCCATTGCAGCCCATGAGGCCCGGCTGCAGCAGCCGTCCGCCTGAAGCCAGAGGCCGCCCGGGGCGCCGGCAGGGAGCTCACCAAGGAGGAAGCAAGGGAGTTGGAGCCGAGCGCTAGTTGGCTCCACCGACCATACGACGAACTCCAGCAGCACCTCCGCAGCGTGAAAGCGCGTCCTAGGAGAGCGCGCGACCAAAGCGCGTCCCCCGACCGTAGTAGTTCGCCCGTCACCACGCCGAGAACCATCTCCACGGCCGCAAGAAGCTGCCGTGGCGGCCACGGGATGCTTCCGAGGGCGCCTCAACCGCGCTTGGGCGGGGGAGAGGCAGGCTCAACCTGGCGGGCCTTCCCCTTCTCTGCAGCCGAGAACCTCCTCGACGGAGCCATGGAGAAGAAGGAGAAGCAAGGAGAGATGGACTAGAAGGGCACGCGCAGTGCCGTACTTATAGCCGGCGAAGGCCAACCGTCGGCCTCCACGGTCACAGGTAATCATGACACGATCTGCATGCAGGGACTTGTCCAATCCGCGCGATCACCGAGGCGTCATGGGGAAGCGGGGACGCCCACGTCCCATCAACCGCCACGCGGCGCCCAAGGCCGCAGGCTGTTAGGGCCCGCGGTGCTTCGCCCTTGCCCTTTCGCCTCTTAGCACGGCCAAGTACAGGCGCGCCTTGGGCCCGGGGGCTACTGTCGGCGTTCTGGGAACGGGGTTCCCCAGACTTGCCTGCCTGCGACCTGCGGCGTGGCTCAAAGGAGGCCCAACACGGCCCATCTTCATCAGCACAAGACCCAAGACCCTCGCGAGGGGCCAAGCCTCGCGGGGCGGACGACACAGAGCTTCCTCAGGCGCGGCCTCATCAGGCTGGCTCACGAGGAGGCGGAGAGATCAAGGCGGGGTACCTCACGAGGTGCCCATGACGTAAGCCATGACGACCAAGGGCACCAGGCGGGTGCCAGTCCGCGCAGTGTCCTCCTTTCCTCTTTGGTGCAAAGGGGGCAAGCGCAGGCGAGAGCTTCCTCAGGCGCGGCCTCATCAGGCTGGCTCACCAGGAGGCGGAGAGATCAAGGCGGGGTACCTCACGAGGTGCCCATGACGTAAGCCATGACGACCAAGGGCACCAGGTGTGTGCCAGCCCGCGCAGTGTCCTCCTTTCCTCTTTGGTGCAAAGGGGGCAAGCGCAGGCGAGAGGATCAAGCAAAGGCATCCATTTTGGTGCAATGAGACCAAGACCAGTCCAATGGCGGGAAGGAGGTCACCGTGGAGCCCAGGACGGCGTCACCATGGAGCCTTTGGCAGGCGAGGACCGACTTTAGTCTAGATAAGTGTACCAGATGTTCCCCTTCAAAATGGCCAACTGTTGGCGCCCTTCCCGCTCAATATTTGGGAAGAGGCCCAGGGCCTTTTCCTATAAATAGGACTAGCCACCCCCAGGGTAGAGGTATCTAGACATCTAGCGGTTGAATCAGTAAGAGAGAGAGAGAGAAGGGCGGCTGAACTCCTCCTAGTAGTTCATCCCCTATGCCAAGAATAGACCCTCGCGAGGCTATTCTACCTTGTAGTGTTCATCATCATCAACCCAAGAGGCAATCCACCACGCCACACTGGAGTAGGGTATTAGACCGCATTGGTGGCCTGAACCAGTATAAACTCTGTGTTTCTTGTGTCGTTCTTTAGTAGTTTAGATCTTTGCGAGACGGAGAGGTAGAGGGCGTAATCTCCGCGCGCGCCCCAGAGTTTGAACCTCACGGGTCTGCCGGAACCCGAAATCCGACACAGCTGGAGACTCGCCTTCAAATGGGAGAGTCGCCAATCGTGTCGCCACAACGATCATATTATCCAAAGGGTTAGAATAATGACCCGATGGCGTCGGCACATATTATGGCGAGATATTATTCAGACGAGGCGGATCTGTCGTGCGTGGCTGAGTCGGCGCTCCAGCCCTAGGTGTGGCTACCGCCCAGTTTACCTCTGGCGGGTCACTGGTCCCTGCACCATGTGTGTTGAAGATGTTCCTCGCCTTGTAAACCAGAGGCAGACGACTCTGGTGCCTTCTCCTCATGACTTCATTTGAAGCGTTCAGATCCAAAGAGAGCCAGAAGGAATCAGCCTGGATCCGTTGTGCCTGAGCATCCAGAGCGGCTCGATCCACAATCATCCTCGCGTCCTCAGCCGCCAGATCCTCCTTGGCTTGAGCTATCTCATCTTGCAGCTTTGCAACTTCCGCGTTATGCTGAGCTTGATTTGCTGGATTAACTTCTGCTGTCAACAATATTGTCAAAGTTTTTAATAAGTCAGACAATATCTGAGCTAGCGGGCGCACAGGGCCTCCTGCCCCGGCCACCGTCGCTGTTGCTGAACTGGAAATCATTGCCACTGCAGTCGTAGAATTCTGCCTTGGCTATGTACCGGCCATGAAAATGGTGATCCGGTTAGGCGGCTCATAGGGGTCCGGAATACTATCGCCATCAAAACAGCCCCCAAGCCTGTCGTCTGGCAGTTGGTACAATGGAGTAGTCTCGCCCGCGGACGACTCACCATCAGAATAGATGGCCCTCTCACCGCCAGACACGGATCCTTCCTCAAATTTTGCCCCATGGATGAATCCAACGAAGGCGTGCTTCACGGCGGGTTGAACCCGGGCGGGTCATGCACACTGAGCCATCTCGATGATGTCGGTGCAGATGTCCGGCTCAGGGCCGGTTCGCCGAACTTTCCGATGAAGACATGAATTCTGTCGAAGGGGACCCAATACCCGTACTCGATTGAGCCGGCCTCGGGGCCCCAGCCTGCGTCGTCGATGTAGAGCTTGCCGCGATGACTCTTGGTCATCCGAACCACAGCGTATCCTTTGATCCCTTCAAAGTTTCCCTGTAAGAACTCAAAACCACCATGCGCTGGCCCCATAGTGGGCGCCAACTGTCGTGGAGTTGTCACGACAGATGTCCTAGCAGAAGGACTTAGTCATGGAGCCATCGCAAACGGGACAAAGGACACAAGGAGTTTATACTGGTTCGGCACCTTGCGGTGAAGGTAAAGGCCTAATCCAGTTTGAGGTGGTATTGCTTATGTCTCGATTACCAGGGAGAGAATACGCTCTACCTAGCTTTCGATATGTTGTTTCTTTCCCTAACTCGCCGCCGGGTCGCCCCTTTATATACACAGGTCGATGCCCAGCGGCTTACGGAGTCCTGGCCGGCTCACAAACGACATGTCCGGCTCGGTGACTAACTGTACATGCCTTATAATACAAGTCATAGATATACGACGAATTATACTTGTTTGGGACTTAAGTCGCCTTTGGGCTTCAGGACCTCGATGAGTCTGCATAGTGAACTACCGTCTTAAGCATCTTCATGGGCTTCGTCCTATGAACCGCCAGGGGCTTAACCCGGCCCCTCCTGGTCGGGTTAAACCCAATAGTTATATCCCCAACATCCCCAAAGGTGGGACATTCCCTACCAAACCATCATGCTTGTTGTAAGAAGCTCTGGTTTGTGAGAAGCATATACCCCAAACCTGCCCCAAATGGCACAAATTTTTTAGCATGGCGTGTTGATGCTGCTCCACGATAGCATGCCAAGTTTCATGAATTTCAGACGAGTTTTGGATTTACTAGAATTTAAAAACCAGGTATCTCAATGTTTGCGCCCGAGTGACAGTGGCAGGGTGTTTGACATTCATTCCCATTTCTTGCATGGGACCTAAGCATACAAGCAAGGACATAAATTTGAATTTTCAACCAATTTATATGCATTAGAGCATGTGCATGTAGTCCATATTTGAATTATGCACATGAATGCATTGAAAACTAAGTTGATTCATAAGAATGTCCAAACGAACCCCGAAAAATCCCAAAAATTTACACAACACTCCTGTTGTTCTATGTTGACACGAGAAAAAAATTTGAAAGCAATAAGAGGCAATGGATATCCTTTCGTCCCCAAAAGGTGGGATGTTCCCTACCAAAACCAGCAGGCTTGTTGTGAGAAGCTCTGGTTTGTGAGAAGCATATCCCCGAACCTGCCCCAAATGGGACAAAAAATTTACCACAGCATGTTGATGCCGCTACATGATAGCATGCCAAGTTTCATGAATTTCAGACGAGCTTTGGATTTACTAGAATTTAAAAACCAGGTATCTCAATGTTTGCGGCCGAGTGACGGTGGCAGGGTGTTTGACATTCATTCCCATTTCTTGCATGGGACCTAAGCATGCAACCAAGGACACATATTTGAATTTTCAACTAATTTATATGCATTAGAGCATGTGCAAGTAGTTCAAATTTGAATTATGCACATGAATGCATAGAATACTCCGTTAATGTATAAAAATCTCCAAGCGAACCCGAAAAATCCCAAAAATTGACGCAACACTCCTGTTATTCTATGTTGACACTAGGAAAAAATTGAAATCGAGAAGAGGCAACGGACATCGTTTCGTCCAGAAAGGTGAAATGCTCCCTACCGAAACCGTCACACTTGTTGTGAGAAGCTCTGGTTTGTGAGAAGTTTATACCCAAACCTGCCCCAAATGGAACAAAAAGTTTACCATGGCATGTTGATGCCGCTCCATGACAGCATGCCAAGTTTCATGAATTTGGGACAACTTTTGGATTTGCTAGAATTAAAAAACCAGGTATCTCAATGTTTGCGGCCGAGTGACGGTGGCAGGGTGTTTGACATTCATTCCCATTTCTTGCATGGGACCTAAGCTTGCAACCAAGGACACATATTTGAGTTTTCAACTAATTTATATGCATTAGAGCATGTGCCTGTAGTTCAAATTTGAATTATGCACATGAATGCATAAAAACTCAATTACTGTATAAAAATGTCCAAGCAAACCCCGAAAAACCCCAAAAATTGACCCAACACTCCTGTTGTTGTATGTTGACACTAGGAAAAAAATTTGAAATCGAGAAGACGAAATGGATATTGTTTCGTCCAGAAAGGTGAAACGTTCCCGGCCGAAACCATCACACTTGTTGTGAGAAGCTTATACCCAAACCTGCCGCAAATGGGACAAAAATGTTACCATGGCATGTTGATGCCAGTCCATGATAGCATGCCAGGTTTCATGAATTTTGGATGACTTTTGGATTTACTAGAATAATAAAAGCAAGTACGTTGACATTTGGCGCAGACCCACGGTGTCGTGGTGTTCGAAATTCATCCCCATTTCTTGCATGGGACATAAGCATAAATCCATGGACACATCTATGATTTTACAACCCATGTTGGTGCACCGGAGCATGTGCATGTAGTTTAATTTTGAATTGTGCACCTAAAATGGCTAGAAAACCAATTTAATGTATAAAATGTCCAAACGAACCTTGAATAATTCCAATTCTTTTATGACACACATATAGCGCAGATAAAAGCTCTAGCAATTCAAATGTCGTCCATTTCCGCTGTGACCCCATTTGGTAATTCAAATCAAGATGAAAAATCAAATAGATCCCAGACAGTTCATTATCACCAACCATGTAAGATGCAGCACAAAATATCCTGGAGCACCGTCGGTGTATAGTACGCCTATGGCTTAGGCGAGAAGGTGTGTCGGCTACAGTCCATAGCCGGCGTGTCAAGCACACTAGATCGCTCCCCAAGTATCATTTCACTGTTCAATCATCGCCGGTGAAAGATGGGGATGTGGACCCGCGTCGTGAGGGCAACTACAGCGGCCCACTCCGGCGAGAGCGCGGCCACAACCTCCATGCGCGTGCTAACAAGGTGCATGAGCGCGGACGTAATCTGCGGCTGGGCTGCCAAGGCAGCCCAAACGGCCGCTGTTGCTTCTCAGGTGGCGGCGGCAACATCTGCCTTGGGGATAGCAACTAGCAAGAGCGGCACAACAGCTATATTTTCCGCAGCGGTGGCCTTAGCCTTGATGGAGGCCGCCCACGACCATGTCGAGGCCACCCACGCCCAGCTCATGGTGGTCACCGCATAAATCGAACGAAGCTTCTCGGAGAACGGTCGTCAACCCACGACCGAAGAGTTGGCAGCCGCCGAGAGCGTTTGAGGAGCCGTCCGTTCCTCCGCTGCATACCTTGCAACGACGGAGCCCGTCGAAGCCCAGATCACGGCCGCCCACACCCAACTCATGGCGGCCTTTTCCAATAAGATGCATGGCAGACGCGGATGGCGAGATGCTTGCCGAGTATGGTGCGATGGATGCCATGGAGCCCCTTCCCCATGAGACCGTCGGGCGCGAGCTGGACATGGAGGCGGCGGCGGAGATTGACGAGCACCTTCCGTAGTAGTACTCTTAGTTT
The DNA here is from genome assembly GCA_032464435.1 of Aegilops umbellulata. Classification (NCBI taxonomy): domain Eukaryota; kingdom Viridiplantae; phylum Streptophyta; class Magnoliopsida; order Poales; family Poaceae; genus Aegilops; species Aegilops umbellulata. The sequence continues at coordinate 222,957,793 of CP136056.1, read as the reverse complement.
TTTTTAATTAAAAGCACTGGTTTTTAATTTGTTAGAGTAATGTTTAGGTCAGCTATCTCTGTTTAATTGCTGAACTTGCTCGATTAAGAAGTGTGGATGTGTTGTAGTCTCCTTTGTGTACCCAAATTATGGGATGTCGTGGATGACCACTGTTACCAGGGAAATTCGAGCCAACATTTTTGACGTTCAAACTCATCACACACAGGTTAAGCTATTTGAATCGTTTGTGATGTTCACACATCGTACACAGTTCTGAATAAGGGACCATGTCTGATGACACTTTGCATGCCAGTTTTTTCGCTGAAGCGATTCCAAATTTTAAGCTTCCGCGAAAATATCTACCTCCCCGCCCCTCCCCCTTACCAAAAGCCACATTTCCCATGTTTCCGCCTTCCTTTCAAAGTTGAAACCTTCACTCATTGCTTGCAGCGCCGCCTCCTCGCTAGCGACCGTCCTTCACGCTGCTCAGCCTCGTCTATCCAGGCAGGTAATCCACACCCAACCCCCATCCACCTCCTCCTTCCACATCCCACATGCCCCGACCGCCGCGCGACACCTTCCACCCAAATCACCGACCCCTCACAAAATAAGCGCTGACCTAAGCCATGGTGCACGCAGTATAGCCATGAGCTCAAGGAGCATTTGGCAGCGGAGAAGCAAATTGTGGCCGCACGTGCGGATGAGGTCGCGATGGCTCCCTTTCGTGCCGACCCCCAGATCTTAGAGGAGCACCCTGCCATTTGCTAGCTACGCCAGGTAAGCATGCTCGGTTTACCCGTTGGTGTGCTGCTCCTGCCTTTCCTTCACAAATTCTAGTGAATTGTGCTATCTAATTATACCATGCAATCTGTTGCTCTAGTGTACATGTTTTATATGTCGTGCAGTGTGGTGCTCACTTATTAACTGTTTGGTTAATTAGTTGTCGTCTTCAGTTAACTCTTTGATTTAATTCTGCAAATGTGATGTTCAATTCTTCATGCTGCAATTTTGTATTGTCTTCCATGTGAGAAATAAATCGAATTTATCTTTACAAAATACACGAGAAACAAATACAATTGCTATATTTCAAGTTGCCACACATGCTTGGTTTGGTTATACATTGTGCAATGTGGTGCTCAGTTAACGTTTGATTCATTTGTGTTGTGGTGTTTAGTTAACTGTTTGGTTCAATTCTACAATGCGATGTTCAATTGTTGTGGGTGCATTTTGTTATTGTATACCATGTGAGGAATAAACTAAATTTGGCTATAGTAAATACATGCGAAACAAATACAATTGCTACATTTCCAAGTTGTTAAGAATGCTTGGTTTGGTTAACTGTCTGTTCTTCTATTAGGAGTATGTTATATTGTGCAATGTGGTGCTCAGTTAATGTCTGGTTCATTTGTTATGGTGTTTAGTTAACTACTTGGTTCAATTCTGCAATGTGATGTCCAATTGTCGTGGCTAGAATTTTGTATTGTTGTGCATTCGAGGAATAAATTGAATTTGGTTGCACTTAATACATGAGAAACATATACAAGTGCTATATTTCCTAGTTCTTAATCATGATTGGTTTGGATAAATGGGTTTTCCATGTGGCTTGAATTAATCTGATGAATCTGCAATGTGCTTATTTTTCATCAACATATTTTACTGATAGCATGCGAACCCTTACTTAACCTGATGACTAACTACCTTATATGTGTTGCAGGGAAAGAATGGGAAGCAATGAGGTTTACAATCGAGGTTAGCACATGCATGGTCGTCTAATAACACATTATTGTGCAATTGCAGGAACCATTCCAATATTTAGGTTTTTAACAATTTGGTCTTGCACATGTAGGTCGGCTGTCAGAGGTTTTGACCCACTGTTTGACCCTTTTTGCATATGGGGAAATGAGTTGTCCATGAATATCAATCAAGTCAATAAACTCAGAAAGATTGTTAGGGGAAATTAGCGACAAAAACAACAACATCTTTGTCTGCACAATGAAGAAGACATCGGTTCACTACAAGATGGTACTAACTATTATACCTTTTCTTTTTTATTCCTTTGCCCCATTTCCAATATAGAGAAGATATTTATGCACACCCTTGTTTTCAGGCCTTTCCAAAGCAGTTCACTGATGATTACCTCTCAAACCACCTCTATGGTCAGGAGGCGAGTGTCGGTGTCAAAACCAGCGGATCTTGGGTAGAGGGTCCCGAACAGTGCGTCTAAGGCCGATGGTAGTAGGAGACGGGGGACACGATGTTTACCCAGGTTCGGGCCCTCTCAATGGAGGTAATACCCTACTTCCTGCTTGATTGATCTTGATGAATATGAGTATTACAAGAGTTGATCTACCTCGATATCGTAATGGATAAAACCCTAGAAGTCTAGCCTGTATGACTATGATTATGATTCTTGTCCCTATGGACTTAGCCCTATGGTTTATATAGACACTAGAGGGGACTAGGGTGGTACAAAGTCAATCACAGAGAAAGGAATCTTCAGGACGCCAAGCTTGGCTTCCACGCCAAGGAGAGTCATATCCGGACACGGGAGATAGTCTTCGGTCTTGTATCTTTACAGCCCATCAGTCCGGCCTACGTACCATAGTCCGGACACCCAAGGACCCCCTAATCCAGGACTCCCTCAGTAGCCCCTGAACCAGGCTTAAATGACGAGGTGTCCGGCGCGGAAATTGTCTTCGGCATTGCAAGGCGGGTTCCTTCTCCGAATACTCCATCACAGTCTTCGGATGCAACAAACGTGTCCAGCTCTGCAAAACAAATACCACATAGCACCGCAGAGGAAATAATATTTTGCGAGTACAATCTGCTGACAACTTTTCTGCAACGTGATATCACGTTACCACCCGATTATTATATCGAACCGTTTTTCACCCGTCGCTCCATGTTCCGAGATGCGGTTTCATTGGCACGTCTTGACGAAGCAGAGATTGTGTCTCCTTATTGCGGGATCCTCATCAATACGGGCGTGGGTATCCCAACCATCATGTTGACATGATTCCTTAAGAATAGACAGGTTTTAAGGCTTAGGAGGAGGCGTTCGGTATTTATTGCCTTTATAAAGGGACCAAGACTCGTCTTGCTTCTTCATGCCAACCCTTCTCCAGCCTCGAGCTCTAGCACCCAAGGTTCAATCTAATTGTTTCGAGCTTCCCAGTCATGTCCAGAACCGGCTCTCAAGGTCGGTGGATGGCTTCTTCTGTCACAGAGGAGGATATTATGAAGCTCCGGGGGCAAGATACCTGACCGCGGAAATCCCCCACAGGCTTCCTCCGTATCGCAATAAAGGCACCGCACTGGGCTGGCACGCCGGCAACATGCGTGCCGAGCTTGGACTGAAGGAACTCTCCCCACAGCTCGATGGTGGGGAGAACGCCGAGGAAGCCCTCGCACAAAGCAGTGAAAGCCGCCAGCAGCACCACCATGTTTGGGGTGAGGTGGTGCGGCTGGAGGCCATGAAACTCCAATAACGAACGGAAGAACCCACTCGCCGGCAGCCCCAGGCTGCGCATGAGGTGGGAGCGGAACACGAGCTGTTCGCCCTCCCCCGGCGTCGGCGTCACCTCCATCGGCGGAGGAGCACGGGCCTGCACGAGGTGCGCGCCGGGGAGGCAATGCGTCTTGCGGAGGAAGTCGATCATGTCGTCGTCGATCTCGGAACCGTCCCACACGCCGGAGCGCATGGCGGCGGGCGCGGTGGCGGAGGAAGAGCTCATCGCCGCAAGCGGGGCGCAGTTCGGCGCAGCAGCGGTGTGAGAAAGAAGAAATAAGAAAGAAGCAAAGGAAGCAGAGGAGAGCGGGCGCGCGTGCTTCGCCGCCCCGCTCCCTCCGCCTACTTATAGACCGGCGGGCTGAGAAGGCGAGGGGGCATCGTGGGATTAACTGCGCCCACGCCCCCACGACCCCCGCGATTTACGACGGAAGTTACCACGCGCATTTACTGCGCTGAGAAGCTCAACCGCCCGCGCCGCCACAACGGATCCGTTCAAAGGCCGAGGCACGGTAATGGCGGGCCCCACCCGCGGGCCTGTCCTGTTGTGCACGTGGGCTGGCAGACTGGCCCGGCCACGTGGCATCCCTTGGCAGGTCCGCGGCGGGCGGCGGCCGTGTAGCTTATCAAGCACGCCGTCTGAATCCCGCCAAGACTTTCAAACTCTTTGAAGAGCAAGACGACCTTCGACGAGTCCGTCTTCCCATAGTCGGCTTGTCGGAGACGGCCTGAATAAGATCACCTCCCCATGGTCCACTCGGAGGAGGACAGCAGGCAAGCCTCAGATCCATCCACTCGGAGGAAGAAACTGTTGAGGCTCCTCAACATGTCTCCCTCAGCGCCTCACCAGCTTCGGGGACTACTGTCGGAGTAATGGGCCACGGGTAGGCTAACCTGAGACCCAGAACCTTTCAAGACATCGGGGCAGGCTTCGCCCCTCAAAGATCCCAAGACAAAGGGCTGACTCTGGGAGTCGGCTGCAGCATCACCGACTACCCACTCACGGCCGAATCCCAGAGACGGCTACGACATAAGCCAACTCCCAGTTGGTGAAGCCGACTATGGGGAGTCGGCCAGTGACTTCACCGCCCTCTGTCTTCGAGAAGAAGGACGAGACCGGGGATGGCCGGAGTACGGCCCACCCCTACCCTGATTACCAAGGGCAGGTATGGCCACAGTACATCGTACCGGAGGAGATCTCCGTCCGGCGCGGCACTGTTGCCATACTGACCTTGACGTTCGCCCCGACGGCGAAATCCTGTTCCCACGATGGCCCGCCCGTACGGCCCAGAGACGGCGGGTCCCGCTAGTCAGCGGGGGAACGAAAGACAGCGAGAGCACCCGAAGACGGACCTCGTGGGAGTCGGCCTCTGAGAGTCGGTCCGCACCTCCCGCGGGGCCCGCATGCCATTAACCAGATAAGACGGGGAGTAGCGACAGTGATCGCCCGCCAGGCGGCGGCACTATTGCCACGACCCCACGACCAAGCCAGCGTCATCCAAGGCGCGGCTATAGTGACCAAGACAGTCGACAGGGCCCACCAGCGGCGGGCCCCAGGAGTCGGCGGAGAAGACGGCGACCTGAGAGACAGACGGCTGGGACCCGCGCCCAGCCGGATTACCATTGTACCCCCGGGGGTAGGCCTATATAAACCCCCCGGAGCACCCATGCAAAGGGTTCGATCCTTTTACCACTAGACGAGAAGCACAAAAGCGAGAGAGCTAGCCTTGCCCTCTCCTACCTCCAGAACACAACTCGAGGAGCAACTTTGTACACATATCACCATAGTGATCATGCGGAGACCCCGCAGAGCAGCAGTAGGGGTATTATCTCGTCGGAGAGCCCTGAAGCTGGGTAAGATTCACCGGCGTGCATGTCTACGCCTCATCCCGCTTCCAGGCACCGGCGACGTTCTACTCGCCCCCACCATGATAAGCCATCCTTTGGCATATGTCGCATCCAACCCTCGACATTTGGCGCCCACCGTGGGGCGAGGTGCACCATCGTCCGGAGATCTGTTCTGGACGGGAACCCTTTTCCTCCCTGGCGAGCGCAGCCAGCCCGGCACGCCAGAGGGAGTTTGCACCGACACGCTGCACGACACTGGGACCGCCTGCGCGGCCAGGTGCCTCTCCGATCTTGTCGGCGAGGTTCGCCTCTCCGACGAGCCTCCATCCGACGCAGGCACCGGCGGCCCCGAGAGCCTCCTCGCCTGCCTCCTCGACGAACTCCATGTTGCCGGCGAGCCTGCCGCTGACCTGGAGTCCGTAGGCTCCACCGACCCAATGCTGGTCGACTCCGACACCGCGTCGCTCGACGCCTTTCCCACCAACGTGGTGGTCTACGACGAGCCGCTCCCTCGCGCGGAGAGCGGCGGAAGCACCATCATAGAAGTGCTCGTCATCGGCCCACCAACGTGGTGGTCTACGACGAGCACTCCGACGGAAAAACTCACGACCTGCTTGATGCGGCAATGCAAGACCTGGATGCGCCCATTCCAGAGGACGCCGACGCCGAGACGCTGGAGGCACGCCGCCTCCAGCTCATCGAAGGCGCAAAGAAGCTGGCAAGCATGAGACGCTTGTCGGAGGCCTACCAGCGTGAAATGGAGCGCTCTGTGGGCAGCTTGCCGGCCCCAACAGGGCCTAGCCGCCTAGGCGCGGTCCGGCAACGCGGCGCGGACATCGCCAGCATGTTCGGGGCCAATCGCCCCGTATACGCCACGCCCGCCGAGAACTTTCGAGCTGCCCAGGCAGCAGCGGATGAGTTGGACAACCTCGAGGGCGAAGAGCGCCGACTGATGACGGAGCGAGTCCAGCAACTCCTCGACGCAGCTGGCGCGCAAAACGCGGCCGGTTGCCGAACCGGGGGGCCGCAGCAACAGAACGACGACCTGCCACCCCGCCGAGATCAAGGCGCGACGTCTTGGACGCCGACTGGCGGCGTCCGCGGAAGAAAATACAAGGAGCCGGCTGCGAGCCGTAGTCGGACTCACATCACCATCGAACGAGACCAAGACGGCCGCCCGAGAGCAGTGGAGCGGCGGGACGACAATGTGCCTCCTCCACGCCGCAGAGAAAGACGAGTCTCCCCGCCGCCCGTTGAGCATCCGACTCTCGGAGGCCGCCTCGGCCGCCGAGAGGGAGTCGGAGAGAATGATGCCCGCCACCGGATCGACCGACTCCATCGATCCCTGGCGCTGGAGGAAGAAGACGAGTTGGGACCGCCGTGCTTCGGCCCCCGCATCCGAGATGAGCCCTTCCCCAAAGGGTTCACTCTCCCTAGAGACACTACCAAGTACACCAGCTCCGTGAAGCTGGAAGACTGGCTGGTTGACTACTCCACTGTCGTCAGCATAGCAAACGGCAACAAACGTGTTGCCGTGAAGTACGTTCCACTCATGCTCAAGGGCACGGCCCGGACATGGTTGAACATCCTGAAACCCCGCGGCATCAACAGCTGGGTCGACTTTACCGAGGCTTTCGTCCGCAACTTCACGAGCACGTACAAGCGACCTCCCAAGCCTCGCCAGCTCTCTTTGTGCGTGCAAGGCCCCAACGAATTGACTCACGACTACCTCACGCGTTGGGCCGAGCTCCAAAACTCCTGCGAGGGCGTGCACGAGGTGCAGGCCATCGAGTACTTCACCGCCGGGTGCAGAGAAGGCACCCTCCTCAAGCATAAGCTCCTCTGTGATGAGCCAGAGACCCTGGACGAGCTGCTGATCATAGCAGACAAGTACGCCACAGCCGACTCTTCTGTGAAGACGGAGATCCAAGTCAGCACGGCCGGCAAAGTGGCCCCTCAAGCTGCCAGAACTCCAACTGGAGACGCCAGTCAGCGGCAACAGCAGAACGATCACAAGCGCAAGGCCCCGCAGCCGGCTTCCAGTAGTCGGCAGGTCGCAACAGTCGAAGATCAACAGCCGGAGGGACAGCCTCCACCCAAGCGGCAGAAGGGTGGCAAGTCCAATTGGTTGCCGGCTTTCTCCTACGAGCAGACTCTAGATGGTCCCTGCAAGTTCCACAGCGGCGCGAAGCCGTCGAACCACACCACCAGAAAGTGCCACTGGCTCACCAGGATTGCCAAGGGAGACGGCCTGGTGCCTCCTCCACCTGCTGGGCAGCCGCCTCCGCCTCCACCCCAGTAGCCGGCTGTCAGGCCAGTCGGCGCAGTACAAGACGAGTACCCGGAAGAGCATGGAGCCTATGTGGTGTTCACCAGTGTGGCAGATGATAGGCGCAGCAGGCGGCTGCAGCAGCAAGAAGTTAACGCAGTAGCGTCAGATACTCTAGAGTTCATGCACTGGTCCGAGAAGCCTATCAGTTGGAGCAGAGCTGATCACCCAGAGGTGATGCCGAATCCAGGTTCCTATGCCTTGGTCCTGGAAGCCACCTTTGCCACTGATAGGCGGGCAGCTTGCTTCTCGCGAGTTCTGATAGATGGAGGTAGCAGTATCAACATCCTGTATAAGGATACAATGGAGAAGCTCGGAATCAAGCAAGGACAGCTCCAGAGCAGCCGGACCGTATTCCATGGGATTGTCCCTGGCCTTTCCTGCTCCCCAATCGGCAAGATTCTGATAGACGTCCTGTTCGGAGATAAGGAACATTTCCGCCGAGAGCCAGTCTGGTTCGAAGTGGTGGACCTAGAAAGCTCGTACCATGCGCTGCTTGGCCGACCTGCTTTGGCCAAGTTCATGGCGGTCCCCCACTACGCCTACCTCAAGATGAAGATGCCGAGTTCCAAGGGAATTCTGACTGTGGTCGGCGACTACAGGAAGTCGTCCGCTTGCGTGGCCGAGAGCAGTTGGCTGGCAGAGTCCCTGGTTATTGCAGCAGATAAGCGGCTTCTTGATCGGGTTGTGGCGATGGCCGGCAAGCAGCCTGAGATGTCGCCCAACCCCAAGGAGTCGGAAGTTGAGGGCTCGTTCAAGCCAGCAAAGGAAACGAAGAAGATACCCTTGGACCCAGAGCACCCGGAGAGGTACGCTGTCATAGGTGCAAACCTTGATAGCAAATAGGAAGGTGAGCTCGTCGATTTCCTCCGTGAGAATTGAGACATCTTCGCATGGTCCCCCAAAGACATGCCAGGTGTACCGACGGAATTCGCCGAGCACAAGTTACATGTCCGGTCTGATGTGAAACCCGTCAGGCAGCCCTCGTGCCGCCTGTCAGAAGAGAAAAGAAGAGTTGTTGGTGAAGAGATAGCCCGGCTCCTTGCAGCCGGCTTTATCATGGAAGTATTTTTCCCAGAGTGGCTAGCAAACCCAGTTTTAGTACTAAAGAAGAACAAGCAGTGGCGAATGTGTATTGACTACACAAGCCTCAACAAAGCCTGCCCCAAGGACCCGTTTGCTTTGCCGAGAATTGATCTGGTGATAGACTCCAAAGCCGGATGCGAGCTGTTGAGCTTCTTAGATGCCTATTCAGGATATCACCAGATCAAGCTGAACCCGGCAGACAGATTAAAGACCACCTTCATCACGCCATTTGGAGCCTTCAGCTACCTGACCATGACGTTCGGCTTGAGGAACGCCGGCGCCACCTTTCAGCGTTGCATGCAGAAGTGCCTCCTCAAGCAACTCGGCCGAAATGCCCACGTTTACGTGGATGATGTGGTGGTGAAGACGGAAGATCGTGGAACTCTGCTGGAAGACCTCAAGGAGACCTTTGAGAACCTGCGCCGATTCCAGATCAAGCTTAACCCCGAGAAGTGCGTTTTCGGAGTACCAGCCGGCCAGCTACTCGGCTTCCTGGTCTCTGAATGCGGCATAGAGTGCAACCCTGTGAAGATCAAGGCCATCGAGAGGATGGAGGTACCTAGCCGACTGTTGGATGTGCAGAAGTTCACTGGCTGTCTGGCATCCATCAGCCGTTTCATCAGTCGGCTCGGCGAGAAAACTCTCCCTTTGTACCAGCTCATGAAGAAGACCAATTTTTTCGAGTGGAATCACAAGGCGGATGAGGCCTTTCTGCAGCTGAAGAAGATGTTGGTTACTCCCCCTGTGTTGGCGGCTCCGACTCCCAAAGAGCCCATGCTCCTGTACATCGCCGCCACCAGCCGAGTGGTCAGCACAGTCATTGTAGTAGAGCGCAAGGAGGAAGGCAAGGCACTACAAGTCCAGAGACCGGTGTATTACCTGAGTGAAGTACTGTGGACCTCCAAGCAAAACTACCCCCACTACCAGAAGATGTGTTACGGTGTGCACTTTGCCGCCAAGAAGCTGAAGCCTTACTTCCAAGAACATCCAATCACCGTGGTCTGCACGGCCCCATTAGCAGAAATCATTGGAAGCCGAGATGCGTCCGGCCGAGTGGCCAAGTGGGCCATAGATTTGGCGCCCTACACAATCTACTATCAACCCCGCACCGCCATCAAGTCACAAGCACTGGCTGACTTCCTCGTCGACTGGGCCGAGACCTAGTACCTGCCGCCAGTGCCCGACTCCACCCATTGGCGGATGCATTTCGACGGCTCCAAGATGCGCACCGGCTTGGGAGACGGCGTTGTCCTCACCTCTCCTAAAGGCGACAAGCTCCAGTATGCACTGCAGATCCATTTCGCCGCCTCCAACAACGTCGCTGAATACGTGGCGCTCATTCACGGGCTCCAGCTTGCCAAAGAACTTGGCATTCACCGGATCCTGTGTTATGGCGACTCTGACTTGGTGGTCCAGCAATCATCTGGCGACTGGGACGCCAAGGACGCAAACATGGCAAGCTACCGCTTCCTCGTGCAGCAACTCAGCGGATATTTCGAGGGGTGCGAGTTCCTCCACGTGCCAAGAAACGACAACAACCTAGCAGATACTTTGGCACGAATCGGCTCCACTCGCCAAGCAATACCATCTGGCATCGCTCTTCAGCGCCTCCTCAAGCCATCCATCAAGCCTTCACCAGAGTCAGACTCCATTTTTGTGCCGGCTCCTCCAGAAGAAGTCGGATCCGGCTCCAAAGCCCAAGCAGACGGCGCAAAAACCCTCGCAAATGACTCCAAGAACGCCGCAGTCAAAGCCGGCCCGGGGACTTCAGAACTCGGCCCGGGGACTGCGGCGACCAGAGTAAAGACTCCAGAACTCGGCCCGGGGACTGCACCAGTCGGCCCGGGGACTTCACTGATCCAGCAAGCGGCCGCGGACTCCAGCCCGCCGCCTCCCAGCCTAGCCACCCTCGTCCAAGTCGCGGTTCTAGCAGTCGAAGAGATAGCAGCACCCTCATGGGCCCAGCCCATCCTCAAATTCTTGGTGAACAAGGAGCTACCAACTGATGAAACCTTAGCTCGGCAAATACAACACCGAGCGGCAGCATACACCATAATCAACAGAGAGCTGGTCAGGCGCAGCGTCACTGGTGTCTACCAGCGCTGCGTCGAGCCAGAGAAAGGCCAAGCAATTCTCAGAGACATCCATCAAGGCGAGTGCGGTCACCATGCGGCCTCGAGGGCACTCGTCGCCAAAGCTTTCCGGCATGGGTTCTTCTGGCCAACTGCCCTCGAAGAGGCCAAAGAGTTGGTCCAGAAATGCAAGGGGTCCCAGAAGTTCCGCTCCAAGCCACATCAGCCGGCTTCAGCACTCAAGACTATCCCCATCGCCTGGCCCTTTGTAGTTTGGGGCCTGGATATGGTGGGACCCTTCAAGACGGCATGAGGCGGCCTAACTCATCTACTTGTCGCGGTGGACCAGTTCACCAAGTGGATAGAAGTGAAGCCCATCAAGAAGTTGAATGGTCCGACTACCGTGACTTTCATCTCAGACATCACAATTCGGTATGGCATACCGCACAGCATCATCACCGACAACGGCACCAACTTTGCCAAAGGCGCCTTGGCCCGTTTCTGCGCGACGCAGGGCATCCGACTGGACTTAGCGTCCGTTGCCCATCCGCAGTCAAACGGGCAGGTGGAGCGGGCGAATGGCCTCATCCTGTCCGGCATCAAGCCTCGGTTGGTCGAACCACTGGAGCGTTCGGGCGGCTGTTGGCTTGACGAGTTGCCAGCCGTCCTCTGGAGTCTGCGCACGACTCCAAACAAGTCGACCGGCTTCACACCCTTCTTCCTCGTCTACGGTGCTGAAGCCGTCATCCCAACGGATATAGAGTTTGACTCCCCGCGAGTCACGATGTACACTGCGGAAGAGGTAGAAGAAGCACGACAAGATGGTGTCGATCTGCTGGAAGAGGGCCGGCTGTTGGCACTCAGCCGGTCCAGCATCTACCAGCAGAGCCTACGTCGCTACTACAACAGGAAGGTCAGGCCGAGATCCTTCCAAGAGGGCGACCTTGTGCTCCGGCTGATCCAGCGAACAGCCGGGCAGCACAAGTTGTCGGCACCTTGGGAAGGCCCCTTCATCATCAGCAAGGTGCTAGGCAACGACTCCTACTACCTGATCGACGCTCAGAATCCCCGAGCACGGAAGAGGGACAACTCCGGCAAAGAGACGGAGCGACCATGGAACGCGAATCTTCTTCGAAGATTTTACAGTTATTGCAGTATGTACCACGCTACCCCTTTGTATTGAAGTACCAAGACTCTGGGCCCCCCGAGACAGACTCGGGGACTGCCCCTTTTGTTATCTGTATGATAAGTATTATGCTTTCGAGTATGCTACTCTTTGTTATGCCGCTTGGCACCGGGCTCGACTAGTCGGCCCGGGGACTCGCCGTCTCGCGCTATGAAAACGCTTCCTGCAGTCGGACAAGTAGTGTGTGGTGCCTAAGCCGTCTCCTGTTAGACGCCGTAGCTTGCAGAGCGACTGCCCAACGGGCAGGAGTAAGGAAGAATAGGCGCCCACACGAAAAATGGCTAAGGACTCAAAGCACAAACATAGCTCGAGCCGGCTTTCCAGCCGTTCCTCACAAAACCGACTCCGAGTAGTCGGCTTGCTGTTTTCTATCCGACTTGCTAAAGAAACTCTAGAATGGCTGAGTACTTGCCTTCCCAAAAGTAGCCAAGTATTTGATCCAACGGCAGTCCGCGGAGCGGCTGTCCGACTGGCAAAGACGACATCTAAGGGAAGGCGGCAAAGGGAAAAAGCCAAAAGAGCAATAAGCAAGAAATGATAGAACCCAGATAAATATCTACATCACAAAGGCCATTGGCCGAATCCTCGAACGGAAGTTCAAAATACACCCCGCGGGTGGAATTGTGCAAATTAACAAAGTTCTTCGAGAAACTACTAAGCAGATAAATAAGACAAGGCGGCGGCCTATGAAGCAGCAGACGAGTTTGGGGGCTCGGAAGAGATGGCGGTGTCAGACGTTGGGGCGGCCGTCTGGGCAGACTCAGCTTGATCACCTCCAGCGGCAGTCGGCGCAGTTGGGCGCGGCTCGTTGTTGGAGGCACGGTCGAGCTGAGGCTGATCGCCCGCTCCGACTTCTGGCGCCTCCATCTCGTCGCCGACCTCCACCTCGCCTCCCTCCTCGACACTGGAGCCGATCGCCTCCGCCGAGTCCTCACCGTAGTTCGGGTTCATCCCAAACCACTCCGGCGGCGCCTCCTCACCGTTGTCAGCTCGCTCAGGAACGAAGACATTGGGGTCGACGTACTCGGCGATCGCCGCGGCGCGCTTGACAAAGTCGTCCTTCATGGCTGCCAGCTCCGGCTGGGCCTCAGCCCGTAGCGTGGCCAGCTGGTCCAGGCTCAGGTCTGGATACCACGCCTTGACAAACTCCAAGGCACAACGCGCTCCAGCACGTGCCGAGGAGCCTTTCCAAGCCTCCAGACGGCCCGCTGCGACCTCCAGCCAGTCGGCAGTCCGGCTGGGAGTGCGCAGAATCGGCATCTCTGGCCACAAGGCAGCAATCGCCTGGGCACCGACACGTTGAAGCCGGCGCAGCATCCGGTGAGCCGGCCGCAGGCGAGCCTCGATGCTCAGAAGCTGTTCATCAAGAGTCCAGGGGGCGTTGGCAGCAACCTCCTCGCCGGCCGCCCTCCACGCCTCGCGATCAGCCTCGATGGCTTGAACGGCAGTTTGCGCATGGCCCGGGAAGAAGTCTACCAAGACGGAAAAAGAAGCAAGTCAGAAAAAGCAAGAGTCGGCCCGACCCACAGTCGGCTGCTCAAAGAAAGCGAGTAAAGAAAACTTACCATCAATGATATCTTCAATCTCATGGAAGCCGGAGGTCAGCATCGCCTCCTTATCGGTCCAGGAGGAATGTTTGGCCTCGAACTCGACTTGGAGTCTAGTCTCTCTCTCCTTTGCCTCCTCCTGCACCTTCTTGAGCAACTCCTTCTGCTCCGCCAGCTGCGCAACAATCAGGTCGCGCTCTGTAACGAGCTTGCCGCATTCCACCTCCTTGGCGCGCAAGGCGGTGTTGGTTTCGCCCAGCTGCTGCTGAAGAACGGCGTTGGCCTCTGAAGAAAGAAGAAAAAGGACACAAGCCATCAGCTAAGGTCGCCAAGAAGATCCGGCCCGACTGCGCAGCAGTCGGCCCGAATCTCGGGGACTAAAGCCCGCGGGTGCGCCAGCGCGCCCCCGCGAAGAAGGAAACTCACTCCGGCTCTCCGACAAGTCGGCAGTTTGCTTGCCCAGCTCTTCAACATTACGATTGAAGACGGTGGCTCGGAGGTTGTGGTAGTCCTACGATAAGCATTTCAAAAAGAATAAGCATTTGGAACTCGCCAATAGAGTTCCGACCCGCCTGCTCAGCAGCCGGCTCGGAACTCGGGGACTACACCCAGTGGGTGCGCTGGCGCGCCCCCACAGAGAAGAGCAAGAAAAAACAAAGTCAGAAGAAACATACCCAGACGGCCGCTCGCGACGCCAGATGCACCTTGGTGCAGTTCTGGAGGGCGTCGCCTTCGTCTCGCAGCTTCGCCTGGACGTCCAGGAGTGCCTGGTTCAGCGGGCCTGTGCCGCCTCCTCGCACCCACCCGACGGGCGCGGCGCTCACCACCTCGACGTCTGGGACGACCGAGCTGGCTGCTCCGGTCTCCAGAGGGTGCGGCGCTGAAGTCGCCTTCTCCAGACGGCGGCGCGAAGGCGAGGCGACTTGGAGAAGCAAATTCGCCATGGCTTCGTCCGTAGTCGGCGGCACCGGCGGGTTCGCCGGCTGTTCATCCCTCGCGCTTCCCGATGGCGGCGGGGGCGGTGGTGGCGGCACCACCGTGTCCAGACCGGGGGTCTCGCCGCTCTCCCTCTCCATGATGGGGTGCTCCCCGCTGACTTCCCCAGACTGCTCCGTATAATCCGGAGGCTGCGCCGAGTTCAATGGGACGACGAACAGCGCGGACTGGCGGCGCGCGGCTTCTTCGGCCCGCTCTTTGGCCGTGGCGGCGGCTTCGGCTCCCTCCAGCCCTTTCTGGGTGGAGGCGGCCGCCTTCTCGGCCTCCGCCTTCTCCCGGCGGGCGGCTTCGTCCTCGTCGCGCTTCTCCTGCGTGTTCCGCTCCGTCGCTTCCCGGAGGTCGGCAGCAGGGTCAATACGCCGAGTCGTGGCGGACGACTCCACCGACCCCCTGATGGAGACGGCGGCGACCCTCCCAAGGGTGAGAGGAGCTCTGGAACAGGGATGACGCGTAAGGACCGGACCAAATCCACCAGAAGATAAAACAAGACAAAGAAGCAGAAACGCTTACCCAGAGGATAGCGGTGGCTTCTTCACTTCCTTACGGAAGCGTTGGGCCCTCGCGACCGCCTCTTCCCGCTTGGTCGCAGCGGCCGCCCCCTTAAACTTCTACTCTCGGCCTCCAAGGGAACTCGGACCGGCCCGGCACTTCCTCGCGCCGTCTAGCCTTGATTGATGGCGCGGGGCGACTTCCCCGTCTTCGCCGGCAGGCCAGTCGGCGAAGGTGGCCGAGGGCCTGAGGCCGCCTTCCTCTCCTTCGCTGCCGAAGGCGGCCTCCATCGCCGCTGCCCCCAGGTCGGGGTCGTTGATGTTGCTCTCCGCGCAATCGCGGGCGAACTGGCAGGGCGGCCCACGGCGCCGGACGAGGGCTAAATGAGAGGATTCTAAGTCAAAAATAAAAATAATAAAGATCAAGAGTCAGATTCGGCTGTAAGGAAGAAAAAGAAGAACAACTTACCACTGGCGGAGGGTTGGCGCGCGAGTACGGCTCCATGCCGAACTGCCAATCCTCCGAGAGGCCGCAGTTCGCGATGTAGTTCACTGTGTTCGCCACCTCCGCGTGGGGCATGTCCTTGTTGCACATCCGACTGGGGTCCCGGTGGCCGCTCATCTGACAGATCAGATGAGGCCGGCTTTGGAGCGGGAGGACTCGGCGCGCCACGAAGGCGGCCAGCAAGTCGGCCCCGGTCAGACCGGCCGACTGCGTCAGCACTCGAAGTCGCGCCGCGGCGGCGGCTCCAGCCAGGGTCAGCGTCCTGGCGCGGTAGGACCAGCTGGGCTGCCTCCCAGCCGGCGCGCCGGCTTCGTATGGTGGCAGATTAACCCAGTCGCCGTCTGGGGCGACGCTCTTCACATAGAAGTAAGAGCGCTGCCACATCTTCACCGACTTGATTAGTTGGATGGCGGGGAACGGCATGTCGGCCGTCGTCCTCCATATCGCAATAAAGGCACCACACTGGGCTGGCACGCCGGCGACATGCGTGCCGAGCTTGGACTGAAAGAACTCTCCCCAGAGCTCGATGGTTGGGAGAACGCCGAGGAAGCCCTCGCACAAAGCAGTGAAAGCCACCAGCAGCACCACCGCGTTTGGGGTGAGGTGGTGCGGCTGGAGGCCATGAAACTCCAAGAACGAACGGAAGAACCCGCTCGCCGGCAGCCCCAGGCCGCGCATGAGGTGGGAGCGGAACACGAGCTGCTCGCCCTCCCCCAGCGCCGGCGTCACCTCCGTCGGCGGCGGAGCACGGGCCTGCACGAGGTGCGCACCGGGGAGGCGACACGTCTTGCGGAGGAAGTCGATCATGTCGTCGTCGATCTCGGAATCGTCCCACACGCCGGAGCGCACGACGACGGGCGCGGCGGCGGAGGAAGAGCTCATCGCCACAAGCGGGGCGTAGTTCGGTGCAGCAGCGGTGGGAGAAACAAGAAAGAAGAAAGAAGCAAAGGAAGCAGAGGAGAGCGGGCGCGCGTGCTTCGCCGCCCCGCTCCCTCCACCTACTTATAGACCGGCGGGCTGAGAAGCCGAGGGGGCATCGTGGGATTAACTGCGCCCACGCCCCCACGACCCCCGCGATTTACGACGGAAGTTACCACGCGCATTTACTACACTGAGAAGCTCAAACCGCCCGCGCTGCCACAACGGATCCGTTCGAAGGCCGAGGCGAGGTAATGGCGGGCCCCACCCGCGGGCCTGTCCCGTCGCGCGTGTGTGCTGGCAGACTGGCCCGGCCACGTGACGTCCCTTGGCAGGTCCGCGGCGGGGGGCGGCCGTGTAGCTTATCAAGCACGCCGTCTGAATCCCGCCAAGACTTTCAAACTCTTTGAAGAGCAAGACGACCTTCGACGAGTCCGGCTTCCCATAGTCGGCTTGTCGGAGGCAGCCTGAATAAGATCACCTCCCCATGGTCCACTCGGAGGAGGACGGCAGGCAAGCCTCAGATCCATCCACTCAGAGGAAGAAACTGTTGAGGCTCCTCAACATGTCTCCCTCGGCGCCTCACCAGCTTCGGGGACTACTGTCGGAGTAATGGGCCACGGGTAGGCTTACCCGAGACCCAGAACCTTTCAAGACATCGGGGCAGGCTTCGCCCCTCAAAGATCCCAAGACAAAGGGCTGACTCTGGGAGTCGGCTGCAGCATAACCGACTACCCACTCACGGCCAAATCCCAGAGACGGTTACGACATAAGCCGACTCCCAGTTGGTGAAGCCGACTATGGGGAGTCGGCCAGTGACTTCACCGCCCTCTGCCTTCGAGAAGAAGGATGAGACCGGGGATGGCCGGAGTACGGCCCACCCCTACCCTGACTACCAAGGGCAGGTATGGCCACAATACGTCGTACCGGAGGAGATCTCCGTCCGGCGCGACACTGTTGCCATACTGACCCTGACGTTCGCCCCGGCGGCGAAACCCTGTTCCCACGATGGCCCGCCCGTATAGCCCAGAGACGGCGGGTCCCGCTAGTTAGCGGGGGAACGAAAGACGGCGAGAGCACCCGAAGACGGACCTCGTGGGAGTCGGCCTCTGTGAGTCGGCCCGCACCTCCCGCGGGGCCCGCACGCCATTAACCAGATAAGACGGGGAGTAGCGACAGTGATCACCCGCCAGGCGGCGGCACTGTTGCCACGAGCCCACGACCAAGCCAGCGTCATCCAAGGCGCGGCTACAGTGACCAAGACAGTCGACAGGGCCCACCAGCGGCGGGCCCCAGGAGTCGGCAGAGAAGACGACGACCTGAGAGACAGACGGCTGGGACCCGCGCCCAGCCAGATTACCATTGTACCCCCGGGGGGTAGGCCTATATAAACCCCCCGGAGCACCCATGCAAAGGGTTCGATCCTTTTACCACTAGACTAGAAGCACAAAAGGGAGAGAGCTAGCCTTGCCCTCTCCTACCTCCAGAACACAGCTCGAGGAGCAACTTTGTACACATATCACCATAGTGATCATGCGGAGACCCCGCAGAGCAGCAGTAGGGGTATTATCTCCTCGGAGAGCCCTGAAGCTGGGTAAGATTCGCCGGCGTGCATGTCTATGCCTCATCCCGCTTCCAGGCACCGGCGACGTTCTACTCGCCCCCACCATGATAAGCCATCCTTTGGCATAAGTCGCATCCAACCCCCGACATTATATGCATTAGAGCATGTGCAAGTAGTTCAAATTTGAATTATGCACATGACTGCATAGAATACTACGTTAATGTATAAAAATCTCCAAGCGAACCCCGAAAAATCCCAAAAATTGACACAACACTCCTGTTGTTCTATGTTGATACTAGGAAAAAATTGAAATTGAGAAGAGGCAACGGATATCTTTTCATCCAGAAAGGTGAAATGCTCCCTACCGAAACCGTCACACTTGTTGCGAGAAGCTCTGGTTTGTGAGAAGTTTATACCCAAACCTGCCCCAAATGGAACAAAAAGTTTACCATGGCATGTTGATGCCGCTCCATGACAGCATGCCAAGTTTCATGAATTTGGGACAACTTTTGGATTTGCTAGAATTAAAAAACCAGGTATCTCAATGTTTGCGGGCGAGTGACGGTGGCAGGGTGTTTGACATTCATTCCCATTTCTTGCATGGGACCTAAGCTTGCAACCAAGGACACATATTTGAGTTTTCAACTAATTTATACGCATTAGAGCATGTGCCTGTAGTTCAAATTTGAATTATGCACATGAATGCATAAAAACTCAATTACTGTATAAAAATGTCCAAGCAAACCCCGAAAAACCCCAAAAAAATTGACACAACACTCCTGTTGTTCTATGTTGACACTAGGAAAAAATTGAAATCGAGAAGACGAAATGGATATTGTTTCGTCCAGAAAGGTGAAACGTTCCCTGCCGAAACCATCACACTTGTTGTGAGAAGCTTATACCCAAACCTGCCACAAATGGGACAAAAATGTTACCACGGCATGTTGATGCCAGTCCATGATAGCATGCCATGTTTCATGAATTTTGGATGACTTTTGGATTTACTAGAATAATAAAAGCAAGTACGTCGACGTTTGCCGGAGAGCCACGGTGTCGTGGTGTTCGAAATTCATCCCCATATCTTGCATGGGACATAAGCATAAACCCATGGACACATCTATGATTTTACAGCCCATGTTGGTGCACCGGAGCATGTGCATGTAGTTTAATTTTGAATTGTGCACCTAAAATGGCTAGAAAACCAATTTAATGTATAAAATGTCCAAACGAACCTTGAATAATTCCAATTCTTTTATGACACACATATAGCGCAGATAAAAGCTCTAGCAATTCAAATGCCGTCCATTTTCGTTGTGACCCCATTTGGTAATTCAAATCAAGATGAAAAATCAAATAGATCCCAGACAGTTCATTATCACCAACCATGTAAGATGCAACACAAAATATCCTGGAGCACCGTCGGTGTATAGTACGCCTATGGCTTAGGCGAGAAGGTGTGTCGGCTATAGTCCACAGCCGACGTGTCAAGCACACTAGATCGCTCCCCAAATATCATTTCACTATTCAATCGTCGCCGGTGAAAGATGGGGACGTGGACCCACGTTGTGAGGGCAACTTCAGTGGCCCACTCCAGCGAGAGCGCGGCCACAGCCGCCATGCGCGTGCTAACAAGGTGCATGAGCGCGGACGTAATCTGCGGCTGGGCTGCCAAGGCAGCCCAAACGGCCGCTGTTGCTTCTCAGGTGGCGGCGGCAACATCTGCCTTGGGGATAGCAACTAGCAAGAGCGGCACAACAGCTATATTTTCCGCAGCGGTGGCCTTAGCCCTGATGGTGGCCGCCCACGACCATGTCGAGGCCACCCACGCCCAGCTCATGGCGGTCACCGCATAAATCGAACGAAGCTTCTCCGAGAACGGTCGTCAACCCACGACCGAAGAGTTGGCAATCGCCGAGAGCGTTTGAGGAGTCGTCCATTCCTCCCCTGCATACCTTGCAACGACGGAGCCCGTCGAAGCCCAGATCACGGCCGCCCACACCCAGCTTGTGGCGGCCTTTTCAAAAGAGATGCATGGCAGACGCGGATGGCGAGATGCTTGCCGAGTATGGTGCGATGGACGCCATGGAGCCCCTTCCCCAGGAGACCGTCGGGCGCGAGCTGGACAAGGAGGCGGTGATGAAGTCATGTACCTAGGGTAGTGTCATAGGCCTGCCCAAGGGTACCCTCCCCAAGGTCACTTACTAAAAGAGGCTGCTTACCAGTCGACCTGATAAGCATCCACTCGACTAATACAAAAACACTCGACGAGCACATAGACACTCGACAATGAAGACTCACTCGACCATCGGAAGCACAGGAGCCACTCCGCATCCAAACGGTTTGTAATTAAATGGCCTTTATAGCCTTAATAGCACTTTATACAGGGCGTTTCCAGTAACGCCCTGCCTTAATGTACCTTAAGATCCTTCATTGCGTGGGCTGGCAGGGGTCTTGGTGAACTCTATATAAGCCACCCCCCTCCACAGGAAGAAGGGTTCGCATCTTTGTAACACACACGCATATAATCCAGTCGACCGCCTCCGGGCTCCGAGACGTAGGGCTATTACTTCTTCTGAGAAGGGCCTGAACTCGTTAACCTCTTGCGTGCACAACTACTCCAAAGCTAGGATTTTGCCTCTCCATTCCTACCCCCCATTCTACTGTCAGACTTAGAACCACGACAGGCGGCGACGGAGATTGACGAGCACCTTCCGTGGTAGTACTCTTAGTTTTTTAATTAAAAGCACTGGTTTTTAATTTGTTAGAGTAATGTTTAGGTCAGCTATCTCTTAGTCTGGGTTTGCTTTCTTCACCGACTGAGAGCGACAGGTGAATATGTGTTTAAAAAGCCCCTAGTGCGGCCGACAGCCCAAGAAATTTTCACACAGCGAAACAAAGGCAGCGAGGTAGGCGATGGAATTGGGAGTGAAATGATGGAGTTGCGCCCCAAAGAAGTTCAGAAACCCTCGGAAGAAAGGACTCGGCGGCAGAGAAAACCCACGATCTACATGAGTGGCCAGAAGAACACACTCACCCTCCTCAGGTTGCGGTTGCGACTTCGTTCCCGTGAGCCTCGCCGACCCGTGGGGGATCAGTCCCTCGTCGGCCAGATCGGCGAGGTCCTTCTCGGTGATGGTCGAGCGGTTCCGATCTCCTTGGACCCAACCCCGCGGCAGCTGGGACTGTGACAAGGATCCGCCCCGGCTTGACGCCCTCCCCTTCGTCGTCGCCGTCGCCTTCTTCGCCCGCTCCAGAGCCGCGGTCTTCTCCTTCACCATTGTCGCCGGCGAGACTAGTGTGAAGCGGCGGCGCTGAGGAAGCTACGGGCGCTACAGAGAGATTTGGGGGCGGAGGGAGACGAAGATGGTGTTGGCACTGTTCAAAATACCCCCGCCCGGCGCCTTAAATAAGGCCACTTTCGAGTGCCTGACTGGTAGGCCCAGGCAATCTATCAAATCCCGCAACAGGCGCGCGAGCGGTACGTGGCGAAAAAGGCGGCGCGAAGATCGAGGCGTCATCGTCTCGTCCCATCCGAGTGCCGCGGTTTTCTCCGCTTCGCGCGCTTCCCGAAATTCGGATCCCGTGAAATCCGCTAACTGCAGAACAACCAGCCAGACAACGAGTCTCCACCGATCTGTCACTCGGAGATCCTCAAGACCACGAAGTTCACTCGACAAACGTAAAGAATGGATCAAGGCGACTGAAAGAGAATTTGAAGCCATCGCTGAAGAGCCGTTGATCCAGAGCAAGACACACTTGCAACACAAGAAACATGTCGGAAGACTATCAACTCCTTCCTCACTCAAACCTCGATCCATTCGGGGGCTAATGATGAAGTCATGTACCTAGGGTAGGGTCATAGGCCTGCCCAAGTGTACCCTCCCCAAGGTCACTTACTAAAAGAGGCTGCTTACCAGTCGACCTGATAAGCATCCACTCGACTAATACAAAAACACTCGACGAGCGCAGAGACACTCGACCATGAAGACTCAATTGACCATCGGAAGCATAGGAGCCACTCCGCATCCAAACGGTCTGTAATTAAATGGCCTTTATAGCCTTAATAGCACTTTATACAGGGCGTTTCCAGTAACGCTCTGCCTTAATGTACCTTAAGATCCTTCATTGCGTGGGCTGGCAGGGGTCTTGGTGAACTCTATATAAGCCACCCACCTCCACAGGAAGAAGGGTTCGCATCTTTGTAACACACACGCATATAATCCAGTCGACCGCCTCCGGGCTCCGAGACGTAGGGCTATTACTTCTTCTAAGAAGGGCCTGAACTCGTTAACCTCTTGCGTGCACAACTACTCCAAAGCTAGGATTTTGCCTCTCCATTCCTACCCCCCATTCTACTGTCAGACTTAGAACCACGACAGGCGGCGGCGGAGATTGACGAGCACCTTCCGTACTAGTACTCTTAGTTTTTTTTAATTAAAAGCACTGGTTTTTAATTTGTTAGAGTAATGTTTAGGTCTGCTATCTCTTAGTCTGGGTTTGCTTTCTTCACCGACTGAGAGCGACAGGTGAATATGTGCTTGAAAAGCCCCCAGTGCGGCCGACAGCCCAAGAAATTTGCACACAGCGAAACAAAGGCAGCGAGGTAGGTGATGGAATTGGGAGTGAAATGATGGAGTTGCGCCCCAAAGAAGTTCAGAAACCCTCGGAAGAAAGGACTCGGCGGCAGAGAAAACCCACGATCTACATGAGTGGCCAGAAGAACACACTCACCCTCCTCAGGCTGCGGTTGCGACTCCGTTCCCGTGAGCCTCGCCGACCCGTGGGGGATCAGTCCCTCGTCGGCCAGATTGGCGAGGTCCTTCTCGGTGATGGTCGAGCGGTTCCGATCTCCTTGGACCCAACCCCGCGGCAGCTGGGACCGTGACGAGGATCCGCCCCGGCTTGACGCCCTCCCCTTCGTCGTCGCCGTCGCCTTCTTCGCCCGCTCCAGAGCCGCGGTCTTCTCCTTCACCATTGTCGCCGGCGAGACTGGTGTGAAGCGGCGGCGCTGAGGAAGCTACGGGCGCTACAGAGAGATTTGGGGGCGGAGGGAGACGAAGATGGTGTTGGCACTGTTCAAAATACCCCCGCCCGGCGCCTTAAATAAGGCCACTTTCGAGTGCCTGACTGGTAGGCCCAGGCAATCTATCAAATCCCGCAACAGGCGCGCGAGCGGTACGTGGCGAAAAAGGCGGCGCGAAGATCGAGGCGTCATCGTCTCGTCCCATCCGAGTGCCGCGGTTTTCTCCGCTTCGCGCGCTTCCCGAAATTCGGATCCCGTGAAATAGGCTAACTGCAGAACAACCAGCCAGACAACGAGTCTCCACCGATCTGTCACTCGGAGATCCTCAAGACCACGAAGTTCACTCGACAAACGTAAAGAATGGATCAAGGCGACTGAAAGAGAATTTGAAGCCATCGCTGAAGAGCCGTTGATCCAGAGCAAGACACACTTGCAACGCAAGAAACAGGTCGGAAGACTATCAACTCCTTCCTCACTCAAACCTCGATCCATTCGGGGGCTAATGATGAAGTCATGTACCTAGGGTAGGGTCATAGGCCTGCCCAAGTGTACCCTCCCCAAGGTCACTTACTAAAAGAGGCTGCTTACCAGTCGACCTGATAAGCATCCACTCGACTAATACAAAAACACTCGACGAGCGCAGAGACACTCGACCATGAAGACTCACTCGACCATCGGAAGCATAGGAGCCACTCCGCATCCAAACGGTCTGTAATTAAATGGCCTTTATAGCGTTAATAGCACTTTATACAGGGCGTTTCCAGTAACGCTCTGCCTTAATGTACCTTAAGATCCTTCATTGCGTGGGCTGGCAGGGGTCTTGGTGAACTCTATATAAGCCACCCACCTCCACAGGAAGAAGGGTTCGCATCTTTGTAACACACACGCATATAATCCAGTCGACCGCCTCCGGGCTCCGAGACGTAGGGCTATTACTTCTTCTAAGAAGGGCCTGAACTCGTTAACCTCTTGCGTGCACAACTACTCCAAAGCTAGGATTTTGCCTCTCCATTCCTACCCCCCATTCTACTGTCAGACTTAGAACCACGACAGGCGGCGGCGGAGATTGACGAGCACCTTCCGTACTAGTACTCTTAGTTTTTTTTTAATTAAAAGCACTGGTTTTTAATTTGTTAGAGTAATGTTTAGGTCTGCTATCTCTTAGTCTGGGTTTGCTTTCTTCACCGACTGAGAGCGACAGGTGAATATGTGCTTGAAAAGCCCCCAGTGCGGCCGACAGCCCAAGAAATTTGCACACAGCGAAACAAAGGCAGCGAGGTAGGCGATGGAATTGGGAGTGAAATGATGGAGTTGTGCCCCAAAGAAGTTCAGAAACCCTCGGAAGAAAGGACTCGGCGGCAGAGAAAACCCACGATCTACATGAGTGGCCAGAAGAACACACTCACCCTCCTCAGGCTGCGGTTGCGACTCCGTTCCCGTGAGCCTCGCCGACCCGTGGGGGATCAGTCCCTCGTCGGCCAGATTGGCGAGGTCCTTCTCGGTGATGGTCGAGCGGATCCGATCTCCTTGGACCCAACCCCGCGGCAGCTGGGACCGTGACGAGGATCCGCCCCGGCTTGACGCCCTCCCCTTCGCCGTCGCCGTCGCCTTCTTCGCCCGCTCCAGAGCCGCGGTCTTCTCCTTCACCATTGTCGCCGGCGAGACTGGTGCGAAGAGGCGGCGCTGAGGAAGCTACGGGCGCTATAGAGAGATTTGAGGGCGGAGGGAGACGAAGATTGTGTTGGCACTGTTCAAAATACCCCCGCCCGGCGCCTTAAATAAGGCCACTTTCGAGTGGCTGACCGGTAGGCCCAGGCAATCTATCAAATCCCGCAACAGGCGCATGAGCGGTACGTGGCGAAAAAGGCGGCGCGAAGATCGAGGCGTCATCGTCTCGTCCCATCCGAGTGACGCGGTTTTCTCTTCTTCGCGCGCTTCCCGAAATTCGGATCCCGTGAAATAGGCTAACTGCAGAACAACCAGCCAGACAACGAGTCTCCACCGATCTGTCACTCGGAGATCCTCAAGACCACGAAGTTCACTCGACAAACGTAAAGAATGGATCAAGGCGACTGAAAGAGAATTTGAAGCCATCGCTGAAGAGCCGTTGATCCAGAGCAAGACACACTTGCAATGCAAGAAACAAGTCGGAAGACTATCAACTCCTTCCTCACTCAAACCTCGATCCATTCGGGGTCTAATGATGAAGTCATGTACCTAGGGTAGGGTCATAGGCCTGCCCAAGGGTACCCTCCCCAAGGTCACTTACTAAAAGAGGCTGCTTACCAGTCGACCTGATAAGCATCCACTCGACTAATACAAAAACACTCGACGAGCGCAGAGACACTCGACCATGAAGACTCACTCGACCATCGGAAGCACAGGAGCCACTCCGCATCCAAATGGTCTGTAATTAAATGGCCTTTATAGCCTTAATAGCACTTTATACAGGGCGTTTCCAGTAACGCCCTGCCTTAATGTACCTTAAGATCCTTCATTGCGTGGGCTGGCAGGGGTCTTGGTGAACTCTATATAAGCCACCCCCCTCCACAGGAAGAAGGGTTCGCATCTTTGTAACACACACGCATATAATCCAGTCGACCTACTCCGGGCTCCGAGACGTAGGGATATTACTTCTTCTGAGAAGGGCCTGAACTC
This sequence comes from Aegilops umbellulata, assembly GCA_032464435.1. Lineage (NCBI taxonomy): Eukaryota > Viridiplantae > Streptophyta > Magnoliopsida > Poales > Poaceae > Aegilops > Aegilops umbellulata. Next base: position 222,932,086 of record CP136056.1, on the reverse strand, counting down.
GTTAACCTCTTGCGTGCACAACTACTCCAAAGCTAGGATTTTGCCTCTCCATTCCTACCCCCATTCTACTGTCAGACTTAGAACCACGACAAGCGGCGGCGGAGATTGACGAGCACCTTCCGTAGTAGTACTCTTAGTTTTCTAAATTAAAAGCACTGGTTTTTAATTTGTTAGAGTAATGTTTAGGTCAGCTATCTCTGTTTAATTGCTGAACTTGCTCGATTAAGAAGTGTGGATGTGTTGTAGTCTCCTTTGTGTACCCAAATTATGGGATGCCGTGGATGACCACTGTAACCAGGGAAATTCGAGCCAAAATTTTTGACGTTCAAACTCATCACATACGGGTTAAGCTATTTGAATCGTTTGTGATGTGCACATATCATACACAGTTCTGAATAAGGGACCATGTCTGATGACACTTTGCATGCCAGTTTTTTCGCTGAAGCGATTCCAAATTTTCAGCTTCCGCGAAAATATCTACCTCCCCGCCCCTCCCCCTTACCAAAAGCCACATTTCCCATGTTTCCGCCTTCCTTTCAAAGTTGAAACCTTCACTCATTGCTTGCAGCGCCGCCTCCTCGCTAGCGACCGTCCTTCACGCTGCTCAGCCTCGTCTATCCAGGCAGGTAATCCACACCCAACCCCCATCCACCTCCTCCTTCCACATCCCACATGCCCCGACCGCCGCGCGACACCTTCCACCCAAATCACCGACCCCTCACAAAATAAGCGCTGACCTAAGCCATGGTGCACGCAGTATAGCCATGAGCTCAAGGAGCATTTGGCAGCGGAGAAGCAAATCGCGACCGCACGTGCGGATGAGGTCGCGATGGCTCCCTTTCGTGCCGACCCCCAGATCTTAGAGGAGCACCCTGCCATTTGCTAGCTACGCTAGGTAAGCATGCTCGGTTTACCCGTTGGTGTGCTGCTCCTGCCTTTCCTTCACAAATTCTAGTGAATTGTGCTATCTAATTATACCATGCAATCTGTTGCTCTAGTGTACATGTTCTATATGTCGTGCAGTGTGGTGCTCACTTATTAACTGTTTGGTTAATTAGTTGTCGTCTGCAGTTAACTCTTTGATTTAATTCTGCAAATGTGATGTTCATTCTTCATGCTGCAATTTTGTATTGTCTTCCATGTGAGAAATAAATCGAATTTATCTTTACAAAATACACGAGAAACAAATACAATTGCTATATTTCCAAGTTGCCACGCATGCTTGGTTTGGTTATACCTTGTGCAATGTGGTGCTCAGTTAATGTTTGGTTCATTTGTGTTGTGGTGTTTAGTTAACTGTTTGGTTCAATTCTACAATGCAATGTTCAATTGTTGTGGGTGCATTTTGTTATTGTATACCATGTGAGGAAAAAACTAAATTTGGCTATAGTAAATACATGCGAAACAAATACAATTGCTATATTTCCAAGTTGTTAAGCATGCTTGGTCTGGTTAACTGTCTGTTCTTCTATTAGGAGTATGTTATATTGTGCAATGTGGTGCTCAGTTAATGTCTGGTTCATTTGTTATGGTGTTTAGTTAACTACTTGGTTCAATTCTGCAATGCGATGTCCAATTGTCGTGGCTAGAATTTTGTATTGTTGCGCATGTGAGGAATAAATTGAATTTGGTTGCACTTAATACATGAGAAACATATACAAGTGCTATATTTCCTAGTTCTTAATCATGCTTGGTTTGGATAAATGGGTTTTCCATGTGGCTTGAATTAATCTGATGAATCTGCAATGTGCTTATTTTTCATCAACATATTTTACTGATAGCATGCGAACCCTTACTTAACCTGATGACTAACTACCTTATATGTGTTGCAGGGAAAGAATGGGAAGCACTGAGGTTTACAATCGAGGTTAGCACATGCATGGTCGTCTAATAACACATTATTGTGCAATTGCAGGAACCATTCTAATATTTAGGTTTTTAACAATTTGGTCTTGCACATGTAGGTCCGGCTGTCAGAGGTTTTGACCCACTGTTTGACCCTTTTTGCATATGGGGAAATGAGTTGTCCATGAATATCAATCAAGTCAAGAAACTCATAAAGATTGTTAGGGGAAATTAGCGACAAAAACAACAACATCTTTGTCTGCACAATGAGGAAGACATCGGTTCACTACAAGATGGTACTAACTATTATACCTTTTCTTTTTTATTCCTTTGCCCCATTTCCAATATAGAGAAGATATTTATGCACACCCTTGTTTTCAGGCCTTTCCAAAGCAGTTCACTGATGATTACCTCTCAAACCACCTCTATGGTCAGGAGGCGAGTGTCGGTGTCAAAACTAGCGGATCTTGGGTAGAGGGTCCCGAACAGTGCGTCTAAGGCCGATGGTAGTAGGAGACAGGGGACACGATGTTTACCCAGGTTCGGGCCCTCTCAATGGAGGTAATACCCTACTTCCTGCTTGATTGATCTTGATGAATACGAGTATTACAAGAGTCGATCTACCTCGATATCGTAATGGATAAAACCCTAGAAGTCTAGCCTGTATGACTATGATTATGATTATTGTCCCTATGGACTTAGCCCTCTGGTTTATATAGACACTAGAGGGGACTAGGGAGGTACAAAGTCAATTACAGAGAAAGGAATCTTCAGGACGCCAAGCTTGGCTTCCACGCCAAGGAGAGTCATATCCGGACACGGGAGATAGTCTTCGGTCTTGTATCTTTACAACCCATCAGTCCGGCCTACGTACCATAGTACGGACACCCGAGGACCCCCTAATCCAGGACTCCCTCAGTAGCCCCTGAACCAGGCTTAAATGACGAGGTGTCCGGCGTGGAAATTGTCTTCGGCATTGCAAGGCGGGTTCCTTCTCCGAATACTCCATCACAGTCTTCGGACGCAACAAACGTGTCCAGCTCTGCAAAACAAATACCACATAGCACCGCAGAGGAAATAATATTTTGCCAGTCCAATCTGCTGACAACTTTTCTGCAACGTGATATCACGTTACCACCCGATTATTATATCGAACCGTTTTTCACCCGTCGCTCCATGTTCCGAGACGCGGTTTCATGGGCACGTCCCGACGAAGCAGAGATTGCGTCTCCTTATTGTGGGATCCTCATCAATACGAGCATGGGTATCCCAACCATCATGTTGGCATGATTCCTTAAGAATAGACAGGTTTTAAGGCTTAGGAGGAGGCGTTCCGTATTTATTGCCTTTATAAAGGGACCAAGACTCGTCTTGCTTCTTCACGCCAACCCTTCTCCAGCCTCGAGCTCTACCACCCAAGGTTCAATCTAATTGTTTCGAGCTTCCCAGTTATGTCAGGAACCGGCTCTCAAGGTCGGTGGATGGCTTCTTCTGTCACAGAGGAGGTTATTACGAAGCTCCGGGGGCAAGATACCTGACCGCGGAAATCCCCCACAGGCTTCCTCCTCAAGGGCAGGTTATCCCTACTCCCAGATCCAGCGAGAGGGTCATATTCGTCTCCCACTTCCTCCGAGGGCTAGGGTTTGCTCTCCACCCCTTCATTCGAGGGCTCATGTTCTATTATGGGCTAGATTTTTACGATCTAGCTCCGGACTCCTTTCTTCATGTCCCAGCGTTCATTATTATATGCGAACCTTCCTCGATGTTCTCCCACACTTCGTCTTGTGGCTCAAGACCTTTAAGGTGAAGATGAAGGTAGTCAATGGGAAACAAGCGGAGTGCGGTGGTGCTACGGTGAGCAAACTTATCAACGCTTTTTGGCTAAAAGGATCCTTCACGGAATCTTCCAAATTATGGCAGCGGGAGTGGTTTTACATCATTGAACCCCGCGGCACCAAGTGGGCGGCTACACCCGCGTTCCGATCTGGCCCTCCAATTCAGCTCGCATCATGGATCAATAAGGGGTTGGACTGGGGATCAATCGACGAAGTGCAGACTCTACAGAGCCGCATCCGGAGCCTTATTGAGAAGGTTTCACACCCTGATTTTCATGCCACAACACTTAAGCTAATCAATCATGATAAAATGTGGTTTGACAAAAACTATTGAGTGTTTTGGTCTTTGCTTGATTTGATTTTTGTGTGTTGGTTGGAAGTGCTCTAAAAATCAAATAAATCCTCCAACTCTTATACTCCTTCTCCCTGATCCAAAACCTTGCCCAATGATCATGCCATGTGCATAGGACATAAAAATAATTTCTTGCAAAAATAATTTGGCCAAAAAGTATTTTTCTAAATTAGGTTTTCCAAAAACTCCTAACTTAAGGCTTGCACTACAAGTACTTAATTTAGGGCATGCAAAATATTTCCAAAAGCATATTTGACACCTATTAGATATAGGACTCACATAAACCACAAAAATATAATTTTAAAAGTTATTTTACTATTTTATTTAAAGGATTTTTCTTTAGGCCAGAAATGGTCTTTAACGGGTTAAAATTATTTAACTGTTTCAAAAATATTTGAGAATATTTAGGGAGACTTGAAGGACATATATTGTCTATATATAAGAGTTTCAACACATGGTCATGTTCAAAATATTGGACAAATCCCTCAAAAAGCCTTTCTAAATATTTCAAGCTTTTTAAATATTTACAAAGGAAATATTCTCCATTAAATCCCAGGAAATTCTATCGTGTCTAGAATGACCTACTTGAGGATCCTACATAGTCTCATGTCATGGGGAACAACATAGCACCACCAAACCCTCTCAAAACCATTTCTGTCCTTTTCCAAGTTTGCACAACTTTGCACTGCCAAATGCTCTCAAACTTGGTGCACATGCTCAAATGTTGGAATAATGCTTCTAGGCCAAATGGCACAAGTTGGAGAGAAGGATATCATGATCAAAGGGTTCTAAAACCCTTTCTGTCCAGAACCAAATTTGAACAACTCTACATTGCCAAGTGTGTCCTTTTGATCTGAATTTTTGTGGACATGTTCAAATCCTCAAATGATGACACTACACCAAGTGGTGCATCAAGGAGAACAATATAGCATGATAAAATCTAGCCAAAACTATTTCTGCCCATTTCTAGGGTTTACAAAAGTTGCATTGGCCACTTTCTCCATTTGACCTCAAAATTGATGGGAACTACTGATTTGTGATGCCACTCACTCCTGTTAAATATGATGGAAACGAGAATGCATTTGCTTGCCCAAACCACCATCAAACACCTTCTAACAAAATTTAGAACTCCATGTTTCAGCCCCTTCCACTAATCTCCATGAACTGAAACTTTTCCCACAGCCCCATCAGGTCCTCCTCTAACTCCTACATGCTTTGCTGCCCAGGGAGCATTGATTAAGGGGGGCAGAGACCCATTTTTCCTCCCTGGACAGCCACTTTTTCCACTTTTCCTCATCCCTCTCTCACTCCTGGTAGGATCCAGGGCATCCAAAGCCTTCCTCCCTCTTGTTTATTCTCCCTGCAGACCGTTGACACTAGTGGACGCGTCGGAGCGCGCCAAAAGTTCTGCCAGGCCGGCCAAGGACGCGCTCTGGACACTACAAAAAAAGACACATCCGTGACATTTTGGGCCGAACGAATTTTTTTTCTGTCATACATATGACACTTCTATGACGATAATTGTGACAAAACCCGGTATCATCATAGATGTGGTGGCTCCTACTTCTATGACAAAAAATCATGACAGAAAATGGGCTTTTCTTCCTGGGCGGGCCGGAGACACAGCTGCATGACATTCTTTGGGCCGTCCATGACGAAAAAAACCATGGTAGAAGCGAGGGGGAGGAAAATTTCGGGGAGTTCCCGGTTACGGTGGGAGGTCGGGGGCCGAGCGATGCGTGTTTCTCTCGTACACGTACGCACATTTGTGCGAGGTGTTGGCTCTAACTGAACCCGAGCGAGGCATTGGGCTCTAACTGAACCCGAGCGATTGCACTGTAGGCTACGCGTTACTGAACTCGAGCGATCGATCGATGGCTGTTAACTGAACCCGATCGAGCGATTCCTTCGCTACTGTTGCTAACTGAAGCCGATCGATGCTGCCTCTGGATGAACAGTGACCGTTGCGGGGGGGTTTGGATGAACAGTTCCCGGTGGGGGTGGATGAACAGGACCCCGTGGTGTTGCCTCTGGATGAACAGGACCCCGATCGATCGAGCCGGTTGGGGCTGGATGAACAAGACCCCGTGGAGGGCTGGATGAACAGGACCACCCCGTGGAGGGCAGGATGAACAGTAGACGATGGAGGGGTGCCCGTGGAGGGGTGGTTGAACAGGACCCCGTTGTGTGGAGGGCTGGATGAACAGTAGACGGTGGAGGGGTGGTCGAACAGTAGCCAATGGAGTAGCGCGCGGTGGAGGCTGGATGAACAAGAGCCCGTGGAGGCTGGAGGAGGTCGACGATGGATGAACAGTAGCTCGTGGAGGCTGGAGGGGGTCGACGGTGGAGACGAACAGTATCCCGTGGAGTCCCGTTTTGCGGTACGCCACACCCCTCCCGACGAATAGGACCCCGTTTTGATCGTAGCGCTCCAACACAAGTCCGTTTCCTCTGTTTTGCGGTACGCCACACCCCTCCCGATCAACAGGACCCCCGTTTCGACCGTAGGTGGTCTGTTTCCTCCGTTTTGCGGTACGCCACACCCCTCCCGATCAACAGGACCCCCATTTCGACCGTAGGAGGTCCGTTTCCTCCGTTTTGCGGTACGCCGCACCCCTCCCGATCAACAGGATCCCGTTTTGAACGTGGCCGGTCGAACACAAGGCCGTTTCCTCCGTTCTACGGTACACCAGGCCTCGTTTCCATCGCCTGTTCCGTCCAAGCCCTCCCGATGAACACGATGCATTCCGTTGCCTCCCCATGAACACGACGCATTCCGTTGCCTCCCCATGAACACGACGACGATGTTGTTTCTCCGTTCCAACCCAACCATGTACACGAGCCCTGGCCGTACGTATGCGTGAGTAGGCGTTCGAGACCCTGCCCGTATGTACGTACGTGGCCGTATTTTCTTTCTTGCATCCTGGCCGCTGTACGTACGTGTACATGCTACGTGCGCGCCTCTACTACGACACGTACGCGCCTCTACTACGACACGTGCGCGCCTCTACATCCACCAGTATATATGTACGTACACGTTCGCGACCAGAATGACAATGCTACGTACGCTTCGACTAGGTGGGTCCCGACTGTCAGGCAGTTCCTTGCCTGCGAAGATGTAGCTGGTGGGTCCCAGTAGTCAGGGGGCGAATCATTTTTTTGCCCGGACGCACTTCCTTGCGTGCGAAGATGTAGCTGGTGGGTCCCAACAGTCGGGGGCTGGTGGGTCCCAACAGTCAGGGGGTGAATCGTTTTTTCGGACGCACTTCCTTGCGTGCGAAGATGTAGCTCGTGGGTCCCAGCAGTCAGGGGGCGAATCATTTTTTTCATGAAATATGGTGGCCCGTCCGGTGGGTCCCCGCTGTCAGGTGGAGGAATAATTATTTTGCACGTAATAAGGAGGCACTTCCTTGCTGCGGCCGTGGACCCAGCTGCCATCCTCTCCGCGTACAGTCCACGTCTGATGGAAGCTGTTCCTTGACCACGTTGACCACGCCGCGCCGAGAGCCCCAGGGCAGTGGACGATAGCGAGGCCTAGGAAGGGGACGACGGGGAGCCGAGGAAGATGCGGCAGTGGAAGCCCACGCGGAGAGGAGTACGAGGGTTCACTGGTTCGGCTGCGGTGTGAGGCTATCGTCGCCGCAGGGCCAGGTCAGCGGTGGGAATAGTAGGGGGCGGTGAGGCCTCCACGGCAGCACAGCCGGCCACGGGAGGCAGGAGCATGCGGCACGACGGGCACTACTTTCGGCGGCTGGAGCAAGAAGACCAGAGGTTGAAGAAGCACTACGGCCGTTGGATGGACATCGTACGGTCACTGGAGCTAGAATCGTTCATATTGACTAAAGTTAACAAAGGCCCCTGTCCCAGTCAACTTAGTAGGCCCACAAGTCAGCCTCCCACCAAGGTGGGTCCTAGATAGCAGGGGGAGTATTCTTTTTTTTGTGCGTAATAAGGAGGCACTTCAGGTGGGTCCGAGCTAACAGCGGGGGGAACGTTTTTTTCGCGAAATACGCTGGCCCGTCCGGTGGGTCCGAGCAGTCAGGGGGGAAACGTTTTTTTTGCGACATAAGGTGGCCCGTCCGGTGGGTCCCTGCTGTAAGGTGGAGGAATAATTATTTTGCGAGTAATAAGGAGGCACTTCCTTGCGGCCGCCTGGACCCAGCTGTCAGCCTCTCCACATACAGTACTCTTCTGATGGAAGTCGGTCGTTGACCACGTTGACCACGCCGCGCCGAGAGCACCAGGGCGGTGGTCTGGACGACGGCGAGGCCTAGGTAGGGGACGACGCGGAGCCGGGGAAGACGCAGCAGTGGAAGCCCGCACGGAGAGGAGTACGAGGGTTCACTGGTTCGGCTACGGTGTGAGGCTGCCGTCGCCGCAGAATAACAGGGGGTGTGGGTGAGTGGAGGGATGGCCTGGCCAGCGGTGGGAGTAGTATGGGGGCGGTGAGGCCTCCGCGACAGCACATCCGGCAATGAGAGGCAGGAGCAGGAGGCACGACCGGCGCTGCTTTGGGCGGCTGGACCAAGAAGACCAGAGGTTGAAGAAGCACTAAGGCCGTTGGATGGACATCGTACGATCACTGAAGCTAGAAACGTTTATTATTGGCTAAGTTGACAAAGCCCTTGCTACGCTCCAACTTAGTAGGCCCACAGGTCAGCCTCCGAAACGGTGCGCCCTAGATGTCAGGGGGAGGAATCATTTTTTGGGCGGCCGAAGCTAAGGATATCCGAGATTGAAGAAGAAGCACGACATCCGTTGGATAGACATCCAACGGCCACCGCCGCTAGAACCGTGTGTTGACTATAATAAGTTGGCAAAGCCTTGCATACGCGTCAACTTATTTTTTTAGGGGACGCGTCACTTAGTAGGCCCACAAGTGTGTGGCAGAGAACTTATAGCCCATTTACGTTTTGTAAGAATGTACAGCCCATTTTGGAATTCTAATGGAACTTACAACAGCCCATTTACAGTTTGTTAAAAGTACATCCCATTTTCTAGCCAGGACAATGATTAATAATTTCAACCAACCGTTGAAGACAGAATTCAATAAAATTTCCCACATGTTGATGGGCTCCGAAATATTTTTATCCCGAAATTTCTAGACAGATTAAATATAAATTTGTATTACGTAAAAATCCAACGAAACATTGCGCGCGCAACAATGAAAATTTAAGATTTTCAAAATCCATAAATAATATTTTATAAACTAATTTCGTGTTTGGTGCATTTTTTTATAGTTACTGCCTAGTTTTTATAATTACATCCCATTTATTATTTTTAAAGCCCATTTTCCTGTTAAGCCTAATGCATCCCTCCTAGGAAAGATTTGCAGCCTAGCGGGGCGGAGAATAACAAGTTGACCTTGCCTGGGTATTCCTCAAAAAGACGTATAGCTGGGCTAGCCATTTTCATCTTGAAAAAATTAGTATCTGGGCTGGATATCTGGCCTGGGCTAGATGGGCCACAGCCCGCCTAGTTAATACCCTGCTCTCCTCTGAACAACAACGAAATCATCGCCAAGAAAAACTCTGCAGTTCTCACGCCTCAAAAACACAAATACTGCTCGAGCTGCTTGGTCCCAGCTGTCGGCCGCACCTTGTGCAATTCTCTCGTTTATATTGACTACATAGGTTGACAATGGCGTGGGACCGTGATGTCAGGAAACCAGGAGAAAGCAAAAAAATATATAGTTGTACATAATAAGGAGGCACTTGCGTACGTACGGCTATGGCCCTAGTGGGTCCCTAGTGTCATCCAGTCAAAATAAAGTCATCTCCTGAATCATCATGTTCGTTAACGATGTTAACAATGCTCGGCGCCATGGCGAGCGCAACAACTCGAAGGACAACAGAGAGGGCCTCGCGGGCCCTACGGATGGTCTGATACAGCGCCCGCTACTCATTCAGGAAGCTAGGATCATCGGACACCTATGAGCACCTTCGAGAAACTGAGACGGCATGAAACGGTAAGGCCGCGCTTGGGAGCTCTGGTTTATTTCGAACCTGTATTAACATACAAGTGTAATTTACTCGTAATCGAAAAAAACGCGTAAACTACAGGCGTAGTGAAACCGAGGGTTCGAGGTCTGTAAGTAAAACCGGCGGGTTACGCGTGTAATTTGAGAGACCAGTGTATATTTTACGAGCACTGTGTCGGCGTTCTAGGAACGGGGGTCCCCAGACTTGCCTGCCTGTGGCCTGTGGCGTGGCTCGAGTGGGGGCTCAACGTGTCCCATCTTCATCAACACAAGGCTCAAGACCCTCGCGAGGGGCCAAGCCTCGCGAGGCAGACGACACGGCGCTTCCTCCAGCACGGCCTCCTTAGGCTGGCTCGCGAGGAGGCGGAGAGATCAAGGTGGGGTACCTCACGAGGTGCCCATGATGCAAGCCATGACGACCAAAGGTGCCAGGCGGGCGCCGGCCCGCGCAGTGTCCTCCCTTTCCTCTTTGGTGCAAAGGGGGCAAGCGCAGGCGAGAGGATCAAGGAAAGGCACCCATTTCGGTGCAACGAGACCAAGACCAACTCCGCGACAAGGAGGAAGTCACTGTGGAGCCCAAGCCAGCGTCATCACCAGAGCTTTTGGGAGGCGAAGACCAACTTTAGTCAGGATAAGTGTACCAGATGTTCCCCTTCAAATTGGCCAATTGTTGGCGCCCTTCCCGCTCAATATTTGGGAAGAGGCCCAGGGCCTTTGCCTATAAATAGGGCCAGCCACCCCCAGGGTAGAGGTATCGGGAATCAAGCATCTAGAGAGCCATTGGGAATCCAGCACCCAGAAAGAGGGAAGGGTGATTGAACTCTCCCTAGCAGTTCATCCCCTAACCAAGAACAGGCCCTCGCGAGGCCGTTCACCTGTACTGTTCTTCCTCATCAGCCCAAGAGGCAATCCACCCACCACACTGGAGTAGGGTATTACACCATAATGGTGGCCCGAACCAGTATAAACCCTGTGTCTCATGTGTTGTTCCTGCAGTAGTTTAGATCCTTACGAGACGGAGGGGTAGAGGGTTCGATCTTCGCGTGCACCCCAGAGTTCGAACCTTAAGGGTCCGCCGGAACCCCAGAATCTGACATTTGGTGCGCCAGGTAGGGGTGCGCCGGAATTAGTCTTCCACCGCTCCGCTCTCCTCCGACCACCGCATCCATGTCTGACGCTCGTCGGGCCCGCGCTGAGTGCCGGGCCGCCATCGCTTCCCACGCCGTCCAGACGGCCCCTGTCGGTGGGCGTCCTCGTCGTTCCCCGTCGCCCGCCGTCAACGCCGCCACCGGCCCGGCGGGGAACGAGCAGCAAGCGTCCTCTCAGAACCCGTCCGTGCGGTGGGATGGCCGCACCGCCACTCCGTCGCCCACCCCAGCCGGTTCTTCGTCGCACGCGCTGCGCGCGCCCTTGGAGGCTCGAGTTGCGCTCTTCGCGGCGAACGAGCTCCTGCGCTACCGCCCCGTCGACGATGTCTACGAGGAGTGGCTCGACCGCGTCGCCGAGCTCGTCCATGCCGCAGGGGGCTCTCCCGCGCCTTCCGCACCACTGCGCCGCACTCTGCCCCGCATGGGCAATGAAGCCCCGGGGGCGTTCCAGCCGCCACCTTTCCAAGACGATGCCATGGCCCCAAGGCGCGCAGCTCCTGGGCGGAACCCGCTCTGTCATGCGCCGGACCAGCAGGAACGGAGCTACCAAGATGTCCCGCGACCGCAAGAGGCCGCCCGGGCGCTCCCGGCCCCGGCTCGCCGAGACCCTGCTCCAGCTCCGGCACGTCAAGACCCCGCGCTGCTCCCAGCTGCAGCGCAAGGGGACCCACAAGGCCAAGCTCTCCCTCAACCAAAACCTACCGCGGCCACCGCTGGCTGCCGCGCCTACACCCCTGAGCTGCGTAGCGTCGCGTGGCCCGGCAAGTTCAAGCCGGACCTGCCTCCTCGCTACGACGACACAACTGATCCCGCGGAGTTCCTCCAGCTCTACGAGCTGGGAATCGAAGCTGCCAGCGGGGACGAGAAGGTCATGGCGAACTGGTTCCCCATGGCGCTGAAGGAAGGTGCTCGCACTTGGCTCCTGAACCTGGCCCCAGGCACGATCTCCTCCTGGGACCAGATGCGTACTCGCTTCATCGCCAACTTCCAAGGTACCCGCGACCGGCCTCCCGCCGTGAGCGACATGCGCCGCATCAAGCAGCAACCCGGAGAGACCCTGCGGTAGTACATCCAGCGCTTCAACAGTGCGCGCCTCAAGATCCCCAGGGTGTCTGAAGAAGCCATCATTTCGGCCTTCTCCGATGGCGTGCGCGACGTCAAGATGAAGGAGGAGATGGCGATGCATGAAGACCTCTGCACCTCCCTGGAGCTGTTCAACCTGGCGACCAAGTGCGCCAGAGCTGAGGAGGGACGCCTCTCCCTCCTCGAGCTGCCTGCCGCAGACCCGGAAGAGAAGAAGCCCAAGGCCAAGGACGTGAAGCGCAAGGGGGCTGCCATGCTCGCGGCAGAACCGGACACCAAGCGGGGCAAGGATCTGCCTGAATCCTCCAGGGGCAGCCGGTACTGTGTGTACCATGACCTCCACACCCACAACACCAATGAATGCCAAGAACTCCGCACCGTGCGAGAAGGAAGAGTCGGCCGACGCCCTGACCGTGCTGACCGGGGCTACGGCCGAGGAGGAGGAAGGAACCCGGGACACTGGGAAGACCGCGGCCCACGTCCAGGCTGGCGTGACCAACCTCGCGAGGACCGCTGGCGCGACCCACCTCGCGAGGGGGACTGGAGGGATCAGCCTCGTGAGGATCGCCCTCATGGAAACCCAGGCCTGCCGTCGTTGCCGCCTCAGCCGAGAAGGAATGAAGAACGCCACCAAGACGAGGGGGCTCGGGGCATCCAGGAGCCTCCCGCCATCGCCTGCATCCTGGGCGGAGCTCAAGCCCCAGCCACTCAACGTATCTTCAATCAGTTTGCTCGCGAAGTGAATGCAGTCCTACCCAAGCTCGAAGCAACGCGTCCCCTCAGGTGGTCGGCCTGCACCATCACGTTCAGCTCAACAGACCAGCTCAAGTGCGCAGCCACAGCCGGAGTCCTCCCAATGCTTTGTTCCCCAGTCATCAGCAACGTTCTGGTCACCAGGACCCTCATCGACGGAGGGGCAGGGCTCAATGTCTTGTCCGTGGAAACGTTCAACAGCCTCCAAGTGCCCTATGACCAACTTCAGCCAACCAAGCCCTTCTCCGGAGTCACCGACGATTCCACAGTCCCGATCGGGCAGGTCCGCCTCCCAGTCACCTTCGGCACCTACGACAACTACCGCACCGAGCTCATCGACTTTGACGTCGCCCACATCCGCCTGCGGTACAACGCCATCCTCGGGTACCCGGCGCTGGCCAAGTTCATGGCCATGACTCACCATGGCTACAACGTCCTCAAGATGCCAGGAAGCAGCGGCGTCATCACGGTGCCATCTCAAGAGAAGGATGCAGTGTGTGCCCTGGAGCGAGCCTTCCAGGCCGCGTCACTAGAAGATCCAGATCGCGGAAGCAGGAGGCTTCCTGAGACCACCCCCAAGAAGAAGAAGACAACGTTAGGCTGAGACCCTCAGGAGGCAGGCCCTTCAAGGCCCGCGTCTGCCCAGGCGGACCCTCCTTCAATCGCATAGGGAAGCGCGCCCGGCACCCTCCTCAGGCAGGGCTCGGGGGCTCTCACCTGGAGGGCCACCGACCTCGCCAAGGTCACGAGGGAGGCGCTGGGGCACCATGTGGAGGCGTGTTTTGAAGCACGCTTCCCTCGGAAGGAAGCCAGGGAAGGAAGGTCAGACCAACAGGAGTTTGTTAGCAAGGCCATTCAAGAACTACAGGAGTCGAGGATCATGAGAGGTTGCCGTCGCCCACCAGTTGTGGCTCCCCATCCAGGCGAGGATGGTGGGCTGCGCGTCTGTGTCGACGTACCAGGGCTCAATCAGATCGCCACGACGGAGGGCCTCTGGCCCTCACAAGTGGGGCGCTGCGAAGGACCACCCCACAGCTTTGTTCGCATGCCTTATGGCCTGCCGAGCGTGGCTGCGGCGTACCAGCGCATCATAAGGAGCATCTTGGAGGCGCAAGAAGGCAGGCGTTCTGCAGCCCTGGCGGAGATGGAGGCTGCTCACGAGGAGCCACCAGTGCCTCCGGAGCCTCCCGAGGCCCCCGGGCCTGGGGGCTCGTGAGGATCAGCTTCCGCGGCCCACCGAGTCTGCTGCACCAACGCCCATGCACCGACGACGTCTTCAGGTGACATCTTTCAAGTTTCATTCTCAGCTGGGAGTGCCCTCCCAGGGTTGCGTCATTCCCAGGCCGCGTGGGTCTGTCCCTGCGGCATGTATCCCTCTTTATCTTCTCAGTCGCTAGCTTGCTTTGCTGGGGGTGCCCCTCGGGCTGCATCATCCCCAGGCCACTCGGGCTAGGCCCAGCGGCATGTATCCCTTCCGCGCTTATTTCCAATTATGCATCATTACTTGATGCCGTCCGCGGCACCTCTTCTTCTTCATGTCGACCACTTGCGTGTTAAAGGGGGGGGGTGCCTCAGCATCGCGACTCAGGGCTCTTACTGGCTCTCCAGCCCTCACCCTCTGGCCTTGTCCACGGCATCGCGACCTGGCATACCAGCGACGGCTGAGACAAGGTCGAGGGCCGGGACCCGAGGACGTAGAGTGCCGGCATCTAACCAGATTTTGCAGGGACACATCTCAAGATACGACCCAGTGCCAGGCGCAACCCGCCTAGAGGTAGGGCCTCGTGAGTCCCGCGCTGGCTCACGGGTGCCCAGATACACCTTACCTAGCTCTACCATGCCAGCCACGTGTCAGGGCGGGGCTGTACACGCCCCAGGGGCTCCTCCCGGAGGGGAGCCCCCTCCCACGTACCAGTGGAAGCACCACACTCCGCGCTGGCTGACGACACTGCCGAGGAGCGGCTATGCCCGTACACATACGGAAGCGCTATGCTTCGCGCTGATGATAAACAACTGAGGGTGGCCTCCAGGCCGCGTTAACCTCAGGGAGCCCCGAGCTCAGTGGCCGGCCTCATCGCAACACCTCCCCCCGGGAGCACCGCGCGAGGGGGCTGGGCACGAGGGCTACGACTGGGTCACGCCCAGCCGTACGCCCCAGCCAGACCCCTCGGGCCTGGTTCGTCGCGCGTCTCTCCCCGAGCGGAGCCAAGGTACGAAGGCCGTTTGCGCGTCAAGGGGGACTCCTGAGCTTCGCGACTCAGGAGCCTAACTGGCTTCGTAGCCCCTCACTCCTTAGTTCCGAAAGGCTATGCTGGGTGAGGTACGCGCGGGGTCGGGCTCTGCAGACGTAGAACGGTAGCCCCGCCTGCATTTCATCTCGCCACCTGCTGTTCGCGCGCCAAGGGGGACTCCTGAGCATCGCGACTCAGGAGCCTAACTAGCCCCGTAGCCCCTCACTCCTTAGTTCCGAAAGGCTATGCTGGGTGAGGTACGCGCGGGGTCGGGCTCTGCAGACGTAGAACGAAAATGCACCTACATCGCGCTTCCCTACTTGTTGCTCGTGCGCTAAGGGGGACTCCTGAGCATCGCGACTCAGGAGCCTAACTTGTCACGTGGCCCCTCATACCTTTGGTCCCGTCCTGGTTTTCGGTCGGGGCTGATGCTGGGTGAGGCATGCGCGTGGCCGGGCTCTGCCGGTGTAGAGCATAAGCAAGTAGGGAAGAGGAACATAAAATTCAAGGAACTTAAAAGCGAATATTACAACCCATAATGTCGCCTTGGTTCCAAACGCAAATTTAAATGCCTCCTCGAGGCGTCGTGCATGTGCAGGAATCGAAAGAAGAACAAGAACGATAGCGGAGTCACTTGTCGGCAGCGGAGTCGCGTGGAGTGGATTCACCTTGTGGGGTAGTAGAGCCGGAAGTGCCTCGCTTCGGCTTGGTGCTGAAGGCCCGGAACTTCCCCAGCAGCGCCTCCGCGCATCCCTTCACGGCCTCGACAGCAGCAGCGGCGCCCTCGCCGCTCACCGGCTCCAGCAGGCTGTCAAGGTCGGTGCTGGGGTCGCGAAGGTAGACATGGGCGAAGACCCACGTCAGCGCGGCGGAAGACAGGACGCGCGCCTCGGCTTCGACCGTGGGGACGAGTCCGAGGGCGACATCTCCAAGAGCCTTCACCAAGAAGGGAAGCAGTTTGGCAGAGCCGTCCCCATCGCCAGCCAGCGGGCAATCCAGGCCACTCTCGTAAAGCGTCTTCAACGAAGCGCGGGCATCCTTCTCCATGTCCGCGAAGGCCACGCGATCCTCGGCAAGGACCCAGGCCTTGGCGTCCAGCTCGGCCTTCGTCATCTCCAGCTCCTTCTTCAGCGCACCTAGGTGGCTGCGGCGCTTCTTGAGCTTCGCCTCCCGGTCCTCGAGCGCCGCCACGCGAGCCTTCACCTCCTTCTCCTGCTCTTGGCGAAGGCGGGTTTCCTCTGCAAGCTGACCACACAGGCCTTGCAACTCGTCCTCCAGCTCCTTGCAGCGGCCGCGGATTCCAACCGCCTCTCCCAGGGCCGCGTCACGGGTAGCCTTCGCCTCGAGGGTAGCCTCCTTCTCCTCGTCACATGCCGTCGAGGCCTGAACCAGCGCTGCCCGGATCGAGGCGTCGGAGCGAATCCACCCCGAGGCCATCTCCAGGCGCCCGTCCACCAGGCGAGGGTCGGCGCCTAGAAGATCCGGCCGCAGCCGGTCCAGTCCAGCAACAGCCCGCTTCAGGATGGAAGAAGAAGGCGGGGAAGCATCAGGGCGTTTCGGGGCAGCAGGAGGAGTCCCGGAACCAGCAGCCGGCGGAACAGGAGGAGAAGGTAGCGGCGGCGAGGCTGCAGTATCCCGAGGCAGAGTCTGCTGCGCCTCCCCAGCTATAGCAGCAGCACCAGGCAAGGGCACCTCTGGGGTCGACCGAGCCATGGGGGTTGCGGCCCCAGCCAAATCAGCCAAGCCCCGCAAGGGCGAGTGGGCAGGGGGAGCCTGTGCTTCGCGGTCGCCCTCCCCTGCACGTGGAGGTGTCGTCGCAGCCGGGGCCTCAGGAGCCCCCTTCAGCTTCTTCGTCGCGGGCACCAGCCTACTTAGGAGAAGTGATCGTCAAGCCTCGTCAGCGGAACAAGAAACCAGGAATCAAGGATCAAGCGCTTACAGGTCGTCGGCAGAAAGCCGGCTGGAGCGGTCGACCTCGGAAGCGGAAGGCGCGTCCGCAGTTCGCCCCGGAGTCAGGGCGGACCCGCGGGGAATCAACCCGGTCCTGCCCTTCTTCGGGACCGGAGGCGAGCTCCCGCTGCCCAGCACGTCGTCGTCGTCATCATCACTCAGCGAAAGGCGGAGAGCACGGGGCTTGCGCTGGAGCGAGGGAGTCCTAGACTCTCCGTCGGTCGCCTCGGAGTCGGGGCCTGCCCCCTGATCCTCCTCGCCCCCATCTCCGCTGGAGTCGCCGGAAGACACATTCACCAGATCCTCGGGAGCCACCGCGGGCACGAGCCCGTCCCCGTCGAAGACGGGCATGGACTCCACCACTTGCTCCCAATCGTCGCGGAGGAACAAGGGCGAAGGCGCGCCCTACGGCATTGCTGCCTCGCCCCCGACCAGGGACTGGAGAACCGCAGTCACGTCCCCTTCGCCCACGGCTGCGGGACTCGGGTGAGGCCTCCACATCGGAGGAGAATACTGCCGAAGCGGAGCCAGTTGGTGCTCCAGGAACTCCCTCAGCAACGCCGCCCCGGTCAGCTTCGCCGCCGCCAAGTTGGCCGGCTTCAGATCGGCGTCCATCTTCGCCAGCACCGACTTCGCGCGGGGATCCGTGAGCTCCGCCCGGCACCAGTCTTCCAAGCTCACGGCCGGCTCCGTGGGAAGGGCCAACCGAGGGTCGACGCACCCGGCATCAACCAACACCCACTTGCTCCGGAAGCCCTCGATCCTCTTCCCTGGATTCGAGATGGCCATGGAGCTGCCGCACGCGACGAAGCCCGCGCACGCCGAAGGAGAACCTTTGGAGGTCCGGAGGTAGAAGTAGTGGCGCAACAAGGCCACTGAAGGCTGCACGCCCACATGCGCCTCGCAGTAGTAGGCGAAGATCGCTAAGAGAAGGACGGAGTTGGGGTGGAGATGCAAAGCTTGCAAGTTGTAATGGCGGAGTACGGCGGGGAAGAACTCAGAAAAAGGAGGTACCAGGCCCGCTGCAATGGAGCTCATGATGAAAGGATAGAAGGTGCTCCCTTGGCCTTCAGGGGCATCGGAGCCGACCTTGAACATCTGCGCCCCGTCAATGCCCTGTGCGTCGGCCATCCGGTGCAGTAGGGCGAGGCTCGCCTTCAACACGTTGGGCGAATCCAAAGCAGGCGAGAACCAAGCTTTGGCCGGGGTCCGGCGAGGCGCCATGGCTACCTGGGACGAGCGGGTGGAGCAGATCTGGAAGCTTGGAGGAAGGGAGAAGAAGCGCAAGGAAGGGGATCTGAGCAGGAGATGAAGAAGGAGAGGAACAAAGCCCGAGCAGATGCCATGCCTTTAGTATCCAGCGCAGTTGCAAAAGCACCCACGTCCAATCAACCGCCACGCGGCGCCCGAGGCCGCAGGCTGTTAGGGCCCGCGGTGCTTCGCCCTTGCCCTTTCGCCTCTTGGCACGGCCAAGTCCGTGCGCGCCTTGGGCCGGGGGCTACTGTCAGCGTTCTGGGAACGGGGGTCCCCAGACTTGCCTGCCTGCGGCCTGCGGCGTGGCTCGAGTGGGGGCCCAACGAGGCCAATCTTCATCAACACAAGGCTCAATACCCTCGCGAGGGGCCAAGCCTCGCGAGGCGGACGACACGGCGCTTCCTCCAGCATGGCCTCCTTAGGCTGGCTCGCGAGGAGGCGGAGAGATCAAGGTGGGGTACCTCACGAGGTGCCCATGACGCAAGCCATGACGACCAAAGGTGCCAGGCGGGCGCCGGCCCGCGCAGTGTCCTCCCTTTCCTCTTTGGTGCAAAGGGGGCAAGCGCAGGCGAGAGGATCAAGCAAAGGCACCCATTTCGGTGCAACGAGACCAAGACCAACTCCGCGACAAGGAGGAAGTCACTGTGGAGCCCAAGCCAGCGTCATCACCAGAGCTTTTGGTAGGCGAAGACCAACTTTAGTCAGGATAAGTGTACCAGATGTTCCCCTTCAAATTGGCCAATTGTTGGCGCCCTTCCCGCTCAATATTTTGGAAGAGGCCCAGGGCCTTTGCCTATAAATAGGGCCAACCACCCCGAGGGTAGAGGCATCGGGAATCAAGCATCTAGAGAGCCATTGGGAATCCAACACCCAGAAAGAGGGAAGGGCGATTGAACTCTCCCTAGCAGTTCATCCCCTAACCAAGAACAGGCCCTCGCGAGGCTGTTCACCTGTACTGTTCTTCCTCATCAGCCGAAGAGGCAATCCACCCACCACACTGGAGTAGGGTATTACACCACAATGGTGGCCTGAACCAGTATAAACCCTGTGTCTCATGTGTTGTTCCTGCAGTAGTTTAGATCCTTACAAGACGGAGATATAGAGGGTTCGATCTTCGCGCGCACCCCAGAGTTCGAACCTTAAGGGTCTGCCGGAACCCCAGAATCCGACACACTGCTATATGGACGACATTACCAGACGATACATGCACGACGTGCGTATCATGCCATCCATGGGCAAGGCTGAAACAGCAGCTAACGGCTGGATTAGCAATCGTCCGAGTATCGTTCAGCACTTTTATCATGTGTCAAGTACTTCCGATATTTTACTAGTCGAAATCGACCAACCAAGCACCTTCACCCGAGACCATCTGCTTTAATTTACAAGCGTCAGTTTTACAAGCGGTTTTGGTTGGAAAAGGACGATCCAATCACGGCCTAATATCATGAGTTGGTCGGAAGATCATATGGTTTCACGTCTAACCTACCCGACTTGTCGTATAGGCTATGAATGAAACATCAGACGATGAACTTCTTAAGCACAGAAACAACAGAAGAGGATGATCTTCTTAACAAGCAAATCACTGGCATTAGATCGACATGCAAAACAATACGAAGCATTATTCTCGGGAGGCACGGTGAACAGCTCGTGATGCCGCATGCCACAACATTCGAAGCTCAAAACACAAGGCCTAGCATTACATACACAATATTCAGAACAAACTCTTAACACAGGAATATCTCAGCAGAGTAACTATTTACTTCTAAACTAAACAAAGTAATAGGAAAAAACACTCGACGCTGCTCATAGCAAGGGCGTCCCACTCAAAAATATCGAATGCATGTCTTCTGGCTAACATAAATGAGCAAATTTTGACAAGGTTTTCCAATTCCAATATATTAAACTAACGTCTTCTTGCTAACATCAATGATTAAACTTTGACAAGCTTTTCCCATTCAAAATATGTAATGCCTATGATCGTGGAGTCCTGGCGCTTCTTGCTAACATCAATGATTAAACTTTGACAAGATTTTCCCATTCAAAATATGTAATGCCTATGATCGTGGAGTCCTGTCGCTTCTTGTACTTGTTTGAGCACTTCTTGCCTAGGGCACTCCACGTGTTGTTAAATTGCCAATGGTCTCTGTAGACTAGTCATGTCACCGGTGTCTAATATTTATGGCACCGGGTGTAGCAATGGAGGGATTCGATTCCAAACTAAGAAAAGGTGAAATTGGCACCTCTTTTGGCCTACATAGTGGAAGGCCTAATACTCTGTAAAGCTTCTCGGTCATTCCTTCTGTAATGTAGCGCAAACAATGACTGCTTCTTTCTGCAAAGTGGAACGACCAATTGGACCCAGTAATGCAGCAGTTTGCCTTGGACACATTGGCTCCTTTTGTCCAGTTGAACTAAAATGGAAGTTGGAATAAAACCGAGCTTTAATTTTGATATCCCTGCAAGCAACAAAAGGTATAAGGGAAACAATTACTGAGAAATAACTGTTGATGACTTGTACTCCCAGAAGAAAAACATCTACTGATCTACCTTATCTTAATGGGAAACAAAGAAGGAGAGTAGCAATTCTCAATCAGTGTGATTCATTCATATTAACTGAGACATTATCTTAATAATGCCTTGTTTCAAGATGTATAAAGAACGAAAAAGCAGAAAAGTATCATTCCTAAAACAATGCGACTGATTCATTTTAAGAGAGACATTATCTTAACAATACCTTGGTTAAACATGTAGAAAGAACTACAAAGCAGGATAGTACCATTTGTAAAACACTGTAAGTCTGTAACTGATATATAATAACAGAGACATTATTTGAACAATACATTTCTTAAACATGTACTCCGGCCGATCCCTAACAGAAATGGTACTACTGCCGATCCCTAACAAGTGTTTGCAGTTTTGAACTAAGATTCAGTAGTTAATTCGGAGGAAGGTCGGTACTGACCATTCCAAGATTTGAAACAACTCGTGAGGAAGATCTCAAAGAGATCTCAACACATATATGGAAATCCGGTCTCATTTTTTGTAGTTCCACCAAAATTAAGCGAAGCAAAAGGTCGCAATAGCAACAAGTTGAAAAGATATCCCTGTTTTAACACAGGCAAAAAAGGAATCAATTACTGGCCAATAAAGGAGGATGAAACATGCGGCCACAAAAATGGTAATCCCGCCAATCCCTAACAAGTGCTGCAGTTTTGAACTAAGAATCAGTAGTTAATTAGTTCTGAGAGTGGCATTGCTTAATTTTACCAGCGACATTAGATTAACGAAAAGCATAAACAGTTGCAGGATAGAGTGGGCGCAACAACAGTATGTGCTTCCATCTACTTATAAAGGGGGTGATGCAGAGTTTGTTGTAAGAAAGCAACAAGCATCATGTCTGGGTTGGTTCCATTTTTGTTCACTACTTAATGGGAAAAGACAGCAATACAATAGCTTCAATTCTACATTTATTTAAAACAGTACCAATACAAGTAGCACAACATCTCAAAGCACATTGCACAATCATGTGGATGATGCCTGTACTGACCTTTCATGAGACCAACAAAGATAAAATATGAATCTGCCAACACGAATAGGAAATCCAATCTCATTTTGTCCAGTTGCACTAAAATCAAGTAAAGTGTTTCGCGTAGCGAAGCAAAATGTCGCAATAGCAACAAGTTGAATAGATATCCCTGTATAAACAGAGGCAAAAAAGGAATCAATTACTGGCTAATAAAGGAGGATGAAACATGCGGCCACAAAAATGGTAATCCCGCCAATCCCTAACAAGTGTTGCAGTTTTGAAATAAGATTCAGTAGTTAAATCTGAGAGTGGCATCAATTACTGGCTTATAAAGGGGGTGATGCTGAATTTGTTGTAACAAAGCAACAAGCATCATGTCTGGGTTGGTCCCATTTTTGTTCACTACTTAATGGGAAAAGACTACAATACAATAGCTTCAATTCAACATTTATTTAAAACAGTACCAATACAAGTAGCACAACATCTCAAAGCACACTGCACAATCATGTGGATGAAGGCCTGTACTGACCTTTCATGAGACGACCAACATAAAATACGAATCTACTAACACGAATAGGAAATCCAATCAAGTTTTGTGCAGTTGCACTGAAATCAAGCAAAGTTACAGGTGTGACATTTAAGTTTTCTATAGCAACAAGTTGAATAGATATCCCTGTTTTAAGAGGCAAAAAAGAAAACAATTACTGGCCAATAAAGGAGGATGAAACATGCGGCCACAAAAAGAAGCATCTACCATATCTTGATGGAAAACAAAGTATAGGATAGTAGCATTTCGAAAACGGTTGCATTGATTCATATTAACAGAGAAATTCTTTTAAAACAGATCAGTAGTTAATTCTGAGATCAACAACAGCAAAATAGCTGCATGGGACATGCCAGCACCATGTGCGTCCACACGTATAAATGGGTGATGCAGAGTATGTAGCCAAGCATCATATATGCGCTGGTCCCATATTTGTTCTCTTTGAACCTTCTTCCTATGTGAGGGCAGCAAATCTATTCGTGCACAAACTACCCGACCCCCCAGTTTCTTTCCCTTTTCAACGTAGAGATCGGTTCCTTACAGATGTGTGTACTGGGTTACCCCCTTTTCCCTTTTCGACCTACAAAGCGGCTGGATAGCCAGTCTATACTACTTTCCGCCCCTCCTTTCCTCATTGAACCACGTCCTAGATTCTTGCTCCAGCCCACCGCACCCTTCTTTCCTCTTTGAACCAAGACCTAGATTCGACTACAAATCGAAAAAGATCCACATGCAGCTAGAGCAACGACGGTTTCAAAGAAACTTATACCTTAGGGTCGTCGGGATGTGGCAAGGAGTGCGGCGGGAGGCCGGATCTGCCCACACTACGTACCGTAGTGAGGAAGAAGGGGTCGGTGTCCCTCCCGCACAGGCGTTGGGTGAAAGAGAACAGCGCAACCGGTAGTGGATTGCCTCCCTCGCCGAAGGCGATAGAGTGAACGCTGCACCTCCTCCCCTTCCCGGTGCGACGGGACACAGACGCCTCCTTCACCAGTTGTGAGGGGGGAGAGAGAGAAGAGGCCAACGCAGTCTTGTTTAGATCTGGTGAAGAGAGGATGAGAGACTGTGAATATAGCAAACCCTAGCAAATGAACGCTGAGCCTCCAGCGTGTAACATATATGTAGTGCGGCGAGCGTGTGGAGAGTGCAAACCCTGGCGAACAAGCGCTGAGGCTCCCTCTTATATATATACTACTGTAGTACGGACTGAGCTCCGGTGCCTTCACTGCACCTGCTTTTGGCTGTATGATAGGTGAGCCAGCCACATTTTGGGCCCACCTGTCATAAATCCAAAGGCAAGTGCACTAAGTCAATGAAGCTGCGTCCATATAGTACTCTCGTTTATATGACTAATATATACTCCCTCCTTTCCGGTTTATAGGGCTTATATCAAAATTTTAGTTTTTACATTTTATAAAGCTCAATTTGGTTGTTTCCCATCATATGTTCAGATTCCAAGGTGCATTAAATCATTGCATGCAAGTATTAAGAAAAATTGACCAATGCATGTAATTTATGCATGCATGCATTGCAATTAATGCATTGGTAAACATACTTTTTGAGGAAAACAAGAGCATTAATTAGGTGCTTTTGCAAACTACAAAAAGTATTCCACCACTCACCATCTACCTTGGTTGGTGAGATTTTTGAATTGAGCCTTATAAACTGGAAAAACAGCTTTGTGCGTAACAAGCAAAGAGCACTGATGGAAGAAAGCTTGTTTTTCGTCGAAAATCGATCAGCTTCACCAGCCGACGCAACCATGAGGCGCAACCATGAGCATCGATAGGTCATCGTGGTGATGCATCATCCATTTGGCATCAAGTTTGGGTGAGGCACCTAAGAAGTTCGACAAATCCTCACTGTGGTATGTTTCTTCTCAATAATCAAGCTCGAGGAAGGAAGAACCACGTGGCAGAGGACAGTGAGGCGGAACAACAATGGCCATCCAATTTTGTGCAGTTCCACTAAAATTGAGGAAGACATGCCCGGGTATGGAGACACGCATCGCTGTTTCCAAAAATATAAAAAAGGGTTAGCAACGACATCTCAATTGTCAATAAGAATTGATGAGAAGTACACCAACAAACAGAAGCATTATAATTATCTTGATGAGAACTAAACCAGGATACTCGAGAAAAAAACATTTCTTCAATTAACCAGTGATAGTACTACCACCATATGGACAATGATCGCACAACCACCATGTACTTTTTGTCAAAACAACATGTATACCTCCACCGAGGCATAAATCAGGACAACTTTTTGAGTGGCACTTCCTCTATAATAGTAGTACTAGTAGGTGATGTTGGACCAGCCGACGAACCCTAGCTACTATGCATGGGGAGCTGGGGAGTAGTCGCATAGAAGAAAACCCGCACGCAGCGACCTGGGGAGTTGGACCAGTACAAGAAGTTATACCTCAGGTGGGCGAGATGTCGTTTAGGCGGGCGGGTGGGATCTGCCCACACGACGGCAACGAACAAGGGTGCAGAGGATCTTCGTCCGTGCCAACGCTGGATCTGAGAGGATGGTGCGCATCGGCTTCCTCCGTCGCTGACGGTGACAACGTCAACGCTGCACCTCCTCACCTTCCGCAGCGGACGGGATTCGGCCGGATCTGTGACCACCGATGAGGAGAGAGATAGAGTGGACACTGTCATCTTGTTTTGATATGGAGAGGGTGAGAGAGCGAGACACGAGAAACTCTACCAAACAAGAGGCTATAATGGAGTAAAATCTCTCCATAGCAGTGGTTTTAAATAGAATACACGCGTTCCCGGAAAAAAGAAACGAAAACTGGCGGACAATTTTTTAAGGGTCTATCTAGGACACATGTAGATGTGACATAGTTATGTCACATATAAGTTGATGTCCACTTTGTTTGTGGTCTTTTCCTAGTTTTTTTGTTTCTTGTTGCTACATTATATACTTGTGGGAGCTTAGATGTGATATCCTTAAATAACATCTAGATGTGAATTAGACAAACTGATTTTCTAACATACCAAGAAAGAAAACTCGATCAAAAACACGCCCCCGCTTCCAGGTCACGAGAGTCGTCGCGCACACACACATAGACATAGACATGCATATCCGTGTTTACGTAAAATTCCATTTCCATCTCCATCTTCAATCATATTTGTCCAACTGGCACATTATTTATGTTGTTAATTATATACGCAGCAATATTAACATACAACTTCTCTTGTTTGCGCATGTCCGGACCGCTGCCACGGCCGGTCCTGACCAACCCGAACCCTCTTCATCACCCGCACGTGCTTCCCGCCCGAAACTGTCAGTGCCGCATTCATGCCCAGCTAGAGCGGACGCGACCTCTCACTGGCGCCGGCATTGAAGCGGCGCACCGGCCGAGAGAGCGTCACCCGCGCCGCTTCCGGGTGCACGCGGGTGCTCCGCGTTCAAAGGTTGCAATAGCCGGCTACAACATGCATGTAAAAAGTTCTTGGGAGTCCATGCTACAGCTAGCTGTCCTCCCCAACTCGTCAATCTCTTCAAGTAGTGCTAGTACTCCATTGCGCGATCCATCGACAAGCAGGCGGGAAAGTTATGGTATACTGCTCGGTTCGCGGTGAGTGGCATGCCGAGCGACCGTGTGGGGTCGAGCCGTGGAGGAGGGTAAGACACGAACACGACAGACGTGATTTAAACATTGGTTTTGCTCGATGGTGCGATCCAACGAAACGAAACGTTGGTTTCCCTCCGTTTCCATTTTTTCTCCGGAATAAACGGAAACTTTTCCACTCCATTTTCATTCCTTTTCCAAGGTTGCCCCGTTACAACATTCCATCAAATACAAAGGAAAACTAACATGCATCTCAATGATTCACAGATCATAGCCAATATTTACTTCACAACTAAAGAAAAAAGTTGTGAGAGCGTGTACGATAGAAAAACTACTGATGAGGTCACTAGGACTTAAACCCTAAACCCTAAACATGATTTAATTTCCTGGCCAGGTAGAACTTGTCGAAGGAAAGACGACTGGCACCCTCGGATCATACGATGCTTTTGTGCAGTTCCACTAAAATCGACCTGAGCATCCCTGATGGCAAAGATATTGAAGAAGTGTGATTAGAATAATAGTACTGGCACTAGTTCATGAGACATAAACTCATCACAAGTAGAAGCCGGTAGAAGTAGAGAAAGATCGACATGGAGATGGAGCTACAACAGTGGAGCAAGCCGGCTCCAAAAGGAAGATGGAATACCTGGGACGTCGGGCTGTAGCTAGAAGGGCGGTTGGGACGCGGCATCGGCCCATACCGCGGTGACCCCCGATTGGGACGCACCGACTGTGGGTTTTCTCCCTCGCCGATGTCGACCGCGTCTACGCAAAACATTGTTCCCTTCCCCCAGCTGCGGGATCAGGCCTGTCGTTCTATGCTTGTGAAGAGAGCAACCTAAGCAAGCAGGCTTGTAGCTTAGGCTCCTGCTAGTGTATATATAGTGGTTTTCTTTTTCTCTCCATATCAACCATTTAATATTGCGTACGTGTCATTCAAGAGTGAAATGATGGTTGCTTCTTCCGACTAACTTACTGTGTGATTTGACTGCTCCTTAGTGGCCCCTACACGTACTCCCCCTACGTGTATGCAACAGTCACATGTACACATGGATGCAAAAACGTGCGCGACGCCCTAATGCATGCATGTCCGAGCACACGACGGAACACACATGGTCACGCTCAAGTGCTCAACCTACACGTGCATGCACACACATACTTAGTCAGGGTGAGCTAGTGACCGTATGAACACCAGAAAATATATATATTGAGCGCAATGAGCGTATTATGAAGTCCACTAACCGTATTTTTACAAATATACAATGACAGACAGTGTATTTATCTCATTTGAAATTAAGCCATGTTAACCGGAGAGGAGGCAGCATGGACTAGCATTACTTTGTTGTGTCCCGTCAACTTGCCGAATGAGAAGAAGGTTGCAGGACGGGAGAAGCTTGCGCGCGGTGGCGCGCAGGACAAGGAGAAACTTTTGACTAATGCAAGCTCTCCCTCGCTTAGGCGGTGGACGTGCAACAGTTAATTCGGTGTCAAATTGCCAGAAGCATACACTATACTACTAGTGCTATTATTGTTCGACTTCCCGAACAGCCAAGCGCAAAGTTTACTAGTACTACTACTATAGTCCATAAAAGTATGTACTATACTAGTACTAGGAACCGGATGGAGGAGCGTCTGCACTCTTATTATAATTTTAAAATGTGATAAAGCAATCTTCAACACATTTGGTTCTCTTCGAGGGTTCTCGCATGTGATAATGGAAATTGATTGCATGGAACACTCGCCACAATTCTCGCTTAATTTTGGCTCATATCCTGTTACAAATAGTAGCGCTCAGTAATATTTCCTCTTTTTTTGTTATTCAGCGTGTAAACAGGTCAGCAAACCTTGCGGCGCATCTTCGTGCGAACCGTGCTTGCTGCACTTTGAATGTGGCCAAGAGCTGGCTTGATGAAACACCTCGCTTCCTACTTCTTTTTTTTGTGGGGTACCTCGCTTCCTAGTGACCAGTGTCTTGGCTGACCATCCTAAGAATGCTTATATATGAATAAAGCTCTCTCATTTACCCGCAAAAAAGATTAAGCCATATTAACCGGAAAGGAGGGAGTATGGACTAGCACTACTTTTTGGTGTGTCCCGTCAACTCACAGAACGAGGAGAAGCTTGTAGGACAAGGTGAAGCTCGCTTACGCCTTTTGACTAATGCAACCTACCCTCGGTGGACATGCATCAGTCCATTCGGTGTCAGATTGTCAGAGGCATACACTGTAGTACCCAACATGCGGAGTACCATCATTGTTCGACTTCACGAAGGGGCGAAGAGCCAAGCGCAGTAGTACGCATACTCTACTTGGTTTTGCACCTTCATACTACTCCACCCTCCATCATAGTTTACAGGGCGCGCTTCATTATGATGCATTTGTCTCAATGCATTTCCACCACCAGATAGACTTTAGACGTGTTTGGTTTAATGCTCACTTAATTAGGGCGTGGTAACCGCAATCAAGCCCATAATTTTATCTCCATGTACTGTACTACTACGGAGTGCATGCATGTGTGTACCCGGGGTGGAAGCATTTCATGCATGTGTGTACCCGGGGTGGAAGCATTTCATGCATGTGTGTACGCATTATTCCCTCTAGTAATAGACGCCGTGCTATAACTGCCAATGCTATTTTCAGGCCGATCGCTAGTCGCCTTGGTCCCACAGATTTTTTTTCTTTTTTCTGAAGCGCGTTGTATAAACAGTGACGGATGGAGTAGTATGAGCGGATTCAAAGAAGAGCGTATTGATGGTTGCTTCTTCAGAGCAACTTACAGTGGGAAAGGTGGGGCTTATGATTTGACTGCTCATTACTCACTATTAATACGGCAGAACGATCGGGCCGAGTCTCCCATGCGGTTGTGCACTACCCCCTCGGTTCTTAAATATACTCCAGAGTATTTGTCTTTCTAGAGATTTCAACGAGTGACTACTCAAATATTTGTCTTTGTAGAGATTTCAAATGGACTGGCACATACGGATGTATATAAACATATTTTAGAATGCAGATTCACTCATTTTGCTCCGTATGTAGTCACTTGTTGAAATCCCTGTTAAGACGAACAGAATATTTAGGAACAGAGGGAGTACACAAACGAAGCAAAATGAGTGAATCTACACTCTAAAATATGCCCGTTTGAAATTCGAGTGAAGTGTATTGAAATTTTAAAAACAATATTATGATATTTTAAGGCTATGCTAGAAGTTTTGGCTCCTCATGTGTGGCCGTTTTTGTATAATTTGAAAGTTTTCCAGTCGTCGGCTTCAGCCCCCTCGCATAAAATACGGGGGTCAGCACTTGATCACTCTGGACCCAACTTCTTGGTCCGTGAAGGAGGTGTCAATGCGGCGAACTAGGCAATCAGACTATAGGGCTTTAGCACTTTCACTTAGCCATAGGAGTTTGACGGTGGGTCTACGATATAGCCCCTGGTATGTACGCAGTTTATCCAAATATGGTGCGTTACATGGGTGACCAGAAGAATGGTCCTTTGTGTAATATGGAAATAATCGCAAAAGATTCTAATAAGTCATTGAGTGGTTGACCAGCTCTCTCTGCATCATGACAGTCAGTTTTTGGCTTTCTCTACTGAGGTGCTCATCCGGATAAACCGGGACACAATCGCCGTAGTTCTCCCTTTACAACTCTAGCCGATATAGCGGAACGTAAGGTAGTAAGCACAGGAGCCGGGCAACCCAACTATTGACCAAAGACATGATTCAGATCTGATGCATATAAGGCCAAACTCGCGATGCCGAAGTGTGCTATAAAGCTGTTCGGACTTGTTGGCAACTCATTTGTTCCCATATCGAGCCCCTAGCAACCTGTGCCTGGGTGCGACTATGAAACAACCGGGGAAATTCAGCTCTTTAGAAAAGCGAATACTGGATACGGATTATGTTCATTGGGACCTGATCGAGATGTCAATTGCCATTTTACAAATAATAACGCCACGGCCCAGGCTATTTGACATGCCGGTGGTCGAAGGCTGAGGGAGAAGGCACTGTACAGGCTTGAAATAGAGAGTGCGGTCTACACAAAATTATTTGGACGTCCTGTCGCACGTCTGCGCCGCCTTGCCTCGGTGAAAGGATTCTTTTAACAGGAATAACCTTTGGGTAAGTGTATGAAGCCGAACTTCGAAAGAGTCCGTGAGATGACCAATATTTGAGTCACCCGTGATAAAATACAAAAAATAGTTAGAAAGGAAAAGGAGGAAATGGGAGTGCTTGTAGGCTTGCCAGTATTGTGCCTCCGCCAATGACCAGGGTATTTTAAGTACATAATTATGCATTTGCGGTATATACTTCTCATGATTGTGAGGCGAACGACGGAGGCCGAACTGCTAATCCAGCTCTGAGACAGATTGGTTCCATTTAATAGAGACCGACGGCTTAATGGCCGATGAGTTGTGCAGCTTAACGGGGCCGCTTTGTACTTCGGCTGCAATAGCCGTAGTACAATCCTCTGTACGGAGGGAGTGTTTTGTATTTCCATTTATTGTTATGACACCGCGTAGACCGGGCATTTTAAGTTTTGCGAAGGCATAGAGTGGGACCGCATTAAAACGAGCCAAAGCGGTATGCCCCAGAAGTGCATGGTAGCCACTGTGGAACGGGGCAATATCAAAGGTCAAGCCCTCGCTTCGGAAGTTGTTTGGCAAACCGAAAATGACTTCTAGTGTGATGGAGCCCATGCAGTGAGCTTCTATGCCGGGTACTGCTCCCTTGAGGAAGGTTGTGGTGGATTTGATTCTAGAAGGATCAATGCCCATTTTGTGGACGGTGTCTTGGTAGAGTAGATTAAGGCTACTGCCACCGTCCATAAGGACTTTCGTGAGATGGAACCCATCGATAATTGGATCGATGATCAGAGCTGCCGAACCTTTGGGACGGATATGACTAAATTTTGGGGGAACCCGCTCTATGGCGTATGGTTCCTGTAGTGCGCGCGTGTGCTCCCTTGTAGGGGTGTGCATCACATATACCATGTTTACGGTTTTCACTTTGGGGGGAAATTGCTTCTGAACCCCGGTATTCGGCTGGCGAGTCTCTTCGTCATCGCTGTCACTAGGTGGCCCCTTCCCCTTGTGTTTGAAATTAAGCTTGCCGACTTGTTTGAAGACCCAGCATCTTCTGTTAGTGTGAGTAGCTGGTTTATCGGGGGTGCCATGAATCTGGCAGGGCCGATCCAATATCTTGTCGTGATTGGATGGTCCGTCTCTATTTGCCCTGGATGGCTTTTTCCGTTGACCCGATTTGGAGCCGCTGAATCTGGCATTGACTGATGTGTCTTGCGTTATTTCATTACTATTACAACGCTTGTGTTTATTGCGTCGTGGCTTATCGTTGCCGTCCCGGACTTCGGAAGTGCCCGGATCACTGGCGCTGTTGCTCCTACGAGCGAGCCAGCTGTCTTCTGCTGCGCAAAAGCGGGTCATTAGAGTGCTAAGGGCAGTTATGGATTTTGGTTTTTATTGACCGAGGTGGCGGGCGAGCCATTCGTCCCGTACGCTGTGTTTGAAGGCCACAAGGGCTTCGGCGTCCGGACAATCGACGATTTGGTTCTTTTTACTTAAGAACCTAGTCCAGACCTTTCTGGCTGACTCTCCGGGCTGCTGGACGATGTGACTTAAGTCATCGGCGTCTGTTGGCCGGACATATCTAGCTTGGAAGTTATCGCGAAAGGCGTCTTCCAGGTCTTCCCAGCTACCAGTGGAGTTCTCTGGAAGGCTGTTTAGCTAGTGCCGAGCTGGTCCCTTTAGCTTAAGTGGGAGGTATTTAATGGCGTGGAGATCATCACGTTGGGCCATGTGGATATGGAGAAGAAAGTCCTCAACCCATACCGCGCGATCCGTTGTTCCATCATATGATTCGATATTCATGGGTTTAAACCCTTCTGGGAATTTGTGCTCCATTACTTTGTCGGTGAAGCAAAGTGGGTGTGCGGCGCCTCTATATTGGGCCTCGTCACGACGAAGCTCGGATGGAGTCCGTGTGCGGTTCTTGGTCCGGGCATAAGTATGATTATTGCGTCCAGCTAGGTAGCCGTTGTTGCTTGTCAGGGGGCGTCCCCGTGATCCATAGATCGATCTATTCTGACCTGCTCTACTATCCAAGTCCTACGAAAGGTCGTATGTACGTCCCCGAGCTGTTTTATCTCTGCCTTTACGGTGAGGTGGGGCGGGTTGGTGTTCGGCTTGAGTTGCCGCTTTATCCCGACCACGTGGTGGTCGGTTAGCCGCATTGCGCGATGATGGTACGGGCTCCAGCACCTCATCCTCGAATTGAGGTAGCAATTTGCGCTTCGGGTAACTTTTGGCTGGGTGCTTAAGGCCATATTCCCCTGCTGCTAGGACATGAGTCCATCTATCATTCAGCAGATCTTGATCACCTTGAAGCTGCTGCTGCTTCTTTTTCAGGCCCCTTGCAGTGGCTATTAGCCGGCGCTTAAAGCGCTCCTGCTCGAGAGGTTCCTCAGGCACGATAAAATCCTCGTTGCCAAGGCTCACCTCATCCTTGGAGAGCGGAAGATAATTACTGTCCTCCGAGTCTTCGTGTATGGCCTGTTCATCACGGCTAAGTTGCCCGTCGTCCCGTTCGTCCTGTTCGGAAGCTACCTCAACGGGGTCTTCATTGTCTTCGTTACCATCCGGAGTGTTATCTTCTCTTTTGCCGGTATTGTTGTCTGTTGCACGACATGATTTTGAGCGGCGCCGCTGATGTCGGGGTTTTGGCTGTATCTCAGGAGGTTTATCCTCGACTAGATCCTTCTTGGTGTCGCCATTGTTCTCTTTAGGCGTGTCCACCATGTATACGTCATACGATGAAGTGGTCGTCCAGCGTCCGGTAAACGGTGGATTTTGGGCCTCCTCTTCTCCGGCATCGTCATCCATATCATCGATGTCTTCGGAGCCGTAATCGAGCATGTCGGTTAGGTCCTCAATAGTGGCTATGAAATGGGCGGTGGGTGGGAAACGAAATTCTCCATCATCAGCCTCCTGTTCGAACCGGATATAATTCGGCTGTGAGTCCCCCGCTAAGGAGAGTGTTTTAATGAGTTTAGCACGTCGCCTAAAGGCGAGTGTCGGAAAATGTCCACGGAGCTGAATTTGATGATCGATGTCTGATTAAGCTCGACGTGCATGGACGGATATGGTTCGGAATCAGTAGCCGGAAACAAGTCCGAGGTTCCCGTGACACAGGTCCCACTCGAGGTTGGGTCCATGTGCGGCTCCGACGCCACTGAGTTTGTGGCTTCCGAGGTGGGGCTGAGCCTCCCGTCCTCGGGTGGCGCGGTCTGCTCCGGATCTAGGGCCAGAGCAGTTGCAGGTTCTATCTCCTGGGTATGGTCCGATGACAAATTTAAGTCATGTTCATCGCGGTTACAGGGAGCGGCTGCTGTGGTCACAAATCCGTCGAAGATCAAGTCTCCGCGAATATTCGCGACGTAGTTCAAGCTTCCAAATCAGACCTGACGGCCAGGGGCGTAGCTATTGATCTGCTCTAGATGGCCAAGCGAGTTAGCCCGCAGTGCAAAGCCGCCGAATACGAAGATCTATCCGGGGAGGAAGGTTTCTGTCGGATTCTGGGGTTCCGGCAGACCCTTAAGGTTCAAACTTCGGGGTGCGCGCGGAGATCGAGCCCTCTACCTCTCCGCCTCGTAAGGATCTAAACTACTGCAAGAACAACACATGAGACACAGGTTTTATACTGGTTCGGGCCACCATTGTGGTGTAATACCCTACTCCAGTGCAGTGGGTGGATTGCCTCTTGGGTTGATGAGGAAGAACAATACAAAGGGGGAACGGCCTCGCGAGGGCCTGTTCTTAGCCAGGGGATGAACTGCTAGGGGGAGTTCGATCGCCCTTCTCTCTCTCTCTCTACTTGCTTCTACTGGTTCCTTGGTACTCGATCAGATCGGATTCTAGATCATGAATGCGGTGGATCCTAGATGCCTCTACTCTGTGGGTGGCTAGCCCTATTTATAGGAAAAGGCCCTGGGCCTCTTCCCAAATATTGAGCGGGAAGGGCGCCAACAATTGGCCAATTCGAAGGGGAACATCTGGTACACTTATCCTGACTAAAGTTGGTCTTCGCCTGCCAAAGGCTCTGGTGATGACGCCAGCTTGGGCTCCACAGTGACTTCCTCCTTGTCGCGGAGCTGGTCTTGGTCTCGTTGCACCGAAATGGGTGCCTTTGCTTGATCCTCTCGCCTGTGCTCGCCCCCTTTGCACCAAAGAGGAAAGGGAGGACACTGTGCGAGCTGGCGCCCGCCTGGCATCCTTGATCGTCATGGCTTGCGTCATGGGCACCTCGTGAGGTACCCCACCTTGATCTCTCCGCCTCCTCGCGAGCCAGCCTAAGGAGGTCGTGCTTGAGGAAGCACCGTGTCGTCCGCCTCGCGAGGCTTGGCCCCTCGCGAGGGTCTTGAGCCTTGTGTTGATGAAGATGGGCCACGCTGGGCCCCCACTCAAGCCACGCCGCAGGCCGCAGGCAGGCAAGTCTGGGGACCCCCGTTCCCAGAACGCCGACTGTAGCCCCCGGGCCCAAGGCGCGCACGGACTTGGCCGCGCCAAGAGGCAAAAGGGCAAGGGCGAAGCGCCGCGGGCCCTAACAGCCTGCGGCCTCGGGCGCCGCGTGGCGGTTGATTGGACGTGGGTGCTTTTGCAACTGCGCAGGATACTAAAGGCGTTGCATCTGCTCGGGTTTTGTCCTTCTCCTTTTCATCCGCCGCCCAGATCCCCTTTCTTGCGCTTCTTCTCCCTTCCTCCAAGCTTCCAGATCTGCTCCACCCGCTCGACCCAGGTAGCCATGGCGCCTCGCCGGACCCCGGCCGAAGCTTGGTTCTCGACTGCTTTGGATTCGCCCAACGTGTCGAAGGCGAGCCTCGCCCTACTGCACCGGATGGCTGTGGCGCAGGGCATTGATGGGGCGCAGATGTTCAAGGTCGGCTCCGATGCCCCTGAAGGCCAAGGGAGCACCTTCTATCCTTTCTTCGTGAGCTCCATTGCAGCGGGCCTGGTGCCTCCTTTCTCTGAGTTCTTCCTCGCCGTCCTCCGCCATTGCAACTTGCAAGCTTTGCATCTCCACACCAACTCCGTCCTTCTCCTGGCGATCTTCGCCTACTACTGCGAGGCGCATGTGGGGGTGCAGCCTTCAGTGGCCTTGCTGCGCCACTACTTCTACCTCCGGACCTCCAAAGGTTCTCCTTCTGCGTGCGCGGGCTTCGTCGCGTGCGGCAGCTCCATGGCCATCTCGAATCCAGGGAAGAGGATCGAGGGCTTCCGGAGCAAGTGGCTATTGGTTGACGCCGGGTGCGTCGACCCTCGGTTGGCCCTTCCCACGGAGCCGGCCGTGAGCTCGGAAGACTGGTGCCGGGCGGAGCTCAGGATCCCCGCGCCAAGTCGATGCTAGCGAAGATGGATGCCAATCTGAAGCCGGCCAACCTGGCGACGGCGAAGCTGACCGGGGCGTCGTTGCTGAGGGAGTTCCTGGAGCACCAGCTGGCTCCGCTTCGGCAGTATTCTCCCCCGATGTGGAGGCCTCACCCGAGCCCCGCAGCCGTGGGCGAAGAGGACGTGACCGCGGTTCTCCAGTCCCTGGTCGGGGGCGAGGCAGCAAGGCTGGAGGGCGCGCCTTTGCCCCTATTCCTGCGTGACGATTGGGAGCAAGTGGTGGAGTCCATGCCTGTCTTCAACAGGGACGGGCTCGTGCCCGTGGTGGCTCCCGAGGATCTGGTGAATGTGTCTTCCGGCGACTCCAGCGGAGACGGGGGCAAGGAGGAGCAGGAGGCAGGCCCCGACTCCGAGGCGACTGACGAAGAGTCCAGGGCTCCCTCGCTCCAGCGCAAGCCTCGTGGTCTCCGCCTTTCGCTGAGTGACGATGATGATGACGACGACGTGCTGGGCAGCGGGAGCTCGCCCCCGGTCCCGAAGAAGGGCAGGACCGGGTTGATTCCCCGCGGGTCCGCCCTGACTCCGGGGCGAACCGCTGACGCGCCTTCTGCTTCTGAGGTCGACCCCTCCAGCCGGCTCTCCGGTTGACCGCTGGAGCTTTCTGCCGAAGACCTGTAAGTGCGTGATCCTTGATTCCTGGTTTCTTGTTCTGCTGACGAGGCTTGACGATTGCTTCTCCTGAGCAGGCTGGCGCCCGCGGGGAAGAAGCTGAAGGGAGCTCCTGAGGCCCCAGCTGCGACGACACCTCCACCTGCAGGGGAGGGCGACCGCGACGCGCGGGCTTCTCCTGCCCACTGGCCCTTGCGGGGCCTGGCTGATCTGGCTGGGGCCGCAGCCCCCATGGCTCGGTCGACCCCAGAGGTGCCCTTGTCTGGTGCTGCTGCCACGACTGGGGAGGCGCAGCAGACTCCACCTCGGGATACTGCAGCTTTGCCGCCGCTACCTTCTCCTCCCGTTCCACCGGCTGCTGGTTCTGGGACTCCTCCTGCTGCCCCGAAGCGCACTGATGCTTCCCCGCCTTCTTCTTCCATCCTGGAGCGAGCTGTTGTTGGACTGGACCATCTGCGGCAGGATCTTCTAGGTGCCGACCCTCGCCTGGTGGCCGGGCGCCTGGAGCTGGCCTCGGGGTGGATTCGCTCCGACGCCTCGATCCGGGCAGCGCTGGTTCAGGCCTCGACGGCCTGTGACGAGGAGAAGGAGGCTACCCTCGAGGCGAAGGCTGCCCGTGACGCGGCCCTGGGAGAGGCGGTTGGCATCCGCGGCCGCTGCAAGGAGCTGGAGGACGAGTTGCAAGGCCTGCGTGGTCAGCTTGCAGAGGAGACCCGCCTTCGCCAAGAGCAGGAGAAGGGGGTGAAAGCTCGCGAGGCGGCGCTCGAGGACCGGGAGGCGAAGCTCAAGAAGCGCCGCAGCCACCTAGGTGCGTAGAAGAAGGAGCTGGAGACGACGAAGGCCGAGCTGGACGCCAAGGCCCGGGTCCTTGCCGAGGATCGCGTGGCCTTCGCGGACATGGAGAAGGATGCCCGCGCTTCACTGAAGACGCTTTACGAGAGTGGCCTGGATTGCCCACTGGCTGGCGACGGGGACGGCCCTGCCAAACTGCTTCCCTTCTTGGTGAAGGCTCTTGGAGATGTCACCCTCGGACTCGTCCCCACGGTCGAAGCCGAGGCGCGTGTCCTGTCTTCCGCCGCGCTGACGCGGGTCTTCGCCCATGTCTACCTCCGCGACCCCAGCGCCAACCTTGACAGCCTGCTGGAGCCGGTTTGCGGCGAGGGCGCCGCTGCTGCTGTTGAGGCCGTGAAGGGGCACGCAGAGGCGCTGCTGGGGAAGTCCCGAGCCTTCAGCACCAAGCCGAAGTGAGGCGCTGCCGGCTCTACTACCCCACAAGGTGAAGCCACTCCACGCGACTCCGCTGCCGACAAGTGACTCCGCTATCGTTCCTGTTCTTCTTTCGATTCCTGCACATGCACGACGCCTCGAGGAGGCATTTAAATTTGCGTTTGGTACCAAGGCGACATTATCGGTTGTAATATTCCCTTTTAAGTTCCTTGAATTTTATGTTCCTCTTCCCTACTTGCTTATGCTCTACGCCGGCAGAGCCCGGCCACGCGCATGCCTCACCCAGCATCAGCCCCGACCGGAAACCAGGACGGGACCAAAGGAATGAGGGGCCACGTGACAAGTTAGGCTCCTGAGTCGCGATGCTCAGGAGTCCCCCTTAGCGCACGAGTAACAAGTAGGGAAGCGCGATGTAGGTGTGTTTCCGTTCTACGTCTGCAGAGCCCGACCCCGCGCGTACCTCACCCAGCATAGCCTTTTGGAACTAAGGAGTGAGGGGCTACGGAGCCAGTTAGGCTCCTGAGTCGCGATGCTCAGGAGTCCCCCTTGACGCGCGAACAGCAGGTGACGAGATGAAATGCAGGCGGGGCTACCATTCTACGTCTGCAGAGCCCGACCCCGCGCGTACCTCACCTAGCATAGCCTTTCGGAACTAAGGAGTGAGGGGCTACGGAGCCAGTTAGGCTCCTGAGTCGCGATGCTCAGGAGTCCCCCTTGACGCGCAAACGGCCTTCATACCTTGGCTCTGCTCGGGGAGAGACGCGTGATGAACCAGGCCCGAGGGGCCTGGCTGGGGCGTACGGATGGGCATGACCCAGTCGTAGCCCCCATGCCCAGCCCCCTCGCGCGGCGCTCCGGGAGGAAGGCCTTGCGATGAGGCCGGCCACTGAGCTCGGGGC
This sequence comes from Aegilops umbellulata, assembly GCA_032464435.1. Lineage (NCBI taxonomy): Eukaryota > Viridiplantae > Streptophyta > Magnoliopsida > Poales > Poaceae > Aegilops > Aegilops umbellulata. Next base: position 222,893,808 of record CP136056.1, on the reverse strand, counting down.
TCCCTGAGGTTAACGCGGCCTGGAGGCCACCCTCAGTTGTTTATCACCAGCGCGGAGCATAGCGCTTCCATATGTGTACGGGCATAGCCGCTCCTCGGCAGTGTCGTCAGCCAGCGCGGAGCATGGTGCTTCCACTGGTATGTGGGAGGGGGCTCCCCTCCGGGAGGAGCCCCCGGGGCGTGTTCAGCCCCGCCCTGACACGTGGCTGGCACGGTAGAGCTAGGTGAGGTGTATCTGGGCACCCGTGAGCCATCGCGGGACTCACGAGGCCCTACCTCTAGGCGGTTTGCGCCTGGCACTGGGCCATATCTTGAGATGTGTTCCTGCAAAATCTGGTTAGATGCCGGCACTGTACATCCTCGGGTCCCGGCCCTCGAGCTTGTCTCAGCCGTCGCGGGTATGCCAGGTCGCGATGCCGTGGACATGGCCAGAGGGTGAGGGCTAGAGAGCCAGTAAGAGCCCTGAGTCGCGATGCTCAGGCGCCCCCCTTTAACATCCAAGTGGTCGACATGAAGAAGAAGAGGTGCCGCGGGCGGCATCGAGTAATCAAGCATGATGCATAATTGGAAATAAACGCGGAAGGGATACATGCCCCTGGGCCTAGCCCGAGTGGCCTGGGGATGATGCAGCCCGAGGGGCGCCCCCAGCAAAGCAAGCTAGCGACTGAAAAGATAAAAGGGATACATGCCACAGGGACGGACCCACGCGGCCTGGGAATGACGCAACCCTAGGAGGGCGCTCCCAGCTGGGAATGAAACTTGAAAGATGTCACCTGAAGATGTCGTCCGTGCAGTGGCATTGGTGCAGCAGACTCGGTGGGCTGCGGAAGCCGATCCTCACGAGCCCCCAGGCCCAGGGGCCTCGGGAGGCTCCGGAGGCACTGGTGGCTCCTTGTGAGCAGCCCCCATCTCCGCCAGGGCTGCGGAACGCCTGTCTTCTTGCGCCTCCAAGATGCTCCTCATGATGCGCTGGTACGCCACAGCCACGCTCGGCAGGCCATAAGGCACGCGAACATAGCTGTGGGGTGGTCCTCCGCAGCGCCCCACTTGTGAGGGCTAGAGGCGCTTCGCCGTGGTGAACTGATTGAGCCCTGGTACGTCGACGCAGACACGCAGCCCACCATCCTCGCCTGGATGGGGAGCCACAGCCGGTGGGCGACGGCAACCTCTCATGATCCTTGACTCCTGTAGTTCTTGAATGGCCTTGCTAACAAACTCCTGTTGGTCTGACCTTCCTTCCCTGGCCTCCTTTTGAGGGAAGCGTGCTTCGAAGCAAGCCTCCACATGGTGCCCCAGCGCCTCCCTCGTGACCTTGGCGAGGTCGGTGGCCCTCCAAGTGAGAGCCCCCGAGCCCTACCTGAGGAGGGCGCCAGGCGCGCTTTCCTATGCGATTGAAGGAGGGTCCCCCTGGGCAAACGTGGGCCTTGAAGGGCCTGCCTCCTGAGGGTCTGAGCCTGACGTTGTCTTCTTCTTCTTGGGGGTGGTCTCAGGAAGCCTCCTGCTTCCGTGATCTGGGTCTTCTAGTGACGCAGCCTGAAAGGCTCCCTCCAGGGCACACATTGCATCCTTCTGTTGACACGGCACCGTGATGACGCCGCCGCTTCCTGGCATCTTGAGGACGTTGTAGCCGTGGCGAGTCACGGCCATGAACTTGGCCAGCACTGGGTACCCGAGGATGGCGTTGTACGGCAGGCAGATGTGGGCGACGTCAAAGTCGATGAGCTCGGTGCGGTAGTTGTCGTAGGTGCCGAAGGTGACTGGAAGGCGGACCTGCCCGATCGGGACTGTGGAACCGTCGGTGACTCCTGAGAAGGGCTTGGTTGGCTGAAGCTGGTCATAGGGCGCTTGGAGGCTGTTGAACGTTTCCACGGACAAGACATTGAGTCCTGCCCCTCCGTCGATGAGGGTCCTGGTGACCAGAACGTTCCTGATGACTGGGGAACAGAGCATTGGGAGGACTCCGGCTATGGCGCGCACTTGAGCTGGTCTGCTAAGCTGAACGTGATGGTGCAGGCCGACCACCTGAGGGGACGCGTTGCTTCGAGCTTGGGGAGAACTGCATTCACTTCGCGAGCAAACTGCTTGAAGATACATTGAGAGGCTGGGGCTTGAGCTCCGCCCAGGATGCAGGCGATGGCGCGAGGCTCCTGGAAGCCCCCAGCCCCTTCGTCTTGGTGGCGGTCTTCATTCCTTCTTGGCTGAGGCGGCAACGGCGGCAGGCCTGGGTTTCCATGAGGGCGGTCCTCACGAGGCTGGTCCCTCCAGTCCCCCTCGCGAGGCGGGTCACGCCAGCGGTCCTCGCGAGGTTGGTCACGTCAGCCTTGACGTGGGCCACGATCTTCCCAACGTCCCAGGTTCCTTCCTCCTCCTCGGCCGTAGCCCCGGTCAACTCGGTCAGGGCGTCGGCCGACTCTTCCTTCTCGCACGGCATGAGGTTCTTGGCATTCATTGGTGTTATGGGTGTGGAGGTCATGGTACACGCAGTACCGGCTGCCCCTGGAGGATTCAGGCAGATCCTTGCCCCGCTTGGTGTCCGGCTCTGCCGTGAGCACGACAGCCCCCTTGCGCTTCACATCCTTGGCCTTGGGCTTCTTCTCTTCTGGGTCTGCGGCAGGCAGCTCGAGGAGGGAGAGGCGTCCCTCCTCAACTCTCGCGCACTTGGTTGCCAGGTTGAACAGTTCCAGGGAGGTGCAGAGGTCTTCGTGCATCGCCAACTCCTCCTTCATCTTGACGTCGCGCACGCCATCGGAGAAGGCCGAAATGATGGCTTCTACAGACACCCTAGGGATCTTGAGGCACGCACTGTTGAAGCGCTGGATGTATTTTTGCAGGGTCTCCCCAGGTTGCTGCTTGATGCGGCGCATGTCGCTCACGACGGGAGGCCTGTCGCGGGTACCTTGGAAGTTGGCGATGAAGCGGGTACACATCTGATCCCAGGAGGAGATCGTGCCTGGGGCCAGGTTCAGGAGCCAAGTGCGAGCACGTTCCTTCAGCGCCATGGGGAACCAATTCGCCATGACCTTCTCGTCCCTGCTGGCAGCTTCGATTCCCAGCTCGTAGAGCTGGAGGAACTCCGTGGGATCAGTTGTGCCGTCGTAGCGAGGAGGCAGGTCCAGCTTGAACTTGCCGGGCCACGCAACACTACGCAGCTCGGGGGTGTAGGCGCGGCAGCCTGCGGTGGCCGCGGGAGGTTTTGGTTGAGGGAGAGCTTGGCCTTGTGGGTCCCCTTGCGCCGCAGCTGGGAGCAACGCGGGGTCTTGATGTGCCGGAGCTGGAGCAGGGTCTCGGCGAGCCAGGGCCGGGAGCGCCCGGGCGGCCTCTTGCGGTCGCGGGACTTCTTGGCAGCTCCGTTCCTGCTGGGCCGGCGCATGACGGAGCGGGTTCTGCCCAGGAGCCGCACGCCTTGGGGCCATGGCATCTTCTTGGAAAGGTGGCGGATGGAACGCCCCCGGGGATTCATTGCCCACGCGGGGCGGAGTGAGGCACAGTGGTGCGGAAGGCGCGGGAGAGCCCCCAGCGGCGCGGCCGAGCTCGGCTACGCGGTCGAGCCACTCCTCATAGACGTCGTCGACGGGGCGGTAGCGCAGGAGCTCGTTCGCCGCGAGGAGCGCAGCCCGAGCCTCCAAGGGCGCGCGAAGCGCGTGCGACGAAGAACCGACCGGGGTGAGCGACGGAGTGGCGGTGCGGCCACCCCGCCGCACGGACGGGTGCTGAGAGGATGCTTGCCGCTCGTTCCCCGCCGGGCCGGTGGCGGCATTGACGGCGGGCGACGGGGAACGACGAGGACGCCCACCGACGGGGGCCATCTGGATGGCGCGGGAAGCAATGGCGGCCCGGCGCTCGGCGCGGGCCCGACAAGCGTCAGACATGGATGCGACGGTCGGAGGAGAGCGGAGCGGTGGAAGACGGATTCTGGCGCACCCCTACCTGGCACGCCAAATGTCGGATTCTGGGGTTCCGGCAGACCCTTAAGGTTCGAACTCTAGGGTGCGCACGGAGATCGAGCCCTCTACCTCTCCGTCTCGTAAGGATCTAAACTACTGCAAGAACAACACATGAGACACAGAGTTTATACTGGTTCGGGCCACCATTGTGGTGTAATACCCTACTCCAGTGTGGTGGGTGGATTGCCTCTTGGGCTGATGAGGAAGAACAGTACAAAGGGGGAACGGCCTCGCGAGGGCCTGTTCTTAGCCAGGGGATGAACTGCTAGGGGGAGTTCGATCGCCCTTCTCTCTCTCTCTACTTGCTTCTACTGGTTCCTTGGTACTCGATCAGATCGGATTCTAGATCATGAATGCGGTGGATCCTAGATGCCTCTACTCTGTGGGTGGCTAGCCCTATTTATAGGAAAAGGCCCTGGGCCTCTTCCCAAATATTGAGCGGGAAGGGCGCCAACAATTGGCCAATTCGAAGGGGAACATCTGGTACACTTATCCTGACTAAAGTTGGTCTTCGCCTGCCAAAGGCTCTGGTGATGACGCCGGTTCGGGCTCCACAGTGACTTCCTCCTTGTCGCGGAGCTGGTCTTGGTCTCGTTGCACCGAAATGGGTGCCTTTGCTTGATCCTCTTGCCTGCGCTCGCCCCCTTTGCACCAAAGAGGAAAGGGAGGACACTGCGCGAGCTGGCGCCCGCCTGGCATCCTTGATCGCCATGGCTTGCGTCATGGGCACCTCGTGAGGTACCCCACCTTGATCTCTCCGCCTCCTCGCGAGCCAGCCTAAGGAGGCCGTGCTTGAGGAAGCGCTGTGTCGTCCGCCTCGCGAGGCTTGGCCCATCGCGAGGGTCTTGAGCCTTGTGTTGATGAAGATGGGCCACACTGGGCCCCTACTCGAGCCACGCCATAGGCCGCAGGCAGGCAAGTCTGGGGACCCCCGTTAACAGAAAGCCGACAGTTTCTCCCTGGACAACATTGTTGTAGACGATTGACGGGGCCATCGAACCTCTTGACGACGACATAGCGGAACTCTCAATGAGAGCACCAATGTCGGTGTCAAAACCGGCGGATCTCGGGTAGGGGGTCCCGAACTGTGCGTTTAAGGCCGATGGTAGCAGGAGACGAGGGACACGATGTTTACCTAGGTTCGGGCCCTCTCTATGGAGGTAATACACAACTTCCTGCTTGATTGATCTTGATGAATATGAGTATTACAAGAGTTGATCTACCTCAAGATCGTAATGTCTAAAACCCTAGATGTCTAGCATGTATGACTATGTCAGGACCCTGATCCTAAGCCACATCTATCCAGCATGTAACACATCATATCACTTTGCGGCCTCACGCACGGTACTCCCATGGGTGCCACCTTACCTGGCCCGGGACCGTTTGCGCCTTTTGGCTCACGTATATGATAGTGTCGCTAGCATCCATATGACAGAGAACCCGGGCCGACATGGCTAGTCGTGAACCCAAGGCGGCACTAACCCATGAGGACAGGCATACATGAATCACATCGAGCATGTTGGTCAACAACGTATAAATCCGGGCTGTAGCACTGGGCTAACAGGACTCCGGTATTCTGGGCTGTAGCAGGCTAGGCAGGGCTCCAAATAACACAGCGTGACATTTCCCCGAAGGGACAGACATAGGAACGAGGTGAAACACATGCCGTCCAGTCATGTGTTCCGAGCAGTAGTGTTGGGCTAGCAGGACTCCGGTGAACCGGGCTGTAGCGGACTACTATCGCTTAGAAGCACTAGACTACATTTCCTCATATGATAGGCTGCCAAGGATAAACAACTAGATAGTCGGATCCCACTCATACCAAGCATTTCAATCATACACACAATATGCCCGATATGAGTAAATACAACATTGCATCACAACAAAACTCTACAGCTCAAGTACTTTATTTAAGAGGCTCCAAGGAGCCATACATATCATCCATACAGATAGGGGTCACATGACCCGACACTCAAGTCATACAATCATACAAGCACAAGCGGAAGCAAAGTAGTCTGAGTACAGACACTAGAAAGAAAGAAGGCTTGACGAAGCCTGTCTATCTACATCGACCCTTCACAAGTCTTGGATTACCACCTGGGTGATAAGTCACTCGTCAACGTCGAGGTCTACGTAGAACCCATTAGAGGGGTTGGCGTAGTCGTCTGAAAACATTAATTAAAGCAACATGAGTACGAAGGTACTCAGCAAGTCTTACAACAGAATCCTATTATACATGCACATTCTCAAGAAGGTAGTGGAGTTATTGCAGCAAGCCAGCTTTGACTCTTGGCTAAGCTATCCTACGACAGACACAACTTGTAAAGCATTTGTCGCACACGAGTCCACTATCACCAACACAATACTCCACCGTGGATCCTCTCTCGCCAACCTACGAGAGGGCCATCCGTGGTACTCACACTTATCTTGAGATTTTTAGTAGTATCCATTTACTTGTCTATGAACTGTATAGGTGACCAAGTAGTCCTTTACCGCGGACGCGGCTATTCGAATAGTTTCATACCCTGCAGGGGTGTACTTCTTCACACACGCTCTCACCACTTATCGCCGTTTACACGGCATGTACTCGGCAACCTTCAAGCGGAAGCCCAGCGAGGTTGTCGGCCATGACCTGACTAAACACACAAGTCCCTAGTCCAGGTTTATCGCCTATTCGGGTTCCATCCGCAGGGAGTCCGGCCGAGGTTTCCACTAACGGCCCCGAACGATGTGAACAAGGTTCCCGAGACACCAAACGGGCGAATCGGTACACCGTGCCACGTGACTACCGCAACACAGCCCGCCCCTATGGTCACCGCTGCGTGCGGCCCCCAGCATACAAACACCAGAAACTACTTGCAACTCCCGGACAGAGGACAAGAGTGGTTAATAAGTCGAGAGAGTCAATTAAGGATCCCAATGCGTGGTAGTAGCTGAATCTTAAATCACACACACAGATCTCAGTTCTTAAGGACGGCCTCAATGAAACAACCCACCATGTACTCCTACATGGCCTTCCATCGATTCCTTTACCAAATCGTGTTCAACACTTTCACACTCTCGACAACGTCACAACCTTTCACTCTAGTTCATCATCCCGATGAGCCAGACCTGACACAACTCTAAGCATAGCAAGCATAGCATGGTAGGAACACACACACATATGGCTCAATCAACTCCTACACATGCTAGTGGGTTTCATCTAGTTACTGTGGCCATGACAGGTCATGCAAAGGAAGTGGGTTCAACTACCGAGACACACAGCAGTTTGAATCGCGTTGTTTTAATGCAGTAAACGAGAGCAGAAGCGAGAACATGGGTTTGTATCGGAATGATCAACGGGTTGCTTGCCTGATGGAGTGGTAGTGGGATACTGCCCTTCAGTTGGATACTCCTGAATATCCTCGGAGGCAGGAACTACCACGAAGAACACATCGAAACACAATCAACACATGACGATATGCAACATTATGATGCATGCTATGACATGGCAATATGAATGTGTCCTGGCCTAATGCAAGCTAAAATAGAAAGGGATGAACTCATTTGAATCAAAGATTCAAATATTAGCTCATTAGACATGGCCTTAATAGTGCATTTCCTTATTCTGCTTAAACAGCAAGGTAAACTTGTTTTGTCATGCATGAAACCATTACAGATGGATAGATTGAATTTTTCTGATAATTTTTCATATATAAATTGTTTCATTTGGAGTTACAGATTAATTTCTATGATTTTTTGAAGTTTGAAACATTTTCTCGATTTTCCTGAATAAGATTAAATCCAGAAAATCAATTACGGCGTCAGCATTGCGTCATGCTGACCTCAGCAGGTCAACAGACCCGGTCCAGGTCAAACCTGACAGTGGGTCCCGCGTGTTAGTGTAATTAGTTTAACTAAATATTAATTAGCACTAATCCTAATTAGTCAGCAGGGCTGGGCCCTACCTATCATTGACCCAGGGGTCAAACTGGGCCCACCCAGGTCAACACGGTCAACGGGGGGGGGGGGGGGGGGGGGGTCAAACCTGCCGGCGACATGACGCCGGCGAGGCCAGACGCGGCGGAGCAGCGCGGGTTTCGCGCTCCGGCGACCAAAACGACGGCGGAGGCGTGCTACGTGCTGCTGGTGGACTCGCGCGTCGAGTGGTGTAGGCGGTGGGTGCGGGGGTGGCCGGAGTGGACGTCGGCGTCGAGGTTTGCGGCGGCCGGAGTTCGGGCGCACTCGGGAACGGGGCTGTGGTGGCCGTGGAGTGGCGTGCTTAGCTCCTACGGCACCTACGCGGCGCAGTGAGCACGTGGGTGTGCTCGGTTGGGAGCTACGACGACTGTGGCCACGGCGGCGAGAAGCTCGGGAGGCGGCGCGGTTCGGTCTCCGGCGGAGCAACGGCTACAGCATGCAAACGCAGCGCACAAGAGGGGGTTCGGGTCAGTGGCTCACGGCGAGTCGGACGAGCAGGGCGGCAAGCTCGGGGACGCGGAGACGGCGGCGAATCGACGGGCGCGGCCTTCGGCGACCGAGGAGGAATAAGGAGGAGTAGCCGGTGATGGAGGTCGTCCCAGCGCTTGGGGCCAGGGTGGGGCGAAGCAGCTGTCGTCGGCGGTTCTTGCGGACTCAGAGCGGCGGTGAGGGGAGCATGGTGGGCGTGGCTATGGCGGCAGCGAGCTCAAGCACGCGTCGGCCATGGCGTCAGGGGGGTGAAGGAGAGAACAGAGGGGGGGGGGAAGGTCCAGGGGGAGAGGGGAGCAGTGCAGGGGTGCGTGGCGTCGTCCGGGCGCATCGAGGAGTAGCCAGGCAGACAGGGAGGGAGGAGATGGCCGGCGCGCGGCGACCACGCGCCCTCGTGCCTTCTGGCACGAGGTTGAAGGAGGCGGTGCGGTGGCTGGGCCGCTACAGCGGTGGGCCGCAACTGGGCCGCTGGGTGGGATGCGTAAGTGGCCAGGTATTCTCTCTCTCTCTTTCTAATTCTTTCAGTTTTTCTAATTAGCTGTAACTGTTGGGCTTTATTTAAAATACTAAAACATTTCCAAAAATCCTGAAAATAAATATGGGCTCTGTTTGGATTATTTCGAACAGCAAACATTTATTTCCAGAATTATTTGAGCATTTAAATTATTTAATAGCATTTAAATGCCCAAATTCAAATACTTATGATTTAAATCAATGACCTTCTATTGACCTAGGAAATTGTGCACCTATTTTGTCAGAGGTTCTATCCCAAGACAAAGAGGGTGAACATTTTAGAAGGGCATTTCAGGTTCATTGAAAATGCTTTTAGTAAACCCTAGTTGATTCCAGGGGGGTGTTGGGGGTTCTGCCTTCCCCATTTCAAGTTTCTGATGAAAAGTAAACATGATGCAACACTCTAATGCATGACTAGCTAGGGTGTGACAACTCACCCCCACTCGAAAGAATCTCATCCCGAGATTTAGGATCCGTCGGAAAGAAGGTGGGGTACTCGAGTCGTAGACGATCCTCCCTTTCCCAAGTAGCTTCTTGCTCGGAATGGTGTGACCATTGAACTTTGAGAAACTTGATATTCTGGCGTCAAGTGGTACGCTCGGCTTGATCAAGGATACGAACGGGGTATTCTCAATAGGTGAGGTTATCTTGGAGATCAAGCGTTTCATGGTCCACTCCACAGATAGGATCCGAGAAGCAACGCCTGAGTTGAGAAACGTGGAAGACATCATGAACTCTGGAGAGCTGCGAAGGTAGTTCCAGTTGATAGGCAACTTCCCCTCGTTTGGCAAGAATGCGAAAGGGTCCAATGTAACAAGGAGCCAATTTGCCTTTGATACCGAATCGATGGGTTCCCTTTAAAGGTGTAACCCGAAGGTAAGCCATCTCGCCAACTTCGTATGCCATCGGCTTATGCTTGCGGTCATACTGACTCTTTTGTCGAGATTGGGCTGTTTTCAACTTCTCACGAATAATGCGAACCTGCTCTTCTGCTTCCTGGATCATATCCGGGCCAAAGAGTTGTCTCTCGCCAGTTTCTGACCAGTTAAGAGGCGTTCGACATCTTCGTCCATAGAGAACTTCGAAAGGAGCTTTGCCCAAGCTAGCTTGATAACTGTTGTTATAAGCGAACTCGGCGAATGGAAGGCACTTCTCCCAATTCATACCGAAAGAGATGACATAAGCTCAGAGCATGTCCTCCAGAATTTGATTGACTCGTTCTACTTGACCACTTGATTGAGGATGGAAGGCGGTGCTAAAGGAGAGACGAGTTCCCATAGCATTTTGGAAACTTTCCCAAAATCGCGAGGTGAAAAGACTTCCACGGTCTGAATTAATTTCCAAAGGAACACCATGGAGGGACACTATTCGAGAGATGTACAAATCAGCTAGCTGGCTAGCGGTTATACTCTCACGAACAGGTAAGAAGTGGGCTACTTTGGAAAGACGATCGACAGCAACGAAGATAGCATTATTCCCTCTTTTGGTTTTGGGAAACCGGGTAATGAAATCCATACCGATTTTATCCCATTTCCATTCAGGAATTTCCAATGGTTGAAGGGTGCCAGCAGGCCGTTGATGCTCTGCTTTAACGCGACGACAGATGTCGCAATTTGCAATGTATTGAGCGATTTCTCTCTTCATCCTAGTCCACCAAAACCTCTGGCGTAGGTCTTGATACATTTTGGTACTACCAGGATGAATGGTGAGAGGGGATTCATGAGCTTCCTTAGGGATTAGTTGCCGTAGATGTTGTTTCTTGGGGACCACCAAACGGTTCTCGAAGAAGACAACACCTCGCTCATCCATGGAAAAACATTTAGCAACTCCGCTAGCAATGTTTTCCTTAATCCGGGATATTCCTCTATCATACCGCTGAGCGGTTATGATTTGATCCGTAAGGTTAGGTTTCGCCACCAGGGTGGAAAGGAATCCTCGAGGAACAATGTGAAGGTTAAGCTTACGAAATTCCTCGTGGAGAAGTGGTTGACCTTGTTGTAACATCAGGTTGTTACAATAAGACTTACGACTTAGTGCATCAACCATGACATTGGCTTTGCCTGGGGTGTAAGTTATTCCTAAGTCGTAATATGTGATCAACTCGACCCAACGTCTTTGCCTGAGATTCAAATCCGGTTCGGTGAAGATGTATTTCAAACTTTGGTGATCAGTGTAGATTTCGCAACGATTACCAAGAAGGTAATGTCGCCAGGTTTTGAGTGCATGGACTACCGCTGCAAGCTCTAGATCATGTGTGGGATACTTATCCTCATGTGGACGCAACTGTTGAGAAGCGTAGGCAATCACATGACGATCTTGCATGAGAATGCAACCTAGTCCTTGTCGCGAGGCGTCGCAATAGATAACAAAGTCCTTGGAAAAATCTGGTGGTACCAGTACGGGAGCAGATGTCAGGCGTCTTTTCAGTTCCTAAAAGCTGAACTCGCATTGTGGGGTCCACTCGAACTTTTTATCTTTCTTGAGGAGTTCAGTTAGAGGCTTAGCAACTTTGGAGAAGTTCTCGACGAAGCGGAGGCAATAGCTCGCTAAACCAAGAAAACTCCGAACTTGCTTGACCGTTTTAGGTGGAGTCCAGTCAAGGACGGCTTGAACTCGCTCGGGATTGACAGCAATGCCCTTACCAGAGATTACATGGCCCAGATAGGTCACTTCTGGCAACCAAAATTCGCACTTGGAGAATTTGGCATAAAGACGATGCTCTCGAAGTTTCGTCAATACTAGCCTTAGATGTTCGGCATGTTCCTCCTCATTCTTGGAGTAGATGAGTATATCATCGAGGTAAACCACGACGAATTTATCCAAATACTCCATGAAGATCGAGTTCATTAACCGAGAGAAGGTGGCTGAAGCATTGGTTAAACCGAAGGACATGACGGTGTACTCGTATTGGCCATAACGAGTAACAAAAGCTGTTTTGGGAATGTCCCCGTTCTTGATTTTGATTTGATGGTAGCCCAACCTCAAATCCATCTTGGAAAAAACTGAGGATCCGGCGAGCTGGTCATACAGGTCATTGATCCTGGGGAGCGGATACTTGTTCTTGATAGTGACCAAATTGACAGGTCGGTAATCTACAACCATCCGATCCGTTCCATCCTTCTTCTTGACGAAGAGGACGGGGCAAGCCCATGGAGAAGAACTAGGACGGATGAAACCCTTTTGCAAGGACTCATCGAGTTGTTTCTTGAGCTCGGCTAGTTCTAGGGGTGCCATCTTATAAGGTCTTCTAGAGATTGGGACGGTTCCTGGAACAAGGTCTATTACGAACTCGATATCCCTGTCAGGTGGAACACGTGGCAGTTCCTTTGGAAAGACATCCGGAAAGTCATGAACTACCGGAATATCTTCAAGGTCTGGAAGGGGGTTGGCATTTAGAGAGTAGAGGTGGCGCTCCGACACTCGGGTCAAAACATGGACTGTCTTGCCCGATGGATGGGTGAGTTGAACGGTTCTAGTAGAGCAATCAATCTTAGCGTAATGGGCTGACATCCAGTCCATACCCATGATGATGTTTATGTCCGAGGACTTGAGAGCTATTAGTGACGCGAGGAAGACCAATCTGTCGACAATAATTTCATTTCCATGGCTGATTCTAGAGGTTTGCCACTTAGAACCAGGGGTTTGAATTACCATGGAGGTGGGCATGTCACAAAACGTGGTGTTGTGCAAACGAGCATAGCTCTCGGAAATAAATGAATGAGATGCTCCAGTATCAAAGAGAATAGTTGCCGGATGGCAATTAACAAGGAGCGTACCGAGAACAACGTTGGGGTCCTCCTGGGTCTCCTCAGCTGAGACGTAGTTGACATGGCCACGAGCAGTGGTGGCCGGCTTGGCGACGAGCACTTTTGCTGTTGGCTTACCACGACCAACAGACTTTCCGAACTGGTTGGGGTTGTTCTGGGGACACTTGCGGATGTAGTGGCCCGTCTCTCCACACTTGAAGCAGGTTATCATATTGGGGCGTGGAGCAGCGTTAGCAGCGGGACCACCATAAGTCTTGGGCGGTACATACTGCTGGTTGGGGCGAGGCGCCTCAAAGGATGGCCTCGGAGTGAACTTGGATGGCACGGCAGTGTTTGGGATCCAGACCCGGCGCTTCTGAGATCCAGAGCCAGATGAAGACCCAAAGTCACGGGAGTGTTTGCGTGAAGCTTCAAAATCATTCTGCCCTGTCTCGGCACTGATGGCCTTGTTGACTAGCTTCAGAAAAGAGGTGCATTCGTGCAGACGAAGATCACGGCGAAGCTCGGGGCTAAGTCCCTTGCGGAACCTTGCCTGCTTCTTGGCGTCGGTAGATACCTCTTCAGGAGCATAACGTGCTAACTTTCCAAACTCACGACTGTATGCATCCACAGTCAGCCTACCCTGGGAGAAGTTACAGAACTCCTCCCTCTTGCGATCCATGAGGCCTTCCGGAATGTGATGCTCACGGAAAGCAGCACTGAATTCAGCCCAAGTAGTGATTTGGCCGACCGGGCGCATAGCCTCATAATTTTCCCACCAAAGGCTAGCAGGTCCTTCAAGGTGATAAGCAGCAAAGGTAACTTTATCATCTTCGGCTACGTTGGCAGAATGTAGCTTGTGAGCGATGCTGCGAAGGCAGTCATCCGCATCGAGAGGTTCGATGGAATGGTTAAACTTTGGTGGATACAGCTTGACAAAGTCATTGATGGACACTGAAATGTTTCTCTGCTGGCGTGCAGTATTCTGCTCAATCCGCTCCAACAAGCGGTTAGTCTCACGCTTGTTCCGTTCTGCCTCCAGCATCACTTCGGCCAGAGATGGCGGTTGAGGCAGATTTTCATCCCTAGCTACGCTAGCTTCACCCTGCTCCGGAGCAGCAGGGTTGCTGCGGGTGTTGACCATCCTAGGAAAAACAAAACAACGATTTAGACCAGGATGGCAAAATCTGGGCAAGGAAGTGCGGAATGTAATGGATAACAAGGAATGCAGAGATGTTCATCCGTATGACATGGTAATACAGAAACTGCCATACATTAACCAACAGTCATACACACCATACATAGTTTAGTACAAGCCCAAGCTAAGGTACAACTATGATGAAAGACGTTACATCTCATCGGAGGCATTCCAAGCTCCTATACATTATTTTTCTACACCTCCGGAATGGATACACACTAAGTCATATTCCACAAGTCACCAAAGTTCGGGGACGCGGAGACGGTGGCGAATCGACGGGCGCGGCCTTCGGCAACCAAGGAGGAATAAGGGGGAGTAGCCGGTGATGCAGGTCGTCCCAGCGCTTGGGGCCAGGGTGGGGCGAGGCAGCGGTCGTCGGCGGTTCTTACAGACTCAGAGCGGCGGTGAGGGGAGCACGGTGGGCGTGGCTATGGCGGCAGCGAGCTCAAGCATGCGTCAGCCATGGCATCAGGGGGGAGGAGAGAACATAGGGGGGGAAAGGTCCAGGGGGAGAGGGGAGCTGTGCAGGGGTGCGTGGCATCGTCCGGGCGCGTCGAGGAGTAGCCAGGCAGACAGGGAGGGAGGAGGTGGCCGGCGCTCGGCGACCACGCGCCCTCGTTCCTTCTGGCACGAGGTTGAAGGAGGCGGTGCGGTGGCTGGGCCGCTACAGTGGTGGGCCGCAGCTGGGCCGCTGGGTGGGATGCGTAAGTGGCCAGGTATTCTCTCTCTCTCTTTCTAATTCTTTTTGTTTTTCTAATTAGCTGTAACTGTTGGGCTTTATTTAAAATACTAAAACATTTCCAAAAATCCTGAAAATAAATATGGGCTCTGTTTGGATTATTTCCAACAGCAAACATTTATTTTCCAGAATTATTTGAGCATTTAAATTATTTAATAGCATTTAAATGCCCAGATTCAAATACTTATGATTTAAATCAATGACCTTCTGTTGACCTAGGAAATTGTGCACCTATTTTGTCAGAGGTTCTATCCCAAGACAAAGAGGGTGAACATTTTAGAAGGGCATTTCAGGTTCATTGAAAATGCTTTTAGTAAACCCTAGTTGATTCCAGGGGGGTGGTGTTGGGGGTTCTGCCTTCCCCATTTCAAGTTTCTTGTCCCTATGGACTAAGCCCTCCAGTTTATATAGACATCGGAGGGAACTAGGGTTGTACATAGTCGGTTATAGAGAAAGGAATCTTCAGGACGCCAAGCTTGCCTTTCACACCAAGGAGAGTCCCATCCAAACACGAGAGATAGTCTTCGGTCTTGTATCTTTACAGCCCATCAGTCCGGCCTACATACCATAGTCCGGACGCCCGAGGATCCCCTAATCCAGGACTCCCTCGGTGAGGAAGGTTTTCATACAACACCCACAGTTCAATATTGAAGTGTTCTCGAAGAGGGCGAAGGACGGATGGTCAATCATCCATAGGCACTAGCCTAAAGTTGCAAAGACCTTGAACATGAATGAAGGCTCAATATTCACCTTCTGCTTCAGTAGTTTTCCAAATGAGATGCATATGTCTATATACCGTCTATAATGCTAATTTCGAAAAGTTCTACATGTTGCATGTGAAACTTGGTGCTGATGCAGTTGTGTAATGGGGTAGCTGAGTGCTGAAGCTATATAGGGTTGTACTCTGATGTATTTCAATTATGAAATCCTGCTTCCTTAATATGGAAATCAAATATATTATGTGCCTAATATGAATGTAAATTAGATTAATAAATGGATTATTAATAATAGGGCAATTAGCCTACTAATGGCGAATTAGCCTAGTAATTGGGTTTCGCTATTGCAAAAGGTTATTGAGAAAATACCGTGGGCGATGATCTCAGGCAACACACACAGTTTCTAGGAATAAACCGTGTTGGATCAATGAATAATCACACACGACCTTCTCTTGAAAAATGTTTGCTTTAGGCCACCTTGCGCAAACATTTACCACATACAAACTGTGTGTGATGGAAAACCCGTGCCGCACAATTTCTTCTATGCAGCGTGCTTGATGCATTCAGTCACGCAAATGATAAAATTGTTTATATCATGTGCAATGGCAACGCTATCACAAACGATTTAATGGGGAAAATTGTGTCTGATGTACTTGTGAATGGAACATTTTCCTTGGAGCGACTGTGTGGGATGTATATACGAACGGAAACGTTTAGCAGAGACTAACTATGTTCGATGTACTTGCAACCGGAAACAATTTCCCTGTATAATTGTACTTTTTTAGCTCTACTGTATGTATTATCGTATTTGAGTGCTCGCGGTCGCACACGACCTCATTTTGCCGAGCGTGTATGCCAGGAGGGCATATCCCCGACGGTTTCTGGGTCGTGTGGGAAGGACCCCCTATTGCCCACACTCACTCGACATCGGTTTCGAATGCCGTCGCGGAAAGGGGTTAAAACCCGTTTGTATAACACCGACGCGTACAAGTGTATTGACTACGTTGACAGTGGCATGCGACCCAGATGTTAGGAAACCATCAGGTGGAACAATTTTTTCTTGTAATAACAGAGTCACTTGCTTTCCTACTGCCATGATCCTGGTGGGTCCCTACTATCATCCTCACCATGTACATTCATCTCCTTATTCCTCACGGTTGTTGACCATGTTGACAACACCGGAGGGCGGTGCCGCAACGAGCAAACCAAGGCGGAGGACGATGGTTTGGCCTCGGACGGGAATGAATAGGAGTCGGGGAAGATGCATAGAGTTTTAGGTGCGATGTGGCCACGATGCGTGCGCGGCAGCATTGCCAGCTGTGGGAGGCGGGAGCAGGCAGTACTGCCTGCGCTAGTTTGGCTTTAGTGGCTGGAGGAAGAAGAGACTGAAGAAACAAGACAACTGTTGAATGTCAATCCAACGGTCAAGGTTGGCACAATTGTTTGTTGACTAAGTCAACACCACGTAACATACTTTTTTCTAGGAAGAAAAGAAAGCTGGGCTCGTTCTCCAGATAAAATTCCTAAAACTGCCACTGTTTGATCTTGCATCACAACTAAAACTGCCAGGAAGATGCGTTCATTTGCCGTCCTCCTCCCAGGGAACGTTCGAGACATAACATTCCCGAAAATCAAAGATTTGAGAAGGCATACAGAACAAGCTAGTGTACCAGTAAAGGGACGTTGTTGAGTTTTAGAAAAAAGAGAGACGTGCTCCTGTAGCTGGTTCGAATCCGAACCTAGACTATGACTATATATAGTGCTATGCTACTCTACAAGTAATGAAACTGACACACCCAACATCCGATTCTCCTCTTCTCTAGTTACTCTTCCTAGCATCAAAAGCTCCGACCGCAGCAACCATGTCCGATGGCGGCTCGTCCACCTGCTCTTCAGCAGGCAATAACTAGATATGCACCAAGTCGCCACCCGTACCATCACCTGTGGGTCTCATCACACCCCCGTCGGCACACTCACCGCAGCCGGTTGCTCATTGCAACCCGCTGCCGTTGGTGTGGTGCCACTGCTGCAAATCACGCAGAATCATCCGTCGCGTCTCAACTACAATCCTGAACCCTGGCTGAGACTTCTACAAATGCCCGTATTATGGGGTAGTAATATGTTTAAGTTGTTCGCCTGCTTTCAGTTGCTGACTTTTTTAATAGTTTGGTTGATGATCTTCCAATTTAATTCGTGTAGAAAAGGGAAGATTCATGTGATTTGTATTTCTAGGAATTTGCTGATGTGGGGGAATGGAACTATGCTAATTATTTGGTTAGCCGAGTAATCCCAATACCAACACGTTTGGGTGTTGGACAACTAACTGAAGGAACGGCAGAAGAGAAAGATGCAGAGCAGAAGGTTAAAGATGCAGTTGATCTGATCATGGTCAAGCAACAGTTGTTGAATGGCCTTGGCAGCAATGATGAGATGAAAGGGCTTGTGAAGATAATGGGCAAGATCGTTGTGCTCTATAGTCTGATTGTCTCTTTATTTGCAGTGTATGTAGCACTAGTGATGTATTCAGTGGCTATGACATGAGAACTTTGCCGAAACTAGTAATGAATGAAACCTGTTTAGCACATTGGGCGTAGTGTTGTGAACATCTAATGATTTCTATTAAAAAACGGGGGTGTTCCCTTTTGCTTATAAATAAATAAATAGCAGAGGCCCTTTTGCTAATAAATAAGTAAATTAGCAGAGGACATAGAGCAAATTGCAGTCCAACAGCAAACTATGTCATCAAATACAAGTTTCGCATCCATATATGAGAACAACTAAACAACAATGTCATCATGTTTAGTCTTCATACAATCACCAACCACAATTCAACATACATAATAAGTGATGTTCTCACAGCAAAATACTTAACAACAACTTCATCAGGTTTCAGTTGTCATAGCAAACACAATTTGACATAGTAGATAAAAGTCATCTTCTCACAGGCAAGTACAACATAAGCAATCTAATCATCATCCGCAGTAGCAGCGTCCACATCTTCGCCATGTGTATCAGTCTGAATCATAATTGCCCCCAGTGTCATCTTCTTCTTCATCGTCAATCTCCTCGAATGATGCCCTCTTATTCATCAACTCTCGTACGTCCACAACCCGACAATGAATCTTTTCGCCAGCGTTATTGATGTGATGGTTCTCAAAAATACTATGAACATCTGTGGAATCTTCCACATCAGGAGCAGTGTAAGCATCATCTTGTTGTGCAACTTCATTTAACAAATTCCTTTGATCAAACCTTTGCAATACTCTCCAATGACCGCTACATGCATATGTGTCTTGCAAGAAAAAAATATGTGTTGCTTGATTTGCCAAAATAAAAGGCTCATCAGTGTGGTACGCCGCCTTGACATTGATGGATTTGAAATAATCATCAGCTTTGGGTTTTGCAATCCTAGAAAACAGGTTATACCAACGACAACACAACAAAACCACACACCGATGAACCTCGAAACTGGAGATATAATGCAACTGAACAATGTATGTTATGTTACCATACATTTTAGTTGTCTCTTCACCATACGTATCCACGCCCATGACAACACTATTTTGTGTCTTCCTGCCTTCATCGCGTGCAAGGGTGTTGTAGCGCACATCTCCAACCACGCAAGATTTATAATGTCTTACCCGAGTATCATGACCCATTGCTAGTGCGTAAAGGGCATCATTAACTGCCTTCCCATCCTCCTGTATCTTCTTAACCTATGGTTAGAGAATAGACAAGCTGATCATCTTATGTACTCAATATATTAAAAAACTGATAGTGCAATTCAAAATATTACACGGCTCTTGAACCATTTCGCAAATCCTGCCATAACCAGTCACTACTACAGGATGGTCCAAACACGACACTACGATCAGAGACCCTTCGATGAAACTGTGTGCGATGCCATAATCGCAAACAGTGGTGTAAAAAACCCGTCAAAAAAGGTGCAAAACGTTTGCGATGACGGATACATCAAACATGGTTCACATTTTAGTTGCGTGTGTGATGCAGGACATACGGTTCAGCTCAATTAACTATTTGGGATGAGGAGAAACAAAAGAAATGGGCAGCCAGATGAAGGTGTGTGCGATATACAGCATACAGTTCACTAGGATGAACTGTGTGTGATTAGGCAACACAAAGGAAACGATTCAACTGAACAAGATGTGTGTGAGACACGGCAAACAGGTCCGTGATCAGAAATGTGTACGAAGACCAATAATAACACGGACAATTGCTGCTAATAAACTGTGTGATTTGCTCTGTCTACAGTAGAATAACATGTATACAAATCACATGTATATATATAACTGAAATAAACATCCAATTACATAAGTGACAATATAGATCATTCGCACACACCTCAATAAACAATTGCATGCAGTCTAAAGTAGGAGAAACGATCGTCTAGTCATCTACTTCTTGTGACGCTCCTGCCACTGCGTTGTGGCTCGATCCCTCGTCTGGGTCAGGAAGAAGACAATTCCTCATGTCAACGATCCTCCTGTACATCTCGTAGCTTGTGTACGGGTCCATGGCCGCGTACTTGACATGTTGTTCATCTAGTCTCTCATGGCACACACTGTGCCAGGCGTTATTGTCCCTATTTCTCTCATTCTTCATCTTCATGTAGTAGCGGTCGATGATGGCCGAGGCGAGGTCAACCAGGGAGTTCAGTTTGTTTTTGTCACTTCCCCAGACCTTGTAGTGGCGCTGGATGCTGTCACGATTCGGGCATTTCAAGCCCGAAACCTTGAGTCCTTTTAGATCGTTGGTGGTGTCCACCGCAGCGAACTTATAGTCGGAGCTATTGATAAACCTGGAGACACGCTCATAAGGCATTGTTGCCAGGTGGTAGTGGTAGACGAGGACGTCATGTCGCACACACAACTGGGTGACGGCAACCTTCTGATCATGTCCGGCACGACCCATGGTGTACACGAGGTCGAAGCCGACCACTTGGTACTTGTCCTCGGCAAGGGACTGCTCCATACTTTGGATGGAGCTCTCCACCGAGACCGGATCGTTTGTGTAAACCGTCGAGAGAGCCTTCCCGCTCACATGGGTGTCCACTACATGTTGCATGGTGAACTGCCCGGTGTTGTTGTCGTCGGCCCCTGGGAGCGCCATTGGAGCCACGGGGAGCGCCATTAGAGCCACGGGGAGCGCCACTGGAACCGTTGGATGTCCTCTCAGTATGTGTCCTCGTGGGTGTGCTTATTGTGTCATGTGAGACAAGAGATGAAGGTAAATGGCCGCAGGAATAAAAGGGGGCCGGGCAGCCTGGATTCTCGATGCGTCTGCATGGCATTTTTTGCAGCGGGTAACTGCATCGTCGCGCCGCGCCCGACGCAAACGCATGCACACGAATGTGCGTGATCGTGTGTCGGCCCCAAACACGGGCAACACGCGTGGAGGGACGAGGGTAGAGCACCCGAAGGGACGTGAGAGCAGAGCGCGCGCGGCGGGACGTGAGTAGAGCGCGCCTCGGCCGCCTGAACCGCAAGCAAACACACGCATAGAGTAGTTGAACACACAGGAAATGGTCGCCTACAAGCCGGCCGACAGTTGCGTCGCTGCGTAAAGAGCGGCCGTGTGCCACCACCTCCGTCTAATCTATAGTCCCCTTTATATTCAATGCCATAATTTGCCCTCAAATTTAACCAACAAAATGTTAATGCATGTTATAAAAAATATATAATTGGAAACTATGTTGAAATACTAATCCAACTATATAATCTTTGGCGACATGCATTTGTATTTCATTAGTTAAATCATACTTATATACGAGGATGGGGGTATAGTAGGTAAGTAAATCGCAAACCTTTTTTTACTAACCGTATGTGTACCCTTTCGTCCTCCTCTCGCACGTCTTGTCACGCCGCTGCCGCAGACGGCTTACAGCGCAAGCTTGCGTAGCGCGCGAGGCGTTCTTTTGGCCAAATGGTGGCACCAATGAATTGTCGGTGAGCCCGTTCCCGTGCAACCTCACAGGTTCGCGCGCAAGCTTCCCACCCGACTCGGTGAAATCTCCCAAAATCCCAATGCTTACCGGCCTGCTATAAAAACCCTCACGGCCGGCGAGTCCTGCGTCACATTTTCCCCTCCCTCCCTGTAACTTATCTCGTTTGCTTCTCCCCCAATCGCCAATGGCACCAGTCCGTCGTCGTCGCTCAGCCACTCTGCCGTCTTCAGAGGACAGCTCCAGCAGGGAGGCTACACCGCGGCGGCGGCGCTGTCCCCGACGTAGTGTAGTACGTGTGGCGTCCCTGTTGGGTGTGCGCGGAACACCCACCACACGCTCCGCCGCCGGTGCCCGTCGGCAACTGTTGTCGGCCGCCGTTGCCGCCACACCACCGTCGGAAACCAGGGCCATCACCCGCTCCGCCGCCGCGACTGTCGGTGTCAAAACCGGCGGATCTCGGGTAGGGGGTCCCGAACTGTGCGTCTAAGGTCGATGGTAACAGGAGACGGGGGACACAATGTTTACCCAGGTTCGGGCCCTCTCTATGGAGGTAATACCCTACTTCCTGCTTGATTGATCTTGATGAATATGAGTATTACAAGAGTTGATCTACCACGATATCATAATGGCTAGAACCCTAGAAGTCTAGCCTGTCTGACTATAATTGTATATCCTCTATGGACTAAGCTATATAGACACCGGAGGGGACTAGGATTACACAAAGTCGGTTACAGAGAAGGGAATCTTCATATTTAGTCGCCAAGCTTGCCTTCCACGCCAAGGAGAGTCCCATCCGAACACGGGTAAAAAGTCTTCGGTCTTTGTATCTTCACAGCCCATTAGTCCGGCCCATGTCCAACAGGCCAGACGCCCGAGGACCCCTTAGTCCAGGACTCCCTCAGTAGCCCCTGAACCAGGCTTCAATGACGAGGTGTCCGGCGCGCAGATTGTCTTCGGCATTGCAAGGCGGGTTCCCCTTCCGAATACTCCAAGATAGTCTTCGGACGCAACAAACGTGTCCGGATCTGCAACACAAGTTCCACACACAACCGCAGAGAGTATAATATTTCACGAGTCCAATCTGCTGACAACTTTTTGTAACGTGACATCACGCTTGCCCGGTCATTATTTTGAACCATTTCTTGTCCTGCCGTTCCATGTTTCGAGGCGTGGTTTTTATTGGCACGTCTTGTCGAAGCAGAGATCGTGTACCTTATTGCGGGATTCGCATCAATACGAGCGTGGGTAACCCAACCATTCTCTGGAAAGATTCCTTAGGAATAGGCAGGTTTTCAGGCTTAGGAGGAGGCGTTCGATACCTATTGCCTTTATAAAGGAGCCAAGGGCCGTCTTATTTTACGCCAACCCTTTCCTCAACCTTTCCAACTCCGAGCTCTAGCACCCAAGGTTCAACTTCATTGCTTCAAGCTTCCTAATCATGGACGGAGCCAACCCACAGGGCCGTTGGGTGGCTTCCTATGTTACAGAGGAGGACATTGTGAAGCTCCGGGCGGCCAGATATCTGACCACGGAGATCCCCCACAGACTTCCTGCTCAAGTACAGGTTATTCTGAATCCCAGATCCGGCGAGAGGGTAGTATTCATCTCTCACTTCCTCCAAGGGCTAGGATTTTCCCTTCATCCTTTCGTCCGGGGGCTCATGTTTTATTACGGACTAGATTTACATGATCTAGCCCCAGATTCTTTCCTCCATGTCTCATCGTTTATCATCACGTGAGAGGCCTTCCTTCGTATTCCCCCACACTTCGGCTTATGGCTCAAGACCTTTAGTGTGAAGCTGAAGGTGGTCGACGGGAAACAGTAGGAGTGCGGTGGTGCCATAGTGAGCAAGCTTACCAATGCTCTCTGGACGAAAGGCTCCTTCACCGAAACTTCCAACCTATGGCAGCGGGAGTGGTTTTACGTCAACGAACCCCGCGGTACCAAGTGGGCAGCTATACATGTGTTCCGCTCTGGCCCTCCATTACAGCTCACATCATGGATTAATAAGGGGTTGGACTGGGGATCAGTTGATGAAGTGCAAACTCTACAGAGCCGCATCCGAAGCCTCCTTGAGAAGTACATCAATCTTGTCAACATGATTCAAGTAATGCTAGTCTGCCGAGCCCTGCCATGCCAGCGTCAGCCTCTCAGTATGTGGGAGTTTAATCCGTAAGGACCGCAGACCCTCCAACACTTCTTTGGCGCTAACAGTGGCCGGATACCACCGAGGACATCGGCCTCGACTGCAACCATCCGGATACCTCGGTAAGCGCTCGACTCCCGAACACTTTTTTAGTTAAGGATGCCGTAATATGTTACTGAGCAAACTATCTCGTTCCAGGGCTGGATAAAGAAAGCGGAGCAAATTAGGTGTTCGGCCCCCTTTCCAAAGACTCAGCGATTCCCGTGCTAACAAGGATGCTGGGCCCGGCACCGCATCAGGTGCCTGTGAAGGAGGACCAGGCGGAGAGCGGGAAGGCTAAAGGTGGCCTCCATTCCGAGGGGATATCATACACAGTGTCTGGGGAGATCAAGGTTCCCCCACCTGAAGACAAAAGTGAAGGAGAAGCCAACATCCCTTCTCCCCATGGTAAGAAAAGGGCTGCCTCGGAAGATTGGGAGGAAAGGGCTCCTAAGCGGGGAAAGGTGCCCCTGTCGGGCAGCTCGGGCTTGGAGGACGACGTCATTGCACAGTCCCACGATGAGGACAAGCCTCTAGCCAAATTGTAAGTGAACAAGGATGTTTTTAAACATATCTCGTTCCTTTCCTGTTACCAAGGTAACATCTAGAATGTATGTTTTTGCAGCTCGGCAAATAGTCTTCTTCACCAATCCTCTTCCTCAGGGAATCTTCTTCCAGAGATGATGGAAAGCGAGACACCTCCACTGGTCTCCTCGCCCAATAAGGCGAACGACTTTGAGGTGTCGTCCCGGAGGGTCTCTCCTGATCAACAAGTTGTGCGAGGGGTGATGAAGACACTAGCCGAAGGTGATACTTCGGTAGCCCAGGGTCCGGGGGCGAACAATAAAGGCCCCAGACTGTCCGGTTTATAGCCGGAGACGATGCTAGGGACGAATAATGGATCCCTTCGAAGGGAGGCCGTACCCCTACAGCAGCTTCCGGAGATCCAGAAGCGCCAGATATATTGACGAACATGTTGCGTCAAGCGTCCGTCTCAGAGGAACATCGGACCATGATGGGTACGGTGGTTGAAAGGGTTCTTTCCCTGAAAAACGGATTGAATGAAGCCTTCACGAGCCTGCTAAGAGGCTTCGAGGTTTGTACTGTAATATTTTCTATTGTGCTTTATTCACAAAATGCACCCGTGTATAGATAGTAGCCCCTGAGACTCTGATTGGCTTCCCGAGGGAGGCGATCAGAGGATCAAAAAGATATGCCTAGGAAATAATCTGATTAATTGGAACACAGGGTGTTTCCTCCATGGCGGCTGCCTGAACTACAGAGGTTGCAGATCTGCAGCGGAAGCTTGACGTAGCGGATGATGATAGCACACTTATCAACAAGCGGCTTGACGAGGCGCAAGGTATGTTTGGGGGGTAGTCCTTGCATGTGCATGCTTATAATATAAGTAGGATGCTAAGCATCGTATACTGAAATATGCATGACTGCAGATGGTGCTGCCGCAGTTGAGATCCTTCGGGCTGAGTTGGCCCGGGCCAAGGAGCAAGGCTGAACAGGCTGCTCGGTGCCAGTATGAGGAGAGAATATCCACGATGGCTCTTGAGCTAAAGGATGCTTCTAGCCGCTGCAAATTTCTCGAGAAGGATAATAAAGCCAAAATGGCTGATAGGCCTTACAAGAGGCGAAAGAAGCGCGGTCCAAGTCTAGAGCGGCCCGGGAGGAGATCCGACAAGCGGGGGAGATCGCGGCTGGTAAGCCCTTTTTAATACAAACTAAGTTTGGCGATCCGAATTATGCCACGCTGAATCAAGTGTGGAGTTCTCCATACGCATTGTTGGACTTGTCGAAGAGTGTCTCCGCTGCGACACAGTTTTTTCAAGTGCAAGAAAGACATGCAACAGAAAAGTTGTTCTGGTCGCAGTTTAGCATGCCGAAGCGTCCGTTGCTGCTGAACGAACAGATGGCTCAGTGGGAAGAGCTCCACAAGATGTCCGGATCTGCCATGAAATACGTCGTGGTCTGGCTATGGCCGATCGAGCCAATTCCGGATAGTTATTTTGGTTTGGTGCAGCGACTTGTTGATGCGGTGCCGCGTATCAACACCGTGAAGCGGTAGTTGTGTATTGAAGGTGCACGAATGGCTTTTGCTCGTGTTAAGACATACTCGACGAAGATGAAGGCCACCGACGTTGCAGCGAAGAGTCCACCCAAGGGCAAGGACCACCACACACCAGAGCATTATTTCCAGGATGTCTTAGAGGGTGCCCGCCTGATAAAGGGTCAATGCTCGAAAGACGTGATATTCGAGTGAAAATGTATTGAAATTTTAAAAGACAATATTATGAAATAATAAAACTATTTTTGATTTTAGAGTTGCTTAAAAGCTTTGATTCCTCCTGTGCGGCCGTTTTTGTATAATCTGAAAGTTTTCCAGTCGTCGGCTTCAACCCCCTCGTAGAAAGTACGGGGGTGTTCGGAAAAGCAATTGATCACTCTTAACCCAATGTCTTGGTCCATAAAGGATAATGAAAAAGAAAGAGTAGTTAGAAAAGAAAAAAGAGGTTATGGGAGTACTTGCAGGCTCGTCCGTATTGTGCTTCCGCCGATGCCCAGGGTATCTTAAGTGCATAGTTATGTATGTGCGGTACAGATTTCGCAGGTATATGAGGTGGGTGGCGGAATACGAACTACTAGTCCAACTCAAAAATTGGTCGATCCTGTTGAATGGAGACCGGTGGCTTAATGGCCGACAAGGTATGCGGTTTAATAAGACCGCTTTGTACTTCGGCTGAGGTTGCCGTAGTATGGTCCTCAGTCCGGAGGGAGTGCTTCTCCTGCTCCCCTGTAGAGTTGTGTGTCACGTATAACATGTTTACTGTTTTTACTTCGGGGCGAAATTGCTTCTGACCCCCGGTATTTGGTTGGTGAGTCTCTTCGTCGAAGCTACCACCGGGCGGCCTCCTCCCCTTGTGTTTGAAGTTGATATTGTCGGCCTGCTTGAAGACCCAACAAGTTCTATTGGTATGATTAGCTGGTTTATCGGGGTGGCCATGAATCTGGCAGGGCCGATCCAATATCTTGTCCAAATTGGATGGCCCATCTCTGTTTGCCTTGAATGGCTTTTTCCGTTGACCGGGTTTGGGGTCGCTGAATCCGTTGTGTCATGCGTTCATCATTGCGACGTTTGTGTTCAATGCGTCATGGCTTGCCATTGCCGTCTTGGACTTCGAAAGTACCCGGATCACTGGCGTTGTTGCTTCTACGAGTGAGCCAGCTGTCTTCTCCTGCACAAAAGCGGGTCATCAGAGCGGTAAGGGCTGACATGGATTTTGTTTTTTCTTGACCGAGGTGTCGGGCGAGCCACTCGTCCCGGACACTGTGCTTGAAGGCCGCTAGGGCTTCCGTGTTCGGGCAGTCGATGATTTGGTTCTTTTTAACTAGGAACCTAGTATAGAGCTTCCTGGCTGACTCTCCGGGTTGCTGGACAATGTGACTTAAGTTATCGGCATCCGGTGGCCGGACATATGTACCTTGGAAGTTGTCGCGGAAGGCGTCTTCCAAATCCTCCCAGCTGACAATAGAGTTTTCGGGTAGACTGTTTAACCAATTGAGTTTTAGTGGGAGGTATTTGATGGCGTGAAGGTCGTCTCCGCGAGCCATATGGATATGGAGAAGAAAATCTTCGATCCATACCGCGGGATCAGTTCCATCATATGATTCAATATTCATGGGTTTAAACCCTTCTGGGAATTCATGCTCCATTACTTTGTCAGTGAAGCAAAGAGGGTGTGTGGCGCCTCTATATCAGGCCACATCACGATGTAGCTCTGATGGATTCCGTCTGCTGTTTTCGGCCCGGGCGTGACTATGCTTGTCACGTCCGAATAGATAGCCGTCGTCACGTGTTGGATCACGTCCTCGCGATCTGTAGATTGATCTGGTATTTCTTGCTCTACTGTCCAGGTCCTGCCGAAGGTTAGATGTATGACCCCGAGCTGTTTTGTCTCTGCCTTTACGGCGAGGTGGGGCGGGCTGGTGTCCGACTTGAGTTGCCGCTTTATCCCGACCACGTGGTGGTCGGTTAGCCGCATTGCGTGATGATGGTACGGGCTCCGGTGCCTCATCATCGAACTGAGGTAGCAATTTGCGCTTCGGGTAACTTTTGGCTGGGCGCTTAAGGCCGTATTCTTCGGCTGCCAGGACATCAGTCCGTCTATCGTTGAGCAGATCTTGGTCAGCTTGAAGCTGCTGCTGTTTCTTTTTCAGGTCCCTTGTAGTGGCTATTAGCCGGCGCTTAAAGCGCTCCTGCTCGAGAGGTTCCTCAGGCATGATAAAATCCTCGTTGCCAAGGCTCACCTCATCCTCGGAGAGCAGAAGATAATTACTGTCCTATGAGTCTTCATGTATGGCCTGTTCATTAGGGCTGACTTGCCCGTCTTCCCCTTCCTCCTGTTCGAAAGTTGTCTCAACGGGGTCTTCATTATCTTCGGCATCGTCCGGAGTATTGTTTTCTCCCATGCCGGTATTGCTGTCTTTCCCTGACGTGACTTAGAGCGGCGCCGCTGACGCCGGTGTTTTGGTTGTGTCACAGGAGGTTCATCCTCGGTTGAATTTTCTTTGTCATCGTCGTTAGTTCTTTTAGGCGTATCCACCATGTACACGTCGTAAGAAGAAGTGGTCGTCCAGCGTCTGGTAAACAGCGGGTTTTGGCCCTGCTCCCCATCGGCATCGTCGTCCATACTGTCGATGTCTTTGGAGCCATAATCGAGCGTGTCGGTTAAGTCTCTGACAGTGTCTATGAAGTGGGCGGTGGGTGGGAAGCGAAATTCTCCCTCATCAGCCTCCAGTTCAAACCGGATATAATTCAGTTGTGAGCCCCCTGCTAAGGATAGTGTTCTTAAAGAGTTTAACACGTCGCCCAAAGGCGAGTATTGGAAAATGTCCGCGGAGCTGAATTCGACGATTGAAGGCTGATCGAGCTCGACGCACGTGGAAGCACATGGTTCGGAACATGTAGCCGGAAACGAGTCTGAGGCTCCGGTGACACAAATTCCACTCGAGATTGGATCTGTGTTTAGCTCTGACGCCGCTGAGACTGCGGCAGCCATGGCAGGGTTGAGCTTCCTGTCTTCGAATGGCACAATCTGCTTAGGATCTAAGGCCAGAGCAATTACAGGTGCTCTCTCCTGGGTATAGTCCGATGACAGATTTAAGTCATGTTCATCATGGTGAAGGGGAGCGGCTGCCGTGGCCTCGAATCCGTCGAAGATCAAGTCTCTGCGGATATCTGCAACGTAGTTTAAGCCCCCAAAACTGACCTGACGGCCAGGGGCGTAGCTATTGATTTGCTCCAGATGGCCAAGCGAGTTGGCCCGCAGTGCAAAGCCGCCGAACACAAAGATCTATCCGGGAAGGAAGACTTCTCCTTGGACAACATTGTTGTGGATGATTGAAGGGGCCATCAAACATTTTGAGGACGACACATTGGAACTCTCAATGAAAGCACCAATGTCGGTGTCAAAATCGGCGGATCTCGGGTAGGGGGTCCCGAGCTGTGCGCCTAAGGTCGATGGTAATAGGAGACGGGGTACACAATGTTTACCCAGGTTCGGGCCCTCTCTATGGAGGTAATACCCTACTTCCTGCTTGATTGATCTTGATGAATATGAGTATTACAAGAGTTGATCTACCACGAGATCGTAATGGCTAGAACCATAGAAGTCTAGCATGTCTGACTATAATTGTATATCCTCTATGGACTATGCCCGCCGGTTTATATAGACACCGGAGGGGAATAGGGTTACACAAAGTCGGTTACAGAGAAGGGAATCTTCATATTTAGTCGACAAGCTTGCCTTCCATGCCAAGGAGAGTCTCATCCGGACACGGGTAAAAAGTCTTCGGTCTTTGTATCTTCACAGCCCATTAGTCCGGCCCATGTCCAACAGGCCGGACGCCCGAGGACCCCTTAGTCTAGGACTCCCTCAGCGGCCCGAAGGAGGGAGGTGGCCGTCATGGCCACCACCCCACTACCGGCCAGCATGGCCATTACCCGCTCCGCCACCGCGGCCCGAAGGCGGGAGGTGGTGGTCGTGGCCACCACACCGTCGTCGGCTGCCATGGTCGCCAGCCCACCATCGACCGCCGGAGTCATCACCTGCTCCGCCACCGCCGCCCGAAGGTGGGAAGCGGAGGTGGATGCCCGCACGTGCATCAGCGACCTTGCGCGCTACACCGAGTTCCTGCGGGAGGAGGAGGAGTGCCTCGTCGAGCATGCAAAGAGCCTTACTACCGTCGTGGCCGCGGCACACGCCGCCTCAGAGACGAGGAATCAGGAGATCTACGGGGAGAAACACCACTTCGCGAGGGGTCATCTGGAGCGGTAGAGGGTGTTTGAGGTGAGCGTCGCTGATGCTGCAACAGCGGCAGGCACCGTATTGCGGTTGCCCAGCTCGTCAGTAGGCTCCTCCTCCTCCGCCTCTTACTGAGCTCGCTCGACGGAGGAGAGGCAGCCGGAAGTAGTACAAAGCCCCTCTGCAGTAGTAGTAGTAGTAGTATTTAGGGGATATTTTGTTCAGTTCATCTGACTATAGATGTGGTGGAACTGTACAAAGTACTTACAATTAGCTAGTATATATAGTTGAACTAGCTATTTCAGTACGTGGTTGGCAACAATTGGGGAAAAGTTTGGTCGGTTCAACTATCGAGTTGAACTGTTTGTATAAATTAAGAATGACTACTTAATCTATGAATGAAATCTATGCTTAATTACCTAATTTTAGTTGCAAAAATTAGATACTGCTAGTGATTTTCAGCTTCATATTTTGACAAATCGCAGTGTTACAAGGTTGACAAATGGCAATGTTACTAGATCAACAAATGTCAATCTTTCTAGTTTGACAAATGGTAACATACCCAATATGACAGATGCAAATCGCACCAAATTGTTTGTAAGTGGTTGCACACGGGTCACCCAAAACAACCGTTTGCGTTGAAGAGATGCACAAATCCTGCTTTCACTTTGCATCATGTCGTTCCGGGGTCGATGCGCGGGGCGCGGGAGGACGGCAGCTGGCAGCGCTGAGAGGTAGCATTCCACGGCGGCGCCCCGTGGCGCTGAGGGGGGCGCGCGCACGGAGAGGAAGGCGGGCGGCCATGGAAGTCAAAGGGATCACTTCATAGTGAGCCTGCGCAGCATACAGCTCGCATGCTTCCCGTTGAGCCTGCGCATCCAAGGACCGCTTGCATGCCTCTCAGTCAGCCTGTGCACCGAACTACGCTCGGAGGTCTCCCGTTCAGTCAAGGTCAAGTAGCTGTTCGCACGACACCTCCTACAGCCATTAAAACCAAGACACGTGGCATCACGTGAATGGTTAACAAAACACACACATTTCGAATTATACAAACATCTGAGATATTAAAGTGGCAGCTATTTTTTTAAAAATACCTTTGTTCGCTATCATTATTCGAGTGCACCTTCTCTCAAAATGGACACGAAAAATACCAGAGCATGTCGGGTGCCATTCCATGATAGAAAGCCAGGTTTCATGAATTTCACACGAGTTTTGGATTTACTAGAATTTAAAAATAAAGTATCTCAACATTTTGCCGGCAATCAACGGTGCCCTGGTGTTTGAAATTCATTCTCATTTCTTGCATGGGACCTAAGCATGAACCCAATGACACATATTTGATTTTTCAACCAATTTATATGCACTGAAGCATGTGCACGTAATTCAAATTTGAATTATGCACATAAATGCATTGAAAACACAGTTAATGCATAAAAATGTCCAAACGAAACCCGAAAAATCACAAAAATTGACACAACACTCTTGTTGTTCTATGTTGACACGAGAAAAAAATTGAAAGCAATAAGAGGCAATGGATACCGTTTCGTCCCCAAAGGTGCGACGTTCCCTACCGAAACCATTATGTTTGTTGTGAGAAGCTCTGGTTTGTGAGAAGATATAGCCAAACCTGCCCCAAATGGGACAAAAAATTTACCACGGAATGTTGATGCCGCTCCATGATAGCATGCCAAGTTTCATGAATTTCAGACGAGATTTGGATTTACTAGAATTTAAAAACCTGGCATCTCAATGTTTTGCCGGCAATCAACAGTGGCCTAGTGTTTCAAATTCATTCCCATTTCTTGCATGGGACCTAAGCATGCACCCAAGGACACATATTTTATTTTTCAACCAACTTATATGCACTGGATCATGTGCATGTAGTTCAAATTTGAATTATGCACATAAATGCACTGAAAACTCAGTTAATGGATAAAAATGTCAAAACGAACCCCGAAAAGTCATAAAAATTGACACAACACTCCTGTTGTTCTATGTTGACACGAGAAAATTTTTGGAAGCAATAAGAAGCAATCGATATCGTTTCGTCCCCAAAGGTCGGACGTTCCCTACCGAAACCATCATGAGTGTTGTGAAAAGCTCTGGTTTGTGAGAAGCATATACCCCAACCTGCCCCAAATGGGACAAAAAATTTACCACGACATGTTGATGTCGCTCCATGATAGAATGCCAAGTTTCATGAATTTCAGCCGAGTTTTGGATTTACTAGAATTTAAAAATAAAGTGTCGCAACATTTTGCTGGCAATCAACGGTGCCCTGGTGTTTGGAATTCATTCCTATTTCTTGCATGGGACCTAAGCATGTACCCAAGGACACATATTTGATTTTTCAACCAATTTATATGCACTGGAGCATGTGCATGTAGTTCAAATTTGAATTATGCACATAAATGCATTGAAAACTCAGTTAATGCATAAAAATGTCCAAACGAACCCCGAAAAATCACAAAAACTGATACAACACTCCTGTTGTTCTATGTTGACATGAGAAAAAATTTGAAAGCAATAAGAGGCAATGGATATCGTTTCGTCCCCAAAGGTTGGACGTTCCTTACCGAAACCATCATGCTTGTTGTGAGAAGCTCTGCTTTGTGAGAAGCATGTACCCAAACCTACCCCAAATGGGACAAAAATTTTACCACAGCATGCTGATGCCGCTCCATGATAGCATGCCAAGTTCCATGAATTTCAGAGGAGTTTTGGATTTACTAGAATTTAAAAAGCAGGCTTCTCAATGTTTTGTCGGCAATCAACAGTGCCCTGGTGTTTGAAATTCATTCCCATTTCTTGCATGGGACCTAAGCATGCACCCAAGGACACATATTTGATTTTTCAACCAATTTATATGCACTGGAGCATGTGCATGTAGTTCAAATTTGAATTATGCACATAAATGCATTGAAAACTTAGTTAATGTATAAAAATGTCCAAACAAACCCCGAAACAACACAAAAATTGACACAACACTCATGTTGTTCTATGTTGACATGAGAATTTTTTTGGAAGCAATAAGTGGCAATGGATATCGTTTTGTCCCCAAAGGTGGGATGTTCCCTACCGAAACCATCATGCCTGTTGTGAGAAGCTCCGGTTTGTGAGAAGCATATACCCAAACGTGCCCCTAATGGGACAAAAAAATTACCACGACATGTTGATGCCGCTCCATGATAGCATGCCAAGTTCCATGAATTTTAGACGAGTTTTGGATTTACTAGAATTTAAAAACCAGGTATCTCAATGTTTGCGACCGAGTGATGGTGGCAGGGTGTTTAACATTCATTCCCATTTGTTGCATGGGACCTAAGCAGGCAACCAAGGACACATATTTGAATTTTCAACTAATTTATATGCATTAAAGCATGTGCATGTAGTGCAAATTTGAATTATGCACACTAATGCATAGGAAACTCAGTTAATGTATAAAATTGTCCAAGCGAACCCCGAAAAATCCCAAAAATTGACACAACGCTCCTGTTGTTCTATGTTGACACTAGGAAAAAAAATTTGAAATCGAGAAGAGGCAATGAATATCGTTTCGTCCAGAAAGGTGAAACATTCCCTACTGAAACCATCACACTTGTTGTGGGAAGCTCTGGTTTATGAGAAGCTTATGCCCAAACCTGCCCCAAATGGGACAAAAAATTTACCACGGCATGTTGATGCCGCTCCATGATAGCATGCCAACTTTCATGAATTTCGAACGAATTTTGGATTTACTAGAAATACAAAAGCAAGGACTTCGACGTTTGTCGGAGTTCCACGGTGCCGTGGTGTTCGAATTTGATCCCCATTTCTTGCATGGTAGATAAGCATAAACCCATGGACACATATATGATTTTAGAACCCATGTTGGTGCACTGGAGCATGTGCATGTAGTTTAATTTTGAATTGTCCACCTGAAATGGCTAGAAAACCAATTCAATGTATAAAATGTTGAAACGAACCCTCAATAATTCCAACTCTTTTACGACACACATATAGTTGCATGTTCACTCCAGATAAAAGGTCTAGCAATTCAAACACCGTCCATTGTCGTTGTGACCCCATTATGTAATTAAAATCAAGATGAAAAATCAAGTAGGACGCACACAATTTATTATCACCAACCATGTGAGATGCAGCATAAAATATCCTGGAGCGCCGTCCGTGTATAGTATGCCTCTGGCTTACGTGAGAAGGTGCGTCGGCTACTGTCAGATTTCGGGTTCCGGCAGACCCTTGAGGTTCGAACTCTGTGGTGCGCGCGGAGATTACGCCTTCTTCCTACCTGCACCCCACCGCCTCGCAAAGATCTATGCTACGGAAAGAACAGCACAAGAGACACAGGGTTTATACTGGTTCGGGCCACTGTTGTGGTGTAATACCCTACTCCAGTTTGTGGTGTGGTGGATTGCCTCTTGGGCTGATGATGAACAGTACAAGGAAGAACAGCCTCGCGAGGGTCTGTTGTTGGCTGGGGCGATGAACTGCTAGGAGGAGTTCAGTCACCCTTCTCTCTCTCACTGATTGATCTATCGATCTCCCTCTACCCTGGGGGTGGCTAGTCCTATTTATAGGCAAAGGCCCTGGGCCTCTTCCCAAAAATTGAGCGGGAAGGGCGCCAACTATTGGCCATTTTGAAGGGGAACATCTAGTACACTTATCCTGACTAAAGTTGGTCTTCGCCTGCCAAAGGCTCTGGTGGTGACGCCAGCTTGGGCTCCACAATGAGTTCCTCCCTGTCGTCGGGCTAGTCTTCGTCTCGTTCCACCGAAACGGGTGCCTTTGCTTGATGCTCTCGCCTGCGCTTGCTCCCTTTGCACCAAAGAGGAAAGGAGGACACTGCGCGGGCTGGCGCCCGCCTGGCGCCCTTGGTCGTCATGGCTTGCATCACGGGCACCTCGTGAGGAACCCCGCCTTGATCTCTCCGCCTCCTCGCGAGCCAGCCTGATGAGGCCGTGCCTGAGGAAGCTCCGTGTCATCTGCCCCGCGAGGCCCAGCCCCTTGCGAGGGTCTTGGGTCTGTGTTGATGAAGATGGGCCATGCTGGGCCCCCTTTTGAGCCATGCCGTGGGCCGCAGGCAGGCAAGTCTGGGGACCCCCGTTTCCAGAACGCCGACAGTAGCCCCCGGGCCCAAGGCATGCCCGGACTTGGCCGTGCAGGGAGGCGAAAGGGCAAGGGCGAAGCGCCGCGGGCCCTAACAGCCTGCGGCCTTGGGTGCCACATGGTTGTTGATTGGAGGTGGGCGTCTCTGCTTCCCCATGACGCCTCGGCAACTGCGCGGATTGGACAAGTCCCTGCATGCAAAGCGGGTCATGATCACCTGCGATCGTGGAGGTCGGCGGTTGGCCTTCGCCGGCCATAAATACGGAACAGCACGCGCCCTTCCAGTCCATTTCTTCTTGCTTATCCTTCTTCCTGGTCCTTGCTCCGTCTTGCTGCGATGGCTCCGTCGAGGAGGTTCTCGGCCGCAGAGAAGGGGAAGGCTCGCCAGGTTGAGCCTGCCTCTCCCCCGCCCAAGCGCGGCCGTGGGCGCCCTCGCAAACATCCTGTGGCCACAATGGCAGCTCCCCGCGGCCGTGGAGATGGTTTCCAGCACAGCGACAGGCGAACAACTGCGGCCGGGGGGCGCGCCTCGGACGTGCGTCCCCCTAGGCCGCGCTTTCGCGCTGCGGAGGTGCTACCGGAGTTCATTGTGTGGTCGGCGGAGCCGACCAGCACCCGGCTTCAACTTCCTCGCTTCCTCCTCGGCGAGCTCCTGGGCGGCCTCTGGCTTCCGGCAGACGGCTGCTGCAGCCGGGCCTCATGGGCTTCACTGGAGGTCTCCGCAGCCAGGAGCCTAGCCTTGACCCGCGGTTGGAAGATGTTTGCCCGCGCGCGTGGCCTAGGCCGTCGGTGCACCCTGCACTTCAAGTTTGACGGTGATGCCACCCTCTACGTGAGGGTGTTTGGGGAAGATGGTCGCCGCACAGGGTGCTGCCCTGAGGACGACGACCACGGCCGGGGACCTAGCCTCGGCGATGACGGAGAGGACAGCGCTCGCGTGATTGGCGGCGCTCAGGGTTCCCCAAGCTTCACCGGTTCTTCTTCTGGCGACGACTCTTCTAGCAGTGGCTGCGGTCAGCCTCCATGCCGTCTTACCCGCTTGGAAGGTGGCGGCGCGTCTGCCTGCCGTTGCGCCTCGGTGAAGCGTGAGAGGGAGTCTACTTGAGCCCCGGAGGCGGCTCGAGCCTTCCCTACAGGCCGATGTGAGGCGAGCTGCGCCTGATTTGCTCTTTCTTTTCTTTTTTCCTGCGTAAAAAGACAGTAGCATGGAGCCCCGCGGGGGCATGTTTGGGTTATTGCTGTTAGTCATCGCTTTGCTTTCGTTATCGTGCCTTCCGGATACGTGCCCGCGCGTGGATAGTTCCTGGCCCCAGCCGTGGGGGGGGGGGGACCGACCCAGGCCCTGTGTTCGTGTCGCGGTGCCCGTGGAGCACAGACTGGAGGG
Source organism: Aegilops umbellulata (assembly GCA_032464435.1). Taxonomy (NCBI): domain Eukaryota; kingdom Viridiplantae; phylum Streptophyta; class Magnoliopsida; order Poales; family Poaceae; genus Aegilops; species Aegilops umbellulata. The sequence continues at coordinate 222,857,550 of CP136056.1, read as the reverse complement.
GTGCTCCTGTAATGGACCCAGGTCGCGGAACCTTTGAACGACTAAGACAGAAACACTCACGAGGGCGCTCGGCTCCCCCCCTCGCGAGGCCTTGCATAAGAAAAATCGAGGAGAGTGAAAAGGGGAAGAACCACGAGTCAAAGACGGTAACACCTTCAACAAAACTTCGAATGAGAATGAACAAGCCAACCGTGGAAAGCAAATGAAAAAGCCGCGTCCGGCACCTAATCTAGTCTTCAACGTGTTCTCACCAGCGCGGAGCTAAGTGCTGCCACTGGGCGTGGGAGGGAGCCCCAGGGCCTGAGGCCGGCGCTCCTGAGACTCCGGAGACTCCGGGGTGTGTACAGCCCCAACTCATTATTACGTGAGAGTGTCACGGGCGGCGAGCTTCACAGGCGTTGGCCTTCTTCACAGGCTCCGGGCCTTTCTTGGGGGAAGCAAGCTTCACGGGCATTTGCCTTCCTCACAGGCTCTGGGCCTTTTCCAAAACGCGACAGCTTCACAGGCATTTGCCTTCTTCACAGGCTCTGGGCCTTTTCCAAAAAGGATAATCTTCACAGGCATTCGCCTTCTTCATAGGCTCTGGGCCTTTTCCAAAAAGGATAATCTTCACAGGCATTCGCCTTCTTCACAGGCTCTGGGCCTTTTCCAAAAAGGATAATCTTCACAAGCATTCGCCTTCTTCACAGGCTCTGGGCCTTTTCAGGGGTAGAACCTCCGAAGGTGCTGGATGTTCCATGCGTTCTGGACCGGCACTCCCTCCTGAGTCTCCAAGCGCGTGGAGCCAGGCCTGGAAACATGAACAACCTTGAACGGGCCCTCCCACATCGGAGAGAGCTTGTGCAGTCCCTCCCTGGAGAGAACCCGCCTGAGCACGAGGTCTCCTACCTCGAGAGTTCGGGGGCGGATGTTGCGGCAGTGATATCGCCGCAGTGCTTGTTGGTACCTCGCCGCTCGCAACGCGGCTTCTCGGCGACGTTCCTCCCCCCGTACGAGGTCCATCCCCCGCATGGCGTCCTGCTGCGCCTCGACAAATGCTAGGACCCATGCGGAGTGACGTCTGACCTCGTGAGGGAGGACCGCTTCGGCTCCGTAGACCAGGAAGAACGGGGTCTCTCCAGTCGGCTTTGTCGCGGTGGTGCGGATGGACCACAACACGGACTGAAGCTCATTGTACCAACCTCTGCCGCAGGCCTCCAGCTTCTTCTTGAACGTCCTGGTCTTGAGGCCCCTCAGGACCTCTGCGTTGGCTCGCTCGGCCTGGCCGTTGCTTCGGGGGTGCGCCACCGAAGCGTAGCATATCTGCGTTCCAAGGTTAGCACAGTATGTTTTGAAGAGGTTACTGGTGAACTGCAAACCGTTGTCTGTGATGATGCGGTTCGACACCCCGAACCGGCTCACGATGCCCTTGATGAACTTGACCGCGGAACCCGCGGGGATGGTGCGGACGGCCTCTACTTCAGCCCAATTGGTGAACTTGTCCACGGCGACGTAGAGGTAGCGGTAGCCCCCTGGCGCCCGAGGAAATGGGCCCAGGATGTCCAGCCCCCAGACTGCGAATGGCCACGAAAGGGGTATAGTCTGCAGGCCTCCTGCCGGCTGATGGATCTGCTTGGCGTGGAACTGGCAGGCCTCACAAGCCTTCACCAGTTCGACGGCGTCATTGAGTGCGGTGGGCCAATAAAACCCACTGCGGAAGGCCTTGCCGACGAGGGTCCGTGATGATGAATGATGTCCACAGTCTCCGCTGTGTATATCTTCCAGCAGTTCCTTTCCTTGCTCCCTGGAGATGCAGCGCATTGATACATCGTTAGGTCGCTTCCGGTAGAGCTCTCCATCCTTGATGCAGTATGCCGTGGCCTGCCGTGCCACACGCTCCGCTTCCTCCTCCTTCTCCGGCAGGGTCCCTTGTGTTAAGTAACTCCGGAGCTCCGTGATCCAGGACCCTTCCTGAGGCTCCATCGTCAGGAGCAGGCGTGCTCCTGAGGCCGGGCCACAAACCGGGGCTCCTGAGCAGGTGGCTGGGGGAGCTCCTCCCGAGGCTGAGCCGTGTTTGACAATGACGGCATGGATGAGGGCTTGAAGAGCCGCTCCTCGAAGATGACAGGCTCCTGAGGTAACCGCCTGGACGCCCGTCTGGCGATGTTGTCGGCCTCCTGATTGGTGCCACGGGGCACATGCTGCAACTCCAATCCCCAGAACTGCTTCTCCATCCTGCGGACCTCCGCAAGGTAGGCTTCCATGTGTTCATCTTTAGGCTCGTACACCTTGTTGGAGAAATTGACAAGGAGCTGCGAATCGCCCTTGATGGCTAGGCGTTTCACCCCCAGGGCAGCTGCGGCCTTCAAGCCCGCTATTAGACCTTCATACTCTGCTATGTTGTTGGAGACCTTTTCACCTTGTTGGAAACAGAGCTGTATAGCGTAGTAGAGCTTGTCTTGAGTGGGCGATATAAGCACCGCCCCAGCCCCAGCGCCATGCCTGGAGAACGCCCCATCGAAGTACATGAACCAGCCTTCCGGTGCCTCGCTTCCTGGGGAGAGGGATCGATCCTCGTCGGCCTTGAGGCCTGGTGCCTCCGTCCATTCTGCCACAAAATCTGCTAATGCTGCTCCCTTGATGACTCTGGTCGTGCTGAATTCGAGCTGAAACGCTTGCAGTTCTATGTTCCACTCAGCGACCCTTCCGGTTGAGTTGGGGCTCCTGAGCACTCTCTCCAAGGGGTATGACGAGACGACCTTGATGGGGTGACCCTGAAAATAGTGCCACAACTTGCGCGAGGCCACCAGTAGCGCGAGGAGGAGCTTGTGAGGCATGGGGTACCGCGCCCTCGCGTCCCGCAACACCGTGCTGACGAAGTACACTGGGTGCTCAACGAGGTTGGGTGCGTCAGTGCTGGTGGCGCCCTCTGAACACCATGGCGCCTCCTGAGGCGATGAGGCCTCCGGAGGCTGGCCATCTAGGAGAGGGGCCTCTTCCGCCTCCGGTGCACTCCTCTGGGGCGGCTGACCCTCCTCAGCCGCGGTGGCGGCTTCTGTGGGCCTTCCTTGTTCCTGTTTTGCCTTGTCCCGGGCTGCTGCCGTGGTTTTGACTCGACGCTCCTCCCTAACCGCCACCAGGGCTGTGCTGGCGGAGTAGGGAGTGGCGGCGAGGTAAAGCACCAGGGGCTCTTGAGGGCACGGAGCCACCATGACCGAAGGGCTGGTCAGGTATCTCTTGAGATCTTGGAACGCCTTGTTGGCCTGTTCAGTCCACTCAAAGGGCCCCTTTTTCTTCATTAGCTGGAAGAAGGGCAGCGCTCACTCCCCCAGCTTGGAGACAAAGTGCCCTAGCGCGGTCATGCGCCCAGTGAGCTTCTGCATTTCTCTGAGGGTCTTTGGCGGGCTCATGTCCTCGACCGCCTTGACCTTATCCGGGTTAGCCTCGATGCCTCGGTGGGACACGAGGAAACCCAAGAGCTTGCCCGAGGGGACCCCGAACACACACTTCTCTGGGTTGAGCCGCAGGTTCACTGCGTCGAGGCTCGCGAAGGTTTCCTCCAGGTCTTGTATCAGGGTCCTGGCCTCCCGAGACTTCACCACAATGTCATCGACGTAAGCCTCAACATTCTTCCCGAGCTGCAGGCCCAAGGTGATGTGCATCAGCCGCTGAAAAGTCGCCCCCGCGTTACGCAGCCCAAATGGCATGCATGTGTAGCAGTACACCCCACACGGGGTTAGGAAGGCCGTCTCTTCGACGTCTTCTACCGCCATCTTGATCTGGTGATACCCAGAGAAGGCATCCAAGAAGCATAGCAGGTCGCATTCTGCGGTGGAATCGACGATCTGGTCGATGCGTGGGAGGGGGAACGGATCTTGCGGGCACGCCTTGTTGAGGTTGGTGAAGTCGACACACATGCGTTCCTTCCCTCCCTTCTTTGGCACCACGACGGGGTTGGCCAACCAATTCGGGTATCGGACCTCGTGAATGACCCCAGCGGCCTCTAGTTTGCGGGTCTCTTGGATGATGAAGGCCTGCTTTTCTGTGGACTGCCGCCTTGCCTTCTGCTTCACAGGGCGCACGTTGGGGCACACGTTGAGGTGATGCTCGATTACGCTTCTAGGGATCCCCGCCAACTGGTCAGGCTCCCAAGCGAATACCTTCTTGTTCACGCGCAGGAACTTGACCAGGGCCTCCTCCTGCTCGGGCTCGAGGTTGGCGCCTATGGTAAAAGTGTCGTTGGTGGACCTGTCCTCATCGACGGGTATCTGCTTGGTTTCTGCCTTGTCTTGGGTGAACAACTGTTTCTTCTTGGCGGGTGCAGCCCCCTTGGGCTCGGGGGTCTCCGAGTCGGCGGGCTGTGCCGACGCCGCCGTCTTGAAGGCGAGCTTGAGCACTCGCAGCGCGTCTCCGGTGTCCCCGTGCACGGTGAGGACCCCGCTGCTCCCGGGCATCTTCTTGAGGTTGTACGCCGGGTGTGTCGCGGCCATGAACTGGGCCAACGCTGGATAGCCGAGGATGGCGTTGTAGGGGAGGTCGATGGGGGCGATGTCGAAGTTGACCAGCTCCGTGCGGAAGTTCTAGTAGGTGCCGAAGGTTACTGGGAGCCGGCTCTGTCCCAAGGAACTGGATGACCTGCCCCCAACGCCTGAGAAGGGCCGGCTGGGTTGCAGCTGTTCCAGGGGTATGCAGAGGAGGTTGAAGGCATCAACCGAGAGCACACTGAGGCCCGCGCCGCCATCGACGAGTCCTGGTGATGGCCACCTGGCAGATGGTGGGGGTGCACAGCATGGGGAGAGCTCCCGGCCGAGTTGGTGGGGTGGTCCTCCGAGCTGAAGGTCAGGCCGGCCTTTGGCGCCGCTTGGTCCAGGAGAGCCCCCTGCCGCGTGGCAACGGCGCTGACCCGGCGGATGAACGGCTTGACGTGGTGACTTGTAGGCGGCGCCTACGAGCCGCCCAGGAGGGCCGCAACGACCAGGGGTGTTGGTGTAGCGTGGTGGGCGAGGAAGAGGCCGCGGAGCTCTTCCCAAGAGGCCACGGAGGCTGCCGGCAGGTGGAGCAGCCATGCACGCGGAGCGCCGGCGAGGGCCATGGGAAGCCAGTTGGCCATGACCCTATCATCACCTCCAGCTTCGAGGATGGCCTCCTCGTACGCCAGCAAGAAGGCCAGCAGATCAGTCGCGCCGCTGTAGCGCGGCGGCGTCGTTGGCTTGAACTTGTCCAGCTACCGTACTCGTTGCAGGGCTGGGGCCATGGCTCGGAGCCCCCTGGCCCCCGTGCTGGCGCAGGTGGCCGGGGCGGGCGACGCGCTACTCATCGCGAGGCAAGTCGTGGCAGTGGCGGAAGGGAAAACTCCGGTGCACCCCTACCTGGCGCGCCAAATGTCGGATTTCGGGTTCCGACAGACCCTTGAGGTTCGAACTCTGGGGTGCACGCGGAGATTACGCCTTCTTCCTACCTACACCCCACCGCCTCGGAAAGATCTAAGCTACGGAAAGAACAGCACAAGAGACACAGGGTTTATATTGGTTCGGGACACCGTTGTGGTGTAATACCCTACTCCAGTTTGTGGTGTGGTGGATTGCCTCTTGGGCTGATGATGATGAACAATACAAGGAAGAACAGCCTCGCGAGGGTCTGTTCTTGCCTGGGGCGATGAACTGCTAGGAGGAGTTCAGTCACCCTTCTCTCTCTCGCTGATTGACCTATTGATCTCCCTCTACCCTGGGGGTGGCTAGTCCTATTTATAGGCAAAGGCCCTGGGCCTCTTCGCAAAAATTGAGCGGGAAGGGCGCTAACTATTGGCCATTTTGAAGGGGAACATCTGGTACACTTATCCTGACTAAAGTTGGTCTTAGCCTGCCAAAGGCTCTGGTGGTGACGCCGGCTTGGGCTCCACAATGACTTCCTCCCTGTCATCGGGCTGGTCTTGGTCTCGTTGCACCAAAACGGGTGCCTTTGCTTGATGCTCTCGCCTGCGCTTGCTCCCTTTGCACCAAAGAGGAAAGGAGGACATTGCGCGGGCTGGCTCCCGCCTGGCGCCCTTGGTCGTCATAGCTTGCATCATGGGCACCTCGTGAGGTACCCCGCCTTGATTTCTCCGCCTCTTCGCGAGCCAGCCTGATGAGGCCGTGCCTGAGGAAGCTCTGTGTCGTCCGCCCCGCGAGGCCCGGCCCCTCGCGAGGGTCTTGGGTCTGTGTTGATGAAGATGGGCCGTGCTGGGCCCCCTTTTGAGCCAAGCCGCGGGCCGCAGGCAGGCAAGTCTGGGGACCCCCGTTCCTAGAACGCCGACAGCTACAGTCCACAGCCGGCGTCTCAAGCACACTAACTGTCTGATCTTCTATTAGGAGTATGTTATATTGTGCAATGTGGTGCTCAGTTAATGTTTGGTTCATTTGTTGTGGTGTTTAGTTTACTGCTTGGTTCAATTCTGCAATGTGATTACAATGGGAAGCACTGAGGTTTACAATCGAGGTTAGCACATGCATGGTTTGTTGTATAATGGCACATTATTGTGCAATTCCAGGAACCATTCTAATATTTTGGTTTTTAACAATTTGGTCTTCACATGTAGGTCCTGCTGTCAGAGGTTTTGACCCACTGTTCGAGCCTTTTTGCATATGGGGAAATGAGTTGTCCATGAAGATCAAATCAAGGAACTCAGAAAGTTTGTTAGGATAAAGAAATTAGCAACAAAAAACAACAAGATCGCTGTCTGCACAATGAAGAAGACAACAGTTCACTACAAAATGGTACTAACTATTATACCTTAACTTTTTTATTCCTTTTCCCCATTTCCAATATAGAGAAGATATTTATGCACATCCTTGTTTTCAGGCCTTTCCAAAGCAGTTCACATATGATTACCTCTCCACCACCTCTATGGTCAGGAGGCGAGGAAGGTTTTCATACAACACGCATGGTTCAATATTCAACTGTTCTTGAAGAGGACGAAGGACGGACGGTCAATCATCCACAGGCACTGGCCTAAAGTTGCAAAGACCTTCAACATGAATGAAGGCTCAATATTCGCCTCCCGCTTTAGCAATTTTCCAGATGACATGCACAGTCTATATACCGTCTATGATGCTAATTTCGAAAGGTTCTACATGTTGCATGTGAAACTTGGTGCTGGTGCAGTTGTGTAATGGGGTAGCTGAGTGCTGAAACAATATCATGTTTTACTCTGATGTATTTTAATTATGAAAATCTACTTCCTTAATACAGAAATGAAATATATTATGTGCTTAATATGAATGTCAATTAGATTAATAAATGGATTATTAATAATAGGGCAGTTAGCTTGCTAATGGAGAATTAGCCTGCTAATTGGGTTTTGCTATTGCAAACGGTTATTGAAAAAATACCGTGGGCGATGACCTTAGGCAGCGCACACAGTTTCTAGGAATAAACCGTGTAGGATCAATGAACAATCACACACAACTTTCTCTTGAATTTGTTTGCGTTAGGCCACCTTGCGCAAACGTTTACCACATAGAAACTGTGTGTGATGGACAGCCTTTGCCACACAGTTTCTTCTATGGACCGTGTGTGATACATTCAATAATGCAAACAATTTAACGGGAAAAATTGTGTGTGATATACTCGTGAACGGAAACGTTTTCCTTGGAGCGACTGTGTGGGATATACATACGAACGGAAACGTTTAGCGGGGGCTGACTGTGTGGGATGTACTTGCGACCGGAAACAATTTCGCCTGTATAATTGTATTTTTAGCTCTACTGTATGTATTTCCGTATTTGAGCGCTCGCCGGTCGCACACGACCTCATTCTGCCAAGCGTGTGTGCCAGGAGGGCATATCCCCAACGGTTTCTGTCGTGTGGGAAGGACCCCCCTATCGCTCACACTCACTAGGTGACAGTTCCAAATGCTGTCGCGGAAAGGGGTTAAAAACCGTTTGTATAGCACCGACGCGCACCAGTGAGTTTGTCAATCTTTCATGGATTTCGCGCCAGTAACTCCTTTTTGTATATGCTACACAACATAATGACCGCGTCAAACATCTAAATCTATAAGAATGTGCTGCAATTTTAGTAGATTACGATGTATAAGCTGCAGTACTTAGCACTTACTCGATATAAGGTAGAATCTCAGGACAGTTATTCAACACATACCAAACCATTTTGTCCAAATATTTAGGTTTGTCATCTTGTCGACTCTTCCCTATAACTTGAACAGAACAATCGAAAGCATTGAGCTCGGTATTGTCTTCACCCACCTTTTGCTAAACTGATAAGCTATTTCAATGTATTTTGAGTAGAATGTCAACGCTTCTGTAGCAATGTAGGCCTCTGCAACGGCACCCTCAGTTCTAGCTTTGTTCCTAACATAGCCATTGAAAATGCCTAGCCGCCTTTCAATAGGGTACATCCAACCATACTGTATTGGACCTCTAAGTAGTGCCTTATCAGGTTGATGAACAACCAAATGCACCATCACATCAAACAAGGCTGGAGGATATATCTTCTCAAGGACGCATAGGATAGTTGGTATCTTGTCTCTAGGACGCTCCAAAGCATCTGTCCTCATATTTCTACTGCAAAGTTCCCTGAAGAATTGTCCCAACTCTGCAACTGCTTTGTATAAGTCAGGGCGGCCCAATCCTCTAAGGATAATAGGTAAAACCCTTTGAAGTAGGACGTGGCAGTCATGCGTTTTCAACCCTTGTACCTTGTTTCCATCTACACTGACTCTCCTTTCAAGGTTGGAAGAAAATCCATGTGGGAATCTCACACATGACAAGACCTTGCATAATTCTTTTCTTTTTACCTTGTCCAAGACGTACACAGCTGGTGCCATATCCCGTGATGCACCATCATCTTTCACCTACAAATCAGATTTGATACCCAAGTTGTCGGATTTCGGGTTCCGGCAGACCCATAAGGTTTGAACTCTGGGGTGCGCACGAAGATCTTTCCCCTACTGACTTGCACTTCTGCGGCTTGCAAGAGATCTAGGCCGGAAAGAAGAACACACAAGGGACACGAGGTTTATACTGGTTCAGGCCACCGATGTGGTGTAATACCCTACTCCAGTGCGTGGTGTAGTGGATTGCCTCAGGGGCTGATGACGAACAATACAGGGGAAGAACGGCCTCGCGAGAGGTGTTCTTGAGCTAGTGCGGTGTGTTCTGCTTGGTCTGGCCCTCCGCTCTCCCTATGGTGGCTAGTCCTATCTATAGAGGCCCTGGTCCTCTTCCCGAAAAATGAGCGAGAAGGGCGCCAACAATTGGCCATTTTGAAGGGGAACATCCAATAGAAGTTATCCTGACCAAAGGTGGTCTTCGAATGCCAAAAGCACTGGTGATGACGCCGTGTTGGGCTCCACGGTGACCTACGTCCTGCCGCTCTGTTGGTCTTGGTCTCGTTGCACCGGAATGGTAACCTTGGCCCGATGCCTTGGCCTATGCTTGCTCCCTTTGCACCGAAGGGGAAACAAGGACACTGCACAGACCGGCACCCGCCTGATCTCGATCATCATGGCTTGCGTCACGGGCTCCTCGCGAGGTGCCCCTACCTTGATCTCTCCGCCTCCTCGCGAGCCTGCCTGATGAGGCTGCCCCTGAGGAAGCTTCCTGTCGTCCGCCCCGCAAGGCTTGGCCCCTCGCGAGGGTCTTGATCTTGAGCTGATGAAGTTGGGCCGCGCTGGGCCCCCACTCGAGCCATGCCACAGGCCGCAGGCAGGCAAGTCTGGGGACCCCCATTCCCAGAACGACGACAGTAGCCCCCGGGCCCAAGGGGCGCTGTAACATCCCTAGCCTTGCCATGCACTAGGCTAGCACTTGTGTGTTGCATCATGTTTAAATTTTTATAAAGCTGAAATGGGGATCGATCAAACCCTAGCACCAGAAAGAATTCAAATAGGTTTAAATAAAATCTTTTCAAAGAACCCGAAATGTCATTGAAAATGTTCATGATTTATGATAAAGGTGAAAACCTGTGCCAAAATTGATGAGCATAATTCTTGGACATTTATGGATTTTTGGGTTAAACCATATTGTATTTGAATTGGAGCATTTAATGCCTATAAATATTTTAAATGCTTCAATACTTCTAAAAACAATTGGGGGCTTTTGGAAATAATTCAATTAGTGCCCACAATTTTTGTCAGGATTTTACAAAATGAGTTAGTATTTTTACTAATTCAAAACAGGTCAAAATAAATAGAAAACAGAAACAGAATTAGAAAGAGAGAGAGAGAAGGACTCACCTGGGCCAACTCACCTGTCCAGCCACCTGGCGGCCCAAGTGGCCGGCCTAGCACGGCCCAGCCCACCTGGCCCCTCCCCTGTCGTCTTCCTCCTTGCCAGGAGGACGAGAGGCGCGTGGCCGCCGCACGCACGGCCACCGACGGCCACCTCCTGCTTGCCGCTTCGCCCTGGCCCTCCCTGGCGACGGCACGCACCCTCCCTCGACCCTCTGCACCTCCTCCTTCCTCGCAGCTCTCTCCCCTCCCCTCTCTCTCACCCACCGAGCGAAGCTCATCGCCACCGCCGCCGTTTTCGCAGCCACCGCTGTCCCTGCGCCCCCTCTCCCTCTCTGGAAGCTCCGCCGTCGTCCGCCGCTCCGCCCCACCCTGGCCCCGAGCGCTGGGACGGCCTGCATCGCTGGCTGCCTCATCTTCTTCCTCCTCGGTCGCCGGAAGCCACACGCGCCGATTCGTCGCCGTCTCCGCCTCCCCGAGCTCATCGTCTACCTCATCCGACCCACCGTGAGTTCCTGCACATTTTGCCCCTAACCTCGTGGCTTGCCGCTCGCTGTAGCTGTTGTTTCGTAGCTGGCCATAGCACGCCGCCGCCTGAGCTCATCGTCGGCATAGCTCCGGTGACCATTAAGTCACCCCAGCGTGCCTAACCTGCTCCCCGCCTCGCGTAGCGCTCCGCTAGCCCGTCGCCTCGCTCGTTAGCACACCGCAGCGCTAACCCGCAGTAGCCCCGAACTCCGGCAGCCGCCGCGCGTTCCACTCCGGCGAACTCCGGCCACCCCCGCACCTCCCGTTGGTCTCCCTAGATTTGCACGGGCACTGGCTATCCTCTGGTGCCCCTGGCGCATCGATCCGTCGCCTCGGGCGAGTTCCGAGCGAACTCCACCGCGGGTCGAGGTCACCGCCGGCGAGACTCCGGTGAGTGTCGACGTGGCCACCTGTTAGCACTAGTCACCCACTAATTAACCTCCTGACGCACTTACACGTGGGCCCAGTGCCTAAACTAATTAGTTTAACTCTCTATTGGATTAGCACTAATTTCAGTGGGCCCCGCTTGTCAACTTTGACTTGGCCACGTCATCTTTGACCGGGTCCCACATGTGAGCCTCTGTAGTTGACTATGGGTCACTTACTAGTGGGCCCTACCAATCAGGTTTGACCTGGAGGCGCCCAGTTGACCTGCTGAGGTCAGCATGACGCTATGCTGACGCAGTAACTCCTTTTCTGGATTTATTCTTTTTCAGGTAATTTCAGAAAATAGTGCTAACGTCTAAAAATCATATAAATTCAACCGTAACTCCAAATGAAATAAGTTATATATGAAAAATTATCAGAAAAATCCAAAGAATCTGTTTATGCCATTTGCATGCATGTTAGAGCAACTTATGCCCTCTGTTTAGGACAATTCAATTAAATGACATTTAAGAGAGCACATATGGAGTTTGAATCTGAACCTTGTGTTCAAACCAACTTCATTTAAACTGCTGCTAGTTGCATTAGGCCAAATCACAAGCATATTGCCATGCCATGATCATGCATCATATTGTCGCATTGCATTGATTGTGTTCTTTCTATGCTTGCCGGTAACCGTCCCCTCTCAGTCGACGATGTTTTCGACGACATGATCGATGACACCGATGAAGAACTATATTGTCTTCAGAAGTGCCTGGCAAGCAAAACCCCCTTGTTCATTCCGATACAATCCCACTCTCTCGCTCCTGCTCTCTTTTACTGCATTAGGACAACAACGGTTCAACTGTTACATGCTGCGGTAGTTGAACCCCTTATCCTCTGCATGACCTGTCATTGCCACAGTAAATAGATGAAACCCACTAGCATGAGTAGGAGTTGTTTGAGCCCCGATGTGCCTACTCATTCATGCTTGTTGTCATGCCTGCTATTGCTTAGAGTTGTGTCAGGTCTGATTCATCGGGAATGAATTGGAATGGTGATGAACATGTCCTACTGTGTGTGAGCTAAGTATGTGAACACGATTTGGTAAAGGTAGCGGTGAGAGGCCACGTAGGAGTACATGGTGGGTTGTCTCATTGCAGCCGTCCTCAGGAACTGAGTTCTGTGTTTGTGATCCATGAACAGTTACTACCATGCATTGGAATGCTTAAGTGCCCCTCTCGACTTATTCATCAACCTGATCTCTGTCCAAGAGTTGCAACTAGTTTCTGGTGTTTGTAGGTAGTGTTAGTAGTCTACCAAGTGGCAGCCGGTACAGGTGGGCTTGGGACAGACTAGGCACAGTGGCACGGTGTACCAAGTGGCACCCAGTTGGTGGGCTTGGGAACCCTGCTCACATCGTTTGGGGCCGTGAGCGACACCCCGACCGGATCTCCTTGCGGATGGAACCCGAATAGGCGATAAACCTGGACTAGAGACTTGTGTGGTTAGTCAGGTCGTGGCCGACTCCCTTACCCGGCTTCCGCTTGAAGGTTGCCGAGGTACATGACGTGTACAGGGCGATAAGTGGCGAGAGCGTGTGTGAAGAAGTACACCCCTGCAGGGTTATCATTATCTATTCGAATAGCCGGATTCCTCGGATATGGAAACTTGGACCCCTTGCATAGTTCATAGACAAGTGAAAGTGGATACTCTAAAATGCGTAAGATAAGCGTGAGTGCTATGGATGGCGTTCTCGTAGGGAGACGGGAGCGGATCCATAGTGGTGTATCGAAATGGTGAATATGTGGACTCGTGTGCGCCACCTCAAAAGAGTTACTTGTAGTCGTAGTTCAGGATAGACACCGAGTCAAAGCTGGCTTGCTGCAGTTAAACTCCACCACCCCCTTTGTTGATACCGATGCATATGTAGATAGTTCTGATGTAAGTCTTGCTGGGTACATTTGTACTCACGTTTGCTTATTTTATGTTTTGCAGAGAGACTTCAGTCTTGCTAGTAGTTCTGCGTGGACTTCGACGTTTAGCTTGTCACCTTAGCTACGATCTTGTGCCCTCGGCATGATCTGGTAGATAGTCAGGCTTCTCAGCCTTTTTCATTTGTAGATTTCTGTACTCAGACATGTTAAGCTTCCGCATGTGCTTTGACTTGTATGCTCTGAATGTTGGGTCATGAGACCCTTGTTTGTAATATGTTGGCTCCTCGGAGCCTAATGAATAAATACTTGAGTCGTAGAGTCTTGTTGTGATGCCATGTTGTATTTACACATGTCGAGCATATTGTGTGTATGATTGAAATGCTTGGTATGTGTGGGATCCGACAATCTAGTTGTTTATCCTTGGCAGCCTCTCTTATGGGGAAATGTAGTCTAGTGCTTCCTTGAGCCATAGTAGTCCGCTACAGCCCGGTTACCGGAGTCCTGCTAGCCTAGCACTACTACTCAGGACACTTGACTGGCCGGCATGTGTTTCACTTCGTTCCTGTGTCTGTCCCTTTGGGGAAATGTCACGCGGTGACATCCGGAGTCCTGCCTAGCCTGCTACAGCCCGGGTTACCGGAGTCTTGTTAGCCCAGTGCTACAGAATGGATTCACACGCTGTTGACCGACATGCTCGAAGTTGATTCATGTATGCCTGTTCCCATGGGTTAGTGCCGCTTTGGGTTCACGACTAGCCATGTCGGCCCGGGTTCTTTGTCATATGGATGCTAGCGACACTATCATATACGTGAGCCAAAAGGCGCAAACGGTCCCAGGCCAGGTAAGGTGGCACCCGTGGGAATACCGTGCATGAGGCCGCAATGTGATATGATGTGTTACATGCTAGATCGGTGTGACTTAGGATCGGGGTCCTGACAGCTTTGGTATCAGAGCCTGACTGCCTGTAGGATTACCAAGCCAAACTGGTCGAAGTCGTGTCTAGAAATGCTTTAGTTATATAAGGGAATTGATTGTGGAAGGGAACGTAAGGCTCTTTTTACTCCTTTACCTTATGGCCTTCTAATCTGTGTCATCCTCTTCTCTTCTACGGGGATAAAGAACTAGGGTTCTCTTCTATCTCTCAGGATGACGTGTTACTAAACCATAGTTGCCTAGGATTGTTGAGTTCAAGCCTCAGTTCAGTTTCTACTACTTTTAGTATGTTGTCAGCTAAACCAGAACCTTAATATGATGTTGTTGAGTGACTATGCAAATCCTTGTGAGTGTCTCAAATCTTTTTCTGAGCATTTACAGCCGTTATGTTGTCCGAGTCATCCCAGTTTCTAAATAGTCTGATGCATTTGCAAATCCCTTCTTTCCATTCTCGATGTTCCTTTGGGCCAGATTAACCACACAAATCGTCAAGTTGAGGTACTCCGTTGCCTCGGCATATATGTTGGAGCCATTATTATGACCTAGGCATCTTAGAGAACCACCCATAATCTAGCCATGCTTATATTTCTAGTGTGATGATTCTGGCCACCATTCTCAAAAGCATCCCGTGATGCCATTTAGTAGTAGGTATTCTACTCCTGGGTTTCTAAACCCAAGATTTACCCTACTTACTTCATGTTGATAGTGTTGCTAGTTCCTTTAGGATATTAGTAACCTTGCGATAGTCCCCGAGGTCTGTGGTATATCCTTCTTCAAAATACCATGAATCGCTTTTGGCAGAAGTTCTTTTGAACCAAAAGGATCACAACTAGAGTGCTCTTGATGAGTTCTCCATCCATAATTGTGATTCTGCCAGTTCTACCTCTCTGCATGGGTTATCTAGAAGAAACCTGTTGAACTTGTTTCGACATATTAATCTATGCACCCACAACTCAGAAAGATATATGTTCCCTTGAGTTGTCCCTCTTCATTTGTATTCCGACCTTCATCTATCAATTGATAGTCAGGAGTATGCGTACATTCATTCATCGATGCCTATTATTCTTGTGGCCCGTCAAGCCATTCTAATCCGGAATGACTAGGAGAAATAAACTCCAGTACCTCATCATATCCAGGATTGGGTCAAAGTAGTTGTGCTCTGCAGATCAAATGCCAATCCAGCTTTTGCTCTGCTCTACCCTGAAGTATTACCCCCTTTATGTTAAGATTGTCATGAGAATTGCACCATCTCTTATGAATTCTTGACGCAGTGATACTTCTTGCCATCATTGCTTCATTCCTCGGTTTCGTGTTATTGTAACCGAAGTGACGACAAGTGAACTGTGAAGCATGAAATCAATAATCCTAGCAATCTCGTTGCTTGATAGTTAATGGACGATAAATTCATTCATAGCATGTTGGTTACTGAACCATCATTCTAAGATTGATCGTGCTACCTAGTCCTTATTTCTGGTGCACTCTTCGATCAATGAGTTAGGATTGTGTCAATCCCTCACTCTTTTGATCATATCATCTTGCCCTAAAAAGCAAGGTTGTTCTCGAGCTTAGTAACATATCGGTGGTTCGTGATTTTCTAAATATCTTCTCGGAAGTGTTACCAGGTTGTCACCTGGCCGCTATGTTCAGCTCGTGATCAAGTTGGTTTCTTGTGAACCACCCCTTCTCCAAGAGTCTGTGTTGGATATTGAAAGTGCAACTATCCCTAGGTGGTTTTGGTAATTCATAACAACATATAGCTCATTGAGCTAATGCTATTTCAAGACAATTATTTCAGGAAAGCTCAATGATTGGCATGGCACGGATGGTGAAAGTGGAACCCTCAAAATGCTACGGACAAAGGATTGGCTCAAGCTCAAAAGCTCAAGAGTCTTCATTTTACTTTTTAGTGATCCAAGATCACATTGAGTCCATAGGAAAAGCCAATACTATCAAGGAGAGATGAGGTGTTGCTTAATGAGCCTTTTGCTTCATGTGCTTAATGATATGCTCCAAAATCCTCAGCTACTTTCCATATCCACAAATGACCTAAACCCAAAGCCAAACTCGGTCCTACCGATTCTTTCTATCCGGCGCCACCGAGTTTCACTTGTCATAAGCCACTGCCAAACCCTAGCAATTCGGTTCTACCGATAGGGATCCCGGTCTTACCGAGATGGGATTGCAATCTCTCTGTTTCCTTTTCGTAACGTTTCGGTCTCACCGAAAGAGCGAATCGGTCCCACCGAGATTGCAATGTAAACTCTCTGTTTCCCTTTTGTAACTTTTCGGTCTCATCGAAAGAGCAAATCGGTCCCACCGAGTTTACCTGACCAACTCTCTGGTTAGGTTATTACCAAAATCGGTCTCATCGAGTTTGTGTAATTAGTCTCACTGAGATTACGTTATGCCCTAACCCTAACCATATCGGTCCTACCGAGTTGCATGACAGTCCCACCGAAAATCTCTAACGGTCACTAGGTTTACTATTTCGGTCCAACCGAGTTTGTTGATTTGGTCCCACCGAGATTGGTAAATTGTGTGTAATGGTTGGATTTTGTGTGGAGGCTATATATACCCCTCCACCTCCTCTTCATTCGTGGAGAGAGCCATCAGAACACATCTACACTTCCAACTCATATGTTCTGAGAGAGAACCACCTACCCTTGTGTTGAGGCCAAGATATTCCATTCCTACCATATGAATCTTGATCTCTAGCCTTCCCCAAGTTGCTTTCCACTCAAATCTTCTTTCTACCAAATCCAAATCCTATGAGAGAGAGTTGAGTGTTGGGGAGACTATCATTTGAAGCACAAGAGCAAGGAGTTCATCATCAACACACCATTTGTTACTTCTTGGAGAGTGGTGTCTCCTAGATTGGCTAGGTGTCACTTGGGAGCCTCCGACAAGATTGTGGAGTTGAACCAAGGAGTTTGTAAGGGCAAGGAGATCGCCTACTTCGTGAAGATCTACCGCTAGTGAGGCAAGTCATTCGTGGGCAATGGCCATGGTGGGATAGACAAGGTTGCTTCTTCGTGGACCCTTCGTGGGTGGAGCCCTCCGTGGACTCGCGCAACCGTTACCCTTCGTGGGTTGAAGTCTCCATCAACGTGGATGTAGGATAGCACCACCTATCCGAACCACGGGAAAAACATCCGTGTCTCCAATAGCGTTTGAATTATCCAAACCCTTCCCTTTACATTCTTGCAAGTTGCATGCTTTACTTTCCGCTGCTCATATACTCTTTGCATGCTTGCTTGAATAGTGTGATGATTGCATGACTTGTCCTAAAAGTTGCTAAAATCTGCCAAGAACAAAAATTGGGAAAAGGCATAGCTTTTATTTGGTCAAGTAGTCTAATCACCCCCCCTCTAGACATACTTCCGATCCTACAAGTGGTATCAAAGCTTTGGTCTCCATTTGCTTTGATTTCCATAGCTTCTGGTGGTCATAGCCTTGGTTTCACAACCTAGGAGAGTATGGCGTCTAGCGAGGGAAATTATCACCGTAGAGGTCCTTACTTTGATGGTACTAATTTTCCTAGTTGGAAGCATAAAATGAAAATGCATATTCTTGGACATAACCCCGCCGTTTGGGCTATTGTGTGTGTTGGTTTGCAAGGTGACTTCTTCGATGGGAAAGTACCAAACAGTGAAGCGACCGCGGATAAGTTGAAGATGCTACAATACAGCGCTCAAGCTTGTGATATTCTCTTCAACGGATTGTGCCCCGAAGAATTCAACAAAATCAGCCGTCTTGAGAATGCAAATGAAATTTGGGATACTTTGATTGATATGCACGAAGGTATCGACTCCATCAAGGAATCCAAATTGGATGTGCTTCAAAGTCAACTTGACAAGTTCAAAATGAAGGATGGTGAAGGTGTCGCTGAAATGTACTCTAGGCTTGCTCTCATCACAAATGAGATTGCCGGCTTAGGGAGTGAAGAGATGACCGACAGATTCATCATCAAGAAGATCCTAAGAGCCTTGGATGGAAAATACGATACCGTGTGCACATTGATCCAAATGATGCCCAATTACAAATATCTCAAGCCAACGGAAGTCATTGGAAGAATTGTTGCTCATGAGATGTCACTCAAGGATAAAGAGGAACTTCACAACAAATCAAGTGGTGCTTACAAAGCCTCATGTGAAGCCCCCACATCATCAAGTGAGAAACAAAACTTCAATGAAGAACTGAGCTTAATGGTGAAGAACTTCAACAAGTTCTACAAGAGTAGAAGCAAAGACAGAAGCTCCAAGTCAAGATCCTACAATGACAAAAGATCTTCTAGTCGAGAGCGAAACTGCTACAATTGTGGAAGACCCGGACACTATTCCAATGAGTGTACGACTCCCTACAAAAGAAGAGAAGATTCTCCAAAAAGAAGAAGTAAAGGAGAGGAATCACCATCACGAGAGAGAAGGAGTAGAGATGATCGTTATGAACGAAGATACTCATGGAGAAGCAAGGATTCAGAAAGGAAGGAAAAATCATCAAGTAGCTACACAAAACGAAGACATCAAGCTCATGTTGGTGAATGGGTATCCGTCTCCGACTCCGACAACCACTCCGAGAGAAGTTATCACTCCGACTCCGAATATACTCAAGATGAAGGTGTTTCCGGTCTAGCACTTGTGTCAACCAACTCCTACGACATATTTGACTCACCAAATGAAGGAATTGGAAGATGCTTCATGACCAAAGGTCCTAAGGTAACTCACACTGAGTATGTTGATTTTAATAGTGATGAAGATGACTTGTTAGGTGATGATGATTTACTTGTTGACAACTCTAGTGATGAATACTATGATGAAACGTCAATTAATCATGCTAATCAAGATAAAACGAATGACAATGATAAGGAGAAAATTGAGGCCCTAACTAAAGAACTAAACACTCTTAAGTTAGCTCATGAAACTATCTTCGAAGATCATCGAGAACTTTTAAGAGCTCATGAGAAGTTACGCTTTGAAAAGCTCAATCTTGAGCAAGAACATGAGTTTTTAAAGGCAGTCAATGATGATCTTCGTAAGAAAAGTTCTTGTTACATTGCCAAGCGTTTACTCTTATCCACTTACATGCCTCAAGTCAAGTCTAGTAACAAGAACAAGAAAGATTCTTCCTCTAGTAGTAACAATGATCATGTCAAATCCAATATTGTTGCTTCTAGTAGTTCTCTTGATTCCACTAATGATTCTCTTAGCCAAGTTACACTTGAGCAACAAAATAGCTTATTGAAGGGAATCATAGAGAAAGGTGTGTACAAAAGCCTTGCCGGTAGTAAGCAATTCGAGGAAATTGTACGCAAGCAAGGAAGGCACCAGAAGAATCAAGGTGTTGGCTTTGAACGAAAGTTCAATGCCAATGGAGTTGAATGGGAAGAAGATCAATATCGCAAGACAAAGTTTGTTCCACAACAAGAGAAGTATGATCCTACTTCTTTCAAGGGGACACAAACTCAAGATGATCTTCCACCACAAGACTACAAGCAAAAAGGCAAGGAGAAGCTTCAAGAGGAAATTGATGCATTTGAAGAAGCTGCTAAGACCTTAGTCAAGTGGATTTCCAAGACTACTTCAAGTTCCACTTCATCAAGTACGACTACAACTCCAAGGATTCCCATCAAGATTGTGTGGATCCAAAAGAAGAAGAACTAGAGAGTTCTTGAGGGTGACTCCGCCAACATACTTCACTCTTATCATTTTGGCAAGAACA
Source organism: Aegilops umbellulata (assembly GCA_032464435.1). NCBI lineage: Eukaryota > Viridiplantae > Streptophyta > Magnoliopsida > Poales > Poaceae > Aegilops > Aegilops umbellulata. The sequence goes on along the minus strand of CP136056.1, from coordinate 222,837,867 downwards.
AGTGCAATCAACTTCCACATCTTGCACCAGTTCAAGGAGTCACAAACCCTCTTGTTGGTAAGTCAAGGGACAAGGTAACCTAAAAGCTTTCATAGACATCATCTTGTGTGTGCATCACTCTATGTCTATGGATAACCTTGCTTGTTCCTTGTGGGACTAACCCATGTAGGTATTGAAAGTGCAATTCACTCAAAAGGATAGCTCCAAGTGATCTACATCAACATTGAGCATCCACATCTTCAACATCTACATGAAGTCATCATCGACAAAACCCAAGGTTAGTTCATCCCTCTTAGGGGGGATATCACATCTAGGGGGAGCTTTACTCTAAGACTTGAGTTAAGGCAACTCTAATGATGTGAACACAACAATGCTTTATGTAAAAGTGGTAACCCCACTTGAGCTTAAACAATGAGTATGACCTATGATCAAGTGTTCTCACTTGACTCCTAAGTCAATATACTCATATATAGATGACCTAGTCATCGCCAATTGCTTGATAGATGCTAGAATTGGTTGTGCATGCTTTGTCACATATTTCAATTGCCATTTTATTGTGTGAGCATGTTGGTTGCATATTTTATTCATTCGAGGACATGCACTTGTTGTTTTGATTGTTTGGCTTTATTTTTCTTTTGCCAAGTGGATGGACAAGATGCCTAAGAACCTTCTCTAGCTATCTATGCTTTTCTCGTCTCAAACTCTATTCATGCTACATCACAAAATTGATCAAGTTAGATTCGAACCACTCTGTGTGAGGAGCACTCGGAGTCCCCTATTCGTCATAGACCTAAACTTCCAAAACCTCTTTGTGATTCTCGGTCTAACCGATACCCCACTTTCGGTCTTACCGAGATCATTAAGTTGATCTATGTTTTCGAGCTCGGTGCAACCGATTTAAACCATTCGGTCACACCGAGTTGCAGTAACTGTATACAGTTTTGCATCTCGGTGCCACCGAGTTGTTCCACTCGGTCACACCGACAGGGTCGGGCTATATATAGACACAGGAAAAAAATTGGAAATTTCTCCGAACCCTTTCGCCTGCGCGATAGCTCGCTCTGCCTACGCGGTCTCCAGATCGTCTCCTCGCCGCCAGCCGCCTCCGGTCGCTGGTCTCCGTCGCCGTCAACGGGAATCAACCCCGCCGTTGTCGCCGTAGCGAGTCTCCGCCAAACTAGGGTATGGACTCGATCTTTGTGCTATTCCCCAATTCGATTCCTAGCACATTGTGATCACATTGATTCTAGCCACGTTTGATAAACTTCTATCCAGTAAATGAATCCGTAGAATAGGTTTGATTCTTAAATTTTAGGGTTAGGTTTCCGCCGAAACCATCTCGGACCCACCGAGTTGAAAAACTCAGTCCCACCAATTTGGCTTATGCCATTGCACAAGTGAGACTCGGTCTGACCGAGTATTGCTAATCGGTGTGACCGATTTTGGAACTTTGTGAAACCCTAGCAGTCTCGGTGCAACCGAACTGTGACTCGGTCTGACTGAGTTCACCAGTTTTGGTTCCAAAAAACTGCTTCGGTATCACCGAGTTTAAAAATCGGTAGATCCGAAATGATTTTTGTGGGAAACTAAAACTAAGTTTTTGAATCATTATTTTGCAAAAATCTCTGCATTTTGTGATGCTCATCCACTCTACCTCATCTATAAACTATTCACAGGGTCAGCAGTCAGCTTGTTCATCATGTCAGACCAGAGTGATAGCCAGAACTTGTCAGAACAGCCAGTGCAGATGAGTGAGGGCACTAGTCCCTCCAGTTCTTCAGATGAAGGCAGCAGGAGCACTCCCAGCAATCTGCCAAAAGCTGCCACCAGACATAGGACGAAGAGAACCTCAGAATCAGAGGATGAGGACTATGTGGCAGAAGAGGAAGCCACTTCCAAGAGAGTTGTGCTTAAGAAGGAATATGGCTCAGCTGCAGCCATCAAGCCAGGAATGCACAAAAAGGCACCTGCCAAGAGAGTTCCTACCTCCAAGCCTAGGAAGGTTGTTCCTGAGGAGACTATAAAATTCACTATGGAAACTGAAGAGGAAGAAATTGGCCAGGACAAGAAAAAGAAGAGAGCTAGAACTACAACTGCCAAAATTATTGGCAAGCCCTCTATGAGGAAAGATTCTGATGAAGAAGAAGAAGAGGTTGCTGCACCAGCACCTAAGGCACCCAAGCTAATGGGTGATGCTATCAAATCAGGGGCTACTGTATCTAAGCCCAAGGCAGCATCAAAGGCCAAGACAGCTCCAAAGAGAAATACAAGGAGCATCCCGGCAGCTGAGAAGAACAAGGCACCAGTGCCTAACATTGCAAAAGAAGAGGAAGGCCAAGTTCTCAGAAAATTGAAGCCCAAGATCCCAGACCACAATGATGCTCATCCTGTGCCTGAGGATATGAAGATCAGAAGAGACTCAGGACTAAGAAAGTGGAGAGCAGAGGATCCATATGCTACCAGGAGGAGGACTGCTGTTGACTACAGGTTCCACACTAAGGAACAACAGGACTACTATGAGACAGTATTGCTTGATAAGAAGCCCATTGTGTGTGATATGAGATGGGTCGACTGGAACTACATCAAGGACAATGAAGAGCACTACCCTGGAGTGCAAGACAGCTTCAAGGCATGTGGAGTAGCTGACTTTGTTGGGCTGAAGCTCACAAAGTGGAATGAGGAGCTGATCATGCAGTTCTACTCCACAACACATTTTTATCCAGATGGCAAAATTGTATGGATGTCTGAAGGTACGAGGTACCAATCAACAGTTGCTAAGTGGGCACAGCTTATCAATGCCACAGAGCAGCATGAGGATGACCTAGACATTTATGCCAAGAAGAAGATGGACCACAACTCTATGTCAAATATGTACAAAGAGATCCCAAGCAAGGCACTTGACACTTTCAAGTTTGGATCAGTACATTATCTTCTATCAGGATTGCCAACCATTAATTGGATACTGAGGCACACCTTGGTGCCCAAGTCAGGTGATCACAAGATGATCAGAGGCCATGCAATCAACCTGCTTCATATATTTGATGTGCCGCAAAAATTCAAAGTCATGAGCCTCATGGTAGAAACAATCAAGAGGACTGCAGCAGACCAGAAGAGGAGTTGTGGATATGCCCCTCAGATCCAGCAGCTGATTAACTCCAAGATGGGCATAGGCATATACCTCTTGGACAAGGAACATTTGCCTATTCATCCAGATTTTCAAGATAATGAAGTTTTGATGAACAAGGATGAACCATCATCAGTCCAGGCACAAGCACAGAAGGAGAAGGCAAGGAAGGAGAAAGCTGCAAGGATGCCAACTCAAGAGGAGGCATCTGAATATTTCTTGAAAACCAAGCAAGAGCAACTCAGTTACTTGATTGCATCAACCCTGAGGATAGAGAAAGGACTGGCCACCCTCAATCGGAATCAGGAGAGCTTAGAGAGGATCGTAGAACAAAAGTTCTATGACTTGGATGTCAAAGTGACGGAGATTCAGTCTGCAGTGGAGAAACTTCAAGATGATATGCAGCAGAGGAAAGGGAAGACTACCACTAATGCATTTGCCAGAGTTCCACGAGGTCCGAGGTCGTCTGCAGTGCCAGTTCCTGACACAAGAGCCACAGCCTCAGCTCCAGCCACAACACCAGCCCAACCAGCTCCAGCATCTACTTCAGCTCCAACTCCAACCACGTCTACAGAAGCCTTCGTCCTTGGAGTGATCCAGACTCCACCACCACCAGAAGATCAAGCCTGAGTGTCGACTTAGCACTATGCATTTTCTAGGAACTTGTTGGTAACTTGTTGCCAAAGGGGGAGAAAAATGTATAGATCATAGGCTTCGAGAGATAGAGTGCTGTTTTTCTCTCTTGCTTTATTTGGTGGTTTTTCAAACATTGCTTGCTTTTGGTCGAGATACTTTGATATGCTTGTGAGACATTGATGATCATGTGTTTGATCATAAGCTACACTTCTGCATGCTTGATATATCTTATCTATCTTATGTGATCATTCACTTTTCCTTGGTGATGAGTGCATGTATTTCATTATTATCATTTTGAGCGCTCCACCAAGATGTATGTGACATGGAAGAGTAACCCATAATTCTAACTCTTTGTGCATTTGTAGTCCAAAGCAAATTTTAAATATGCACAAATTTAGGGGGAGCTCTTACTTTTCACATACTTCTCAAAGCGACGATATATTTCATTCTTATTATCATTTGTCGAAGCTTTGATCTATATGTTGTCATCAATTACCAAAAAGGGGGAGATTGAAAGTGCAACTATCCCTTGGTGGTTTTGGTAATTCATAACAACATATAGCTCATTGAGCTGATGCTATTTCAAGACAATTATTTCAGGAAAGCTCAATGATTGGCATGGCACGGATGGTGAAAGTGGAACCCTCAAAATGCTAAGGACAAAGGATTGGCTCAAGCTCAAAAGCTAAAGACTCTTCATTTTACTTTTTAGTGTTCCAAGATCACATTGAGTCCATAGGAAAAGCCAATACTATCAAGGAGGGATGAGGTGTTTCTTAATGAGCCTTTTGCTTCATGTGCTTAATGATATGCTCCAAAATCCTCAGCTACTTTCCCATATCCACAAATGACCTAAACCCAAAGGCAAACTTGGTCCTACCGATTCTTTCTATCCGGCGCCACCGAGTTTCACTTGTCATAAGCCACTGCCAAACCCTAGCAATTCGGTTCTACCGATAGGGATCCCGGTCTTACCAAGATGGGATTGCAATCTCTCTGTTTACTTTTCGTAACATTTCGGTCTCACCGAAAGAGCGAATCGGTCCCACCGAGATTGCAATGTAAACTCTCTGTTTCCCTTTTGTAACTTTTCGGTCTCACCGAAAGAGCAAATCGGTCCCACCGAGTTTACCTGACCAACTCTCTGGTTAGCTTATTACCAAAATCGGTCTCACCGAGTTTGTGTAATCGGTCTACCGAGATTACGTTATGCCCTAACCCTAACCATATCGGTCCTACCGAGTTGCATGTCAGTCCCACCGAAAATCTCTAACGGTCACTAGGTTTACTATTTCGGTCCGACCGAGTTTGTTGATTCGGTCCCACCGAGATTGGTAAATTGTGTGTAACGGTTGGATTTTGTGTGGAGGCTATATATACCCCTCCACCTCCTATTCATTCGTGGAGAGAGCCATCAGAACACATCTACACTTCCAACTCATATGTTCTGAGAGAGAACCACCTACCCTTGTGTTGAGGCCAAGTATTCCATTCCTACCATATGAATGTTGATCTCTAGCCTTCCCCAAGTTGCTTTCCACTCAAATCTTCTTTCTACCAAATCCAAATCTTATGAGAGAGAGTTGAGTGTTGGGGAGACTATCATTTGAAGCACAAGAGCAAGGAGTTCATCATGAACACACCATTTGTTACTTCTTGGAGAGTGGTGTCTCCTAGATTGGCTAGGTGTCACTTGGGAGCCTCCGACAAGATTGTGGAGTTGAACCAATGTGTTTGTAAGGGCAAGGAGATCACCTACTTCGTGAAGATCTACCGCTAGTGAGGCAAGTCCTTCGTGGGCGATGGCCATGGTGGGATAGACAAGGTTGCTTCTTCGTGGACCCTTCGTGGGTGGAGCCCTCCGTGGACTCGCGCAACCGTTACCCTTCGTGGGTTGAAGTCTCCATCAACGTGGATGTAGGATAGCACCACCTATCCGAACCACGGGAAAAACATCCGTGTCTCCAATAGCGTTTGAATTATCCAAACCCTTCCCTTTACATTCTTGCAAGTTGCATGCTTTACTTTCCGCTGCTCATATACTCTTTGCATGCTTGCTTGAATAGTGTGATGATTGCTTGACTTGTCCTAAAAGTTGCTAAAATCTGCCAAGAACTAAAATTGGGAAAAGGCATAGCTTTTATTTGGTCAAGTAGTCTAATCACCCCCCCTCTAGACATACTTCCGATCCTACAGATATCCCTGAGCTAGTTGGTTAAGCTAAACAACAACTTGGAGAGTTGGAAGATAAAAAGCTTTGCCGAATTTGGTTCTTTCTGAAGGGATATCTTTATGTTTGTGTGTGTGTGTGTTGTAGAAAGATGATATCTTCACCAATTGGTCCTCGTGATCAGTTGTTGGATCTATTGTCTTGTCAAAACTTTGACTTGAGTATGGGCTATCGTCAAGTCAAATCAGAACCAAGGATGTTCCTAACGCTGTCTTAGTCGTGGTTAATCCCTCGAGCATACATCATTACCTCTTTTGGTCTGACCAATACTATCACCGTGTTCACATGATGGTGGAAGTCCAGTGATATGGAAATTCCGATGAGGTGTTGTTGAGCCCATCAGCAGCATTTTGTCTCCCCCATGATTCATGTTGAACATCAACCTAGTGTTGAAAACTTTGTAAGCAATGCCTTCGTGTTCCGTTCATGAAGCTTATGCTTGGATGGAAGAAGTGACTTCCTCGAATTCATGTGCTTTAGGTGTAAGTTGCCGCCATGAATTTGAGAAAGGTTTGTTTTTGCTTCCTCTGGTACCATCCAAAGTCAGTCATGAATGTGCGAAGTATGCTATGGTTTGACAGGCTCGCAAGCTTCATTCCATATGTGTTCCCAGCACACCGAGCCACTGATTGATTTGTTCAAGGAGAAAAGTTCCTTCTTAAGAACAAGACTTATACAAGGACTTCGATATCCTCGATGATGGTTCCCCACCTAAACTCGGTAGTGTTTTATTGTAAGACTACTTTGTGGTCATGCTTGTCTTGGACAACATGCTCACATGTGTGTAGCAGAACCAGCTCATGTTTTGGAGCCTGCTATCGTAGTTCATCTCCCGAGAGTCTTGCAACCTTATCTCGTCGACTTGTGTTGCAACCTTTCTTTTCTAGACATCATGTATGAAAAATCCTATTACCAGCCAGATCTGAATCTCAGGTAGACATGATGGTTAGAGCTTTTCCCAGGAATTATAATGTTGGTCTTTCTAAACCGGTAAGGTGGATGTCATGGCCAACACACCCAGCCAGAAGACCTATCATTGTAGTATCTTGATTGAGGAAGTTGGACACCTCCCCATAAGGATTTCGTAGGATTTACTCCAGTAGTTATTCCTTATGGATTCTTGTGCTCCCGAAGTCCGACCTTTTACTTGATGTTCTAGATACCAAACCATATCTATAAACGGGTTACGCTAGCACATCAAGGAGAACATTAGAAGCGGAGTGCTAAATGTCTCTCGGTCGATCATCCGGATTTGCTCCTTTAGCATTGCTAAGGAAAAATCTGAGAAAGTGATGTCCTCCTTTGCATCTGCATCCTCCATCACCGTTCATCATGGTCGTATGATGTGTTGCCAGGATCCTCAGCAGGGATGTTGGTAAAACCCTGATGAATATGGAAATGCTCAAGTTTTTGAGAGCACGCGCAAGCAAATCATTCCTTGCATTGTCTTCAACAAGGTAGTTCACATCATCCATTCTAGCCCGAGTGTGTCGTTCTCCCGAACTCCGTCAGATGATCGGTCGTAAATTGCCTCAGGCTGGTGAGAAGAGTTCCAATGATCTATGGATCAAAAGTAATTCTTTTGCCACTTAAGGGAATAATTTTACGAGTCACCTCCTCGATGGTGCCCTGCTATGGGATCATGACAATTACCTCCTCGCTACTTTGAAACCATGCACCATCCTACTCCAGCGTGGAATTGTTGTCTACCAATTTGAACCTTTGTCATATATTACCTCCCATCTCTCTCAATGTGTGTTTTGGGTCTTACCTTAAGAGATGTTATTATGTCTCAGTCCATGAATTGATCGTGAGTTGCTCGATCTTTGAGAAGATCAACCCTGTAGAGCTTCCTTCCGTCGTCATGGTGTTGAATGAAGATCTCGAAAGAAAAGACGTGAAGATCAATGTGATGCAATGTAGCGGTATCTTTGAGAAGGGCAAATGGATCATGAAGACTGTGACAGTTTTGTGACCCCTTTCCTTTTACCTCACGTCTTGAATCTCGGGACGAGATTCTTGTTTAGTGGGGGTAAGTTGTAACATCCCTAGCCTTGCCATGCACTAGGCTAGCACTTGTGTGTTGCATCATGTTTAAATTTTTATAAAGCTGAAATGGGGATCGATCAAACCCTAGCACCAGAAAGAATTCAAATAGGTTTAAATAAAATCTTTTCAAAGAACCCGAAATGTCATTGAAAATCTTCATGATTTATGATAAAGGTGAAAACCTCTGCCAAAAATGATGAGCATAATTCTTGGGAATTTATGGATTTTTGGGTTAAATCATATTGTATTTGAATTGGAGCATTTAATGCCTATAAATATTTTAAATGCTTCAATACTTCTGAAAACAATTGGGGGCTTTTGGAAATAATTCAATTAGTGCCCACAATTTTTGTCAGGATTTTACAAAATGAGTAAGTATTTTTACTAATTCAAAACAGATAAAAATAAATAGAAAACAGAAACGGAATTAGAAAGAGAGAGAGAGAAGGACTCACCTGGGCCAACTCACCTGTCCAGCCACCTGGCGGCCCAAGTGGCCGGCCTAGCACGGCCCAGCCCACCTGGCCCCTCCCCTGTCGTCTTCCTCCTTGCCAGGAGGACGAGAGGCGCGTGGCCGCCGCGCGCACGGCCACCGACGGCCACCTCCTGCTTGCCGCTTCGCCCTGGCCCTCCCTGACGACGCCACGCACCCTCCCTCGACCCTCTGCACCTCCTCCCTCCTCGCAGCTTCTCCCCTCCCCTCTCTCTCACCCACCGAGCGAAGCTCGTCGCCACCGCCGTCGTTTTCATAGCCACCAATGTCCCCGCGCCCCCTCTCCCTCTCTGGAAGCTCCGCCGCCGTCCACCGCTCCGCCCCACCCTGGCCCCAAGCGCTGGGACGGCCTGCATCGCCGGCTGCCTCGTCTTCTTCCTCCTCGGTCGCCGGAAGCCACATGCGCTGATTCGTCGCCGTCTCCGCCTCCCCGAGCTCGTCGTCTACCTCATACGACCCACCGTGAGCTCCTGCATGTTTTGCCCCTAACCCCGTGGCTTGTCGCTCGCCATAGCCGTCGTTTCGTAGCTGGCCGTAGCATGCCGCCACTTGAGCTCGTCGTCGGCGTAGCTCCGGTGACCATTAGGTCACCCCGGCGTGCCTAACCTGCTCCCCGCCTCGCGTAGCGCTCCGCTAGCCGTCGCCTCGCTCGTTAGCACACCGCAGCGCTAACCCGCACCAGCCCCGAACTCCGGCAGCCGCCGCGAGTTCCACTCCGGAGAACTCCGGCCACCCCCGCACCTCCCATTCATCTCCCTAGATGCGCACGGGCACGGGCTATTCTCTGGTGCACCCGGCGCGTCGATCCGTCGCCTCTGGCGAGTTCCGAGCGAACTCCGCCGCGGGTCGAGGTCACCGCCGGCGAGACTCCGGTGAGTGTCGACGTGGCCACCTGTTAGCACTAATCACCCACTAATTAACCTCCTGACGCACTTACATGTGGGCCTAGTGCCTAAACTAATTGGTTTAACTCTCTGTTAGATTAGCACTAATTTCAGTGGGCCTTGCTTGTCAACTTTGACTTGGCCACGTCATCTTTGACCGGGTCCCACATGTGAGCCTCTGTAGTTGACTATGGGTCACTGACTAGTGGGCCCTACCAGTCAGGTTTGACCTGGAGGCGCCCAGTTGACCTGCTAAGGTCAGCATGACGCTATGCTGATTCAGTAACTCCTTTTTCTGGATTTATTCTTTTTCAGGTAATTTCAGAAAATAGTGCTAACTTCTAAAAATCATATAATTTCAACCGTAACTCCAAATGAAATAAGTTATGTATGAAAAATTATCAGAAAAATCCAAAGAATTTGTTTATGTCATTTGCATGCATGTTAGAGCAACTTATGCCCTCTGTTTAGGACAATTCACTTAAATGGCATTTAAGATAGCACATATGGAGTTTGAATCTGAACCTAGTGTTCAAACCAACTTCATATAAACTGCTGCTAGTTGCATTAGGCCAAATCACAAGCATATTGCCATGCCATGATCATGCATCATATTGTCGCATTGCATTGATTGTGTTCTTTCTATGTTCGCCGGTAACCGTCCCCTCTCAGTCGACGATGTTTCCGACGACGTGATCGATGACACCGATGAAGAACTATATTGTCTTCAGAAGTGCCAGGCAAGCAAAAACCCCTTGTTCATTCCGATACAATCCCACTCTCTCGCTCCTGCTCTCTTTTACTGCATTAGGACAACAACGATTCAACTGTTACATGTTGTGGTAGTTGAACCCCTTATCCTCTGCATGACCTGTCATTGCCACAGTAAATAGATGAAACCCACTAGCATGAGTAGGAGTTGTTTGAGCCCTCATGTGCCTACTCATTCATGCTTGTTGTCATGCCTGCTATTGCTTAGAGTTGTGTCAGGTCTGATTCATCGGGAATGAATTGGAAAAGTGATGAACATGTCCTACTGTGTGTGAGCTAAGTATGTGAACACAATTTGGTAAAGGTAGCGGTGAGAGGCCATGTAGGAGTACATGGTGGGTTGTCTCATTGCAGCCGTCCTCAGGAACTGAGTTCTGTGTTTGTGATCCATGAACAGTTACTACCATGCATTGGAATGCTTAAGTGCCCCTCTCGACTTATTAATCAACCTGATCTCTGTCCAGGAGTTGCAACTAGTTTCTGGTGTTTGTAGTCTACCAAGTGGCACCCGGTACAGGTGGGCTTGGGACAGACTAGGCATAGTGGCACGGTGTACCAAGTGGCACCCGGTTGGTGGGCTTGGGAACCCTGCTCACATCGTTTGGGGCCTTGAGCGACACCCTGGCCGGATCTCCTTGGGGATGGAACCTGAATAGGCAATAAACCTGGACTAGAGACTTGTGTGGTTAGTCAGGTCGTGGCCGACTCCCTCGCCCGGCTTCCGCTTGAAGGTTGCCGAGGTACATGACGTGTACAGGGAGATAAGTGGCGAGAGCGTGTGTGAAGAAGTACACCCCTGCAGGGTTATCATTATCTATTCGAATAGCCGGATTCCTCGGATATGGAAACTTGGACCCCTTGCATAGTTCATAGACAAGTGAAAGTGGATACTCTAAAATGCGCAAGATAAGCGTGAGTGCTATGGACGGCGTTCTCGTAGGGAGACGGGAGCGCATCCATAGTGGTGTATTGAAATGGTGAATATGTGGACTCGTGTGTGCCACCTCGAAAGAGTTACTTGCAGTCGTAGTTCAGGATAGGCACCGAGTCAAAGCAGGCTTGCTGCGGTTAAACTCCACCACCCCCTTTGTTGATACCGATGCATATGTAGATAGTTCTGATGTAAGTCTTGCTGGGTACATTTGTACTCACGTTTGCTTATTTTATGTTTTGCAGAGAGACTTCAGTCTCGCTAGTAGTTCCGCGTGGACTTCGACGTTTAGCTTGTCACCTCTGCTACGATCTTGTGCCCTCGGCAGGATCTGGTAGATAGTCAGGCTTCTCAGCCTTTTTCATTTGTAGATGTCTGTACTCAGACATGTTAAGCTACCGCATGTGCTTTGACTTGTATGCTCTGAATGTTGGGTCATGAGACCCTTGTTTGTAATATGTTGGCTCCTCGGAGCCTAATGAATAAATACTTGAGTCGTAGAGTCTTGTTGTGATGCCATGTTGTATTTACACATGTCGAGCATATTGTGTGTATGATTGAAATGCTTGGTATGTGTGGGATCCGACAATCTAGTTGTTTATCCTTGGCAGCCTCTCTTATGGGGAAATGTAGTCTAGTGCTTCCTTGAGCCATAGTAGTCCGCTACAGCCCGGTTACCGGAGTCCTGCTAGCCTAGCACTACTGCTCAGGACACTTGACTGGCCGGCATGTGTTTCACTTCATTCCTGTGTCTGTCCCTTTGGGGAAATCTCACGCGGTGACATCCGGAGTCCTGCCTAGCCTGCTACAGCCCGGGTTACCGGAGTCCTGTTAGCCTAGTGCTACAGCCGGGTTCACACGCTGTTGACCGACATGCTCGAAGTTGATTCATGTATGCCTGTTCCCATGGGTTAGTGCCGCTTTGGGTTCACGACTAGCCATGTCGGCCCGGGTTCTTTGTCATATGGATGCTAGCGACACTATCATATACGTGAGCCAAAAGGCGCAAACGGTCCCGGGCCAGGTAAGGTGGCACCCTTGGGAATACCATGCGTGAGGCCGCAAAGTGATATGATGTGTTACATGCTAGATCGGTGTGACTTAGGATCGGGGTGCTGACACGCGCCCGTGCTTGGCTTAGCAAAGAAGCGAAGGGGCAAGCACGAAGCGCCGCAGGCCCCAATAGCCTGCGGCCGTGGGCGCTGCATGGTGACTGATTGGACGTGGGCGTCTCCGCTCCCACGACGCCTCGGCAACTGCACGACTTGACAAGTCCGTGCATGCAAAGAAATGGGTCATGATTACCTGCGATCATGGTGGTCGGCGGTTGGCCTTCTCCGGCTATAAGTACTGGACTGCATGAGCCCCTTCAGTCCATCCCTTCTTGCTACTCCTTTCCCTCCATCCTAGCCACTCGCCATTCCCATGGCTCCGTCGAAGAGATTCTCGGCCGCAGAGAAAGGAAAGGCTTGTCAGGCAGGGCCTGACTCCCCCCCGACCAAGCGCGGTCGGGGCCGCCCTCGCAAGCATCCCGCGGTCCCCGTAGTGGCTCCCCGTGGCCATGGAGGCGGTTCCCTGCGCGGTGATGAGCACCCGTTTGCCGATGGGAGGCACACCGTGGCCGCACGGCCCCCCAGGCCACGCTTTCACTCGGCGGAGGTGCTGCCGGAGTTCGTCGTGTGGTCGGCGGACCCGACCAGCACCCGGCTCCAGCTCCCCCGTTTCTTCGTGGGTGAGCTGTTGGCCGGCGCTCGGGGCGGCCTCTAGCTTTAGGCAGATGGTTGCTGCAGCAGGGACTCCTGGGCTTCGCTTGAGGTCTCCGCTTCTGGGAAAGCGGGCCTAACCCGCGGCTGGCAAACGTTTTCCCGCGCGTGCGGCCTGGGCCGGCGGTGCACCCTGCACTTCAAGTTCGATGGCGACGCCACCCTCTACGTGAGGGTGTTTGGGGAAGACGGTCGCCGTGCTGGGTGCTGCCCCGAAGACGATGACCGCGGCCACCTGCTCAGCTCCAGCGCTGACCAGGATGAAGACGGCGGTAGGCGTGTGGGCAGGGGCGCTCGGGGCTCGCTAAGCTTCGGCGACTCCTTCTCAGGCAGCAGCTCCTCCAACAGTGGCCGTGACCAACCCCCGCGCCGTCGCGCCCGCCTGGGTGAAGGTAGCGGGTCAGCCCACTGTCGCGCCCTGGTGAAGCGAGAGGCAGCGCGAGCTTTCGCCGCAAGTTGGTGTTGAACAAGTCGTGCTCATTTTGTTTTTCTTCTTTTCCTGCGCTGAAAAAGAAGGTAGTACAGGGCCCCGCGGGGGCATGTTAGAACTGCTGCTGTTAATCATTGCGCTGCTTCTGCTATTTCTGTGCTATGTTTCCGTGCCATGTGCCCGCGTGCAGGAATTATTTAGCTCGGTGGGGCTTGACACGGTCCTTGCCTCCCGAGGCTGAGGCCTCGCCGTGCGCTTCATGACCTGCAAGGATTAGCTGGAGGAGTAGCTCTTGGTCTCGGTTGTGGGGGCGATCGGCCCAGGTCCTGCGCTTGTGTAGCGATGCCCGTGGGGCACAAACTGGGAGGGCTGCTCCCGCAGCGGACAGGAAAACTTCAAACGATCAGGGCAGAAAACACTTGTGAGGGCGCCCGCGAACCTCCCTCGCGAGACTTGTGCGAGAGAAAACTAGGCAAGTGAGTGAAAAAGATAAAGAGTCACAAGCCAGGGTCGGCAACAGCTCCAGTAAAACTGCAAACAGGAAAGAAAAAGCCAATTGCAGAAAGCAAATGAAAAAGCCGCGTCCGGCCCCTATTCTAGTCTTCGACGTCTTCTCACCAGCGCGGAGCTAAGTGCTACCACTAGGCGTGGGCGGGAGCCCCCGAGGCCCGTGGGCGGCACTCCGGAGACTCCGAGGCGTGTACAGCCCCACTCATTATTATGTGAGAGTGTCATGGGCGGCGAGCTTCACAGGCACTGGCCTTCTTCACAGGCACCGGGCCTTTCCCAAAATGCGGCAGCTTCACAGGCATTGGCCTTCTTCACAGGCACCAGGCCTTGGCCAAAATGCGGTAGCTTCACAGGCATTGGCCTTCTTCACGGGCACCGAGCCTTTCCCAAAATGCGGCAGCTTCATAGTCATTGGCCTTCTTCACAGGCACCAGGCCTTTCCCAAAATGCGGCAGCTTCACAGGCATTGGCCATCTTCACAGGCACCGGGCCTTTCCCAAAATGCGGCAGCTTCACAGGCATTGGCCTTCTTCACAGGCACCAGGCCTTTTCATAGGCGCTAGGCCTCGCTCAGGGATAGAACCTCCGGAGATGTTGAATGTTCAATGCGTTCAGGATGGGTACCCCCTCCGGGTTCTCCAAGCGCGCGGAGCCAGGCCTGGAAACATGAACAACCTTGAATGGGCCCTCCCACATGGGAGAGAGCTTGTGCAGCCCCTCCCTGGAGAGAACCTGTCTGAGCACGAGGTCCCCTACCTCAAGAGTTCTGGGGCGGATGTTGCGGCAGTGGTATCGTCGCAGCACCTGTTGATACCTTGCCGCTTGCAGCGCAGCTTCTCGACGGAGTTCCTCCCCCAGCACGAGATCCGTCCCCCGCAACGTGTCCTGCTGCGTTTCCTCGAACGCCAGGACCCGTGCGGAACGATGCCTGACCTCATGAGGGAGAATAGCCTCTGCTGCGTAGATGAGGAAGAACGGGGACTCGCCAGTCGTCTTGGCCGCGGTTGTGCGGATAGACCACAGCATGGACTGGAGCTCGTCGTACCGGCCCTTGCCACAAGCCTCTGGCTTCTTGAAGATCCTGGCTTTGAGGCCCCTCGGGACCTTCGCATTGGCTCGCTCGGCCTGGCCGTTGCTGCGGGGGTGTGCTACCGAAGCGTAGCATATCTGCGTTCCAAGGTTAGCATAGTACTTTTTGAAGAGATTACTGGTGAATTGCAAACCGTTGTCGGTGATGATGCGGTTAGGCACCCCAAATCGGCTCACGAGACCCTTGATGAACTTGACTGCCGAGCCTGCTGGGATGGTGCGGACAACTTCCACCTCAGCCCACTTGGTGAACTTGTCCACGGCGACATAGAGGTAGCAATAGCCCCCTGGCGCCCAAGGAAACGGGCCCAGAATGTCCAGCCCCCAAACTGCAAACGGCCATGAGAGGGGTATAGTCTGTAGACCACCCACCGACTGATGGCTCTGCCTAGCGTGGAACTGGCAGGCCTCACAAGCCTTCACCAGCTCAACGGCGTCGCTGAGTGCTATGGGCCAGTAGAATCCACTACGAAACGCCTTGCCAACGAGGGTTTGTGACGATGAGTGGTGCCCACAGTCTCCGCCATGTATGTCCGCCAGCAGCTCCTTCCCTTGCTCTCTGGAGATGCAACGTAGGGACATGTCATTCGGTCGCCTCCGGTAGAGCTCTCCATCCTTGATGCAGTAAGCCGTCGCCTGCCGCGCTACGCGCTCCGTCTCCTCCTCGTTCTCCGGCAGGGTCCCTTGCATCAAGTAGTTCTTGAGCTCTGTGATCCAACATCCTTCCTGAGGCTCCAACGCCAGGAGTAGGTGTGCCCCTGAGGCCAGGCCGCAGAACAGAGCTCCTGAGGCAGGCGGCTGAGGGAGCTCCTCCCTTGGTTGCGCCGTGCTCGATAGTGACGGTGCCGCCGAGGGTTTGAAGAGCCACTCCTCGAAGACGCCAGGCTCCTGAGGCAGCCGCCTGGATGCCCTCTTAGCAATGTCATCAGCCTCTTGATTGGTGCCGTGAGGCACATGCCGCAATTCCAGCCCCCAGAACTGTTTCTCCATCTTGCGAACCTCAGCGAGGTAGGCTTCCATGTGCTCGTCCTTTGGTTCGTATATCTTGTTGGAGAAGTTGACGAGGAGCTGCGAATCGCCCTTGATGGTGAGGCGCCTTACCCCCAAGGCGGCTGCGGCTTTCAAGCCTGCTATCAGGCCTTCGTACTCTCCTATGTTGTTGGAGACCTTTTCTCCATGCTGGAAACAGAGTTGTATGGCGTAGTAGAGTTTGTCCTGGGTAGGGGATACGAGCACTGCGCCAGCTCCCGCGCCGTGTCGGGGGAATGCCCCGTCGAAGTACATGACCCAGCCGTCCGGGGCCTCGCTTCCCGAGGAAAGTGACCGGTCCTCGCCTGCCTCGAGACCCGGTGCTTCTGCCCATTCTGCCACGAAATCCCCAAGTGCGGCTCCCTTGATGACTCTGGCCGTACTGAATTCTAGCTGAAATGCTTGTAGCTCGATGTTCCATTCAGCTACTCTTCCAGCTGAGTTGGGGCTCCTGAGTACCCTGTCCAACGGATATGCTGAGACGACCTTGATAGGATGCCCTTGGAAGTAGTGACGCAGCTTGCTTGAGGCCATTAATGGCGCGAGGAGGAGTTTTTGAGGCATGGGGTACCGCGCCCTTGCATCCCATAGCACCATGCTGACGAAGTACATGGGGTGCTCGACGAGGTTGAGGCTGCTGGCGCAGCTTGCGTCCTCTAGAGGCCGAGCCGTCTCTTGAGATGGTGGAGCCCCTAGTGCTTGGTCGCTCGGAGAGGCCCCTCCTGCTCCAGGTGTGTTCTCCTGCTGCGGCTGTTCCTTTTCAGCCACGGTCGTGGTCTTTGCGAGGCCCTCTTGGTTTTGCTTTGCTTCATCCCGGACGGTTGCTGCGGCCTTGGTCCGGCGCTCCTCCCTTACCGCCACCAGGGCTGCGCTAGCAGAGTAGGGGGTGGCCGCAAGGTATAGCACCAGGGGCTCCCGAGGACGCGGAGCTACCATCACTGGTGGGCTAGTAAGGTACCTCTTGAGATCTTCGAATGCCTTGTCGGCCTCTTCAGTCCATTCGAAGGGGCCCTTCTTCTTCATCATCTTGAAGAAAGGCAGTGCTCGTTCCCCCAGCTTGGAGATGAAGCGCCCTAGCGCGGTTACACGCCCGGTGAGCTTCTGCATCTCTCTGAGGGTCCTTGGCGGGCTCATGTCCTCGACTGCTTTGACCTTCTCCGGGTTGGCCTCGATGCCCCTGTGTGACATGAGGAAACCCAGGAGCTTACCCGAGGGGACTCCAAACATACACTTTTCCGGGTTGAGCCGCAGGTCCACTTCGTTGAGGCTCGCAAAGGTTTCTTCCAGGTCCTGTATCAGGGTTTTTCCCTCCCGAGACTTCACTAAAATGTCGTCGACATAAGCTTCAGCGTTCCTCCCGAGCTGCCGGCCTTAGGCGATGTGCATCAGCCGCTGAAAGGTTGCGCCTGCGTTGCACAACCCAAATGGCATGCACATATAGCAGTACACTCCACATCGGGTCAGGAAAGCCGTTTTTTCCACGTCTTCTACCGCCATCTTGATCTGGTGATAGCCCGAGAAGGCATCTAGGAAGCCCAATAGGTCACACTCTGCGGTGGAGTCGACTATCTGGTCAATGCGGGTGTCGGCGTTCAGGGAACGGGGGTCCCCAGAGTTGCCTGCCTGCGGCCTGCGGCGTGGCTCAAAGGGGGCCCAGCATGGCCCATCTTCATCAACACAAGACCCAAGACCCTCGCGAGGGGCCCAGCCTCGCGGGGCGGACGACACGACGCTTCCTCAGGCGCGGCCTCATGTGACACCCCAAAAATTTTGACCTTGTCTTTTTAATTAAAATTTTGCCAGGAATTAAAACTTTAATTTTCTGAGCTCCCTTTTGTATTTTAACCTTTTTATTATGAGTCCCTCTCAAAGTGAAAACTTTTCAAACATGTTGTTGGACTTGTTTAAACCTCTCTAGAAAAAAACTTTTCTTTATTAGTAGAGCTAACTACTTAATTAATTTGCCTAATCTTCATGTTATTGAAAAAATGATTTCCCTTGTCTATGTGGCCATATTTTTACTTCAACCTCTTTAAAACTTTATTCAAAAATCCCACCAAAATTTGGAGATGTCTTGTGATGTATTTAAAGCACTTTTATGCAAAGACATCTTCTGCCCTTTCATTATTTTGAGCTGTGCACCTGTTCTCCTTCTCTGGTTCAGTGGGCAGTTTTGCACTGCATCTCTTGTAAATATTTGTTCCTAGCTTCCACCAAAATTTTGGATGACAGTAGGAGTATATCATTCCAGTATATGCATAAAACCAGGGTTGTTCCTTGAAAATTTTGAGTGAAACAACCTCATCTTCATTCCGGTCCAACATGATGATTTGTACAGCAACCATATTTTTGTTTGCTCTTTAGCCCTTGATTCTTTCTCCTACTTGTAGTCCTCCATGTTAAACCCCTAAGTCCAGGAGCATGCAACCATTGGCATATTTTTGATTCATGAAATAATGCCATCCACCTCCTGTCCAGATTTGGAGTTCTGCAAAACTTGCACTAGCAAGTTTGTGCTTTCCACCAACTAACCTCACCACCCTCTTATGCAATCAAAGAGACACTGATCTAGAGAATTTGACCCCTCCAAGAACTACCTAGATGACCTTAGCATTCTATCAAACACCCTGTGGGCATGATCAGTTTTGACATGAGATTTTGTTTGCACTATGGACTTGACCACCTGACCAAGCCACCTTGTCCCTTGGGTTTCCCTCTATCTCTAACCTAGCCCTGTTCCTTGCCAGCCACACCCGCAACCTGTAGCATGCCACGACATTGTGTTGAACGCCTTCCGTGCATGCACTGGACGCGCCCAGAGCGCGCGTATTGCACGAACCTTGCCGAGCCGACACGCTGGCCCCCCTGGTTTTGGCTCGCTCTGCGGCGCCACGCCACGCACTACCCTCCTCACAGCATCGCGCCAAGCCGCCCTGGCAACCAATAGCGCCACCGCCAGAGCGCTTTTGGCGGCATGCCGGCGTCGGCCGACAACCGCTGCTCCGTCCAGCGCCGCCCAAGCCACCCCGGCTCGCCAGCTAGCCCCTGGCACAGCCCGAACTCATCCGTGAGCTTGTCCGCTAGCGCTCGTCGCCGCCATGATGCCTTGCTGCTACAGAATGTTGGTTCGCCGGAAGCTTATCCACAGCCGCCGCGGAACCGCCTTGCCTCGCTTATAAATGGACGCCCCGAGCCGTTCCCACATACTGGCAACCCCAGTCCACCCCAATGACGCTCCCCCAGCTCGCCAATCGACCCAGGAAAGCTTTCTTCCCCGTCTCCGGCAACCCTCGCCGCCGCCACTGCCCCGGCCGTTCCGGCGCCACCAAGGCCTCCCCCGCTCCGTTCTCTTCACCAGAAAACTCCCCTTCCTCCCACGAACCCAACCCCCTACTCAATTTTGATCGGGAACCACCGTGGCCCAAAAATCACTCTGCTCTCGAAGCCTCCTCCGCCGCGAAGCTCGCCTCCGGCAGCTCCCGCCGCCCCCACCTGCCTGGCGACCACCGGGAGGATCGCCCTGGAGTGGCGGATCCATCCCCGCCCTCGAAGCCCCACGAGGAGCCGCCAGTCGCCGGCGACGATCGCCGGAGCTCCGCCTCCGCTCGGGACAAAGGAAGGAGAGGGAGAAAGGACTAGTCAAACCTAACTAGTGGGCCCCTTGGACCCACTGTCAGTGGCACCCGCGCCGTCCACGTGTTTAAGTGGAAGCATAAACCCCACAGTACGTCTCCCCTACACCGAAAGCGTATTCTGTCTGAATCGTTTTCTTTTATATATTTATTTTAAAAACAGATTTGACTAAACTTTGACCGGCTGTAACTTTTTAAATATAACTCCAAATGAATTAATTATTTTTCCTACATCTCTCAAAATCTGTCTAGTTTATTTTAAGATTTATTTGAAAAAAATTCAAACAACTTTTTGTACTGTTTTTGAAATATGTGTTGTTTGCATATTTTTTGAAAATAGGATTTTGGAAGAGAAGAAAAACTTCCAAAAGTTTTGGAGAGCACCCCCACCTCTCCACACCTTTAAGGCAAGCATTCTGAACCCCGGAATAATATGTTAGTGTGATGATTGACACGTTTATAAATACCACCTCGTTTCGGAGTAGTGTTATTTCATGTGATATGATCTTTTGCATGGATGCATTATGTGGATTTCCTTGCTGTTGGAAATAAGCATACTCATGTAATGGTAATCATCCTCATGTATCTTACATGCATGCCGGAAAGGAATCCGAGAAAGCCTTTGCCTTGGGTAGGCGTGAGCTTGTCGCCGATCTCCGTCGGGACGGTTATATCCGGTATGGCATGGTGAGGTACAATGGGTGATGATTTGTTGTCTGGAGTATTTTTTTTGTTGTACTAACCCTGCAGAGTACATTGACAAGCCTCCTGAGTCGGCCATAGATCGAGTCTTGTTCCGGTAACCCCCATACTTGTTTCGTACTGCCACAGGTCCCCACCGTAGGTGGGGTATGGTTTAGTAAGTTGTTAACCCTTGTCTTAGCACACACCGTACAGAGAGGCCATGGTGGAAGATACCGGATGCATCCGGTAGGCATGCCACCTGGTCCAGGGGCATGGGTGTATCCGGTTGGGACCGAGAGGGGGATACCCCTTAGAGCACGCAGTAGAAATTTGATCCCATGCTACGTCGAGGTTGTAGCCTCCCCACTTAGAGTTTGCTTGACAGGTGTCGTGGGTGATTCCAGACACCAGCGAGTTGAGCTGGTGTGTGCAAGTCAGGTGTGTTTTCGATTAAAAGACCGTAGACGGAATTAGTTCCGATGGAATAAAGGAATTCGTTACTCGTGGGTAAAGAGTACACCCTCTGCAGAGATATTAAACCTATTCGTATAGCCGTGTCCATGGTTAAGGATTTCAGTCTGGGATGGGTCGAGTGTCGGTCTTAGTGTCGGTCTTCGGAGGTAAAAACTGTTAAACCAGAACGGAAATTTACTACTTGTGACTTGTGATAATTATGATTATCCTTATTGTCGACTAACCCGTGATGTTATTGATATCATCGAGTATCTCTGGGATGGTTCTACCTCCTAGATATTCACAGGCATTTCTTTTAAGGCCCCGTAAGTGGTGTCGCTCAGACGCCCGACGGTGGCATTTCTTTTAAGGCCCCGTAAGTGGTGTCGCTCAGACGCCCAACTGTGGCATTTCTTTTCAAAGCCCTTTAAGTGGTGTCGCTAAGACGCCCGACTGTGGCATTTCTTTTAAAGCCCTGTATGTGGTGTCGCTCAGACGCCCGACTGTGGCACATTTTATTATTTCATTTACTTGTTTGATTGCCCATGCATACCTTAAATATTTACTCACATACATCATGAACCTTATTTCATAATGATCAGAGTAAATCACAGAATATTTTGAAACATGTTTATCTGTGGCTATATTATACCGGTGTTCTTAATGTTTGCGAGTACATTCAAAGTACTCACAGGCTTGTCCCTGGCTATTGTCTTGGCCAGATTACTTGCTTGGAGAAGAACGTCGCGATGACAGCCTCGGAAACCTAAGTAACGGTGATAGAAGCCTCGCGAAGATAGGAGTTAACCTGGTCAGCTGTTCCCGTGGGAAATGGAGTCCCATTGATCGTGGCGATCCACAAACCGCTTCCGCCCTCAACCACTAGAGACCAGTTGATGTACTCATAGGCCACATTGGTCTTGTACTACATATTTTGTACTCTTGCTTGGAATTTCTGTATCAAGTTGTTGCCTCATCAGCTAACAGTAATCCTGGGGCTCATGAGCTCGACGGCCATTTTCTGGAAATTAATGTCCGGAAAACCGGTCGCGACACCTCATCAGGCTGGCTCAGGAGGAGGCGGAGAGATCAAGGCGGGGTACCTCGCGAGGTGCCCATGACGCAAGCCATGACGACCAAGGGCGCCAGGCGGGCGCCAGCCTGCGCAGTGTCCTCCCTTTCCTCTTTGGTGTAAAGGGGGCAAGCGCAGGTGAGAGGATCAAGCAAAGGCATCCATTTCGGTGCAACGAGACCAAGACCAGTCCAACGGTGGGAAGGAGGTCATCGTGGAGCCCAGAACGGCGTCACCACAGGGCCTTTGGCAGGCGAGGACCAACTTTGGTCAGGATAAGTGTACTGGATGTTCCCCTTCGAATTGGCCAATTGTTGGCTCCCTTCCCTCTCAATATTTGGGAAGAGGCCCAGGGCCTTTGCCTATAAATAGGACTAGCCACCCCCAGGAAAGGGGGTACCCAGAATCCGAGCAAGCAGAGGGCAAGAGAGAGGGAGAGAAGGGCGGCTGAACTCCTCCTAACAGTTCATCCCCCTCTCCAAGAACAGACCCTCGCGAGGCTGTTCTTCCTTGTATTATTCATCATCATCAGCCCAAGAGGCAATCCACCCACCACAAACTAGAGTAGGGTATTACACCACAATGGTGGCCCGAACTAGTATAAACCCTGTGTCTTTTGTGTTGTTCTTTCTGTAGTTAGATCCTTGCGAGACGGAGAGGTAGAGGGCATAATCTCCGAGCGCACCCTAGAGTTCGAACCTCAAGGGTCTGCCGGAACCTGAAATCCGACATTTGGCGCGCCACGTAGGGTGCGCCAGAATTTGTCTCCCACCGCTTCGTTCTCCTCCGACCGTCGCGTCCATGTCCGACGCCCGCCGAGCCCGCGTCGCCCAGGCAGCCCCCATCGGTGGGCGTCCTCGTCGTTCCCCGTCGCCTGCCAAGCCCGCGTCGCCCAGGCGGCCCCCGTCGGTGGGCGTCTTCGTTGTTCCCCGTCGGGGAACGAGCATCAAGCGTCATCCCAGCATCTGCCTGTGCGACAACGTGACCGCACCGCTACATCAACATCCCCGGTCGTCGCGGCCCTCCTGGGCGGCTCGCAGGCGCCGCCCACAAGTCGCCATGTCAAGCCGTTTGTCCGCCGGGTCGGCGCCGTTTCCGCACGGCAGGGGGCTCCCACGGACCAGGTGGCGCGCGAGGTCGGTCTGGCCTTCAGCTTGGAGGACCACCCCGCCAACTTGGCTGGCTCGGCGTGCTCCCCATGTTGTGCACCCCCACCATCTGCCAGGTGGCTGTCACCAGAACCCTCGTCGACGGCGGCGCCGGCCTTAGTGTGCTTTCGGTTGAGACCTTCAATCTCCTCTGCACACCCCTGGAGCGGCTGCAACCCAGTCGGTCTTTCTTGGGCATTGGGGGCGGGTCATCCAGATCCTTGGGACAGATCCGGCTCTCGGTAACCTTCGGCACCTACGACAACTTCCGCACGGAAATGGTCGACTTTGACATCGCCCCCATCGGCCTTCCTTACAACGCCATCCTCGGCTACCCAGCGCTGGCCCAGTTCATGGCCACCACGCACCCGGCATATAACCTCATGAAGATGCCCGGGAGCAGTGGTGTCCTCACCGTGCACGGGGACACCGAGGACGCCCTGCGGGTACTCAAGCTCGCCTTCAAGACGGCGGCCTCGACACAGCCCGCCGACGCGGGGACCCCCGAGCCCAAGTTGGCTGCGCCAGCCAAGAAGAAGCAGTTGTTCACCCAGGACAAGGCAGAAACCAAGCAGATACCTGTCGACGAAGACGGGTCCTCTAGTGCCACTTTCACCATAGGCGCCAACCTCGAGCTTGAGCAGGAGGAAGCTCTGATCAGGTTCCTGCGCGCAAATAAGAAGGTATTTGCTTGGGAGCCTGATCAGTTGGTTGGGATCCCCCGGAGCGTCATCGAGCATCACCTCAACGTGTGCCCGAACGTGCGCCCCGTGAAGCAGAAAGCCAGGCGGCAGTCCGCAGAGAAGCGGGCCTTCATCGTCCAAGAAACCCGCAAGTAGAGGCCGTTGGGGTCATTCGCGAGGTCCGATACCCGGATTGGTTGGCCAACCCTGTCGTTGTACCCAAGAAGGGGGAAAGGAACGCATGTGTGTCGACTTCACCAACCTCAACAAGGCATGCCCGCAAGATCCGTTCCCGCTACCCCGCATCGATCAGATCGCCGATTCCACCGTGGAGTGTGACCTGCTTTGCTTCCTGGATGCCTTCTCTGGGTATCACCAGATCAAGATGGCGGTAGAAGACGTCGAGAAGACCGCCTTCTTAACCCCATGCGGGTTGTACCTTTCAGCGGCTGATGCACATCACCTTGGGCCCGCAGCTCGGGAAGAATGTCGAAGCTTACGTTGACGACATTGTGGTGAAATCTCGGGAGGCCAAGACCCTGATACAAGACCTGGAGGAGACCTTCGCGAGCCTTGACACAGTGAACCTGGGGCTCAACCCAGAGAAGTGTGTGTTCGGAGTCCCCTCAGGCAAGATCTTGGGCTTTCTCGTGTCCCATCGGGGCATCGAGGCTAACTAAAAGTGCAACTATCCCTAGGTGGTTTTGGTAATTCATAACAACATATAGCTCATTGAGCTAATGCTATTCCAAGACAATTATTTCAGGAAAGCTCAATGATTGGCATGGCATGGATGGTGAAAGTGGAACCCTCAAAATACTAAGGACAAAGGATTGGCTCAAGCTCAAAAGCTCAAGACTCTTCATTTACATTTTAGTGATCCAAGATCACATTGAGTCCATAGGAAAAGCCAATACTATAAAGGAGGGATGAGGTGTTGCTTAATGAGCTCTTTGCCTTATGTGCTTAATGATATGCTCCAAAATCCTCAACTACTTTCCCATATCCACATATGACCTAAACCCTAAGCCAAACTCGGTCATACCGATTCTTTCTATCCGGCGCCACGGAGTCTTCATATGTCATAAGCCACTGCCAAAACCCTAGCAAATCGGTTTCACCGATAGGGATCTCGGTCTCACCGAGATGGGATTGCAACCTATCTGTTTGCTTTTCGTAACTTTTCGGTCTCACTGAAAGAGCGGATCGGTCCCACCGAGATTGCAATGCAAACTCTCTGTTTCCCTTTTGTAACTTTTCGGTCTCACCGGAAGAGCAAATCGGTCCCACCGAGTTTGCCTGACCAACTATCTGGTTAGGTAATTACCAGATCGGTCTCACCGAGTTTGTGTAATCTGTCTCATCGAGATTACGTTATGCCCTAACCCTAACCATATCGGTCCTACCGAGATGCATGTCAGTCCCACCGAAAATCTCTAACGGTCACTAGGTTTACCTTTTCGGTCCGACCGTGTTTGTTGATTCGGTCCCACCGAGATTGGTAAATTGTGTGTAACGGTTGGATTTTAAGTGGAGGCTATATATACCCCTCCACCTCCTATTCATTCGTGGAGAGAGCCATCAGAACACATCTACACTTCCAACTCATATGTTCTGAGAGAGAACCAATTAACCTTGTGTTGAGGCCAAGATATTCCATTCCTACCATATGAATCTTGATCTCTAGCCTTCCCCAAGTTGCTTTCCACTCAAATCTTCTTTCTACCAAATCCAAATCCTATGAGAGAGAGTTGATTGTTGGGGAGACTATCATTTGAAGCACAAGAGCAAGGAGTTCATCATCAACAGACCATTTGTTACTTCTTGGAGAGTGGTGTCTCCTAGATTGGCTAGGTGTCACTTGGGAGCCTCCGACGAGATTGTGGAGTTGAACCAAGGAGTTTGTAAGGGCAAGGAGATCGCCTACTTCGTGAAGATCTACTGCTAGTGAGGCAAGTCCTTCGTGGGTGATGGCCATGGTGGGATAGACAAGGTTGCTACTTCGTGGACCCTTCGTGGGTGGAGCCCTCCGTGGACTCGCGCAACCGTTACCCTTCGTGGGTTGAAGTCTCCACAAACGTGGATGTAGGATAGCACCACCTATCCAAACCACGGGAAAAACATCCGTGTCTCCAATAGCATTTGAATTCTCCAAACCCTTCCCTTTACATTCTTGCAAGTTGCATGCTTTACTTTCCGCTGCCTATATACTCTTTGCATGCTTGCTTGAATTGTGTGATGATTGCTTGACTTGTCCTAAAAGTTGTTAAAATCTGCCAAGAACTAAAATTGGGAAAAGGAGTAGTATTTATTTGGTCAAGTAGTCTAATCACCCCCCCTCTAGACATACTTCCGATCCTACAAGTGGTATCAGAGCTTTGGTCTCCATTTGCTTTGATTTCCATAGCTTTTGGTGGTCACAGCCTTGGTTTCACAACCTAGGAGAGTATGGCGTCTAGTGAGAGAAGTTATCACCGTAGAGGTCCTTACTTTGATGGTACTAATTTTGCTAGTTGGAAGCATAAAATGAAAATGCATATTCTTGGACATAACCCCGCCGTTTGGGCTATTGTGTGTGTTGGTTTGCAAGGTGACTTCTTCGACGAGAAGGAACCAAACCGTGAAGCTACCGCGGATGAGTTGAAGATGCTACAATACAACGCTCAAGCTTGTGATATCCTCTTCAACGGATTGTGCCCCGAAGAATTCAACAAAATCAGCCATCTTGAGAATGCAAAGGAAATTTGGGATACTTTGATTGATATGCACGAGGGTACCGACTCCGTCAAGGAATCCAAATTGGATGTGCTTCAAAGTCAACTTGACAAGTTCAAAATGAAGGATGGTGAAGGTGTCGCTGAAATGTACTCTAGGCTTGCTCTCATCACAAATGAGATTGCCGGCTTAGGGAGTGAAGAGATGACCGACAGATTCATCATCAAGAAGATCCTAAGAGCCTTGGATGGAAAATACGATACCGTGTGCACATTGATCCAAATGATGCCCAATTACAAATATCTCAAGCCAACGGAAGTCATTGGAAGAATTGTTGCTCATGAGATGTCACTCAAGGATAAAGAGGAACTTCACAACAAATCAAGTGGTACTTACAAAGCCTCATGTGAAGCCCCCACATCATCAAGTGACAAACAAAACTTCAATGAAGAACTGAGCTTAATGGTGAAGAACTTCAACAAGTTCTACAAGAGTAGAAGCAAAGACAGAAGCTCCAAGTCAAGATCCTACAATGACAAAAGATCTTCTAGTCGAGAGCGAAACTGCTACAATTGTGGAAGACCCGGACACTATTCCAATGAGTGTACGACTCCCTACAAAAGAAGAGAAGATTCTCCAAAAAGAAGAAGTAAAGGAGAGGAATCACCATCACGAGAGAGAAGGAATAGAGATGATCGTTATGAACGAAGATACTCATGGAGAAGCAAGGATTCAGAAAGGAAGGAAAAATCATCAAGTAGCTACACAAAACGAAGACATCAAGCTCATGTTGGTGAATGGGTATCCGTCTCCGACTCCGACAACCACTCCGAGAGAAGTTATCACTCCGACTCCGAATATACTCAAGATGAAGGTGTTGCCGGTCTAGCACTTGTGTCAACCAACTCCTACGACATATTTGACTCACCAAATGAAGGAATTGGAAGATGGTTCATGGCCAAAGGTCCTAAGGTAACTCACCCTGAGTATGTTGATTTTAATAGTGATGAAGATGACTTGTTAGGCGATGATGATTTACTTGTTGACAACTCTAGTTATGAATCCTATGGTGAAACGTCAATTAATCATGCTAAAACGAATGACAATGATAAGGAGAAAATTGAGGCTCTAACTAAAGAACTAAACACTCTTAAGTTAGCTCATGAAACTATCTTCGAAGATCATCGAGAACTTTTAAGGGCTCATGAGAAGTTACGCTTCGAAAAGCTCAATCTTGAGCAAGAGCATGAGCTTTTAAAGGCAATCAATGATGATCTCCGCAAGAAAAGTTCTTCTTACATTGCCAAACATTTACTCTTATCCACTTACATGCCTCAAGTCTAGTCTAGTAACAAGAACAAGAAAGATTCTTCCTCTAGTAGTAACAATGAACATGTTAAATCCAATATTGTTGCTTCTAGTAGTTCTCTTGATTCCACTAATGATTCTCTTAGCCAAGTTACACTTGAGCAAGAAAATAGCATATTGAAGGAAATCATAGAGAAAGGAGTGTACAAAAGCCTTGCCGGAAGTAAGCAATTCGAGGAGATTGTACGCAAGCAAGGAAGGCACCGGAAGAATCAAGGTGTTGGTTTTGAACGAAAGTTCAATGCCAATGGAGTTGAGTGGGAAGAAGATCAATACCCCAAGACAAAGTTTGTTCCTCAACAAGAGAAGTATGGCCCAACTTCTTTTAAGGGGACACAAACTCAAGATGATCTTCCACCACAAGACTACAAGCAAAAAGGCAAGGACAAGCTTCAAGAGGAAATTGATGCATTTGAAGAAGCTCCTAAGACCTTAGTCAAGTGGATTCCCAAGACTACTTCAAGTTCCACTTCATCAAGTACGACTACAACTCCAAGGATTCCCATCAAGATGGTGTGGATCCAAAAGAAGAAGAACTAGTGAGTTCTTGAGGGTGACTCCGCCAACAAACTTCACTCTTATCATTTCGGCAAGAACAAGTGCAATCAACTTCCACATCTTGCACTAGTTCAAGGAGTCACAAACCCTATTGTTTGTAAGTCAAGGGACAAGGTAACCTAAAAGCTTTCATAGACATGTTCTTGTATGTGCAATCACTCTATGTCTATGGATATACTTGCTTGTTCCTTGTGGGACTAACCCATGTAGGTATTGAAAGTGCAATTCACTCAAAAGGATAGCTCCAAGTGATCTACATTGAGCATCCACATCTTCAACATCTACATGAAGTCGTCATCGACAAAACCCAAGGTTAGTTCATCCCTCTTAGGGGGGATATCACATCTAGGGGGAGCTTTACTCTAAGACTTGAGCTAAAGCGACTCTAATGATGTGAACACAACAATGCTTTATGTAAAAGTGGTAACCCCACTTGAGCTTAAACGATGAGTATGACCTAGGATCAAATGTTCTCATTTGACTCCTAAGTCAATATACTCATATATAGATGACCTAGTCATCGCAAATTGCTTGATAGATGCTAGAATTGGGTGTGCATGTTTTGTCACATATTTCAATTGCCATTTTATTGTGTGAGCATGTTGGTTGCATATTTTACTCATTCAAGGACATCCACTTGTTGTTTTGATTGTTTGGTTTTATTGTTCTTTTGCCAAGTGGATGGACAAGAATGCCTAAGAACCCCCTCTAGCTATCTATGCTTTTCTCGTCTCAAACTCTATTCATGCTACATCACAAAATTGATCAAGTCAGATTCGAACCACTCTGTGTGAGGAGCACTCGGAGTCCCCGATTTGTCATAGACTTAAGCTTCCAAAACCTCTTTGTGATTTTCGGTCTGACCGATACCCCATTTTCGGTCTTACCGAGATCATTAAGTTGATCTATGCTTTTGATCTCGGTGCAACCGATTTGAACTATTCAGTCACACCGAGTTGTTCCACTCGATCACACCGACAGGGTCGGGCTATATATAGACACGGGCAAAATTTTGGAAATTTCTCCGAACCTCTTCGCCCGCGCCATAGCTCGCTCTACCTACGTGGTCTCCGGATCGTCTCCTCGCCGCCAGTAGCCTCCAGTCGCTGGTCTCCGTCGCCGTCAACGGGAATCAACCCCGCCGTTTCCGCCGTAGCGAGTCTCCGCCGAACTAGGGTACGGACTCAATCTTTGTGCTATTCCCCAATCCGATTCCTAGCACATTGTGATCATAATGATTCTTGCCACAATTGATAAACTTCTATCCTGTCAAAGAACTCGTAGATTAGCTTTGATTCGAAAATTTTAGGGTTAGGTTTTCACCGAAACCATCTCGGACCCACCGAGCTGAAAACTCGGTCCCACCGATTTGGCCTATGCCATTGCACAAGTGAAACTCGGTCTGACCGAGTGTAACTAATCGGCGTGACCGATTTTTGAACTTTGTGAAACCCTAGCAGTCTTGGTGCCACCGAACTGTGACTCGGTCTGACCGAGATCACTAGTTTAGGTTCCAAATGCTGCTTCGGTATCACCGAGTTTAGAAATCGGTAGATCCGAGATGCTTTCTGAGGGAAACTAAAACTAAGTTTCTGAATCATTCTTTTTGCAAAAATCTCTGCATTTTGTGATGCTCATCCACTCTACCTCATCTATAAACTATTCACAGGGTTCAGCAGTCAGCAGTCAGCTTGTTCATCATGTCAGATCAAAGTGATAGTCAGAATCTGTCAGAGTAGCTTGTGCACATGAGTGAGGGCACTAGTCCCTCCAGTTCCTCAGATGATGGCAGCAGGAGCACCCCTAGCAATCTGCCAAAAGCTGCCACAAGACAGAAAAAGAAGAGAACTTCAGACACAGAGGATGAAGATTATGTGGCAGAGGAAGAGGCAACTTCCAAGAGAGTTGTGCTGAAGAAAGAATATGGCTCAGCTGCAGCCAACAAGCCAGGCTTAAAGGTCAAAAGGCCAGCAGGCAGGCAGCCCATGCCAAAGGCCAGAGCCTCAACAAAGGTTCCTGAGAAGCCTGCACCCAGAGAGCCAGTTGCAGCTGAAACAAAGAAAGAAAGGAAAAGAGGCAGATGGTGCAAGAAAGTAGATCCTATGGCTGAATTTGAACAACATTCTTCTGATGTAGAAGAAGAAGAAGAAGAAGAAGAAGAAGAAGAAGAAGAAGAAGAAGAAGAGGAAGGTGCTGCACCAGCACCTAAGGCACCCAAGCTGATGGGTGATGCCATTAGATCAGGAGCAGCTGCATCCAAGCCAAAGGAAGCCCCCAAGTCTGCTTCCAAGGCCAAGCCAGCTCCAAAGCCAAAACCAAAAAGGAATACAAGAAGCATCCCAGCTGCTGAGAAGAACAAGGCCCCAGTGCCTGAAGCTGTTGTTGAAGAAGAGGAAGGCCAAGTATTGAGAAAGTTGAAGCCCAAGATCCCAGACCACAATGATGCTCATCCTGTGGCTGAGGATATGAATATCAGGAGAGAATCTGGATTGAGAAAATGGAGAGCAGAGGATGCCTATGCTACCAGGAGAAGGACTGCTGTGGACTACAGGTTCCACACTAAGGAACAGCAGGACTTCTATGAGACAATCTTGTTAGACAAGAAGCCCATTGTATGTGACATGAGATGGGTTGATTGGAAATACATCAAGGACAACGAAGAGCACTACCCTGGAGTGCAGGACAGCTTCAGAGCTTGTGGAGTAGCAGACTTTGTTGGGCAAAAGCTCACAAAGTGGAATGAGGAGCTTATCATGCAGTTCTACTCCACAGCACATTTTTATCCAGATGGGAGGATTGTTTGGATGTCTGAAGGTACGAGGTACCAATCAACAGTTGCTGAGTGGGCACAGCTTATCAATGCCCCAGAGGAAAATGAAGATGACTTGGATGTCTATTCCAAGAAGAAGATGGACCACAACTCCATGATCAACATGTACAAAGAGATCCCTGACAAGGCACTTGAAACTTTCAAGTATGGATCTGTACACTATCTTCTGTCAGGATTGCCAACCATCAATTGGATCTTAAGGCACACCTTGTTGCCCAAGTCTGGAGATCACAAGATGATCAGAGGCCATGCAATCAATTTGCTTCATATCTTTGATGTGCCTCAAAAGTTCAAAGTCATGAGCCTTATGATAGAAACAATCAAGAGGACTGCAGCAGACCAAAAGAGGAGCTGTGGATATGCCCCTTAGATCCAGGAACTGATCAACTCCAAGATGGGCACGGGCATATATCTTTTGGATAAGGAACATTTGCCTATCCATCCAGATTTCGAGGACAACCGAGTTGTGATGCATGAAAATGAACCATCATCAGTCCAGGCACAAGCCAAGAAGGAGAAGGCAAGGAAGGAGAAAGCTGCAAGGATGCCAACTCAAGAGGAGGCATCTGAATACTTCTTGAAAACCAAGCAAGAGCAGCTTAGTTACCTGATTGCATCCACCCTGCGGATTGAGAAGGGTTTGGCCAACCTAACTCAGAACCAGGCAAGCTTAGAGAGAATCGTAGAACAGAAGTTCTATTACTTGGATATCAAGGTGACAGAGATTCAGACTGCAGTGGAGCAACTCCATGATGACATGCAGGAGAGGAGAGGGAAGACAACCACAGATGCATTTGCCAGAGTGCCACGAGGTCCAAGGTCGTCTGCAGTGCCAGTTCCTGACACAAGAGCAACCGCCTCAGCACCAGCCGCAGCACCAACCCAACCTGCTCCAGCATCCACTTCAGCTCCAACACCAACAGCATCTACGGAAGCCTTCGTCCTTGGAGTGATCCAGACTCCACCACCACCTAAAGATCAAGCCTGAGTGTCGATCTAGCACTATGCATTTTCTAGGAACTTTTTGGTAACTTGTTGCCAAAGGGGGAGAAAAATGTATAGATCATAGGCTTCGAGAGAGAGTGTGTTGCTTTTATTCTCTCTTGCTTTTATTTGGTGGTTTTTCAAACTTTGTTTGCTTTTGGTCGAGATACTTTGATATGCTTGTGAGACATTGATGATCATGTGTTTGATCATAAGCTACACTTATGCATGCTTGATATATCTTATCTATCTTATGTGATCATTCACTTTGCCTTGGTGATGAGTGCATGTATTTCATTATTAATCATTTTGAGCGCTCCACCAAGATGTATGTGACATGGAAGAGTAACCCATAATTCTAACTTCTTGTGCATTTGCAGTCCAAAGCAAATTTTAAATATGCACAAATTTAGGGGGTGCTCTTACTTATCACATACTTCTCAAAGCGACGATGTAATTCATTCTTATTATCATTTGTCGAAGCTTTGATCTATATGTTGTCATCAATTACCAAAAAGGGGGAGATTGAAAGTGCAACTATCCCTAGGTGGTTTTGGTAATTCATAACAACATATAGCTCATTGAGCTAATGCTATTCCAAGACAATTATTTCAGGAAACCTCAATGATTGGCATGGCATGGATGGTGAAAGTGGAACCCTCAAAATACGAAGGACAAAGGATTGGCTCAAGCTCAAAAGCTCAAGACTCTTCATTTTACATTTTAGTGATCCAAGATCACATTGAGTCCATAGGAAAAGCCAATACTATCAAGGAGGGATGAGGTGTTGCTTAATGAGCTCTTTGCCTTATGTGCTTAATGATATGCTCCAAAATCCTCAACTACTTTCCCATATCCACATATGACCTAAACCCTAAGCCAAACTCGGTCATACCGATTCTTTCTATCCGGCGCCACCGAGTCTTCATATGTCATAAGCCACTGCCAAAACCCTAGCAAATCGGTTTCACCGATAGGGATCTCGGTCTCACCGAGATGGGATTGCAACCTCTCTGTTTCCTTTTGGTAACTTTTCGGTCTCACTGAAAGAGCGGATCGGTCCCACCGAGATTGCAATGCAAACTCTCTGTTTCCCTTTTGTAACTTTTCGGTCTCACCGAAAGAGCAAATCGGTCCCACCGAGTTTGCCTCACCAACTCTCTGGTTAGCTAATTACCAGATCGGTCTCACCGAGTTTGTGTAATCGGTCTCACCGAGATTACGTTATGCCCTAACCCTAACCATATCGGTCCTACCGAGATGCATGTCAGTCCCACCGAAAATCTCTAATGGTCACTAGGTTTACCTTTTCGGTCCAACCGAGTTTGTTGATTCGGTCCCACCGAGATTGGTAAATTGTGTGTAACGGTTGGATTTTAAGTGGAGGCTATATATACCCCTCCACCTCCTCTTCATTCGTGGAGAGAGCCATCAGAACACATCTACACTTCCAACTCATATGTTCTGAGAGAGAACCACCTACCCTTGTGTTGAGGCCAAGATATTCCATTCCTACCATATGAATCTTGATCTCTAGCCTTCCCCAAGTTGCTTTCCACTCAAATCTTCTTTCTACCAAATCCAAATCCTATGAGAGAGAGTTGAGTGTTGGGGAGACTATCATTTGAGGCACAAGAGGAAGGAGTTCATCATCAACACACCATTGTTACTTCTTGGAGAGTGGTATCTCCTAGATTGGCTAGGTGTCACTTGGGAGCCTCCGACGAGATTGTGGAGTTGAACCAAGGAGTTTGTAAGGGCAAGGAGATCGCCTACTTCGTGAAGATCTACCGCTAGTGAGGCAAGTCCTTCGTGGGCGATGGCCATGGTGCGATAGACAAGGTTGCTACTTCGTGGACCCTTCGTGGGTGGAGCCCTCCGTGGACTCGCGCAACCGTTACCCTTCGTGGGTTGAAGTCTCCACTAACGTGGATGTAGGATAGCACCACCTATCCGAACCACGGGAAAAACATCCGTGTCTCCAATAGCGTTTGAATTCTCCAAACCCTTCCCTTTACATTCTTGCAAGTTGCATGATTTAGTTTTCGCTGCCTATATACTCTTTGCATGCTTGCTTGAATTGTGTGATGATTGCTTGACTTGTCCTAAAAGTTGTTAAAATCTGCCAAGAACTAAAATTGGGAAAAGGCGTAGTTTTTATTTGGTCAAGTAGTCTAATCACCCCCCTCTAGACATACTTCCGATCCTACACTAACCCGGAGAAGGTCAAGGCGGTCGAGGACATGAGCCCGCCGAAAACCCTCAGAGAAACGCAGAAGCTCACCGGACGCGTGACCGCGCTAGGGCGCTTCATCTCCAAACTGGGGGAGCGAGCACTTGTTGGGGAACGTAGTAATTTCAAAAAATTTCCTACGCACACGTAAGATCATGGTGATGCATAGCAACGAGAGGGGAGAGTGTTGTCTACGTACCCTCGTAGACCGAAGCGGAAGCATTGACACAACGTAGAGGAAGTAGTCGTACGTTCTCCTCGCGATCCAACCGATCACAGCACCGTTACTCCGGCACCTCTGAGTTCTTGGCACACGTTCAGCTCGATGACGATCCCCGGGCTCCGATCCAGCAAAGCGTCGAGGAAGAGTTCCGTCAGCACGACGGCGTGGTGACGATCTTGATGTGTTACCGGCGCGGGGCTTCGCCTAAGCACTGCAACGATATGATCGAGGTGGAATTTGGTGGAAGGGGGCACCGCACACGGCTAAGGAACGATCCGTAGATCAACTTGTGTGTCTCTGGGGTGCCCCCTGCCCCCGTATATAAAGGAGCCAAGGGGGAGGGGCTGGCCGGCCAACTCTGGTGCGCCAGGAGAGTCCTACTCCCTCTGGGAGTAGGATTCCCCCCCCCCCAATCCTAGTTGGACTAGGAATCTCCAAGGGGGAGAGAGAGAGAGAGGGGGCGCCCACCTCTCCTAGTCCTAATAGGACTAGGGAAAGGGGGGGAGGCGCGCAGCCCATGAGGGCAGCCCTATCACCTCTCCTCCAAGGCCCATGTTGGCCCATTATGCCCCCGGGGGGTTCCGGTAACCCTCCCGGTATTCCGGTAAAATCCTGATTTCACCTGGAATGCATCCGATGTCCAAACATAGGCTTCCAATATATCATTCTTTACGTCTCGACCATTTCGAGACTCCTCGTCATGTCCGTGATCACATCCGGGACTCAGAACTCCTTCGGTACATCAAAATGCATAAACTCATAATAACTGTCATCGTAACGTTAAGCGTGCGGACCCTACGGTTCGAGAACAATGTAGACATGACCGAGACACGTCTCCGGTCAATAACCAATAGCGGGACCTGGATGCCCATATTGGCTCCTACATATTCTACGAAGATCTTTATCGGTCAGACCGCATAACAACATACGTTGTTCCCTTTGTCATCGGTATGTTACTTGCCCGAGATTCGATCGTCGGTATCCAATACCTAGTTCAATCTCGTTACCGGCAAGTCTCTTTACTTGTTCTGTAATACATCATCTCACAACTAACTCATTGGTTGCAATGCTTGCAAGGCTTTATGTGATGTGCATTACCGAGAAGTCCCTAAGATACCTCTCCGACAATCGGAGTGACAAATCCTAATCTCGAAATACGCCAACCCAATATGTACCTTCGGAGACACCTGTAGAGCACCTTTATAATCACCCAGTTACGTTGTGACGTTTGGTAGCACACAAAGTGTTCCTACGGTAAATGGGAGTTGCATAATCTCATAGTTAAAGGAACATGTATAAGTCATGGATAAAAGCAATAGCAACATACTAAACGATCGGGTGCTATGCTAATGGAATGGGTCATGTCAATCAGATCATTCAACTAATGATGTGATCTCGTTTAATCAAATAACAACTCTTTGTTCATGGTTAGAAAACATAACCATCTTTGATTAATGAGCTAGTCAAGTAGAGGCATACTAGTGACACTCTGTTTGTCTATGTATTCACACATGTATTATGTTTCCAGTTAATACAATTCTAGCATGAATAATAAACATTTATCATGATATAAGGAAATAAATAATAACTTTATTATTGCCTCTAGGGCATATTTCCTTCAGTCTCCCACTTGCACTAGAGTCCATAATCTAGATCACATCACCTATGTGATTAACATCAATAGTTCACATCATCATGTGATTAACACCCATAGTTCACATCGATATGTGACCAACACCCAAAGGGTTTACTAGATTCAGTAATCTAGTTCACATCGCTATGTGATTAACACCCAAAGAGTACTACGGTGTGATCATGTTTTGCTTGTGAGAGAAATTTAGTCAACGGGTCTGCCACATTCAGATCCGTTATGTATTTTGCAATTTTCTATGTCTACAATGCTCTGCACGAAGCTACTTTAGCTAATTTCTCCCACTTTCAATATGTATCTAGATTGAGACTTAGAGTCATCTAGATTAGTGTCAAAACTTGCATCGACGTAACCTTTTACGACGAACCTTTTTGTCACATCCATAATCGAGAAACATATCCTTATTCCACTAAGGATAATTTTGACCGCTTGTCCAGTGATCTACTCCTAGATCACTATTGTACTCCCTTGCCAAACTCAGTGGTAGGGTATGCAATAGATCTGGTACACAGCATGGCATACTTTATAGAATCTATGGCTGAGGCATAGGAAATGACTTTCATTCTCTTTCTATCATCTGCCGTGGTCGGGCTTTGAGTCTTACTCAAGTTCACACCTTGTAATACAGGCAAGAACTCTTTCTTTGACTGTTCCATTTTGAACTACTTCAAAAAAAAAAATTCAAGGTATGTACTTATTGAAAAACTTATCAAGCGTCTTGATCTATCTCTATAGATCTTGATGCTCAATATGTAAGCAGCTTCACCGAGGTCCTTCTTCGAAAAACTCCTTTCAAATACTCCTTTATGCTTTACAGAATAATTCTACATTATTTCCGATCAATAATATGTCATTTACATATACTTATCAGAAATGTTGTAGTGCTCCCACTCACTTTCTTGTAAATACAGGCTTCACCGCAAGTCTGTATAAAACTATATGCTTTGATCAACTTATCAAAGCGTATATTCCAACTCCGAGATGCTTGCACCAGTCCATAGATGGATCGCTGGAGCTTGCATATTTTGTTAACACCTTCAGGATCGACAAAACCTTCTAGTTGCATCGTATACAACTCTTCTTTAATAAATCCATTAAGGAATGTAGTTTAGTTTATCCATTTGCCGGATTTCATAAAATGCGGCAATTGCTAACATGATTCGTACAGACTTAAGCATAGATACGAGTGAGAAACTCTCATCGTAGTCAACACCTTGAACTTGTCGAAAACCTTTTGCGACAATTCTAGCTTTGTAGATAGTAAAACTACTATCAGTGTCTGTCTTCCTCTTCAAGATCCATTTATTTTCTTTGGCTTGCCGATCATCGGGCAAATCCATCAAAGTCCATAATTTGTTCTCATACATGGATCATATCTCAGATTTCATGGCCTCTAACCATTTCGCAGAATCTGGGCTCACCATCGCTTCCTCATAGTTCGCAAGTTCATCATGGTCTAGTAACATGACTTCCAGAATAGGATTACCGTACCACTCTGGTGCGGATCTCACTCTGGTTTACTTACGAGATTCGGTAGTAACTTGATCTGAAGTTACATGATCATCATCATTAGCTTCCTCACTAATTGGTGTAGTAGTCACAGGAACAGTTTTCTGTGATGAACTACTTTCCAATAAGGGAGAAGGTACAATTACCTTATCAAGTTCTACTTTCCTCCCACTCACTTCTTTCGAAAGAAACTCTTTCTCTAGAAAGTTTCCGAACTTAGCAACAAAAGTCTTGCCTTCGGAACTGTGATAGAAGGTGTATCCAACAGTTTCCTTTGGATATCCTATGAAGACACATTTCTCCGATTTGGGTTCGAGCTTATCAGGTTGAAGCTTTTTCACATAAGCATCGCAGCCCCAAACTTTAAGAAACGACAACTTAGGTTTATTGCTAAACCATAGTTCATACGGTGTCGTCTCAACGGATTTAGATGGTGCCCTATTTAATGTGAATGCAGCTGTCTCTAATGCATAATCCCAAAAACGATAGTGGTAGATCGGTAAGATACATCATAGATTGTACTATATCTAATAAAGTACGGTTATGACGTTCGGATGCACCATTATGCTGCGGTGTTCCAGGTGGCATGAGTTTGTGAAACTATTCCACATTGTTTTAATTGAAGACCAAACTCGTAACTCAAATATTTGTCTCCGCGATCAGATCGTAGAAACCTTATTTTCTTGTCATGATGATTTTCACTTCACTCTAAAATTCTTTGAACTTTTCAAACGTTTCAGACTTATGTTTCATCAAGTAGATATACCCATATCTGCTCAAATCATCTGTGAAGGTCAGAAAATAATGATACTTGTCGCGAGCCTTAATATTCATCGGACCATATACATCAGTATGTATGATTTCCAACAAATCTGTTGCTTGCTCCATTGTTCCGGAGAACGGCGTTTTTAGTCATCTTGCCCAAGAGGCATGGTTCGCAAGCATCA
Source organism: Aegilops umbellulata (assembly GCA_032464435.1). NCBI lineage: Eukaryota > Viridiplantae > Streptophyta > Magnoliopsida > Poales > Poaceae > Aegilops > Aegilops umbellulata. The sequence continues at coordinate 222,799,238 of CP136056.1, read as the reverse complement.
AGTGATTCATAATCAAGTGATTCCAAAAATCCATCAGTATGGAGTTTCTTCATGCGCTTTACACCAATATGACCTAAATGGCAGTGCCACAAATAAGTTGCACTATCATTATTAACTTTGCATCTTTTGGCTTCAATATTATGAATATGTGTATCACTGCGATCGAGATCCAATGAACTATTTTCATTGGTGTGTATGACCATAGAAGGTTTTATTCATGTAAACAGAACAACAATTTATTCTCTTACTTAAATGAATAACCGTATTGCAATTAACATGATCAAATCATATTCATGCTCAACGCAAACACCAAATAACACTTATTTAGTTTCAACACTAATCCCGAAAGTATAGGGAGTGTGTGATGATGATCATATCAATCTTGGAACCACTTCCAACACACATCGTCACCTTGCCCTTTAACTAGTCTTTGTTCATTCTGCAACTCCCGTTTCGAGTTAGTAATCTTAGCAACTTGAACTAGTACCAAATACTGAGGGGTTGCTATGAACACTAGTAAAGTACACATCAATAACATGTATATCAAATATACTTATGTTCACTTTGCCATCCTTCTTATCCACCAATCACTTGGGGTAGTTCCGCTTCCAGTGACCAGTCCCTTTGCAGTAGAAGCACTTAGTCTCAGGCTTAGGACCAGACTTGGGCTTTTTCACTTGAGCAGCAACTTGCTTGCCGTTCTTCTTGAAGTTCCCCTTCTTTCCTTTTGCCCTTTTGAAACTAGTGATCTTGTCAACCATCAATACTTGATGTTTTTCTTTGATTTCTACCTTCGCCGATTTTAGCATCGCGAAGAGCTTGGGAATATTTTCCGTTATCCCTTGCATATTATAGTTCATCACGAAGTTCTACTAACTTGGTGATGGTGACTAGAGAATTCTGTCAATCACTATCTTATCTGGAAGATTAACTCCCACTTGATTCAAGCGATTGTAGTACCCAGACAATCTGAGCACATGCTCACTAGTTGAGCGATTCTCCTCCATCTTTTAGCTATAGAACTTGTTGGAGATTTCATATCTCTCAACTCGGGTATTTGTTTCAAATATTAACTTCAACTCCTAGAACATCTCATATGCTCCATGACGTTCAAAATGTCTTTGAAGTCCCGATTCTAAGCAGTTAAGCATGGTGCACTAAACTATTAAGTAGTCATCATATTGAGCTAGCAAAACGTTCATAATGTCTGCATCTGCTCCTGCAATAGGTCCGTCACCTAGCGGTGCATCAAGGACATAATTCTTCTGTGCAGCAATGAGGATAAACCTCAGATCACGGATCCAATCCGCATCATTGCTACTAACATTTTTCAACACAATTTTCTCTAGGAACATATCAAAATAAACATAGGGAAGTAACAACGCGAGCTATTGATCTACAACATAGATATGCTAATACTACCAGGACTAAGTTCATGATAAATTAAAGTTCAATTAATCATATTACTTAAGAACTCCCACTTAGATAGACATCCCTCTAATCCTCTAAGTGATCACGTGATCCAAATCAACTAAACCATGTCCGATCATCACGTGAGATGGAGTAGTTTCAATGGTGAACATCACTATGTTGATCATATCTACTATATGATTCACGCTCGACCTTTCGGTCTCCGTGTTCCGAGGCCATATCTGTTATATGCTAGGCTCGTCAAGTATAACTTGAGTATTCCGCGTGTGCAACTGTTTTGCACCCGTTGTATTTGAACGTAGAGCCTATCACACCCGATCATCACGTGGTGTCTCAGCACGAAGAACTTTCGCAACGGTGCATACTCAGGGAGAACACTTCTTGATAATTAGTGAGAGATCATCTTATAATGCTACCGTCAATCAAAGCAAGATAAGATGCATAAAAGATAAACATCACATGCAATCAATATAAGTGATATGATATGGCCATCATCATCTCGTGCTTGTGATCTCCATCTTCGAAGCACCGTCATGATCACCATCGTTACCGGCGCGACACCTTCATCTTCATCGCAGCATCGTTGTCGTCTCGCCAATCTTATGCTTCCACGACTATCACTACCGCTTAGTAATAAAGTAAAGCATTACATCGCGATTGCATTGCATACAATAAAGCGACAACCATATGGCTCCTGCCAGTTGCCGATAACTCGGTTACAAAACATGATCATCTCATACAATAAAATTTAGCATCATGTCTTGACCATATCACATCACAACATGCCCTGCAAAAACAAGTTAGACGTCCTCTACTTTGTTGTTGCAAGTTTTACGTGGCTGCTACGGGCTTTAAGCAAGAACTCATCTTACCTACGCATCAAAACCACAACGATAGTTTGTCAAATAGACTCCGTTTTAACCTTCTCAAGGACCGGGCGTAGCCACACTCGGTTCAACTAAAGTTGGAGAGACAGTCTTCCGCAAGCCATCTATGTGCAAAGCACGTCGAGGGAACCGGTCTCGCGTAAGCGTACGCGTAAGGTTGGTCCGGATCGTCTCGTCCAACAATACCGCTGAACCAAAGTATGACATGCTGGTAGGCAGTATGACTTGTATCGTCCACAACTCACTTGTGTTCTACTCGTGCAAATAACATCAAACCATAAAACCAGGCTCAGATGCCACTGTTGGGGAACGTAGTAATTTCAAAAAATTTCCTACGCACACGCAAGATCATGGTGATGCATAGCAACGAGAGGGGAGAGTGTTGTCTACGTACCCTCGTAGACCGAAGAGGAAGCGTTGACACAATGTAGAGGAAGTAGTCGTACGTTCTCCTCGCGATCCAACCGATCACAGCACCGTTACTCCGGCACCTCCGAGTTCTTGGCACACGTTCAGCTCGATGACGATCCCCGGGCTCCGATCCAGCAAAGCGTCGAGGAAGAGTTCCGTCAGCACGACGGCGTGGTGACGATCTTGATGTGTTACCGGCGCAGGGCTTCGCCTAAGCACTGCAACGATATGATCGAGGTGGAATTTGGTGGAAGGGGGCACCGCACACGGCTAAGGAACGATCCGTAGATCAACTTGTGTGTCTCTGGGGTGCCCCCTGCCCCCGTATATAAAGGAGCCAAGGGGGAGGGGCTGGCCGGCCAACTCTGGTGCGCCAGGAGAGTCCTACTCCCTCTGGGAGTAGGATTCCCCCCCCCCCAATCCTAGTTGGACTAGGAATCTCCAAGGGGGAGAGAGAGAGAGAGGGGGCGCCCACCTCTCCTAGTCCTAATAGGACTAGGGAAAGGGGGGGAGGCACGCAGCCCATGAGGGCAGCCCTCTCACCTCTCCTCCAAGGCCCATGTTGGCCCATTATGCCCCCGGGGGGTTCCGGTAACCCTCCCGGTATTCCGGTAAAATCCTGATTTCACCTGGAATGCATCCGATGTCCAAACATAGGCTTCCAATATATCATTCTTTACGTCTCGACCGTTTCGAGACTCCTCGTCATGTCCGTGATCACATCCGGGACTCCGAACTCCTTCGGTACATCAAAATGCATAAACTCATAATAACTGTCATCGTAACGTTAAGCGTGCGGACCCTACGGTTCGAGAACAATGTAGACATGACCGAGACACGTCTCCGGTCAATAACCAATAGCGGAACCTGGATGCCCATATTGGCTCCTACATATTCTACGAAGATCTTTATCGGTCAGACCGCATAACAACATACGTTGTTCCCTTTGTCATCTGTATGTTACTTGCCCGAGATTCGATCGTCGGTATCCAATACCTAGTTCAATCTCGTTACCGGCAAGTCTCTTTACTCGTTCTGTAATACATCATCTCGCAACTAACTCATTGGTTGCAATGCTTGCAAGGCTTTATGTGATGTGCATTACCGAGAAGGCCCTGAGATACCTCTCCGACAATCGGAGTGACAAATCCTAATCTCGAAATACGCCAACCCAATATGTACCTTCGGAGACACCTGTAGAGCACCTTTATAATCACCCAGTTATGTTGTGACGTTTGGTAGCACACAAAGTGTTCCTACGGTAAATGGGAGTTGCATAATCTCATAGTTAAAGGAACATGTATAAGTCATGGATAAAAGCAATAGCAACATACTAAACGATCGGGTGCTATGCTAATGGAATGGGTCATGTCAATCAGATCATTCAACTAATGATGTGATCTCGTTTAATCAAATAACAACTCTTTGTTCATGGTTAGGAAACATAACCATCTTTGATTAATGAGCTAGTCAAGTAGAGGCATACTAGTGACACTCTGTTTGTCTATGTATTCACACATGTATTATGTTTCCAGTTAATACAATTCTAGCATGAATAATAAACATTTATCATGATATAAGGAAATAAATAATAACTTTATTATTGCCTCTAGGGCATATTTCCTTCAGCACTGCCTTTCTTCCAGCTGATGAAGAAGAAGGGGCCTTTTGAATGGACTGAAGAGGCCGATAAGGCGTTTCAAGATCTCAAGAGGTACCTAACCAGTCCCCCAGTCATGGTGGCTCCGCGCCCTCGAGAGCCCCTACTGCTCTACCTCGCTGCCACTCCCTACTCTGCCAGCGCAGCCCTGGTGGCGGTTAGGGAAGAGCGCCAAATCAGAGCCACATCAGCAGCCCGAGACAAGGCAAGGCAGGAACAAGGAAGGCCCATAGGAGACGTAACTCCAGCTGAGGAAGATCAGCCGTCGAAGAGTGCACCGGAAGCAGGAGAGGCCACTCACCTGGACGGACGACCTCCCGAGGCCACATCACCTCGTGAAGCGCCCTTGCCTCCGGAGGGCGCCGCGAGCACTGATGCTCTCGGCCTTGTTGAGCACCCAGTCTACTTTGTCAGCACGGTGTTGCGGGACGCGAGGGCACGGTACCCCATGCCTCAGAAGCTCCTCCTCGCACTACTGGTGGCCTCGCGCAAGCTGCGTCACTACTTCCAAGGGCATCCCATCAAGGTCGTCTCATCATACCCCTTGGAGAGGGTGCTCAGGAGCCCTAACTCAGCCGGACGGGTCACCGAGTGGAACATAGAACTGCAGGCGTTCCAGCTCGAGTTTAGCATGACCAGGGTCATCAAAGGAGCAGCGTTAGCGGATTTCGTGGCAGAATGGACGGAGGCACCAGGCCTCGAGAACAACGAGGATCGGTCCCTCTCCCCAGGGAGTGAGGCGCCGGAAGGCTGGGTCGTGTACTTCGATGGGGCGTTCTCCAGGCACGGCGCTGGGGCAGGTGCGGTGCTGATATTGCCCACTCAGGACAAGCTCTACTACGCCGTACAGCTCTGTTTCCAGCAAGGCGAAAAGGTCTCCAACAACATAGCGGAATATGAGGGTCTAATAGCGGGGTTGAAGGCCGCAGCAGCTCTGGGGGTGAAGCGCCTCACCGTCAAGGGCGATTCGCAGCTCCTTGTCAACTTCTCCAACAAGGTGTACGAGCCAAGGGATGAGCACATGGAGGCCTATCTAGCGGAGGTCTGCAGCATGGAGAAGCAGTTCTGGGGTTGGAATTGAGGCATGTGCCCCGTGGCACCAATCAGGAAGCCGATGACATCGCCATACGGGCGTCCAGGCGGTTGCCTCAGGAGCCTGGCATCTTTGAAGAACGGCTCTTCAAGCCCTCAGCCCAGCCGTCGTTGTCAAACACTGCTCAGCCTTAGGAGGAACTCCCCCAGCCACCTGCCTCAGGAGCCCTGGCCTGCGGCCCTGCCTCAAGGGCATGCCTGCTCCTGACTATGGAACCTCAGGAGGAATGCTGGATCACGGAACTCCGGAGTTATTTAACACAAGGGGCCCTGCCGGAGCAGGAGGAAGAAGCGGAGCGTGTGGCGCGGCAAGCCACGGCATACTGCATCAGGGACGGAGAGCTCTACCGGAAGCGGCCGAACGACGTATCCTTGCGCTGCATTTCCAGGGAGCAAGGGAAGGAACTGTTGGAGGACATACACGGCGGTGACTGTGGGCATCACTCGTCATCACGGACCCTCGTCGGCAAAGCATTCCGCAGCGGGTTCTATTGGCCCACCGCACTCAACGACGCTGTCGAGCTGGTGAAGGCTTGTGAGGCCTGCCAATTTCACGCCAAACAGATCCATCAGCCGGCGGGAGGCCTGCAGACTATACCCCTTTCATGGCCATTTGCAGTTTGGGGGCTGGACATTCCTGGCCCGTTCCCTCGGGCGCCAGGGGGCTACCGCTACCTCTACGTCACCATTGACAAATTCACCAAGTGGGCAGAAGTGGAGGCTGTCCGCACCATCCCCGCGGGTTCCGTGGTCAGGTTCATCAGGGGCATCGTGAGCCGGTTCGGGGTGCCGAACCGCATCATCATAGACAACGGTTTGTAGTTTACCAGTAACTTCTTCAAAACATACTGTGCTAACCTTGGAACACAGATATGCTATGCTTCGGTGGCGCACCCGCGAAGCAACGGTCAGGCCAAGCGAGCCAACGCGGAGGTCCTGAGGGGCCTCAAGACAAGGACATTCAAGAAGAAGCTGGAGGCCTGCGGCAGAGGTTGGTACGATGACCTCCAGTCCGTGTTGTGGTCCATCCACACGACCGCGACCAAGCCAACCGGGGAGACCCCGTTCTTCCTGGTCTACGGAGCCGAAGCAGTCCTCCCTCACGAGGTCAGACATCGCTCCGCGCGGGTCCTAGCGTTCGATGAGGCGCAACAGGACGCCATGCGGGGGATGGACCTCGTGCTGGGGGAGGAACGCCGCCGAGAAGCCGCGCTGCGAGTGGCGAGGTACCAGCAGGCGCTGCGACAATATCACTGCCGCAACATCCGCCCCAGGACCCTCGAGGTAGGAGATCTCGTGCTCAGACGGGTTCTCTCCAAGGAAGGGCTACACAAGCTCTCTCCCATGTGGGAGGGCCCATTCAAGGTTGTTCATGTTTCCAGGCCAGGTTCCGTGCGCTTGGAGACTCAGGATGGGGAGCCGATCCAGAACGCGTGGAACATCCAACACCTCCGGAGGTCCTACCCCTAAAAGGCCCGGAGCCTGTGAAGAAGGCGAACGCCTGTGAAGATTAACCCTTTTTGGAAAAGGCCCGGAGCCTGTGAAGAAGGCGAACGCCTGTGAAGATTAACCCTTTTTGGAAAAGGCCCAGAGCCTATGAAGAAGGCAAGTGCCTGTGAAGCTCACTACCCCCTTTTTTGGAAAAGGCCCAGAGCCTGTGAAGAAGGCAAGTGCCTGTGAAGCTCATTACCCCCAAGAAGAAAGCCCCAGAGCCTGTGAGGAAGGCAAGTGCCTGTGAAGCTCGTTACCCCAAGAAGAAAGGCCCGGAGCCTGTGAAGAAGGCCAATGCCTGTGAAGCTCGCCGCCCGTGACACTCTCACGTAATAATGAGTGGGGCTGTACACGCCCCGGAGTCTCAGGAGTGCCGGCCTCAGGCCCTGGGGCTCCCTCCCACGCCCAGTGGCAGCACTTAGCTCCGCGCTGGTGAGAAGACGTCCAAGACTAGATTAGGTGCAGGACGCGGCTTTTTCATTTGCTTTCCGCAGCTGGTTCGCTTTGTTTGCAGTTGAAGTTTTATTGAAATTATTACCGTCATTGGTTTATATTTCGTTGATTTTCACTCCCCCGTTTTGATTCCTCTTGCAAAAAGTCTCGTGAGGGGGGGGGGCAGCCAAACGCCCTCGTGAGGGTTCCTGTTCTACTCGTTCTAAGGTTTCATGACCCGGGTCCATTATGGGAGCACCCCTCCAGTCCGTGCCCCTCGGGCACCGCGACACACACACAGGGCCGTTCGGCTGGTTAGGGAACATCTGAAGATCGCCATGTCCAGGAGGAAGAACTACACCAATCTCCATCGTCAAGAAGTAAACCTCCGCATCAAAGACCAGGCATATCTGCAAGCCACTTCTCTCAAGGGAACCAAGCATTTTCATGACAGGGAAACCCACGCCAAGATTCATCGGCCCTCTTCGAGATCACTCAAAGATTTAACAACCCCCTCCGAGATCGCCACAAGACGAAGAGAAGACAGCTACCAGTTAGAGTTACCGCCTGAGTTACCCACTTTGCACAGCGTTTTCCACGCGGCACACCTCCGGAAGTGTTTTCGACTTCCTAGATAGCCTGATCCCTACCAGGGCATCAATCACCAAACCATTGACCCCCAGCCCAACCTGACCTAACGCGAAAGACCCCTTAGCAACCTGGATCAAGCAAGAACGTCATACACGAAGCCACGCCATCTAGTACTTCAAGTTTCAATGGAGCACCAAACGGTAGCAGAAGCAGTATGAGGACGTGAAGACTACCCCAAACCCAAGATTCCATATTCCTTCCCGCGCCTAGTCTGGGGATCTCGGGGACGAGATTCTCGTAACGGGGGGTAGGTCTGTCACACCCTGATTTTCATGCCACAACACTTAAGCTAATAAATCATGATAAAATGTGGTTTTACAAAAACTTTTGAGTGTTTTGGACCTTGCCTTGTTTGGATTTTGTGTGTTGTTTGCAAGTGCTCTAAAAATCAAATAAATCCTCCAACTCCTATACTTCATCTCCTTGCTCCAAACTCTTGAACCAATGATCATGCCATGTGTATAGAGCAATATAGTATTTTCTTACAAAAATAATTTGGCCAAACCGTATTTTCAAAAATTAGTTTTCCAAAAACCCCTTGATTGAGGATTGCACTGCAAGTACTTAATTAAGGGCAGTAAAAATCTTTCCAAAAATATTTTTGACTCCTATTAGATATAGGTTACCCAGAAACCACAAAAATATAATTTTGAAAAGTTATCTTCTTATTTTATTTAAAGGCTTTTTCTTAAGGCCAGAAATGGTCTTAAATAGGTTAAAATTATTTTAAAGCTTTAAAAATATTTGAGAAAAATTAGGGAGACTAAATGGACATATATTTTCCATATATATGATTTTCAACATATGGTCATGATCAAAATATTGGACAAAACCTCCCAAAACCATTTCTGTTCATTTCAAGGATTTGAAATATTTCTATAGGAAATATTTTCATAAAAATCCAAGAAAATTCTAACATGTCACATATGACATTTTTTATGATCTTGCCAAGTCTCATGTCATGGAGGACAGTATAACCCCATGAAACCCTCTCAAAACCACTTCTGTCCTTTTTCAAGTTTGAACAGCTTTGCACTATCAAACATGTCCAAATGCTCTCAAACTTGGTGCACATGCTCAAATGGTGCAATAATGCATCTAGACCAAATGGAACAAGTTGGAGAGAATTTTATCTTGATCAAAGTACCCCAAAACCCTCTCTGACCAGAATCAAATTTGAACAAGTTTGTACTGCCAACTTCCTCTCCTTGACCCCAACTTTTGTGAGCATGTTCAAATCCTCAAATTATGACACTACACCAAGTGGTGCATCAAGGAGAATTGATTTGCATGACTAAATCTTGGTAAAACCATTTCTATTGATTTCTAGGGTTTACCAAAGTTACATTGGCCACTTTGCCCAAATGAGCTCCAAATTGGTGGAAGGCCCTAATTATATGTGCCATTTCACCCTGTGGAGTCTCATTCCAAATGGAGTTCATTTTCTTGCCCAAACCAGCATCAAACACCTTCTGCATTTTTAAATAAAACCCTGTTTGGGCCTCTTCCACTAATCCAAATGAGTTCTCCTCTTTACCGCACCACCTCCTAACCTCCCTCTACCTCTGGCATTCAGCACAAGTCAATGCATATTGATCAAGGGGATGGACCACCAATTTTCTATTCTGGACAGCCCCATTTCCACTCTTCTCCTTCCTCTCTCTTCACCCACTAGCCATCCTAAGCATCCAAGGCCAAGATCCCTTCCTTAGCACCCCCAAATACTACTGGACACGCAAGGGCGCGCCCACAAACATAGAAAATGGCCTGGCATGCCATTTGGGCGCTCTGGAGCGCGCTACAGTGCGCTCCCGCACTGTAGCCGCCCCCCTGCCAACCGCCTCCGGCCACCTCGCCCCCCCCCCAGCGTGTCTCACGAGGCCGCCTCGGCGTCTGGGACACGGCAAGCTGCCGGCCCCCTCCAGAACCTCTCTCCTCTCCCCTCTATGAGCTCACTCGAGCGCGTCCATGGGCGCTGTCCACGGTGCACCGCTGCCGTTCCCATATAAGCCCCTCCTGACCTCTTCTATGGTCTCTCCCCGCTCTTCCTCTCCCCCAGCAACCCCTCAGACATCCTCCTTATCCCCCTCGTGCCCTCCAGCACCTTCCATGGCCGGAGTGCCGCCGCCGGCCTCCACTCCAATTCGGGCAAGGGCAGGCTTCCCCCTCCTCCTCTCCTCACCAGGAAAGCTCCCCGTGGTCCGGCGAACCTCCCCACCTCCTCGAACCGTCGCAGGAATGCTCAAACGCAGAGAGCCACGGATGGCCGACGACCTCCCCCCGCCACCGTCAAAGCTGTGGTCACCTCGGACCCCTCCGGCGGCCGTGACCTGCACCAGCGGATGCGCCGCTCCGCGCTGAGCTCGCCCATAGGCGGAGCGCCACGGGAGACGGCCTGAAACGCCGGCTATCGCCAGACGAGCGTCGACGTGTGCTCTGCCTCCCCTGCTCTGCCTCGAGCGGGAGGTAGAGGATGACCGCCCCGCCAGCTGGCAGGGGGGCCCGCCCGTCAGCGGCAGAGGCGACCGAGCCGGCCCACCAGTCGGGTTAAGTGGAAACGGCTTTGGCCCGATCCGCTTGCCCCGCTGGGTAGCGCCTTCCCGCAGTACGCCTTCGACGTCGCCTAGTTTGCCCCGCAGCCGAGCCGCTGGGCCGACCCAGTGCGCTGCGGTGCTAAACTGCGCGCTGTGCACAGTTTAGGTATAACCCAAATATTCTTCTTTTTCTTTTTCCAGTCAACTTCAAAAATCCAAATATTATTTATTCTAAGTCCAAATTTAATGATTCAAATTTCTTATGACTCCATAAATCATGATCTTTCACATGGTGCTATTTGCACATTTTTCTAGAAACTTTCTATTCATAAATATTTATCAAAACCCCAATTTCCATTTCTGTGATGAACTTTAGAAAATCACAGAGAGCCCATTTTTTATCCAAATTCCATGATTCAAATTCCTAGGTGTTCCTAAGTTCATAACTTAGTTTATGAACATTTTTATTAATACTTTCTGTACCACATAAATTATTGAGCCATTTCTTCACATTTATCAACTTTGCAAATTCATAGGAAATTCATTTGAACTCCAAATCCAGTGAAACCAATTCCTAGATGCTTCTAAAAACATCCTTTGTTAAATGGGTGCCTTTGCTCATTTTTCAAAAATATTTTTCTGCGCACTTCTTGCAATTCCATAAACCCCTTGATTCCATCATATCAAAATGATTGGAAGTATCCATTGATCCACTTCCAATGAAACCACATTGGTCATTCCTCATATGACCAGGGGTATCCAATAAAAGTCAACTTCATATTTTTAGAGCACTTTTATTTCCTGCCTTGTTGTGTTGCTTATTATGATTGTTTCGACGTTAGTTGACGAAGTAGACGGAGTACTTGGAGAAGGACCAGAAGATCTCAAGACTCTGATGAACCAGGAAAGCGGCCCTTTGACCATGTCTATGAAACTCTTTTTATGCATGTCATATAGCACTATATTACTAGTGTTGCTCCGAGATCATGATGAGGTGGTAACCACTTTGGTGGGTTGCCTCCGTTACTTCCTCATTTGATACTTGCATTTTGCATGACCCTACCTCCTTATGAGGGTTATGCCGGTGGGAGTAGATATGATGCCAAAGTAGTTGCTACGCAAAAAGGGACGGGAACATGCATAGTGATGGAGTCAAAGTATTTTCAAAAGGACTTTTCGAAAACCCCATCGGGTGCCACTTATGCCCGAGGGAGATGATGAGTTGGGTAACCACTTGATGACGAAGTGGTGTACCGAGACAAGTGTGTGTTGTTTTCCAAAATGGATTGGTTTAAGTTGCGACCGTTATTCCAACCTTACATGCGCAACCACTCTACCCTTATATGGGAAAGGGCATTATTGATTACCTAGGTCGATACTAGCTTGGAGCACGCATTACTAGTGACGGGGGAGAGTTAGTGCTCTCTCTCGGGACGGGGTCGTGCTAGGTAGGGTGGCCATGACTGTTTTCACAGGGCACCGGATACACCGTTGTGTCCCCTCTCGGATGTTACGATCTCGAGCGAGTCTCGTATGATGTACATCGTGAGGATACAGAACAACGAGTGGACTCCTTGTTAGTGTCGTCTAGGGAAAGATAGTGATCGGGTGCTTACCCCGGGTACTTGAGGTACCGCGGGTCGTGGATGACACGGAAGTTCCCCGGATCTTGTGGGTAAAGTGTGCAACCTCTGCAGAGTGTAAAACTATTCGAATAGCCGTGTCCATGGTCAAGGACAGTTGGGTAACCGCTCTTGGGCTACGTCCACATGTTTACAAACCAGTGTGTGTGTTTCGATAAGTGGGAAGAACTACTTGGGTCAAGTCAAAGGACTTGACATGATTGAGTTGGGTTGGTGCCCACTCTATTTATGTTGATATCTGTAACTTGTCCTCTAGGTTACTTGAATTCTCCTGATGCATGTCTTACAAGTTGTTGAACATGTCATTGCACTCAAAACTACCTTTCCGCAAAAATTTACCTATATCATGCATTGTTGTACTTTGAACCAAAACATGGGTTGCTTGTGAGTACATTCAAAGTACTCATTGGCTTGCCACTGGTTATTTTATTGGTAAGGCATGAAAGAACATGATATGAAGAAGAATACTTCAGTGACGAACATGCGAGCTAGGACGCTTCCCAGTCAGAATGCCTGTAGGGTTAAGGCAGATGGCATGGGTCCAAGTTATCGACGAAGATTTTCGCTGCAATGTTATACTCAAGACTTGACCATAATGGTCCTACTTTTGTAATACGATATGTATGGATGTAAGACTCTTGTTATTCAGCTTCTGTGTGTTCAGTGAGCATTGATCTCTGGGATCACTGTACACGTTCATTCGGTGATCACGACTTATGAGTGAGGGTCCCCACAGAGCTGGTATCAGAGCCATCCTGACTGTAGGAAGCCTTAGTTAGCATGGTCGTTAGTTAGGGTAAAACTATTTCCAAAACTACTACTAGTTTTCAAAACTATCTATACTTCTCTTCCCTTCTCAGTTTTTTGAAAACTAAGGTATACTTTCCTTATTGATCTCTTCCCCTTCAAAACCTTTGGTCGCTAGAACCCTTATGCCCCTGACCACTAGGTTCCGTGTAATCCTCGTGGATAACCTAGAAGGAAGATGCCTTGCCAGACATTCACCCACATCTCCTGAACACAAGATTGACGACATAACAACAAGACGATACCAACAGAAATACATCCTCGAGGGATGAGGACCTGAAGGCCAGGAGATGGTGACACCCTTGATACTGCCCCAAGATGATGCAACCTTAGCTTACGACGATCAGGGCATAGGATATGCAAGATCATGATATACATCGCTAATAGGGAAACCCTGTCACTACCGTTGTTGTATCGGCGACCACCGTTGGATGAGGACCTAGCCATTTGGTCCGCCTCAGTGAGCAGGAAAACAGTTCTCTTCATCCCGTGCTCTCGGTGACGATATTGTCAACAATGTGTTCGACGGATTGGACCTCTATTATGCCTTGTTAATGTCATTGCATAAAGGATGGCCACCTAGAACCGCCGACACCTTAAAAAGGCAAAAGCGATCATCATGATTAAGAGGACAAGAGAAGACCAAGTCAAATACCAGCTACGAGGAGCCACCTTCACCCCATCATCTCATCAGGCGAGAAGTGTTGAAGATTCTTCAGGCCAAGCCGGATCATTTCATCGAACAACTAAAAAAGACGTAGCAACAGCTGAGGAAAAATTCAGAAGACTGCACGAGGCTCAAGGCACGACTGCTGAGTCCGAGAACCCCTAGGGTAGGATGAGTCGTGTACCCCCTATGCGCAGTCGAGTCCATATGATGGTTTGAATAGAACCATGACTGTGTGTTGCTTGTTTTTATTTGTTTGTGTTTTGATATTAGTCACCCTTTTGCCCTAGGCAACAAGTACGCGACTATATCACCTGCCTTATTTTGTTGTTCATGTTTGGCCCTTTTTGGCACTTGTTTGTTGCACCTGCACTATAGAACCCCCTTTAGGCATTCCCCTCCTCTATGCTACTTTTCCCTCTCATCTCTCTCATCAACTAAAGACCGGCAAGACAAGGTACACCAAGAATTCCACCTCAGCAGCCAACTAGCACTGAAGACTTTTTGTTGCAGCCTCCTCGACCAAGTGAAACGCCATAGAGTTATGTTTAACCCTCCAGACTAGAAACCCATTCCTGGACCCTTCGAGACTTCACGAGACACCCAGCTCGAGTCCTTAACCATGTGCTTAACCCATGGAATTGCAAGAGAACCAGTTAAGCCTCTGTAGACCTTGCACAACACTGGGTTCATTATGGACTAGTGGACATAGTGAACGAGCACATTATCATCCTAATATAGCACCAGAACTAACGATGCCATAGGAAAGACCAGTTTAAGGATATAGGAATAGAGGACAAATGACTTGATGAGTTCATATCAATAACTTTGAGGAATCATCTGAGACTACTTGGTGGATTATGAGGCTTTGATGTTGGTAGATGAACTTGGTGGAATCATGATTATAGGGTAGCATAGCTTTCCCCTGGATAAATTGAATTTTGTAGGACAATTAGATCGCAAGCTGAATTCTTGGAAGTATAAGGTTTTGACTTAGCCAGGGGATATTGATAGAAGATAGTTGACATTACAAAAATGACTTGGGGGAATAGATAGGAATCCTCGTTGGACATGAGATTTGGATTCAATAGGTTATCCTAGTGGAGTATGGATGCAGAGTAAGTCTACATGGTTCGGAGTAAATTGGATTTAGACTAATAATCTCGATTATGATACCATGTTTCTTGGAGGACAATAAACTAGGAGATTGGATTAATTGTCAGAGTTTATCTAGGGATATGTATGAGCTGATCTTGGAGTTTACCTGATCATGATAATGGGAATTGTTGGACTGACTATATTAGAGACAGCCCTTTTAAGTATTTGGGGAATTACATGGACTTTAGGAGATCATGTGGGACACCATAGACATTGGATTTGTAGAATTAATGGATTATGTAGTGATTGATGAAAGCTAATGGGCTGTTGGTTGATTCATAGGAAGGAAACAAGATCTTGGAGTGGCTTACGATGTGTTTCCTTAGGATAGAGATGCTTTATTATGGACCTTGGATCAATAGACTGAGCACTTGGATTGTGGTGATTAAATTCAAGCTTACCAGCTTATATGTTCTACCCATGGATTTTTAGGGGTGGACATACATATGAGTTTGGGGATTGTAGTCATATATGATTTTGTTAAACCTCCTCTCGAGAGTCATGAGGATATGAATAACATGAGTGATGATTGGAGTTGACCTATACGAGATGATTCTTTCGGTGACATGATGTGACTGTTTGGAAGGCTAGATAGCACAATTGGCATCTTAGAAACCGTGCTTAAAGATAAGATGATAAATGTTCACTCGCACACTAGAATCCTTGAAACCCTTAAGCCCCACCAAGCCACGATATGGTAGGAATCACAACCATGGGCTTTGGCTCTAGGACAAGGAAACCTTGGCCAATACACAACCATGACCACCACCGATACCCCAACCTATACCCTATGTACCCCGTGGGCAAGTCTTCACGGAGTACTCGGACAAGTTAGTTGCCATCTTTCCTTGATGACATACTTGCCCACCCGAACACGGAAGAAGGACTGTTCAGCTGGTTAGGGAACATTGAAGATCGCCATGTCCAGGAGGAAGAACTACACCAATCACCATCATCAAGAAGTAAACCTCCGCATCAAAGACCAGGCATATCTGCAAGCCACTTCTCTCAAGGGAACCAAGCATTTTCATGACAGGGAAACCCACGCCAAGATTCATCGGCCCTCTTCGAGATCACTCAAAGATTTAACAACCCCCTCCGAGATCGCCACAAGACGAAGAGAAGACAACTACCAGTTAGAGTTACCGCCTGAGTTACCCACTTTGCACAGCGTTTTCCACGCGGCACACCTCCGGAAGTGTTTTCGACTTCCTAGATAGCCTGATCCCTACCAGGGCATCAATCACCAAACCATTGACCCCCAGCCCAACCTGACCTAACGCGAAAGACCCCTTAGCAACCTGGATCAAGCAAGAACGTCATACACGAAGCCACGCCATCTAGTACTTCAAGTTTCAATGGAGCACCAAACGGTAGCAGAAGCAGTATGAGGACGTGAAGACTACCCCAAACCCAAGATTCCATATTCCTTCCCGCGCCTAGTCTGGGGATCTCGGGGACGAGATTCTCGTAACGGGGGGTAGGTATGTCACACCCTGATTTTCATGCCACAACACTTAAGCTAATAAATCATGATAAAATGTGGTTTTACAAAAACTTTTGAGTGTTTTGGACCTTGCCTTGTTTGGATTTTGTGTGTTGTTTGCAAGTGCTCTAAAAATCAAATAAATCCTCCAACTCCTATACTTCATCTCCTTGCTCCAAACTCTTGAACCAATGATCATGCCATGTGTATAGAGCAATATAGTATTTTCTTACAAAAATAATTTGGCCAAACCGTATTTTCAAAAATTAGTTTTCCAAAAACCCCTTGATTGAGGATTGCACTGCAAGTACTTAATTAAGGGCAGTAAAAATCTTTCCAAAAATATTTTTGACTCCTATTAGATATAGGTTACCCAGAAACCACAAAATATAATTTTGAAAAGTTATCTTCTTATTTTATTTAAAGGCTTTTTCTTAAGGCCAGAAATGGTCTTAAATAGGTTAAAATTATTTTAAAACTTTAAAAATATTTGAGAAAAATTAGGGAGACTAAATGGACATATATTTTCCATATATATGATTTTCAACATATGGTCATGATCAAAATATTGGACAAAACCTCCCAATACCATTTCTGTTCATTTCAAGGATTTGAAATATTTCTACAAGAAATATTTTCATAAAAATCCAAGAAAATTCTAACATGTCACATATGACATTTTTTATGATCTTGCCAAGTCTCATGTCATGGAGGACAGTATAACCCCATGAAACCCTCTCAAAACCACTTCTGTCCTTTTTCAAGTTTGAACAGCTTTGCACTGTCAAACATGTCCAAATGCTCTCAAACTTGGTGCACATGCTCAAATGGTGCAATAATGCATCTAGACCAAATGGAACAAGTTGGAGAGAATTTTATCTTGATCAAAGTACCCCAAAACCCTCACTGACCAGAATCAAATTTGAACAAGTTTGTACTGCCAACTTCCTCTCCTTGACCCCAACTTTTGTGAGCATGTTCAAATCCTCAAATTATGACACTGCACCAAGTGGTGCATCAAGGAGAATTAACTTGCATGACTAAATCTTGTTAAAACCATTTCTGTTGATTTCTAGGGTTTACCAAAGTTACATTGGCCGCTTTGCCCAAATGAGCTCCAAATTGGTGGAAGGCCCTAATTATATGTGCCATTTCACCCTGTGGAGTCTCATTCCAAATGGAGTTCATTTTCTTGCCCAAACCAGCATCAAACACCTTCTGCATTTTTAACTAAAACCCTGTTTGGGCCTCTTCCACTAATCCAAATGAGTTCTCCTCTTTACCACACCTCCTCCTAACCTCCCTCTACCTCTAGCATTTAGCACAAGTCAAAGCATATTGATCAAGGGGATGGAACCACCAATTTTCTATTCTGGACAGCCCCATTTCCACTCTTCTCCTTCCTCTCTCTTCACCCACTAGCCATCCTAAGCATCCAAGGCCAAGATCCCATCATTAGCACCCCCCAAATACTACTGGACATGCAAGGGCGCGCCCACAAGCATAGAAAATGGCCTGGCATGCCATTTGGGCGCTCTGGAGCGCGCTACAGTGCGCTCCCGCACTGTAGCCGCCCCCTGCCAACCGCCTCTGGCCACCTCGGGCCTCCCCAGCGTGTCTCACGAGGCCGCCTCGACGTCTGGGACACGGCAAGCTGCCGGCCCCCTCCAGAACCTCTCTCCTCTCCCCTTTATGAGCTCACTCGAGCGCGTCCATGGGCGCTGTCCACGGTGCACCGCGGCCGTTCCCAAATAAGCCCCTCCTGACCTCTTCTATGGTCTCTCCCCGCTCTTCCTCTCCCGCAGCAACCCCTCAGACATCCTCCTCTCCCCCTCGTGCCCTCCAGCACCTTCCATGGCCGGAGTGCCGCCGCTGGCCTCCACTCCGATTCGGGCAAGGGCAGGCTTCCCCCTCCTCCTCTCCTCACCAGGAAAGCTCCCCGTGGTCCGGCGAACCTCCCCACCTCCTCGAACCGTTGCAGGAATGCTCAAACGCCGAGAGCCATGGATGGCCGACGACCTCCCCCCGCCACCGTCAAAGCTGTGGTCACCTCGGACCCCTCCGGCGGCCGTGACCTGCACCAGCGGATGCGCCGCTCCGCGCTGAGCTCGCCCATAGGCGGAGCGCCGCGGGAGATGGCCGAAGACGCCGGCTATCGCCGGACGAGCGCCAGCGTGCGCTCTGCCTCCCCTGCTCTGCCTCGAGCGGGAGGTAGAGGACGACCGCCCCGCCAGCTGGCAGGGGGGCCCGCCCGTCAGCGGCAGAGGCGACCGAGCCGGCCCACCAGTCGGGTTAAGTGGAAACGGCTTCGGCCCGATCCGCTTGCCCCGCTGGGTAGCGCCTTCCCGCAGTACGCCTTCGACGTCGCTTGGTTTGCCCCGCAGCCGAGCCGCTGGGCCGGCCCAGTGCGCTGCGGTGCTAAACTGCGCGCTGTGCACAGTTTAGGTATAACCCAAATATTCCTCTTTTTCTTTTTCCAGTCAACTTCAAAAATACATAGATTATTTATTCTATGTCCAAATTTAATGATTCAAATTTCTTATGACTCCATAAATCATGATCTTTCACATGGTGCTATGTGACACTCCAAAAAAAAATTTATTTGGTTTTAGCAAAAACCTTGCTGGTTTTTCTTTTGTGGATGAGGCCTTTCAAAATTTTTTTTAGAAAAAACAATCCTCTTAAAAATCTTCTTTCTTTGGCTAGGATTGTTATTTCTGGTTTCTTCTTCAAACTTTGGGTTTGACCTTTTTTAAAAAAAAATCTCCTCTGTTGGTCCTCTTCTCAAATTATTTTTGGGAGTTCAATCTTTTCTTTTTGAAAAGAAAACTCTATGAAAAAAATTTGGGATCTTCATTCTTTTGATAACCACCCATGACCTTGTATTTTTGCCCATAAGGTAAAACCACCCTAAAACCTTCTCTCCTCCTTGTTAGCAACTCAAATTCCCTGTGTCAACTCATCCAAACAAGTTTTGGATTTTATTTTGATTATTTCACCTCTCAAATCTTTTCTGATCTTTAATTTGAGCCTGACCCATTTACAAAGCTAGTACCTTGTAGAATTTGTATTTGGATGTCAAACCAACTCTACTGGCTAGTCCTTTGTACCCACAACCCAGAACCATCTTGATCCACTCATCTACTTTTCAAAATTTTCAACTTACACTCCCTGCAAGTTTGGACCAGATTTGCCAAATTTGGTGAAATTCATATCTACCCTTCTCCAAAAATTCCACCAAAAATCAGACAACCTACTGGAGCAATGAGAAACTACTCTACCAAAAATCAGCCCAAGGAAAAATTCCTACAAGCCAAAAACATTCTGTCGAACACCTTGCATGCACTGTTTCAGACACTTTCAGTTAAATTCAGTTTCAGTGTCGATCTCCGTCAGAGAAGTGCAGTCACATGATCACAGTGCCTTTGGCACGTTGCTCGCCACCTGGCTTGCTTGTCCGAAGCCCCGCACGCGCGCTTGCCAGCTTCCCGGCGTCGGTGGCGCCCTGGCCAGCGTGCGCCGGCGTGTCTTGCGGCGGCCGAGCCGCCGTAGCGGCCGACAGGAAGCAGAACGGCGGCGCAACACCGTTCAACGCCGCCCAATCTCCCTGGTGTCTCCGCGTGGTCCTCTCCGCGCCAGCGCACGCATGCAGCACAGCCGCCGTGGCACGGCGTGCACAGCGCACGCTCTCTGCCGCTGACGGGTCTGCGCCGCCCCGTTCCGTCGAACCCCACCTCAGCAAGCAAGTCCCTACGCCGTTAGCGCATAAACCGCACCAGGTGGCAACCACGACGACGCTCCACCTCTAAAACCTCCCGTGCAACCTCCACGCCGCCGTAATCCTTCGCCGGAAAACTCCGTCCACGGCCACCGCCTCGGATCACCTATAAAAGGAGACCCCGAGCTCCCCCTCGGGCTCACACCACCTCTGCACTACACCAACGCCCCGCCAGGCCACTAGGAGGGCCTCGAGGAGGTCTCCTCCCCCAACTTCGGCCACTCCGTTCCGCCTCGGCCTCCAGCTCGATTCACTGCGGTGAGGTCATCTCCGGCGCCCAAACTCCGTCAAGCACCTCCTCTAGCTACCAGATACTTGACCCCCACCTCAATTTGATCATTGCAGCCCTCTCCGGTGAGCTTCACCCTCGTCCGAACCATCGTCCGCCGGAGCAAGGGCCACCGTCGACACAGTGCACGCCGGCGACCACCACCCGACGCAGAATGGCGCCCTGAACACGGAGGTAACCTCCGATCCCCCTGCCTCGCCGTGGATCGCCGCCGGCGATCGCCGTGGCTCTCTGGTGCCAAAAGCGTCGTCCCGTTTTCAAACCCGACGGGTGGGACCGCCCCTTGAGGTTTCTCTCTTTTTCGAATCGTTTTCTGAAAGCGCATTCGGGCAAAATACGTCTTCTCTTCTGAGCCGGCGTATTTGAGACTGAAACGTTTTCTGTTTCTATAAATAGAACCCTGGGAAGTTTCTGTTTCATTACAGATGGGTCCCTGGGCAAAAACCTTTATAACTTTTTAACAGAAGCATATTTTTGAATGATTCTTTTTCTGTTTTCTTCAAAATTTTGTCTAGTTTTTTATCAGATTTATTTGAAAATTTCTTGGATTAATTTCTATGCACCTCTTGGTATTTACGATAGTGCGTGTATCCTCTTTATACCGTAGATACCGACGGAGGTGACGGGACCGCAAACTTCACCGAGCTAGACTCCGACTACTCTGAACCAGGCAAGCATGTTTGAACTTTTGATATGATGAGTGTCTTGGAATGTTTTGCATTTATTAGTTTCATGGTATGTTATGGAGCATACCGATGAACTGTTTATTATGCATTGTTGGGACAAGTAAGTTCGATGATCCATACATTGTTGGATGTGAATATGCAAGGCCATGTGTTGGTAAGAAAGGTGGGTAAGATGGCAGTGTTGTAGCATGCCAGTCTTATGCCATGCAAGTTAACTTCAGTACCAACCCGTATCGGTTGGGTTCATATCCATTTCCTATCCCTGTACTACCACATGTTTCCCGAAAGGGATATGGTTTAGTAAGTCACAAACCGCTTTCTTGGTACACACCAAAAAGGAGAGGCCGGGATGATGGTTCCATGGCCCTGGATTAAAGCCAGTCATCCGGTTAGGGGGCATGGGTGTTTCCGGTTGGGACCGAGAGGGGGGCACCCCTTAGAGCGCGCGTATATAAATTTGATCCCATGCTATTCGAGATTGTGATCTCCCCGTCTCAAAAGTTTTTCTTGGACGATGTCTAGGGTGATTCCTGGCATCGAGAGGTTGGATGGGTGTGTACTGGTTAGCTGTGTTTTCTTCTGAAATACCGTAAACGGAACTAGTACATGTGACTATGGAAATCCGTTAACTGTGGGAAATTTATGTACAAACTCTGCAGAGTCAAACTTCTTCAAATCATCTTATTCATATCCAAGATTCGTACTAACTGACAAGTGCCAGTTTTGGTGACAGATTACCCGGTGGGACACATGAGCACTAAGAACGGTTAAATGTTTATTCTTGTGGATGGACTAACCCGTTTATTTTCAAGAGTTGAATATTGATTATGAATATTATTTCCTTGTCAGTTAAAGCCCTTTAGGTGGTGTCGCTCAGACGCTCGACTGTGGCATTTCTTTTAAAGCCCTTTAGGTGGTGTCGTTCAGACGCCCGACTGTGGCATTTCTTTTAAAGCCCTTTAGGTGGTATCGGTCAGACGCCCGACTGTGGCATTTCTTTTAAAGCCCTTTAGATGGTGTCGTTCAGACGCTCGACTGTGGCATTTCTTTTAAAGCCCTTTAGGTGGTGTCGCTCAGACGCCCGACTGTGGCATTTCTTTTAAAGCCCTTTAGGTGGTGTCGTTCAGATGCCCGACTGTGGCATTTCTTTTAAAGCCCTTTATGTGGTGTCGCTAAGGCGCCCGACTGTGGCATTATTTTCCTTCATTTATTAATTTACCTTTCGTGACGTCGCTCTAGACACTCGATTGGTTTCCTTTACTTTACTGTTGGGATTTCAGGCGGACTACCGCCGATTCCCTTTTTACTTACCTTGCCTGCAAACATTTCAATTATGCATTGGTGAACTAATCATGACGCATTCATGCATGCATTTGTTATATCTTACGTCCGAACTGTCTTGCGAGTACTTTCAAAGTACTCACTGGCTTGTTGATTTGACCAGATGCTGACGAAGGTGATATCATGGATGAAGAGTTCGATAGCGAGTCCGACGCCTAGAGGAATCCCAGTCAGTCTCGTGCGACCCTGGACTTGTTTACTATATTATACCCGCTTCCGCAACCCAAATAAATTCATCGAGCCTCACCCCGACGCTCGATGGGATGTTAGTTTGAGAGCCACTTTATCCACTCCCCACTGTGTTACTCCACCACTACCCTATTTGCGAGTCAGTAGTAGGCCACCACTCCCTTGTGTCATATACGCCTTATGTATAATTATTGGCACGTTTGTAATAAATTGTTGAGCATCCTCAGCTCAACCCTGTAATATATTTGATGCTACTGGCTTATTGTATCAAGTGTTTGTCAACCAGTGAGGATGTTTATCTCAAACTGGATTTTTAAGATTGGTTTCTCAATAAATATTTTTATTGAAAAACCGGTTGTGACAAGCTTGGTACCAGAGCCAGGCTGATTGTAGGAAGCCACTAGGTGCGATCGCTAATTGGTTATTAGCATGTTCGAGCTAAATTGTACTTTTGCAACTGTAGTAATTTTTCTGACAGTCAGCATATATTTATGATCTGACCAATCAGAATTTTTGTCTACTTTTGTAGATGGCCGACAACAGCTGCGAGTCTCAGTCCTTCGCCAACGTACCCGATGGGTTCGTCAAGCTTCTATCCTTCATCGTTTAGGTCGCGATGGGGCCATCTGTGCGCCCAGTCGTCTCTCTCTGCCAGCATAAAGTCAACGACAGTCTGACCATGCACCAGGCCTCGGTGCAATTCAGGGGAGGGCGTGGTGAGTTACGCCGCTTCCGGTTCGTGGGAAGAGCCATGCCCACGGAGAAGCATGCTATCCAGATGGCAGCCCGCGAGTCAATAGCTCGCCTCAGGGATGTCCTTCCCGTGATGAAGGCTCGTCGCTATCGCTATCTTCCATGCCACGTGCCTTACACCTGTCACTACGCATACTCCTGCCCCAGAGGAGAACAAGACGAGGCCTTTGAGATGCTTATTGAGTATCTTCGGGCTCTGGAGGCTGCCTTCGACAACTTGGTGGACGACTTTGTGGCCGCCCGCATGGACTCAGTCCATGGCTGTGCTGCCCACAGGAGGGAGCTCCTGCCCACAGCACCGCCACTGACTTATGCCTCATCATCAGCATCCTATGCACCAGCTCGTCGCCTGCCTTCTACTGAGGAGTTCAACCAGGTCATTGCACCCACTCCAGCGCACACTGCACCGCCACTCGCGCCGACTCCTATCCGTGTTATTTCGCCCCTGGCACCCGCTCCTTCTGCTCGGCGCAGCACTACTCGTATGGAACCTATTAACGAGGAGGAAGTTGAGTCTCCAGCCTCGCTACGCCTCACCCTTGGCAGGGCCAAGGACATCATCAACATCTCCGACTAAGTACGCTTAGCCGTCGCGCGATGTACCGCCATTTAAGATATGGGAAGTAGCTTGTTTGCGCATCATGTAGGATCTGGAGAAGTGCACTAGCCTAAATAACATGTCAGGAATATGTACGCATATCCTGAGTGACGTATTGTATAATTATCGCCCGCGTGTAAGATATGTAATGAGCAGTCTTTCTCCGTGCGCAAATTAAATGGTTTTCCCTAGTAATCTTGGCTATTTGGTTTCTTTGCCAACCTTGTGCTTTTATGGATATATTTTTTCGTTTGCTTATGGGTTTCGCAAAATATATCCCCAGAGTGAAAAATGTCTCATCCTTGGACTCGCTCCATGCCAGCTCCGCCAGAGGAAAATTATGGCACTCAAGCAGACAACAATTTTGCACAAGGGCAGTCGAACCAATATTATGACAATCAACCAGGCAACAATTTCACTCAAGGTCAATCAAGTCAACAGGGTAGTGAGACGACACTATCTCAAATGTGCCGCCTGTATGAACAAAGTCAGCAACAGCATCGGGAAATGATGAACCAAGTCATCAACATGAGAAATCACCATGGACAGTATCCGCAGCATTCCAAGTTATCTGAGCTACAGAAGACGCGTCCCCCAACATTTTCTCATACTGATAAGCCTCTCGAGGCCGAAGACTGGCTTCGAGACGTGGAGAGGAAATTAAATATTGCGCAATGTTTAGACCCCGAAAAGGTACTATATGCTCCGCATTATCTCACGGGAACAGCCGCATCTTGGTGGGAGAATTTCCTGCACATGCATTCCAACGAAAACGATATAACCTGGGATGATTTCAAAGAAGGCTTCCGTGGCGCGCATATTCCTAAGAGTATCATGAAAATCAAGAAGAGAGAATTCGATGACCTCAAACAACGGAACATGACAGTGTCAGATTACAACGGTCAGTTTACTCTGTTATCTCGATACGCCAATGAACATCGTATGTCTGAGAGCAAGAAAATGGAGAAATTCCTTGACGGTCTAGCACCCGCGCTAAAATGCCAACTGGTCGTACACACTTTCCCAGACTTTAAGACACTGGTGGATAAGGCCATTACTCTGGAAAATGAAAGGCGCAGTTTGGAAGATTTCCGCAAGAGAAAAAGGGACCAGACCAACCATACTCGCAATCATCGAAGCAAGGCAGATTTTCAAAAAAGTGGAACACACAAGTCTGCATCCAACGCCTCACGCCCAATCAAGAATTTTCATGCAAGGGGCAAGGAGTTCACCTATCGCCCCGGCGTTACTTGTTACGCCTGTGGAGAAGAAGGACACTATGCCAAGCAGTGTCCCAAGCCTAGAAACTCAGCACCAAAGCCGAACTACGGCAGCAATAATTCAGCACCCAAGCGAAACAATTTCAATCCCAACAACAACCACAGGAAGGGTCATCTGAACCACGTAACCAAAGAGGAGGCACAAAATGCTCCGGATATCGTACTCGGTACGTTTCCTGTCAACACAATACCTACAATGGTTTTGTTTGATTCTGGAGCTTCTCATTCTTTTGTTTCGAAAAGTTTTGCGTTGCAAAATAAATTTTCGTTGCTTCCTTTGGAGAAATCCATGATCATCAAGTCCCCTGGGATTCAGCAAGTTACTCAGAGTTACTGTCAGGATGTGATTATTGAGTTCGAAGGGCTGAAGTTTCACGCAAATCTTATTGTGTTGGAAAATAAAGGACTGGATGTCATCCTTGGGATGGACTGGCTAACCACAAATAAGGGTTTCATTGACTGTTTCAACCGGACCGTAATCCTCACGCATCACCTCGGGAAGACAATAAGGGTATCCGCCAAGGAAAGAAAAATACCCCGGCAACCGAGATTGAATAAGGTGGACGTTTCTGAGCTAAACAAAGTTCCAGTAGTATGTGAATTTCCAGACGTATTCCCCGAAGAGCTACCAGGCATGCCACCAGACCGAGAGATAGAATTCAGCATTGAGTTAGCACCAGGAACCACCCCCATATACAAGAAACCATACAGAATGGCACCATCTGAGTTGGTTGAACTGAAGAAACAAATAAAGGAATTGCTTGACAAAGGATACATTCGAGCCAGTTCCTCACCATGGGGATCACCAATTTTATTTTCCAAAAAGAAAGATGGAACGCTGAGATTGTGTATTGACTACCGAGCACTTAACATGGTCACAGTCAAGAACAAATACCCGATGCCCAGGATAAATGATTTATTCGATCAGCTCGCTCAGGCCAAGGTATTCTCAAAAATTGACTTAAGGTTAGGATACCATCAACTGAAGGTGCGAACAGAAGACATCCCCAAGACAGCCTTCACCTCCAGATATGGACTGTATGAGTTCACAGTAATGCCATTTGGGTTGACGAACGCCCCCGCATATTTTGTTCACCTCATGAACAAAGTATTTATGAAATTTATGGACAAGTTCATTGTGGTATTCATCGACGAGATTCTGGTGTACTCCAAGATACCGGAAGAGCACGTTGAACATCTCAGAATTGTGCTAGGAGAACTCAGGAAACATCACTTACACGCCAAATTCAGCAAGTGCGAATTTTGGCTAAGGCAAGTAGGCTTTCTAGGCCACGTGCTGACCCAAGACGGTATCGCCGTGGACCCAGAGAAAGTAAAGTCGTACTTGGCTGGAAGTCACCAGCCAGCGTGACGGACATACGAAGTTTCCTGGGAATGGCAGGATATTACCGCAGATTTATTGAACGATTCTCCACCATAGCCAAACCTATGACACAGTTACTCAAGAAGGAAAAGAAGTTTGAATGGACAAAAGCCTGCGAGAAAAGTTTCCAAGAGCTAAAGCAGAAATTAACAACAGCACCGGTATTAGTTGTGCCAGACATACACAAGAATTTTGAAGTATATTGTGACGCGTCCAGGAAGGGTCTCGGATGCGTGTTGATGCAAGAAGGCAAGGTTGTCGCATACGCTTCAAGGCAACTTCGCAAGCATGAGGAAAATTATCCCACTCATGACTTAGAAATGGCAGCCGTTATTCATGCACTTAAGGAATGGAGGCATTTCCTACTTGGAAATCGATGTGAAATATATACGGACCATAAAAGTCTCAAATATATTTTCACGCAGCCAGAACTAAATTTACGGCAACGACGCTGGTTGGAATTGGTAAAGGATTATGATGTTGGTATCCACTACCATCCAGGTAAAGCAAATGTAGTGGCCGATGCTCTCAGTCGGAACCCCAGCCCCGACAAAAGCAGTCTGCAGGGCCTGAGACCCGAGTTCCAACAAGAATTTGCCAAACTCAACTTATTGATGGTAGCGGAAGGCACCATAACAAATTTAGAAATACAACCCGACCTTGTGGAGAAAATTAAAGGAGCTCAGCCTGGACACCCCAGCATCAAAGGCATCAAAAGAAAGGTGAGTATAGGCAAGACCTCAGAATTCATCATAGACGATGAAGGTATATTATTGTACGGAGAAAGACTCTGCGTACCAAACATAGAAGGTCTTAAACAGCATATTTTGGCTGAAGCCCACACCGCCCCATATTCAATCCACCCTGGAGGGACCAAAATGTATAAAGATATTCAAGAAAGATTTTGGTGGCACGGTATGAAGAGGGACATCGCTACCTTCATTGCATGTTGCGACTCATGTCAACGCATAAAAGCTGAACATCAGAGACCAGCCGGACTACTGCAACCAAAAAAAATACCCGAGTGGAAATGGGATGAAATAGGGATGGACTTCATTGTCGGACTACCTCGGTCACGACACGGGAATGATGCTATATGGGTCATCACCGACAGGTTAACCAAGGTGGCACATTTTATTCCAGTAAGAACAACCCACACCACTCAGAAGCTTGCTAAGATTTACCTCTCCCGCATAGTCTGTCTGCACGGTGTCCCAAGGACTATAATATCCGACAGGGGCACTCAGTTCGTCTCGAGATTTTGGGATCACTTACAACAGGCACTGGGAACTCAACTAGCCTTCAGTACAACTTACCACCCCCAGACAGATGGGCAAACAGAACACGTAAACCAGATTTTAGAAGATATGCTAAGAGCATGCGTCCTCACATATGGAACCAGTTGGGAAGAAAGTCTGCCATACGCCGAGTTCGCATACAACAATAGTTACCAGGCCAGCCTGCAAATGGCACCATTTGAGGCTCTATACGGACGGAGATGTCGCACCCCGTTAAATTGGTCCGAGACCGGAGACAGCCGCATCTTTGGACCATACATGCTCAGAGAGGCCGAGGAAAAGGTTAAGTTAATCAGGGATTGACTCAAGACCGCACAAAGCCGACAGAAGAGTTATTACGATCAGAAGCATCGTGGGGTCAGCTTCGAACCTAGAGAGGTTGTGTACCTACGAGTATCCCCTATGAGAGGACTACAACGATTCAAGATTAAAGGGAAGCTAGCACCAAGATTTATCGGACCATTCTGTATATTGGCACGAAGGGGCACGGTAGCCTACCAGCTAGACTTACCTAAGGAACTATCAGATATCCACAAAGTATTCCATGTTTCGCAGTTAAGGAAGTGCGTGAGCAATCCAGGGAAACAAGTGTCCCATGAGAACATCGATGTGCAACCAGACCTCACCTATCGGGAACACCCCGTAAAAATCTTAGAGGAGTCTGAAAGGAGGACCCGACAAAAGACCATTAAATTTTTCATAGTTCAGTGGAGCAATCATACTAACAACGAAGCAACTTGGGAAAGAGAGGATTTCCTTCGAGCAGAGCATCCGCACTTATTTAAGGATCAGCTGAAATCTCGGGGACGAGATTTTTCCTAAGGGGGTAGGTGTTGTGACACTCCAAAAAAAAATTTATTTGGTTTTAGCAAAAATCTTGCTGGTTTTTCTTTTGTGGATGAGGCCTTTCAAATTTTTTTTTAGAAAAAACAATCCTCTTAAAAATCTTATTTCTTTGGCTAGGATTGTTATTTCTGGTTTCTTCTTCAAACTTTGGGTTTGACCTTTTTTTTAAAAAAAAAATTCTCCTCTGTTGGTCCTCTTCTCAAATTATTTTTGGGAGTTCAATCTTTTCTTTTTGAAAAGAAAACTCTATGAAAAAAATTTGGGATCTTCATTCTTTTGATAACCACCCATGACCTTGTATTTTTGCCCATGAGGTAAAACCACCCCAAAACCTTCTCTCCTCCTTGTTAGCAACTCAAATTCCCTGTCTCAACTCATCCAAACAAGTTTTGGATTTTATTTTGATTATTTCACCTCTCAAATCTTTTCTGATCTTTAATTTGAGCCTGACCCATTTACAAAGCTAGTACCTTGTAGAATTTGTATTTGGATGTCAAACCAACTCTACTGGCTAGTCCTTTGTACCCACAACCCAGAACCATCTTGATCCACTCATCTACTTTTCAAAATTTTCAACTTACACTCCCTGCAAGTTTGGACCAGATTTGCCAAATTTGGTGAAATTCATATCTACCCTTCTCCAAAAATTCCACCAAAAATCAGACAACCTACTGGAGCAATGAGAAACTACTCTACCAAAAATCAGCCCAAGGAAAAATTCCTACAAGCCAAAAACATTCTGTCGAACACCTTGCATGCACTGTTTCAGACACTTTCAGTTAAATTCCGTTTCAGTGTCGATCTCCGTCAGAGAAGTGCAGTCACATGATCACAGTGCCTTTGGCACGTTGCTCGCCACCTGGCTTGCTTGTCCGAAGCCCCGCACGCGCGCTTGCCAGCTTCCCGGCGTCGGTGGCGCCCTGGCCCGCCTGCGCTGGCGTGTCTTGCGGCGGCCGAGCCGCCGTAGCGGCCGACAGGAAGCAGAACGGTGGCGCAACGCCGTTCAACGCCGCCCAATCTCCCTGGTGGCTCCGTGTGGCCCTCTCCACGCTAGCGCATGAATGCAGCACAGCCGCCGTGGCGTGGCGTGCACAGCGCACGCTCTCTGCCGCCGACGGGTCCGCGCCGCCCTGTTCCGTCGAACCCCACCTCAGCAAGCAAGTCCCTACACCGTTAGCGCATAAACCGCACCAGGTGGCAACCACGACGATGCTCCACCTCTAAAACCTCCCGTGCAACCTCCACGCCGCCGTAATCCTTCGCCGGAAAACTCCGTTCACGGCCACCGCCTCGGATCACCTATAAAAGGAGACCCCGAGCTCCCCCTCGGGCTCACACCACCTCTGCACTACACCAACGCCCCGCCAGGCCACTAGGAGGGCCTCGAGAAGGTCTCCTCCCCCAACTCCGGCCACTCCGTTCCGCCTCGGCCTCCAGCTCGATTCACTGCGGTGAGGTCATCTCCGGCGCCCAAACTCCATCAATAACCTCCTCTAGCTACCAGATACTTGACCCCCACCTCAATTTGATCATTGCAGCCCTCTCCGGCGAGCTTCACCCTCGTACGAACCACCGTCCGCCGGAGCAAGGGCCACCGTCGACACAGTGCACGCCGGTGACCACCACGACCACCACCCGACGCGGAATGGCGCCCTGAACACGGAGGTAACCTCCGATCCCCCTGCCTCGCCATGGATCGCCGCCGGCGATCGCCGCGGCTCTCTGGCGCCAAAAGCGCCGTCCCGTTTTCAAACCCGACAGGTGGGACCGCCCCGCCAGGTTTCTCTCTTTTTCGAATCGTTTTCTGAAAGCGCATTCGGGCAAAATACGTCTTCTCTTCTGAGCCGGCGTATTTGAGACTGAAACGTTTTCTGTTTCTATAAATAGAACCCTGGGAAGTTTCTGTTTCATTACAGATGGGTCCCTGGGCAAAAACCATTATAACTTTTTAACAGAAGCATATTTTTGAATGATTCTTTTTCTGTTTTCTTCAAAATTTTGTCTAGTTTTTTATCAGATTTATTTGAAAATTTCTTGGATAAATTTCTGTGCACCTCTTGGTATTTACGATAGTGCGTGTATCCTCTTTATACCATAGATACTGACGGAGGTGACGGGACCGCAAACTTCACCGAGCTAGACTCCGACTACTCTGAACCAGGCAAGCATGTTTGAACTTTTGATATGATGAGTGTCTTGGCATGTTTTGCATTTAGTTAGTTTTATGGTATGTTATGGAGCATACCGATGAACTGTTTATTATGCATTGTTGGGACAAGTAAGTTCGATGATCCATACATTGTTGGATGTGAATATGCAAGGCCATGTGTTGGTAAGAAAGGTGGGTAAGATGGCAGTGTTGTAGCATGTCAGTCTTATGCCATGCAAGTTAACTTCAGTACCAACCCGTATCGGTTGGGTTCATATCCATTTCCTATCCCTGTACTACCACATGTTTCCCGAAAGGGATATGATTTAGTAAGTCGCAAACCACTTTCTTGGTACACACCAAAAAGGAGAGGCCGGGATGATGGTTCCATGGCCCTGGATTAAAGCCAGTCTTCCGGTTAGGGGGCATGGGTGTTTCCGGTTGGGACCGAGAGGGGGGCACCCCTTAGAGCGCGCGTATATAAATTTGATCCCATGCTATTCGAGATTGTGATCTCCCCGTCTCAAAAGTTTTTCTTGGACGATGTCTAGGGTGATTCCGGGCATCGAGAGGTTGGATGGGTGTGTACTGGTTAGCTGTGTTTTCTTCTGAAATACCGTAAACAGAACTAGTCCATGTGACTATGGAAATCCGTTAACTATGGGAAATTTATGTATAAACTCTGCAGAGTCAAACTTCTTCAAATCATCTTATTCATATCCAAGATTCGTACTAACTGAGAAGTGCCAGTTTTGGTGACAGATTACCCGGTGGGACACATGAGCACTAAGAACGGTTAAATGTTTATTCTTGTGGATGGACTAACCCGTTTATTTTCAAGAGTTGAATATTGATTATGAATATTATTTCCTTGTCAGTTAAAGCCCTTTAGGTGGCGTCGCTCAGACGCCCGACTGTGGCATTTCTTTTAAAGCCCTTTAGGTGGTGTCGTTCAGACGCTCGACTGTGGCATTTCTTTTAAAGCCCTTTAGGTGGTGTCGTTCAGACGCCCGACTGTGGCATTTCTTTTAAAGCCCTTTAGGTGGTGTCGTTCAGACGCCCGACTGTGGCATTTCTTTTAAAGCCCTTTGGGTGGTGTCGCTCAGACGCCCGACTGTGGCATTTCTTTTAAAGCCCTTTAGGTGGTGTCGTTCAGACGCCCGACTGTGGCATTTCTTTTAAAGCCCTTTATGTGGTGTCGTTAAGACGCCCAACTGTGGCATTATTTTCCTTCACTTATTAATTTACCTTTTGTGGCATCGCTCTAGACACTCGATTGGTTTCCTTTACTTTACTGTTGGGATTTCAGGCGGACTACCGCCGATTCCCTTTTTACTTACCTTGCCTGCAAACATTTCAATTATGCATTGGTGAACTAATCATGACGCATTCATGCATGCATTTGTTATATCTTATGTCCGAACTATCTTGCGAGTACTTTCAAAGTACTCACTGGCTTGTTGATTTGGCCAGATGCTGACGAAGGTGATCTCATGGATGAAGAGTTCGATAGCGAGTCCGACGCCTAGAGGAATCCCACTCAGTCTCGTGCGACCCTGGACTTGGTCACTATATTATACCCGCTTCCACAACCCAAATAAATTCATCGAGCCTCACCCCGACGCTCGATGGGATGTTAGTTTGAGAGCCACTTTATCCACTCCCCACTGTGTTACTCCACCACTACCCTATTTGCGAGTCAGTAGTATGCCACCACTCCCTTGTGTCATATACGCTTTATGTATAATTATTGGCACGTTTGTAATAAATTGTTGAGCATCCTCAGCTCAACCCTGTAATATATTTGATGCTACTGGCTTATTGTATCAAGTGTTTGTCAACTAGTGAGGATGTTTATCTCAAACTGGATTTTTAAGATTGGTTTCTCAATAAATATTTTTATTGAAAAACCGGTTGTGACATGCTATTTGCACATTTTCCTAGAAACTTTCTATTCATAAATATTTATCAAAACCCCAATTTCCATTTCTGTGATGAACTTTAGAAAATCACAGAGAGCCCATTTTTGATCCAAATTCCATGATTCAAATTCCTAGGTGTTCCTAAGTTCATAACTTAGTTTATGAACATTTTTATTAATACTTTCTGTACCACATAAATTATTGAGCTATTTTTTCACATTTATCAACTTTGCAAATTCATAGGAAATTCATTTGAACTCCAAATCCAGTGAAACCAATTCCTAGATGCTTCTAAAACCATCCATTGTTAAATGGGTGCCTTTGCTCATTTTTCAAAAATATTTTTCTGCACACTTCTTGCAATTCCATAAACCCCTTGATTCCATCATATCAAAATGATTGGAAGTATCCATTGATCCACTTCCAATGAAACCACTTTGGTCATTCCTCATATGACTAGGGGTATCCAATAAAAGTCAACTTCATATTTTTAGAGCACTTTTATTTCCTGCCTTGTTGTGTTGCTTATTATGATTGTTTCGACGTTAGTTGACGAAGTAGACGGAGTACTTGGAGAAGGACCAGAAGATCTCAAGACTCTGATGAACCAGGCAAGCGGCCCTTTGACCATGTCTATGAAACTCTTTTTATGCATGTCATATAGCACTATATTACTAGTGTTGCTCCGAGATCATGATGAGGTGGTAACCACTTTGGTGGGTTGCCTCCGTTACTTCCTCATTTGATACTTGCATTTTGCATGACCCTACCTCCTTATGAGGGTTATGCCGGTGGGAGTAGATAGGATGCCAAAGTAGTTGCTACACAAAAAGGGACGGGAACATGCATAGTGATGGAGTCAAAGTATTTTCAAAAGGACTTTTCGAAAACCCCATCGGGTGCCACTTATGCTCGAGGGAGATGATGAGTTGGGTAACAACTTGATGACGAAGTGGTGTACCGAGACAAGTGTGTGTTGTTTTCCAAAACGGATTGGTTTAAGTTGCGACCGTTATTCCAACCTTACATGTGCAACCACTCTACCCTTATATGGGAAAGGGCATTATTGATTACCTAGGTCGATACTAGCTTGGAGCCCGCATTACTAGTGACGGGGGAGAGTTGGTGCTCTCTCTCCGGACGGGGTCGTGCCAGGTAGGGCGGCCATGACTGTTTTCACAGGGCACCGGATACACCGTTGTGTCCCCTCTCGGATGTTACGATCTTGAGCGAGTCTCGTATGATGTACATCGTGAGGATACGGAACAACCAGTGGACTCCTTGTTAGTGTCGTCTAGCGAAAGATAGTGATCGGGTGCTTACCCCGGGTACTTGAGGTACCGCGGGTCGTGGATGACACGGAAGTTCCCCGTATCTTGTGGGTAAAGTGTGCAACCTCTGCAGAGTGTAAAACTATTCGAATAGCCGTGTCCACGGTCAAGGACAGTTGGGTAACTGCTCTTGGACTACGTCCACATGTTTACAAACCAGTGTGTGTGTTTGGATAAGTGGGAAGAACTACTTGGGTCAAGTCAAAGGACTTGACATGATTGAGTTGGGTTGGTGCCCACTCTATTTATGTTGATATCTGTAAGCTGTCCTCTTGGTTACTTGAATTCTCCTGATGCATGTCTTACAAGTTGTTGAACATGTCATTGCACTCAAAACTAGCTTTCCGCAAAAATTTACCTATATCATGCATTGTTGTACCTTGAACCAAAACATGGGTTGCTTGCGAGTACATTCAAAGTACTCATTGGCTTGCCACAGGTTATTTTATTGGCCAGGCATGAAAGAACATGATATGAAGAAGAATACTTCGGTGACGAACATGTGAGCTAGGACGCTTCCCAGTCAGAATGCCTATAGGGTTAAGGCAGATGGCATGGGTCCAAGTTATCGACGAAGATTTCCGCTACAATGTTATACTCAAGACTTGACCATAATGGTCCTACTTGTGTAATACGGTATGTATGGATGTAAGACTCTTGTTATTCAGCTTCTGTGTGTTTAGTGAGCATTGATCTCTGGGATCACTGTACACGTTCATTCGGTGATCACGATTTATGAGTCGGGGTCCCCACACTGGAGCCAGAAGCTGCACCGGGCGCTGGCCGGCAGCTTGTCGATGAAGAAGCGGGGGAGGTAGAGCCAGGTGTTGGTCGGGTCTGCCGACCACACGACGAACTCCGTCAGCACCTCCACCAAGCGAAAGTGCGGCCTGGGGGGCCGTGCATTCACGGCCTGCCTCCCCTTGGCAGCCGAGCGCTCACCACCACGCGGGGAACCACCCCTGTGGCCACGGGAAGCCGCAATGGGGACCGCGGGATGCTTGCGGGGACGACCCCGGCCGCGCTTGGCCGGGGGGAGTCGGGCCCTGCCCGGCTGGCCTTTCCCTTCTCTACAGTAGAGAACCTCTTTGGAGCCATGAGAGCAGCGAGTGGCCAAGGAGAAGAAGAAGAGAAGCAGGAAGGGGCGGACTGGCGGATCTCACGCGGCCCCGTACTTATAGCCGGAGAAGACCAGCCGTCGAGCACCACGATCGTGGGTAATAATGACCCGTATCTATGCATGCAAGGACTAGTCAAGTCATGCAGTTGCCAAGGCACCATGGGGAAGCGGAGACGCCCACGTCCAATCAAACCGCCATGCGGCGCCCAAGGCCATAGGCTGTTAGGGCCCGCGGCGCTTCGCCCTTGCCCTTTCGCTCCTCGGCATGGCCAAGTCCATGCGCGCCTTGGGCCCGGGGGCTACTGCCGGCGTTCTGGGAACGGGGGTCCGCAGACTTGCCTGCCTGCGGCCTGCGATGTGGCTCAAAGGGGGCCAGCACGGCCCATCTTCATCAACACAAGACCCAAGACCCTCGCGAGGGGCCCAGCCTCGCGGGCGGATGACACGGCGCTTCCTCAGGCGCGGCCTCATCAGGCTGGCTCAGGAGCAGGCGGAGAGATCAAGGTGGGGTACCTCGCGAGGTGCCGATGACGCAAGCCATGACGACCAAGGGCGCCAGGCGGGCGCCAGCCTGCGCAGTGTCCTCCCTTTCCTCTTTGGTGCAAAGGGGGCAAGCGCAGGCGAGAGGATCAAGCAAAGGCGTCCATTTCGGTGCAACGAGACCAAGACCATTCCAACGATGGGAAGGAGGTCATCGTGGAGCCCAGAACGGCGTCACCACAGGGCCTTTGGCAGGCGAGGACCAACTTTGGTCAGGATAAGTGTACTGGATGTTCCCCTTCGAACTGGCCAATTGTTGGCGCCCTTCCCGCTCAATATTTGGGAAGAGGCCCAGGGCCTTTGCCTGTAAATAGGACTAGCCACCCCCAGGAAAGGGGGTACCCAGAATCCGAGCAAGCAGAGGGCAAGAGAGAGGGAGAGAAGGGCGGCTGAACTCCTCCTAACAGTTCATCCCCCTCGCCAAGAACAGACCCTCGCGAGGCTGTTCTTCCTTATATTATTCATCATCATCAGCCCAAGAGGCAATCCACCCACCACAAACTAGAGTAGGGTATTACACCACAATGGTGGCCCGAACTAGTATAAACCCTGTGTCTTTTGCGTTGTTCTTTCTGTAGTTAGATCTTTGCGAGACGGAGAGGTAGAGGGCATAATCTCCGCGCGCACCCCAGAGTTCAAACCTCAAGGGTCTGCCGGAACCCGAAATCCGACAGTGGGGGAGCGTAAATGGATCCTACAGGTAGGCTTTGTTGAGGTTGGTGAAGTCAACACACATGCGCTTCTTTCCTCCCTTTTTTGGCACAACGACCGGATTAGCCAGCCAATCAGGGTAGCGGACCTCGCGGATAACTCCTGCTGCCTCTAGCTTCCGGGTCTCTTGAACGATGAAAGCTTGTTTCTCAGTGGACTGTCGCCTCGCCTTGTGCTTCACGGGGCGCACGTTGGGGCACACGTTGAGGTGATGCTCAATCACACCCCTCGGGACTCCTGCTAACTGATCAGGTTCCCATGCGAACACCTTCTTGTTCGTGCGCAGGAACTTCACCAAGGCCTTCTCCTGCTCGAGCTCGAGGTTGGCTCCTATGGTGAAGGTGGCGTCAGTGGACCCGTCCTCGTCGACGAGTACCTGCTTGGTTTCCGCCTTGCCCCGGGTGAATAGCTGCTTCTTTTTAGCCGGCGTAGCCCCCTTGGGCTCAAGGGCATCGGTGCTAGTGGGCTGCGCCACCGCGGCCGCCCTGAAAGCAAGCTTGAGCGCCTACAGCGCATCGCTCGTATCTCCTTACACGGTAAGGATGCCGCTGCTCCCGGGCATCTTCATGAGGTTGTACGCCGGGTGAGTTGCTGCCATGAACCGGGCCAAGGCCGGATAGCCGAGGATGGCATTGTAGGGGAGGCTGATGGGGGCGATGTCAAAGTCGATCAGCTCTGTGCGGAAGTTGTCGTAGGTGCCGAAGGTCACCGGGAGGCGGTGGAACCAATTCCGACGCCCGAGAAAGGCCTGCTGGGCCGAAGCCGCTCCAGCGGCACGTGGAGGAGGCTGAAGGCCTCCACCAAGAGCACGTTGAGGCCAGCACCACCGTCGATGAGGGTCCTAGTGACGGCCACCTGGCAGATGGTGGGGGTGCACAGCATCGGGAGCGCGACTGAACCGATGAGGTTGAAGGGGTGATCATCCGAGTCGAAGGTCAGATCGGCCTCGGGCGCCACCCAGCCCAGGGGGGCTTCTCGACGCTTGGAGGCGGTGCTGATCTGGCGGGTGAACGGCTTGACGTGGCGGCTGGAGGGGGTGCCTGTGAGACGCCCAGGAGAGCTGCGATGATGGGCGGCACTGGTGCGGCATAACGGGCGAGGAAGAGGTCACGCAGCTCCCCCCACGAGATCACAGAAGCCGTCGGCACGTGGAGCAGCCACATGCGTGGGACGCCGGTGAGGGCCATGGGAAACCAGTTGGCAATGACCCGGTCGTCGCCCCGGCTTTGAGGATAGCCTCCTCATACGCCAGCGAGAAAACCAGTGGATCCGTTGCGCTGTTGTAATGTGGCGGCATCTCAGGCTTGAACTTGTGCGGCCACTACACCTGTCGCAAGGTGGAGGCCAAGGCTTGGAGCCCCCCAGCCCCAGTGCCGGCATCGGCTACCGGAGCGGGTGGTGCGTCGTCCGCCATGAAGGCGAAACACGATGTCGGTGGAGAGCGGGTCGTCGGGAGGGACGACTCCGGGGCACCCCTACCTGGCGTGCCAAATGTCGGATTTCGGGTTTCGGCAGACCCTTAAGCTTCGAACTCTGGGGTGCGCACGAAGATCTTTCCCCTACCGAATCGCGCTTCTACGACTCGCAAGAGATCTAGGCCAGGAAGAATAACACACAAAGGACACGAGGTTTATACTGATTTCGGGTTCCGGCAGACCCTTAAGGTTTGAACTCTGGGATGCGCGTGGAGATTACGCTTCCTACCTACCCGTACTCATCTGCCTCGCAAAGATCTAAGCTACCAAAAGAACAACACAAGAGACACAGAGTTTATACTGGTTCGGGCCACGAATGCGGTGTAATACCCTACTCCAGTGTGGTGTGGTGGATTGCCTCTTGGGCTCATGATGATGAACACTACAAGGAAGAACAGCCTCGCGAGGGTCTGTTCTTGGCCTGGGGGATGAACTGCTAGGAGTTCAATGTCCCTTCTCTCTCTCTGCTGCCTATCTAACTGATTGCCGGGTCGCTAGATGTTCCGATCCCCCTACTCCCTGGAGATGGCTAGTCCTATTTATAGGTAAAGGCCCTGGGCCTCTTCCCAAATATTGAGCGGGAAGGGCGCCAACAATTGGCCAGTTTGAAGGGGAACATCTGGTACACTTATCCTGACTAAAGTTGGTCCTCGCCTGCCAAAGGCTCTGGTGATGACGCTGGCTTGGGCTCCACAGTGACTTCCTCCTTGTCGCGGAGCTGGTCTCGGTATCATTGCACTGAAATGGGTGCCTTTCCTTGATCCTCCCGCCTGCGCTTGCTCCCTTTGCACCAAAGAGGAAAGGGAGGACACTGCACGGGCTCCGCCCACCTGGCGCCTTTGGTCGTCATAGCTTGCGTCATGGGCACCTCGTGAGGTACCCCGCCTTGATCTCTCCGCCTCCTCGCGAGCCAGCCTGATGAGGCCGTGCCTGAGGAAGCTCCGTGTCGTCCGCCCCGCGAGGCTTGGCCCCTCGCGAGGGTCTTGGGTCTGTGTTGATGAAGATGGGCCGTTCTGGGCCCCTTTTGAGCCATGCCATGGGCCGCAGGCAGGCAAGTCTGGGGACCCCCGTTCCCAGAACGCCGATAGTAGCCCCGGGCCCAAGACGTGCCCGGACTTGGCCGTGCAGGGAGGCGGAAGGGCAAGGGCGAAGCGCCGCGGGCCCTAACAGCTTGCGGCCTCGGGCGCCGCGTGGCAGTTGATTGGACGTGGGCGACACTGTTCCCCCACGCCCCCTTATTCCGCGCCATGCTAGGCAGACTCGTAGTTGTACACAGCCGCCCCCTTCCTGTCGTTCGTGCGCCCTTCGTCCTTCCTCCGCTCGAACTCCAGCTCCTGTTTTCAGCCCAATCTCGAACCTTCTCTCCCCCTTATCATCGCCATGGCTCCGAAGAAGAAGGGAAGAGGAAAGAAACCCACGCCTCCGCCTTGCTCGCCGCCGTTGGTGGCCCCCGCCGTCGGCCGGTCGATCATACTCAATCGAGAGGGCCTGGGCAAGGTCAGCTCGGCTCTGGCCACTATCTTCAACGAGTGCGGGAGGACGACGGCCTGGCCCATGTCTCACTTCCCCACTGATAGGATAATCACCGAGGTCCATTATTTTGCTGACGCCCTGTGGGCGGGTCTGGTTCCCCCCTTTTTCGATTTCTTCAGGGCTGTGCTATCCCACTACCAGATCCACATGATGCATCTGGGTCCTGAATCCATCACCCTTCTTTCGGTCTTCGCCTTTGTTTGCGAGGCAATGATGGGCATCCTTCCTTCGGTTGCCCTGCTGCGCCACTTCTTCTCTCTGCGCCTTGCCGACCATACTCAATGCTCGGCGTGTGTAAGCTTCGTCGCCGCGTCTGAGACAGCGGCCTCAGGGATCGACTTCGGGCTTCCTTCGCCCTCGACGGGGTTCCGCGAGCGGTGGCTGTACGTTGATGTCGGGGTGCCCGGCCCCCTGCTGTCGAAGCCAACTTCGCCTCCTGTACCCAATTCGGGCTGGGGCCAAGA
Organism: Aegilops umbellulata; assembly: GCA_032464435.1. Taxonomy (NCBI): domain Eukaryota; kingdom Viridiplantae; phylum Streptophyta; class Magnoliopsida; order Poales; family Poaceae; genus Aegilops; species Aegilops umbellulata. The sequence continues at coordinate 222,759,201 of CP136056.1, read as the reverse complement.
GACGCTCGAGAGCCCCGGCTCGCCTTCGTCTGGCATCGCTTCACGTTCTTGAAGTCGATCGGCGTGACAGCGCCCAAGGTGGTGAAGGAGTTCCTGTTACGCCGCATTGCTCCTCTCCAACGCCACTCCCGCAGGATGTGGGCCTTCAGTGGGCGTGGTGATCGTATGAGGCTCCAGGAAGAGGATCTGATGCCTGAGGTGCTGAGGACAGTGCTCTTGACCATGACCGGTGACCCAAACCCGGGCAGCATCCAGCGGGGAGGGGCCCTTCTGTACCTCTGCCAGAACAGGGACGATTTTGTGAAGCAGATGCCTGTCTTCGATGAGTGGGGGCTGCGCCCAGCCGGCCTCCAAGGGCCTCGCGAGAACCCAGTGGTGGTGACTGCCCTTCCAGTCGGCCAAGGCGACTCTTCCTCAAGTGGCAGAGCAGGGAGGCATGAGGCGCCAGAGGCCGAGGGGCCTCCCGATAGGGCGACAATGCCGGGTGATGCCCATGAAGGATCATCTCCCGGGGCCGGTGCTGTTGAGGCTGAGGATGGCGAGCAGCCGCCCCCATCGCCTGGGGCTGAGGCTCCTGAAGCCCCAGCTGCACTTCCTGGCGAGGCGATTGGCAGCACGCGTCAGGCAGGTGCTCCTGACGCGGATTGCTTCGACGCTCCGTCTTCGTCGCAGGTTGATCCCTGCACCCTTCTCTTGGGCCGCTTCCGCGTGGACTTTGAGGCCCTCCGGAGGAAAAGGGAGGCCCTGGGTGACAACTACCCTTGTCGCCTGCTGAAGCGTAGGAAGTACTTCACCACTGATGAGTAAGCCTTCTCCTTTTCTAGCTCCCGATCCTCCCGTTGCTTTTACTGATCCTTGCTCTGCAGGCCCCTTCCTGCCGAGCTCGCGGAGGAGGCAGACGTGCCGCCCCCCTTGGCTTCGCCTCCCCCACCGTTCTCAGTTGCTCCAAGTAGCACAGCCCTCGTGGTGAGGGCGACCGGCGGGGGGAACCGTCCCGAGGTGCATCGGAGTCCTGCGTACCCCGCGATCTTTTTCCGCGGGCCTTCTCGTGGCATAGCCAGCCTGCCGTGGGCTTCTCGTCTGGTCATGAACTGCGAATGGCTGAGGCGATCCCTGCGCCCTTCTTCCGGAGACGGGCTGGTTCCAGGCCGGGCTTCTGGCGTGGCACGCCTGGCCGTCGCGAGGGCGCCAGCCCCCAGCACCCTGCCTAGAGGGGAGCGCTGATTTGTGGCCCCCGGCGCTTGCTTGGGGCAGACGATGGTGAGGAAGACGTGCTAGAGCGTGCCCAGGAGCGTCGCGCTCGTCGTCAAGGATTCCATCATAGGGCGGCTGACGCGGTGAGTCTGCTTGGGGAGGAGCTCACTAATGAAGACGCGCGCCTCGAGGCTGAGGGCCTGCGCCTGGCCGTGGGGAGGCATGCGCTGGAGGGCGCCATTGCCCTTGCACGTCATCAGCGCGATCTTGATGATGAAGAGGCGAAGGCGTCGTTGGAGGCTGGGAAGACCGCGGACCACGCCAAGGGTGGCGCGATCGACCTCGCAAGGACCACTGGCAAGACCAACCTCGCGAGGGAGACTGGAGGGATCAACCTAGCGAGGATCGCCCGCAAGGTAATGCAGGCCTCCCTCCGCTGCCGCCTCATCCAAGAAGAAACGAAGACCGCCACCAGGACGAGGGGGCTGGGGGCTTCTAGGAGCCACGCGTGATCGCCTGCATCCTGGGCGGAGCTCAAGCCCCAGCCTCTCAGCGCATCTTCAAGCAGTTCGCCCGCGAAGTGAATGCAGTCCTCCCCAAGCTCGAAGCCAGACGTCCTCTCAGGTGGTCGTCATGCGCCATCACGTTCAGCTCAGCGGATCAACTCAAGTGTGCAGCCATAACCGGAGTCCTCCCGATGCTTTGTTCCCCAATTATCAGCAACGTGGTGGTCACCAAGACCCTCATCGACGGCAGGGCAGGGCTTAACGTCCTGTCCGTGGAAACATTCAACAATCTCCAAGTGCCTTACAACCACCTTCAGCCAACCAAGCCTTTCTCCAGAGTCACTGACGGCTCCACGGTCTTGATCGGGCAGGTCCGCCTCCCTGTCACCTTCGGAGCACGCAACAACTACCGCACCGAGCTCATCGACTTCGACGTCGCTCACATTCGCCTGTCGTACAACACCATCCTTGGGTACCCGGAGCTGGCCAAGTTCATGGCCGTGACTCACCACGGCTACAACGTCCTCAAGATGCCAGGGAGCGGCAGAGTCATCACGGTGCCCTGTGAGGAGAAAGACGCGGTGTGTTCCCTGGAACGAGCTTTTCAGACCGCATCATTGGAAGACCCGGATCATGGAAGCAGGAGGCTTCCCAAAACCACCCCCAAGAAGAAGAAGACATCGTCAGGTCCAGTCCCTCAGGAGGCAGGCCCCTCAGGGCCCGTGCCTGCCCAGGGGAACCTCCTTCCGTCACATAGGAAAGCGCGCCCGGCGCCCTCCTGAGGCAGGGCTCGGGGGCTCTCCCCTGGAGGGCCACCGACCTGGCTAAGGTCACGAGGGAGGTGCTTGGGCACCACGTGGAGGCGTGTTTCGAAGCACGTTTCCCTCAAGAAGGAGTAAAGCAAGGAGAGCAAGACCCTCAGGAGTTCGTTAGCAAGGCCATTCAAGAGCTACAGGAGTCAAGAGTCATGAGAGGCGACCGCCGCCTACCAACTGTGGCTCCCCATCCAGGCAAGGATGGTGGGCTGTGCGTCTGCGTCGACGTACCAGGGCTCAATCGAGTTGCCACTCTGGAGCGCCTCTGGCCCTCATGAGTCGGGCGCTGCGAAGGTCCACCCCACAGCTACGTTCGCATGCCTTACGGCTTGCCGAGCGTGGCTGCCACGTACCAACGCCTCATCAGGGGCATCATGGAAGCTCAAGAGGCCAGGCATTCCGCAGCCTTGGCGGAGATGGAGATGGTCCGCGAGGAGCCACCAGCGCCTCCGGAGCCTCCCGAGGCCCCAGGGCCTGGGGGCTCGTGAGGCGCGGCTCCTGCAACCCACCGAGTCTGCTGCACCAACACTCGTTCGTCCTCAACATCATCAGGTGACATCTTTTAAGTTTCCTTTCCAGCTGGGAGCGCCCCCCCGGGGCTGCATTATTCCCAGGCCGCGTGGGTCCGTCCCTGCGGCATGTATCCCTTTCATTTTCTTGTTGTTAGCTTACTCTGTTGGGGGCGCCCCTCGAGCTGCATCATCCCCAAGCCGCTCGGGCCAGACCCAGCGGCATGTATCCCTTTTACGTTTATCTATGGTTATGCGTTTGGTCTACCATGCTTGATTGTTCGTTGCCGGTCCACGGCACCCTTTCTTCTCCATGTCGACCACTTGCGCGTTAAAGGGGGGGTGCCTGAGCATCATGACTCAGGGCTCTTACTGGCTCTCCAGCCCTCACCCTCTGGCCTTGTCCATGGCATCGCAACGTGGCATACCAGCGACGGCTGAAACCAGCTCGAGGGCCGGGACCCGAGGACGTAGAGTGTAGGCATCTAACCAAACTTGCAGGAACACATCACAAGATAAGGCCCAGTGCCAGGCGCAACCCGCCTAGAGGTAGGGCCCCGTGAGTCCCGCGCTGGCTCACGGGTGCCCAGATACACCTCACCAGGCCCTACTGTGCCAGCCACGTGTCAGGGCGAGGCTGTACACGCCCCGGGGGCTCCTCCCGGAGGGGAGCCCCCTCCCACGTACCAGTGGAAGCACCATGCTCCGCGCTGGCTGACGACACTGCCGAGGAGCGGCTATGCCCGTACACATACAGAAGCGCTATGCTCCGCGCTGGTGATAAACAACTGAGGGTGGCCCCCGGTCCGCATCAACCACAGGGAGCCCGGAGCTCAGTGTCTAGCCTCATTGCAACGCCTCCCCTTGGGTGTGCTGCGCGAGGGGGCTGGGCACGGGGGCTGCGCCTGAGTCACGCCCAGACGCATGCCACCCAGTCAGGCCCCCCGGGCCTGGTTTGTCGCACGTCTCTCCCCGAGCGGAGCCAAGGTACGAAGGCCGTTTGGGCATCAAGGGGGACTCCTGAGCATCTCGACTCAGGAGCCTAACTGGCCCCGTAGCCCCTCATTCCCTAGTTCTGAAAGGCTAGCGCTGGGTGAGGTATGCCGGGTCCGGGCTCTGCAGACGAAGAACGGTAGATCCACCCACATCTCACCTCCCTACTTGCTGTTCGCGCGCCAAGGGGGACTCCTGAGTATCGCGACTCAGGAGCCTAACTGGTCTTGTAGCCCCTCACTCCTTTAGTTCCGAAAGGCTAATCCTGGGTGAGGTACATGCAGGGCCGGGCTCTGCCGGCGTAGAACATAAGCAAGTAGGAAGGAAAAGCGTAAACTTCAAGGATCGCCTCCCTACTTGATGTTCATGCGCCAAGGGGGACTCCTGAGCATCGCGAATCAGGAGCCTAACTTGTCCTGTAGCCCCTCACTCCTTTGGTCCCGTCCTGGTTTCCGATCGGGGTAATGCTGGGTGAGGTACGCATGGGGCCGGGCTCTGCCGGCATAGAACGTAAGAAAGTAGGAAAGAGGAGCATAAATTCAAGGAATTTAAAAGCAAATATTACAGTACATACTGTTATCTCAACACCAAGCGCAAGTTTAAACGCCTCCCCGAGGCATGATGCATGTGCAGGAATTAAAAGCAGAACAGGAGTTGCAGTAGAGTCACTTGTCGGTGATGGGGCAGCGCGGAGTGGCTTCGCCTCGTGAAGCAGCAGGGTCGGCAGCGCCTGGCTTCGGCTTGGTACTGAAGGCCCAGAACTTCCCCAACAAAGCCTCCGCGCGACCCTTCACGGCCTCGGCAGCGGCACGCTCGCCGCTCACTGGCTCCAGCAGGCTGTCGAGGTCGACGTTGGGGTCGCGAAGGTAAATGTGGGTGAAGACCCACGTCAGCGTTGAGGAAGACAGGACACGCGCCTCGGCCTCGGCCGTGGGGCCAAGGCCAAGGGCGACATCCTCAAGAGCACGCACCAGGAAGGGAAGCAGCTTGCCGGGGCCGTCCTCGGAGCCAGCTAGCAGGCTCTCCAGGCCGCTGGCGTAAAGCATCTTCAGTGAAGCATGAGCCTTCTCCTCCATGTCTGCAAAGGCCACGCGGTCCTCGGCAAGAACCCGGGCCTTGCCGTCCAGTTCGACCTTCGTCGCCTCCAACTCCTTCTCCAGCACGCGCAGGCGGTCGCGGCGTTTCTTGAGCTTGGCCTCCTGGACCACGACGGCCGCCTCGCGAGCCTTCACGGCCTCTTCTTGCTCTTGGCTAAGGCGGGCCTCTTTCGCGAGATGGTCCCGCAGGCCTTGCAGCTCGTTCTCCAGCACCTTGCAGCGACTGTGGACGTCAGCCGCCTCCCCCTGGGCCGAGTCACGAGCAGCCTTCGCCTCAAGGGTGGCCTGCCTCTCCTCATCACAAACCGTTGAGGCCTGGACCAGCGCCGCCCGAATTGAAGCGTCGGAGCGAATCCATCTTGAAGCCATCTCCAAGCGCCCGGCCACCAAGCGAGGGTCGGCGCCAAGAAGATCCTGCCGGAGCCGGTCCAGCTCGGCGGCAACGTGATCCAGAACGGCGGGAGGAGTCGGAGAGACAGCAGTCGGTGGAGTAGGAGGAGAAGACGGCGGCACCACCACAGCACCCTGAGGAGGAGCCTGCTGCGGCCCGACGACTGTTGTGGCGGCGGCAGGCAAAGGCACCTCGGGAGTCACTTGGGCCATGGGGGCTGGGCTCGCCCCCGCCAGCTTGGCCAGACCTCGCAAGGACGACTGGGCAGGAGAGGCCCGCACATCGCGGTCACCTTCCTCCGCAGGCAGAGGCGCTGTAGCGGATGGAACCTCGGGAGCCCCCTTCAGCTTCTTCGCCGCGGGCGCCAGCCTGTCCAAGGAACACGGGCGTCAAGCCTCAGCAGCAAAATAGGAAACAAAGACAAGACTCAAGCACTTACGGGTCGTCGCCGGTGAGCTCAGGCAGCCTCCGTCCAAACTTGAAGCCTGACAGGCGGCTGGAAGGGTCAACCTCGAAAGCGAAAGGCGCGTTTGCGGACCGCCCCGGGGCCGGGGCAGACCCGCGGGAGATCAGCCCGGTCCTGTCCTTCTTTGGGATCGAGGGCGAGCTCCCGCTGCCCAGCACGTCATCATCCTCATCGTCATCGCTCGGAGAGAGGCGGAAAGCACGGGGCCTGCGCTGGGAGAGGGGAGCCCTTGACTCTTCGTCAGTCGCCTCGCAGTCAGGCCATTTCTCCCACTCCCCTCTGCCCTCCTCGTCGCTGGAGTCATCGGAGGACACGTCCACCGGACCCACGGGAGCCTCCGTGGGCATGGGCCCGTCCCTGTTGAAGGCAGGCATGGACTCCACCACCTGCTCCCAGTCGTCTCGGAGGAACAAGGGCGTAGGAGCACCCTCCAACCTCGCCACGTCGCCCCCAACCAGAGATTGGAGCACCGCGGCCAGATCTCCGTCACCCAAGGCCGCGGGGCTCGGATGAGGCCTCCACATCGGAGGTGAGTACTGCCGAAGCGGAGCCAGCTGGTGCTCCCAGAATTCCCTCAGCAGCGACGCGCCGGTCAGCTTCGCCGCCGCCATGCTGGCTGGCCTCAGATCCGCGTCCATCTTCTCCAACACCGGCTTCGCACGGGGGTCCGTGAGTTCTGCTCGAGCCCAATCGCCGGAGCTCGTGGGCAGCTCCGTGGGCAAGATCAGCCGAGGGTGAATGCGCCCAGCGTCTGTCAAGACCCGTTTGCTCCTGAAGCCCTCGATCCTCTTCCCGGGCTTCCAAATGGCAATGGCGCCACTGTACGCGATGAAGCTCGCGCACGCGAAAGGATAACCGCGGGAGACCCGGAGGGAGAAGTAGTGGCGCATCAAGGCCACTGAGGGCTGCACCCCTACGTGAGCCTCGCAGTAGTAGGCGAAGATTGCCAAGAAAAGGACGGAGTTGGGGTGGAGATGCAGAGCCTGTAGGTTGTAATGGCGGAGGACAGAGAAGAAGAACTCGGAGAAGGGAGGCACCAGGCCAGCAGCAATGGAGCTTACAAAGAGCGGATAGATGGTGCTTCCCCGGCCCTCAGGGGTGGCGGAGCCGGCCTTGAACACCCTCGCCCCATCGATGCCCTGCGGCGCCGCCATCCGGCGCAACCGGGCAAGGCTCGCCTCAGACACGTTTGGCGAGTCCAGGGCAGACGAGTACCAAGTTTCGGACGGGGACTGACGAGGCGCCATGGCTTTCTAAGGTCGCGCGGCCGGAGCAGATCTGGAGATTTGGAGGAAGGAAGGAGAGGTGCGAGAAAGGGGAACTGAGCAGCAACCGAGGAAGCAGAAAAAACAAAGCCGGCCGGATGCCGCTCCTTTATCAACTCGCGCGGTTGTAGAGACACCCACGTCCAATCAACCGCCACGTGGCGCCCAAGGCCGCAGGCTATTAGGGCCCGCGGCGCTTCGCCGTTGCCCTTTCGCCTCTCAGCACGGCCAAGTCCGGGCGCGCCTTGGGCCCGAGGGCTACTGTCGGTGTTCTGGGAACGGGGGTCCCCAGACTTGCCTGCCTACGGCCTGCGGCGTGGCTCAAGGGGGCCCAGCATGGCCCATCTTCATCAACACAAACCCAAGACCGTCGCGAGGGGCCAAGCCTCGCGGGGCGGATGACACGGAGCTTCCTCAGGCGCAGCCTCATCAGGCTGGCTCGCGAGGAGGCGGAGAGATCAAGGCGGAGTACCTCACGAGGTGCCCATGACGCAAGCCATGACGACCAAGGGCGCCAGGCGGGCGCCAGCCCACGAAGTGTCCTCCCTTTCCTCTTTGGTGCAAAGGGAGCAAGCGCAGGCGGGAGGATCAAGCAAAGGCACCCATTTCGGTGCAACAAGACCAAGACCAGCTCCGCGACAAGGAGGTAGTCACTGTGGAGCCCAAGCCAGCGTCATCACCAGAGCCTTTGGCAGGCGAGGACCAACTTTGTCGGATCACGGGTTCCGGCAGACCCTTAAGGTTCGAACTCTGGGGTGCGCGCGGAGATCGTGCCCTCTACCTCTCCGTCTCGCTGGGATCTAAACTACTGCAAGAACAACACAAGAGACACAGGGTTTATACTGGTTCGGGCCACCATTGTGGTGTAATACCCTACTCCAGTGTGGTGTGGTGGATTGCCTCTTGGGCTGATGAGGAAGAACGATACAAGGAAGAACGACCTCGCGAGGGTCTGTTCTCAGCTAGGGGATGAACTGCTAGGTGGAGTTCGATCGCCCCTCTCTCTCTCTGTGTGTGTCTATCCGTGTCCCTCTCTACTTGCTCTCCACTTGCTCTAGATGCTCTCTCCTGGATGCCCTCTCTTGGATGCCCTCTCTGGGAGCGGCTAGTCCTATTTATAGGCAAAGGCCCTGGGCCTCTTCGCAAATATTTGAGCGGGAAGGGCGCCAACAATTGGCCGATTTGAAGGGGAACATCGGGTACACTTATCCTGACTAAAGTTGGTCTTCCCCTGCCAAAGGTTCTGGTGATGACGCCGACTTGGGCTCCACAGTGACTTCCTCCTTGTCGTGGAGTTGGTCTTGGTCTCGTTGCACCGAAATGGGTGCCTTTGCTTGATCTTCCCGCCTGCGCTTCCCCTTTAAACCAAAGAGGAAAGGGAGGACGCCGCGCGGGCTGGCGCCCGCCTGGCACCTTTGATCGTCATGGCTTGCGTCATGGGCACCTCGTGAGGTACCCCACCTTGATCTCTCCGCCTCCTCGCGAGCCAGCCTAAGGAGGCCGTGCTGGAGGAAGCTCCATGTCGTCCGCCTCGCGAGGCTTGGCCCCTCGCGAGGGTCTTGAGACTTATGTTGATGAAGATGGGCCACGTTGGGCCCCCACTCGAGCCACGCTGCAGGCCGCAGGCAGGCAAGTCTGGGGACCCCCGTTCCGAGAACGCCGATAGTAGCCCCCGGGCCCAAGGCGCGCATGGACTTGGCCATGCCGAGAGGCAAAAGGGCAAGGGCGAAGCGCCGCGGGCCCTAACAGCCTGCGGCCTCGGGCGCCGCGTGGTGGTTGATTGGACGTGGGCATCTCCACTTCCCCACGATGCCTCGATGATCACGCGGATTGGACAAGTCCCTGCATGCAAACCATGTCATGATTACCTGTGATCGTGGAGGACGGCGGTTGGCCTCCACCGGCTATAAGTATGGCACCACGCGTGCCCTTCTAGTCCATCTCTTCTTGCTTCCTCTCCCGCCTTAGTTCTAGCTTTGTCTTGGTGTGATGGCTCCGATTCGTGGCTCTCCGCGGCGGAGAAGGGAAAGGCTCCTCAGGAGGTACCTGACCCGCTCCCGCCAAAGAAACGGCCCGCCTTGCGCGGCCAAGACGAGGAGAATCGCCTGGTGGTGCCGAGGCCTTGGTACGATCGGCCTCCGCCGGGGTTCCCGCTTCCCTTGTATGCTCACGCCAAGGGTTCTGGAAGAGGAGATGCCGATCCCCTCGGCCAGCGCCGTCGCCGGCGCCGCAGGATCACAAAGGTGTTGGTTGTTCCTCCTAGAGTCCACACCAAGGGCTCCTCCCGCGAGCTCGTGCTCCACGCCGCCATGCCTCCGCGGACTTGGATCCGCCTTCCTCCCTTCTTCGCCTCCGCCTTCCAGCAGGTGAGACTCCTCGAGCTGTGGCTGCAGCATGCCGACTGCTGCACTCCTGCAACCGGGGCAGAGGTTGCGATCACCGCCCCCGGCGAGGTCTTCATGACTCGCGGCTGGGGTGGAATCGCTCGGTGCTGCAGAACGAAGGGCGCCCTCACGATCCACCTGGAGTACGACGGCGCTTCGGTGATGTTCTTCAAGGTCTTCGACGCGAACGGTCGCCGGCTGGAGTGCTGCCCCGGGGGAGGCGGCCAGGACCCTGCCACGGCGACGGCGGGGCCCACCAATCGCCCCCTGGACAGCTCCGCAAGCGATGGGAGCGCCGGAGGATCCAGCGATCCCAGTGAGGTCTTCGCGACGCCGGAGACGAGCGACGACAGTTATGAGCCCGCGAGCCGGCGCCGCTCCCGGAGCAGGGCAGGCTCGCTTGGTCACCGCCGATCCTGATCTGGACGGGGTTGGCGCCGGCGCCTGCCGGCCCACTGTTGATGATGGCATCTTCTACATGGGCGCGTGTAGTTAGCACCCTTTAGGATTCGTTCCCTGCGAGGAATCACATTGCGCCCCATAGGGGCTTGTAAGGTGGATGTGATCCTTGTTGTTAATATGTAACCCTTGCTATGAATTTGTGCGAATCGCGAATTCCATCGTAGTTTGGTTCCCCCTTTCGCACCTCGCGAGGGCTTGGTGCTCTGCGTCGACAGGTCCCAGTCCCAAGGCGGCGTCAGTCGTCGCTGGTATGCCAGGTCGCGATGCCGTGGTCAAGGCCAGGAGGTGAGCGACCCGGGGTCCGGTAAGAGCCCCTGTGTCGCGATGCTTAGGAGGTCCCCTTTGGCGCCCAAGCAGACGTCGCTAGGTGAGAAAGGGAAGCAACGTCGCTAGTACGGAGTTGCTTTAGGTGCGGGGGTAGTGCTGCGGTAGCCAATGCATTGGATGGTGATTTATCTTGAGGATTGGAGATTGCCCTCAGCGTGCCGTCGGATCTGGGGGGTAGCTCGAGCGGAGCTGCTTGACGAGGTCCTCGCGTGCCCCTTCTCCCTCGCCTCTGCTCCCCTTTCTGCTCTACGTCCTCGAGTCCCGGCCCTCGAGCTGGTCTCAACCATTGCTGGTATGCCAGGTCGCGATGCCATGGACAAGGCCAGAGGGTGAGGGCTGGAGAGCCAGTAGGAGCCCTGAGTCGCGATGCTCAGGCACCCCCCCTTTAACGTGCAAGCAGCTCGCGCGGGCAAGGGCGAAAGGAACACCGTGAGGGCCTCGGCTAGCGTGATTCCCCCTATGGGCCCTGCGGATTCACCTCAAAAAGAGAAGACGGGATTGCCATAGCGGCGATTAGTTGACTGTTAGTCGCTCAGGAGCTCGCCGGTTGGAGCAGGCGAGGTGTGTCAGGGCACCCGTGAGCCAGCGCGGGACTCACGAGGCCCTGCCTCTAGGCGGGCTGCGCCTAGCGCTGGGCCGCATCTTGAGATGTGTTCCTGCAAAGTCTGGTTAGATGCCGGCACTCTACGTCCTCGGGTCCCGGCCCTCGAGCTTGTCTCAGCCGTTGCTGGTATGCCAGGTCGCGATGCCGTGGACAAGGGCAGAGGGTGAGGGCTGGAGAGCCAGTAAGAGCCCTGAGTCGCGATGCTCAGGCACCCCCCCTTTAACGTGCAAGTGGTCGACATGAAGAAGAAAAGGTGCCGTGGACGGCATCGAGTAATCAAGCATGATGCATATTGGAAATAAACGCGAAAGGGATACATGCCGCTGGGCCTAGCCCGAGTGGCCTGGGGATGATGCAGCCCGAGGGGCTCCCCCAGCAAAGCAAGCTAGCGACTGGAAAGATAAAAAGGGATACATGCCACAGGGACGGACCCACGCAGCCTGGGAATGATGCAACCCTGGGAGGGCGCTCCCAACTGGGAATGAAACTTGAAAGATGTCACCTCAAGATGTCGTCGGTGCAGTGGCGTTGGTGCAGCAGACTCGGTGGGCTGTGGAAGCCGATCCTCACGAGCCCCCAGGCCCAGGGGCCTCGGGAGGCTCCGGAGGCACTGGTGGCCCGTCGTGAGCAGCCTCCATCTCCGCCAGGGCTGTGGATCGCCTGCCTTCTTGCGCCTCCAAGATGCTCCTCATGATGCGCGGGTACGCCGCCGCCACGCTCGGCAGGCCATAAAGCATGCGAACATAGCTGTGGGGTAGTCCTCCGCAGTGCCCCGCGTGTGAGGGCTTGAGGCGCTCCGCCTTGGCGACCTGGTTGAGCCCTGGTACGTCGACGCAGACGCGCAACCCACCATCCTCGCCTGGATGGGGAGCCACAGCTGGTGGGCGATGGCAACCTCTTATGATCCTCGACTCATGTAGTTCTTGTATCGCCTTGCTAACAAACTCCTGTTGGTCTGGCCTTCCTTCCCTGGCTTCCTCCCGAGGGAAGCGTGTTTCAAAACACGCCTCCACATGGTGCCCCAGCGCCTCCCTCGTGACCTTGGCAAGGTCGGTGGCCCTCCAGGTGAGAGCCCCCGAGCCCTGCCTGAGGAGGGCACCGGGCGCGCTTTCCTATGCAATTGAAGGAGGGTCCCCCTGGGCAGACGCGGGCCTTGAAGGGCCTGCCTCCTGAGGGTCTGAGCCTGACGTTGTCTTCTTCATCTTGGGGGTGGTCTCAGGAAGCCTCCTGCTTCCGCGATCTGGGTCTTCTAGTGACGCGGCCAGAAAAGCTCGCTCCAGCGCACACACTGCATCCTTCTCTTGACATGGCACCGTGATGACGCCGCCGCTTCCTGGCATCTTGAGGACGTTGTAGCCATGGTGAGTCACGGCCATGAACTTGGCCAGCGCCGGGTACCCGAGGATGGCGTTGTACGACAGGCGGATGTGGGCGACGTCAAAGTCGATGAGCTCGGTGCGGTAGTTGTTGTAGGTGCCGAAGGTGACTGGGAGGCGGAGCTGCCCGATCGGGATCGTGGAACCGTCGGTGACTCCGGAGAAGGGCTTGGTTGGCTGAAGCTGGTCATAGGGCACTTGGAGGCTGTTGAACGTTTCCACGGACAAGACATTGAGCCATGCCCCTCCGTCGATGAGGGTCCTGGTGACCAGAACATTGCTGATGACTGGGGAACAAAGCATTGGGAGGACTCCGGCTGTGGCCGCGCACTTGAGCTGGTCTGCGGAACTAAACGTGATGGTGCAGGCCGACCACCTGATGGGACGCGTTGCTTCGAGCTTGGGGAGAACTACATTCACTTCGCGAGCAAACTGCTTGAAGATGCGTTGGGAGGCTGGGGCTTGAGCTCCGCCCAAGATGCAGGCGATGGCGCGAGGCTCCTGGAACCCCCCAGCCCCCTCGTCTTGGTGGCGGTCTTCATTCCTTCTTGGCTGAGGCGGCAACGGCGGCAGGCCTGGGTTGCCGTGGGGGCAATCCTCACGAGGCTGATCCCTCCAGTCCCCCTCGCGAGGCGGGTCGCGCCAGCGATCCTCATGAGGTTGGTCGCGCCAGCCTGGACGTGGGCCGCGGTCTTCCCAGCGCCCCGGGTTCCTTTCCCCTCCTCGGCTGTAGCCCCGGTCAGCACGGTCAGGGCGTCGGCCGACTCTTCCTTCTCGCACGGCGCGGAGTTCTTGGCATTCATTGGTGTTGCGGGTGTGGAGGTCGTGGTACACACAGTACCGGCTGCCCCTGGAGGATTCAGGCAGGTCCTTGCCCCGCTTGGTGTCTGGTTCTGCCGCGAGCACGGCAGCCCCCTTGCGCTTCATGTCCTTGGCCTTGGGCTTCTTCTCTTCTGGGTTTGCGGCAGGCAGCTCGAGAAGGGAGAGGCGTCCCTCCTCAGCTCTGGCGCACTTGGTCGCCAAGTTGAACAGCTCTAGGGAGGTGCAGAGGTCTTCGTGCATCGCCAGCTCCTCCTTCATCTTGACATCGCGCGCACCATTAGAGAAGGCTGAAATGATGGCTTCTTCGGACACCCTAGGGATCTTGAGGCGCGCGCTGTTGAAGCGCTGGATGTACTTCTGCAGGTTCTCTCCAGGTTGCTGCTTGATGCCGCGCATGTCGCTCACGGCAGGAGGCCGGTCGCGGGTACCTTGGAAGTTGGCGATGAAGCGGGTACGCATCTGGTCCTAGGAGGAGATCGTGCCTGGGGCCAGGTTCAGGAGACAAGTGCGAGCACCTTCCTTCAGCGCCATGGGGAACCAGTTCGCCATGACCTTCTCGTCCCCGTTGGCAGCTTCGATTCCCAACTCGTAGAGCTGGAGGAACTCCGTGGGATCAGTTGTGTCGTCGTAGCGAGGAGGCAGGTCCGGCTTAAGCTTGCCGGGCCACGCGACGCTACACAGCTCAGGGGTGTAGGCGCGGCAGCCAGCAGTGGCCGCGGGAGGTTTTGGTTGAGGGAGAGCTTGGCCTTGTGGGTCCCCTTGCGCCGCAGCTGGGAGCAGCGCGGGGTCTTGACGTGCCGGAGCTGGAGCAGGGTCTCGGCGAGCCGGGGCCAGGAGCGCCCGGGCGGCCTCTTGCGGTCGCGGGACTTCCTGGCAGCTCCGTTCCGGCTGGGACGGCGCATGGCGGAGCGGGTTCCGCCCAGGAGCCGCGCGCCTTGGGGCCATGGCATCTTCTTGGAAAGGTGGTGGCTGGAACGCCCCCGGGGCTTCGTTGCCCATGCGGGGCGGAGTGCAGCGCAGTGGTGCGGAAGGTGCGGGAGAGCCCCCTGCGGCGCGGACGAGCTCGGCGACGCGGTCGAGCCACTCCTCGTAGTCGTCGTTGACAGGGCGGTAGCGCAGGAGCTCGTTCGCCGCGATAAGCGCAGCTCGAGCCTCCAAGGGTGCGCGCAGCGCGTGCGACGAGGAACCAACTGGGGTGAGCGACGGAGTGGCGGTGCGGCCATCCCGCCGCACGGACGGGTGTTGAGAGGACGCTTGCTGCTCGTTCCCCGCCGGGCCGATGGCGGCGTTGACGGCGGGCGACGGGGAACGACGAGGACGCCCGCCGACGGGGGCCGTCTGGACGGCGCGGGAAGCGAAGGCGGCCCGGCGCTCGGCGCAGGCCCGGCAAGCGTCAGACATGGATGCGGTGGTCGGAGGAGAGCGAAGCGGTGGAAGACTGATTCCGGCGTACCCCTACCTGGCGCGCCAAATGTCGGATCACGGGTTCCGGCAGACCCTTAAGGTTCGAACTCTGGGGTGCGCGCGGAGATCGTGCCCTCTACCTCTCCGTCTCGCTGGGATCTAAACTACTGCAAGAACAACACAAGAGACACAGGGTTTATACTGGTTCGGGCCACCATTGCGGTGTAATACCCGACTCCAGTGTGGTGTGCTGGATTGCCTCTTGGGCTGATGAGGAAGAACGATACAAGGAAGAACGACCTCGCGAGGGTCTGTTCTTAGCTAGGGGATGAACTGCTAGGTGGAGTTCGATCGCCCCTCTCTCTCTCTGTGTGTGTCTATCCGTGTCCCTCTCTACTTGCTCTCCACTTGCTCTAGATGCTCTCTCCTGGATGCCCTCTCTTGGATGCCCTCTCTGGGAGCGGCTAGTCCTATTTATAGGAAAAGGCCCTGGGCCTCTTCCCAAATATTTGAGCGGGAAGGGCGCCAACAATTGGCCGATTTGAAGGGGAACATCGGGTACACTTATCCTGACTAAAGTTGGTCTTCCCCTGCCAAAGGTTCTGGTGATGACGCCGGCTTGGGCTCCACAGTGACTTCCTCCTTGTCGTGGAGTTGGTCTTGGTCTCGTTGCACCGAAATGGGTGCCTTTGCTTGATCTTCCCGCCTGCGCTTGCCCCCTTTGCACCAAAGAGGAAAGGGAGGACGCCGCGCGGGCTGGCGCCCGCCTGGCACCTTTGATCATCATGGCTTGCGTCATGGGCACCTCGTGAGGTACCCCACCTTGATCTCTCCGCCTCCTCGCGAGCCAGCCTAAGGAGGCCGTGCTGGAGGAAGCTCCATGTCGTCCGACTCGCGAGGCTTGGCCCCTCGCGAGGGTCTTGAGACTTGTGTTGATGAAGATGGGCCACGTTGGGCCCCCACTCGAGCCACGCCGCAGGCCGCAGGCAGGCAAGTCTGGGGACCCCCGTTCCCAGAACGCCGACAAACTTTAGTCAGGATAAGTGTACCAGATGTTCCCCTTCAAAATGGCCAATTGTTGGCGCCCTTCCCGCTCAATATTTGGGAAGAGGCCCAGGGCCTTTTCCTATAAATAGGACTATCCACCTCCAAGGGGGAGGGGATCGGAACATCTAGCAACCCGGCAATCAGTTAGATAGGCAGCAGAGAGAGAGAGAGAAGGGCGATCGAACTCCTCCTAGCAGTTCATCCCCCAGGCCAAGAACAGACCCTCGCGAGGCTGTTCTTCCTTGTAGTGTTCATCATCATCAGCCCAAGAGGCAATCCACCACACCACACTGGAGTAGGGTATTACACCGCATTGGTGGCCCGAACCAGTATAAACTCTGTGTCTCTTGTGTTGTTCTTTTGGTAGCTTAGATCTTTGCGAGGCGGATGAGTACGGGTAGGTAGGAAGCGTAATCTCCGCGTGCACCCCAGAGTTCGAATGTTAAGGGTCTGCCGGAACCCGAAATCCGACATTTGGCGTGCCAGGTAGGGGTGCGCCGGAATTCGTCTTCCACCGCCCCGTTCTTCTCCGACCGTCGCGTCCATGTCAGACGCTCGTCGGGCCCGCGCCGAGCGCCGAGCCTCTCTCACTTCCCGCATCGCCCAGACAGCTCCCGTCGACGGGCGTCCCCGCCGTTCACCGTCGCCTGCCATCAACGCCGCCACTGGCCCGGCGGGGAACGAGCAGCAAGCGTCATCTCAGCATCCTTCCGTGCGGCGAGACGGCCGCACCGCTACTCCCTCGCTCACCCCAGCTGGCTCCTCGTCCCGCATGCTCCGCGCGCCCTTGGAGGCTCGAGCTGCACTCATCGCGGCAAACGAGCTCCTGCAGTACCCTCCCGTCGACGACGTCTATGAAGAGTGGCTCGACCGCGTCGTCGAGCTCGTCCGCGCCGCGGGGGGCTCTCCCGCACCGTCCGTGCCGCTGCACCGCACCCCGCCCCACGCGGGCGACGAAGCTCTGGGGGCGCCCCAGCCGCCTTCTCACCAAGAAGACGCCCCGGCCGCAAGGCGCGCGGCCCCCGGCTGGAACCCGCTCCGTCAGGCACCAGCGCGGCAAGACCAGAGCTGCCAAGAAGTCCCTCGCCCGCAAGAAGCCGCCTGGGCGCTCCATGCCCAGGCACGTCGCGGCGACGCTCCCGCGCGTCAAGACCCCGCGCTGCTCCCACCTGCAGCGCGCGGGGACCTGCAAGACCAAGCTCTTCGTCACCCAAGGCCTCCCATGACCACGGCGGGCTGTCGCGCATTCACCGCCGAACTACGCAGCGTCGCGTGGCCCGGCAAGTTCAAGCCAGACTTGCCTCCTCGCTACGACGGCACGGCCGACCCTGCAGAGTTCCTCCAGCTCTATGAGCTGGGCATCGAAGCTGCCAACGGAGATGACAAGGTCATGGCGAACTGGTTTCCCATGGCGCTCAAGGACGGAGCCCGCACCTGGCTCCTGAACCTGGCCCCAGGCACGATCTCCTCCTGGGACGAGATGCGCACCCGCTTCATCGCCAACTTCCAAGGCACTCGCGACCGGCCACCCGCCGTGAGTGACATGCGCCGCATCAAGCAGCAGCCCAGAGAGACCCTGCAAAAGTACATCCAGCGCTTCAACAACACACGTCTCAAGATCCCCAGGGTGTCCGAGGAGGCCATCATCTCATCCTTCTCCGACGGCGTGCGCAACGTCAAGATGAAGGAGGAGCTGGCGATGCATGAAGACCTGTGCACTTCCTTGGAGCTGTTCAACTTGGCGACCAAGTGCGCCAGGGCTGAGGAAGGGTGTCTCTCCCTCCTCGAGCTGCCTGCAGCAGACCCAGAAGAAAAGAAGTCCAAGCCCAAGGACGTGAAGCGCAAGGGGGCTGCCGTGCTCGCGGCAGAACCGGACACCAAGCGGGGCAGAGATCAGCCCGAGTCTTCTAAGGGCAATCGGTACTGTGTGTACCACGACCTCCACACCCACAACACCAACGAATGCCAAGAGCTCCGAGCCGTGAGAGAAGGAAGGATCGGCCGCCGCCCCGACCGTGTCAACCAGGGCTACGGCCGAGGAGGAGGAAGAAACGCAGGACGCTGGGAAGACCGCGGGCCACGCCAAGGGTGGCGCGATCGACCTCGTGAGGACCGCTGGCAAGACCCGCCTCGTGAGGGAGACTGGAGGGATCAGCCTCGTGTGGATTGCCCGCAAGGTAACGCAGGCCTCCCTCCGCTGCCGCCTCATCCAAGAAGAAACGAAGACCACCACCAGGACGAGGGGGCTGGGGGCTTCCAGGAGCCACGCGCGATCGCCTGCATCCTGGGCGGAGCTCAAGCCCCAGCCTCTCAGCGCATCTTCAAGCAGTTCGCCCGCGAAGTGAATGCAGTCCTCCCCAAGCTCGAAGCCAAACGTCCTCTCAGGTGGTCGTCATGCGCCATCACGTTCAGCTCAGCGGATCAACTCAAGTGTGCAGCCACAGCCGGAGTCCTCCCGATGCTTTGTTCCCCAATTATCAGCAACGTGGTGGTCACCAAGACCCTCATCGATGGCAGGGCAGGGCTCAAAGTCCTGTCCGTGGAAACATTCAACAATCTCCAAGTGCCTTACAACCACCTTCAGCCAACCAAGCCTTTCTCCGTAGTCACTGACGGCTCCACGGTCCTGATCGGGCAGGTCCGCCTCCCTGTCACCTTCGGAGCATGCAACAACTACCGCACCGAGCTCATCAACTTCGACGTCGCTCACATTCGCCTGCCGTACAACGCCATCCTTGGGTACCAGGCGCTGGCCAAGTTCATGGCCGTGACTCACCATGGCTACAACGTCCTCAAGATGCCAGGGAGCGGCGGAGTCATCACGGTGCCCTGTGAGGAGAAAGACGCGGTGTGTTCCCTGGAACGAGCTTTTCAGGCCGCATCATTGGAAGACCCAGATCATGGAAGCAGGAGGCTTCTCGAAACCACCCCCAAGTAGAAGAAGACATCGTCAGGTCCAGTCCCTCAGGAGGCAGGTCCCTCAGGACCCGTGCCTGCCCAGGGGGAACCTCCTTCCATCGCATAGGAAAGCGCGCCCGGTGCCCTCCTCAGGCAGGGCTCGGGGGCTCTCCCCTCGAGGGCCACCGACCTGGCTAAGGTCATGAGGGAGGCACTTGGGCACCACGTGGAGGCGTGTTTCGAAGCATGTTTCCCTCAAGAAGTAGTAAAGCAAGGAGAGCAAGACCCTCAGGAGTTCGTTAGCAAGGCCATTCAAGAGCTACAGGAGTCAAGAGTCATGAGAGGCGACTGCCGCCTACCAGCTGTGGCTCCCTATCCAGGCGAGGATGGTGGGCTGCGCGTCTGCGTCGACGTACCAGGGCTCAATCGAGTCACCACTCTGGAGCGCCTCTGGCCCTCGCGAGTCGGGCGCTGCGAAGGTCCACCCCACAGCTACGTTCGCATGCTTACGGCTTGCCGAGCGTGGCTGCCACGTACCAACGCCTCATGAGGGGCATCATGGAAGCTCAAGAGGCCAGTCGTTCCGCAGCCTTGGTGGAGATGGAGATGGTCCTCGAGGAGCCACCAGCGCCTCCGGAGCCTCCCGAGGCCCCAGGGCCTGGGGGCTAGTGAGGAGCGGCTCCTGGAACCCATCGAGTCTACTGCACCAACACTCGTTCGTCCTCAACATCATCAGTGACATCTTCTAAGTTTCCTTTCCAGCTGGGAGCGCCCCCCTCGGGCTGCATTACTCCCAGGCCGCGTGGGTCCGTCCCTGCGGCATGTATCCCTTTTATTTTCATGTTGTTAGCTTACTCTGTTGGGGGCGCCCCTCGGGCTACATCATCCCCAGGTCGCTCGGGCCTGACCCAGTGACGCTTGCCTTCCCAGCATCTATTTTAATGAATCTACTTCTCCGCGGCTAATGTGTTTGATCCAGTTGCCCATTCAACTGACGCCAACTGACGGAGCTGCTCCCAAAACGGCACGACGCTTTCACGTGGGTCCGTCCCTGCAACGCCGACAAACCTGAGTGGCTGAGCTCTAGCCACGGCAGCCCCGCACTGCGCCACCTCGTCAAGCCTTCGGTGCCTCACCACCCCTCGGAAGCAACCAGCGGCTGACTGTCAATTGCCACGGCAACCCCTCGCTCTTTCTATGACGATCTGCAGGATCCCCTAAAGGAGCTGCGTCAGGCGAGGCCCTTGCGGAGCCTCCTTCACTCTCAACCACGCGAACCGCTTGCACGTTAAAGGGGGGGTGCCTGAGCATCATGACTCAGGGCTCCTACTGGCTCTCCAGCCCTCACCCTCTGGCCTTGATGTGGGGGCCCCGACTCATAAGTCGAGATCACCGAATGCACATGTACAGTGATCCCAGAGATCAATGCTCATTGAACACACAGAGGGTGAAATACAAGAGTCTTACATCCATACATACCGTCTTACACAAATTATGACCATTATGGTCAAGTCTTACATAGATAAAGCCACAAGGGCTGAATACCAAATAAACTTAAGCAGCGGAAATCTTCGTTGATAAGTAGAACCCATGCCATCTGCCTTAACCCTACAGGCATTCTGACTGGGAAGCGTCCTAGTTCGCGTGTTCGTCACCAAAGAACTCTTCCTCGAACTCCTGTTTTTCCATGCATGGCCAATTAAATAACCAGTGGCAAGCCAATGAGTACTTTGAATGTACTCGCAAGCAACCCATGTTTTGGTTCAAGGCACAACAATGCACGTTGTAAGTAAGTTTTGTGGAAAGCTAGTTTTGAGTGCTACGACATGTTCAACAACTTCTAAGACATGCATCAGGAGAATTCAATTAACCATGAGGACAGGTTACAGGTATCAACATAAATCGAGTGGGCATCAACCCAACCCTAATCATGTCAAGTCCTTTGACTTGACCCAAGTAGTTCTTCCCACTTATGCAAACACACACACTGGTTTGTAATCATGTGGACGTAGCCCAAGAGCGGTTACCCAACTGTCCTTGACCGTGGACACGGCTATTCGAATAGTTTTACACTCTGTAGAGGTTGCACACTTTACCCACAAGATCCGGGGAACTTCCGTGTCATCCACGACCCGCGGTACCTCAAGTACCCGGGGTAAGCACCCGATCACTACCTTTCCCTAGACGACACTAACAAAGAGTCCACTCGTTGCTCCGTATCCTCATGATGTACATCATACGAGACTTGCTCGAGATCGTAACATCCGAGAGGGGACACAACGGTGTATCCGGTGCCCTGTAAAAACAGCCATGGCCGCCCTACCTGGCACGACCCCGTCCCGAGAGAGAGCACCAACTCTCCCCCGTCACTAGTAATGCGGGCTCCAAGCTAGTATCGGCCTAGGTAATCAATAATGCCCTTTCCCATATAAGGGTAGAGTGGTTGCGCATGTAAGGTTGGAATAACGGTCGCAACTTAAACCAATCCGTTTAAAAAAAACAACTCACACACTTGCCTCGGTACACCACTTCGGCATCGAGTGGTTACCCAACTCATCATCTCCCTCAGGCATAAGTGCCACCCGACGGGTTTTCGAAAAGTCCTTTGAAAATACTTTGTCTCCATCACCATGCATATTCCCGTCCCTTTTTGCGTCCCACCGGCATAACCCTCATAAGAAGGTAGGGTCATGCACAATGCAAGTATCAACAAGGAGGAAATGAAGGCAACCCACCAAAGTGGCTACCTTCTCATCATGATTCCGATGCAACAATGATAAAGTGCTATATGACATGCATAAAAAGGGTTTCATAGACATGGTCAAAGGGCTGCTTGCCTTGATTGGCTTGTTCTTCGAGGTCTTCAAATCCTTCTCCTCCTTCCTCTTCAGCTACTTCGTCAAATACGGGATCTAAACGTCGCAGGAAAATAACGAAAAAATAAGACAATGATAAAAACAAAAAAATCAAATTGCTCACAAAAATGTGTACTTATTTTTGTAAAATACAAGGAGGAAAACTAGGAAGGGGAAAATTCCTAGTTTTGGATTTGAAGTTACATAAGAGGGGATATGGATTTCCAAACAGAGATTAAACTGTTCAAATTTGAATTTAAATCTGAACAGTACATAAAAGTTGGTTGGATTTGAATGAAAGTTGCACCATTAAATAGGTGGGATTTTTACAAGATATTAGGAACTGGAATTACTTCATTTGGATAAATATTTTATCCTGTGGGATTTTTGGAAGGGTGACAGAAAAAGAAAAAGAAAAGTGGCGCTGTGCCATTGGGCAGAGAGGCCACGGGCAGCAGGCCCAGAGGGGAAATCGGCCCGCGCGAGGCCGCCACGTCGAAGGTGTAAAGGCGGGGTACGCCTTCTGCCGACGGGCGAACTGAGGTGTGCGCGCGCGTGCGTTTAAACCTGACGGGTGGATCCCACCCGTCAGGGTGGGAGGCTGACGGGCAGGGCCCACGGCCGTCGTCGTCTACCTCCGTCCAGAGGCAACGGCGAGCTCGCCGGCGGCGATATAGGGCACGGGGGGATGCATGGTTGGTACCGTTGGACTCGGGAGGATGTCGCCGTTCGGGTGGTGGTGAGACGGTCGCCGGAGCAGTCTGGTTCGCCGGCGACGAGGTCACGCGGCCGAGGTGCTTCGGGCGTCAATGGTTCCGGCCGTTCCCGACTACAAAATGAGTGGGGAAGAGAGGGGAAAGGGTCAGCGAGGCCGCACGGTTCTAGATCGAGAGAAAACAGGGGCGGAGGAGGCTTGTACCGCGCGAACGCCGATGAGCCGAGGCGGCGGGGCTCGAGCTCGATCTCGAGCTCGAGCGGCTCTGGAGACCAATGGGTGGTGTGGGAGGTGGATTAAGAGTGTGGGGGAGCGACAGTGAGCGAGAGAGAGGCTCGGGGTCGCCTTTTATAGGCTGGCCGAGGTCCACCGTGGGCGCGGCCTACGGGTTCCCGCGGGATCGGCTCGGGTGGCCGTTAGAGAGGGAATGGGGGGCTCGGGGGTGTTCGTGGGAGTGGTGTAGGGTGCCAGGGAGAGAGAGGAGGAGCGGGACGAGCTGCACGCGGGCCACAGGAGTGGCGCGAGCATTGGCCGAGCAGGGCGGCGCTCTGGCGCGAGCTGCAGGAGAGAGAGGAGGGTGCGGGAGCAAGTGGGCGGCCTGCTGGCGTGGAGCGGACGTCGAGGGGCCTCGACTGGCATGCGGGGGAGGCTCGAGGTGGCCGGGAGACGGGGCGTCAACGGTCGGGTGCCCTGCCAGGCGCTCCAGAGCGCGATTTTGGCCGGCATCCGCGGTTTTCGCGCGTCCGCGCGCGTCCACTTGTGTCTGGAGGCTGCAGGGGGCATGGGCAAAAGCTGGAACGAGCCTTGGATGCTCTGGAAAGCTGAGGGGAGAGAGTGAGGCTGAGAGAGAGAGGGAAATCTGCTGTCCAGAGAAGAAAAATGGGGTTCTCCCCCCTTCATCATTGCTTCCTCGGGCAGCAAAGCACACAGGTGCTAGAGGGGGACTAGGAGGTGCTGTGGTAAAAAGTTGAGCCTACGGAGATTAGTGGAAGAGGCCAAAAATGGGATTTTTGTAAAGTGGCAGAAGGTGTTCGATGCCGGTTTGGGCAAGTAGATGGCTTCCATTTGCCATGAGACTCCACAGGGTGAAATGACACATATATTTAGGGCCTTCCACCAATTTGGAGCTTATTTGAGCAAAGTTGCCAATGCAACTTTTGTAGACCCTAGAAATGAGCAGAAATAGACTTGTGTAGATCTAGTTGAGCATAACACTTCTCCTTGATGCACTACTTGGTGTAGTGGCTTCATTTGGTCTTGTGAACATGCTCACAAAAGTTGGGGTCAAGGAGAGAAAGTTGGTAGTACAAACTTGTTCAAGTTTGATTCTGGTCAGAGGGGGTTTTGGGGCATTTTGGTGAACCAAAATGACTTTAATTGACATGAGGCTCTGCCAGGTGGTCACAATATGCATTTGTGACTTGCTGGATTTTCCTTGGATTTTTATGAAAATATTTCCTGTAGAAATATTTCAAATCCTTGAAATGGGCAGAAATAGTTTTGGGAGGTTTTGTCCAATATTTTGATCATAACCATATGTTGAAACTCATATATATGGAAAATATATGTCCATTGAGTCTCCCTAATTTTTCTCAAATATTTTTAAAGCTTTTAAATAATTTTAACCTATTTAAGACCATTTCTGGCCTTAAGAAAAAGCCTTTAAATAAATAGGAAAATAACTTTTAAAATTATATTTTTGTGGTTTCTGGTTATCCTATATCTAATAGGAGTCAAATATATTTTTGGAAAGATTTTTACTGCCCTTTATTAAGTACTTACAGTGCAAACCTCAATTTAGTGGTTTTTGGAAAACTAATTTTTGAAAATTACTTTTTGGCCAAATTATTTTTGTAAGAAAATACTATATTGCTCTATACACATGGCATGATCATTGGGCAGAAGTTTGGGGCAAGGAGATGAAGTATGGAAGGTGGAGTAGTTGACTTTAAAGAGCACTTGAAAAACCACACAGAGAAATCCAACTTCAAAATAAAAGCCAAATAATGCAAAAGTTTTTGTTGGTCCAAATTTGTATGCTTTATTAATTCAAATGACATGTTACAAAATGCAGGGTGTGACACTTGACCATGGCATCATGACCTGGCATACCAGCGACGGCTGAGACTCGCTCGAGGGCCGGGACCCGAGGACGTAGAGCAGAAAGGGGAGCAAGGGCGAGAGGGGAGGGACCCGCGAGGACCTCGCCGAGCAACCTCACGCCTGCCTACGCACGGACCCGGCGACACACCAGTGAGCGGTCCCTGATTCTCGAGATAAGTCACTACCCGGAAGTACCAGCTACCGTGGCACTGTCCCCGCACCTAATGCAATCCCGTGTTAGCGACGCCGCTCTCCTTTCTCACTAAACGATGGCTGCTTGAGCGCCAAGGGGGACCTCCTGAGCATCGCGACTCAGGGGCTCTTACCGGACCTCGGGTCGCTCACCTCCTAGCCTTTACCACGGCATCGCGACCTGGCATACCAGCGACGGCTGAAGCCGCCTTGGGACTGGGACCTGTCGGCGCAGAGCACCAAGCCCTCGTGAGGTTCCAAAGGAAGGACTGAGCTAAGACGGAACGAGTAACTTGCACAATTCTACGACAAGGGTTGTATTAACAAACAAGATCACAGACACCTTACAAGCCCCCGCGGGGCGCGACTTTGATTCCTCGCAGGGAACAGATCCTAGAGGGACGCTAACTACACGCACCCCTGCAAAAGATGCCATCATCAATAGTGGGCCGTCAAGCACCGGCGCCAACCCCATCCAGATCACAGTCGACGGCGGCCTGACGAGCCTGCCCTGCTCTGGGAGCGGCGCCGACTCGGGGGCTCATAGCTATCGTCGCTCGTCTCTGGAGTCGCGAAGAGTTTGTCGGAGTCGCTGGATCCTCCGATGCCTCCACCGCCTGAGGAGCCGCCAAGGGAGCGGTCTGCGGGCCCAGCCCTCGCCGTGGCAGGGTCCCGGTCACCTCTCCCGGGGCAGCACTCCAGCCAGCGCCCGTTCGCATCGAAGACCTTGAAGAACACCACCGAGGCACCATCGTACTCCAGATGGATCACGAAGGCGCCTCTTGTCCTGCAAACCCGGGCGATCTCGCTCCATCCTCGAGTCATGAAGACCTCGCCCGGGGCAACGACTGCAACCTCCGCCTCGGTCGCAAGGGTGCTGCAGCTGGCGTGCTGCAGCCACAGCTCTAAGAGTTCTCCCTGCGAGATGATGGAGGCAAAGAAGGGAGGAAGACGAATCCAAGACCGAGGAGGAATGGCGGCGTGAAGCACGAACTCTCGGGAGGAGCCCTCGGAGTGGACCCCAGGGGG
The DNA here is from genome assembly GCA_032464435.1 of Aegilops umbellulata. Classification (NCBI taxonomy): domain Eukaryota; kingdom Viridiplantae; phylum Streptophyta; class Magnoliopsida; order Poales; family Poaceae; genus Aegilops; species Aegilops umbellulata. Next base: position 222,733,747 of record CP136056.1, on the reverse strand, counting down.
ACGACCCACACCTTCGTGACCCGTCGGCGCCGACGACGCCGCCCGTGGTGATCGGCATCCGCCCCTTCAGAGCCCTCGACGTGGGCATACAAGGGGAGCAGGAACCCCGGCGGTGCCCGCTCGCCCCAAGGCCTCGACAGCACCTGAAGAGTCCCCTCGTCCCGACGGCGGAGGGCGAGCTGTTTCTTCGGCGGGAGCGGCTCTGGTTCCTCTGGGGGAGCCTTTCCCTTCTCTGCCGCCGAGAACCGGCGGATCGGAGCCATCGTAGCAGGACAGAGCAAGGACCGGGAAGAAGTAGAAGCAAGGAGAGATGGACTAGAAGGGCGCACGCCGTTCCGTACTTATAGCAGGCGAAGGCCAACCGTCGGCCTCCACGATCTTAGGTAATCATGACCCATTTTGCATGCAGGTACTTGTCCAATCTGTGGAGATGCCGAGGCGTCATGGGGGGCAGAGACGCCCACGTCCAATCAACCGCCACGCGGCGCCCAAGGCCGCAGGCTGTTAGGGCCCGCCGCGCTTCGCCCTTGCCCTTTCGCCTCTTAGCACGGCCAAGTCCGGGCGCGCCTTGGGCCCGGCGGCTACTGTCGGCGTTCTGGGAACGGGGGTCCCTAAACTTGCCTGCCTGCGGCCTACGGCGTGGCTCAAAGGGGGCCCATCACGGCCCATCTTCATCAACACAGACCCAAGACCTTCGCGAGGGGCCAGGCCTCGCGGGGCGGATGACACGGAGCTTCCTCAGGCGCAGCCTCATCAGGCTGGCTCGCGAGGAGGTGGAGAGATCAAGGCGGAGTACCTCATGAGGTGCCCATGACGCAAGCCTTGATGACCAAGGGCGCCAGGCGGGCGCCAGCGCGCGCAGTGTCCTCCCTTTCCTCTTTGGTGCAAACGGAGCAAGCACAGGCGGGAGGATCAAGCAAAGGCACCCATTTCGGTGCAACAAGACCAAGACCAGCTCCGCGACAAGGAGGAAGTCACTGTGGAGCCCAAGCCAGCGTCATCACCAGAGCCTTTGGCCGGCGAGGACCAACTTTAGTCAGGATAAGTGTACCAGATGTTCCCCTTCAAAATGGCCAATTGTTGGCGCCCTTCCCGCTCAATATTTGGGAAGAGGCCCAGGGCCTTTGCCTATAAATAGGACTAGCCACCTCCAGGGGGGAGGGGATTGGAACATCTAGCAACCCAGCAATCAGTTAGATAGGTAGCAGAGAGAGAGAGAGAAGGGCGATCGAACTCCTCCTAGAAGTTCATCCCCCAGGCCAAGAACAGACCCTCGCGAGGTTGTTCTTCCTTGTAGTGTTCATCATCATCAGCCCAAGAGGGAATCCACCACACCACACTAGAGTAGGGTATTACACTGCATCGGTGGCCCGAACCAGTATAAACTTTGTGTCTCTTGTGTTGTTCTTTTGGTAGCTTAGATCTTTGCGAGGCGGACGAGTACGGGTAGGTAGGAAGCGTAATCTTCGCGCGCACCCCAGAGTTTGAACCTTAAGGGTCTGCCGGAACCCAAGATCCGACAGTATTCTCAGCTATGGTCACCTTTCTTCAGGTGAAGACATCTGAGCGGATGACCAACAAATCATTCGATGCGATGTTGGTTGCTTTCCGCGAATCTTACCCAGATGCGGTTGAAGTTCCTCCACAAGAGGCTCCATAAATAAATCAAAATCCTTTCCAGGACATTTTTCACCTAGGATGAGCAAGGCCATCATGTAGTTTGATTCTTTAGTGTAGACATTTGGTGGCATGTTATTCTATATGTGGCGCTCTGGTTGCCAAATGGTTCGAAACCGTCTGTAGCTAAGACAAGTCTAATGTTTCTTGGCACAGCAACAAACTTTTTATGTTTCTAATTGAAGCTTATCCAGTCACTACCATGAGCAGGATGGATCATTACATTCTGATCTCTGTACTCCTGGTTCCTAGAGTGCCACAGTACATCCTCTCTTGTTTCAGCATCATGAAATAACCTCTGCAATCTTGGTATAATTGGAAAATGGCTCATAATACTACGAGGAATCCTCTTCACAACATCGCCGTCTTTCCATCTTGATGATTTGCATGTTGGGCATTCACTTAAGTTTGCCTAATCCTTCCGGAAGAGAACACAATTATTCATACAAACATGGATCATATCATATCCAATTCCAACTGCACGAAGGAAAACCTTCATTTACTAGGTGTGTGGCAGCTCAGACGCATCTGGGTAAGATTCGCGGAAAGCAACCAACATCGCATCGAATGATTTGTTGGTCATCCGCTCAGATGTCTTCACCTGAAGAAAGGTGACCATAGCTGAGAATACTGTCGGATCTTGGGTTCCGGCAGACCCTTAAGGTTCGAACTCTGGGGTGCGCGCGAAGATTCTGCCCTCTACCTCTCCATCTCGCAAGGATCTAAACTACTAAAGGAACAACACAAAGAACACAGAGTTTATACTGGTTCGGGCAACCGATGTGGTGTAATACCCTACTCTAGTGTGGTGGGTGGATTGCCTCTCAGGCTGATGATGATGAATAGTACAAAGGTGAACAGCCTCGCGAGGGCGTGTTCTTGCTGGGACGATGAACTGCTAGGGGAGTTCAGCCGCCCCTCTCTCTCTCTACTTGCTTTCTTGAAGCCTACTTGCTAGTCTTCCGACCTCTCGATCCTCTCCCCTACCCTGGGGGTGCCTAGTCCTATTTATAGGCAAAGGCCCTGGGCCTCTTCCCGAATATTGAGCGGGAAGGGCGCCAACAATTGGCCAATTTGAAGGGGAACATCTGGTACACTTATCCTGACCAAAGTTGGTCCTCGCCTGTCTGTCAAAGGCCCTGTGGTGACGCCGTTCTGGGCTCCACGATGAGCTCATTCCCACCGTTGGACTGGTCTTGGTCTCGTTGCACCGAAATGGATGCCTTTGCTAGATCCTCTCGCCTGCGCTTGCCCCCTTTGCACCAAAGAGGAAAGGGAGGACACTGTGCGGTCCGGCGCCCGCCTGGCACCCTTGGTCGTCATGGCTTGCGTCATGGGCACCTTGTGAGGTACCCTGCCTTGATTTCTCCGCCTCCTCATGAGCCAGCCTGAGGAGGCCGCACCTGAGGAACCGCTGCGTCGTCCTCCCCGCGAGGCTTGGCCCCTCGCGAGGGTCTTCAGTCTCGTGTTGATGAAGGTGGGTCGTACTGGGCCTCCTTTGAGCCACGCCGTAGGCCGCAGGCAGGCAAGTCTGGGGACCCCCATTCCCAGAACACCGACAGTAGCCCCCGGGCCCAAGGCGCACCCGGACTTGGCCGTGCCGAGAGGCGAAAGGGCAAGGGCAAAGCGCCGCGGGCCCTAACAGCGTGCGGCCTTGGGCGCCGCGTGGCGGTTGACTTGGCGCGGGCGTCCCCGCAACCGCGTAGGTTAAAGGCGTAGTGTCTGCCCAAGCCTTGCTCTTCTCTTTCTCCCGTCGTTGCTCAGATCCCCTTTCTTGCGCCTCTCCTTCCTTCCTCCAGACTCCCAGATCTGCTCCCTTGTGACCTTGGAAGTCATGGCGCCGCGCCAGCCTCCCACTGAAGCTTGGTTCTCGCCGGCCCTGGACTCGCCGAATGTGTCGGTGGCGAGCCTTGCCCGGCTGCACCGGATGGCGGCGGCGTGGGGAGTCGACGGAGCACGGGTGTTCAAGGTCGGCTCCGCCTGGTGTCCATGCCGAGGGCTCCTCCCGCGAGCTCGTGCTCCACGCCGCCATGCCTCCGCGAACTTGGATTCGCTTTCCTTCCTGGTTAAGGCCCTTGGAGATGTCGCCCTTGGCCTTGGCCCCACGGCTGAGGCCGAGGCACGCGTCCTGTCTTCTACTGCATTGACGCTGGTCTTCGCCCACATCTATCTTCGCGATCCTGGTGCCGACCTCGACAGTCTGCTGGAGCCGGTGAGCGGCGAGGGTGCGTCCGCCGTTGTCGAAGCCGTGAAGGGGCGCGCGGAGGTGCTGCTGGGGAAGTTTCGGGCCTTCGGCACCAGGCCAAAGTGTCACGACCCTAGATCTGTTTGGAACTAGTTGCATGAAGGCATCCATGCATCATGTCTAACTTTAATTGAAATCTTGAAATGGGGATGTTCAATCCCTAGCACCAAAAGAACTCAACTAGGTTCAATTTAAAAAAAACATCTTCAATGAACCCAAAATGCCCTTGATAAATGTTCATCACTTTTGTATTGGTCTAGAACCTCTGACAAAAATGATGCACACTTTTCTAGGTCATTCCTGGTTTTTTGAATTAAATCATATTGTATTTGACTTTGGGCATTTAAACACTATAAATAATTTAATTGCTCAAATAATGTTGAATTTAAATGTGGGCCATTGGAATGATCCATGGAGTGTCCACAAATTATTGCAGCATTTTACAAAATGCTCTAGTATTTTTACTAAAGCCAAAGCAGTAGCAGAAAAATAGAAAACATAAACTAAATTTACAAAAGACAGAAGAGGCCCCAGGCCACTTACCTGGACTGGGCCGGCCCACCTGGCCCATGCCAGTCACCTCCTTCCTTTGCCAGTAGGCAGAGGAGGGGGACAGCGCACCGCCGCCGAGCACGCGGAGGCCTCCACCTCCTGCTTCGCCGTGGCGGCCTCCCCTTCGAGCCCGTCCGCGCCTGGAGACGCCCGACGCCGCCCCTCGCTTTCCCCCCCCCCCTCTCCGGACTCTCTCCCCCCCGAACTCTCTCTCCCTCCTCTGTTCTCCCTCCCTCTCGTCACAGAGCGCTGCCGTCGCCGGCGGTCACCGTAGCCATGGCCACCGGCCCTTCCTAGTCCACCCAGCGTGTCCAAAGGCTCTGCCTTGACCCCCTCTCTCTTCCACCCCGAGCCACGCCACCGGAGGAGCACTGCATCGCCGTCGCCATCGTCTTCTTCAACCCCGGGGCACTAAGATCGCCGGCGACCTCCTGCCGTCACCAGCCCCTCCCCGAGCTCCCCGTGGCCACCGTCGCAACCACTGTGAGCTCATGGACCTACTCCCCCTCCTCTCCTACTCCCGTTCTCGCTCGAGCTCCGTTCCCCACCTCCGCCGTGAGCTTAGCTCCGCCGGCCATGGCGCCGCCGCGGCCACCGGCCCTGCCGCTCGTGTCCGAGCTCGTCAGCGTGCTCAGCGAACCCCCAGGAGCACGTAGCACCCTCCGGTTTCTCCTCTGGTGCACCGTAGCATCACCACCGCCTGCATCCGAACTCCGGCCGCCGCGAAAGCGGACACCGCCGTCGATTTAGGTCGTCTCCGGCGACCCCTCCAGCACCAGCTGACGCGGACGAGGCTCAGGGTTCCAACGGTCCAATCGGCGGCCAAAACCGAGGCCTGTGGGCATTTTCCGAAGCCCTCCGCCGCGCCCGTCGTCGCCGGCGGCAAGTCGCCGGTGGGGGTTGACCCGCTGACCGGCGTGGTTTGACCCCGCTGACTTCTGACCACGGGTGGGCCCAGTTGACCCCCCTGGGTCCTGACGTGTGGGCCCAGGCCCCTGTCTAATTGATATTAGCTTAATTAATGGCTAATTAACTTATTTAACCCCTGGGTCACTGACATGTGGGCCCATGCCCCACTGACACCTTTAGTTAGGATTAAATTAGCACTAACAGTCTCTGTTAATTAGCCTAGTCACTGACACATGGGCCCCACCGTCCAGGTTTGACCTGGACCGCGCAGTTGACTTGTTGACGTCACTATGACGTCATGCTGACGCAGTAAATAATTTCTATATTTAAAATAATTCAGAAAATCCAAAAAATGCCCAAAACTTCTAAAAATCATAGAAATTAATCTATAGCTCAGAATGAAATAATTTATATATGAAAAATTATCAGAAAAAATTCAAGGAATCCATCTGTACCATTTTCATGCATGTTTGAACAATGTTTGTCCTCTGTTTTGGACAAAACAAATAAAGGGCATTTAAATAATCATATATGGAGTTGGAATTTGAATCATGTATTCAAACCAACTTCATTTAAATCATAGCTAGATGCATTAGCTCAAATCACAGCATATTGCCATGTCATGATCATGCATCATATTGTGGCATCGCATTGATTGTGTTCTTTCTCAGTTGCCGGTGTTTGTCCCCTCTCGGTAGGCGTATCCCGACGATGTGATCGATGACACCGATGAAGAACTATAATATCTTCAGAAGTGCCAGGCAAGCAAAACCCCCTTGTTCATTCCGATACAATCCCACTCTCTTGCTCCTGCTCTCTTTTACTGCATTAGGACAACAACGATTCAACTGTTACATGCTGCGGTAGTTGAACCCCTTATCCTCTGCATGACCTGTCATTGCCACAGTAAATAGATGAAACCCACTAGCATGAGTAGGAGTTGTTTGAGCCCTGATGTGCCTACTCATTCATGCTTGTTTGTCATGCCTGCTATTGCTTAGAGTTGAGTCGGGTCTGATTCATCGGGAATGAATTGGAATGTGGTGAACATGTCCTACTGTTGAGAGCTAAGTGTGTGAACACGATTTGGTAAAGGTAGCGGTGAGAGGCCATGTAGGAGTACATGGTGGGTTGTCTCATTGCAGCCGTCCTCAGGAACTGAGTTCTGTGTTTGTGATCCATGAACAGTTACTACCACACATTGGGTTCCGGTAACTCGACCCCTCTCGACTTATTAATCAACTTGATCTCTGTCCAGGAGTTGCAACTAGTTTCTGGTGTTTGTAGGTAGTGTTAGTAGTCTACCAAGTGGCACCCGGTACAGGTGGGCTTGGGACAGACTAGGCACAGTGGCACGGTGTACCAAGTGGCACCCGGTTGGTGGGCTTGGGAACCCTGCTCACATCGTTTGGGGCCGTGAGCGACACCCCGGCCGGATCTCCTTGCGGATGGAACCCGAATAGGCGATAAACCTGGACTAGAGACTTGTTGGTTAGTCAGGTCATGGCCGACTCCCTCGCCCGGTTTCCGTTTGAAGGTTGCCGAGGTACATGACGTGTACAGGGCGATAAGTGGCGAGAGCGTGTGTGAGGAAGTACACCCCTGCAGGGTTATCATTATCTATTCGAATAGCCGGATTCCTCGGATATGGAAACTTGGACCCCTTGCATAGTTCATAGACAAGTGAAAGTGGATACTCTAAAATGCGCAAGATAAGCGTGAGTGCTATGGATGGCCTTCTCGTAGGGAGACGGGAGCGGATCCATAGTGGTGTATTGATATGGTGAATATGTGGACTCGTGTGCGCCACCTCAAAGAGTTACTTGCAGTCGTAGTTCAGGATAGCCACTGAGTCAAAGCTGGCTTGCTGCAGTTAAACTCCACCACCCCCTTTTGATACTGATGCATTTGTAGATAGTTCTGATGTAAGTCTTGCTGGGTACATTTGTACTCACGTTTGCCTATTTTATGTTTTTGCAGAGAGACGTCAGTATCGCTAGTAGTTCCATGTGGACTTCGATGTTTAGCTTGATACCTCAGCTACGATCTTGTGCCCTCGGCAGGATCTGGTAGATAGTCAGGCTTCTCAGCCTTTTTCATTTGTAGATGTCTGTACTCAGACATGTTAAGCTTCCGCATGTGCTTTGACTTGTATGCTCTGAATGTTGGGTCATGAGACCCATGTTTGTAATATCTCGCTCCACGGAGTCTAATGAATAAATACTTGAGTCGTAGAGTCTTGTTGTGATGCCATGTTGTATTTACCCATATCAAGCATATTGTGTGTATGATTGAAATGCTTGGTATGTGTGGGATCCGACAATCTAGTTGTTTATCCTTGGCAGCCTCTCTTATGGGGAAATGTAGTCTAGTGCTTCCTTGAGCCATAGTAGTCCGCTACAGCCCGGTTCACCGGAGTCCTGCTAGCCCAGCACTACTGCTCAGGACACTTGACTGGCCGGCATGTGTTTCACTTCGTTCCTGTGTCTGTCCCTCGGGGAAATGTCACGCGGTGACATCCGGAGTCCTGCCTAGCCTGCTACAGCCTGGGTTACCGGAGTCCTGTTAGCCCAGTGCTACAGCCCGGATTCACACGCTGTTGACCGACATGCTCGAGGTTGATTCATGTATGCCTGTCCCCATGGGTTAGTGCCGCTTTGGGTTCACGACTAGCCATGTCGGCTCGGGTTCTTTGTCATATGGATGCTAGCGACACTATCACATACGTGAGCCAAAAGGCGCAAACGGCCCCGGGCCAGGTAAGGTGGCACCCGTGGGAATACCGTGCGTGAGGCCGCAAAGTGATATGATGTGTTACATGCTAGATCGGTCTGACTTAGGATCGGGGTCCTGACACAAAGCAAGGCACCGCCGGCCCTACTGCTCCACGAAGCGAGGCCACTCCGCGCTGCCCCACCGCCGACAAGTGACTCCGCTGCCACTCCTGTTCTTCTTTTACTTCCTGCACATGCATCACGCCTCGAGGAGGCATTTAAACTTGCGTTTGGTACTGAGGCGACGGTATGGGCTGTAATATTTTGCTTATAAATTCTTTGAGTTTTATGCTTTTCTCCCCTACTTGCATTTGTTCTACGCCGACCGAGCCCGGCCGCACGCGTACCTCACCTAGCATTAGCCCCGACCGGAAACCAGGACGGGACCAAAGGAGTGAGGGGCTACGTGACAAGTTAGGCTCCTGAGTCGCGATGCTCAGGTGTCCCCCTTGGCGCACGAACTACAAGTAGGGGAGCGTGATGTAGGTGTATCTTCCGTTCTACGTCTGCGGAGCCCGACTCCGCGCATACCTCACCCAGCATAGCCTTTCGGAACTAAGGAGTGAGGGGCTATGGAGCCAGTTAGGCTCCTGAGTCGCGATGCTCAGGAGTCCCCCTTGACGCGCAAACAACGGGCGGTGAGGTGAGATGCGAGTGGGACCACCATTCTATGTCTGCAGAGCCCGGCCCCGCGCGTACCTCACCTAGCATAGCCTTTTGGAACTAAGGAGTGAGGGGCTACGGGACCAGTTAGGCCCCTGAGTCGCGATGCTCAGGGGTCCCCCTTGACGCGCAAACGGCCTTCATACCTTGGCTCCGCTCGGGGAGAGAGACGCGACGAACCAGGCCCGAGGGACCTGGCTGGGTGGCGTACGCCTGGGCGTGACCCAGTCATAGCCCCCGTGCCTAGCCCCCTCGCGCGGCGCTCCCGAGGGGAGGCGTTGCAATGAGGCCAGCCACTGAGCGCTGGGCTCCCTGAGGTTAATGCGGCCCGGAGGCCACCCTCAGTTGTTTATCACCAGCGCAGAGCATAGCGCTTCCGTATGTGTACGGGCATAGCCGCTCCTCGGCAGTGTCGTCAGCCAGCGCGGAGCATGGTGCTTCCACTGGTACGTGGGAGGGGGCTCCCCCGGGGCGTGTACAGCCCCGCCCTGACACGTAGCCGGCACGGTAGGGCTAGGGGAGGTGTATCTGGGCACCCGTGAGCTAGCGCGGGACTCACGAGGCCCTACCTCTAGGCGGGTTGCGCCTGGCACTGGGCCGTATCTTGAGATGTGTTCCTGCAAAATTCGGTTAGATGCCGGCACTCTACGTCCTCAGGTCCCGGTCCTCGAGCTTGTCTCAGCCGTCGCTGGTATGCCAGGTCACGATGCCGTGGACAAGGCCAGAGGGTGAGGGCTGGAGAGCCGGTAAGAGCCCTGAGTCGCGATGCTCAGGCACCCCCCTTTTAACGTGCAAGTGGTCGACATGGAGAAGAAGAGTTGCAGTGGACAGGCATCAGGTGATCAAGCATGATAGGCGAATGCATAGTTGGAAATAAACGCGAGGGAGATACACGTCGCTGGGCCTAGCCCGAGCGGCTTGGGGATCATGCAGCCCGAGGGGCGCCCCCAACAAAGCAAGCTAACGATCGAAAACTAAAAAGGGATACACGCCGCAGGGACGGACCCACGCGGCCTGGGAGTAATGCAGCCCTAGGAGGGCGCTCCCAGCTGGGAATGGAGCTTGAAAGATGTCACCTGAAGATGTCGACGGCGAAATGGCGTTGGTGCGGCAGACTTGGTGGGTTGCGGAAGCCGATCCTCATGAGCCCCCAGGCCCTGGGGCCTCGGGAGGCTCCGGAGGTGCTGGTGGCTCCTCGCGAATCATCTCCATCTCCGCCAGGACTGCGGAACGCCTGTCTTCCTGAGTCTCCTTGATGCCCCTCATGAGGCGCTGGTACGCTGCAGCCACGCTCGGCAAGCCGTAAGGCATGCGAACATAGCCGTGTGGTGGACCCCCACAACGCCCCACTCGTGAGGGCCAGAGGCGCTCTGTCGTGGCGACTTGATTGAGCCCTGGTACGTCGATGCAGACACGCAGCCCACCATCCTCGCCTGGATGGGGATCCACAGCCGGTAAGCGGCGACAACCTCTCATGATTCTCGACTCATGTAGTTCTTGAATGGCCTGGTTAACGAACTCCTGCTGGTCTGACTCTGCTTGCCTCGCTCCATCTTGAGGGAAACGTGCTTCGAAGTACGCCTCCACGTGATGCCCAAGCGCCTCCCTCGTGACCCTGGCTAGGTCGGTGGCCCTCAAGGTAAGAGCCCCCGAGCCCTGCCTGAGGAGGGCGCCGGGCGCGCTTTCCTATGCGATGGAAGGAGGGTCCCCCTGGGCCGGCACGGGCCCTGAGGGGCCTGCCTCCTGAGGGGCGGAGCCTGACGACGTCTTCTTCTTCTTGGGTGTGGTCTCGGGAAGCCTCCTGCTTCCGCGATCTGGGTCTTCCAGCGACGCGGCCTAAAAGGCTCGCTCCAGGGAACACACTGCATCCCTCTCTTCACATGGCACTGTGATGACGCCGCCACTCCCTGGCATCTTGAGGACATTGTAGCCGTGGTGAGTTACGGCCATGAACTTGGCCAGCGCTAGGTACCCGAGGATGGTGTTGTACGGCAGGCAGATATGAGCGACGTCAAAGTCGATAAGCTCGGTGCGGTAGTTGCTGCGGGCCCCGAAGGTGACAAGGAGGCGGACCTGCCCGATCGGGATTGTGGAACCGTCGGTGACTCCGGAGAAAGGCTTGGTTGGCTGAAGCTGGTCATAGGGCACTTGGAGGTTGTTGAATGTTTCCATGGACAGGACATTGAGCCCTGCTCCACCATCAATGAGGGTCCCGGTGACCAGTACGTTGCTGATGACTAGGGAGCAAAGCATCGGGAGGACCCCGGCTGTTGCCGCGCACTTGAGCTGATCTGCTGAGCTGAACGTGATGGCGCACGCCGACCACTTGAGGGGGTGCGTTGCTTCGAGCTTGGGGAGGACTGCATTGACTTCACGGGCAAACTGCTTGAAGATGCGTTGGGAGGCTGGGGCTTGAGCTCAGCCTAGGATGCAGGCGATTGCGCGCGGCTCCTGGAAGCCCCCAGCCCCCTCGTCTTGATGGCGGTCTTCGTTCCTCCTTGGCTGAGGCGGCAGCGGAGGAAGGCCTGCGTTGCCATGAGGGCGGTCCTCACGAGGCCGATCCCTCCAGTCCCCCTCGCGAGGCAGGTCCCGCCAGCGGTCCTCGCGAGGTTGGTCGCGCCACCCCTGGCGCTGGCCGCGATCTTCCTAGCGTCCTGGGTTTCTTCCTCCTCCTCGGCCGTAACCCCGGTCGGCGCGGTAAGGGCGACGACCGATCCTTTCCTTCTCGCACAGCGTGGAGTTCTTGACATTCGATTGTGTTATGGGCATGGAGGTCGTGGTACACACATTATCGGCTGCCCTGGGAGGATTCGGGCAGATCCTTGCCCCGCTTGGTGTCCGGTTCTGCCACGAGTACGGCAGCCCCCTTGCGCTTCACGTCCTTGGCCTTGGGCTTCTTCTCTTCTGGATCTGTGGCGGGCAGCTTGAGGAGGGAGAGACGTCCCTCCTCAGCCCTGGCGCACTTGGTCGCCAAGTTGAACAACTCCAGGGAGGTGCAGAGGTCTTCATGCATCGTCAACTCGTCCTTCATCTTGACGTTGCACACACCATCGGAGAAGGCTGAGATGATGGCTTCCTCGAACACCTTGGGGATCTTGAGGCGCGCACTGTTGAAGCACTGGATGTACTTTTGCAGGGTCTCCCCAGGTTGCTGCTTGATGCGGCGCATGTCGCTCACGGCGGGCGGCTGGTCGCGAGTACCTTGGAAGTTGGTGATGAAGCGGGTGCGCATATGGTCCCAGGAGGAGATCGTGCCTGGAGCCAGATTCAGGAGCCAGGTGCGGGCTCCTTCCTTCAGCGCCATGGGGAACCAGTTCGCCATGACCTTTTCATCCCCACTAGCATCCTAGATGCCCAGCTCGTAGAGCTGGAGGAACTCTGCGGGATCAGTCGTGCCGTCGTAGCGAGGTGGCAGGTCCGGCTTGAACTTGCTGGGCCACGCAACGCTACGCACCTCGGTGGTGTAGGCGCGGCAGCCTGCGGTGGCCACGGGCGGCTTTGGTTGAAGAAGAGCTTGGCCTTGCAGGTCCCCTTGCGCTGCAGCTGGGAGCAGCGCGGGGTCTTGGCGTGCCGGAGCTGGAGCAGGGTCGCGGCGAGCCGGAGCAAGGAGCGCTCGGGCAGCCTCTTGCGGTCGAGGGACTTCTTGGCAGCTCCATTCTTGCTGGGCTAGCGCCTGACGGAGCGGATTCCGCCTAGGGGCCATGCGCCCTGGAGCCATGGCGTCTTCTTGGAGTGGAGGTGGCTGGTACGCCCCCGGAACTTCATGGCCTGCATGGGGCGGGGTGCGGCGCAGCGGAGCGGACGGTGTAGGAGAGCCCCCTGCTGCGCGGACAAGCTCGGCGACGCGGTCAAGCCACTCTTCGTAGATGTCGTCGACGGGACGGTAGCGCAGGAGCTCGTTTGCCGCGATGAGTGCAGCTCGAGCCTCCAAGGGCGCGCGGAGCGCGTGGGACGAAGAGCCAGCTGGCGTGAGTGACGGAGTAGCGGTGCGGCCGTCTCGCCGCACAGACGGGTGCTGAGACGACGCTTGTTGCTCGTTCCCCGCCGGGCCGGTGGCGGCGTTGACGGCGGGCGACGGGGAACGACGAGGACGCCCGCCGACGGGAGCTGTCTGGGCGACGCGGGAAGCGATGGCGGTCCGGCGCTCGGCGCGGGCCCGACGAGCGTCAGACATGGATGCTACGGTCAGAGGAGAACGGAGTGGTGGAAGACAGATTCCGGCGCACCCCTACCTGGCGCGCCAAATGTCGGATCTTGGGTTCTGGCAGACCCTTAAGGTTCGAACTCTGGGGTGCGCGCGAAGATTCTGCCCTCTACCTCTCCGTCTCGCAAGGATCTAAACTACTAAAGGAACAACACAAAGAACACAGAGTTTATACTGGTTCGGGCCACCGATGTGGTGTAATACCGTACTCAAGTGTGGTGGGTGGATTGCCTCTCGGGCTGATGATGATGAACAGTGCAAAGGTGAACAGCCTCGTGAGGGCGTGTTCTTGCTGGGACGATGAACTCCTAGGGGAGTTCAGCCGCCCCTCTCTCTCTCTCCACTTGCTTTCTTGAAGCCTACTTGCTAGTTTTCCGACCTCTCGATCCTCTCCCCTACCCTGGGGGTGGCTAGTCCTATTTATAGGCAAAGGCCCTGGGCCTCTTCCCGAATATTGAGCGGGAAGGGCGCCAACAATTGGGCAATTTGAAGGGGAACATCTGGTACACTTATCCTGACCAAAGTTGGTCCTTGCCTGTCAAAGGCCGTGTGGTGACGCCGTTCTGGGCTCCACGATGAGCTCATTCCCACCGTTGGACTGGTCTTGGTCTCGTTGCACCGAAATGGATGCCTTTGCTTGATCCTCTCGCCTGCGCTTGCCCCCTTTGCACCAAAGAGGAAAGGGAGGACATTGTGCGGTCCGGCGCCCGCCTGTCACCCTTGGTCGTCATGGCTTGCGTCATGGCCACATCGTGAGGTACCCTGCCTTGATTTCTCCGCCTCCTCATGAGCCAGCCTGAGGAGGCCGCGCCTGAGGAAGCGCTGCGTCGTCCTCCTCGCGAGGCTTGGCCCCTCGTGAGGGTCTTGAGTCTCGTGTTGATGAAGGTGGGCCGTACTGGGCCTCCTTTGAGCCACGCCGCAGGCCGTAGGCAGGCAAGTCTGGGGACCCCCGTTCCCAGAACACCGACAAATACTGACAGGTTATTTCCTGCAGTGACTGCCACATTGCATTGTTCCAACATGCGGGCCCATCCATTTTCTTGTGCAGGTGAAAATTCATGAAATGCGTGAGCATTTCATAGCTTTGTTTCAATGTTGGTCAAACTCACTGGCTCCTCTGCCACCACCACCTCCTCCTCCTACTCTTCCTCTTTAGCATCAGGAAAATCAAGATGGTGATTTAGTGCTTCCACATAGTCAGCAACATCGATGTTCACAGCTTCACCATGATGAACCCACCTAGTATATGTGACTGACATCCCATACAAGTGTAGATGATTTTGCATAGTTGACTTGGGTCTTGAAACTGAACTCATACAACTGCTACATGGGCAGAGCACATCTAATTTTGGACCACTGTACTCAGCTCTCATAAAGTTCATGAAGTTTTCAACCCCCTCGACATATGCAAGGGAGAATCTTCGAGCAGAAGTTACCCAAGCCCTGTCCATCTATTAGACATACAAATTAGTTCTTCTACTATATATTACAAGAAAAGCATATATGTTTTTTTATAAAGTCTAGAAAAATACATAGGTCGATGTCTAAAGCTATGGCAAGATATTTGGACAAGCAGATCTAAGTAACAAAATATATGTAAAGCTAATTCAACAAACAGATTGAGTGCTAAATTATGGCAGGCTATTTAAACAATCAATGAGGCTGAGCACACAACCGTCGAAGGCCATCTCAACAAATATTGAGTATAAAACAGTGTCAAGCTATTTCACCTAACAGATTAGTTACTAGACCATGGTTGTCTATTTCACAATACATACATGGTCCTAATATATGGAAGGATATTTTCGCAACTAATCGGGCATGGCAAGTCGTCTCAGCAAAGCAGATTGAGTGCAGAACCGGGCAAGGAAGCTTCTTAAGTAGAGCATATTGACTGTAAACTATTTCGGCATGTAGTGAGATTAATAGTGTCTATCAGCTAACATTCAGTGCTACTTCGACATTCACGGGGCCTTAGTCTAGATTGCATGTACCGTGGGAGAAGCTGACCGACGTGTGTCTCCACAAGAACGTCGCCAGCGGTGGCGGCGCGACTGGAGGACGACAGTCTACGAGAGCGTACTATGGGAGCGAGAGGATCGCCGTGCGTCCCCTCGATGAACCGCGGTGCCGACGTATCGGCGCGGCGGGGAGCGCGACTTTGGTGGAGTGAATGGTGTGGAGGGGCCAGGGGTAGGGGGTTTGGGGAATATTATTGGCTAGTTGGCCGAAGGGCAGATGAATTTGGGATTTCGGGGAAATTTTCACACGGTGGGCGGGGTAGTTTGGCGCGTGGTCAGTTTCTCCAAATGCAGTCCCACGTGTTAGTGAAGAGGCAGGCCAAAGCGCGTTTTGTTTGGGTGAGCCATGTGCAGGACTGACTTTGTGAGGGGTGCAATGCGACCGCGATAGCCGCACTGTGAGTGTACCACCTATTACCTTTTAAACTTGGTGCTTCGTGCAATCCATCGATACTACTAGTAATCCGGTAAAACGGCGCGGCCGGGTCTTTTCCCACGTGATATGCTGGGTGGTTGGCTTAGTTAGTTTTTTTAGGGCTTCTTTTTTAGGACAAGGCTTAGTTGGTTTGACAGACAGAGCGAGAGAAAGATGTGAAATGTGTGAATGTGTAGTGGACGTACTATTGGAGTGCCTAAGAAAAATTGTGTATGTAGACCCTATGTGTTTATTTACTTCGCATGTTAGCTTTGTCTCGGGTCAAACCTTCTAAACTTACACCAAGTTTATACACACAAAAACAACGAGAACCACAATACCAAGTAAATACAATTAGAATCATCATTCAATATATTTTCATACAATATATCTTACTATTATTGTGAAAGTTCATATACACCGGACGAGATTCATGCAAACACGATAGATTTTCATTACATTTGAACTTTTATTGCACAGAAAAAGAAAAGGAACTCGACCCTAAACCTATCCTACGGCGGCAACCGACGTCCACTTTCCATTGTACTTCCGCATCAGCGACGACGTCGTCCATCTACCATCTCCATGAACGGCGGTGGGGTTCAAGACCTGTGAAGTGAAGGTGCGGTCTCTAGAGAGGATGAGTAGAACATGGGAGACGGACCGACCAGTTGGCACACCATGCACTGCTGCCTCCCATGCCCTACTCATCCTCGGAGGAGTCCCGGCCCTCGGCGGGGGCGGTGGATGTGAGGTCGATGATGATGGACGTGGACGGTTCATTGCTTCACCTACCACATGCGCCACTGAACGTTGGACAATGGAAAGTAGGACGCGTGGCTGGCGGTGCTCTTGTCATTGGCCACCGCTTGTGTGATCGTGTCCGCATCCGGCTATGCTGGTATAGCGTTGCGAGTGGCGAGTTGAGCGAGTGTGGCCACCTCGAGCTTCATCCCCGAAGACAAGCTCTCCCGCAGAGCTTTCCCGCTCGTAGTCATGGCCAATCGTCCGGATGCGCCAATAAGTCATCGGAGTTGGTTCCTCAGGTAGCAAGCCTGCTTAATGACGGCATACAGACGGACGACATGAATGCACGCAGTTGGCAGTGGCTGGGAATGCATTCATGCGCACTACAAAAAAAACACTTCCGTGATGATACATGTTTGTCACAGTAGGTCACGTTTTCTGTCATGCATGTACATCCATGACATTTTTATGACAAAATCAAGATAGTCATACCTGTGCCGTCATAGAAGTGTTCCATGAAAATACCGAAATTATCATCACGGAAGTGTCCACTTCCATGATGATAAGTGGCGCGTCATAGAAGTGTTTTTGTCAAGGGTAACCGACATGTGGCATCCACCGTAACGCGTCGCCGTTAAGCCATCGGGTTCCGGTTTGGATCCAATAATCCATTAACAACCCGGACCAATGGAGATTTGTCGGTGTGGAACGACACCTATGGGATCACAAGAGTCCCTACTACAGTTGCCGAGGCGCAGGGTTGCGAGAAGAGCAGGATTAGTAATCAGCACAAGGATCGTTTACCCAGGTTCGGGCCGTGAGGATGCGTAAAACCCTAGTCCTGCTTTGGTGGGTGTATTTCAGAGAGTTCTTGAGCTCTCGAACTAGCTATGGTGGGGTGTGTGGTTCCATAGAGCCGAATCCCTCTCCAGTATGCCATGGGCCTCGTTTTATAGTCGAAAGGGGCTGCCACAGTGGCATACAGGAGGTGGAGAGGCGTACAGTATTGCGAGCTTATCGCTCGTATTACAGGACAAGTCACATTTACTGCGCCGCTGAGGTGTCCCCTAGCTTTATCGGGGATGGGGGCGAGGCCCGTCCAATCCGTTGCCGCTCCTCCTCGCTTCGACACGCGCCCCGGCCAGTGATGCGTGCGGCACCATGTAGGTAGGCAGGAAGCAGAGGTGGCGCGGTGGTGGAGCCTCCACGAAGATCTGCATACCACCACGCAGGCGCTTGATGAGTTGGCCTGGGAGTTGCATGTTGCCACACAGGTGCCTGCCCAGCTGGTTCAGCTGGCAGCTGAATGTGAACGGCGGCGGAGACTTGGTTGGTGCGGGCCTGGCAGTGGCCCTGCTGGCGTCCTCGATGAGGGCCTTGCTGGGTGGCCCGGCAAGGGTCAGGGCGTGGCACGCTGTCGTCCCCGGCAAGGATCTTGCCAGGGGTCTGGTAGCCTTCCTCGGCAAGGATCTTGCCGAGGATCGTCGTCTTCTAATCCTCATCCGATCTTGAGTGCTCCTTGTCTTCACAAAGATCTGCACGCCACCACAGAGGTGCCTCTCGAGCCCTGGCCCGACGTGGTTGATGGTGTTGGGGATGTGGGCTCAAGGGTGGCTTGCTCTGTTGGTGTTTGGGCACGCTGCCCTGGCAAGGGTCTTGCCGGGGCTGCTGAGGTCATCCCCGGCAAGGGTCTTGCCGGGGGAAACTGCTCCGCCCCTCTGCTTCTTTGCGTCCTTGGCCTTGGCGTTGCTCTGACTGTCTTGGGCTTCGGTTTTACCTCGGTTCACCTCCCCTGTTCTGCATGGTGTGATTGTGGGCGTGGCTACGACTGCCCGTGCACAGGTAAAGGGGTACAAAGGTGCGCCCCTTCTTTTGTACACCGATAGGAGCCCCCGGGTCAGGGCCACACATAAGCGCGACAAGTTGTTGGGCCAGGCCCAAAACGGTGCGCGGGCAGGCGGGGCGTTTTTTACCGTGGTAAAACTTTTCGTGCACTGCGCTTCACACGCCCCGCATTGAGTGCATGACGTGGAGGGGTGCGTGTGACGTGGGCGGCATGCGTGGGGCGGTTTCCACATGCATGCGTCACATCGTGGTAAAGAGGCAGCTCGTGCCTTCCCCATAAAAAGAGGGAGGCACGGCTTATTTACTGCGCGGGGCCGGGTCGCGGTCTTCAAGGCGTCCACACCCCACGGTCATGGGGTGGGGAGAGCTTGCTTCACCTGTCCACTCGATTTTGCACGTTCTACACGTGTCCTCCTTGCGCTTGGGGGGGGGGCAAGAGGTGGAGGCGGGAAATCGGGTCGTCGCTGATTGGGGCAGCGGGTCGGTCTCGATTCCCTACGCCTCTGGTGGCTGGATTTGCCGAGCGGGGCGGCCGAGCCCCGACCCCGCCCCTTTATAAGGAGGGGGAAGGGGGGATGGCATCCCGCACTCTTCTGTCATCTATCTACTCCTGCTTCTGCTTCTTCCTTCCACTCGCCATGGAGAAAGGGAATCCCGGTCCCTTGACGGTGGCGGCGAGGGTCGCCGCTCGACAGCGCGTCCCTCCTCCTCCTGAGCCCGCGGTGGTGGAGCCGGCCGCGAGGAGAAGGGGGAGGGGGCGAGGCCAAGGCAGAGGTCGTGGTGCTCGGGGAAGAGGAGGACAGGGCGGCGCGCCGGCTTCGTCCCCGCCAATGATGCCTTTTCCGATGGAAGGCCATGTTGGAGACCAGCCCCGCGAGTTCTTCATCAGGCTGTGCCGGCCTCCGCGTCGCCATCTTCGTCTTCCCGCCCCGTTCGCTCGGGAGATGGAGCGTGATCCGCCCCAATCCCTCAGATTGCACATGAGGGGCTGTGGGAATGGGGGCACGCGGGTCGATGTTGACTTCCCGGCTCCTCGGGTCATGTACCTCCGTCGTGGATGGAAGACGTTCGCTCGCATCCACAGCCTGACGACGGGGCTCGTCCTCTACTTCAAATTAATGGAAGACGGCCTGCTCTCTGTCAAGGTCTTCGGAGATTTCGGGACTCGCCTGAAGTGTTGCGTGGAGAGATCCTCTGACGGAGATTCCGACGATGGAAGCTCTTCCTCGAGCGAAAGTGATGAGGAGGATAGTGGGGCAAATGACGGGGACGAGTCCAACTTGGCGTCAGATGCCCCGCGCCTGGGCGGGTGCGGCAGCAGCACCATCTGCACCTAGCCGCTCCTCTGGCAGAGTTTTTCCATGGGAGGGGCCAGCTCCTTGAACTTCTTGGGGCCATCTCCTTGGGCGGCTGGCGTCGGGAGGCTGCGGAAGAGGAAGATGGCGGGCGGCAAGGCCGTCAACTCGGAGTACGCGGGCACCGACGCCTTCATCGTGTATTGCCGATCCTGCCGCCTCATCTTCCATCTCCTTTCCCAGCACCGTCATCACTGGCCCATCCGTGGGCAGTCACCGAGGTGTTCTCTTGGTGCTTTCTGCTGCTGGTAGCTTGCCGAGGCGCCCCTTTTGCCCTTTTGCCTCCTTGACCTGCCTCCTGAGGAGAGGGACAAGAAAGGGATTACGGGCATCTCATATCTTTTTTTAATCTATAAGTCTTCGGGCCTTGTTAAATTTAAAGCTTGTAATCCCCCTTGTTCATGTTTTTCATTTCGTATGAACTGTACCTGTACGGGATGTTTTTAATGAAAAAGGGGTGTTTTCCGGGGGTTTTCATTCGTGGATGGAACCCACGACAAGGAACGAATCCTTGTTACTATTTAAGATAAACGTTTACCGCCCGGCAATAGGCCTTGCCGTCCCCCCGCTTTGCTCGACCATTCTCGCGCCCTTGGCGGAGGCAGGGATGAAGCGGGTTTAGGCTCCTCATTCTATTTCCTTGCTGTCGCGACTACGACCAAATCCGGGCCCAAGAGATAATCCTTGGGTATAGAAAAGGGGAGCACGATGGCCTAGAAATAAAACAAGGTTTCACATATCCCATTTTCATAATGAAATGCATGACAGAGGATAAAAGGCTTATCTGGATCTGGAGCCCCCCGGCAATCTCATCTCGTCGCGGTTGGATCCTTGTACTTGCAGCCCCCGGCAACTTTGGTTTGCCGGGGTTGGGACGCCGGTCCGTGCCCTTTCTTCCAAGTAGCTGAGCAGAAGTGCTCATGAGCCCTGCGAACCAAAAGAGGACAGAAAAGAAACAGAGAGACGCGCACTCGACCTCTAGGCTAGGGGTTAGTCGCCGCTAAGCACTATCAACCCTAACCATGGAAGAGACTCGACCTAGCATGCATGCTATAACTTAGGGCGCCAGCGCTTCATTCATTTATGCTCAGGGTCTGTGCCTGGCTTTGTACAAAGGGTTACATGCCTTGCGGGCAAAGCTGTACAAAAGGTGGCTTGCTGGGAGGCCTGGCAAGCCACGCCTTACGGGTAAAACTTGTGAAGATGCTTGATGTTCCAGGAGTTGCTCATTGGGACAACATCTTCGGTCTCCAGGCCGACTTCGCCAGGCTTGGTGACTCGTATTACCCGATAAGGGCCTTCCCACTTCGGCATCAACTTGTTGGAATTCTTGGCCGGCTGAACGCGCCGAAGAACAAGGTCTCCTTCCTCAAAGCTTCGGCCATGAACCTTGCGGCGATGGTAGCGACGCAAGGCTTGCTGGTAGCGTGCTGCTCTCATAGTCGCTGAAGACGATCTTCCTCAAGGAGCATTGCGCCATCTTGCCGCAACTGCTCTTGCTCAAGCTCATCATAAGCGGGAACTCGAGGTGACCCGTATATGAGTTCCGTGGGGAGAACTGCCTCCGCCCCATATACTAGGGCAAAGGGTGTCTGGCAGGTGGCTCAATTTGGCATCGTTCTGATCGACCAAAGAACCGCCGGCAATTCATCAATCCAGCAACTTCTGCTCTTATGCAGCCTGTCAAAGGTCTTCGTTCTCAGGCCTCGCAACACTTCAGCATTCGCCCTCTCTGCTTGGCCGTTGCTACGGGGGTGTGCCACGGAAGCAAAACAGACCTTGCTGCTGAGGTCTTGAATGTACTACATGAAGGTGTGGCTTGTGAACTGTGTGCCGTTGTCGGTGATGACTCTGTTTGGCACACCAAAATGGCAGACTAGTCCCTTGAAGAACTTGACGGTTGACTATGCTATCACCTTCCTCACTGGTTCCACCTCTGGCCACTTTGTGAACATGTCGATTGCAAGGTTTAAGTACCCAAAGCTCCCGACAGCACGGGGGAAAGGGCCTAGTATGTCGAGCCCCCAGACCGAGAATGGCCAGGAGAGAGGGATCGTTTGAAGGGCTTGAGCTGGTTGATGAAGCTTCTTTGAATGGAACTGACACGCTTCACACTTGGTTACTAGTGTCGTCGCATCCTGGAGGGCGGTGGGTCAGAAGAAACCTTGCCAAAACGCCTTTCCGGCAAGGGCCCTCGACCCTATGTGGGAGCCACACCAGTCCTTCCTCCCAGGGGATGCACTTCAATTTCACGATGTTCGGCCTTCTCCTGTACAGGACGTCGTCGACGAACTGCTACAGGGCGACCGGCGGGCTACTTTTTCTACTTCTTCCTGCTCCTTAGGAAGTTCCCCTGTTTGGAGGAATCAGACAGTATATTGCGCCCATGCCAGAGCCTGGGGCTCGACGACAAGGACCAAAGGCATTTCCTCAGCCATGGGCGTGGCTGTCTACATGGCCAGGGCTAGACGCCCTGCAGGAGCCAGTTGCCCTTTGGAAGGCTCAGCGTCCGCAGCAGCGTGCTTGCCAGCAGCCCCAGGGGGCTCGGTAGGAAAGTACTTGTCGGGACCTGACTTCCTCCGCTTGTTCTGCCCCGTTGATGGTTTGGCGGATGGTTGAGTTAACCAAAGCAAGAAGGTACCTGGTTCCACAGGTAGCTTGAATGCAGCACGTTTCGACAGGTAATCGACGATGTCGTTCTCCATTCAGGGGATGTGCTCCACTTGGATACCGTCGAAGTGCTCCTCCAGCTTCCTCACCTCGTCTACGTAAGCCTCCATTAATGGGCTCTGGTAATCCTTGTTGACCTATCTGACAGCAAGCTGCGAGTCACCCCTGAAGATGAGCTTATTAACCCCGAGGTCTGCTGCGATCCTGAGACCGAGAAGTAGCCCCTCGTACTCCGTAGTGTTGTTGGTGGACATCTCCCTGGGAAAGTGCATCTGGACCACATGCTTGAGGTGCTCTCCGGTGGGTGCGACAAGCAGCACACCGGCACCGGCGCCTTGCAGCGAGAAAGCCCCATCAAAGTACTTGATCCAGTCGCGGTCTGCTTCTTTGCTGGGGAGAGCGGTCTCCTGGATTTCTTCGTCGGGCGTTGAGGTCCATTCTGCAATGAACTCCGCCAAGACTCTGCTCTAGATTGTCGAGGTACTTTCAAACTTAAAAATCAAAACTTGACAACTCCAAGGCCCATTCCACAATCCTTCCGGTTGCATCTGGGTTATGCAGTATCCGTTGCAATGGGAGGCGGGTGACGACAGTGATCTCGTGGGCTTGGAAGTAATGACGCAGCTTCCTCGAGGCCATAAGGAGGTTGAAGAGAAATTTTTGCACACCGGAGTACCTCAACCTAGCCCCCTGCAAGAGGGAGCTGACAAAGTAAACCCGGTGCTGCATCATCTTTTTCTTCTGCACCACCTCAACTGGCTGCGCAGGCACTGCCTCGGTGGCATCAGACTCTGCCGAGGGCCTTGCCTTGCCAGCATCAGGCCCTGCCGAGGGGATCTTTGGCTTTCCATCCGCAGGTTCTGCCCTCGCCACTGCTTCCTCGTCGATCTCCCTCTGCGCCACCAGTGCGGCGCTGACCACTTGATTCGTCGCTGCTAGATACAGCAGCAACGGCTCTTGTGGTTTAGGCGCAACCAGTATTGGCGTGGAGGAAAGGTATTTCTTCAGATCCTGCAACCTCGCCTCGGCTTCTGGGGTCCACTCCATTGGGCCCGCCTTCTTCAAGATTTTGAAGAAGGGAAGGGCACGCTCGGCGGACTTGGAGATGAATCGGCTCATGGCGGCGATGCAGCCAGTGAGCCGACGCACATCTTTGATCCACTTGGGCGCCTCAATCTGCTCAATGGCTTTGATTTTGTCTGGGTTTGCCTCGATCCCGTGCTGTGACACAAAGAATCCGAGAAGCTTGCCGTACGGAATGCCGAAGACACACTTCTCAGGGTTCAGCTTAAGGTTGATCTTGAGCAGGTTGGCAAGTGTCTCTTCAAGATCTTGCACAAGAGTTGGCCCGTCCTTGGTTTTGACCACTATGTCAGCCATGTATGCCTCCGTATTTATATGGAGCTGAGGTTCAAAACCAATTTGGACTGCTCTTGCAAACATCGAGCCAGCAGTCTTCAACCCGAAAGGCATCCATAAAAAGTAATACGTACCACATGGGGTGATGAATGATGTATTCACTTCATCCTCTCTTGTCATGAAGATTTGGTGGTATCCCGAGTAGGCATCTAGGAATGATAGAAGATCACCCGACCGTGGAGTCAACAATCTGGTCGATGCGCGGCAATGGGAAAGGGTCCTTAGGACAAGCCTTATTGATATCTGTGTAATCAATACACAACCTCCACTTCCCATTTGCCTTGCGCACCACTACCGGATTGGCCAACCATGTCGGGTGGAGCACTCCTCTCACCAAACCTGCCGCTTCCAACTTCCTGATCTCCTCTCTAATGATCTCCTGCCTCTCCAGAGCCTGCTTTCTGACCTTCTGCTTGACGAGCCACGCATGAGGGCAGACAGCTAGGTGGTGCTCAATCACCTCCCTGTGAACACCGGGGATGTCAAATGCTTGCCACGCAAACATGTCGACATTCGCCCACAGGAAGGTGACGAGCGCGCCTTCCTATTTGCTGTCGGGGGTGGAGCCTATGGTGAAGGCCCCTCCCGTGCCATCCTCCCTGGCGGACACCTTCTTGGTCTGCGGTGGCTTGGCTCTGGATTTCTTGCTCTTGCCGATAGAGCTCTCTGGCATGTCCTCGATGGTAGCGCAGCACTCCGAAGAGGTGTGCTTGCCGGAGTGGGTGCAAGAGGTCTTGCCGGGCTTCTTCTTCCCTCCTGGGCCTTCAGCGGCAGGAGCAGGTGCCTTGACGGCAGCTGCTGCAACTGCTTCCCAGTAGAGTTGGTTGGCACAAATCAGCTCGTCCTTCTTGCCGGAGGGGACGGAGATGATGGTCAATGGCCCGAGCATCTTTAGCATGTTGTAGGCGTAGTGTGACGCCGCCATGAACTTGGCTAGTGTCGGGCGGCCGAGGATCCCGTTATAGGGTAAGGGGATCTCGGCCACGTGGAAGACGATCCGCTCCGTCCTGTAGTTCAACTCTCCTCTAAACGTCACGGGCAGTGTGACCTTCCCCTTCGGCTGGCTCCTCCCCGGATTGACCCCTTGAAATGTGCCCGTTTCTTCGAGGTCTCCAACCGGAATTTGCAGCCATTTGATCACGACGGGCGAGATCAAGTTCAGGCCGGCCCCTCCTTCAACCAATATCTTGTTCACCTTGAGGTTGCGTATCGTTGGTGAGACCAACAATGGCAAACACCCGACCGCGGTTGTGCAGTCAGGGTGGTCCTCGGCGTCAAAGATGAGGGGCGTGCTGGACCACTTCAGCGGCTTCTGAGCGTCAAACGACGGCTCTGCTGCTGTAATCTCACGCGCCCACTGCTTGAGCTGGCGGTGAGAAGTATGCAGCGAGGCGCCACCATCGACGCACATGGCCTCCATAGCCTTCTGGAACTATTGCTCCCCGGACTCATCGTCCTCGTCGTGATCATGGTCTTCTTGTTTCTTGTCACGGCCCCGGGCGGGCCTCTCTTGCTGGTTGTCCTTGCTGGGGAGGCTTCCTTGGCCGCCACGCTTCTTGCCGGATCCCTCGGCACCGTCCTGACCTTTCTCCTTGTCCCGCCTTTCATATTCGGCCTTTTGCTTTTCAGCAAACAGCTCGACTTGTCGGCAGTTCTGGAGGTCGTGGCCCTTGGTGCGATGGATCTTGCAATACTGCTTGCCGGAGCCCCCTGGCTTGCCGACAACTGCTAAGGCCCGGCAGGCGGCGCACCCGGCAATATCCTTGCCGGGGCCGTCTTCTTTGACCATCTTGGCAGCGCCGGTGTCTTCAGACCCCTCAACGGCAAGTACGGCCTTGCCCTTGCGTTTCCCGTCGCAACGCCGGCCCTTCTTCGTCGAGGTGGCGGCGTCTTCGTCGGTAGAGTCGGTTTCCGCACCGGCGTCTTCGCCGGGATACTTCCATCCCTCTTCAGCTTGGGCGCATCTATTGGCCAGAACGTAGAGCTCGGCCACATCCTTAACATTGGTCATCGCCAGCTCTTCGCGCATCTTGCGGTTGCACACGTTCTGATGGAACACGCTGATCACAGCGGCAGGATGAACGTCGGGGATGTTGTACTGCACCCGACTAAATCTCTGGATGTACTTGCGCAATGTTTCCCCTTCCTTGTGGGGAATGATATGCAGACCACTGGCCAGGCCATGAGCTTGGTGGCCTCCTGTGAAGGCGCCAACGAACTCATGGCACAGATCCGACCAAGAAGAAATGGAATCACTACAAAAAAATACACTTCCGTGATGATACGTGTTTGTCACAGTAGGTCGCTTTTTTTGTCATGCATGTACATCCATGACAAATTTATGACAGAATCAAGATAGTCATACCTGTGCTATCGTAGAAGTGTTCCATGACATTACCAAAATTATCATCACGGAAGTGTCCACTTCCATGACGATAAATCGCGCATCACAGAAGTGCTTTCGTCAAGGGTGACCGACACGTGGCATCCACCGTAACGGAACGCCGTTAAGTTATCGGGTCGGGTTTTGGATCTGATAACCCGTTAACAGCCCCGACCAATGGGAAATTTCCACGTGTAAAATTCTTATTGGCCGGACGAAACACGTGTCAGCTCGTCAGTGGGCCAGATAGGCGCCTATGATACGTCGACACGTGGTACGGCCCAACAGAGGCCCATTCCTGTGTAAACGCCGGCCCATTTGACTTGGTCAAAAGATGGCGGGCCGGCCCATGGAAAGCATGTTAACGGCCTACTCGAATATAGCCCATTTACAGCCCGCTAACCCAAGGGCCATTACGCCCTATCCGAATTAGGCCCAGTAGCGTCATCTAGGCCATCCAATATGATTCCAGCCCATTTTCACTTCTGGCCCATGTATGCCCCATGACGTCTTTCGGCCCATATGAGGCCCTATGTAACTCTTGGCCTACTAACGGCCCGTGGTGAAACTGGCCCGTAATGAATAGTGTATCACTTTACACCCATTAACGGCCCGTGGTGAAACTGGCCCGTGATGAACAGTGTATTACTTTATACCCATTAACAGCCTGTTATTCCATTGGGCCGTTTCCAACCCATGTTATCTTTCGGCCTTCTCAGAGCCCATTTATTCTTGGGCTCATTTCCAACATTCGTTTACTTATGGCCCGTTACTATCATTTTCTGCTTGTGGACCAAATTCAGCCCGTGGTTACAGTCAGCCCGTTTGTGGTCCGTTAATACGATGGGCCGTTTTCATAGCGTCATCAAATACGGCCTATTAACGATGGCCCGTTATGGTCGGCCCGTGAATGGACGACTCCAACTCTAGGCCGTTTACGACCATAATGCGGCCTGTTATTGGCCCATGTTTGGCCATCGATCATACTGCCCGTATAAGGCCCATTGATGATATGACCCGTAGAAGGTCCATTGTTTCTACGGCCCGTAGAAGGCCCATTGTTTCTATGGCCCATAGAAGGCCCACTGTTTCTACGGCTCGTAAGAGGCCCAGTGTCACTACAGTAAATATTAGCCCATGGTTATTGTGGCCTAGTTTTAAAAAATATGTCAATGCAGCCACTAGCAAACCGCGGAAAAAGAACTGCAATGACTAGAAGCAAACAAATAAACAAGAAAACAAGGAAATAAATAAGCAAGCAACTTACGCTAGGCTATCACGGCTATCACAGATATTACATCCACTGGGCATCAAAGTTCGCCACCAGTGCAAATAAACGCGTCGACAAAAGAATATACAAAACTGAGAGCACTTCAGAAGGCACTAGGCCTGGCCAGGTCGCCCCCCCCAAACTGCTGAAGAAGCTGAGTAGACCTCAGTTGTGTCAACGATAGATGCATCAACACTAGATTTAAGGCATGATGGTGCGCACGGCAGTCCTCTGACATCTTCATTACATTTTTGACTTCAAGTCGGAGCTCAGCTGAAGCAAGCCTTTCCACTTTAAGTTGGGACTGAATAAGTCGAACTGATTGAGGTAGCGACTGCACAGAGGTTGTCTCACACCTGCTGGTGAGTAGCTTCAACTCACTGTCTTCATCAAGACAGGACCTTGGGGTCATCTCGCTGTCCTCAAGATGGTTTGGCTCACTATCTTCCCTAAAGTTCTGCCTGGCGTAAGAGATACGAGTCTGAAAGAGAAACAAGGAGACACGTAACAGGTTTCACAATTATATAAGCAAATAAATGGATCTGTTCTGCATATGGAACATGTTTTTACAACTACAATTTGAAACTGGTAGTTGTTGCAAACATCCAATCAGATGTAAACAGCAAAGCAAACAACAGTGGAGGAAATGATGCCTATCCTAATCTATACTAGAACAAAGCTTGAAGGCTTGAGAATGATGAACTTACATTACATGTTAACACGGGCTGGACAAAGCCCTTCTCCATGTTGATGGAAGGATAATTCAATAAATTCCCCAAAGAAAATTCTTTATAAGCGTTGCCATTATTCTACATTTTGCAAAGAGTAAATATAGATCAAATAATATTGGAAGAAACAGAGGATAATGAAGCTCAGGTGCAGACTGATGATACATAGTCAAATAGCAATTAATTAAGTACAACGTTACAAGGCAAAAGGGAGAGCGGTACTGACAAGAGCAATGCAGAGCCCATTATTGTTTCGAGATCGTATGATCCTTTGAGCAAGGAGATTCATCTGAAATTAGTTTTCATACAAGAGATAAGGTAAGGCACAAGCAGAAATTTAGGAGTTCAAATTTTGAATTGATATCATAGACAGTACCTGACGCTGGGCTCCCAGCAGTTCTAATAGGGGTTTGGCCACTAGAGTAGGGGTGAAGTGTGGTACAGTTGGGCCTGTGTTTTCTATGGCTGCTGATCTATCTGATTTAACAGGTATCACTACCTTTTCCAAATACCTAGTTTGTACTCCTTGACGACCTGCACTCACCCTCTTCCTTTTGGATACCTATTACGAAAGAACAACATTTGACTGGAAAAACATAGTGTGACGACACATGGAATAGGTACAGAAAATGGATAGGTATGTCATATACTCATATATGATGCTTAAACTAAGCAGATGGTGTAACAAAGTAGAAGTAATGCAAGAGGTCGGAAGCAAAATATGTGCGACCAATACAACTTTGCAAAGTTAGAGCAAGCACCTTGATGGGTGAATAAGATAGGCCATCCTCCACCATGCCAAGTTTGTTAGGCAGTGGATCGTTCCGCAATATTCCTCTCGTGCGCCCATTCTCATATTCATTTTGATAATGTTCAATATCTGACGTGCATGAAAACATAAAAACAAGTGAGATTTTCATTGTAATGCAGAAGTGATTCTAATCCAATATTGCCTCCCTGTAAACCCCTTTGTGCTATCTCTGCAATTCTTTTAAAAGATGTCGTGCATGCTGTAATTTGTTGTGTGCATTAATATAATATGGCATACTACTCAAAATATGAGAGCTCCAGAAGTGATGACACTTCACAGATGATAGCTTCAACATATAGTAAAGAAGAACAAGTCGACCTGACCTGAGAGATTCAAAATATACTAAGGGAGAACAACTCGACCTGACCAGCCGACCGCAAGAGAAGAGTATCATCTTAAAGAAGAGCAGAAGAGCAAGCAGATTGAAGATATTACAATTCTTTTAATACAATGTCGGTTGGCCACCCATGATGAACCAGAGCGCACAGAGAAATACAATTCTTTCCGGTCTCTCCATATGTGGATCACATGCATTTCGAAACTAAAGTAGTAACATTTAGCTAACCAATTAAACATCTCTCAGTTTTACTAATATCAGCAATAATATCATATATGAATTTGTACAACTAAGCTTGTTTAGCTCGATGGGTGGAGGAGTGCTATTACGACACGAGCCACGTAGGCTGATTGTGGTCATCATAAATGGGGAAAACATAAGCATGATGAGTATAGTGTTGACCGTGGTAGTGGGATGGCAGATTTGAAGCTGCAAACCGCGCAAAGGGTAGTTAGCAACCGATGTTTACTTTGAAATAACAACTAAGATTTGGTATGGACAAGAAAGTACGGTCAACAAGTGACAAAGAAATACAATTATGCTGTCTCTCTATATGTCGCGACATGCATTTGGAAACTCAAGTGGGACCTTTAGCTAACCAATTAAATGTGTTGGTTAACTAATATCAGTATCATATCACAATCATATTTGAACAACTAAGCTTTCGAATTCTGAGTGTTGTGTTGTTTAGCTTGAAGGGTGGAGTAATGCTAGTATGACAGAAAGCACCTACGCAGATCACAGTAGAGTAGATAAAATGGGAAAACCCTAAGCATCAAGAGAAAAATCAGGAAAGTGGAACTAGCTGGACCAGTGGGTGGCGCACATGCTTTTCGAAACGAATATAGGAACATTAGGTGACCAATTAAACGTTCTCTGCTTTAGTGATATGAGCATCATATCAGATTCGTATTTCAACACGTAAGCTTTGGGTTGAGGTCTTGAGGAGCAGTGCTAGCACGACACGAAGCACCTACGATGATGGTAGTGAATATAAAGGGGGAAACCATAAGCTTTACGAGTATAGTGCACGTGCCATGGCGGATCTGAAGGTGCAAACCGGACAAAGCTACTTCGCCACCAATGTTTTCTTTCAACTAGCCACTATGATTTGGTATGGACAAGAAAAGTACAGTAAACAAATTACGATCTATTTTCCGACTGAGATCAATAACTTAAGCACATATGGAAGAGTACCAGCTCTCATGCGACACCGTGTAGGCCTATGCTGGTACGTTGAGGGTGCTGCGGGTGCGATGGCTGTCGGTGGCGGGGAAGAAGACTTTAGACGGCAGACGGCCGGGTCGGGGGATATATCGTATTGCCGTGGACGAGGCGGTCATAGGAGCGGCAACGGCAAGGTGGACGACAGCGCCGATGAAGCGAGAGGAGGCGATGAAAGGATCCTGGTCCGGCGCCGTGGATGAGAGACGTCCATCTCTTGCAGTGGACGACGGGGTAGGGGTAGCGGCTCCGGCAAGGTGGAGGATGGGGTGGCGTACGGAGGAGGCTGGCCGCAGTGCGGAGGTGGTCATGCCTCCGACGGTGTATGAATGGGGAAATGGAGGGGAGGGGGGATCTCAAACTTTGGGACGCGCTTCTCTGAAATGGGGGAAATTTACGAACTTATCCCCCATTTAAAATTTTGGACATCGCGTCGGTTGGGGATAGGACGGTAACCTCGCATCTCCCAAATATTTGCCGGTAACAATTTCGGGCGAGGAGAGGATGTTTTGCCGCCCACGGTTGGCACCCACGGCATATGAACGGGGATGACAGGTAGGGTGGTTGTGTCACGTCTGATGGAAGTTACACATCTGCCCCTATTTAAAATATTAGCCTACATCTATTTCGTATGAGGAGAGTTTGTTTTGGCGCCCACCGTGTATGAATGGGGAATGGAGGGAGAAATAGAGGTCTTTCGGACGAGCTTGAATCAAATGAGTTTTGCCGCCAACGTTTGGCGCCCACTGTATCTGAATGGGCTCAGAGGCTGTCGTGTCACGTCTGATTGAAGTTACTAGTCTACCCCTATCGACAGCAGTGGAAATCCTGTCGATAAGGATGTCAAGTGTCAGGGGAAGACAGTAATTTCCATCTCGCACACACTTGCTTCGGGCAGCCCACAAATTATAGTGGGTGTTTAGCCACTTCGTTCAAAACTTGGGAGAATTAGCATTCACGTTTGCTCTGGGACCTGGCAAACTAAATTCAAATCCAATTTGTATTCGATTACGAATATCCACAGATAATTATGCTTTTTGATATTTATTTCTTCAAAACCACAACAAAGATTTATTCCACCTTTATATATGACTATGATTTAGAAATGCCGTGATCTTCGAATTCAGTAGGTTGGATACACTCTGAGTGAAACAGTTATTTCATCCAATACAATATGCTCACACGAAAAACAGTTCACCTTATGTCAATCATACAAATACCGAGGATTACCTCGCCTAAAAAATGCGGATCATTACAACACATGGACAACATAGGGGGTCTTGCAACATAATCCATTCAGAGACATGACACAACATGCAAGTACAATAATCTAATAAAAATTTCAACTGGTATCTAAAGAAGAACTTGGATTATCTTGGGCTTCAGATAGCAGAAACAGCAGGACCTCCTCCGTCTTCAAATGCAACATTCTTACTTCCTCCAATTCTTGGTTTGCTTGCATAATGCGTGCCGCTAATTCTGTAATTTCCAGCCTCAAGATAAAGATTACCTCATTCATGGCAGCCACACCATCTCTTTCTTCCTCTAGTAGAGCCTCGAGCACTATAATATCTGTCCTCAGACTGCTCTCCGGCGGTGTTTCCTCTGAACTTCTACCATCTAGTAACATGGATGGCGCACTGCTTCCACAAATAGATTCTGGGGTTGTACATTGTGTCCTAGTGCGAACGGCATCCTGAAAGGTTTCCGCTGGACATCAGTAAGAGACAGTTATCGTATGATCCAGGCAATAAGGTTACATGGTAAAGGACGACAAATTACTGCCTAGCATGGAAAACTATATTTAAATGGTTCGAAGCAGCATCAGCCGAAAAGAAATTAAAATGGTAAGATGAAACTAGGTATGTAAGTGGCAAATAAACGAAATCCGCCAGTCCCATCTAGTTAGTTTTTGCTACCTCCCTAGTTCATTTTCCTCAAAAAAACAAAAACTCTTTTGAACTATCATACCACTAGTGGACTTTAATCGGGATTAAACCGGACCCAGTTGACATCCCTAGTTGAAAGGGAGTGTACAACCGCTACATTTAAGTTGCCAAGGCATCTAAGCAGTTGAAATAATCTGAGAAAACACTTAACAGTGTGGCCTCATATAAACTACGAAGACAGTCTTTTGATGAAGTTGAGAGGAAAAGTTAAGGGCTCAAATGAAATAGGCATGCATTTCTTTACGATAGTACAATAGGCACTGCTGACATATTGGCCAACTGAGGTATAGCGTAACAACAAATAAGCATTCGAATCAAGAAATATAGCAAAGCAAACAACTGAACTTTTTGTAATTTGGTAGGATTACACGTTGAGGGCACAAGCCAAGAAAGCAGCCCACTCGCATTACATTTCACATGTACTAAAACACACTGGCTTACCATATGTTGCTGTGAAGCCTAGCTGCTATTGCAATGTTCGTTGAAGATATCATCAGCATCCCGTGGTTGCAAATCTAGTTGTTGTTGTTGTTTATTTTGCACCACCTATTTAGGTAAAATTAATTTTAATCGCATGCACTGGTCCGAATTGATCATCAATGGTTCATCTAAACTAATGAAAGAAGGGTGTGTGCATACACGACAATAGTCCCTCTGATTCTTTTTATTTTGCGTATAACTTTTTCTCAGTTTTCTCGTATTAGTGTGCGCGTTGCTGATTCCTAGCGCTGGTTTCCTTTTGTGCCCTGCCCCATCCGCCTCTGCCCTAATTAATTGGCAAATTAGTCTAGAAAAATTAAACCAGTGCCCTCCTTGGTATGCGGGTCAAGAGTTATGCGCAGAGTAAATAGAATCAGAGGGAGTATATCTGCTTCCCTCTATTTTTATGCTTGTTCGAGGTGCCAACCCCAAAAGAACAAATATTTTGCTTGATGGGGTTGGCATCTCCATAATTAATAGAAGCATCATATTAGTCATGCAACTTGGGAAGATCAAGAACACACAAACAAGTAATGAAGAGAGGCTTGGAGCAGTGATGTAATAGCTAGCATCAGAAAATGTAGGGTAAAACAAACAAAAAGCAGCGGAACCACATGCTAGTTTGCTGATGTGTAATTAAGCATAGAGAACATTAAGGAGTCTGATGGAACCAACAGGTGGCATCAGAACAAAACTAAAGCATATTAACTATATGTGCACTGGTATGTAATTTAGCACATGTAACATGTTCACTGCCAGAAGTATGGCCCTACAGGTGCAAGCAGAATAACGCGTCTCATGAAAAACTGAATGATGCCCTAAAGAAATTCAAAGGTGCGGTGCTTATGCTAGGAAAGTGAACGTAGGCGCCGGCCATTGGATAATAGTACCTGATTCTCGACGGCGTATGGGTATCGTTGTCATACTTGATAGCTAAGGATCGTCGATGGTGCTCGTGTTGCGGTTGAGTTTGGGCAGGCTATCGCCGTCGCTGAAGCGGCTCAAGTGCTACGGTTGCGGCACCTGTCGACATACAAGAAAGCTCATCTGTGGTAAGTGAACAGTTGCACGATAAAGAGAAAAACCGAAGGAGTACAAATTGAAATAACCTGATGAGGCTGCGGCGTCCGTAAAGCAAGGCCGGTGGAGTAGAATATGGCGTCCGTGGAGTGGGTCCGGTGTAGTGGACGAAGGCTTCGGCGGGTGCGTTGTACAGTGCTTTCAGTGAGGCGGATATGTTGCGGCGGACGAGGGCTTGTATGAAGGGCCAACGACGGGGCGGGCGAGGGAGTCAGTGAAGGGCCTATGCTGTGGTGGACGAGGGCGCCGGTTAAGCAGATCCGGTGCGGTGCACCATGATGGCGGTCAAGGAGATCTGGAGTGGACAAGCCAGTCGCTGAAGCGGCTCCGGTGAAGTGGCGAGTTGGCAGTTGGGGGTTCCAAGGTGCGGAAGGTAGATCCGGCAGGGTGTGAGGTCCACCGCTACGGTGGAGGACTAGATTCGGCGGCTTGTCGTGGTTGGGGGGTCGGGGAGGGGAAGGGGAGGGGCTCTGGGGAAGAATGTTGGGGGCAAAGAGGGGAAAACAATGGAGTTACCAAAGCCCTTTTCCATTCATGTGGCAGGGGTAAAACAGGAATATCGCAGGGCTAAACTTTCGGGCGCGTGATATTTTGATGTGAGCGGGAAGTTTGAAAGCTTTTGGCGCCTAAAATTATAAGTATTTTGCTCTCGTACGGCCGACTATGATATCATGGCCAACAATTTTTTTGTTTTGCATGCAAAAAAATGTGCAAGTTTTGAAAATCAATGTCTCCAACTCGAAACTTAGATTGTCCATTCAATTCAAATATGGATCATTGAGCTGCTACAAGCAAATACCATCATACGGTCCAATTCAAATGAAATTCCAAATGTTTATCCTAAATATGATGACAAAAGCAAAAATATGTATGTGTATGAATAAAGTGGATGATTATAAAGTTTGAACATGCCCATATGTGTATATCTCAAGGTTTGATATATGAATTTGAAAGCACGAAATCCCGGCTTAAAAAATCTACCTCCGTTTAAATGAATTACAAAAGCTCATGATGGAGTCGAATTCCAAAATTCCAATCTTAGGTTTGTAATTCTGGTACATCAAGGTATATCACGCATGTTCAAAAGTATCGTTATCTCATAGTACAAACTGTGAAACAAATTGATCAACCATGAGTGCACAATATCTCAATTACGCTAAAGTCCCTCAAATATAGACACCTCACTCTTTATCTGAAGTCAACCCCCCCCCCACCACACACACACACACACAGAGAGAGAGAGAGAAGTCGTTCTGTCCCCCAAACACCAACACAAGAGCACATTAACACCCCTCTCTCTTGTAAAGTCCGGACCCCAACATAGGTCTCTATCACTTTGTCTCTCGGGCATGCACACATCTCTTCCCTCACTCTCTACGTCTCCCGCTATCTCTCTTACCCAAGCACACGCACTATGTAGAGTGTATATTTCCCATACAAACAAAACGTCACCCCCAAACGTCTATCTCCCTAGTTATGTGGTTCTCGCGCACTCACCTCACACACCACCCTCACTATAAACAAGCACACTTTGTCTCCTTGTGTACCACTCTCCTCTTTCTATCTCTCCCACATGCGGACCCGCGCCAGCTCTTTCCCTGTATACATATATGTCGTGACTCTTTGCATAGCTCACTAATGTATAATCGTTCCTGATTTCCCACATTGTTCTCTACACCATCTATTCTAGATCTCTCATGAAGTCCCTATCACACACATGATGACTTGCTTCCCTTGCGTCTCCGTTCATAGGCCAATTTCGGACAACATCAACATTGTCTCCCTATCTATACGCCATTTATGGACACAAACGACCCCTCTCGCCCCTCTCTTCCTCTCTCTCTCTCTCTCTCTCTCTCGCTCTCACACCCCTCTCCCACACACACACACTCGATGTCTGTTCCAAATAGTCTGCTCCCCCCGCCTGCACCCATGCTATCTCGCTACTACACATGTCACACCATTCCCCCTTCCCTTATACTAGGTTTACATCATCACTGGTCTCTCTACTCCACATACACTCTCTGCCTCTCACACACAAACTCGTGCACGAACACACACAGACACGCACAAACACCCATTTACCTGGATCCTCATCTCTCCTCATGTCCTCATGTGTATCTCACACACTCACTCTCTAATTGTGTATATGTGTCTCAATGTTACACAACACAAAGCCCTATGTACATGTCTGTCTCTATCCTCCACACACATAGACACAAAGAATCTGTTATCATTGCCTCAGTCTCTAACATATCACACACGCACTCTCTCTCTCTCTCTCTCTCTCTCTCTCTCTATATATATATATATATATATATATATATATATATATATATATATATATATATATCGCAAACACGCTCAACAAGGGTTTCCCCATGAATAACTTCCCGTCTATTCATGAACACTCGTGGCAGTACGGCGAACACGAGACGTGAAAAAGAATAAATCTACACGTGCTTAGACCACCTAGTATGACTACTAGGACTAGAGCAAGCCAAAAAGCGCGCCGCCGTCACCCCCTCCTTGTCGGCGACGGGAAAATCTTCGTTTTACATAGTCGAGAAGTCATTGTGCTAAAGCCCCACATGTCGAGGCATTGAATAGAATGTAGATGCTAGTTTACGGAAGAAAGTATCGATAATACGTTTGTATCTCCATACTTATATTTCTTCTCTTATAAAAAACCGAGTTGGTGATGATGGTACGTGTGCCATCTTGCAATATAGACCGTCCGATCTATATCTGACGGATGGAAATTAAACTAAAAGATACCTGCACCCCTCTCCACATTTGCAGACAAGGCCTTCCCTCGTTCATCCTTATCTCCAACAAACCTCATTGTTGAGCAATTAATAAAGGAAGCCTCTGGAACAAACTAGCCTGGTGGCCGCTGCCGGCGTCATCAATCCCCATGCCTCCACTCAGTCCGACCACCAACCACCACCACACCCCACTCCTCTTCACCTTATCTCATATTTCTCGAGATATCATTAGTTTTTACACATGGGATTACTCCCGCAAGGGTCAATCACAACAAGTGTTTTATAAAAAAATGCATCTTGATGTTCCGTGCAATGCACGGATCTTGCTAGTACTCCTACACAAGACTAAGTTGGTGATGCTGGTGTGTCTGCCATCCGTTGTTTCTGACCATTAGATCTACATCTAACGATTGTGAGGTAAGTTGTTGCCTTTTCTCACCAACATCCCACTTGTCTACCAATTTGCAGAAAAACCCATAATTAGTATCTTAAAACCAACCACATCCCTCCCTGACCTCACCAAAACAGCCCAAGGAATATATTCTAATTGAAACATAATATATCCATAGTGACATATGTATATCAAAATTAGAGTGTTTTGTACCAAGTTTGTGAATAAGTATTATTCTAATTATGATTCGTTGCAACGGACATGAACATTGCTAGTATTTCCAACCATGCATTTCTTTTCCTAGTATTCAATAGTTTCGAGTTTTCCATCAAGATATTAGTCACTCATGGTTGATATTTACCTTCAATGATGTACACATATGCACTATGTAACTAGCCTTGCTTATTGGCTTCCAAAGCTTAACTTTCACTCCTACTTATAATATGTAGAGTATTTAACAAAAAAACTACCACTTTCAACCAGCCCTAGGAGGAATCTATTGTACAAAAAATAGCAAAAACATACCCAAAATTTCTTAATCCACGCCAAAAACTACCTAGTACTCCTACCGATTAGGTTCGTTTAAACCCATTTATGATAGGGTTGGCCCACATGTCCGTGCTGACGAGGCAGCTTAAACCAACACATTTTGTTTGACCGTTGACATGAGGGACCCACATCTGACCTTCTATCATGTTATTCCCCCTCAAATCATTATTTTTCCTGAACATTACTTCAAAAAATACTGATGCGTGTTCGTCGGTGGCGTCGGTGATGAGCGAGTTTGCCGCCGCTCTGCCGGACGGGCTGGACGCTGTGCTGGCCTTCGCACGGGTTGGCGGGCTGGCCCGAGCGTGACTCACGAGCGAGCAAGCCGTCGTGCTGGCCTTCGCTCGAGCCAGATGGCTGGCCTTAGCGCGGCGCGCGCGAGCAAGCCGCCGCGCTGCCGTGCCAATCTAGCTAGCAAGCTGGACGGAGCTATCTTGGCTAGCTAGCGGCCGCGAGCGCCGGACGGAGCTGGCATCCGGGCTGCCGCAACATGGGCTCCGCACCGCCGGCGGTTTTGACCTCGCCTTCTGCCAGCGGCGGTAGCTGCGTCCCATGGCCCAGGATGACTAGGTGGATGGGCCGGAGGTAGGAGGTCACTCGAGGATTTTTGTTGGTAAGAGCATGTACAATGGTTGATAAGGTAGTCTTATCTTAAGTTTGCCACATATGCAAGTGGTAGTAGTTTCTTGGCATTTTAGTGGTTTCTTGCATTATTAGAGAAGTACAATAGAGCTGAGTCAGCGGGCTATAAGAAATAAACTACTACTACGTGTTGGTTATAAGATGGGCTGTAGATGACATGGCATTGGCTTATAGCCAGCAGCTGGCTATACTATTAACCATGCTCTTAGGGGTTTCTTGTAAGGAACAATGTACGTACTACTAGCGACAAAAGGCGATTCTAGGTTGCGTTGTACTCCAACGAGTACTACTAGTGGTCGCGGGAGTGTATACCTCGTTTTGTGGGTTCGATCCCGGCCGAACGCACGGCGGCCTTTTTTTTAAATAGTATACTATCTAGATACATCGCAGAAATGGATGTATCTAGAACTAAAATACATCTAGATACATCCATACCTGCGACAAGTAATTCGGAATGGAGGGAGTACTACACTTCGCTGCGAGCCAATATTTTACACGGGTAGTTTGAGTTTTGAAGTCAAACGGACGTGCGGCCCCACAATCTGGGTGCACTGGACAGCCTAGCCACGTGAACGGGTTTTCCCTCCCAGCATCCCGTGGCTCACGTGCTCGCCCTAGCCGCACCTCGCTTACAGCTTCCAGCTAGTAGCATATTTAAACTAGCGCCTCCCAATTAAGCCCGAGGAGCCGGAAAAGCTTGGCGGGGCATTGGGAACTATGCAATATGGCTCTGTACGTAAAGTGGTCTACTAGTACTCTGTAGCGTGTGGCGTTGCATGCATGGACTTCACTCCATTATCGGCTCTACTATAAAAGAAATTCCTCTTGACGTGTTTTTTTAAACGGAGGCAAAAGCATTGCTTCATCTCATTCATAAAGAAGGAACTACTAACAAAGTTCGACGAGATCCATTACACCTCCACAAATGGAAGCGAAAAGCCTAGTCTCGCTGTATCAAATAACTCAAATGTTCTGCCCCCGTAGTAACCGTCGCTGATAAACAGGCTGCTAGTGTGTGCGTGAGAGGTGCGGCTGAGTAGGCCAGCTACGTGAGAGGAGCGGCTGAATAGAGCACCGAGAGTACCCACTGGGCCACTACGCAGGTGTACTTCCCCAGCATTGATAGTACAGCGACGATTCCAGAGAATGGTAGTACCCTCCACTTCCAACTGTAGCTCCTTGGCCCTGAGATTCAAGAGTTCAAAACTGGTGCACTATACAAGACTAGACTAGAAGTACAGTATATCGCACTACTAGTTGAGAAAAGTAGTACTAGTACTGCTACAGTACGAGTACGTACTCCTCCGTCACATAATGTACGACGTTTTTTGACACAAGTTGGCGTGTACAAAAAATGGCAAAAACATACCCAAAATTTCTTAATCCACGCCAAAAACTACTACCTAGTGCCAAAAATTTCTTACTAGTGTTATTATTTAAAGTATAATGCAATCCCATAACGTTCCATAATGCTAGTACTAGTACTCCATGGTACCAAAAACTACTACCTAGTGCCAAAAATTTATTACTAGTGCTATTATTTAGAGTAGTAAATAATAGCCTCACCCCTTCGCTGAGGAACGATCTACAGTTGGAAGGGACGAGGCCCTGCGGTTACTACACTCTTATCTCCTCCTCGCCAGTTCCCCTCCCCCCGAAGAGAAGGCAGTTCATCGCTGCTCCCATGGATTCGCCAGGCGGTTCTCCTCCTCGTCGGGGCTGGGAGACCTTGGACGACGATTCTCTGGGAGAAATCGCACGCCGCTCTGACGTCCTCACCGCCGCAAGACTCGGTGCTTCCTGCACCAACTTTTTCAAGGCGTTGCTTAAACAGGCTTGGGAAAAGGCCATGCTTGTTGGTCTTCCATGCGTCCTCGAGGAGAAGGTTCTTCTATGGGACAATTCTTCGAACAATCCACCGCTCCCTGGCCATGGTTGCACGTTGACTCCGCTAGAGTTGAGACGTTGAGAGGTAGTCGGATTTTGTCCGATGAGCAGGTCAGTAATGGAGTTTGATCATGTAGTACTTAGTTATTCCATTTCCATCCCGTAATTTCTCCGCTGCCCACCGTCTTATATATAGGTCTGGGTTGGTGCCAACGAAGATTGGCTTGCATACCTCCGGCCGGATACCACCATGATTTTGCACAACGTCCACAGCAGTGCGGCCGTTCCGGTACTCTCAGTGGTTCTAGACGTTCCGGTACTCTCGATAGTACAGCAGGTGTACTTCCCCAGCATTGATGGTTCAACGATGGTACCCATTTTTCAACCCACTTGCCTTCTCTTTAATTGTTGTACTAGTAGTATACTTTGTAGTACTAGTAGGAGTACTTTTTACCTTGGAGGACGCGTATAGCTAGCTAGGCCCTTGAAGACTTGAACCCACTAGCTGCCACCATTTTTGTTTTTCCATGTCTTACTATCTCATCCATGTAGCCAAGAGTGGCTATATATAATAAGCCGGTTATTTTACTTCCTCTATACCGGAGTAGTACTATTTGCTGCACAGTATTACTGACCGTCACATTTGAGCACAACATTATTATGCATGGACCTTGACTATGTACGTCACCATGTGTCCAGATCTGGGATGCCGCGTGTACCAGATGAACGGCGCTGAGTTCGACCCCCATGATGCTACGTGGGTGCCGAGGAACACTCTTGGAGAGTACTCGCTTTTCATCGGGGACAGCTACCCCATTGTGAAGCAGATGCCACCTTCCGTGCACGACATGGAAGGCCCGCCGTTCATGAAGCATGGTTGTGTCTTCAGTGCACACCGCCGGATGAACGACATGCTGGGACACGCTATCCCTGATTTATGCCGCTTCAGCTGGGATGAGTCTCCATCATGTGGAACAGGACTAGAAAGCTGCGACAATGATTCCCATTGCCCACCGCTATGGATCGTGCCATCCATGAAGAACACCTGGGACTAGAACCTGGAGGAGGACATGTAGCCCATCTATAACGTGTAAGTGGAGTACGGTAATTGTGAACGGTAGCGCTGTGAATATATGTAGACTAGTCGTGCACAAATTTATCACATGAGTTGGAGATGAACTTGTGTGGCATACTTGCATTTGTCCTTTAGAATTTATTACTAGTAAATGTGTTATGTGTACGTGCAACTTGTGTGGTTGTTGCATGGGCTCCAACACACTCTTTGAGAAAAAAAGGTGGCACAACTTTGGATATACATGACGTGGCGGCATCATACAGTAGCATCGTTCGCTATAGTTGTACTAGTACACTCCTACTAGGACGACAACTCCTATAAAACCTTGCGCTTGGCTCTTTGCTTCTTCGGGAGGTTCAACAGTTCGTACTCGTGTGAACCTTGCACTTGGCTCTTCGCCTCTTCAGAAGGTCCGACAATGATGATACTATAGTACAATATGCTTCTAGCAATCTGACACCGATTGAACTACTGCACGTCCACCGCGAGGGCGAGGGCGAGGGGGAGGGAGAGGGAGAGGGAGAGGGCATTGTAGTCAAAACCCTCTCCACGTCCTGCGAACCACCGCGCGCGTGAGCGAGGGAGAGGGAGAGGGAGAGGGTGTTGTAGTCAAAACCCTCTCCTCGTCCTGCGAACCACCACGCGCGTGGGCGAGGGCGAGGTAGAGGGAGAGGGAGAGGGCGCTGTAGTCAAAACCCTCTCCTCGTTCTGCGAACCACCGCGCACGTGGGCGAGGGAGAGGCGTAGTAAGTAAGCTTCTCCTCGTTCTGCGAGTTGACGGGACACATCAAAGCAGTACTAGTACTAGTAGTAGTAGTCCATACTGCGTCCTTTCCGATTAATATGGCTTAATTTGAAACGAGAAAAGTACACTGTCGGTCAATGTATGTAACAGTACGCTCTTTACGGTCACTATATACAGTTTTGCGGCGATTATGCGATCACTAGCTCATCGTAGAGCACCGTATTGCACCCTACTGACCGGCCACATAGTCGACGTGTGTTGACTGGTTAAATTGTCACCTGGTTTCTAGGTCCCACCTGTCAGTTGGCAGAGCAAAGAAATCAGTTAAACAAAACTTTACGCAGGGGCGACACGAGTCCAACCCTTGCGCGCGAACCGCCCTGGCTGTGTATGTGAGTGCATGCACGTGTCCTCCCTTGGTCTTCCAACAAAGAGTGTACTACATGATGTACATATACACTTCCAATGCATTTAGCCTTTAACCTACTAAATCAATATTGATTGACTAATGCACCAACTTGTGCTGTAGGTATAGGCTACATGTCTATCCTTAATTACAGCATGCAACAGCCTCCATTTAATCTTCTTATCTCAATGGTCGCATGCACACATAAGTCTGCTACTTTTGGGCGTTAATTATGCCCTGGTCAATGTGTAAATCTCTAAATGTACAGTCTTTCACGGACGTAGGGAGTAGGTTGAGCACTTGAGCGTGAGCGTGTGTGTTGCGTCGTGTGCTGTGTGCCGCATGGGTGTGTGATTGTTGCGTGCGTCCATGTGTACGTGTGAGTGTTGCATGTTGCATGCATGCATGCATGGGCTTACTCCCTCCCATTGACATGTTCATATTTCAAGCTTCCTCTGTTCCCTCCATATGGTGATACTCCCTCTGTTCCCAAATATAGTACAAAGTTGAGTCATCTATTTTGGAACGGAGGGAGTAGTACGGAGTAAAAGCCTCCCTATGTTCTCAAATACAGAGTTTTTGTCTTTGTACAGATTTCAACAAGTGACTAGGTACGGAGCAAAATGAGTGAAGTGAGCGTAGAGGCATAGGGATACTGTAGAAAGGAAGTCCTCGCGATCCAGTTATTCCCCATCTCGGTCAGAGAGAACTATTCAACTAGTCTTCACAGTGAAGTGACAATACACGCTGCAGCAGATGGGACACGTAATTAATAAGCTGAACCAGCGTGTTGGTGTTACTAAATCATCCTTACCCAGTACTGCCATCTTGTTTGCCAGTAGAGCACGCTTCCGCAAATACGCCTACGCACCTCTGTCCTCCATTAACTGACAT
Source organism: Aegilops umbellulata (assembly GCA_032464435.1). Classification (NCBI taxonomy): domain Eukaryota; kingdom Viridiplantae; phylum Streptophyta; class Magnoliopsida; order Poales; family Poaceae; genus Aegilops; species Aegilops umbellulata. The sequence continues at coordinate 222,690,632 of CP136056.1, read as the reverse complement.
ATGAGCCCTGTTGTGGTAGACCCACATGTCATCGGTGTAACTATTTACACTCCGAAGGACGGTATATCCTTGTAGTAGTACAGTAGAATTGAGATTTAATGCACTTTCTTCCCCGTCTTCAACTCTTCTTCCTCCTCTCTTCTTCTTCCTCCTCTCTTCCCCATCGTCGGTCGCACACCATTTACCCCCGCTCACTGCTCGACCGCCCGCGCCATCTTCCTTGGTAGCTCGCGCGTACCATATCCCCCCGCTCACTGCTCGGCCACACAAGGAGAAGCTTCTTCGCTCGCCCGCCCGAATCCACTTCCCCGCTAGCTCACAGGCACCGAAAACCCCAATGGCACAACCGAATGACACGCAGAGCTGCGATTGGAATTCCCTCCCCGATGTTCTCTTGGAGCAGATCTGTAGTCGTATGGACCTACTCAGCACCGTCCGTCTGGCCGCATGCTCGGTGTCTTTGTACCATCTACTCGTCTGCAACCGGCCGGCTCTTTTCAAGACACCCTGCTTGCTGATGCCCGATCCTCGCAGGTGGCCCAGACACCAACTTGACGATCCTACGGAGGTTGCCGTGGTGCCCCTCGACATGCTACCACTACCCGTCCACCTGCCCTTCATGCGTGGCCACTACTGGGCGGGCATGAAGGCCAACTGGATCGTCCTCATCAACAATCTAGTAGTCCATGGCGTCTCGTGGATATCTACACCCAGCGAGAGATCACCCTTCCATCTTGGGATACCATCGCCATCGAGCCTCACTGCCCACCGGACACTCCTGCCTACTACGCACGAGACGCTTCAAGCTTTTGGCTCGACCTCTATTTGCAGAAAGTTGTAATCTGCGAAGTGCCCACACTATCAGAAGACTACATGGATTACAAGCTCATTGCCTTGTTCAACAAGGGATTAGTCTCTCTGGAATCCGGTCGCCATACATGGTTATGGCTCATCATCAATCCTGTTGAGGGAACATTTCTGTCTGACGCTATAGTGCACGATGGCATCGTTTACGTGGTCGACGCACAGATTGGCTACCTATACTGGTGGAATCTATCATCGTGTAATAGTTCTATCTCATCTCATCTTTACCTTATGAATACGACTGCCTGTTCATTTGTTACAAATTTAGAATGCATAGCATGTCTATAACCACATCATTGCTATATGTTCCTCTCATTTCCTAGATTTTTATGACCACACATGTTATTGTTAGAGTTGATATGAGAACAATTGGCATCTAATGATTGTTAGAATACATATTATGAGCATAACATCATGATTGCTATATGTTACTCTCGTTTACAAGATTTTTATAACAACGCATGTTATTGCTTAGAGTTGATATGAGAATAGTAGTAGTAAGTGCTATGGTAGAATATGAGTAGGCGCAGTCATAGTTGTTTTCCTCTCATTGTTACATGATGTTTGAACCATGACATATTGCTAGAATATGAAAGCCATTGGCTTATTTTTTAAACTTGGGGTATGATTATGACCACGGCATTGCAATTCTCTGTCTATGATATGTGTCACTGTTATAATAATCTTAATTCCACACATACTCTGAACATGATTGTTTATTTTTGTCCTTTTGGTCTCCAATTTGAATTGTTGCAGCAGATGCAAATGCGTTGGCCTTCATGATTCCAGGACCTGGAATCATACCAGTCGATGGGTGGTGGTCTATCGCTCGTTCAGCTTACGGCGGTCATTTGATGCTCATTCGCACGTACCAAATTGTTACATCAAACCACATGCAGTACAATGCGTGGGGCGTTCGTGATATTGATGGCTATGGCTGCTTCGTGTTCGAGAAAGATCCCAGCTCTGTTGGGCCAGGCGTATTCAATGGGAGGCGGGTTTACAGCCTCGGCAACCACTCCTTGTTCCTCGGGCTTAATTATCCGTTCATCCAACCAATCATCGATCATATCACCGGTGATGATTACTGTGCTATGCAACTTCCATTCGCAAGGGGGGGCTGTGTTTACACATCATACCATGGGTTTCATGAATCACCATATCTAGAGATTCGTTGACACAGCTTGTTGCCAACTAATCTTCAGTGTGTGAAAGGCATCAAGCTTCCATGCGATGGATGGCTTTTGCAAACCCGACATGCGGCGATGTGGTTCATGCCAACAGCAAATATGCACAACTTGATTCGTGATGATATCTAGACTGAGCCATGTATTCTGCTGCTGTAGCACGACCCTCTTTTGTTGGATATTATGTACTGTTGTTAGTTTGAAGCACTCCTCTGGTTTGAAGGATAGATACCTTCCTGGGATCAAGTGCATCCTAACTCACCTGCGTAGGATGTACTGATAATGATGATGGAGATGTTGTGCAGAAGCCATATATATATCAGTTAGGCTTCAAGTGCGTACTTGTTAGTTAAACCTATGTATAAATTGTGACACTGAATACGACTAGTAAGTAGTATAGTAGCAGTACTAGTATACGTCGGTCAAATTATTCATCATGTACACACATTGAATTGACGTGACAACACGCTGCGCGTGAGGTGACACAATAATCCCGGCGGCGTGTTCGGGTATTCTGGACTTCAGATTTGGAGTACCACTTATCTGTCGAAATATTTCATCATTCACTTAAAACAGTCGATTGATCATACATTGAGTACCATATAACTGGAATTACCAATGCAAGTCGAAGAAGGATTGGCCCGTGCTTCGGCTGGCGTCAAGTTCGATCCCACGGATCAGGAGCTGATCGAGCACCTTGAGGACAAAGTGAGTGCCGATAGCGCAAGATTTCAGTCTCTCATCGATTTGTTCATACCAACCATCGACAGCGAGCACGACATATGTTACACCCAACCTGAGAAACTTCCAGGTAAGACACCGATCGGCCGTCTACTTGCACAAACATATTCCTTTGTTTATAGCTCTATTTTTCTTATTAGACACAGACCTGGTGAAGCAATTACAATTTGATAGTTAATAAAAAGTGAAACAAGTGACTACAACATGCAAAAGATGTTATGAAAATGCCAACTAGGTACACTAAAACCTGTATCCCACAATACTGCAGGTATCACACTGAGTGGCCTAAGGAAGCATTTCTTCCAGCGCAATTCCAAGGCGTTCAAAAGGGGCGCGTGGATGCGTCCCAAGATACAGTCGGAGTGCGGCACGCACGCGATGTGGCACAAGACCGGCAATACCTTGCCGGTGTCGGATCACGGGTTCCGGCAGACCCTTAAGGTTCGAACTCTGGGGTGCGCGCGGAGATCGTGCCCGCTACCTCTCCGTCTCGTAAGGATCTAACTACTGCAAGAACAACACAAGAGACACAGGGTTTATACTAGTTCGGGCCACCATTGTGGTGTAATACCCTACTCTAGTTTGTGGTGGGTGGATTGCCTCTTGGGCTGATGATGAAGAACAGTACAAGGAAGAAAAACCTCGCGAGGGTTTGTTCTTGGCTAGGGGATGAACTGCTAGGGGGAGTTCGATCGCTCTTCTCTCTCTCTCTCTCTCTCTCTCTCTCTCTCTCTCTCTCTCTCTCTCTCTCGCTCTACTTGCTCTAGATGCTGAATCAGATTCGATCCCTCTGCTGGTTTCTTGGTACTCGATCCGATGCCTCTACCCTGGGGGTGGCTAGCCCTATTTATAGGCAAAGGCCCTGGGCCTCTTCCCAAATATTGAGCGGGAAGGGCGCCAACAATTGGCCAATTTGAAGGGGAACATCTCGTACACTTATCCTGACTAAAGCTGGTCTTCGCCCGCCAAAGGCCCTGTGGTGACGCCGTCCTGGGCTCCATGGTGACCTCCTTCCCACCGTTGGACTGGTCTTGGTCTCGTTGCACCAAAATGGGTGCCTTTGCTTGATCCTCTCGCCTGCGCTTGCCCCCTTTGCACCAAAGAGGAAAGGGAGACGTTGCGCGGGCTGGCGCCCGCCTGGCACCCTTGGTCGTCACGGCTTGCGTCATGGGCACCTCGTGAGGTACCCGCCTTGATCTCTCCGCCTCCTCGCGAGCCATCCTAAGGAGGCCGTGCTTGAGAAAGCACCATGTCGTCCACCTCGCGAGGCTTGGCCCCTCGCGAGGGTCTTGAGCCTTGTGCTGATGAAGTTGGGCCACGTTGGGCCCCCATTTGAGCCACGCCGCAGGCCGCAGGCAGGCAAGTCTGGGGACCCCCGTTCCCAGAACGCCGACAGTAGCCCCCGGGCCCAAGGCGCGCACGGACTTGGCCGTGCTGAGAGGCGAAAGGGCAAGGGCGAAGCGCCGCGGGCCCTAACAGCCTGCGGCCTTGGGCGCCGCGTGGCGGTTTGACAGGACGTGAGCGTCTCCACTTCCCCATGACGCCTTGGCAACTACGTGACTTGACTAGTCCCTGCATGCATAGATACGGGTCATTGTTACCTGCGATCGTGGTGCCCGATGGTTGGCCTCTTCCGGCTATAAGTGCGAGGCCGCACAAGCTCCGCCAGTCCATCCCTTCCCGCTTATCTTCTTCTTCCTCTCCTTCGCCGTCGCCGCTCGCATGGCTCCGAAGAGGTTCTCAGCCACGGAGAAGGGGAAGGCTAGTCGGGCGGGGCCCGACTCCCCTCCGGCCAAGCGCGGACGGGGTCGTCCCCGCAAGCATCCCGCGGTCCCCGCTGTGGCTCCCCGGGGGCACAGGGGTGATTCTCCGCGTGGTGGTGAGCGCTCGGCTGCCATGGGGAGGCAGGCTGTGGTTGCGCGGCTTCCTAGGCCGCGCTTTCGCTCGGCGGAGGTGCTCCCGGAGTTCGTCGTGTGGTCGGCGGACCCAACCAGCACCTGGCTCCAGCTCCCTCGCTTCTTCATCAGCGACCTGCCGGCCAGTGCCCGGTGCGGCTTCTGGCTCCAGGCTGACGGCTGCTGCAGTAGGGCCTCTTGGGTTTCGCTCAAGGTCTCCCCTTCTGGGAATGGGGCCCTGACCCACGGCTGGCAAACGTTTGCCCGCGCGCGCGGCCTGGGCCAGCGGTGCACCCTGCACTTCAAGTTCGACGGCGACGGCACCCTCTACGTGAGGGTGTTTGGGGAAGATGGTCGTCGCGCAGGATGCTGCCCTAAGGACGACGATGGAGGAGACAGCGCCCACTCTACTGGCGGCGCCCGAGGCTCCCCAAGCTTCGCCAACTCCTCTTCAGGCGGCTCCTCCAGCGGTGGCCGCAGCCAGCCCCCTCGCCTCCGCGCTTGCTTGGGGGTGGCTGTTCATCCGCCCGTCGTCACGCTCCGGTGAAGCGCGAGAGGGAGTCCGCCTGAGCTCCGGAGGCATCCGGTGTCGCCTCAGTAGGCTGATGTGGGGCGGGCCGCGCCGAGCTCGCCCTTTCCTTTTCCTTTTGCTCCCTGTGTAAGATAAGACAGCTGCATGGAGCCCCATGGAGCCCCATGGGAGCTCGCCCTTTCCATTGTAGCCATTACCTTGATTTTGTTGTTGCGCTTCTCAACTATTTTCCCCCGCATAGGTAGTTTGCGGCCCCAACCGGGGGCGACCGACCCAGGCCCTGTGTGCATGTCGCGGTGCCCGAGGGGCACGGACCAGAGGGGTGCTCCTGTAGAGAGCCCGGGCCGTGAAACCTTTAAGCGGCTAGAGCAGAAACGCTCGCGCGGGCGTTCGAGTCCCATCCCTCGCGAGGCCTTTCATGAGAAAAATCAAAACGAGGAGCAAAAATCGACAAACCACAAATCAACAACGGCGATAGTTTCGATAAGACTTCAAATGCAAGTAAAACACGCCAAATGCGGAAAGCAAATGAAAAAGCTGCGTCCGGCACCTAGTCTAGTCTTCGACGTCTTCTCACCAGCGCGGAGCTAAGTGCTGCCACTGGGCATGAGAGGGAGCCCCAGGGCCTGAGGCCGGCGCTCCTGAGACTCCGGGGCGTGTACAGCCCCACTCATTATTACGTGAGAGTGTCACGGGGCGGCGAGCTTCACATGCATTGGCCTTCTTCACAGGCTCCGGGCCTTTCTCCTTAGAGGTAATGAGCTTCACAGGCATTCGCCTTCTTCACAGGCTCTGGGCCTTGGTAATGAGCTTCACAGGCATTCGCCTTCTTCAAAGGCTCAGGGCCTTTTCCAAAAGGAGACGATCTTCACAGGCGTTCGCCTTCTTCACAGGCTCAGGGCCTTTTCCAAAAAGAGACGATCTTCACAGGCGTTTGCCTTCTTCACAGGCTCAGGGCCTTTTCCAAAAAGAGACGATCTTTACAGGCGTTTGCCTTCTTCACAGGCTCAGGGCCTTTTCCAAAAAGAGACGATCTTCACAGGCGTTTGCCTTCTTCACAGGCTCAGGGCCTTTTCCAAAAAGAGACAATCTTCACAGGCGTTTGCCTTCTTCACAGGCTCAGGGCCTTTTAGGGGTAGAACCTCCGGAGGTGCTGGATGTTCCACGCGTTCTGCATCGGCTCCCGCTCTTGAGTCTCCAAGCGCATGGAGCTAGGCCTGGAAAGATGAACAACCTTGAACGGGCCCTCCCACATGGGAGAGAGCTTGTGCAGCCCTTCCCTGGAGAGGACCCGCCTGAGTACGAGGTCTCCTACCTCGAGGGTCCTGGGGCGGATGTTGCGGCAGTGATATCGTCGTAGCGCCTATTGGTACCTTGCCGCTCGCAGCGCGGCTTCCCGGCAGCGTTCCTCCCCCAGCACGAGGTCTATCCCCCGCATGGCGTCCTGCTGCGCCTCGTCGAACGCCAGGACCCGCGCGGAGCGACGCCTGACCTCGTGAGGAAGGACTGCTTCGGCTCCATAGACCAGGAAGAACGGGGTTTCCCCGGTTGGCTTGGTCGCGGTTGTGTGGATGGACCACAGCACGGATTGGAGCTCGTTGTACCAACCCCTGCTGCAGGCCTCCAGCTTCTTCTTGAACGTCCTGGTCTTGAGGCCTCTCAGGACCTCCGTGTTGGCTCGTTCGGCTTGCCCATTGCTTCGCGGGTGTGCCACCGAAGCGTAGCATATCTGCGTTCCAAGGTTAGCACAGTATGTTTTGAAGAGATTACTGGTGAACTGCGAACCGTTGTCTGTGATGATGCGGTTCGGCACCCCGAACCGGCTCACGATACCCCTGATGAACTTGACCGCGGAGCCTGCGGGGATGGTACGGACAGCATCCACCTCTGCCCACTTGGTGAACTTGTCAATGGAGACGTAGAGGTAACGGTAGCCCCCTGGCGCCCGAGGGAACGGGCCCAGAATATCCAACCCCCAAACTGCGAATGGCCACAAGAGGGGTATAGTCTGCAGGCTCCCCGCTGGTTGATGGATCTGCTTGGAATGGAACTGGCAGGCCTCACAAGCCTTTACCAATTCGATTGCGTCGTTGAGCGCAGTGGGCCAATAGAACCCACTACGGAATGCTTTGCCGACGAGGGTCCGTGATGATGAGTGGTGACCGCAGTCTCCGCCGTGTATGTCCCCCAGTAGTTCCCTTCCTTGCTCCCTGGAGATGCAGCGCAGAGATACGTCGTTGGGTCGCTTCCGGTAGAGTTCTTCGTCTTTGATGTAGTACGCTGTGGCCTGCCGCGCCACATGTTCTGCTTCCTCATCCTTCTCTGGCAGGGCCCCATGCGTCAGGTAATTCCGGAGCTCTGTGATCCAACATTCCTCCTGAGGTTCCATCGTCAGGAGCAAGCGTGCTCCTGAGGGCGGTCCGCAGGCCGGGGCTCCTGAGGCTGGCGGCTGGGGGAGCTCCTCTCGAGGTTGAGCCCTGCTCGACAGCGTTGGCTGCGCTGAAAGCTTGAAGAGCCGCTCTTCGAAGACGCCAGGCTCCTGCGGCAGCCGCCTGGACGCCCGTCTGGCTATGTCGTCAGCTTCCTGGTTGGTGCCACGGGGCACGTGCTTCAGCCCCAGCCCCCAGAACTGCTTTTCCATCCTGCGGACCTCTGCTAGGTAGGCCTCCATGTGTTCATCCTTCGGCTCATACACCTTATTGGAGAAGTTGACTAGGAGCTGTGAGTCGCCTTTGACGGTGAGGTGCTTCACTCCCAGGGCCGCTGCGGCCTTCAACCTGCTATCAATCCCTCATATTCTGCTATGTTGTTGGAGACCTTTTCTCCTTGCTGGAACAGAGTTGTACTGCATAGTAAAGCTTATCCTGAGTGGGTGATATCAGCACCGCACCAGCCCCTGCGCTGTGCCTGGAGAATGCTCCGTCGAAGTACATGACCCAGCCTTATGGCGCCTCGCTCCCTGGGGAGAGGGAACGATCCTCGTTCTCCTTGAGGCCTGGCGCCTCTGTCCATTCTGCCACGAAATCTGCCAATGCGGCTCCTTTGATGACCCTAGTTGTGCCGAACTCGAGCTGAAATGCCTGCAACTCTATGTTCCATTCAGCGACCCTTCCGGCTGAGTTAGGGCTCCTGAGCACCCTCTCCAGGGGGTACGATGAGACGACCTTGATCGGGTGAGCTTGGAAGTAGTGATGCAGCTTGTGCGAGGCCACTAGTAGCGCGAGGAGGAGCTTCTGAGGCATCGGGTATCATGCCCTCGCGTCTCGTAGCACCGTGCTGACGAAGTAGACCGGGTGCTCAATAAGGTTGAGAGCATCTTGGGTCGCGGCACCCTCGGGAGGTGAGGGCACCTCACAGGACGACGTGACCTCGGGAGGTGAGGGCACCTCACAGGACGACAGGACCTCGGGAGGTGGACCATCTGGGCGTGCGGCCTCTCCGGTCTCTGGTGCATTCTTCGGCGGTTGATCCTCCTCATCTGCGGTTTTGGCTTCCTCGGGCTTTCCTTGTTCCTTTTTTGCCTTGCCTCGGGCTGCCGCTGCGGTCTTGACCTGGCGCTCTTCCCTAACCGCCACCAAGGCCGCGCTGGCGGAGTAGGGAGTGGCGGCAAGGTAAAGCAGCAAAGGCTCCTGAGGGCGCAGAGCCACCATGACTGGGGGACTGGTTAGGTACCTCTTGAGATCTTGAAACGCCTTATCTGCCTCTTCAGTCCATTCAAAGGGCCCCTTTTTCTTCATCAGCTAAAAGAAAGGCAGCGCTCGTTCCCCCAACCTGGAGATGAAGCGCCCTAGTGCGGTCACACGCCCAGTGAGCTTCTGCATTTCTCTGAGGGTCTTTGGCGGACTCATGTCCTCGACCGCTTTGACCTTCTCGGGGTTGGCCTCGATGCCATGGTGAGATACGAGGAATCCCAAAAGCTTGCCCGAGGGAACGCCAAACACACATTTCTCCGGGTTGAGCCGCAGGTTCACTGCGTCGAGGCTCGCGAAGGTCTCCTCCAGGTCTTGTATCAGGGTCCTGGCCTCTCGAGATTTCACCTCAATGTCATCGACGTATGCTTCAACATTCTTCCCGAGCTGCGGGCCCAAAGTGATGTGCATCAGCCGCTGAAAGGTTGCCCCTGCGTTGCGTAGTCTGAATGACATGCATGTATAGCAATATACCCCGCACGGGGTCAAGAAGGCGGTCTTGTCAACGTCTTCTATCGCCATCTTGATCTGGTGATATCCGAAGAAGGCATCCAAAAAGCACAACATGTCGCACTCGGCGGTGGAATCGACGATCTGGTCGATGCGAGGGAGCGGGAACGGATCTTGCGGGCATGCCTTGTTGAGGTTGGTGAAGTCGACACACATGCATTCCTTCCCCCCTTTCTTGGGCACAACGACAGGGTTGGCCAACCAATCTGGGTACCAGACCTCGCGAATGACTCCAGCGGATTCTAACTTGCGGGTCTCTTGGATGATGAAGGCCTGCTTCTCTGCGGCTGCCGCCTGGCCTTCTGCTTCACGGGGCGCACATTTGGGCACACGTTGAGGTGGTGCTCGATGACGTCCCTGGGGATCCCTACCAACTGATCGGGCTCCCAAGCAAACACTTTTTTGTTTGCACGCAGGAACTTGACCAGGGCCTCCTCCTGCTCAGGCCCCAGGTTGGCGCCAATGGTGAAAGTGGCGCTGGAGGACCCGTCCTCGTCGACGGGTATCTGCTTGGTTTCTGCCTTGTCCTGGGTGAACAACTGCTTCTTCTTGGTAGGCGCAGCCCCCTTGGGCTCAGGGGTCCCCGCGTCGGCGGGCTGTGTCAATGTCGCCGTCTTGAAGGCGAGCTTGAGTACTCGCAGGGCGTCCCCGGTGTCTCCGTGCACGGTGAGGGTACCGCTGCTCCCGGGCATCTTCATGAGGTTGTACGCCGGGTGCGTGGCGGCCATGAACTGGGCTAGCGCCGGGTAGCCGAGGATGGCGTTGTAAGGTAGGCCGATGGGGGCGATGTCGAAGTCGACCATCTCCGTGCGGAAATTGTCGTAGGTGCCGAAGGTTACCGGGAGCCGGATCTGTCCCAAGGAGTCGGACGACCCGCCCCCGACGCCTGAGAAGGATCGGCTGGGTTGCAGCCGCTCCCGGGTTACGCGGAGGAGGTTGAAGGTCTCGACCGAAAGCACGCTGAGGCCTGCACCGCCATCGACGAGGGTTCTGGTGACGGCCACCTGGCAGATGGTGGGGGTGCACAACAGGGGGAGCGCGCCCGAGCCGGCCAAGTTAGCGGGGTGGTCCTCCGAGCTGAAGGTTAGGCCAACCTTGCGCGCCACCCGGTCCGTGGGAGCCCCCCTGCCGTGCGGAAACGACGCCGATCTGGCATGCAAACGGCTTGATGTGGCGGCTCGTTGGTGGCGCCTGCGAGCCGCCCAGGAGGGTCGCGACGACCAGGAGCGTCGACGTCGTGGTGCAGCCGCCCGGTCGCATAGACAGGCGCCGGGGTGGTGCTTGCTGCTCGCCTCTTGTCGGGCCGGTGGCGGTGTTGACGGCGGGTGACGGGGAACAGCGAGGCCGTCCACCAGCGAGGGCCGCTGGCGTGGCGCGAGCTCGACGCGCGCCGTACATGGATGCGGCAGCCGGGGAAGGACGGAGTGGTGGAAGGCAGATTCCGGCGCCCCCCTACCTGGCGCGCCAAATGTAGGATCACGGGTTCCGGCAGACCCTTAAGGTTCGAACTCTGGGGTGCACGCGGAGATCGTGCCCGCTACCTCTCCGTCTCGTAAGGATCTAACTACTGCAAGAACAACACAAGAGACACAGGGTTTATACTAGTTCGGGCCACCATTGTGGTGTAATACCCTACTCTAGTTTGTGGTGGGTGGATTGCCTCTTGGGCTGATGATGAAGAATAGTACAAGGAAGAACAGCCTCGCAAGGGTCTGTTCTTGGCTAGGGGATGAACTGCTAGGAGGAGTTCGATCGCCCTTCTCTCTCTCTACTTGCTCTAGATGCTGAATCAGATTCGATCCCTCTGTTGGTTTCTTGGTACTCGATCCGATGCCTCTACCCTGGGGGTGTCTAGCCCTATTTATAGGCAAAGGCCCTGGGCCTCTTCCCAAATATTGAGTAGGAAGGGCGCCAACAATTGGCCAATTTGAAGGGGAACATATGGTACACTTATCTTGACTAAAGCTGGTCTTCGCCTGCCAAAGGCCCTGTGGTGACGCCGTCCTGGGCTCCATGGTGACCTCCTTCCCACCGTTGGACTGGTCTTGGTCTCCTTGCACCAAAATGGGTGCCTTTGCTTGATCCTCTCGCCTGCGCTTGCCCCCTTTGCACCAAAGAGGAAAGGGAGACGCTGCGCGGGCTAGCGCCCGCCTGGCACCCTTGTTCGTCACAGCTTGCTTCATGGACACCTCGTGAGGTACCCGCCTTGATCTCTCCGCCTCCTCGCGAGCCAGCCTAAGGAGTCCATGCTTGAGAAAGCACCATGTCGTCCGCCTCGCGAGGCTTGGCCCTCGCGAGTGTCTTGAGCCTTGTGCTGATGAAGTTGGGCCACGCTGGGCCCCCATTTGAGCCACGCCGCAGGCCGCAGGCAGGCAAGTCTGGGGACCCCCGTTCCCAGAACACCGACAGCCGGTGATGGTGAACGGCCGGCAGACGGGCAGCAAAAAAGGTTCTGGTGCTGCACACCAACAAGAACTTCGACCAGCAGAGAACCAACTGGGTGATGCACCAGTACCACCTCGGGGACCTGGAGCAAGAGAAGGAGCAGGAGCTGGTCCTCTGCAAGATTTTCTACCAGACGAATACTAGGGCCAGGAGTAAAAAGATTATAAGTTAGTTTGGTATAGGTAGTTGTACTACCTTGTCGTCTGCAAGTTGGTATTGTTGTTAACGATCTTTTGGTATGAACTTGCATTTGCTTCCAACCATCATGCCGAGGGTCGACGTGGATATAAAGCTAAATCATTTGTTTCAAAACGAATTTTCAGGCACCTGATTTTTATTTGATGGGTAGCATAAGCACCCGCCGTTCGAATTCCCAGTTCTCCAATTTTTTCGAAACAAGTGCATGCACTTGTTATCACGATAAAAAAACAATATCCGTGTTGCATCCCAGTTATCAGTCTGTACTTGCAGAATTCTCTTGTTTATTGAGCACGTATATTGTTTTTTCAGGTCGAGCAAGTTTCAACTGGGTTGTAGATTGCCTAGGGTTGTTTTGTTTTTAACAAGCCCAGCCCATGACGACAACGGGGCACAAAGATCTAGCAGGTATTTACTGTCCTCTGGCCCGCCAGCGTTAGTTATATTTGGTCTTACAACATCCGCAGGCAGTTTTATTTTCCTCTTGAATCAAACACACAGCCCAGTTCTATTTTCCTCTTGAAACACATTTCCTACATCCATTTTCCAAGCTCTACCTATAGTTTTACTAGTTCATATACACGTATCATTATATTGAAAACACATAAAATTCCCTTTTCATATTTACATCCTTATTTTTGTTGTTTTTTCCCACCCAGCGCTGATTTTTTACCACTGGTTTTCCCTTAAACAAACTAAATTTGTCCCACGTCTTATTTGCTTACAAAAACAAAATGATTTTTTGGCAAATCAATAAGTTCTTAAAAAAATGTTTATCATTTCGGGATTACAACAGTTCGGACTCCATCGAAATATACAAAATAAGGTTGGACTTTTTGACCGTGGTCCTGGGCAGAATATGGGCTGTAATAAATTACTTAAGAATTAGCAAATGGGCTGCAAATTATAAAAAATAGCAAATGGGCTTTATGTCGTCTGCCACAGATTTGGAGGCTGACTTGTGGGCCTACTAAGTTCATGCGTACACAAGGTTTCTCAAAAAAGAAACTTAGTCAACAATCGACTCTACCAGCGTCAGACCGTTAGATGTCAATCTAACGGCAATCGTGCTTCTTCAGTCTCTGATCCTCCTGCCCCCGCCGCCCAAACAAGCGCCGTCGGAACCGCCTGCTCCCGCCTCCTGTGGCCGGCAGTGCTGCCGGGAAGGCCTCACGGCCCCATCATACTCGCATCCCTGGCCTGTCTATCCCTCTACTCACCCACACCTCATGTTATTTTCCGGCGACGGCAGCCGAACTAGTCAACCCTCGTACTGTCCACTGCGTGGGCAGCCACTGCCGTGTCTTCCCCGGCTCCGTGTCGTTCCCTTCATAGGCCTCACCGTCGTCCACCGCCCTGGTGCTCTCGGCGCGGCGTGGTCAACGATGTCCATCCAACGGCCGTAGTGCTTCTTCAACCTCTGGTCTTCTTGCCCCAGTCGCCCAAAGCAGCGCTGGTCATGCCGCATGATCCTGCCTCCCATGGCCGGTTGTGCTGCCGCGGAGGCCTCACCGTCCCCATACTACTCCCACCGCTGGCCAGGCCATCCCTCCACTCACCCACTCCCCCTGTTATTCTGCGGCGACGGCAGCCTCACACCACAGCCGAACCAGTGAACCCTCGTACTCCTCTCCGCGTGGGCATCCACTGCCGCATCTTCACCGGCTCCGCGTCATCCACTTCCTAGGCCTCGCCGTCGTCCACCGCCTTGGTGCTCTCGGCGCGGTGTGGTCAACGTGGTTAACGACATTCCATCGGAAGAGTACTATACGTGGAGAGGCTGACAGCTGGGTCCACGGCCACAGCCCAGTTTTTTTGTGATTTGCCTAGTAAGTCGCTTTCTCAGGCCTGTTGGGCTGCAAATCTTTCAAGGCGAGGAGAGCTTTCATTCGGCTGGCCGAGAAAATGGCCCATCAGTAATGAGAAATGGGCTGTACATTTTTAGAACACATCAAACCGGCAATTAGTTTCAAATATCTTTTTTCTTTTCGAGATTTGAAATTACATTAATTTTTATGGTGGAGAATTTGTTGGATTTTATATTGATATACATTTATTTTTAAAATCAGTTTGAATGTGAGTCAAAATTTTGGAATTAAAAACAGTTCGGACCGCACCGAAATATGCAAATTTTCGTATAATTTTTTAACCGTGGCCACAATATGGGCTGTAATGCTAACAAAAAGAATGTGGGCTCCAAAATAAACCTTAATAATTAGCAAATGGGTTGTAAATTATTAGAAATAATGGCAGGTGGGCTGTATGCTGTTTTCCACATATTTGAGGCTTTCCTAAAAAAAGGTTGACGCACAAGAAGTGACTGTTGGATGGCCATCCAATGGCTGTCGTGCTTCTTCAATCTCTGTTGTTGCTGCTCCAGCCGCTCAAACAGGCGCCGGCGGGACTGCCTGCTCCCTCCTCCCCGCGGCCGGCTCTGCTGCCGTGCAGGCCTCACCGCCCCACCGTACTCCCATCGCTGGCCTAGCCATCCCTCTACTCACCCACACCTGCTGTTATTCTCCGGCGACAGCATACGAACCAGTAAACCCTCATACAGTCATACTCCCCTTCGCGTGGGAAACAACTGCCGAGTGTCGGTGTCAAAACCGGCGGATCTCGGGTAGGGGGTCCCGAACTGTGTGTCAAGGCCGGATGGTAACAGGAGACAAGGGACACGATGTTTTTACCCAGGTTCGGGCCCTCTCGATGGAGGTAATACCCTACTCCTGCTTGATTAATATTGATGATATGGGTAGTACAAGAGTAGATCTACCACGAAATCATGGAGGCTAAAGCCTAGAAGCTAGCCTATGGTATGATTGTGTATGAAGATGGTTCGTCCTATGGACTACAACCCTCCGGTTTATATTGACATCGGATAGGGTTAGGGTTACACAGAGTCGGTTACAATGGGAGGAGATCTTGAGTATCCGCATCGCCTAGCTTGCCTTCCACACCAAGGAAAGTCCCATCTGGACACGGGACGAAGTCTTCAATCTTGTATCTTCATAGTCCAGGAGTCCGGCTGAAGGTATAGTCCGGCTACCCGAACACCCCCTAATCCAGGACTCCCTCAGTAGCCCCTGAACCAGACTTCAATGACGACGGGTCCGGCGCGCAGATTGTCTTCGGCATTGCAAGGCGGGTTCCTCCTCCAAGTCCTTCATAGAAGATTGTAAACACCAAAAATAGTGTCCGGCTCTGCAAAATAAGTTTCCACATATTACCATAGAGAGAATAATATTAACACAAATCAAATCTGCTGACGTATTCCACAGTGCGTCATCACACTATGGCCAAGTTCTTTATACAAATTGTTTTCACTTTTCCACCTCAGCACGTTTAGCGAGGCGGTTTCCTTGGCACGTCTTGTCAAAGCAGAGATCGTGTGCCCCTTTTAACGGGATTCTCATCAATACGAACGTGGGTAACCCAACCGCGCCATTTACCACGGCGCTTGGGAGGCAAGCGAGTTTTATTAGGTAGGTGGGGACGCATAACCGCATCCCCCCATATAAGGGGATAAGGATCCACCTTTTTACCTACGCCTTCTTCCTCCTTTGCCAATCCATCTCTCGCGCACTCAAGCTCCAGCGCCCAAGCCCGCTCTTCCCACCTCAACCTTCTCCTGCAATGTTCGGAGCGGGCAAGTGGATGGTCTCCTCCGTCACGGAGGTTCAAGTAAAAAAGCTAAGGAAGGTCGGATACCTGTCCAAGGACATCCCGCACCGGCTTCCTGAGAAGGGGCAGCTTCTCCCTACCCCAAGGCCCCATGAGAGGGTAGTTTTCCTTCCCCACTTCCTCCGCAGACTGGGTTTTCCACTTCACCCATTCGTCTGGGGACTCATGTTCTACTACGGCCTAGATTTCCACGATCTGGCCCTGAACTTCATCCTCAACATCTCGGCGTTTATCGTCGTGTGTGAGGCCTTCCTCCGCGTCCGCCCCCATTTCGGCCTTTAGCTCAAGACCTTCAACGTCAAGCCAAGGTGGTGCGCGGCAGCCAAGCGAAATGCGGAGGCACTATGGCTGGCAAGATAGCCAATGTCCTCTGGTTCGAGGGCTCCTTTGTGGATACCCTAAAGGGGTGGCAAGCCGGGTGGTTTTACATCACCGAGCCACGCGATCTGGAATGGGTCGCAGCCCCCAAGTTCAGATCCGGACCCCCCACGCGGCTTATGTCCTGGAAAGAGATGGGCCTGTCGTGGGGCAATGAGGAAGAGGTGACCGGACTGAAGACCTGCATCCAGTCCCTGGTAAACAAGCCAATCCAGCTTGTCAATATAGTCCAGGCCATGCTCATTCGTTTGATCCTCCCGTGCCAACAACGGGATTTTAATTTGTGGGAGTTCGACCCGGCGCAGCACCGAGCCCTCAACAGGCTCTTCAACACATCGTATGAAGACGTCTGGAAGGTGGTAATCAAAGGCGCCGAGGCCCCCGCATCCAGTTCCGAGGACCGCGGATACAACACGCAGCGTCATGCTAGCGAGGTAAGCTATCTATGCCTTTGACAGGATAATTAAGCTCGTTTTCATAGATTAACTCTATGCGGGATCTAAACTCCCTTACCTTTGACAGGCTTGGCAGGCGATATCCGGACCAATCAACTGTCCGTTCCCTTGCCCTAAGACCCAGCCCCAGCTCTCCTAGTGAAGTTGCTGGCTCCGGCACCTTATGTGGTGCCGGAGAAGAAGGTCAAGAAGAAGAAGACCATCGGGACTCGAAAGAGTGCCCGTAACCTGGTGGTGTCGGACTCATCATCTGCCGAGTCCGAGACGCCCTCCTCTCATGAAAACGAGGAGGAGGAAGAAGAAAGCTCTCCCCCCCCCAGCGGAGGGAGAAGAGAAGAAGAAGGCCGCCCCCTCAGGGGAGGCCGAGGGGTCTAGGAAAAGGAAGACCCCTCCGCCGGACTACTCCCATGACGCCGGTGAGAGCGGAGAGGAGTGGACGAACAGGGCCAAGCGTCCGGCGAAATCATAAGTTTGGACATCAGAGTAACTCATGATGTTCCTTTGTTGCGCAGCTTTCCTTAATGTCGAATGTGAATATGCAGCCCGCCCCAGGCCGAATACAATGAATCGTCGGGGGGCTCCCTGGACTCATCGGACGTGAACTCCGTTCCGCCCGCTGTCTCCCCCCGGACCACGGATGACGCCGAAGTGGCGTCGCGACAAGCTCCGGGGCAGGAAGATGTGGTCCTGGAGGAGCCGCAAGGCAACCTCCCGGACTCCAGGAGTGAAGGGGACAAGACCCCCCAGGGCTCCAAGTCCAGCTTTGTGCCGGACACCGCGCCGGAATCTTCAACAGTTCCGAGCCGCGGTAGGCAAACTCCTTCCAAAAGGAGCAAGCCTTCTAAGCCTGCGAATTCCGTCCAACTGGAGTCGCTGGACCATGTGCTGGAGGTGCTTGACGGCGCCTCCATCGACAAGGGGTACCGTACTATTATGAGTACGGTGATCCAAAAGGTTCAGTCTGCCAAGAGCGGACTGACTGAAGCTTGCGCTAGCCTTCTGACAGGCTTCGAGGTAAGTAAAAATATGTCAAAATATTAACGCATAGACAGTAGCCCCTGATGCTCTATTTGGCGTTCGGAAAGAAAAGCCGAATAGAGGATCTATTAATTTTCGCAGGAGTCTAACAATAAAGAGTCAATATGCGTATGCAAGCTTCGCTGCTATCCACCGCCGCACTGACTGCATAGGTGGATGTCCTAAAAAAGGACCTCGGGCGGACCCAGCAAGAGCTCGGCCTTGCCAAACGGCAGCTCGAGGAAAAAGAAGGTAAGAAATACCCTACAGAAAAAGGTGCCTATAGAGAGGTGTGATTGCAAAGAATAACAGGATCGTACTGCTTATTGTAGGGGCCACAACTGAGGTGGCGACCCTCAAGCAGGCGCTATCTGAGGCCGAAAAGAAAACGGCCCAGGAGCGCACCGAGCGAGAAAGACTTGGGGCTCAGGTTGGCAAGGTGCAGCAAGAGCTGCAGACTCTCATGAAAAAATATGAGAGCTTGGAGCTTGAGTCAAAGGGGCAAGCATCCGAGCTCGCGTCGGCCCTTGAGACCGCCAAGGGTGCCAAGGCCGAAGCCCAAAAGGCCCTCCAAGAGTTGGAGGAGATGAAAAAGATAGCAGCAGGTAAGGCATTCTTAATGCAAAGTAGAAATATAAAAGTAAACTACTTGTCACTTACCCGAATCCGGAGTTCTCCAGGGGCATTCGCAGATCTTTCCCGTAGCGCATCCGATGCCGCCGCATTCTACCGAGCTGAAGAGGGCAGCTCGACGGAGAGTGTGTTCATGTCTCAGTATTCTGAGGCCGGACACCCTGTGCCCTTGAGCGACCAGCTGAAACAGCTGGTCGAGCTCCACAAGGCGGCCGAACAAGCCATGATGGGCTTCATAGTTCGGCTGTGGCCCGGAGAGGCCCTGCCCGGGAGCTACTTCGGGCTGGTGCAGCGGCTGGTGGAGGCCTGTCCAAGGCTTGAGGTCATCAAGCGTTCCATCTGCATCGAAGGTGCCCGGAGGGCCCTTGCTCATGCAAAGGTGCACTGGGGTAAGCTTGACGGTGAGAAGCTGGTGAAGGATGGGCCGCCGCAGGGGAAGGAGCATCGCAAGCCCGAGAACTACTACAAGGATGTTCTTGCAGGTGCCCTCCTTATTGCGGATGAATGTACCAAAGATGTAATTTTTGAATGAACTCGCTCGTGTTCATCCTGTGCGCTGAAAACTGGTTCATATGCGCTAAGCAATGCTTATTGAATTTAAAATATTATTTTTTGTGTGGCCGTTTATCAAAAATTGAGAGATGGCCAGTCGTCGGCTTCTGCCCCCATGCCGCTAGTGCTGGGGTGTTCGGGATAAACCTGAGCGCTCTTTTTCCCATGGTTGGGTCCTTCGAGGGAGGCGCTCAGCACAACGAACCAGGCAATCGGACTATAATGCTTGAACACTCTCACTTAGCCATAGAACTTTATAACTTTAAATTTTGGCGAAGCCCCTAGTTTGGAAGACCGAATTCGGGGCGCTATCCACGCCTTTGGCCGGACAAAGCCAGCTTTTCGCTCGAAGCGGCATAAGTCTTTAGGGACTCGAAAAACCTCTCGAACAGCGACCGGTCTCTCGCCTTATCATGACAGTCAGTTTTAGCTTTCTCCACTGAGGTGCTTAACCCAGCTGAACCGGGGCACAATCGCAGTGGTTCTCCTAGTGCTACCTTAGCCGATATAGCGGAATGTAAGGCACCAAAACATAGGAGCCGGGCAAACCCAACTATTGACCCAAATCATGATTCGGAGCCAATGCATATAGTGCTATAAGTTCAGGGTGCCGCACTTGTGAAAGTGTACAGACTTCTCACACTAGATCGAAGGGTACTGAAGCCCCTGGCGTGTTTTCCGTACCATGGTGTACGGGTGCGATCATGTTATTTAATAAACATATATATTAAAAGAGGATAATGCAAAAAATAGACAAAAAGCTATGCATTGTTTATAAAGAGGCTATTTATCAAAGCCGAACGATACAAGTAGTGCGACAAGCAAAAAGATATCAGATTATTTAACATGTCCTGACCAGGGGCAGGCCGCGGAATTGTATTCAAAACAGATATACCGCTCGTAATAGAAACCACCTGGGAGTTCCATAATGTGGCATAGCTTTGTCTGCTTCCCTGGATCTTGCATCGTTTGTGTGGTAGTCGAATTGCCGAACAGGTCGTCCCAAGTGTGGAGTCCTGAAAGTAAAAAAAAGAATCCGGCAGCCCCTAGTATGTTTTAAGCCGTATTTCGGGCATGCCGTTACTGTGCCCCTTCCCCTGTGCCCATGGTATTTCAAGGGCGTAATTATGTACGCCAGGTACTAGCTTCGCTATGTCGCGATGGCTGGGGTTGGGGCCGCATTGCTACGCCTGCTCAGAACGTGCCAGGAGGTCTTGTTGTAGGTTACTTCGGGCGCGCTTGGCAGTGTCTGGCTTTTTAATGGCAGGACTGGAGAGTTGCCTAAAAAGGCTGCTTTGTACTTCCGCTGCGAGAGCCGCCGTGTGCTCCTCCGTGCGGAGGGAGCGTTCGGTGTTTCCGTTGACCGTGATTACTCCTCGACGGCCTGGCATCTTGAGCTTGAGATATGCATAGTGCGGCACCGCATTGAACTTTGCGAATGCGGTTCGTCCGAGCACGGCATGATAGCCACTGCGAAACGGGACTATGTCGAAGATTAACTCTTCGCTTCGGATGTTATCCGGAGATCCGAAGACCACATCAAGTGTTAGGGAGCCTATACAGTTGGCTTCTACACCTGGTATAACGCCTTTAAAGGTCGTTTTTGTGGGCTTAATCCTTGAGTGATCTATGCCCATTTTCCGCACTCTATCCTGGTAAAGCAGGTTTAGGCTACTGCCGCCGTCCATGAGGACTCTTGTGAGGTGAAAGCCGTTGATGATTCGGTCGAGAACCAATGCGGCAAAGCTGCCATGACGGATGCTAGTGGGGTGGTCCCTTCGATCATAAGTGATCGGGCAGGAGGACCATGGGTTGAACTTTGGGGCGACTGGCTCCATCGCGTATACGTCCCGTAGCGCACGCTTCCGTTCCCTCTCGGGAATGTGGGTTGCGTATATCATGTTCACCGTCTGCACTTGTGGGCGAAACCCCTTCTGTCTATTGTTGTTCGGCGGCCTGGGCTCCTCCTCGTCGTCGCTATGTAGCCCCTTGTCTTTGTTTTCGGCTCTTAACTTGCCTGCCTGCTTGAACACCCAACAATCCCTGTTAGTGTGATTGGCTAGCCTTTCGGTGGTGCCATGGATCTGGCACAAGCGGTCGAGTATTCGGTCCAAACTGGACGGGCCCTGAGTATTCTTTTTAAATGGCTTTTTCCGCTGACTGGATTTATAGCCTCTGAATCCGGCGTTAACTGCCGTATCTTCATTGCTGTCGCTGCTGACGCGGCGCTTTTGCTTGTGTCGACGTGTCCTGCCACTTTTGTCCTTGGTATCCGAATTACCAGGCTTCTTTGATAAGTTGTTGCTGCGAGCTAGCCAGCTATCTTCGCCCGCGCAAAAGCGGGTCATGAGTGTCGTGAGGGATGCCATAGATTTCGGCTTTTCCTGTCCCAGGTGCCGGGCAAGCCACTCGTCGCGGATGTTATGCTTGAAGGCTGCTAGGGCCTCTGCGTCCGAACAGTCGACTATCTGGTTTTTCTTTGTTATGAACCGTGTCCAGAATTGCCTGGCCGATTCCTCTGGCTGCTGAATTATGTGGCTTAGGTCGTCGGCATCCGGTGGTCGCACATAAGTGCCCTGGAAGTTGTCGAGGGATGCGGCTTCCAGGTCCTCCCAAGAACCGATTGAGTCCGCTGGCAGGCTGTTAAGCCAGTGTCGGGCCGGTCCTTTGAGTTTGAGCGGGAGGTATTTGATGGCGTGTAGATCATCGCCACGTGCCATGTGGATGTGAAGGAGATAATCCTCGATCCATACTGCCGGATCTATCGTGCCATCGTATGATTCGATGTTTACGGGTTTGAAACCCTCTAGGATTTTATGATCCATTACTTCATCTGTGAAGCATAGTGGGTGTGCGGCGCCCCTGTATTGGGCTATGTCATGACGCAGCTCAAAGGAGCTATGTCTGTTGTGTTCGGCCCTGCCGGATTTGTTGTATCCGGAGTGAAGATCATTGTCACGTGTCGTAGGGCGCCTGCGTGATCCGTAGATCGATCTTGTTTGTCTTGCCTTATCCTGCAGTACATCTCGCAGGTCTGGCGCGTTTTCCCGTGCCTTAGTTGAGCGGCGCCGGGGCATGGCTTGTGTGGAGGGCCAAGGGGCCTCTCTGTCATGGCCACGAGGTGGCCGGTCTGCCATGTCGTGCGCTGGTGATGTAGGCGCTTCCTCCTGTGATCGGAGGGGCGTTCGAGTTCATACTCTTCAGCCGCAAGGACTTCAGTCCATCTATCAGCTAGCAGATCTTGATCAGCTCTAAGCTGTTGCTGCTTTTTCTTGAGGTTGTTCGCCGTGGCTAAAAGCCTGCGTTTGAAACGCTCTTGTTCGGCGGGGTCTGATGGTACGACGAATTCGTCGTCATCGAGGCTGGCCTCGTCTTCGGAGGGAGGCATATAGTTATCATCCTCAACCTCTCGGTCTGCCACTCTCTCATGAGGGCTGGCTTCTCCATCTTCCTGCGCCGAATCTTGCTGGGGAGGGTGTTCTTCGGCGCTATCCGGGGTACTATTATCTCCGGTGCCGGAATCACCGTTTTTGCTTTGGCAGGATTTAGAGCGGCGCCGCTGATGCCGGCGCTTTGGCTGTTTCTTGGACGTGTCATCCCTCGTTGTTCCCTCGCCATCTCCATCTTTTGGAGTATCGACCATATATATGTCATATGACGAGGTGGCTGTCCAGCGCCCTACATGTGCTGGTTCTTGTTCGTCTCCAACCTCGTTGTCCATACCGTCGAAGTCTTCGGAGCCGAAGTCAAGCATGTCGGTTAAATCGTCGATAGTGGCTACCAAGTGGGCGGTGGGTGGGTTTCGAATTTCTTCATCGTCCGTATCCCATCCTCGCTGACCGTAATTCGGCCAAGGCTCTCCTGATAAAGAGAGAGACTTGAAAGAATTCAGGATGTCGCCAAAAGGCGAGTGCTGAAAGATGTCCGCGGCGGTGAACTCCATTATCGGCGCCCAATCGGATTCGACCGGCAGGGGCGCGGGGGGTTCGGAGTCCGGGGAGGAGTCCGGACCCTCGGGGTCATGGGTCACGCAGAGTGCAGGGGAGGTGACGTCCAACCGTCCATCCTCGCTTGGCGCAATAGGCCCGAGTTAAGGGTCGAAGCCGGTGCGTATGCGGCCTCCAGGACACTGTTCGGAGGCAGAGCTAGATCATGCCCCTCGAGGTAGTGCGGCGCGCTTGGCTGTGGCTCGAACCCATCGAAGATCAAGTATCCGCGGATATCAGCCGTGTAGTCTAAGCTTCCAAACCTGACTTGATGGCCAGGGGCGTAGCTTTCGATCTGCTCCAGATGACCAAGCGAATTGGCCCACAGAGCGAAGCCGCCGAAGACGAAGATCTGTCCGGGGAGAAAGGTCTCACCCTCGACCTCATCGTTGTTGATGATTAGAGGAGCCATCAGGCCTAAAGGCGACGACACAGAGGAACTCTCAATGAAAGCACCAATGTCGGTGTCAAAACCGGCGGATCTCGGGTAGGGGGTCCCGAACTGTGCGTCAAGGCCGGATGGTAACATGAGACAAGGGACACGATGTTTTTACCCAGGTTCGGGCCCTCTCGATGGAGGTAATACCCTACTCCTGCTTGATTAATATTGATGATATGGGTAGTACAAGAGTAGATCTACCACGAGATCATGGAGGCTAAACCCTAGAAGCTAGCCTATGGTATGATTGTGTATGAAGATGGTTCGTCCTACGGACTACAACCCTCCGGTTTATATAGACACCGGATAGGGTTAGGGTTACACAGAGTCGGTTACAATGGTAGGAGATCTTGAGTATCCGCATCGCCTAGCTTGCCTTCCACGCCAAGGAAAGTCCCATCCAGACACGGGACGAAGTCTTCAATCTTGTATCTTCATAGTCCAGGAGTCCGGTTACCCGAACACCCCCTAATCCAGGACTCCCTCACCGAGTCTTCCCTGCCTCCATGTCGTTCCCTTCCTAGGCCTCGCCGTCGTCCACCGCCCTGGTGCTCTCAGCGCGGCCTGGTCAACGTGGTCAACGACCGACATGCATCTGAAGTGGACTTTATGTGGAGAGGCCGACAGTTGGGTCCACGGCCGCACGCAAGGAAATGCCTCCTTATTACGCGTAAAATAATGATTCCTCCACCTGACATCAGGGACCCACCAAAAAGGCCTCTGTATTTCACCAAAAAAATGTTACCGCCGCTGACAGCTCGGACCCACCAGCTATATCTTCGCACGCAAGGAAGTGCCTCCTTATTACGCACAAAAAAAAGAATACCCCCCTTGAGCCGGGACCCAGTATAGTGGCAGGCTGACTTGTGGGCCTACTAAGTTGACGGGGACAGAGGGCTTTATCAACTTAGTCAATATGCACGATTCTAGCTCCAGTGACCGTACGATGTCCATCCAACGGCCGTAGTGCTTCTTCAACCTCTGGTCTTCTTGCTCCAGCCGCCCAAACCAACGCCGGTCGTGCCTCGTGCTCCTGCCTCCCGTGGCGGACTGCGATGCGGCGGAGGCCTCACCGCCCCCTACTACACCCATCGCTGGCCAGGCCATCCCTCTACTCACCCACACCCCCTGTTATTCTGCCGCGACGGCAGCCTCACACCGTAGCCGAACCAGTGAACCCTCGTACTCCTCTCCGCGCGGGCTTCCACTACTGCATCTTCCCCGGCTCCGCGTCATCCCCTTCCTAGGCCTCGCCGTCGTCCAGACCACCACCCTGGTGCTCGCGGCGCGGCATGGTCAACGTGGTCAACGACCGACTTCCATCGGAAGAGTACTGTACGTGGAGAGGCTGACAGCTGGGTCCAGGCGGCCGCAAGGAAGTGCCTCCTTATTACGCGCGAAATAATTATTCCTCCACCTTATAGCAGGGACCCACCGGATGGGCCACCTTATTTCATGAAAAAAACATTTCCCCCTGACTGCTCGGACCCACCGAACGGGCCAGCGTATTTCATGAAAAAAACGTTCCCCCCGCTGTCAGCTCGGACCCATCGGAAGTGCCTCCTTATTACGCACAAAAAAATGAATACTCCCCCTGCTAGCTAGGAACCACCATGGTGGGAGGCTGACTTGTGGGCCTACTAAGTTGACTGGGATGGGGGCCTTTGTCAACTTTCGTCAATATGAATGATTCTAGCTCCAGTGACCGTACGATGTCCATCCAACGACCGTAGTTCTTCTTCAACCTCTGGTCTTCTTGCTCCAGCCACCCAAAGCAGCGCCGGTCATGCCGCATGCTCCTGCCTCCCGTGGCCGGCTGTGCTGTCGCGGAGGCCTCACCGCCCCCTACTATTCCCACCACTGGCCAGGCCCTGCGGCGACGGCAGCCTCACACCGCAGCCGAACAAGTGAACCCTCGTACTCCTCTCCGCGCGGGCTTCCACTGCCGCATCTTCCCCGGCTCCCCGTCATCCCCTTCCTAGGCCTCGCCGTCGTCCATCGCCCTGGTGCTCTCGGCGCGGCGTGGTCAACATGGTCAAGGAACGACTTGCATCGGACGTGGACTGTACGTGGAGAGGCTGACAGCTGGGTCCACGGCCGCAGCAAGGAAGTGCCTCCTTATTACGTGCAAAATAATTATTCCTCCACCTGACAGCAGGGACCCATCGGACGGGCCACCGTATTTCGCAATAAAAATGTTTGCCCCTGACTGCTGGGACCCACCAGCTACATCTTCACACGCAAGGAAGTGCCTGACAGTCGGGACCCACCTGGTCGAAGCATACGTAGTGTTGTCATTCTGGTCGCGAACGTGTACGTACATATATACTGGTCGATGTAGAGGCGCGCACGTAGCATGTACACGTATGTACAGCGGTCAGGGTGCAAGAAAGAAAATAAGGCCACGTATGTGTACATACGGGCGGGGTCTCGAACGCCTACTCGCGTATACGTACGGCGAGGGATCGTGTACATGGCTGGGTCAGAACGGAGAAACAAGGTCGTCATCGTGTTCATGGGGAGGCAACGAAATGTGTCGTGTTCGTTGGGAGGGCTTGGACGGAATAGGCCATGGAAACGAGGCCTGGCCTACCACACAACGAAGGAAACGGACCTCCTACGTTCGGAATGGGGTCCTGTTGATCGGGAGGGGTCTGGCGTACCACAAAACGGACGAAACGGACCTCCTACCGTCGAAACGGGGGTCCTGTTGATCGGGAGGGGTGTGGCGTACCACAAAATGGAGGAAACGGACCTCCTACGATCAAAACGGGGGTCCTGTTCATCAGGAGGGGTGTGGCGTACCGCAAAACGGGACTCCACGGGATACTGTTCATCTCCACCGTCGACCCCTCCAGCCTCCACGAGCTACTGTTCATCCACCGTCGACCTCCTCCAGCCTCCACGGGCTCCTATTCATCCAGCCTCCACCGCGGGCTACTCCACCGGCTACTGTTCAACCACCCCACCACCGTCTACTGTTCATCCAGCCCTCCACACCACAGGGTCCTGTTCAACCACCCCTCCACGGGCACCCCTCCACTGTCTACTGTTCATCCTGCCCTCCACGGGGTGGTCCTGTTCATCCAGCCCTCCACGGGGTCCTGTTCATCCAGCCCCAACCGGCTCGATCGGTCGGGGTCCTGTTCATCCAGAGGCAACACCACGGGGTCCTGTTCATCCACCCCCACCAGGAACTGTTCATCCACCCCCCCCCCCGCAACGCTCACTGTTCATCCAGAGGCAGCATCGATCGGCTTCAGTTAGCAGCAGTAGCGAAGGAATCGCTCGATCGGGTTCAGTTAAGAGGCATCGATCGATTGCTCGGGTTCAGTAACGCGTAGCCTGCAGTGCAATCACTTGGGTTCAGTTA
Organism: Aegilops umbellulata; assembly: GCA_032464435.1. Classification (NCBI taxonomy): domain Eukaryota; kingdom Viridiplantae; phylum Streptophyta; class Magnoliopsida; order Poales; family Poaceae; genus Aegilops; species Aegilops umbellulata. The sequence continues at coordinate 222,664,057 of CP136056.1, read as the reverse complement.
GAGCCCAACGCCTCGCTCGAGTTCAGTTAGAGCCAATGCCTCGCACACACGCGCGTATGTGTGCGAGAGAAACGCGCATCGCTCGGCCCCCGACCTCCCACCGTAACCGGGAACTCCCTGAAATTCTCCTCCCCCTCGCTTCTACCACGGTTTTTTCCGTCATGGACGGCCCAAAGAATGTCATGCAGCTGCGTCTCCGGCCTACCTAGGACGAAAAGCCCATTTTCTGTCATGATTTTTTGTCATAGAAGTAGGAGCCCACCACATCTATGATGATACCGGGTTTTGTCACAATTATCATCATAGAAATGTCATATGTATGACAGAAAACAAATTCGTTCAGCCCAAAATGTCACGGATGTGTCTTTTTTTTGTAGTGAATCCGCCGGCAAGTGCATCAACCAAGACATAACATTGGGCTTCAGTTCCAGCAGGAAATAATTGGCAAGCACCTTGTCATCGTGAGCTCCGGCCGCCTGCATCGCGATGGTGTAGATGCTAAGGAACTCGGATGGATGGGTCTTGCCAGTGTACTTCTCGCCTACGTCGGGCTTGAACGTGCGGTGGGGCTACCACTGTTACTGCCGCAACTCACGGGTAAAGGCCGAGCAACCCACCTCGTAAGGTAGGCCGTCGGAGCCCCCCGGTGCTGGGTGGTCCATGGTGGGTCCCGCCCGCTTATCTCACTGGTGGCGTGTATCACGTCGGCGCTCAATAGTGGTCCGAGCATCTTCGTGAGCTCGTTCTCGAAGAACTTGGCGCTGGTCGCGGTGGGTCCGCGGGTCGGACGATGCTATAGAGATGTTATCAGAAACGTCGTCTCGACGGGCAGACGCCCGCGGCGGTTGGCGAGGTGGAGGAGAGTGCACCATGGCCGCAGCTCCCCCGGTCCTCCCAGCGCCAGCACATGGTGGCTCGATGGAGCTCTGACCCGAGGGCCCCGCCGGTCGTGGATCGTCTTTGTTGGCGACGGCGACGAGGCTACGGATGGTGGCCCTCCACTCGTCGATCTTCTCTACAACAGGAGGGAAGTCGAGGAGGAGCTGCGTGCGCGCCTAAGCTTCTGCTGGCGTGGGCGGCGGGGATAGCTGCATGGATCGCGGCGCGCTTCGACTTCTAACCACGTTAGAAGGAGCTCCATCATGACCCAACAGCTGCGCGCCATTTTCGCCGGCACTTCGTCGGGCATGCTAAACTCCTTCATCCCGCGGATGATGCACAGGGCTCTTACCACGACGGCGCCCAGGGTCACCGGCGTGGTGACACTGCTCGTCGCGCACACCACGGGAAGAGCGCGTAGTGGTCGCCGGCGTATGCGTCTTGGAGGTCGTTGCGCCGCTCGGGGGTGGCACAACGACATTGCAGGAGGGCCCCGCGGCGCCTGCGGGGGGCCCAGCTTCGTCTTTGGATCTGGCGACGTGCGGCTGGTTGTCTGGTGTGCGAACGATGCCGCTCGCCAGGCTCTGACTGCCAGGGCGACGCTGGTGCTCACGGACCGCAGCCCGGGTCCTGTCCGTGACCGGGCCGCTGCTCGCCCGTACTGGCATGGGCCGTTCGGCCCCCGACGAGTCGATCGCCGTGGCCATCTTCTTCTTGGGATCCATGGCAACGAAGAACCGCTAGGCTAACTACTAGACAAGATTCTCACAATTGCGCCCCCTACCTGGCGTGCCAAAGATGTCGGTGTGGAACGACACCTATGGGATCACAAGAATCCCTACTACGGTTGCCGGGGCGCAGGGTTGCGAGAAGAGCAGGATTAGTAATCAGCAGAAGGATCGTTTACCCAGGTTCGGGCCGCAAGGATGCATAAAACCCTAGTCCTGCTTTGGTGGGTGTATTTCAGAGAGTTCTTGAGCTCTCAAACTAGCTATGGTGTGGTGCATGGTTCCATAGAGACGAATCCCTCTACAGTATGCCATGGGCCTCCTTTCATAGTCGAAAGGGGCTGCCACAGTGGCATACAGGAGGTGGAGAGGCATACAGTATTGCGAGCTTATCGCTCGTATTACAGGACAAGTCACATTTACGGCGCCGCTGAGGTGTCCCCTAGCTTTATCGGGGACGGGGGCGAGGCCCGTCCCATCCATTGCCGCTCCTCCTCGCTTCGACACGTGCCTCGGCCAGTGATGTGTGCGGCGCCATGTAGGCAGGCAGGCAGCAGAGGTGGCGCACTAGTGGAGCCTCGACGAAGATCTGCATGCCGCCACGCAAGCGCTTGATGAGTTGGCCTGGGAGTTGCATGTTGCCACGCAGGTGCCTGCCTAGCTGGTTGAGCTGGCAGCTGCATGTGAACCGCGGCGGAGACTTGGTTGGTGCGCGCCTGGCAGTGTCCCTGCTGGCGTCCTCGGTGAGGGCCTTGCCGGGTGGCCCGGCAAGGGTCTTGGCGTGGCGCGTTGTCGTCCCCGGCAAGGATCTTGCCGGGGGTCTAGTATCCTTCCTCGACAAGGATCTTGCCGAGGATCGTCGTCTTCTAATCCTCATCCGATCTTGAGTGTTCCTTGTCTTCACAAAGATCTGCATGCCACCACAGAGGTGCCTCTCGAGCCCTAGCCCAACATGGTTGATGGTGTTGGGGATGTGGTCTCAAGGGTGGCTCGCTCTATTGGTGTTTGGGCGCGCTGCCCCGGCAAGGGTCTTGCCGGGGCTGCTGAGGCCGTCCCCGGCAAGGGTATTGCCGGGGGAAACTACTCCGCCCCTCTGCTTCTTTGCGTCCTTGGCCTTGGCGTTGCTCTGGCTGTCTTGGGCTTCGGTTTTACCTCAGTTCACCTCCCCTGTTCTGCTTGGTGTGATCGTGGGCGTGGCTACGACTGCCCGTGCATAGGTAAAGGGGTGCAAAGGTGCGCCCCTTCTTTTCTACACCGACAGGAGCCCCCGGGCCAGGGCCACACATAAGCGCGACACGTTGTTGGGCCAGGCCCAAAACGGTGCGCGGGCAGGCGGGCCATTTTTTACCGTGGTAAAACTTTTTGCGCGCTGCACTTCACACGACCCGCATTGAGTGCGTGACGTGGAGGGGTGCGCGTGACATGGGCGGCATGCGTGGGGCGGTTTCCACATGCATGTGTCACATCGTCGTAAAGAGGCGGCTCGCGCCTTCCCCATAAAAAGAGGGAGGCGCGGCTCATTTACTGCACGGGGCTGGGTCACGTTCTTCAAGGCGTCCACACCCCACGATCATGGGGTGGGGAGAGCTTGCTTCTCCTGTCCCCTCGATTTTGCACGTTCACCACGCGTCCTCCATGCGCTTGGGGGCAAGAGGTGGAGGCGGGAAATCGGGTCATCGCTGATTGGGGCAGCGGGTCGGTCTCAATTCCCTGCGCCTCTGGTGGCTGGATTTGCCGAGCGGGGTGGCCGAGCCCCGACCCCGCCCCTTTATATGGAGGGGGAAGGGGGGATGGCATCTCGCACTCTTCTGTCATCTATCTCCTCCTGCTTCTACTTCTTCCTTCCACTCTCCATGGAGAAAGGGAATCCCGGTCCCTTGATGGTGGCGGCGAGGGTCGCCGCTCGACAGCGCGTCCCTCCTCCTCCTGAGCCCGCGGTGGTGGAGCCGGCCGCGAGGGGAAGGGGGAGGGGGAGAGGCCATGAGCGAGGCCGGGGCAGAGGTCGTGGTGCTCGGGGAAGAGGAGGACGGGGCGGCGCGCCGGCTTCGCCCCCGCCAATGATGCCTTTTTAGATGGAAGGCCATGTTGGAGACCAGCCCCGCGAGTTCTTCATTAGGCTGTGCCGGCCTCCGCGTCGCCGTCTTCGTCTTCCCTCCCCGTTTGCTCGGTAGATGGAGCGTGACCCGCCCCAATCCCTCAGATTGCACATGAGGGGCTCTGGGAATGGGGGCACGCGGGTCGACATTGACTTCCCAGCTCCTCGGGTCATGTACCTCCGTCATGGATGGAAGACGTTCGCTCGCATTCACAACCTGACGGCGGGGCTCATCCTCTACTTCAAATTAATGGAGGACGGCCTGCTCTCCGTCAAGGTCATCGGAGATTTCGGGACTCGCCTGAAGTGCTGCGTGGAGAGCTCCTCTGACGGAGATTCCGACGATGGAAGCTCTTCCTCGAGCGAAAGTGATGAGGAGGATAGTGGGGCAGATGACGGGGATGAGTCTGACTAGGCGTCGGACGCCCCGCGCCTGGGCGGGTGCGGTAGCAGCAGCTTGTAGGCAGGCAGGCAGCTGAGGTGGCGCGGTGGTGGAGCCTCCATGAAGATCTACATGCCGCCACGTAGGCGCTTGAAGAGTAGGCCTGGGAGCTGCATGTTGCCACACAGGTGCCTGCCCAGCTGGTTGAGCTGGCAGCTGCATGTGAACAGCGGCGGAGACTTGGTTGGTGCGGGCCTGGCACTGGCCCTGCTGGCGTCCTTGCTGAGGGCCTTGCCGGGTGGCCCGGCAAGGATCTTGCCATGGCGCGCTATCGTCCCCGGCAAGGATCTTGCCGGGGGTCTGGTAGCCTTCCTTGGCAAGGATCTTATCGAGGATCGTCGTCTTCTAATCCTCATCCGATCTTGAGTGTTCCTTGTCTTCACAAAGATCTGCATGCCAGCACAGAGTCCTGGCCCAACGTGGTTGATGGTGTTCGGGATGTGGGCTCAAGGGTGGCTCACTCTGTTGGTGTTTGGGCGCACTGCCCCAGCAAGGGTCTTGCCGGGGCTGCTTAGGCCGTCCCCGGCAAGGGTCTTGCCGGGGGAAACTGCTCCGCCCCTCTGCTTCTTTGCGTCCTTGGCCATGGCGTTGCTCTGGCTGTCTTGGGCTTCGGTTTTACCTCGGTTCACCTCCGCTGTTGTGCTTGGTGTGACCGTGGGCGCGGCTCCGACTGCCCGTGCACAGGTAAAGGGGTACAAAGGTGTGCCCCTTCTTTTGTACACCGACAAGATTTTCCACGTGTAAAATTCTCATTCGCCGGAGGATCCACGTGTTAGCTCAGGGACAGATGTCATCCACTCATTGTATGGGAGCCGTGATACGTCTCCAACGTATCTATAATTTTTTATTATTCCATGCTATTGTATTATCTGTTTTGGATGTTTTATATGCATTAATATTCTATTTTATATTATTTCTAGGACTAACTTATTAACCTAGTGCCCAGTGCCAGTTTCTGCTTTTTCCTTGTTTTTGACTTCTACAGAAAAGGAATATCAAACGGAGTCCAAATGGAATAAAACTTTACGGTGATTTTTCTTGGACCATAAGAAACCCACGAGACTTGGAGAGGAGGCAAGAAGACCTAGGAGGCGAACACAATCTGTACGGGCACGCCCCAGGGGAGGCTGGCTTGTGGGCCCCTCATACACCTTCCAACCCTAATATTCACACTATCAATCCTCAAATATTCCCCCTACACCAGAGGGCACACCAGAAATACTTTTCCGCCGCCGCAAGCTTCTGTTCCCGTGAGATCCCATCTTGGGGCCTTTTTTGGCGCTCTCCCGGAGGAGGATTCGATCATTGAGGGCCTCTACATCAACCTTGATGCCTTCATATGAAGCGTGAGAAGTTTACCACGGACCTAGGGGTCCATAGCTAGTAGCGAGATGGCTTCTTATCTCTCTTTGATCTTCAATACAATGTTCTCCTTGGTGTTCTTGAAGATTTATTCGATGTAATCTTCTTTTGCAGTGCGTTTGTTGAGATCCGATGAATTGTGGATTTATGATCAGATTATCTATGAATATTATTTGAGTCTTCTCTGAACTCTTTCATGCATGATTGAGATAGAGTAGAAATTCTCTCCGAACTACCGATTTGGTTTCGCCTAGTAGATTGGTTTTTCTTGCAATGGGAAGGTGCTTTGTGATGAGTTCAATCTTGCGGTGTCCTCACCGAGTGACAGTAGGGGTAGCGAGGCACGTATTGTATTGTGGGAATTAAGGATAAATATATGTGGTTTATATCATATTGCTTGCGTTTGTCCCTCTACATCATCTCGTCTTTCTTATAGCGTTGCTTTGTTCTTATGAACTTAATACTCTAGATACAGACAGGAGTCGATCGATGTGTGGAGTAATAGTAGTAGATGGAGAATTGTTTCGATCTACTTGTCACGGATGTGATGCCTATATTCATGAACATTGCCTTAGATATCGTCATAACTTTGCATTTTTCAATCAATTGCTCCACAGTAATTTGTTTCCCCATGGTATGCTTTATTCAAGAGAGAAGCCTCTAGAGAAACCTATGACCCCCGGGTCTACTTTCCATCATATATTTTCAGATCTATAAAATGAAAAACCTAAAAATACCTTGCTGCAATTTATTTATATTTACTTTATTTTGCCTTTTACTTATCTTTTATATCTATTTCTATTAGATCTCACTCTTGCAAGTGACCGTGAAGGGATTGACAACCCTTTTTTCATGTTGAGTGCAAGTGTTTGTTAGTTTGTGCAGGTGCGTATATTGGGGACTTGCTTGTGCCTCCTACTGGATTGATACCTTGGTTCTTAACTAAGGGAAATACTTATATCTACTTTTCTGCATCACCATTTCCTCTTCAGGGAAAAAATCAACACAAGCTCAAGAAGTAGCAGGAAGAATTTTTGGCGCCGTTGCCGGGGAGGTTCTACATCCAGCCTACCAAGTACCAATCATAAACTCTCATCTCTTGCATTTACATTATTTGCAATTTGCCTCTCATTTTCCTCTCCCCCACTTCTATTTTTTTTCAGAAAGTACAAAAATATTTGAGTTTTTATTTGTCTTGTTTCCGTTTACGTTTATGTCTTACTTGGTTTGCTTGCTTGTTTGCTTGCCATAATTGTGTATTTATTCCAAATCAGAAAGCAAAAAGTTTATGGATCCTCATCCACTTGCTAATCTTTTTAAGAGATCCAATTGTGATGAACCAATTGCTAGTGAGTTGAGTACACTAGATTATCTTTATGAAGTTTTACTTGAAATCCATGAATATGAAAATTGTGATGTAGTTTTAAAAGAAGAAATTTATGAAGTGATTCACGATAGCTCCTTGAAAGAAAATCATGATTGTCGTGATGTTATTATAAATTCTATTAATGTCAACTGTGCTAATAATATGCAAAACCCAAAGCTTGGGGATGCTAATTTTGCTATGTGCACTACTTATTACTATGATCATGATTGGGGTGATAATGCTTCTTATGATCTTGAATTTTTTTAAGCCTCGTGATGAATATGTTTGCAATAATATTGAAAGTGGGTTTGGAAGAGTGTCAACTGTAGGTAATAATGATCCCACTACTTTGGTGTAACATCCCAAATATTCAATTTGAAATGTTGTACATTAGATCATCATTGCATATCATATTTTATTGCATTTTGGCTTGATCCTAGAAATTCTAAGCAACTCAAGGACCCACGGAGAGAGTTGGGGATTTAGTTATTTTCATATTTGAGTTTTCTCAACTTTTTTAAAAAGGATCATTTCATTTTAATTGTTTTCTCTTCAAATATTTCTTTTATGAAAATAAAAGAGAGGGGATAAAATGACTTCCCCCAAATAAGAAATATTGGAGGTTTAATATTAAAATCAAATAAGATTTTTATTCAGAGTTTTATCGCTGTTTTATTTGAATTAGGAAAATATGTGTTTTTCAAAATTGCATTAGAGGCCCAAATAAATGTTCACCTTGTCCGCTAGATTTTTAGAGGATGAGGAAAATTTAATTTAGGATTTTTGGAGTCCGTTTATTATTTCTTTTCTTCGTTTATCTGCAGGTCGGAATTATTTAAAAAAAAAGAAAGTCAAACGACCTAACCGGGCCGTGTCTGCCTGGGACACTAGCCCGGCCGGCCCTTTAAAGCCGCGGAGGCCCGAGCCGCCAGCACCCAGCACCCAAACCCTAGCGCCCGCCCTGCCTCGTAATCCGTGCAGCCGCCGCCGGATTCGTCGTCGCCACTGCGCCGCCGCCCGCCGCCGACTTCGCCGGACCTCGCTGAGGTAGCCCGCCTCCGCCGCCGGTTTTCATTAGAAAATCGTACGTTTTTTTAGAAACCCTAGTTTTTTTTCTTTTTAGATCAATTTTTTTTGTTTTAGTTATTTAGCGAACGCCCGTTCGTACATTCGTTTTAATGAACGGTTTTCACCCGTTAACCGCAGACAGTGAATGTTCGTTCGTTAGCCTGTTCGTCAGGTTTTCTTTTTCCAAAGTTTTTCCGCGATTATTTTAGATCGCAATTTCGGCCCTAATGTACGTTCTAGTATAACTTTTCGCTCGTTTATCGGAATCAGGCGAATCAAGCGCCTAGATCTTCGTCTCGAAGCCCTCTTTGTGTTTAACCAACTTGAACTAGATTTTGCTACTGTAAAATTTGACTTTAGTCCAGATTAGTAAACGATCTTGTTTCTTTCGCAATTTGAGTTCCGTTGCTTCGTTTGATTTGATTCCTTTTGCAAAACGGAGTTCTTAAGTTGAAATTTCTTGTTAGATCTTTTATTTGAGTTTTACCCATGCTTCTAGTTGAGTGCTTATTGTATGCTTGTTTGTTTGTGATACAGTACCTGGAGTGTGAAGCATGCTACTATGAGTCTCTAGGTTTCGCGGATCATCGGCAAGCCAAGTAACACTTTGATCATACCTCTTTACTACCCAGTTTTATTGCATTAGATCAATCCTCAAACAATTGCATGGTTAGGATCTGATTAACTTGTGTGATTGGGAAGTAGATGAGGTAGTACCTATTCACCTGTTTATTATCAAATCTTTGGTTGTTACTTCTACGTTGCTTATATTGCTATGCTATGCTCGTAGACGTGGATTGGGTTTGAGTGTATCCATGACAGATGTGAGTTTGTTAATTAATGGTTCAACTTAAGGTGGCTACTTAAATACACACCTGGGTGGTTTGCTTGTGGGCACCTGGAGAATCCAATGTTGTCCTAGGATATCCCAGAGGACCCGTGTGATCATCCTACGGCCCGCCACCCAAGCTCAAAGGGATAATAAGATTATTCATGATAGAAACTTTCTTGTGCATCCACAAGCCATTATGGGATCTAGCATTGTTGAGTAAGTTGCGTGAAGCTCTTGAAGAGGTAGACTAGTAGATGTAGTGGGTTGTAGGTGGTACTGTCTATCCAGAGTAGAGAGTTAATGCTTCAGAAAGACTGTGTCCCGAACCTCCGACCATGGATGTATTTGAGTCTTGTGGGGAAAAGTGTGCAAACCTTTGCAGAGTGTACAATCTAATCATGGTTAGCCGTGTCCCCGGTTATGGACATCTTGAGTATCTAGTTCCTGGATTATCATGCTGATCTCATCACTGTTATTATAATTTGATTGGGTTGAATGATGAAGCTTAATTGGGATTGAGTTGGAGGAACCTTCCCAATGTTTAACAACTACCATGATAGTTAAATAAAATTTATTCCTTTGTTGTAGGAAAAAAATGGCTTTTCACAAAAAAATATTAACCATACAGCCTCCACCAGCCAAATATGCACGTAGTGATAGCATTTATTCTGTTCATTACTCTTGTGTTACATTGCCAGCATATTCCATGTGCTGACCTGTTTCGGGATGCAATGTATCATGTTGCAGACTTTTCAGACGATGAGTAAGGAGCCATAGGTCGTTGTCTTTCACTCAGTGATGTCGTTGGAGTTGATGGACTCACTTTATCTTCCACGCCTTCCGCTGTTATCATTTTTAGATGGCTTTAAGCCATATTTATTGGAATAAGTTCTCTTTTGAGACATTCGATGTAATAAGTGTGTGATTGCTACTCTGTTATAAGTCCTCAAGTACTGTGCATGTCGGCATTACCGATCCGGGGATGACACTGATGCACAGAGATCAGACTGTTTGAGGTCTGGTCGCTACATTTGGAGTATGATCAATCTTATGAATTTTTTTATAAAAGTGGGCTTGGAGAAGTAATGACTTTATTTTATGTTAATCCCACTATTTTGGAAGAGTGTCAACTTTGCATGCCTGTGGATCATGAAGAGAATATTTTATGCGATCGCTATATTGTTGAATTTGATTATGATCCTACATGTAATTCTTATGAGAGAGGAAAATATGGTTGTAGAAATTTTCATGTTACTAATTACCACATGTTATGCAGAGATTGCTATTGTTTCTTTCTTCTTCCTTACATATGCTAGTTTTTGCTTGTCTTGATAAATATTTTACCTATAAAATGCCTATGCATAGGAAGCATGTTAGAGTTAAACTTGTTTTTTCACATGCTTCATGATTCTCTCTTCGCGTTTCAATTGCCATATTTCATGTGAGCATAATTAAATTATCAATGCCTAGCTAAAAGGCTTTAAAGAAAAGCGCTTGTTGGGAGATAACCCAATATTTTTTTATGAGAATATACATTAATACTTCTGAATTAATTATGCTTTAGTGTTTTAATTAGTGTTTCTGCCAAGTAAGATCTTTGGGATGGTCACGGTGATAGTTGATTTGATTCTGCTGAAAAACAGAAACTTTTGCGCCAAGTAATAGAATTGATCTGACCTGCTGGAGCAATGAAAAAATCTGAATTTTTTTCCACTTTATTGATATACAAATTTCCTAGACTTTCCTAAGTTTTTAGGATATTTGGAGTTACATAAGTATACGAAATTTCCATATTACTACAAATATTTTCTGTTTTTGACAGATTTTGTTCTCTTTGTGTTGTTTGCTTATTTTGATTAATCTATGGGTAGTATCGGGCCGTATGAACCATGGAGAAGTTGGAATACAGTAGATAAAACATAAATATAAATTAAAAATGAGTTCACAAAAGTACCTAAAGTGGTGATTTATTTTATTATACTAACGGATCTCACGAGTTTTCTGTTGAGTTTTGTGTTGTGAAGTTTTCAAGTTTTGGGTAAAGATATTATGGGCTATGGAATAAGGACTGGCAAGAGCCTAAGCTTGGCGATGCCCAAGGCACCCCAAGTTAATATTCAAGGGCAACCAAGCATCTAAGCTTGGTGATGCCCCAGATGGCATCCCTCTTTCGTCGTCAATCCATCGGTAAATTTACTTGAGGCTATATTTTTATTCACCACATGATATGTATTTTGCTTGGAGCGCCTTGTATGATATGAGTCTTTGCTTTTTAGTTTGACACAATCATCCTTGTGGTACACACCTTTTTAGAGGGACACACTTTAATCGTGAATTTATTAGGATAATCTATGTACTTCACTTATATCTTTTGAGCTAGGTAGTTGCCCTAGTGCTTCACTTATATCTTTTTACAGCACGGTGGTGGTTTTATTTTTTAGAAATTGATGAACTCTAATTGCTTCACTTAAATTATGTTGTGAGTCTTAAAACAACATGGTAATTTGCATAGGTTATGAATTTGGTCCTACTATGATGGGCATCCAAGAGGGATATAATAAAAAATTTCATAAAGAGCATTGAATATATGAGAAGTTTGATTCCTTGCATTTGTTTTGAGATATAAAAATGGTGATATTAGAGTCATGCTAGAGAGTAATTGTGGATTGGTAGAAATACTTGTGTTAAAGTTTGTGATTCCCGAAGCATGCATGTATGGTGAACCGTTATGTGATGAAGTTGGAGCATGATTTATTTTTTATTGTCTTCCTTATGAGTGGCGGTTGGGGACGAGTGATGGTATTTTCCTACCAATCTATCCCCATAGGAGCATGCGCGTTAGTACTTTGCTTCTATGGCTAATAACTTTTTGCAATAAGTATGTGAGTTCTTTATGACTAATGTTGAGTCCATGGACTATACGCACTCTCACCCTTCCACCATTGCTAGCCTCTCTAGTGCCGCGCAACTTTCACCAGTGCATTAAACCCACCATACACCCTACCTCAAAATAGCCACCATACCTACCTATTATGGCATTTCCATAGCCATTCCGAGATATGTTGCCATGCAACTTCCACCGTTCCGTTTATTTTGACATGCACAATCATTGTCATATTGTTCTCATATGCACGAGGCATTCATATACAGTAATATCTCTGTTCTAGTAGAGTCATATCTTTGTTCTAGTATCGAGTTGTAATTCTTGAGTTGTAACTAAATAAAAGTGTGATGATCATCATAATTAGAGCATTGTCCCATGTGATGAAAGGATGATGGAGGCTATGATTCTCCCACAAGTCGAGATGAGGCTCCAGACTTAAAAATGAAAAGAGGCCAAAGAGCCCAAATAAAAATAAAAAAGAGGCCAAAGAGCCCAAAAGAAAAAAAAGAAAAAAGAAAAAAAAGAAAAAAAAAGAGAAAAAAGAGAAGGGACAATGTTACTATCCTTTTCCAAACTTGTGCTTCAAAAATAGCACTGTGTTCTTCGTGATAGAGTGTCTCCTATTTTATCCTTTCATATACTAGTAGGAATTTTTCATTATAGAACTTGGCTTGTATATTCCGATGATGTGCTTCCTCAAATTTCCCTACTAGGTCTTCGTGAACAAGCAAGTTGGATGCACACCCACTTAGTTTTCTTTTGAGCTTTCATTTACTTATAGCTCTAGTGCATCCGTTGCATGGCAATCCCTACTCACTTGCATCGATATTGATTGATGGGCATCTCCATAGCCCATTAATTTGCCTAGTTGATGTGAGACTTTCTTCCTTTTGTATTCTCCTCACAACCACCTTCTATTCCACCTATAGTGCTATATCATGGCTCACGCTCATGTATTGCGTGAAAGTTGAAAAGGCTTGAGAACATTAAAAGTATGAAACAATTTATTAGCTTGTCATCGGGGTTGTGCATGATGAAATACTTTGTGTGATGAAGATAGAGCAAAGCCAAACTATACGATTTTGTAGGGATAACTTTCTTTTAGCGATGGTATTTTGAGAAGACGTGATTGCTTTACTAGTATGCTTGAAGAATTATTGTTTTTATGTCAGTATTAAACTTTTGTTTTGAATCTTATGGATCTGAATATTCATGCCACAATAAGAAGAATTGCATTGGTAAATATGTTAGGTAGCATTTGACATCAAAAATTCTATTTTTATCATTTACCTACTCAAGGACGAGCAGGAATTAAGCTTGGGGATGCTTGATGCGCTCCAACGTATCTATAATTATTGATTGTTCCATGCTATTATATTTCCTATTTTGGATGTTTTATATGCATTAATACGATATTTTATATTATTTTTGGGACTAACTTATTAACCTAGTTCCTAGTGCCAGTTTCTGTTATTTCCTTGTTTTTGACTTTTACAGAAAAGGAATATCAAATAGAGTCCAAATGGAATAAAACTTTACAGTTACTTTTCTTGGACCAGAAGAAACCCATGAGACTTAGAGAGGAGGCCAGAAGACCTACGAGGTGGCCACAAGTTGTGGGGGGCGCGCCCGTGGCTTGTGGGCCTCTCGCAGACCTTCCAACCCTAATCTTTGCACTACAAATCCTCAAATATTCACCCCTACACCAGAGGGCACACTTCAAAACTTTTCTGCCACCGCAAGCTTCTGTTCCCGTGGGGGCCCATCTTGGGGCCTTTTCCGGCACTCCGCCGGTGGGGGATTCGATCATGGAGGGCCACTACATCAACCTTGTTGCCCTTCCAATGAAGCGTGAGTAGTATACCATGGACCTAAGGGTCCATAGCTAGTAGCTAGATGGCTTCTTATATCTCTTTGATCTTCAATACAATGTTCTCCTCGGTGTTTTTAGAGATATATTCAATATAATCTTCTTTTGCGGTGCGTTTATTGAGATACAATGAATTGTGGATTTATCATCAGATTATCTATGAATATTATTTGAGTCTTCTCTGAAATCTTTTATGCATGATTGAGATAGCTTAGTAATTCTCTCCGATCTATAGATTTGGTTTGGCCTATTAGATTGGTATTTCTTGCAATGGGAGAGGTGTTTTGTGATGGGTTCAATCTTGCGGTGTCCTCACCCAGTGAGAGTAGGGGTAGCGAGGCACCTATTTTATTGTTGGCATTAAGGATAAAAAGGTGGGGTTTATATCATATTGCTTTAGCTTATCCTTCTACATCATGTCATCTTGCTTAAGGAGTTGCTCTGTTCTTATGAACTTAATACTCTAGATGCAGGCATGAGTCGGTCGATGTGTGGAGTAATAGTAGTAGATGCAGAATCATTTCGGCCTACTTGTCATGGACGTGATGCCTATATTCATGATCATTTCCTTAGATATCGTCATAACTTTGGGCTTTTCTATCAATTGCTCAACAGTAATTTTTTTACCCACCGTATGATTTATTCAAGACAGAAGCCTCTAGTGAAACCTATGGCCCCCGAGTCTATTTTCCATCATATATTATCAGATCTATAAAACCAAAAACCTAAAACTACCTTGCTGCAATTTATTTATATTTACTTTATTTTGCCTTTTACTAATCTTTTATATCTATGTCTATTAGATCTCACTCTTGCAAGTGACCTTGAAGGGATTGACAACCGCTTTTTCGCGTTGAGTGCAAGTGTTTGTTAGTTTGTGCAGGTGCGTATATTGGAGACTTGCTTATACCTCCTACTGGATTGATACCTTGGTTCTTAATCGAGGGAAATACTTATCTCTACTTTGCTGCATCACCCTTTCCTCTTCAAGGGAAAATCAACGCAAGCTCAAGAAGTAGAAAGCTGACTATGATACGTTGACACATGGCAAGGCCCAATAGTGGCCCATTTAGGTGAAAGAGGCAGGCCCAGTCAAAATTAGTAGGCCGGCCCATATAGGGCCTACTTGTGTATGGTCCATTTAGGCCAAGGCCATACAAGATGTGCCAATTTGGCCCATTAACTATTTGACACCATTGCAGCCCATCGTCAGTTCAAGCCCTTTTATAGCCTGCTATACATTTGGGCTCAATATCAGCCCGACGTAGTTTTGGCCTGTTAACAACCCATTCAAGGGATGGGCCAATTTTTAGGATGTACGTCTTTTGGCTTTTTAGCTACCCATTTAAGTGTTGGGCCAATATCCAGCCCGGTATGCTTTTCAGCCTGTTAACGGCCCATAAAGGAGTTGGGCCATTTCCAGTCCGACCTGAGTTTTGGCCTCTTAATGGCCCATGCTCTTCATGGTCCAATACCAGCTCAGTTTCTCTTTCAGCCTGCTAAGGGCCCACAACAAAGTTGGGCCATATAGAGTCCGACCAGACTTTTGGCCTCTTAGCGGCCCATGCTCTTTATGGTCCAATACCAACCCGCTGTCTCTTTCAGCCTGCTAAAGGCCCACAATACAGTTGGGCCATATATAGCCCTACCTTCGTATCGGCCTGTTAACGGCCCGTGAAATCGAATGGGCCCACTTATTGCCCGCTTCGATTTCGGCATGTTAACGACCCGAGAGGTAACTGGGCCAAGCATTAACTGTTGGCTCGTTTCAATTATAGTGGCCCGATAGAGCTTTCGGCCTGGTTACGGCCCATCAACTAATTGGGCCCGCTAAAGTTCAGACATGTCTATAGGCCCAATTAGACAAAGTCGAGCATTTATGGATAGGACCAAAACCAATCAATCAAAGGCCTAAAAGAATTTTGGCCCCTGCGACGGTTTGTGATAGCTATTAATTTGACTGCTTTTTTGGCTTCTTAGCGACCAGTTAGCTAGAATGCGAGGCGCTCTAAGCAAATGTACGACATACAAGGAAAACTTAACACATCCAGTATTACAGGAAATTACATCCACTCAGAAATCCAAGATTGATGCTAGTGCATATAAATGAACAGAACTTAACGATCTACAACCTCACAATCTTCAACCTCGGCGCGAATGACGCCCATAAGCATGTGAGTAAGTTCTTCCTTCTTTGCTACACTCTCTCTGAAAACATTGATCAGTTGTTGTTGCACAAGAATGTGCAACTCCGATTCCTCCATGATTTCCATCATTGCTTCAGCCAGTAATTGGTTCACAAACGTACATTTTTCCGTTGGATTCCAGAAAGAGGAAACTGAACATATTCAGATGGCGATTTTGGCAGGCTTGTATTATTGATAATGGATAGTGTCACTACCACTGCATCATAACATAAATTAGGAGAGGAATCGAACAAATTAATCAAGAGTTATCGCCATATTACCTGCCCTAGATTTATTGGAAAGAAAAAATGTGGTTGCCTTGCTATTTTCAGAGGTTGTCTTCTTATCTTCAGTAGCCTATACCAAATTAATACAGTAGCATTGCTATGATTGGCCAGGTCAGATAATAGGAAAGCAACATTGACACAATGAAAGTTTGGGCAACCATACCACACCAGACTACACCAAATTAACACAATATGGCACAACTATCATCAACCAGGTAAGGTAATAGGAAAGCAAATTGATACAATGAATGATTGGGCAACCAGACCACATCACTAGAATTCATAAATGTGCATGATATGAGATGGTACACTCATGTAGCTCAGTATGAAAAACTACCACGCAGTTTTCCTTACTAAAATCAACATTGTTGCCTTTAATTATAAATTTTGGTACAAGTAAATTTAGATCAGGTAAAGGTTGAATTCACGCCGATTAACAAAATACAAGCTGATGTAAAAATATGGTGATATACAACATGTACTTACATCAGCATTGGAGCACAGAGAATTTCCGCAAGATACTTTCCTCGAACATGATCCCAGTTTAGAAAGTCTTCTACGCTTTAAGATTATTTTCTAAAAGAGAGACGGGTAAGAAACATGTAGAAAATATGATCTAAATGCTATAAAATTTCATGATGCAAGGATACGCACACGCTTCTTAGAAAGGAGTTGACATAGTTTTGCTCGACTGGAGCGGACTAGTTCTTTGGCCACTGGAATATGCTTATTATCAGGAGCAGTTGGGTTTCTCTATGTTGGAGCAGTATCTATGAACACTGGAGTTGGTTTACTATCTCTTGGGGTTTGTAGCCCTTCAGATTCTAACAAAGTCGTCTTACCCTTGCATGCCTTATACAGATGAATGGTGCTTATAAGTAAGCAAGCAGTTGGCCATTTTGTAGCTCAATTAAAGCCTTAGGGAGCATAACGAACAACAAAGGGATTCATACAAACCTACTACAACAAGCAAAACTATGCAATCGTTAGCCTGGTATAAACTAGATTGTGAGCCTCATGCAATAATAGTTGGTTAATAGACTTCAAAGCTTTAGGCACACATCGCCAGAGTAATTAAATGGTGTGACACTCCAAAAATTTTATTTTGTTTTAGCAAAAACCTTGCTGGTTTTTCTTTTGTGGATTGAGACCTTTCAAATTTTTTTTTAGAAAAACAATCCTATTAAAAAAATCTTTTTCTTTGGCTAGGATTGTTATTTCTGTTATCTTCTTCAAACTTTGGGTTTAACCTTTTTAAAACTTCTCCTCTGATTGGTTCTCCTCTCAAATTATTTTTGGGAGTTCAATCTTTTCTTTTTGAAAAGAAAACTCTATGAAAATTTGGGATCTTCAATTCTTTTGATAACCACCCATGACCTTGTATTTTTGCTCATGAAGTGAACCACTCCAAAACCTCCTCTCCTCCTTGTTAACAACCCAAGTTCCCTGTCCCAACTCATCCAAACAAGTTTTGGATTTTATTTTGATTATTTCACCTCTCAATTCTTTTCTGATCTTTAGTTGAGCCTGACCCATTTACAAAGCAAGTACCCTATAGCTTTTGTATCTGGACCTCAAACCAACTCTTCTGGCTAGTCCTTTGTACACACAACCAAAAACCATCTTGATCCACTCATCTTCTTTTCAAATATTTCAACTTACACTCCCTGCAAGTTTGGACCAAATTTATCAAATTTGGTGAAATTCATATCTACACTTCTCCAAAAATTCCACCAAAAATCAGGCAGCCTATTGGAGCAATGAGAAGTCACTCTACCAAAAGTCAGCCCAAGGAAAAATTCCTACAAGCCAGAAACATTTTGTCGAACACCTTGCATGCACTGTTTCAGTTCAAATTCAGTTAAATTCAGACTTTCAGTGTCGATCTTCGTCAGTTAAGTGCAGTCACGAGAACACAGTGCCCCTTGGCACCTTGCTCGCCGCCTGGCTGCTTGTCCGGAGCCCCGCACGCGCGCTTGGCGCCTTCCTGGCGTCGGTGGTGCCCTGGCCCGCCTGCGCCGGCGTGTCTTGCGGCGGCTGAACCGCCGTAACGGCTGGCAGGAAGCAGAACGGCGGCGCAACGCCATTCAGCGCCGCCCAAGCTCCCTGGTGGCTCCGCGTGGCCCTCTCCACGCCAGCACACGCATGCAGCACGGTTGCCGTGGCGCGGCGTGCACAGCGCACACTCTCTGCCGCCGACGGGTCCGCGCCGCTCCGTTCCGTTGAACTCCACCTCAGCAAGCAAAATCGGACGCCGTTGGCACCTAAACAGACTCAGTGGACCTCCACGACGGCGCTCAACTCCTAAACCCTCCCGACCAAGCCCTGCGCCGCCGTAATCTCTTGCCGGAGAACCCCGTTCTCAGCAACCGCCTCGGGGTGGCTATATATAGCGCCCCGAGCCCGCTCTCACTCCCGCACGGCTCCACCACCTCACCACACCCCGCCTGGCCACTGGAGGGGCCTCGAGGAGCCCTCCTTCCTCGACTCCGGCCACCTCCGTCCGCCTCGGGCTCCAGCTCGATTCACTGCGGTGAGGTCATCTCCGGTGCCCAAACTCCGTCAAGCACCACCTCTAGCTACCAGATACTTGACCACCTCCTCAATTTGATCTTTGCAGCCCTCTCCGGCGAGCTTCACCCTCGTCCGAAACGCCGTTCGCCGGAGCAAGGGCCACTGTCGACACGGTACACGCCGGCGACCACCTCGACCACCACCCGACACGGAACAACACCGTGAGCACGGAGGTAACCTCCGATCCCTTTGCCTCGCCATGGATCGCCGCCGGCGATCGCCGCGGCCCTCTGGCGCCAAAAGCCCCGCTTCGGTTTTCAAACCCGACGGGTGGGACCGCCCCGTCCGGTTCCTCTCTTTTTTCGAATCGTTTTCTGAAAGCGTATTCGGGCAAAATACGTCTTCTCTTCTGGGCCGGCGTATTTGAGACTGAAACGTTTTCTGTTTTTATAAATAAGACCCTGGGAAGTTTCTGTTTCATTACAGATGGGTCCCTGGGCAAATACCTTTATAACTTTTTAGCAGAAACATATTTTTGAGTGATTCTTTTTCTGTTCTCTTCAAAACTTTGTCTAGTTTTTTATCAGATTTATTTGAAGATTATTTGGAATAATTTTTGTGCACCTCTCAGTATTCACGATAGCGCGTATATTCTCTTTATACCGTAGATACCGAAGGAGGTGACGGGACCGCGAACTTCACTGAGTTAGACTCCGACTACTCCGAACCAGGCAAGCATGTTTGAACTTTTGATATGATGAGTGTCTTGGCATGTTTTGCATTTAGTTAGTTTCATGGCATGTTGTGGAGCATACCGATGAACTGTATATTATGCATTGTTGAGACAAGTAAGTTCGATGATCCATACCTTGTTCGATGTGAGTATGCAAGGCCATGTGTTGGCATGAAGATGGGTAAGATGGCAGTGTGGTAGAATGCTAGTCTTATGCCATGCAGGTTACTACAGTACCAACCCGTATCGGTTGGGCTCGTATCCATTTCCCCTCCCTGTACTACCACATGTTTCCCGAAAGGGATATGGTTTAGTAAGTCGCAAACCGCTTTCTTGGTACACACCAAAAAGGAGAGGCTGGGATGATGGTTCCATGGCCCTGGATTAAAGCCAGTCATCCGGTCAGGGGGCATGGGTGTTTCCGGTTGGGACCGAGAGGGGGGCACCCCTTAGAGCGCGCGTATATAAATTTGATCCCATGCTATTCGAGATTGTGATCTCCCCGTCTCAAAAGTTTTTTCTTGGACGATGTCGAGGGGGATTCCTGGCATCGAGAGGTTGGATGGGTGTGTACTGGTTAGCTGTGTTTCCTTCTGAAATACCGTAAACGGAACTAGTCCTTGTGACTATGGAAATCCGTGAACTGTGAGAAATTTTGTACAAACTCTGCAGAGTCATATATCCTCAAATCATCTTATCTATATCCAAGTTCCGGGCTAACTGACATGTGCCAGCTTTGGTGACAGATCATCCGGTGGGACCATGAGCACTAAGATCAGTTAAATGTTTGTTCCTGAGGATGGACTAACCCGTTTAATTTCATGAGTTGAATATATTTATTATGAATATTATTTCTTTATCAGTTAAAGCCCTTTATGTGGTGTCGCTCAGACGCCCGACCGTGGCATTTATTTTAAGGCCCTTTATGTGGTGTCGCTCAGACGCCCGACTATGGCATTTCTTTTAAAGCCCTTTATGTGGTGTCGCTCAGACGCCCGACTGTGGCATTTCTTTTAAAGCCCTTTATGTGGTGTCGCTCAGACGCCTGACTGTGGCATTTCTTTTAAAGCCCTTTATGTGGTGTCGCTCAGACGCCCGATAGTGGCATTCCTTTTAAAGCCCTTTATGTGGTGTCGCTTAGACGCCCGACTGTGGCATTTCTTTTAAAGCCCTTTATGTGGTGTCGCTAAGACGCCCGACTGTGGCATGAATTTTCTTTCTTTTATTAATTTACCTTCGTGGCGTCGCTCTAGACACTCGATTGTTTTCCATTACTTTACTGTTGGGATTCCAGGCGGACTACCGCCGTTTCCCTTTTTACTTACCCTGCCTAATATTACTTTGAATGTGCATTGGTAATTTAATCGTCACGCACTCATGCATGCATTTGTTATATCTTGCGTCCGAACTGTCTTGCGAGTACTTTCAAAGTACTCACTGGCTTGTTGATTTGGCCACATGCTGACGAAGGTGATCTCATGGATGAAGAGTTCGATAGCGAATCCGACGCCTAGAGGAGTCCCAGTCAGTCTCGTGCGACCCTGGACTTGGTCACTGTTTTATACCCGCTTCCGCAACCCAAAAAAATTCATCGAGCCTCACCTCGACGCTCGATGGGATGATAGTTTGAGAGTCACATATCCACTCCCCACTGTGTTACTCCACCACTACCATATTTGCGAGTCAGTAGTATGCCACCACTCCCTTGTGTCATAACCGCCTTTATGTATAATTATTGGCACGCTTGAAATAAATTGTTGAGCATTATCAGCTCAACCCTGTATTATATTTGATGCTACTGGCTTATTGTATCAAAATTTTGTCTACCAGTGAGGAGGTTTTTATCTCAAACTGGATTCTAAAGATTGGTTTCTCAATAAATATTTTTATTGGAAAAACCGGTCGTGACAAGCTTGGTACCAGAGCCAGGCTGACTGTAGGAAGCCACTAGGTGCGATCGCTAATCGGTTATTAGCATATTAGAGCCCATTTAAGTTTTTAAAATTGTAGACACTTTTTTCTGACAGTCAGCATATATTTATGATCTGACTCTTCAGAATTTTTGCCTACTTTTTTAGATGGCCGACAACAGCTGCGAGTCTCAGACCTTCGCCAACGTGCCCGATGGGTTCGTCAAGCTTCTATCCTTCGTCGTTCAGGTCGCGATGGGGCCATCTGTGCGCCCGGTCGTCTCAATCTGCTAGCACAAAGTCAACGACGGTCTGACTATGCACCAGGCCTCGGTGCAAATCAGGGGAGGGCGTGGTGAGTTACGCCGCTTCCGGTTCGTGGGAAGAGCCATGCCCACAGAGAAGCATGCCATCCAGATGGCAGCCCGCGAGTCGATAGCTCGCCTCAGGGATGTCCTTCCAATGATGAAGGCTCGTCGTTACCGCTATCTTCCATGCCACGTACCTTACACCTGTCACTACGCATACTCCTGCCCGAGAGGAGAACGAGACGAGGCCTTTGAGATGCTTATTGAGTATCTTCAGGCTCTGGAGGCCGCCTTCGACAACTTGGTGGACGACTTTGTGGCCGCCCGCATGGACTTAGTCCATGGCTGTGCTGCCAACAGGAGGGAGCTCCTGCCCACAGCACCGCCACTGACTTATGCCTCATCATCAGCATCTTATGCACCTGCTCGTCGCCTGCCTTCTACTGAGGAGTTCAACCAGGTCATTGCGCCCACTCCAGCGCGCACTGCACTGCCCCTCACGCCGACTCCTATTCGTGTTATTCCGCCCCTGCCACCCGCTCCATCTACTCGGCGCAGCACTACTCGTATGGAGCCCATTAGCGAGGAGGAAGTTGAGTCTCCAGCCTCGCTACGCCTCACCCTTGGCAGGGCCAAGGACATCATCAACATCTCCGACTAAGTACGCTTAGCCATCGCGCGTTGTACCGCCATGTAAGATATGGGAAGTAGCCTGTTTGCGCATCATGTAGGATCTGGAGAAGTGCACTAGCCTAAATAACATGTCAGGATGATGTACGCATATCTTGAGTGATGTATTGTATAATTATCGCCCGTGTGTAAGATACGTAATGAGCAGTCTTTCTCTGTGCGCAAATTAAATGGTTTTCCCTAGTAATCTTGGCTATTTGGTTTCTCTGCCAACCTTGTGCTTTTATGGATTTATTTTCGTTTACTTATGGGCTTCGCAATATATATCCCCAGAGTGAAAAATGTCTCGTCCTTGGACTCGCTCCATGCCAGCTCCGCCAGAAGAAAATTATGGCACTCAAGCAGACAACAATTTTGCACAAGGGCAGTCGAACCAATTTTATGACAATCAACCAGGCAACAATTTCACCCAAGGTCAATCAAGTCAACAGGGTAGTGAGACGGCACTATCTCAAATGTGTCGCCTTTATTAACAAAGTCAGCAACAACATCGTGAAATGATGAACCAAGTCATCAACATGGGAAATCACCATGGACAGTATCAACAGCATTCTAAATTATCCGAAATACAGAAGACACGTCCCCAGACATTTTCTCACACTGACAAGCCGCTTGAGGCCGAAGACTGGCTTCATGATATGGAGAGAAAGTTAATTATTGCAAAATGCTCAGACCCAGAAAAAGTACTGTATGCACCGCATTATCTCACGGGAACAGCCGCATCCTGGTGGGAGAATTTCCTGCATATGCATCCCAACGAAAATGATAAAACCTGGGATGATTTCAAGGAAGGCTTCCGTGGCGCACATATTCCTAAAAGTATTGTGAAAATCAAGAAGAGGGAATTCGATGACCTCAAACAACGGAACATGACAGTATCTAATTACAACAATCAGTTTACTCTATTCTCTCGCTACGCAAACGAAGAACGTATGACTGAAAGCAAGAAAATGGAGAAATTCCTTGACGGCCTAGCGCCCGCGCTTAAATGCCAACTGGTCATACACACTTTCCCAGATTTTAAGACGCTGGTGGATAAAGCCATTACTATGGAAAATGAAAGACGCAGTTCGGAAGATATCCGCAAGCGAAAAAGGGACCAGACTAACCAGGCTCGCAATCACCGAAGCAAGACAGATTTCAAAAAGGATGGGACACACAAATCCCCGTCCAACGTCTCACGCCCAATCAAGAATTTTCATGCAAGGGACAAGGAGTTCACATATCGCCCCGGCGTTACTTGTTACGCCTGCGGAGAGGAAGGACACTATGCCAAGCAGTGTCCCAAGCCTAGAAACTCAGCACCAAAGCCGAACAACGGCAACAACAATTCAGCGCCCAAGCGAAACAATTTCAATCCCAACAACAACCACAGGAAGGGTCATCTGAACCACGTAACCAAAGAGGAGGCACAAAATGCTCCGGATATCGTACTCGGTACGTTTCCTATCAACACAATACCTGCAATGGTTTTGTTTGATTCTGGAGCTTCTCACTCTTTTGTTTTAAAAAGTTTTGCTTTGCAAAATAATTTTTCGATGCTTCCTTTGGAGAAATCCATGATCACCAAGTCCCCTGGGATTCAACAAATTACTCAGAACTACAGTCAGGATGTGATTATTGAGTTCGAAGGGCTGAAATTTTACGCAAACCTTATTGTGTTGGAAAATAAGGGACTAGATGTCATCCTTGGGGTGGATTGGCTAACCACAAATAAAGGTTTCATTAACTGTTTCAACCGGACCGTAATACTCACGCGTCACCTCGGGAAGACGATAAGGGTATCCGCCAAGGAAAGGAAAATACCCAGGCAACCAAGACTGAATAAGGTAGATGTTTCTGAGCTGAGCAAGGTTCCAGTAGTATGTGAATTTCCAGACGTATTCCCCGATGAGCTACCAGGCATGCCACCAGACCGAGAGATAGAATTCAGCATTGAGCTTGCACCAGGGACCACCCCGTATACAAGAAACCATACAGAATGGCACCGTCCGAGTTGGTTGAACTGAAGAAACATATAAAGGAACTGCTTGACAAAGGATACATTCGAGCCAGTTCCTCACCATGGGGATCACCAATTTTATTTGCCAAAAAGAAAGATGGAACACTGCGATTGTGTATTGACTACCGAGCACTCAACATGGTCACGGTCAAGAACAAATACCCGATGCCAAGAATAAATGATTTATTCGATCAGCTCGCTAAGGCCAAGGTATTCTCAAAAATTGACCTAAGGTCAGGATACCATCAATTAAAGGTACGAACAGAAGATATCCCCAAGACAACATTCACCTCCAGATATGGATTGTATGAGTTCACAGTAATGCCTTTTGGATTAACAAATGCTCCTGCATATTTTGTTCACCTCATGAACAAAGTATTTATGAAGTTTATGGACAAGTTCGTTGTGGTATTCATCGACGATATTCTAGTATACTCCAAAACACCAGAAGAGCACGCTGAACATCTCAGAATTGTACTAGGAGAACTCAGGAAACACCAATTGTACGCCAAGTTCAGCAAGTGTGAATTTTGGTTAAGGCAAGTAGGCTTTCTAGGCCACGTGCTAACCCAAGACGGAATCGCCGTGGACCCGGAGAAAGTAAAGGCCGTACTTGGCTGGAAGTCACCAACCAGTGTAACAGACATACGAAGTTTCTTGGGAATGGCAGGATATTACCGCAGATTTATTGAAGGATTCTCCACCATAGCCAAACCTATGACCCAGTTACTCAAGAAGGAAAAGAAGTTTGAATGGACAGAGGCCTGCGAGAAAAGTTTCCAAGAGCTAAAGAGGAAGTTAACAACAGCACCAGTATTAGTTGTGCCAGACATACACAAGAATTTTGAAGTATATTGTGACGCGTCCAGGAAAGGTCTTGGATGTGTATTGATGCAAGAAGGCAAGGTTGTCGCCTACGCTTCAAGGCAGCTTCGCAAGCATGAGAAAATTATCCCACTCATGACTTGGAGATGGCAGCAGTCATCCATGCACTTAAGGAATGGAGGCATTTCTTACTTGGAAATCGATGTGAAATATATACATACCACAAAAGTCTCAAATACATTTTCACGCAGCCAGAATTAAATTTACGGCAAAGGCGCTGGTTGGAATTAGTAAAGGATTATGATGTCGGTATCCACTACCATCCAGGTAAAGCAAATGTAGTGGCCGATGCTCTTAGTCGGAACCGCAGCTCCAACGAAAGCAGTCTGCACGGCTTGAGACCCGAATTCCAACAAGAATTTACCAGACTTAACTTATTGATGGTAGCAGAAGGCACCATATCAAATTTGGAGATACAACCCGACCTTGTGGAGAAAATTAAAGAAGCTCAGTCGGGTCATCCCAGTATACAAGGTATAAAAAGAAAGGTGAGTAAGGGCAAAGCCTCAGAATTCGTCGTAGACAATGGAGGAATACTATGGTACGGGGAAAGACTCTGCGTACCAAACATAGAAGATCTTAAACAGCAAATTTTGGCTGAAGCCCACACCGCCCCATATTCAATTCACCCTGGAGGGACCAAAATGTATAAAGATATTCAAGAAAGATTTTGGTGGCACGGTATGAAGAGGGACATCGCTACCTTCATTGCATGTTGCGACTCATGTCAACGCATAAAAGCTGAACATCAGAGACCAGCCGGATTACTGCAACCAAACAAAATACCTGAGTGGAAATGGGATGAAATAGGGATGGATTTCATTGTCGGACTACCTCGGTCACGACACGGGAATGATGCTATATGGGTCATCACCGACAGGTTAACCAAGGTAGCACATTTTATTCCAGTAAAGACAACCCACACCACTCAGAAGCTTGCCAAGATTTACCTCTCCCGCATAGTTTGTCTACACGGTGTCCCAAGGACTATATTATCCGACAGGGGCACTCAGTTCGTTTCGAGATTTTGGGATCACTTACAACAGGCACTGGGAACTCAGCTAGCCTTCAGTACAGCTTACCACCCCCAGACAGATGGGCAAACGGAACGCATAAACTAGATCTTAGAAGACATGCTGAGAGCATGTGTCCTCACATATGGAACCAGTTGGGAAGAAAGTCTGCCATATGTCGAGTTCGCATACAACAACAGTTACCAGGCCAGCCTGCAAATGGCACCATTTGAGGCTTTGTATGGACGAAGATGTCGTACCCCGTTGAATTGGTCAGAAACCGGAGACAGCCGCATCTTCGGACCAGACATGCTCAGAGAAGCCGAGGAGAAAGTCAAGCTAATCAGGGATAGGCTCAAGACCGCCCAAAGCCGACAGAAGAGTTATTACGATCAGAAGCATCGTAGGGTCAGCTTCGAACCCGGAGAGTTTGTGTACCTACGAGTATCCCCTATGAGGGTATTACAACGATTCAAGATAAAAGGAAAGCTAGCGCCAAGATTTATCGGACCATTCTGTATATTGGCACGAAGAGGCACGATCGCCTACCAACTAGACTTACCTAAGGAACTATCAGATATCCACAACGTGTTCCATGTTTCGCAGTTAAGGAAGTGCATAAGCAACCCAGAAAAACAAGTATCCCATGAGAACATTGACGTGCAACAAGACCTCACTTATCGGGAACACCCAGTGAAGATACTAGAGGAGTCTGAAAGGAGGACCCGACAAAAGACCATTAAATTTTTCAGAGTTCAGTGGAGCAATCACACTAACAACGAAGCAACTTGGGAAAGAGAGGATTTTCTTCGAGCAGAGCATCCGCACTTATTTGAGGGACGGCTGAAATCTCGGGGACGAGATTTTTCCTAAGGGGGTAGGTGTTGTGAAACTCCAAAAATTTTATTTGGTTTTAGCAAAAACCTTGCTGGTTTTTCTTTTGTGGATTGAGACCTTTCATTTTTTTAGAAAAACAATCCTATTAAAAAAATCTTTTTCTTTGGCTAGGATTGTTATTTCTGTTATCTTCTTCAAACTTTGGGTTTAACCTTTTTAAAACTTCTCCTCTGATTGGTTCTCTTCTCAAATTATTTTTGGGAGTTCAATCTTTTCTTTTTGAAAAGAAAACTCTATGAAAATTTGGGATCTTCAATTCTTTTGATAACCACCCATGACCTTGTATTTTTGCTCATGAAGTGAACCACTCCAAAACCTCCTCTGCTCCTTGTTAACAACCCAAGTTCCCTGTCCCAACTCATCCAAACAAGTTTTGGATTTTATTTTGATTATTTCACCTCTCAATTCTTTTCTGATCTTTAGTTGAGCCTGACCCATTTACAAAGCAAGTACCCTATAGCTTTTGTATCTGGACCTCGAACCAACTCTTCTGGCTAGTCCTTTGTACCCACAACCCAGAACCATCTTGATCCACTCATCTTCTTTTCAAATATTTCAACTTACACTCCCTGCAAGTTTGGACCAGATTTATCAAATTTGGTGAAATTCATATCTACACTTCTCCAAAAATTCCACCAAAAATCAGGCAGCCTACTGGAGCAATGAGAAGTCACTCTACCAAAAATCAGCCCAAGGAAAAATTCCTACAAGCCAGAAACATTCTGTCGAACACCTTGCATGCACTGTTTCAGTTCAAATTCAGTTAAATTCAGACTTTCAGTGTCGATCTTCGTCAGTTAAGTGCAGTCACGAGAACACAGTGCCCCTTGGCACGTTGCTCACCGCCTGGCTACTTGTCCGGAGCCCTGCACGCGCGCTTGGCGCCTTCCTGGCGTCGGTGGTGCCTTGGCCCGCCTGCGCCGGCGTGTCTTGCGGCGGCTGAACCGCCGTAACGGCTGGCAGGAAGCAGAACGGCGGCGCAACGCCGTTCAGCGCCGCCCAAGCTCCCTGGTGGCTCCGCGTGGCCCTTTCCACGCCAGCGCACGCATGCAGCACGGTCGCCGTGGCGCGGCGTGCACAGCGCACGCTCTCTGTCGCCGACGGGTCTGCGCCGCTCCGTTCCGTTGAACTCCACCTCAGCAAGCAAAACCCGACGCCGTTGGCACCTAAACAGACTCAGTGGACCTCCACGACGGTGCTCAACTCCTAAACCCTCCCGACCAAGCCCTGCGCCGCCGTAATCTCTTGCCGGAGAACCCCGTTCTCGGCAACCTCCTCGGGGTGGCTATATATAGCGCCCCCGAGCCCGCTCTCACTCCCGCACGGCTCCACCACCTCACCACACCCCGCCTGGCCACTGGAGGGGCCTCGAGGAGCCCTCCTTCCTCGACTCCGGCCACCTCCGTCCGCCTCGGGCTCCAGCTTGATTCACTGCGGTGAGGTCATCTCCGGTGCCCAAACTCCGTCAAGCACCACCTCTAGCTACCAGATACTTGATCACCTCCTCAATTTGATCTTTGCAGCCCTCTCCGGCGAGCTTCACCCTCGTCCGAAACGCCGTCCGCCGGAGCAAGGGCCACCGTCGACACGGTGCACGCCGGCGACCACCTCGACCACCACCCGACGCGGAACAGCACCGTGAGCACGGAGGTAACCTCCGATCCCTTTGCCTCGCCGTGGATCGCCGCCGGCGATCGCCGCGGCCCTCTGGGTCCCTGGGCAAATACCTTTATAACTTTTTAGCAGAAACATATTTTTGAGTGATTCTTTTTCTGTTCTCTTCAAAAAAAATTCTAGTTTTTTATCAGATTTATTTGAAGATTATTTGGAATAATTTTTGTGCACCTCTCGGTATTCACGATAGCACGTATATTCTCTTTATACCGTAGATACCGAAGGAGGTGACGGGACCGCGAACTTCACCGAGTTAGACTCCGACTACTCCGAACCAGGCAAGCATGTTTGAACTTTTGATATGATGAGTGTCTTGGCATGTTTTGCATTTAGTTAGTTTCATGGCATGTTGTGGAGCATACCGATGAACTGTATATTATGCATTGTTCAGACAAGTAAGTTCGATGATCCATACCTTGTTGGATGTGAGTATGCAAGGCCATGTGTTGGCATGAAGATGGGTAAGATGGTAGTGTGGTAGCATGCTAGTCTTATGCCATGCAGGTTACTACAGTACGAACCCGTATCGGTTGGGCTCGTATCCATTTCCCCTCCCTGTACTACCACATGTTTCCCGAAAGGGATATGGTTTAGTAAGTCGCAAACCGCTTTCTTGGTACACACCAAATAGGAGAGGCCGGGATGATGGTTCCATGGCCCTGGATTAAAGCCAGTCATCCGGTCAGGGGGCATGGGTGTTTCCGGTTGGGACCGAGAGGGGGGCACCCCTTAGAGCGCGCGTATATAAATTTGATCCCATGCTATTCGAGATTGTGATCTCCCCGTCTCAAAAGTTTTTTCTTGGACGATGTCGAGGGTGATTCCTGGCATCGAGAGGTTGGATGGTTGTGTACTGGTTAGCTGTGTTTCCTTCTGAAATACTGTAAACGGAACTAGTCCTTGTGACTACGGAAATCCGTTAACTGTGAGAAATTTTGTACAAACTCTGCAGAGTCATATATCCTCAAATCATCTTATCTATATCGAAGTTCCGGGCTAACTGACATGTGCCAGTTTTGGTGACAGATCATCCGGTGGGACCATGAGCACTAAGATCAGTTAAATGTTTGTTCTTGAGGATGGACTAACCCGTTTAATTTCATGAGTTGAATATATTTATTATGAATATTATTTCTTTATCAGTTAAGCCCTTTATGTGGTGTCGCTCAGACGCCCAACTGTGGCGTTTCTTTTAAGGCCCTTTATGTGGTGTCGCTCAGACGCCCGACTATGGCATTTCTTTTAAAGCCCTTTATGTGGTGTCGCTCAGACGCCCGACTGTGGCATTTCTTTTAAAGCCCTTTATGTGGTGTCGCTCAGAAGCCCGACTGTGGCATTTCTTTTAAAGCCCTTTATGTGGTGTCGCTCAGACGCCCGACAGTGGCATTCCTTTTAAAGCCCTTTATGTGGTGTCGCTTAGACGCCCGACTGTGGCATTTCTTTTAAAGCCCTTTATGTGGTGTCGTTAAGACGCCCGACTGTGGCATGAATTTTCTTTCTTTTATTAATTTACCTTCGTGGCGTCGCTCTAGACACTCGATTGTTTTCCATTACTTTACTGTTGGGATTCCAGGCGGACTACCGCCGTTTCCCTTTTTACTTACCCTGCCTAATATTACTTTGAATGTGCATTGGTAATTTAATCGTGACGCACTCATGCATGCATTTGTTATATCTTGCGTCCGAACTGTCTTGCGAGTACTTTCAAAGTACTCACTGGCTTGTTGATTTGGCCACATGCTGACGAAGGTGATCTCATGGATGAAGAGTTCGATAGCGAATCCGACACCTAGAGGAGTCCCAGCCAGTCTCGTGCGACCCTGGACTTGGTCACTGTTTTAAACCCGCTTCCGCAACCCAAATAAATTCATCGAGCCTCACCTCGACACTCGATGGGATGATAGTTTGAGAGTCACATATCCACTCCCCACTGTGTTACTCCACCACTACCATATTTGCGAGTCAGTAGTATGCCACCACTCCCTTGTGTCATAACCGCCTTTATGTATAATTATTGGCACGCTTGTAATAAATTTTTGAGCATTATCAGCTCAACCCTGTATTATATTTGATGCTACTGGCTTATTGTATCAAAAGTTTGTCTACCAGTGAGGAGGTTTTTATCTCAAACTGGATTCTAAAGATTGGTTTCTCAATAAATATTTTTATTGGAAAAACCGGTCGTGACAAATGGTAAGGCCTTTAATTATGTCAACTAATAGTTATACAAGTAACCAACATCAGGCATCATTATTTGGGCATCTCATTAACTGAGGACAAATAAAGCAATTGAAAAGAGCAAATTAACTATGCCAGAAACAAACAAGGAATTGAACTGTTGAGTTGGATACAGTGACTTACCTTAACTGGTTGAATAGGCTCAGCATAGCTCCTACTTCTCTTGCAAGGCTCCTTCCTAACATCTTGTACTTGGAAATCCTCAATCTTATCTTCATTGCACCCCCTCTGTAAGGTGACACAAACTAGTTACTCATCTCCTTGGAAGATAAATATGCATACTTTCCAGTCTGTGAACAAGACAAAAGGATGAGATTATAACAAAACAATACCACATAATGAAACATGCCACATCTCTTACACTTGCACACAATGAAATGAGCATTTACTATGTCTGCACTATGTAAAAACTAGGCATACCTTCGAACTGGATCTCCAAGTACTCTTGGAGAGCCTACTTTAGTGTACAACCAAACCTTTATGTCACCTATGAGTTAGACAAGGCCCCACTACAGCAGCCCTTAGTGTTTAAATCGTTGCAAGCTCTGCTAGAGTGTTAGGTCAAGAATAGCAAGTAATCAAAGCAAACAGTCCTAGTATGGCTGGCTGATGCAAACAAGAATCGAACAGATGTGTGAGCAACTCTTACATATCAAGAAAAGAAGCAAAGAAGAAGGCTTAAAGACCATCACCTGACAGGCCAGATTTAAGGGGCATTTAAACATCATGTGCAACGTAAGAACTAACATAAACATTGCATACTCCAGACTCTACAATGGAATGCACATGTATTAGGTTATGCCATGTATGATGATGCCTAAATGTACACTATAGCAGGCAGGAGTGATTCATCATTGCACGCACAATTGAATTGCAGGTTAAGGGCCAGTTTGATTATGCCTTTTTAGGGCTTATTGTCAAAATAAGCCATAAAAGATGTAAAGAAGTCATTTTTGAGTTACGGGCTTGGGCTTAACTTATTTCGCTTTAGAGGGGGGTGTTTCGGGTAGAAGCTCACTAAAAATTGAAGGGAAGGGGAATAGTGAAATGACTCTGTTGTCTGCCTATATTACACTCAAAATTCAACTGCTCATGCCCGCGTCACACCTCCCTCAAGTAAAAACAAACACGCAAGCATTCATTACCCTACCCACTTGCATCTCCTCTCCCCTTTCCCTCTACCTCGATCCCCTGCCTGCAGCCCTAGGGTTCCTCCGGCGAGCCGTCGCCTCTGGTCCCATCTGGCCTGGTCCTCAATGATGATCTGTCCAGCTAGGCTACATGGCCGGCAGGTAGGGGAAAATCTCCCTGGCTGCTCCTCCCTCTGGCGCCACCCTCATTCTCATGGTCTCCAGCACCTGCTCCACTGTGGTCCGTCCAACACACTACTCCAGCGGGCGCCGCACAACTACGACTGATGCCACACTGCAGCAGAAGGCACCTTATTCCCCCTCCCCTCCTCCCAGGTCGTGGCCTTGAGGTGCTGTTGAAGGATGAGCTCATCCAACGAGGTGAGGATCTCCTCTGATTTTCTGCCAAATTTTCATTCTGATCCACTATACGATGAATTGCTATGAGTTGCTTCTGCTGCTGCTATATGATGCATTGATATGAGCTGCTCCTACTACTACTATATGATGAATTGCTATGAGTTGCTGCTGCTATATGATAAATTGCTATGAGCTGCTGCTGCTATATGATGAGTTGCTATAAGCTGCTCCTGTTGCTGTTGTATGATGAATTGCTATGAGTTGCTTGTGCTGCTGCTATATGATGAATTGCTATGAGCTGCTGCTGGTATATGATGAATTGCACACTGCTGCTTCTGCTGTATGATGAGTTGCTATGAGCTATTGCTGCTGCTATATGATGCTTTCAGGTGGTACTGCTATATGATAATAACCAGCCACTTGGACCATCGAGTTTCAATAAATAATTGTTCTTCATTTAAATATGGGTCATGCGTTCCTCATTTAAATTAGGCAATGGGATCTCTATGGAAGACATTGACCAAAGTAGATTGTGCCAAGTAGATGGTATCTTTGTATTTGCATTTTGAACAAATAGTGATGGCCTGTTTTCCTATCATATTAATTACTGCACTGGGTTTAATTTGTGATGTTTGCAAGTCAAACTATTTTTCATATGGGCAGCAAAATGAAAAAATATAATGCAATCTAGACTTTTCACTAATCATACCAAAGATAAGCTGAAAAGGAGCTTATATTCATAGGTGCTTATTTTCTTAGGATAACTCGTAATAACTGTCGCTAAGAAACTTGGCCAATAGAACTGACATACAAATAACATGTCACGATGATTGCAATGGAGGAGTGACCTACCATAGCACACTGTATAGGCTCACCGCTGCCTCTCCTTTTTTTGTGATGTTCCATGAAATTGCCAGATACATCTTGTACTTTTTCATTGTGTAACCCTGTCTGCAAGTTGACACGGCTAATTTCAGACATCTCTACATGATAATACATTACATATCCCTTGCGCATATTTAAACCACCTATTAATGATTGTGTGCATAGCATAAACTAGCCATGACTCTGTGTGATCGACTAGCAGGTACTCTAAGGGAGCCTAATGTAGTGCACTGGAATTCCTACATGCCACCTACGATTTTGTGTAATGTACTGCCTTTGTTCCTAAATATATGTCTTTGTAGAGATTCCAGTATGGACCACATACAGATGTATATAGATGCATTTTCGAGTGTAGATTCACTCATTTTGCTCCGTATGTAGCCTATAGTGGAATCTCTAGAAAGACTTATATTTAGGAACGGAGGTACGAGGTAGTATCATGTATGACATCTACATATCTAATTTAGCAGCCAGTAGTAGAAATCATTGTCTGCACAAAGCGATTACTGGTCGAAAATCCGAGCAAACCACGCTGGCAGGCACACAACAATACAAGAGAGAGTGTCGGTGTTCTGGGAATAGGGGTCCCCAGACATGCCTGCCTGCGGCCCATGGCGTGGCTTTGCTAGCAGGCCCGTACGGCCCATCTTCATCAACAAGGAATTCAAGACCATCGCTAGGGGCCAAGCCTCGCGAGGCAGACGATGCAAGACCTCCTCAGGAGCGGCCTTGCGAGGCAGGCTCGCGAGGGGCGGAGAGATCAAGGCAGGGCAAACCTCATGAGGTTCTTATGACGTGAGCGATGACGATCGAGACCAGGCGGGTGCCAGCGCGCGCAGCGTCCTTGTTTCCTCTTTGGTACTAAGGAGGCAAGCGCAGGCGTGGAGTACCGAGGCATCAATCAAAGGTTTCCATATCAGTGCAAAGAGACCAAGACTAGCAGGACGGTAAGATGGAGGTTACCATGAAGCCCAAGGTGGCATCACCACCAGTGCCTTTTGGAGGCGAAGACTACTTTTGTCAGGATAAGCTGTACTAGTTGTCCCCTTTCAAATTGGCCGTTGTTGGCTCCCTTCCCGCTGAACATTTGGGAAGAGGACCAGGGCCTCTATAAATAGGACTAGCCACCACAGTAGAAGGCAGGCAAGCCTGAGCTGAGCAAATCCTCATACACACAAGTTCGCCAAGCACAAGAACACCTCAACCTTAGGAGGTTGTTCTTCCCCTTGTACTGTTCATCATCAGCCCAAGAGGCAATCCACCACCACCACACTGGAGTAGGGTATTACACCACAACGGTGGCCCGAACCAGTATAAATCTTGTGTCCCTTGTGTTATGAGTTCGTCGAGTTAGCCCGTAAGATCTTTGCGAAACTAGGACGTGGATGGGTAGGGAGGAAATCTTCGCACGCTCCCCAGTGTTCAAACCTTAAGGGTTTTGCTGGAACCCGTGATCCAACCTTTGGCGCACCAGGTAGGGGGTGCGCCGAAGCTTCCCTTCCGTCGCTCCGCATCACGTCGCTTTGTCATCTCCATGGTGGACGCACGTTGTGCCCGCGCCGAGCGCCGGGCTGCCATCGCCACCCGCGTTGCTTAGACGGCCCCTGGCAACTCTCCGTCGCCTTCCGCCAATGCCGCCACCGGCCCGGTGGCGAATGAGCAGCAAGCATCCTCACTGCACCCCTCGGTGCAGCGGGACGGCCGCACCGCCACTCCATCGCTGACTCCCGCTAGTTCGTCGTCTCATGCTCGTCGCGCTCCCACGGATGCACGAGCCATGCTCCTCATGGCACACGAGCTCCTGCGCTACCGCACAGTCGACGACCTCTACGAGGACTGGCTCGACCGCATCGCCAAGCTTGTCCATGCCGCAGGAGTTCCCCTGCGCCGTCCCTCTCTGTGCCTCGCCCACCGCCAGCTATGGGCGACGTAGCTCACGGAGCACCTCCACCACCTCTGCACCAAGACGGCGCCCTGGCGCCAAGGCGCGTGGCTCCACGACGCAACCCACCGCGTCTGGCGCCCGTGCGTGAAGAAAGAAGCTGTCAAGAAGTCCCTCGACAGCAAGAGAACCCTCCGCCACTCCTCGCACCGTCGCGCGAGGATCGTTTGCTGCGGCAAGGCCCCATGCCGCTTGTCATAGTGGCGCACGGGCGCCAAGACCATGCTCCGCCTCCAAGGCGGGCCCCGGTGTCCACGGCCGGCTGCCGCGCCTTCACCCCCGAGCTACGTAGCGTCGCCTGGGCGGGCAAGTTCAAGCCAGATCTGCCTCCTCGCTACGACGGCACCCCCAACCCCACGGAGTACCTACAGCTCTACGAGCTGAGCATTGAGGTGGCCAACGGCAACGAGAATGTCATGACAAACTGGTTTCCCATGGCTCTCAAATATGGCGCCCGCTCCTCGCTCCTGAACCTGCCTCCAGGCTCGATCTCCTCCTGGGATGAGATGCGCGACCGCTTCGTCGCCAACTTCCAGGGCACTCGCGACCGCCCCCCCCCCCGGCCGCGGGTTACTTGCGTCGCATCAAGCAACAACCAGGAGAGACCCTCCAGAAGTACATCTAGTGCTTCGACAACGTTCGTCTCAAAATCCCCAAGGTGATGGACGAGGCCATCATCTCCGTGTTCTCTGATGGCGTCCGCGACGTCAAGATGAAGGAGGAGCTCGCTATCCACGAGGAGTTGTGCACGTCTCTAGAGTTATTCAACCTGGCGACCAAGTGCACAAGAGCTGAGGAGGGGCGCCTCACCCTCCTCGAGCTCCCAGCTGCGGACCCAAAGGAGAAGAAAGCCAAGGCCAAGGACGTGAAGCGTAAGGGAGCAGCCGTGCTTGCGGCGGAGCCAGATACCAAGCGCGGCAGGGACCAACCCGAATCATCCAAGAGCAGCCGACCGTTCTGCGCCTTCCATAACCTGCATACCCACAACACTAGCGACTATCAAGAGCTCAGTGCCATTCGAGAAGGACGCTTCGGTCGATGCCCCGAGCGCAACGAATGGGGCTACGACCGAGGAAGGCGACGTGGTGGCGGATGCTGGGACGACCGTGGCTCGCGCCAGGAGTGGCGCAACCGGCCTCATGAGGACCGCTGGTAGGATCAGCCTCGCAAGGGAGCCTGGAGGGATCAGCCTCGTGAGGGTCATCCTCAGGGTAACGCCGGACTCCCTCCGCTGTCGCCACCACCAAGAAGGAATGATGACCACCATCAAGACGAGGGGGCTGGGGGCTTCCAGGAGCCGCGCGCTATCGCCTGCATCTTGGGCGGAGCTCAAGCCCCAGCCTCACAGCGTATCTTCAAACAGTTTGCTCGCGAAGTGAATGCAGTCCTCTCCAAGCTCGAGGCCACGCGCCCGCTCAGATGGTCCAAGTGCCCCATCACGTTCAGTTCGGCAGATCAGCTCAAGTGCGCAGCTACCGCTGGCGCCCACCCAATGCTTTGCTCACCAGTCATCGGCAATGTGCAAGTTACCAAGACCCTCATCGACGGCGGTGCAGGGCTCAACGTCCTGTCCATCGACACGTTCGACAACCTCCAAGTGCCATATGACCAGCTTCAGCCCACCAAGCCTTTCTCAGGAGTGACCGGTGGTTCCACCACACCGATAGGGCAGGTCCGCCTCCCTGTCACCTTCGGAGAACACAACAACTACCACACCGAACTCATCAACTTCGACGTCACGCACATCCGTCTGCCGTACAATGCCATCCTCGGGTATCCAGCCCTGGCCAAGTTCATGGTGGTGACCCATCACGGCTACAATGTCCTCAAGATGCCAGGAAGCAGCGGGATCATCACAGTCCTGTGGGAAGAACGAGATGTGGTGTGCTCCCTCGAGCGTGCCTTCCAAGCTGCAGCAATCGATGACCCCGACAGCAAGGGCGAGCGCCCTTCTGAGGTCACCCCCAAGAAGAAGAATTAGCTGCACCACGTAGGGCCTCAGGCAAGCGGCGCCTCATCAGGATCGGCGCCTCATCAGGATCGGCGCCCGCGCCTGGGGGGCCTCCCTCCATCGCATAGGAAAGCATGCCCAGCGCCCCTCTCGGGCAGGACTCGGGGGCTCTCTTCTGGAGGGCCTCAAACTTTGCCAACATCACAAGGGAGGAGCTCGGGAACCACTTGGCGGCGTGCTTCACGGCACGTTTCCCTTAGGAGGACACAGGGCAAGGAGTGCCCATCGTTCAGGAGTTCATCACCAAGACCACTCAGGAACTACAAGATGCAAGGGCCATGCGCGCCGGCCGCCGCTCACCAGGCGTAGCTCCCAATCCAGGCGAGGATGCCGGGCTGCACGTCTGCATCGACATCCCAGGGCTCAATAGGGCCGCCTCTCAGGAGCTTTTCTGGCCTTCGCGCGTGGGCCCACCTAACAGCTACGTTCACATGCCTTTTGCCCTGCCGAGTGTGGCGACCGCCTATCAGCGCAACCTCCGGAGCATCCTGGTGGCTCAGGAGGCCAGGCACCACGTTGTGCTGACGTAGATGGAGATGGTCCTCAAGGAACCACATGGACCCCCAGAGCCTCCCGAGGCTCAGGGCCCCGGTGGCTCATGAGGAGCAACCCCTTCGCCGCATACCTTCAGTTGCCCCAACTCTCCTTCATCAACAGAACTAGGTGACATTTTCCAAGTTTATTTAGCTGGGAGCGCCCCCAGGGCTGCATCATTCCCAGGCCGCGTGGGTCTGTCACTATGGCATGTATTCCTTTTTTGTGTCTTTAGCTTACCTTGTTGGGGGCGGCCCTCAGGCTGCATCATCCCCAAGCCGCTCGGGCCTGGCCCAGTGGCATGTATCTCCCTCGCATTTACTCAAGCCTGCTGCTTCCATGCTTAATCTACGTGTGATTATTACCTGCTCGATCGCCACCCACCATGGGAGCCGCATGCCGGCCATCTTTCTTCAGGACCCTTCACATGAGTAAGTTAATCACGACGTATGTGCTCGGGCCCGTACCTGCATCGTCGATAAATCCAGCAGACGAGCTCTGTCTGGCGGGCTGGCCCCGTTCACGTCACCTCCTGGGGCCGTTGGTGCTTGTCTTTCTCACGCGATAACCTCAGGAGATTCGTTCGGCGCAGGTTGTCTGACCACCTCGCAGGACCAACGCAGCGAACAAAACCTAGACCAGGCGCAACCCGCCTTGAGGTAGGGCCTCGTGTGTCCCACGCTGGCTCACGAGTGCCCAGATACACCTCGTCTAGCCCTGTCGTGCAAGCCACGTGTCAGGGCAGGGATGCACACGCCCTGGGGGCTCTCTGCAGTAGGGAGCCCCCCACCCACACACCAGTGGAACAACCATGCTCCACGCTGGCCGTCGACACTGCCGAGGAGCGACTATGCCCGTGCACAAGCGGAAGCACTACGCTCCGTGCTGGTGGTAAACAACTGAGGGCGGCCTCACGGCCGTACCAACCTCAGGGAGCCCCAGAGCTCAGTGTTCGGCCTCACCGCAACGCCTCCCCTCGGGAGAGCCGCGCGAAGGGGCTGGGCACGGGGGCTGCGCTCGGGTCATGCCCAAACGTACGCCACCCAACTAGGTCCCTTGGACCTGGTCGTCTCACGCCCCTCCCGAGTCGAGCCTCAACGATGGAAAAGGTATGGAGATTGTTTCCACATCAAGGGGGACTCCTGAGCATCGCAACTCAGGAGCCTAACTGTTCACGTAGCCCCTCACTCCTTGGTCCGTCCTGGTCTTCCGTCGGCCCAACGACGTTGAGGTATGCGCGGGGTCGGGCCCTGCCGACGTAGAACATTAACATATCCTCATGTATCCTTCCTATAAGTTGTTTGCGCGTCAAAGGGGACTCTTGAGCATCGCGACTCAGGAGCCTAACTGGTCACGTAGCCCCTCACTCCTTGGTCCGTCCTGGTCTCCGGTCGGCCCAACGGTGGTTGATGTATGCACGGGGCCGGGCTCTGCCGACGCGGAACACAAAGCAAATAGGAAGAAAATCGCAAAATCTCCAAGAAAATATTACAAGACATATTGTTCTCACAATATCAAACGCGAATTTAACGCCTCCACGAGGCATGGTGCATGTTGCAGTTATAAAACAGAAAAGCAGCCGCAGGTCACCCCTGGACACCGCCGTCGCCCACAAGAGGTGCTCCTTCCTTGGTGGCATCGCCTTCACGTGCATCGCCAGCTGGAGCCGTGGGATCGGTGGCACTACCGGTCGAAGGCGCGGGGGTGAAGCCACGGAACTTCTTCAGTAGGGCCTCCACTTAACCTTTCACGGTTGCGGCAGCAGCAGCGTAGTGTTCATCAGCTACAGGCTCCAGCAGCTCGTCAAGACGAGCACTGGGGTCATGAAGGTGCAGGTGACTGAAGACCCGCATCAGCGCGGCTGAAGAAAGGACACGAGCTTCTGCCTCCGCCATGGGACCGATGCCCTCCATGACTTCCTCGAGCGCCTTCACCGAGAAGGGAGGAAGTGAAGACAAGCGCTGCCCACTCCAGCCTTTTTGTCATGTCGGGCAGTTGCCGAGGCAGCATGGGGAAGCAGAGACACCCACGTCCAATCAACCGCCACGCGTCGACCAAGGCCGCGGGCTGTTAGGGCCAGCGACGCTCCGCACTTGACCTTTGGCTTTGCCTCGAAGCCAAGCCCGAGCATGCCTTGGGCCCGGGGGCTACTGACGGTGTTCTCGGAACAGGGGTCCCTAGACTTGCCTGCCTGCAGCCCACAGTGTGGCTTTGCTAGCAGGCCCGTACGACCCATCTTCATCAACAAGGCATTCAAGACCCTCGCAAGGGGCCAAGCCTCGCGAGGCGGACGATGCAAGACCTCCTCAGGAGCAGCCTCGCCAGGCAGGCTCGCGAGGGGCAGAGAGATCAAGGCAAGGCAAACCTCGCGAGGTTCTCGTGACGTGAGCCATGACGATTGAGACCAGGCGGGCGCCAGGTGGGCGCCAGCACGCGCAACGTCCTTGTATCCTCTTTGGTGCTAAGGAGGCAAGCGCAGACGCGGAGTACCGAGGCATCAAGCAAAGGTTTCCACATCAGTGCAACGAGACCATGACCAGCAGGACGGCAAGACGGAGGTCACCATGGAGCCCGAGGCGGCGTCACCACCAGAGCCTTTTGCAGACGAATACTACTTTTGTCAGGATAAGTTGTACTAGCTGTCCCCTTTCAAATTGGTCGTTGTTGGCTCCCTTCCCGCTCAATATTTGGGGAGAGGACCATGGCCTCTATAAATAGGACTAGCCACCACAGTAGAAGGCAAACAAGCCTAAACTGAGCGAATCCTCACACACACAAGTTCGCCAAGCACAAGAACGCCTCAACCTCAGGAGGCCATTCTTCCCCTTGTATTGTTCATCATCACCCCAAGAGGCAATCCACCACCACCACCCTTGAGTAGGGTATTACACCACAATGGTGGCCAGAACCAGTATAAATCTTGTGTCCCTTGTGTTATGAGTTCGTCGAGCTATCCCGTAAGATATTAGTAAAACTAGGACGTGGATCGGTAGGGAGGAAATCTCCGCGCGCACCCCAGTGTTCAAACCTTAAGGGTTTTGCCGGAACCCGTGATCCGACAGAGAGAGACGCACTTACAAGATCATAGCAATGCCTCAGTACAGGATCTTGGTGGGCCAAGCTGTTAGATCCAGAAGAAACATCGTCCTTGTAGGTTTTGCCAGCTGCATAAAGGTAACAGCGACCTGTTAGTATATTTGAAGTACATCAGGCAGGTGATGCTGGACGGGTTTAAAGGTGACAAGTACCTAGGCCATGGCGCGTGGTTGGCATCTTGCCAGACGGTGGGAATCAGGTTAGAAACGTCAATGGTGAAGACGTTGCGCTGGCTGTCTGGGTCTGGTAAGGAGATCTAGAACCGTCAAGTAGGTGTTTGTGGAGCAGCTCCGGTAGGGTGGACTACGGTGTGGGTAAGCGGATCTGTGGCCCTGGACGACGGCATCGGTGAAGCTGCTTCGGTGGTTGGGTTAAGGATGGTGTCGACGATGCGGATCTGCGGCCGTGGACGGAGCGTCAAAAGCTGCTCCAGTAGGTTGGATGAGGGTGCGACGAAGTGCATCTGTGGCCGTGGACTTGTGAGTTGGCAAAGCGGCCCCGGTAGGATTGAGAATGGTATAGGCGAAGCTACTCCAGTAGGGTTGACAATGGTGTCGGCTTAGCGGCTCTGGTAGGTTTTATGATGGTGTTGGCTTAGCAACTTCGGTAGGGTTAAGGAAGGTGTCGGTGAAGAGGATCAAAGACCTTCGGTGGGGCGGCTCCCGGGGGGTGTGGACGAAGCGTCTCCGGTGGGGAGTTCGAATGAGCCGCTTCAGATGCGCTAAAGTTGACGAGAGTACCGGTGAAGTAGATCCGGCGCCGTGGACAAGGCCGGCACTGAATGGGCTGTGGTAAAGTGGTGGATGAGCAGTCTACTTGTTTCTAGTGGAGGTGGGAGGGTAGATTCGGCCGCAGAAGCAGATCTGGCGAGGTGGACGGCGCTGGCAGTGAAGGGGCTCTGGTACGCCGGTGGATGAGCAGTCTAGGGTTTCGAGAGGGGAGGGGTAGAAAGACCGATGAAGTACGGACGATGTGATGTAAGATGCTCTAGTGTTGTGGAGTTAGTCGTTTTTGCGGGAGGGGAGAGGAAATGGGGGTGCCGTGTGGTGGGGGGAACCAGAAGTTACCAAAGCAGCCCCGACCTGTTATGTAGATGAGGGCGGTATTGTTACTTTTGTTCTCCGTGCACCAAGGACAAAAGGGAATTTCGCATGCTAAAGACTAGGTTGCGGAAATTTTATAATGAGGCGGGAGATTTTGCCGCCCGCGGGATCTTTCGTATCCAGTTTCAACTAATTTTGGACCTTGCTAGTGGGAAGGTCATGCGAGATTGTGTACACGGGGCACATGTCAGCAGTTAATAACTGCTGTGAAGTCCAGCCCAGAAAAAAAGACAATAACTCGGATGATGCGCCGATAACTTGGACGTTCACACAGACGTGACCTATCGTAGGGTGTAGAGGCGCGTTCACAAAAAAAGGGATCAAACGCTCAGCCTATGTATTTCTCATGTAAATAGATAATTTACTGTCATAGGTTATTTACTTTAAACATAATGCATTGACGTCTTAGTGTAGAGGCGCACAAAAAGAAATGGATATTCTAGTCCCACAAAAGAAATGGATAGTGTAGTCCGCTACTTAAAAGTGTTACCTCATATGATTACATAGCCTCCATTTCAGAAATTGCGTACCCGTTGAATTCATATATGAATATTACATATATTATTTCATAATAGAACCTTAAATCATCCAAGACTGATGAATTTGAATGCAAGAGTAACAATGGTGCATGTACATGATAGCTACATTGGTTGTTTGAAGAAACATCACTGTAACTTTGGCATGCACAATTGAAAAGGTTTATTTAGATAGAAAAAATGTGATACGTGAGTGTCCAATCTTTATAGCGTTGAATTGATATTGTACCTTTGGCCACGATACGAAGTAGATATTGATTTATGTTCAAGCGATGCACATCCACGGTTGCTAGATAGTCATACGTGAATGAATTGTGCAATCTCTCTCACACGCATACATATCTCATTTCCCCGTGGGCATCGGAATCACACACGCGCACTTCGTGTATTTCTCTCCCTCCATCAAGTTTAGAATTCGTCTTTCTACCCCGTCCTACAAGTCTCTCACACAGAAACTCTCTCTCTCTCTCTCTCTCTCTCTATCGAACATGCCCACCCCTTTAATTCCGCCCACCCACAGCCACTAATGTCTCAAAGGATAATTATTTCTCTCACACATATGCCTAAGGTTAACTCGAGTTCCGGAACCATATGAATACATATAATGGGATTCCAGCAGAGCACCTTTTGTTTTGAGATCTCGCTCTCTCTCTCTCTCTCTCACACACACACACACACACACACACGTAGACATTGTTTATCGCTTCATTTTTTCCGGCACTTGCATGCACACTGTTTGTTTATCTCTATGATGCTTTAAGTATGCCTCGCACACATCCTATCTACCTATCCCTTGATATAGATATGGGTCACACAAACTCCTTCTCCCTACTAGCAACATGCCCATGCATTGCACGGAACATCAAGATGCATTTGTATGATTAGTTTATCTTGTGGGAGAAAAAGATGAACGAGGGAATGCCTTATTTGCAAATGTGGAGAGGGGTGTGGGTATCTTTTTGCAAAATTGCCATAGTTTCCTTCCTATCCGTCAGATATAAATCGGATGGCCTATATTGCAGGATGTCAGGAACACCATCATCACCAACTCTGTTTTTTATAAGAGTAGAGATATGTAAGTGCCACTGCCCCCCACCACCCACCCACCCACACACAAACACTTCCCGACACCGAAGGAGTAGGGTGACACCTCAATCTTGATACTAATCTATCGACTGGCTTCTCTCGCAAACACCAAAGGAGTAGGGTGGCACCTCGATCTTGATAGTAATCTATCTATTCATCTTTCAAACACACACAGATACACACACACACACACTCGCTAGTTGTGCCTCCGTGCCTACCGCGCACACTCTCGATACGTCTTCCTCTCCCTCCCCTTCCCCACCCCGCTTCCCCAACAATGACAACAGAAGGGTGACAACTCGATCTGATCTTAATCTGTCAATCGCTTTCTCTCTCAAACATTGGGTCTCTGTGCCTCGCTCAAACACATGAGATACATCTTTTTCTCCATAGCCCTCTCGATATGTAGACTTCTCGCACACGCACAGCTGTAGTGACGATGACGCTGAACCCAATGTGCCTTGTTTTCACCGACCTCATGTGATAGTTTTCACCCAGTTTTCTGTTAATTAACAAGACAACCTTTTCTTTGTTACTACTAGTGAATCTGAAATCATTCGGGGTAGACATATAATATATCACTTCAACCCAATTATCGTAGTAACTATTTTAAAAGAAACTAGCTAGATGCCCGTGCGTTGCACGGAACATCAAGATGCATTTGTATGAGTAGTTTATCTTGTGAGAGACTAGCAAGATGCCCATGCGTTGCACGGAACATCAAGATGCATTTATATGAGTAGTTTATCTTGTGAGAGAAAAGGATGAACGAGGGAAGGCCTTATTTGCAAATGTGGAGAGGGGTGTGGGTATCTTTTGCAAAGTTGCCATAGTTTCCTTCCTATCCGTCAGATATAAATCGGGCGGCCTATATTGCAGGATGGCAGGCACACCATCATCACCAACTCTGTTTTTTATCTCTAACTCCTATAAATTACTCAGTTGGTGATGATGGTGTGTCTGCCATCCGTCATTTCTGACCATCAGATCTGCATCTAACGACTATGATGTAAGTCGTGGCATTTCTGCAACAAGACCCCACTTCTTTGCTCCAATTTGTAGAAACCCCTTAGTATCTTGAAACCAACCACATCCCTCCCCCACCTCATCGAAACAGCCACAAGGAATATATTTTGAGTGAAACCTAATATGAGCATATTTTTAGTGATATATACACCAAACTAGAGTGTTTTATTTCAAGTTTGTGAACATGTATTATTCTATTTTGGATTTGTTGCAACGCATGGGCACATTGCTAGTAAGAGTAGAGAAAAGGATCAACGAGGGAAGGCCTTATTTGCAAACGTGGAGAGGGGTGTGGGTATCTTTTTGCAAAATTGCGATAGTTTCCTTCCTATCCGTTAGATATAAATCCGACGGCCTATGTTGCAGGATGGCACGCACACC
The DNA here is from genome assembly GCA_032464435.1 of Aegilops umbellulata. NCBI lineage: Eukaryota > Viridiplantae > Streptophyta > Magnoliopsida > Poales > Poaceae > Aegilops > Aegilops umbellulata. The sequence goes on along the minus strand of CP136056.1, from coordinate 222,619,104 downwards.
ATCATCACCAACTCTGTTTTCTACTCCCTCCATTCCTAAATATTTGTCTTTTTAGATATTTCAACATGTGACTACATACGGTGCAAAATGAGTGAATCTACACTCTTAAATATGTCTACATACACATCTGTATGTGGTACTCCATTTGAAATCTGAAAAAGACAAATATTTAGGAACGGATGGAGTATAAGAGTAGACATGGAGATATGTCTCTAGCATGGTCTACAACAAAAATGTGCTGGATTGGTTAGCGTCGGATGCTTGCAACGCGATGACCTGAGTTTGAATTATGTCTTTAACTTTAGATTTTTATATTATATATTACTTATTTAATATATACTTCTTTCACTATTGTACTGACAGTGGAACCCACAGAGTACTTAGAATACAAGATTAAGGATGGACTTATTTCTTTTTAACTTTCTGTACGAAGCTCTAGCCACCTTGCAAGTCACGTGTACACTGTACATGCAATTAACTTTTTATAGAGGGAGAATCATACACGTAATTAACTCAAATAGATTGGATGTGACTCTATTATTTCTAGCATAAGAGCATCTCCAATTGCAGCCGACAAATTTCCTCCCGCTTCCGTCCGTGGAGGACGACATCAAATGCCAGTGACATACATTTTCATAACTCCAACCAACCAGATGAAATTCGTGCAAACACGGACTGTTTTCATATAAGCATGCACGATTTCATATAAAAAGCCGGATCTTCATATAAACATGATGGATTTCATTACATTTACATGAACTAAGCGGTGCTAATCCGAATCTGTTGGTATAATTAATACTTCCCCCGTCCGGAAATACTTGTCCTAGAAATGGATGTATCTAGACTTATTTTAGTTATAGACACATCCAATTTATCCATTCTTAGAACAAATATTTCCCGCCAGCAGGAGAGGGAGTACCCAAGGTTGTCAGAATCGCAATTCTGTTATACGATTCTACGACTTTACGATCCAAACTAACCCTTCTGATTCTACGATTTTAGTTCATAGAATCTACGTTTCTATGATCCTGATAGTGAAGATTCTAAGATTTTTGATCTTACTATCAAAGCTCCGATCCGATTCAAAATCTTGATTCTGACAACCTTGGGAGTACCTAATCTAAATGCCCGCCCGCGGATCCCATTGTCTTCCTCATGTCCGGCAGACACTTGCGGGGTCGACACAGGTCCTCGGAAGAGACGAAGTATCAAAGAAACCAGCTGAATGCACAGTCGTCGCCTCGGTGGTGGCCTTCATGGGACCCAAGTGGCAGCGGCCTCCCGTGTTCTACTTCTCCTCATGATGGCGGCGGACACGGAGAAGCTGGCCACCGACTCATCGCTCCACACACCCGGCTTCTGTCTCTGCCTGCATGGCGTTGCCGACGGATATGGGAGGAGTGGCCACCGCAAACACTGGTGGCGCGGTACGACGCGATAGAGATGACCCCCGTACCGGCGTGCTCACCGCCGTGCTGGCGTGGAGCAACTCGCCACTCATCATCAAGCTGAACTGGAGCGACGAATTGTAGAACCACGCGCCGGATTGGGGCGGCAACTGGCTCCGTCGGGCCAAGCGAGGTTGATGAAGCACCGAGCAGCCTCGCCCATATCCGGAAGGCTCGGTAGGCCACCCAACCGGGTAGTACACCGGAGAATGGCTCCTGGGAAGCCATCGGAAGACTGGAGAAAATGGTGGAGGAGTAGATGGGGGAGCAACGGAGGGGTGCGATTCTTGCCCGCTGTCTTTATGGCCTCGTTTAAATAGAGGGCGGATGGTAGGAGCTTGGCCTGCTGTGTGAAGGACGGCGGCACGTTGGATCTTCCTAGTGGCACGCTCCGTGTACTCTGCGTCGAGACCTATGACATTCATCTCCACCTTTTGGAGGGAGTTGGATACATTGTTGATCCACTTCCAAACAACCCTTGGGTGGTCGGTGACTATGGCAACTATGTTCAACGAGCCTTCGACGAGGACATGTTGGACGCTAAAAACCTGCATCTCGATCTCTTTTGCCATTTGGAACCGCTGGACCGGAGGGCTATGGTTTGGAGAATTAGGATTAGATGGCTAGTCTAACTGAAGAAAATGATTATTTATAGGGGCTTCGGAATTACTCCAGGAGGATGTGAAGAGGTTAAAACAATGTGAATGCAGTGTGGTCTGGATGCAAATGAAGATCAAGGAGTAGTGAAGAGGCCGAGGAAAATCGGTTCCCGATGGAGAAGTAAATGGGAGAAGTTATGCGCATGCATGAGGAGAGCTGCGGTGGTTTGACTGCTGCATGCAATGGATTGGACAGGATCTTTGGTTGCCTTTTCTCTCTCCCACGCACACAAAATGGCCCACTTGCATGCTGCAGTTTATTGGCTGGAGTCTGGCTACAGCTGCTCATGCGTACGCTAATTAAATCTGTCAATGCGGGGCATGGAGGGAAATGGGCGCATGCAAAAGGGTATATACACAGACTAATTAGAGACATACTGAAAAAAGCTATGCGCAGACAAAACAGGACCGGAGGGAGTACTACTCATGTTCCTACTATGGTTAAGGAATATGCGGTTATCCTCAAAAAAGAAAAGTCCTTCTTCGCGCTTCCGCATGCACGAGAATTTGATTCTGCTCGCAATATGGATGATACCTGGAGGATGAAGTGAACCCAGAGGCATGCTAGCACGGGAGTACTATTCATGTTCCGACTACTCCTACTACTAGTAGTAGTACAACTGTGGTACACTTGATGGTCAAAATACTATTATTCATCCAGTCCTCACAGTGAAGTGACAAGACCCTGCGCCCGAGTTGACACCAGTCGAGGCGGCGTGTCCGGGTTACCAAAGTTAGCCTCACCTTGTGCAATGTGCAGTCACTGTCACCGCCGTTGTATAGCATGCCTCGCCTCGTCTCCCTATCCCCTAGCACCACTCCATCTTCATCTCCGCCTCACCGGAGATCCTCATGTCACTCTTCATCATCTCACTATGCCCCCGCGTACCCTCACCTCGCTCGCCTCCCCCAGTACCACTATTCCCTCGCTAGCCGCTCCAGCACCGAAAGCCTTCTCCCCCGTGAATCAAGCCCCCCAAAACCCCACCTTCCAAACTCCACCATGACCGAACGCGAACCGTGCAGCATCCATATGAGCCGCGATTGGAGCAATCTCCCCAGTGACGTCCTCGACCTCTGTTGTTCGTGTATGGATATGTTGAGCCCCCTGCGGCTGGCTGCATGCTCTAGGGGCATGCACACAGCCATTGTCAAAGCCAGGCCTAAGCTTTTCAAGACACCCTGATTGCTGCTACCTGGTCTTGCTAGATTTGCTCACCATGATACAAAGGCGCACATGATGCCCCTCGACTTCAATCTGACCTCCATTAGACGAAACTTCTTTGCAGGTATGTAGTGCGTCACCGTACATCATTTCCCTCGATTTCAATCTGATCACCATCGCTCGAAACTTCTTGCAGGTATGTACTTGGTCGGCACGAACTCCCATTGGATGGCTACCATCAAAGAAGGCGGGGAAAAGTTGGTGCTCGTGAACTTCTAGACCTCCCATGAGATTATCCTTCCTCCCTTGGATAATATACCTTCGCGGTCCAAGTCATCTAGATTACATCGTCATTTGGACGCACCTTGTTTTGCAGAAGATTGTAATATGCCAAGCGCCCACATGACATGCGGATTACGCAGACTTCAAGCTAATTGCGTTGTTCGACAAGGGACTCGCCTATCTTTCCACCAGTGCATTCTTTAGTTGGAGACAGCTTAGCTCGCACTGGATCGTCGTCAAAGCTGATACACACTTCTGTGATGCTATTCAACACAATGGCATCATCTACGCGATCGACAAAGTAGATGGCACCACGTATTGCTGGGACGGTGTGTGTAAGTAGTTTCCGTCTGATGATAATGATGACGCCCTGACACTATTTGAACTTTTTGTGATGATTGACATATCCATGTTTGAGCAGAATTTGAGTAGAACTATGGCAATGTATTAGAGACGCCATAAAACAGCTATATTTAGAATGAGTTAATTCATGCGATTGTGACCATGTCATTACAGCCAATTTGTACCCCTGAATAATCAAACTGTTAGGAAGATATTGATATTCTCCTTATTTTATAGTAATCTATATACTACTAAATATGAGTGTGTATCAATGGCCATGTTAGTTTCCTCATTTTCATGATGTAGAAACATGCATGACACTGTTGATTTCATCTAACCATACATTAGGGAAGTAAATGTGCATATGGAGAACTCTATATTTTGAAGTAGTGAAATCCTGTAATGCTTACCATGTGTACATATCTATGTTCGCCCTTCAGCAATAAATAGCTAGAATAATATGCTCACAAAAAATTTGCCCACAGAACATGAGTATATAACAATGCATGGTCTGTTAGTTTCCTTGAAGAATTTGTTTGTGAGGACAGAACATGATTACATAACATGCATGACATGGTAGTTTCTTGTGAAGAATCGATTGTGAGATAACATGAGTATAACCATGCATGGCACTTCTATATTTTCGAACCCAGTATACATTTCCCTGTATTTTCCTCCCGGTTCCAACAGGGACATATCAATGCTGTTTCTTGCATTATACTACTCATACTCTGAAAAATGCTGATCTTACATTAACAATGTCTGTCCTTTCTGATATGATGCAGTTGTCGGTGTTCTGGGAACGGGGGTCCCCAGACTTGCCTGCCTGCGGCCTGCGGCGTGGCTTAAAGGGGGACCAACACGACCCATCTTCATCAACACGAGACTCAAAACCCTCGCGAGGGGCCAAGCCTCGCGGGGCGGATGACACGGAGCTTCCTCAGGCGCGGCCTCACCAGGCTGGCTCACGAGGAGGCGGAGAGATCAAGGCGGGGTACCTCACGAGGTGGCCATGACGCAAGCCATGACGACCAAGGGCGCCAGGCGGGCGCCAGCCCGTGCAGTGTCTCCCTTTCCTCTTTGGTGCAAAGGGGGCAAGCGCAGGCGAGAGGATCAGGCAAAGGCATCCATTTCGGTGCAACGAGACCAAGACCAGTCCAACGGTGGGAAGGAGGTCATCGTGGAGCCCAGAACGGCGTGACCACAGAGCCTTTGGCAGGAGAGAACCAACTTTAGTCAGGATAAGTGTACCAGATGTTCCCCTTCAAAATGACCAATTGTTGGCGCCCTTCCCGCTCAATATTTGGGAAGAGGCCCAGGGCCTTTGCCTATAAATAGGACTAGCCACCCCCAGGGACGGGATGATCGGATCATCAGGCAACAGAGAGAGAGAGAGAGAGAGAGAGAGAAGGGCGGCTGAACTCCTCCTAGCAGTTCATCGTCCTTGCTAAGAGCAGACCCTCGCGAGGCTGTTCTTTCTTGTACTGTTCATCATCATCATCAGCCCAAGAGGCAATCCACCCACCACAAACTAGAGTAGGGTATTACACCATAATGGTGGCCCGAAGTAGTAAAAACCTTGTGTCTCTTGTGTTGTTCTTTCTGTAGTTTAGATCTTTGCAATACGGAGAGGTAGAGGGCGAAGTTTCCACGCGCACCCCAGATTTCGAACCTCAAGGGTCTGCCGGAACCCGAAATCCGACATTTGGCGCGCCAGGTAGGGGTGCGCAGGAATTTGTCTTCCACCACTCCGCTCTCCTCCGACTGTCGCGTCCATGTCCAACGCACGTCGGGCCGGCGCCGACCGCCGGGCCGCCATCATTTCCCGCGTCACCCAGATGGCCCCCGTCGGCGTGCGCCTTCGTCGTTCCCCGTCGCCCGCCGTCGACGCCGCCCCCGGCCCGGCGGGGAACGAGCAGCAAGCGTCATCTCAGCGCCCGTCAGTGTGGCAAGACGGCCGCACAGCTACACCAACACCCCCAGTCATCGCGGCCCTCCTGTGCGGCTCGCAGGCGCCGCCCACAAGTTGCCATGTCAAGCCGTTTGTTCGCCGGGTTAGTGCCGTTTCCGCGCGGCAGGGGGCTCACCCGGACCAGGCGGCACTCAAGGCTGGCCTGACCTTCGGCTTGGAGGACCACCCCTCCAACTCGGCCAGCTCGGGCACGCTCCCCATGTTGTGCACCCCCACCATATGCCAGGTGGCCGTCACCAGAACCCTCATCGATGGTGGCGCGGGCCTCAGCGTGCTTTCGGTCGAGGCCTTCGATCTCCTCCGCATACCCCTGGAACGGCTGCAACCCAGCCGGCCCTTCTCAGGCGTTGGGGGCGGGTCATCCAGCTCCTTGGGACAGATCCGGCTCCCAGTAACCTTTGGCACCTACGACAACTTCCGCACGGAGATGGTCGACTTCAACATCGCCCCCATCGGCCTCCCCTACAATGCCATCCTCGCCTACCCAGCGTTGGCCCAGTTCATGGCCGCCACGCACCCGGCGTACAACCTTATGAAGATGCCTGGGAGCAGCGTTGTCCTCACCGTGCACGGGGACACCGGGGACGCACTGCGGGTGCTCAAGCTCGCCTTCAAGGCGGCAGCATCGGCACAGCCCGCCGACTCAGGGACCCCCAAGCCCAAGGGGGCTGCGCCCGCCAAGAAGAAGCAGTTGTTCACCCAGGACAAGGCAGAAACCAAGCAGATACCTGTCGACGAGGACGGGTCCTCCAGTGCCACTTTCACCATAGGCGCCAACCTCGAGCCTGAGCAGGAGGAGGCCCTAATCAGCTTCCTGCGCGCAGACAAGAAGGTATTCGCTTGGGAACCTGATCAGTTGGCAGGGATCCCCAGGAGCGTAATCGAGCATCACCTCAACGTGTGCCCAAACGCGCGCCCCGTGAAGCAGAAGGCGAGGTGGCAGTCCACGGAGAAGCATGCCTTCATCGTCCAAGAAACCCGCAAGCTAGAAGCCGCTGGGGTCATTCGCGAGGTCCGATACCCGGATTGGTTGGCCAACCCTGTCGTTGTGCCCAAGAAGGGAGGAAAGGAACACATGTGTGTCGACTTCACCAACCTCAACAAGGCATGCCCACAAGATCCATTCCCGCTCCCCCGCATCGATCAGATCGTCGATTCCACTGCAGAGTGCGACCTGCTATGCTTCCTGGATGCCTTCTCTGGGTATCACCAGATCAAGATGGCGATAGAAGACGTCGAGAAGACCGCCTTCCTGACCCCCTGTGGGGTGTACTACTAAACATGCATGCCGTTTGGGCTGCGTAACGCAGGAGCAACCTTTCAGCGGCTGATGCACATCACTTTGGGCCCGCAGCTCGGGAAGAATATCGAAACTTACGTTAACGACATTGTGGTAAAGTCTCGGGAGGCCAAGACCCTGATACAAGACCTGGAGGAAACCTTCGCGAGCCTCGACACAGTGAAACTGTGGCTCAACCCGGAGAAGTTTGTGTTCGGGGTCCCCTCAGGCAAGCTTTTGGGCTTCCTCTTGTCCCATCGAGGCATTGAGGCTAACCCAGAATAGGTCAAGGCGGTCGAGGACATGAGCCCACCGAAGACCCTCAGAGAAATGCAGAAGCTCACTGGACGTGTGACCGCGCTAGGGCGCTTCATCTCCAAGCTGGGAGAGCGAGCGCTGCCTTTCTTCTAGCTGATAAAGAAAAAGGGGCCCTTTGAATGGACTGAAGAGGCAGCCAAGGCATTTCAAGGTCTCAAGAAATACCTGACCAGTCCCCCGGTCATGGTGGCTCCACATCCTCAAGAGCCCCTGGTGCTCTACATCGCTGCCACTCCTTACTCCGCCAGCGCAGCCCTGGTTGCAGTTAGGGAGGAGCGCCAAATCAGAACCACGGCAGCAGCTCGAGACAAGGCAAAACATGAACAAGGAAGGCCCACAGAAGCCGTAACCGCGGTTGAGGATCAGCTGCCAAAGAGTGCGCCAGAAGCAGGAGAGGCCACTCATCTGGATGATCCGCCTCCTGAGGCCCCGTCGCCTCGCGAGGTGCCCTTGCGTCCGGAGGGCGCCGCGAGCACTAATGCACTCAGCCTTGTTGAGCACCCAGTATACTTCGTCAGCACGGTGTTACGGGATGCGAGGGCACGGTATCCCATGCCTCAGAAGCTCCTCCTCGCATTACTGGTGGCCTCGCGTAAGTTGCGTCACTATTTCCAGGATCAGCCCATCAAGGTCGTCTCATCATACCCCCTGGAGAGAGTGCTAAGGAGCCCCAACTCAGCCGGAAGGGTCGCTGAATGGAACATAGAACTGCAGGCATTTCAACTCGAGTTCAGCACAACCAGGGTCATCAAGGGAGCAGCGTTAGCAGATTTCATGGTAGAATGGACGGAGCCACTGGGCCTCAAGGGCGACGAGGATCGGTCCCTCCTCCCGGGGAGCAAGGCGCCAGAAGGCTGGGTCATGTACTTCGATGGGGCATTCTCCAGGCACGGCGCCGGGGCTGGCGCGGTACTAATATCACCCACTCAGGACAAGCTCTACTACGCTGTGCAGCTCTGTTTCCAGCAAGATGAAAAAGTCTCCAACAACATAGCAGAGTATGAAGGTCTAATAGCGGGCTTGAAGGCCGCAGTAGCCCTAGGGGTGAAGCGCCTCACTATCAAGGGTGATTCGCAGCTCCTTGTCAACTTCTCCAACAAGGTGTATGAGCCGAAGGACGAGCACATGGAATCCTACCTAGTGGAAGTCCGCAGGATGGAGAAGCAATTCTGGGGGCTGGAGTTGAAGCATGTGCCCCGTGGCACCAATCAGGAGGCCAATGACATCGCCGGACGGGCGTCCAGGCGGTTACCTCAGAAAGCTGGCGTCTTCGAAGAGCGACTCTTCAAGCCCTCAGCCCAGCCGTCATTATCGAACACTGCTCAGCCTCGGGAGGAACTTCCCCGGCCACCTGCCTCAGGAGCCCCGGTCTGCGGCCTGACCTCAGGGGCACGCCTGCTCCTGACAATGGAACCTCAGGAGGAGTGCTGGATCGTGGAACTCCGGAGTTATTTAACACAAGGGACCCTGCCGGAGAAGGAGGACGAAGCGAAGCGTGTGGCGCGCCAGGCCACGGCATACTGCATCAGGGATGGAGAGCTCTACAAGAGGCGACCAAACGACGTATCCCTGCGCTGCATCTCCATGGAGCAAGGAAAGGAACTGCTGGAAGACATACACGGTGGGGACTGTGGGCATCATTCATCATCACGAACCCTCGTTGGCAAGGCATTCCGTAGTGGGTTCTATTGGCCCACCGCACTCAGCGACGCTGTCGAGCTGGTGAAGGCTTGTGAAGCCTACCAATTTCACGCCAAGCAGATCCATCAGCCGACGGGAGGCCTGCAGACCATACCCCTTTTGTGGCCGTTCGCGGTCTGGGGGCTGGATATTCTGGGCCCGTTTCCTCGGGCGCCAGGGGGCTACCGCTACCTCTACGTCGACATTGACAAGTTCACCAAGTGGGCAGAAGTAGAGGTTGTCCGCACCATCCCCGCGGGTTCCGCGGTCAAGTTCATCAGGGGCATCGTGAGCCGGTTTGGGGTGCGGAACCACATCATCACGGACAACGGTTCGCAGTTCACCAGTAACCTTTTCAGAACATAGTGTGCTAACCTTGGAGCACAGATATGCTACGCCTCACGGTGGCGCATCCACGAAGCAACGGCTAGGCCGAAAGAGCCAACGCGGAGGTCCTGAGGGGCCTCAAGACCAGGACGTTCAGGAAGAAGCTGGAGGCCTGCGCTAGAGGTTGGTACGATGAGCTCCAGTCCGTGTTGTGGTCCATCCGCACAACCGCGACCAAACCAACTGGGGAGACCCCGTTCTTCCTGGTCTATGGAGCTGAAGCAGTCCTCCCTCATGAGGTCAGACGTCGCTCCGCGCGGGTCCTAGCGTTCGACGAGGCGCAGCAGGACGCCATGCGGGGGATGGACCTCGTGCTGGGGGAGGAACTCCGCCAAGAAGCCTCGTTACGAGCGGCGAGGTACCAGCAGGAGCTACGATGATATCACTGCCGCAACATCCTCCCCAGGACTCTCGAGGTAGGAGACCTCATACTCAGGCGGGTTCCCTCCAGGGAGGGGCTGCACAAGCTCTCTCCCATGTGGGAGGGCCCGTTCAAGGTTGTTCATGTTTCCAGGCCAGGCTCCGTGCGCTTGGAGACTCACGAGGGGGAGCTGGTTCAGAACGCATGGAACATCCAGCACCTCCGGAGGTTCTACCCCTAGAAGGCCCAGAGCCTATGAAGAAGGCGAACGCCTGTGAAGATTATCCTTTTTGGAGAAGGCCTAGAGCCTGTGAAGAAGGTGAACACCTGTGAAGATTATCCTTTTTGGAAAAGGCCCAGAGCCTGTGAAGAAGGCGAGCGCCTGTAAAGATTGTCGCGTTTTGGAAAAGGCCCGAAGCCTGTGAAGAAGGCGAACGCCTGTGAAGATTATCCTTTCTTTTTGGAGAAGGCCCAGAGCCTGTGAAGAAGACGAACGCCTGTGAAGATTATCCCTTTTTGGAGAAGGCCCAGAGCCTGTGAAGAAGGCGAACGCCTGTGAAGATTATCCTTTTTGGAGAAGGCCCAGAGCCTGTGAAGAAGGCGAGCGCCTGTGAAGAGGGCAAATGCCTGTGAAGCTCGTTTCCCCTAAGAAGAAAGGCCCGGAGCCTGTGAAGAAGGCCAATGCCTGTGAAGCTCGCCGCCCGTGACACTCTCACGTAATAATGAGTGGGGCTGTACACGCCCTGGAGTCTCACGAGCGCCGGCCTCAGGCCCTGGGGCTCCCTCCCACGCCCAGTGGCAGCACTTAGCTCCGCGCTGGTGAGAAGACTTCGAAGACTAGATTAGGTGACGGACGCGGCTTTTTCATTTGCTTTCCGCAGTTGGCTTGTTTGTTCGCAGTTGAAATTTTATTGAAATTATTACCGTTGTTGGTTTATGGTTCGTCGATTTTCACTCCCCCGCTTTGATTGTACTTATGAAAGTCCTCGCGAGGGAGGACAGCCGAGCGCCCTCGCGAGAGTTCCTGTTCTAGTCATTCGAAGGTTTCGCGACCTGGGCCCATTCCGGGAGCATCCCTCCAGTCTGTGCCCCTCGGGCACCGCAACACACCCACAAGGCCTGGGTCGGTCGCCCCCCACGGCTGGGGCTGGGAACTATCTACGCGCAAACACATAGCTGAAAGGCGCGAAAAATGGAATCAAGGTAACGGTTAACAGCAGTAACCCCGAACACGCCCCCACGGGGCTCCACACAGCTATTTTCTTTACGCAGGAAACAAAAGGGAAAGAAGGGGCAAGCCTGGCGCGGCTTGCCTCACACCGGCCTGCGCAGGAGGCTCGGGCTGCCTCCGGAGCTCAAGCAGACTCCCTCTCGCGCTTCACTGGGGCGCGACGGCGGGCGGACGTACTGCCGCCTCCCAAGCAGGCGCGAGGGCGAGGGGGCTGACTGCGCCACCGCTGGAAGAGTCGCTTGAAGAGGAGTCGATGAAGCTTGGGGAACCCCGAGCGCCGCCAACCACGCAGGCGCTGTCTCCTCAGTCGTCATCGGGGCTGGGTCCCCGGCCGCGGTCGTCGTCCTTAGGGCAACACCCTGCACGGCGACAATCTTCCCCAAACACCCTCACGTAGAGGGTGGCATCGCCGTCAAACCTAAAGTGCAGGGTGCACCGGAGCTCCAGGCCGCGAGCACGGGCGAACGCCTGCCAACCACGATTCAAGGCCAAGCTCCCAGCGGCGGAGACCTCCAGTGCAGCCCACGAGGCCCGGCTGCAGCAGCCGTCCGCCTGAAGCCAGAGGCCACCCGGGGCACCGGCCGGGAGCTCACCAAGGAGGAAGCGAGGAAGTTGGAGCCGGGCACTAGTCGGCTCCGCCGACCATACGACGAACTCTAGCAGCACCTCCGCTGCGCGAAAGTGCGGCCTAGGGGAGCGGGCAACCAGAGCACGTCCCCCGGCCGCAGCAGCTCGCCCGCCACCATGCTGGGAACCATCCCCGCGACGGCGGGACGCTGCCGAGGCAGCCACGGGATGCTTCCAGGGGCGCCCTCGACCATGCTTGGGCAGGGGAGAGGCAGGCTCAACCTGGCGGGTCTTCCCTTTCTCTGCAGCCGAGAACCTCCTCAACGGAGCCATGGAGAAGAAGGAGAAGCAAGGAGAGATGGACTGGGAGGGCACGCGCAGTGCCGTACTTATAGCCGGCGAAGGCCAACCGTCGGCCTCCACGATCGCAGGTAATCATGACACGATATGCATGTAGGGGCTTGTCCAATCCGGGCGACCACCAAGGCATCATTGGGAAGCGGAGACGCCCACGTCCAATCAACCGCCACGCGGCGCCCAAGGCCGTAGGCTGTTAGGGCCCGCGGCGCTTCACCCTTGCCCTTTCGCCTCTCGGCACGGCCAAGTCCGGGCGCGCCTTGGGCCCGGGGGCTACTGTCGGCGTTCTAGGAACGGGGGTCCCCAAACTTGCCTGCCTGCGGCCTGCGGCGTGGCTTAAAGGGGGCCCAGCACGACCCATCTTCATCAACACGAGAATCAAGACCCTCGCGAGGGGCCAAGCCTCGGGGGCGGACGACACGGAGCTTCCTCAGGCGCGGCCTCACCAGGCTGGCTCACGAGGAGGTGGAGAGATCAAGGCGGGGTGCCTCACGAGGTGCCCATGACGCAAGCCATGACGACCAAGGGCACCAGGCGGGCCCCAGCCCGCAAAGTGTCTCCCTTTCCTCTTTGGTGCAAAGGGGGCAAGCGCAGGCGAGAGGATCAGGCAAAGGCATCCATTTCGGTGCAACGAGACCAAGAACAGTCCAACGGTGGGAAGGAGGTCATCGTGGAGCCCAGAACAGCATCACAACAGAGCCTTTGGCAGGCGAGGACCAACTTTAGTCAGGATAAGTGTACCAGATGTTCCCCTTCAAAATGGCCAATTGTTGGCGCCCTTCCCGCTCAATATTTGGGAAGAGGCCCAGGGCCTTTGCCTATAAATAGGACTAGCCACCCCCAGGGACGGGATGATCGGATCATCAGGCAACACACACACACACACACACACACACACACACACAGAGAGAGAGAGAGAGAGGGAGAGAAGGGCGGCTGAACTCCTCCTAGCAGTTCATCATCCTTGCTAAGAGCAGACCCTCGCGAGGCTATTCTTTCTTGTACTGTTCATCATCATCAGCGCAAGAGGCAATCCACCCACCATAAACTAGAGTAGGGTATTACACCACAATGGTGGCCCGAACTAGTATAAACCTTGTGTCTCTTGTGCTGTTCTTTCTGTAGTTTAGATCTTTTCAAGACGAAGAGGTAGAGGGTGAAGTCTCCTCGCGCACCCTAGAGTTCGAACCTCAAGGGTCTGCCGGAACCCGAAATCTGACAGCAGTGTCCCTACAGTTGCTGCCCTTTGTAATCACACCACCTTTGCCAAAAACAGGGAAGCACAACTGGTTCCTCGCTCGATCAGAGGACGGCAAAAGACTGATGATCATTCGGACACATGAGCCGGAAAAGTTATATTGCAAAAACCCCACTGTATGCAAGCACCGTGAAATACGTGAGTATCAGGACAGTGGCTGTTATGTCTATGAGCTGGATGCCAGCTTGTTGGGGCCTGCATGATTTTTGAGTTGGAGGCAGGTAAACAGCCTTGGTTCATACTCTCTGTTTCTCGGACTCAATTATCTGATTAACCAGGAAATCACCGTTGGCAAGGACCTTGATGGCAGAGAGGCTTTGTTTGCTATGGAAAACTGTGTCTACACAGCCAGCCCTAGGAGTTCGGGAGCAAACTCCCCTGATTGTCAACGATACAGCCTGCAGCCAAAAGAAGGTGAGAATGACAAAGGCATCTGGATTAACTTTGATCCTTGGATGTGTTGAGTCCGACACGCAGTGATGTGGTTCAAGCCTTCAGGTTGATAGGTAATTGGGCTGTTGCGTCGAAAGGGTGGAGTACTGGTGTCTCCGGATCACTGGTGGCTGAACCAGGGCAGAAAATTATGATGGTGTTGGATCATCCCTCTTAGAATGACTTGTTATCTTTGCTGCTTGTTCTGGATGGGTAGTTCTCTCTTTTGTTATGCATATTCCTTGTCATTTGGTCATCCTCGTCTATGTCACTCTTACTATGTAATAGTTTCCTCTATTTAGAATGTCATTCTCGTCTGGACCACGAGAGTCTGAGCGCTCCAGATGGGTGTGTTTCGGTGGTGCAGCAAGACATCTTATGAACTATCATGTCTTGCTGTCTATGTCAGTACTAGTCACCAGTCAGTGTTTGAATGTTGTATATATCGTTGTTTCCAACTTTTTATTGTCTCGAACTGCTGGTGGGCTAAATGAGGGCATCACCATTCTCCAGTGTTCAGAGTATATCTCCTTTTTTCAAGTTATAATTTGAGATTACTGTCTTTTCGATGATGTACACTTGTTTGGGCCAGTGAGGTGTCGTTGAATATGGGCCGAATAGTAACGCAATGCCAAATAGGTCAATTATGACTCTCAGACCGGGCTCTCAAAAGATCCTAAAAAAGGCCGGGCTCTCAAAAAAAGAAATAATAGGGACTCTTAGGCCGACATGTGGGTGCCACCAGTGTTTTTGTGCGCTTGCGCGCCAAGAGCATATTGGCGTGTGTTTGAAATTCATGCTACCTTTTCATCCCCAATCAACCGCCCCTCCCCACCTCTGGAATCTTGATTCCTACTCCAGTTCCCCCAAATCCCCCTCCTGTACTCCCTGTACTCAAGCGCACTATCATGCGCCAGTCAACGCGGATCTCCGATCCGGAGATCCCGAGGTTCGTCCTGCCTTCGGGTGCTGCGTGCTGTCGCTCAACAGTGGCATGGCGGCACTTGACGACCAGTTTGCCGGGAAAGTGCTGATGGTGACCGTCAACGGCGACTGGCCTCCCGTCTCGCCGGACGACCTTGTCAAAGCTCTTGGCATTGGGCACGTCATCCAAATAAGTGACTTGCTCGTTGAAGACTGTCTGCCACCGGCTGATTTCTTCGTCAGGCTTCGGACAACTTTCGATTGCAGTCGTGTGTTTGAATCTTCTCGGTGTTTGTTCTGCGATGGCGCGCTGATGAGCTTTGATTGGTGGCACCAAGGATGGGGCTCGGTGCTCTCTGAGCTTGAGTTTTTAACAAAGCTTACCTTCCACAGCATGCCTCGACGTGCTTGGAACAGCGAGTCCATGAATGAGCTTATCAACGACCTTGGAGGTGAGCTCGTAAGTATGTCCGTTCCTCCAGACAGCTGGGCTCTGACAGTTATGGCATGGATGAAGAAGTCGTCCACCATACCGAAGGTGATTGGTGTTGAGATATTGGTGCAGGAACCGGGGTTATACTATTCGTCGCCACCAAGGCCGCCGCGGACCACGTTAGGGATGTACTTGTATCGAGTGCTCGTGCATGTCGAAGAAGTGGTCAATCCATCAATCGAAGTCCTACCACTGCCGGTGGTGCCCGGGTCCGTCGACGACGTCCATTACAGGAGTCAATGTCAGACTTTCCCCGTGTTGCTCGGAACAATGGATGGCACAGGGCCTACTCCATCACGCGGCAGAGGCCACTGCTTCTTTGGGAGAAGAGGCAAGGCTGGCTGCCTGGATGCATGTGCTCTAATTTGAGGTAACAACTGAATCTTGTCAGATGACATGTTCTATTTTTTTACCTGAACTTTTTTTAGAAAGGGTTGTACATCAACTTAATGTTCTAGCAGAACTTATATATTGTGTTGTCTGTCTGTCTTCTTTGCACAGCATTCAAGATATTTCCCCGTCATTGATAAAGACGATGAACCATTATGTACGAGTTTGTTGGTTTCAACATAGCCCTACCGGTAGCGATCCACTACCCTGATTGTGCCGCCTGCGTGAAATTTTTGTATGCAAGTTCACTGTGCTATGATGCTCTATATGATTGTGTCAACTATATAAGTTTTTACTGAGCATCATCAATGTATATGGCTGAAAGATGTATTTACGAGCATCGACAGATGGGTCTCTCTCTCTCTCTCTCTATCACACACACACACACACACAAGTGGGACCCGTTGAATTATTTCTTCGCTCGTGATAGCTTTTAATTAGGTTCCACTGTACTCTAACTTTTTTCTTAAGTTATTAATTGAGCTCAGTGAGTTCAAAAAGTTGCACATAAGCCTTGTTTGGGCCTTTCCGGCATCGCTGAATGTGGGTTGAGTAGCCACGTAAGGTTGTATTGTACTACACAAGCCTTTTCTTTCAACATCAGCAATGCAATTGGGCCGAAAGTTGTACACAATCTGGGTCAAGTTGTTATTCTCCGCCCCGCTGGGCTCCAAATCTTTCCTAGGAGGGATGCATTAGGCTTGACAACAAAATGGGCTTTAAGAAATAATAAATGGGATGTAATTATAAAAACTAGGCAGTAACTATAAAAAAATGCACCAAACACGTAATTAGTTTATAAAATATTACTTTTGGATTTCGAAAATTTCAATTTCATTAATTGTTGCACGTGCAATGTTTCGTTGGATTTTTACGTAATACAAATTTATATTGAAATTGTATTTAATCTCACTAGAAATTTCGGGACAAAAATATTTCGGATCCTATCAAAATGTGGGAAATTTTATTGAATTCTATTTTGAACGGTTGGTTGAAATTATTAATCGTTGTCCTAGCTAGAAAGTGGGTTGTAGTTTTAACAAACTGTAAATGGGCTGTAGTAAATTCCATTAGAATTCAAAAATGGGCTGTGCATTCTTACAAATCGCAAATGGGCTATAATTTCTCTGGCACACACCTGTGGGCCTACTAAGTTGACGCGTATGCAAGGCTTTGTCAACTTATAGTCAACACACGGTTCTAGCAGCAGTGTCCGTTGGATGGATGTCGTGCTTCTTCTTCAATCTCGTGTATTCTAGCATCAGCCGCTCGAAAAATGATTCCTCCCCCTGACATCTGGGGCGCACCGTTTCGGAGGCTGACCTGTGGGCCTACTAAGTTGACGCATACCAAGGGCTTTGTCAACTTAGTCAATATAAGCATTCTAGCTACAGTGACAGTATGATGTCCATCCAATGGCCGTTGTGATTCTTCAACCTCTGGTCTTGTTGCTCAAGCCGCCCAAAGCAGTGCCGGTCGTGTCGCCTGCTCCTGCCTCTCGTGGCCGGCTGTGCTGCCGCGGAGGCCTCACCTCCCCCTACCGCTCCCACCGCTGGCCAGGCCCTGCGGCGACGGCATCCTCACACCACAGTCGAACCAGTGAACCCTCGTACTCCTCTCCGCGTGGGCATCCACTGCCGCGTCTTCCCCGACTCTATGTCATCCCCTTCCTGGGCCTCGCCATCGTCCACCGCCTTGGTGCTCTCGGTGCGGCGTGGTCAATGTGGTCAACGACCGACTTCCATCGGAAGAGTACTGTACGTGGAGAGGCTGACAGCTGGGTCCACAGCCGCAGCAAGGAAGTGCCTCCTTATTATGCGGAAAATAATTATTCCTCCACCTGACAGCAGGGACCCACCGGACGGGGCACTATATTTCACGAAAAAAAAGTTCCCCCTGACTGCTGGGACCCACCAGCTACATCTTCGCACACAAGGAAGTGCGTCCATAGTACGAGCAAAAAAATGATTCGCCCCCTGACTGCTGAGACCCACCAGCTACATCTTCGCACGCAAGGAAGTGTGTCCATATTACGGGAAAAAAACAATTCACCCCTGACTGTTGGGACCCACCGGCTACATCTTCGCACGCAAGGAAGTGCCTGACAGTCGGGACCCACCCGGTCGAAGCGTACGTAGCGTTGTCATTCTGGTCGTGAACGTGTACGTACATACTGGTCGATCGGTCTGTCTGCAGGCTGCAGCGATGAACCGTGTCCGTGTAAGGAAGGGCACGTGTGGTAGTAGAGGCATGCACGTGTGGTAGTAGAGGCACGCACGTAGCATGTACACGTACATACAGCAGCCAGGGTGAAAGAAAGTAAATACAGCCACATACGTACGTACGGGCGGGGTCTCAAATGCCTAGTCGCGCATACATACGGCCAGGGCTCGTGTACATGGCTCTGGCTGGGTCGGAGCGGAGAAACTGCATCGTCGTCGTGTTCATGGGGAGGCAACGGATTGTGTCGTGTTCATCGGGAGGCAACGGAACGCGTTCTGTTCATCGGGAGCCAACCGGCTTGGACGGGACAGTCGATGGAAACACGGCCTGGCGTACCACAGAACAGAGGAAACGGTCTTGTGTTCGACCGGCCACAGTCGAAATGGGATCCTGTTCATCTGGAGGGGTTTGGCATTCCGCAAAAATGGAGGAAACGGACCTCCTGCAGTGGAAATGGGGTCCTGTTGATCGTGAGGGGTGTGGCGTACCGCAAAATGGAGGAAATGGACTTGTGTTGGAGTGGTACGGTCGAAACGGGGGTCCGGTTCATCAGGAGGGTTGTGGCGTACCGCAAAACAGGACTCCACGGGATACTGTTCATCTCCACCGTCGACCTCCTCCAGCCTCCACGGGCTACTGTTCATCCACCATCGACCTCCTCCAGCCTCCACTTGCGACTATTCATCCACGGACTCCTGTTCATCCAGCCTCCACCGGCTACTGTCAAACCAGCCCTCTCCATGGGGTCCTGTTCAACAACCCCTCCATGGGCTACTGTTCATCCATCCCTCCACCGGCTACTGTTCAACCAGCCCTCCACCAGCTACTGTTCAACCAGCCCTCCACGGGGTCATGTCCATCCAGCCCTCCACGGGGTCCTGTTCATCCACCGGCTAGACCGATCGGGGTACTGTTCATCCAGCGGCAACGGCCTCTTCTACCACGGGTTCCTGTTTATCCAACCCCACTGGGAACCGTTCATCCAAACCGCCCAACAACGCTCACTGTTCATCCAGAGGCAGTATGAATCAGCTTCAGTTAGCAGCAGTAGCGAAGGAATCACTCGGGTTCACATAACAGCAAGGGATCGATCGATCGCTCGGGTTCAGTGTAACGCGTAGCCTGTACTGCAATCGCTCGGGTTCACTTAGAGCCCAACACCTCGCTCGGGTTCAGTTAGAGCCCAACGCCTCGCTCGGGTTCAGTTAGAGCCCAACGCCTCGCACCCACGCGCATACGTACGAGAGAAACACGCATCACTCAGCCCCCGACTAGCCAGCGTAACCGGGAACTCCCCAATATTTCCCCCGCCCTCGCTTCTACCATGGTTTTTTCCATCATCGACGACCCAAAGAATGTCATGCAGCTGCGTCTCCGGCCCGCCCAGGACGAAAAGCCCATTTTACGTCATTATTTTTTGTCATAGAAGTAGGACCCCACAATATCTATGATGATACCGGGTTTTGTCACAATTATTGTCATAGAAGTGTCATAAGTATGACAAAAAAATTCGTTCGGCCCAATATGTCACGGATGTGTCTTTTTATTGTAGTGTTGGCTTGTATATTCCAACAATGGGCTTCCTCAAATGCCCTAGGTCTTCATGAGCAAGAAAGTTGGATGCACACCCACTTAGTTTCTTTTGTTGAGCTTTCATACATTTATAGCTCTAGTGCATCCATTGCATGGCAATCCCTACTCCTCGCATTGACATCAATTGATGGGCATATCCATAGCCCGTTGATTAGCCGCGTCGATGTGAGACTTTCTCCCTTTTTGTCTTGTCCACACAACCTCCATCATTATATTCTATTCCACCCATAGTGCTATGTCCATGGCTCACGCTCATGTATTGCGTGAAAGTTGAAAAAGTTTGAGAATACTGAACTATGAAACAATTGCTTGGCTTGTCATCGGGGTTGTGCATGATGAGAGCATTTTGTGTGACAAAAATGAAGCATAGCCAAACTATATGATTTTGTAGGGATGAGCTTTCTTTGGCCATGTTATTTTGAGAAGACATAATTGCTTAGTTAGTATGCTTGAAGTATTATTATTTTTATGTCAATATTAAACTTTTGTCTTGAATCTTTATGATCTGAAGATTCATGCCACAATAAATAAAATTACATTGAAAAATAACTCAAGTAGCTTTCCACATCAAAAATTCTGTTTTTATCATTTACCTACTCAAGGATGAGCATGAATTAAGCTTGGGATGCTTGATACGTATCCAACGTATCTCTAATTTTCGATTGTTCCATGCTATTATATTATATGTTTTGGATGTTTAATGGGCTTTAATATGCTCTTTGATATTATTTTTGGGACTAGCTATTAACCGAAGGCCCAGTGCAAATTGCTGTTTTTTTTGCCTATTTCAGTATTTCGCAGAAAAGGAATATCAAACGGAATCCAAATGGAACGAAACCTTCGCTAGGATCTTTCTTGGAACAAACGCAACCCAGGAGACTTGGAGTGGAAGTGAAGGAGGCAACAAGCCAGCTACGAGGCAGGAGGACGCGCCCCCACCATCGTGGGCCCCTCGTAGCTCCACCGACCAACTTCTTTCGCCTATATATACTCTTATGCCCTGAAAACATCCAGGAGAGCCACGAAACCACTTTTCCACCGCCGCAACCTTCAGTACCAGTGAGATCCCATCTTGGGGCCTTTTCCGACGATCTACTAGAGGGGGATTCGATCAGGAGGGCTACTACATCAACACCATAACTCTCTGATGATGTGTGAGTAGTTTACCACAGACCTTCGGGTCCATAGTTATTAGCTAGATAGCTTCTTCTCTCTCTTTGGATCTCAATACAAAGTTATCCTCAATCTTCTTAGAGATTTATTAGATGTAATACTTTTCACGGTGTGTTTATCGACATCCGATGAGTTGTGGGTTTTTGATCAAGATTATCTATGAACAATATTTGATTCTTCTCACAATTCTTATGTGCATGATTTAATATCTTTGCAAGTCTCTTCGAATTATCGGTTTAGTTTAGCCTACTAGATTGATCTTTCTTGCAATGGGAGAAGTGCTTAGCTTTGGGTTCCATCTTGCAGTGCTTGACCCCAGTGACAGAAAGGGAACCGACATGTATTGTATTGTTGCCATCGAGGATAAAAAGATGGGGTTTATATCATATTGTTTGAGTTTATCCCTCTACATCATGTCATCTTGCATAATGCGTTACTCTGTTCTTATGAACATAATACTCTAGACGCATGCTAGATAGCGGTCGATGTGTGGAGTAATAGTGGTAGATGCAGAATAGTTTCAGTCTAGTTAACACGGACGTGATGCCTATGTTCATGATCATGCCTAGATATTCTCATAACTATGCGCTTTTCTATCAATTGCTCGGCAGTAATTTGTTCACCCACCATAATATATGCTATCTTGAGAGAAGCCACTAGTGAAACCTATGGCCCCCGGGTCTATTTTACATCATATTAGTTTATCATCAACTTGCTATTTCTATTGCCGTTTATTTTGCAATCTTTACTTTTCAATATATACAATAGAAATGCCAAAAATATTTATCTTATTATCTTTGTCAAATCTCACTTTTGCAAGTAGCCGTGAAGGGATTGACAACCCATTTATCTCGTTGGTTGCAAGGTTCTAGATTGTTTGTGCAGGTACTAGGTGATTTGCGTGTAGTCTCCTACTGGATTTATACCTTGATTCTCAAAAACTGAGGGAAATACTTACGCTACTTTGCTGCATCACCCTTTCCTCTTCAAGGGAAAACCAATGCATGCTCAAGAGGTAGCATAGGGGTCCGATCGCATGCCTCCCATACTCAAATAGCTACCTTGCATGGCGCCTCCTAGCTAATAAAAAAAGGGGACGCATGGCGGCACGTAAATGGTAAATAGAACGCCCTGGTTTCAATAATACTTGTGTTTCCGATTGTAACGTGACAACACTTGTTCCAAAATGACTTTGTTGATCGTTAATGTGTGCGCCTTCACAAATCGGACAGCAAAATTACCACAACATGTTGGTGCCATGTCATGATACCAATCCAAGTTTCATGATTTTCATGCGTGTTTTGGATTTACAGGAATTAAAAAACCAAGTTTCTCAATGTTTCCAGCTGAGCCACGACGCCTAGATGTTTGAATTTCATTCCCATTTCTTGAATGCGACATAGAAATCTACCCGAGGACACACATGTGATTTTTCAACCAGCTTTGGTTTACTAGAGCATGTGCTTGTATTTCAAATTTGAATTATGCACACAAAGGTGACACGTTCCCTCTCAGAACCACGAGCCTTCTTGAGGGAAGCTCCGGTTTGCAAGAAACTTATACCAAAACTTGTTCCTATTCTGCCATTTTTTTACCACAACATGGTAGTACCATGACAAGAACCATGCCAAGTTTCATGATTTTCAAGCGTGTATTGGATTTACAAGAATTTTAAAACCAAGCTTCTCAATGTTCTCAGCCGAGCCACGATGCCCAGATGTTTGAATTTCATTCCCATTTCTTGCATGGGACCTAGAAATTCACCTGAGGACACACAAGTGATTTTTCAACCAACTTTGGTGCACGGGAGCATGTTCTTCTAATTCAAATTTGAATTATGCACATTAAATGACCAGAAACTCAATTAATGTATAAAAAAGTCCAAACGAACCCGGAATAATTCCAAAATTTAATAGGGCACTCATGTAGTTCTATGTTGCCTCTATAAATAAACTCAAGGGGGGCAGCGAATATTGTTTCACACTCAAAGGTGACACGTTCCCTCTCAGAACCATGAGCCTTCTTGAGAGAAGCTCCGATTTGCAAGAAGCTTATACCAAAACTTGTTCCTATTCGGCCAATTTTTTTACCACAACATGGTAGTACCATGACATGACACTATGCCAAGTTTCATGATTTTCAGGCGTGTTTTGGATTTACAAGAATTTTAAAACCAAGTTTCTCAATGTTCTCGGGCGAGCCACGATGCCCAGATGTTTGAATTTCATTCCCATTTCTTGCATGGGCCCTAGAAATTCACCCGAGGACACACATGTGATTTTTCAACCAACTTTGGTGCACTGGCACATGTGCTTGTAGTTCAAATTTGAATTATGCACATTAAATGACTAGAAAGTCAATTAATGTATAAAAAAGGCCAAACGAACCCGGAATAATTCCAAAATTTAACAGGGCACTGTCGGTGTACTAAAGTAGGGGCACTCCTTTGTACCCCTTTATTTGTGCACGGACAGTCAGAGCCGCGCCCACGGCCATGCTAAGCAGGGCAGAGGAGGGAAACCAGGAAGAAGCCAAAGCACAAGATGGCCAAGGCAACACCAAGACTAGTTGCACAGGAGGGCAAGGAGGCGAGGTAGACTCCCTCGGCAAGGTTCTTGCCGAGGCAGCCTCCGCGGCCCCGGCAAGGGCCTTGCCGGGGCAGCCAGCCCGATGCCAACAGGGCGAGCCTCCCTTGAGCCCACGATTTCCGACCCCAGCAACCACATTGGAACTAGGGCTCGGGAGGCACCTCCGTGGTGGCATGCAGATCTTTGTCAAGATCATAAACACACAAGATCAGATGAGGGCCAGAAGACGGCGACCCTCGGCGGGATCCTAGCCGAGGGGATCCACAAGACCCCCGGCAAGCGCCTTGTCGGGGATTACTGCGACGCCATGGCAAGACCCTTGTCGGGCCCCCGGCAAGGCCCTTACCTAGGGCGCCTGCAGGGCCACTGCCAGATCCGCACCAGCCAAGGCTCCACCACCATTCGCATGCAGCCGCCAGCCCAACCAGCTGGGCAGGCACCTGCGTGGCAACACGCGGCTTCCAGACCAACTCAGCAAGCACCTGTGTGGTGGCATGCAGATCTTCGTGAAGACCCTGCCACCGCGCCACCTCAGCAGCCTGCCTGCCTACATGGCGCTGCATGCATCGCTAGCCTGGGCGCGTGTCGAAGCGAGGAGGAGCGGCGATGGACGGGACAGGCCTCGTTCCCGTCCTCGATAAAGCTAATGGACACCTAAGTAGCGCTTTGTCCCGTAATGCCGGGCGATAAGCTCGTGCACTGTACGCCTTTCCACCTCCTGTGTGCCACTGTGGCAACCCCCTTTCGACTATAAAAGGAGGCCCGAGGCATACTGGAGAGGGATTCGGCTTTTTGGAACTACATAGCCATCGTAGCTAGTTCAAAAGCTCAAGAACACTCAATACATCCACCAAAGCAGGACTAGGGTTTTACGCATTCTCGTGGCCCGAACCTGGGTAAACGATCTTTGTGCTGGCTCCTGGACCTGCTCTTTTCACAACCCCGCGCCCGCCGACCGTAGAAGGGATTCCAGTGATCCCATAGGTGTCGTTCCCACCGACATCTTTGGCGCGCCAGGTAGGGGGCGCAGTTGTGAGAATCTGGTCTAGCAGTTCTTCGTTGCCATGGCTCCCAAGAAGAAGACAATCATGGCGGTTGGCTCGTCGGGAGCCGAGCGGCCCGTGCCAGTGCGGGCGAGCAGCAGGCCAGTCACGGACAGAACCCGAGCCGCGGCCCGTGAGCACCAGCATCGCCCCGGCAGTCAGCGCCTGGTGAGCGGCGTAGTTCATGCGCCAGACGACGGGCCGCACGCCGCCAGATCCAAGGACGGGGCTGGGTCCCCCGCAGGCGGCGCGGGGCCCTCCAAGGGCATCGCTGTGCCCACTACGGGTGGCATAGCGACCTCCAAGACGCCCACCCCGACGCCCACGGTGCACTCTTCCCATGGTGTGCGCGATGAGCAGCGTCACCACGCCGGTGACCCTGGACACCACCGTGGGAAGAGCCATGTGCATCGTCCGCAGGACGAAGGAGTCCAGCATGCCCGCTGAAGTGCTGGCAAAAATGGCACGCAGCCACTGGGCCGTGATAGAGCTCCTTCTAACGTGGTTAGAAGTCGAAGCGCGCCACGGTCCACGCAGCTGTCGCCACCACCCACGCCAGCAGAAGCTTTGGCGCGCACATCTGCTCCTTGACTTCCCTCCTGCTGCGGAGAAGCTCGACGAGTGGAGAGCCACCATCCGGAGCCTCGTCGTCGTCGCCAATAAAGATGATCCGCGACCAGCGGGGCCTACAGGTCGGCGCTCCGTCGAGCCACCACATGTCAGTGGTGGGAGCACCAGGGGAGCTGCAGCCACAGTACACTCTCCTCCCCCGCGCCAGCTGCCGCCGGTGTCGATCCGTCGTGACGACGCATGTGATAACATTTCCATAGCGTCGTCCGACCCACGGACCCACTGCAGCCAGCGCCAAGTTCTTCGAGAACGAGCCCACGAAGATGCTTGAACCACTATCGAGCGCCGGCGCGATACTCGCCACCAGTCGGATAAGCAGGCGGGACCCGCTATGGACCACCCAGCATCGGGGGGCTCTGGCGGCCTACCTTACGAGGTGGGTTGCCCAGCCTTTACCCATGAGCTGCGGCTGTTCCAGTGGCCGTCCCACCGCACGTTCAAGCCCGACGTCAGTGAGAAGTACAACGGCAAGACCCATGCGTCAGAGTTCCTTAGCACCTACACCATCGCGATGCAAGCTGCCGGAGCTCGTGACGACAAGGTGCTCGCCAATTACTTCATGTTGGCACTGAAGCCCAACGTCATGTCTTGGTTGATGCACTTGCCGACGGATTCCATTTCTTCTTGGTCGGATCTGTGCCATGAGTTCATTGGTGCCTTCACCGGAGGCCACCATGGTCATGGCCAGGCCAGTGATTTGCATATCATTCCCCAGAAGGAAGGGGGAACCTTGTGCAAGTACATCCAGAGGTTCAGTCGGGTGCAGTACAACATCCCCGATGTTCATCCTGCCGCCGTGATTAGCGCGTTCCATCAGAATGTGCGCAACCGCAAGATGCGCGAAGAGCTAGCGATGAACGAGGTTAAGGATGTGGCCGAACTTTATGTTTTGGCTGATAGGTGCGCCCGGGCTGAAGAGGGAAGGAAGTACCACGGCGAGGACGCCGACATGGAAACCGGCTCTACTAATGAAGACACCGCCGCCCGGACGAAGAAGGGCCGGGGTCGCAACAGGAAACGCAAGGGCAAGACCGTGCTTGCAGTCGAGGGATCTGACAGCACCGGCGCCGCCAAGAAGGCCAAGGTGGACGATGCCGGCAAGGAAATTGCCGGGTATGCCGCTTGCCGGGCCTTCGCGGCTGCTGACAAGCCGGGGGGCTCTGACAAGCAGTATTGCAAGATCCATCGCACCAAGGGCTACGACCTCCAGAACTGCCGACAGGTCGAGCTGGTAGATGAAAAGCAAAAGGCCGAGTATGAGAGGCGGGATAAGGAGAAGGGTCAAGACGGTGCCGAAGGATCCGGCAAGAAGCGTGGCGGCCAAGGAGTCCGCCGCGGCAAGGATGGCCAGCAAGAGAGGCCCGTCCGAGGCCGTGACAAGAAGCAAGTAGACGATTATCATGGCGATGACGACGAGTCTGGCGAGCAAGAGTTTCAGAAGGCTATGGAGGCTATGTGCGTCGATGGTGGCGCCTCGCTGCATACTTGTCACCGCCAGCTCAAGCAGTGGGCGCGTGAGATCACAGTAGCGGAGCCATCGTTCGATGCTTAGAAGCCGCTGAAGTGGTCTAGCACGCCCATCATCGTCAACGCCGAGGACCATCCTGATCGCACCACTGCGGTCGGGTGTTTGTCGTTGTTGGTCTCACCAACGATACGCAACCTCAAGGTGAACAAGATGCTGGTTGACGGCGGGGCTGGTCTGAACTTAATCTCGCCCGTTGTGATCAAGAGGCTGCAAATTGCCGACGGAGACCTCGAGGAGACGGGCACGTTTCAAGGTGTCAACCCGGGAAGAAGCCAGCCGAAGGGGAGGATCACATTGCCTGTGATGTTCGTAGGAGAGTTGAACTATAGGGTGGGGAGGATTGTCTTCGATGTAGCCGAGATCCCCTTGCCCTACAACGGGATCCTCGGCCGCCCGACACTAGCCAAGTTCATGGCGGCATCGCATTACGCCTACAACATGCTGAAGATGCCTGGGCCGATGACCATCATCACCGTCCCCTATGACAAGAAGGATGCGCTAATCTGTGCCGACCTACTCTACCGGGATGCAGTTGCAGCAGCTGCAGCCAAGGCACTTGCTCCTGCCGCTGAAGCCCCGGGAGGGAAGAGGCAGCCCGACAAGACCTCTTGCACCCACTCGAGCTCCACTGCAAGAGCAGGAAATCCAGAGCTGCGCCACCACAGACCAAGGTGTCTATAAGGGAGGATGGTACGGGAGGGGCATTCACCATAAGCTCCACCCTCGACAGCAAATAGGAAGGCGCGCTCGTCACCTTCCTGTGGGCGAATGTTGATGAGTTTGCATGGCAAGCATCCGACATCCCCGGTGTTCCCAGGGAGGTGACTGAGCAGCACCTAGTTGTCTGTCCTCATGCGCGGCCCGTCAAGCAGAAGGTTAGGAAGCAGGCTCTGGAAAGGCAAGAGTTTATCACAGAAGAGATTAGGAAGTTGGAAGCAGCAGGCTTGGTGAGGGGGGGTGCTCCGTCCGACGTGGTTGGACAATCCAGTGGTAGTGTGCAAGGCGAACAGGAAGTGGAGGCTCTGTATTGACTACACAGATATCAATAAGGCTTGTCCTAAGGACCCCTTTCCGTTGCCGCGCATCGACCAGATTGTTGACTCCATGACCGGGTGTGATTTTTTTATCATTCCTCGACGCCTACTTGGGCTACCACCAGATCTTCATGACAAGAGAGGACGAAGAGAAGACAACATTCATCACCCCATGTGGTATGTATTGCTTTTTACGGATGCCTTTCGGGTTGAAGAGTGCTTGCTTAATGTTTGTGAGAGTGGTCCAAATTGGTTTTGAACCCCAGCTACATAGAAATGTGGAAGCATACATGGATGACATAGTGGTCAAAACCAAGGACAAGTCAACTCTTGTACAAGACTTAGAAGAGACGTTTGCTAACCTGCGCAATATCAACCTCAAGCTGAACCCTGAGAAGTGTGTCTTCGGTGTTCCGTCCGGCAAACTTCTCAGGTTCTTTGTGTTGCAGCGTGGGATCGAGGCAAACCCAAGAAAGATCAAGGCTATCGAGCAGATTGAGGCACCCAAGCGGATCAAGGATGTGCATCGGCTCACTGGCTACGTTGCCGCCATGAGCCGATTCATCTCCAAGTCTGCCGAGCGCGCCCTTCCCTTTTTCAAGATTTTGAAAAAGGCGGACCCCATGGAGTGGACCCGGGAGGCCGAAGTAGCACTTCAAGATCTGAAGAAATACATCTCTTCTACACCGGTACTAGTGGCGCTTAAACCACAAGAGCCGTTGCTGCTCTATCTGGCGGCGACGAATCAAGTGGTCAGCGCCGCGCTGGTGGCGTGGAGGGAGGTCGACGAAGAGGCAGTGGCAACGACGGGACCGGGGGATGGCATGTCAGGAATTCCCTCGGCAGGGCCTGGTGCCTGCAAGGCAAGGCCCCCGGCACAGTCTGACGCCATCGGGACAGGGCCCGCGCAGCCAAATGTAGTGGTGCAGAAGCAGAAGATGATGCAGCACCTGGTTTACTTTGTCAGCTCCCTCTTGTAGGGGGCTAGGTCAAGGTACTCTGGTGTGCAGAAATTGCTCTTTGGCCTCCTTATAGCCTCGAGGAAGCTGCGTCATTACTTCCAAGCCCACGAGTTCACTGTCGTCACCTGCCTCCCGTTGCAACCGATACTGCACAACCCAGACTCAACCGGAAGGATTGTGGAGTGGGCGTTGGAGTTGTCAAGCTTTGGGTTGAAGTTTCAAAGTACTTAAAACAATCCAGAGCAGAGTCCTGGTGGAGTTCATTGCCGAGTGGACCTCAACGCCCGACAAAGAAATCCAGGAGACCGCTCTCCCCGGTAAGGAAGCAAGTCACGACAGGATCATGTGCTTTGATGGGGCTTTCTCGCTGTAAGGCGCCGATGCCGGTGTGCTGCTTGTCGCACCCACCGGAGAGCACCTGAAGTATGTGATTCAGATGCACTTTCCTAGGGAGATGTCCACAACCAACACTGCTCGAGGGGCTGCTTGCCAGTCTCAGGATCGTGGCAGGCATCGGGGTTAAGAAGCTCATCGTCAGGGGTGATTCACAGCTTGTCGTCAGAGAAGTCAACAAAGATTACTAGAGCCCACTGATGGAGGCCTACATAGATGAGGTGAGGAAGCTGGAGGAGCGCTTCGATGGTATACAAGCGGAGCACGTTCCCCGAGCGGAGAACGACATTGCTGATTACCTGTCAAAGCATGCTGCGTTCAAGCTACCTGTGGAACCAGGTACCTTTCTGCTTGGGTTAACTCAGCCATCCGTCGAACCATCAACGGAGCAGAACAAGCAGAGGAAATCAAGCCCTGGTACTTTCCTGCTGAGCCCCCAGGGGCCGCCGATAAGGGTGTTGCCATGGATTCTGAGCCTATCGAGGGGCAGCTGGCTCCGGCAGGCCGCCAAGCCCTGACCGTGGAGACGGCCGCTCCCATGGCAGAAGAGATACCTTTGGTCCTTGCCATCGATCCCCAGGCTCCGGCATGGGCACAACATACTGTCTGATTCCTCCAGACAGGGGAACTTCATGAGGAGCAGGAAGAAGCAGAAAAAGTAGCCCGTCGGTCTGCTCTATACCAGTTCATCAACGACATCCTGTATAGGAAAAGACCGAACGGTGTGAAATTGAAGGGCATCCCCCGGGAGGAAGGGATGGGGCTGGTTGCTGAGATACATGGAGGCATATGTGGCTCCCACATAGGGTCGAGGGCCCTTGCGGGCAAGGCATTCCGGCAAGGTTTCTTCTGGCCCACCGCCCTCCAGGATGCGATGACACTAGTAACCAGGTGTGAAGCGTGCCAGTTCCATTCGAAGAAGCTTCATCAACCAGCTCAAGTCCTTCAAACAATTCCTCTCTCCTGGCCATTCTCGGTCTGCAGACTCGACCTCCTGGGCCCTTTCCCCCGCGCTGTCGGGGGCTTTGATTATTTGTATGTTGCAATCGACAAGTTCACAAAGTGCCCAGAGGTGGAGGCAGTGAGGAAGGTGACTGCACAGTCAGCCGTCAAGTTCTTCAAGGGTCTTGTGTGCCGTTTTGGTGTGCCAAATAGAGTCATCACCAACAACGGCACACAGTTCACAAGCCGCACCTTCATGCAAAACATCCAAGACCTCGGTAGCAAGGTCTGTTTCGCTTCCGTGGCACATCCACGGAGCAACGGCCAGGCGGAGAGGGCAAATGCTGAAGTGTTACGAGGCCCGAGGACAGACTTTTGGCAGGCTGCACAAGAGTGGAAGGCCCTGGATTGATGAGTTTCTGGTGGTTGTTCGGTCGATCAGAACGACGCCAAATCGAGCCACCGGCTAGACACCCTTTGCGCTGGTTTACGGGGCAGAAGCAGTTCTCCCCACGGAACTCACATACGGTCACCTCGAGTGCTCACTTATGATGATCTTGAGCAAGAGCAATTGCGGCAAGATGATGCAACGCTCCTCGAGGAAGATCGTCTTCGGGCGGCTGTGAGAGAAGCACGCTACCAGCAAGCCTTGCGCCGCTACCATAGCTGCAAGGTTCATGCTCAAAGCTTTGAGGGAGGTGACCTTGTTCTTCGACGCGTTCAGTTGGCCAAGAATTCCAACAAGTTGACGCCGAAGTGGGAAGGCCCTTATCGGGTAATACGAGTCACCAGGCCCGGTGCAGTACGCCTGGAGACCAAAGATGTTGTCCCAGTGAGCAACTCCTGGAACATCGAACATCTTGGAAAATTTTACCCATAAGGCGCGGCTTGCCGGGCCTCCCGGCAAGCCACCTTTTGTACAAGCTTTGCTGACAAGGCATGTAGCCCTCTGTACAAAGCCAGACGCAGACCATGAACATAAATAAACGAAGCACTGGCGCCCTAAGTTATAGCATGCATGCTAGGTTTAAGTCTCTCCCTCGGTTAGGGTTGGTAGTGCTTGGCGGCGACTAACCCCTAGCCTAGAGGTTGAGTTTGCGTCTTTCTGTCTTGTTTGGTTCGCAGGGCACATGGACGCTTCTACTGAGCCGATTGGGAGAAAGAGGATGAACCAACGCCCCTGCCCCTGCAAGCCAAGACTACCGGGGGCTGACGACACAAGGATCCAACCCCGGCAAGCCATGGTTGCCGGCGGCAGCGGATTCAGATAAGTCTTTCACCCCCTGTTATGCCTTTCCGTATATAACTAGGACATGTGAAACCGCGTTTATATTCTTAAACCACCGTGCTCCCCTTTTCCTGTACCCGAGAGCTATCCCCCTGGGTCGGAACTTGGTTGTAGTCACGGTGGCAAGAAAGTAAACGAGGGGCCTAACTCGACTTCACCCCTACCTCCACCGAAAGCGTGAGAATGGTCTATTGAAGTGGGGGGGACGACAAGGCCTGTTGCCGGGCAAAAATGTTTATCTTAAAAGTAACAAGGATTTGTCGCTTGGCATGGGCTGCGTCCACGCACAAAGCAACCCGGCAAACACCCTTTTTCATTAAAAACATCCCATACATGTACAGTTCATATGGAATTAAAAACATGAGCAAGGGGATTACAAGTCCTAAAACTAACAAGTGCCCGCAGGCTTACAAACTCAAAAGAGATAAGGTGCCCATAATCCCTTTCTTGTCCCTCTCCTCAGAAGGTGGAACAAGACAGCAGGAGGGCAAAAGGGGCGCCTAGGCGAGGTGCGAGGAGCAGAAGGCACAAAGATAACATCTTGGTGTTGGGAAAGGAGCTGGAAGACAAGGCAGCGGGCCGGCAATACGCGACGAAGGCATCGGTGCCCGCGTACTCCAACTTCACGGCCGCCACCCGCCTTCTTCGCCTTCTCTGGCCCTCCTACGCCAGCCGCCTGAGGAGACGATGGGGAGCGCCCCGATGGAGAGCTTGGCAAGGAAGGCCCTCGGCAGGGCACCTGTCCAAGGGAGGGGCGGTGCGGTCAGTCGAAGTCGGGGTCGGCATCCTGCCACTTGAGTCCCTCGTCGTCGCTGTCGCTGTCCTCCTCGTCACTCCCGCTCGAGGAGGAATCTTCATCGTCGGAGGATCTCTCCACGTAGCACTTTCCAAGATCTCCGAAGACCTTGACGGAGAGCAGGCCACCCTCCATTAACCTGAAGTAGAGGACGAGCCCCGCTGTCAGGCTATGGATGCAAGCAAATGTCTTCCATGCACGACGGAGGTGCATAACATGAGGAGCGGGGAAGTCGACGTCGACCTGCATGCCGCCGTTCCCGCAGCCCCTCATGTGCAATCTGAGGGTCTGGGGTGGGTCAAGCTCCATTTCCCGAGCAAGTGGGGTAGGGAGACAGAGATGACAACGCGGTGGCCGGCGTATCCTGATGAAGAACTCCCGAGGCTGGTCCCCGACATGGCCCTTCATCACGGGCGGCATCGCGGGCGGAGGCACGACCATCACTCCGCCTCGTCCATCTCTCCCCCGACTGTCGCGACAACCTAGGCCTTGCCCCCTCCCCCTTCCTCTCGTGGCCGGCTCCGCCACCGCGAGCTTGTGGGAAGGAGGAAAGCGCTGTTGAGCAGCGACCCTTGCCCCCACCGTTGAAGGGCCTGCGCCCCCTCTCGCCATGATGTGTGGAAGGCAGGAGCGGAAGTGGAAGAAGATGGATGCTGGGAGAATGTGGGAGTGCCATCCCCCTCCCCCCTTCTTATAAAGGGGAGGGGTCGAGGCTCGGCCGCCCCGCCCAGCCAATCCGGTCATCGGGGGCGCAGGGAATCAGGACCGACCCGCTGCCCCAATCGGCGACGGCCCGGTTTCCCGCCTCCACCGCCTGCCACCTGCATGAAAGGCATGTGGGGGCAAGCAGAGTTGAGGAGACGGGTGCGGCGACCGTTCCCCGCCCCGTGATCGTGGGGGGGGGGGGTGGGTGCCTTGAAGACTGCGACCCGAGTCCACCCAGTAAATGAGCCGCGCCTCCACGCCTCCCTCTTTTTATGGGGAAGGCGCGAGCCGCCTCTTTACCATGATGTAACGCATGCATGCGGAAACAGCCCCATGCAGGACCCCCACGTCATTCCCGACCCTCCACGTTGCGCGCAGGTCATGGGAAAGCGCAGCGGGCGAAAAATTATTGTGGTAAAATCCCGCCCAGACTGCCCGCGCACCGTTCTGGGCCTGGCCCAACAACGTGTCGCACTTATGTGTGGCCCACGCCCGAGGGCTCCTGTTGGTGTACTAAAGTAGGGTCACTCCTTTGTACCCCTTTACTTGTGCACGGACAGTCAGAGCCGCGCCCACGGCCACGCTAAGCAGGGCAGAGGAGGGAAACCGGGAAGAAGCCAAAGCACAAGATGGCCAAGGCAACACCAAGACCAGGAGCACAAGAGGTCAAGGAGGCGAGATAGACTCCCTTGGCAAGGTTCTTGCCGAGGCAACCTCCGTGGCCCCGGCAAGGGCCTTGACGGGGCAGCCTGCCCGATGCCAACAACGCAAGCCTCCCTTGAGCCCACGATTTCCGACCCCACCAACCACATTGGAACTAGGGCTCGGGAGGCACCTCCATGGTGGCATGCAGATCTTTGTCAAGATCATAAACACACAAGATTAGATGAGTACCAGAAGACGGCGAATCTCGGCGGGATCCTAGCCGAGGAGATCCACAAGACTTCCGGCAAGCGCCTTGCCGGGGATGACTGCGACACCACGGCAAGACCCTTGTCGGGCCCCCAGCAAGGCCCTTGCCGAGGGTGCCTGTAGAGCCACTGCCAGAGCCGCACCAGCCAAGGCTCCACCGCCATTCGCATGTAGCCACCAACCCAACCAGCTGGGCATGCACCTGCGTGGCAACACACGCGGCTTCGAGACCAACTCGGCAAGCACATGCGTGGTGGCATGCAGATCTTTGTGAAGACCATGCCACCTTGCCACCTTAGCAGCCTGCCTGCCTACATGGCGCTACATTCATCGCTGGCATGGGCGCGTGTCGAAGCGAGGAGGAGCGGCGACGTACGGGACGGGCCTCGTTCTCGTCCCTGATAAAGCTAATGGACACCTAAGTAGCGCATTTAATGCGCTTTGTCCCGTAATGCCGGGCGATAAGCTCGCGCACTGTACGCCTTTCCACCTCCTGTGTGCCACTGTGGCAACCCCCTTTCGACTATAAAAGGAGGCCCGAGGCATACTGGAGAGGGATTCGGCTTTTTGGAACTACATAGCCATCGTAGCTAGTTCAAAAGCTCAAGAACACTCAATACATCCACCAAAGCAGGACTAGGGTTTTACGCATTCTCGTGGCCCGAACCTGGGTAAACGATCTTTGTGCTGGCTCCTGGACCTGCTCTTTTCACAACCCCGCGCCCGCCGACCGTAGAAGGGATTCCAGTGATCCCATAGGTGTTGTTCTCACCGACAGGCACTCATGTAGTTCTGTGTTGCCTCTATAAAGAAACTCAAGGGGGCAGCGTATATTGTTTCGCACTCAAAGGTGACACGTTCCCTCTCAGAACCACGAGCCTTCTTGAGAGAAGCTCCGGTTTGCAAGAAGCTTATACCAAAATTTGTTCCTACTCGGCCATTTTTTTTACCAGGGCATGGTAGTACCATGACATGACACCATGCCAAGTTTCACGATTTTCAGGCGTGTTTTGGATTTACAAGAATTTCAAAACCAAATTTCTTAATGTTCTTGGCCGAGCCACGATGCCCACATGTTTGAATTTCATTCCCATTTCTTGCATGGGACCTAGAAATTCACCCGAGGACACACATGTGATTTTTCAACCAACTTTGGTGCACGGGAGCATGTGCATGTAGTTCAATTTTGAATTATGCATATTAAATGACCAAAAACTCAATTAATGTATAAAAAGGCCAAACGAACCCGGAATAATTCCAAAATTCAATAGGGCACTCATGTAGTTCTCTGTTGCATCTGTAAAGAAACTCAGGGGGGACAGCGTATATCGTTTCACACTCAAAGGTGACCGTTCCCTCTCAGAACCACGATCCTTCTTGAGAGAAGCTTCGGCTTGCAAGAAGCTTATACCAAATCTTGTTCCTAATCGGCCCAATTTTTTACCACATCATGTTAGTGCCATGACATGATACCATGCCAAGTTTCATGATTTCCAAGCGAGTTTTGGATTTACATGAATTTGAAAACCAAGTTTCTCGATGTTCTCGGCCTATTCACGACGCCCAGATGTTTGAATTTCATTCCCATTTCTTGCATGTGACCTAGAAATTCACTCAAGGACACACATGTGATTTTTCAACCAACTTTGGTGCACCGAAACATGTGCTGCAGTTCAAATTTGGATTATGCACATTAAATGTCCAGAAACTCAATTAATGTATAAAAAAGGCCAAACGAACCTGGAATAATTCCAAAATATAACAGGGCACTCATATAGTTCTATGTTGCCTCTGTAAAGAAAATTTGGGGGAGGCAGCGTATATTGTTTCGCACACAAAGGTGACACATTCCCTCTCGGAACCACAGGGCTTGTTGAGAGAATCTCCGGTTTTGCAAGAAGCTTATACCAAAACTTGTCCCAATTCAGCCAAGAATTATATACATATGAAAACAGGGTTTAGATTATCCGGTACATCTTGCCACCCAGACCAATGTACTCTGATTTGAATTCAACATAAAATGGATACAAATATTTGAATTGGAGATCGTATGTTACATGTAGTTTATAGTGAAATATGATTACTGCTATATGCATGTTTTTTGTTATCAAGATAATGTTTAAATGATTGTATAACTTGACAACAATCGTATTCAAATAAGGAAAATTGGTTCATATTTAGTCCATATGGTAGACGATAATATATATGTTCATAGGGTGGAGTAAAATGTTCATATATCATGGAAGATCAAAATGTAGGACTACATCCATTATAAACCGCAAGGTCACCTAGCGATATATTCGAATTCAACATAACGTGGATTCAAAAATTGAAATTCGAGATCCTGGCATTTATAATCATATAAAAAGGGACATTACTCTTTCTTTTGGTGGGAATTGATTTGTTTTTGTTGTTGTTGAGGGAAGTGCGAATCGATTTGGTACTGTACAGGGTAATCTTGTTCTCTCTATTTTTTTTACATTTTCTTGTAGTTTTTTCAATGACATTTATAGCAATATAGTAAAAGGGGACATGACTCTCTTGTGTCTTGTATGAATTGTTTTTTGTACACGTTAAGTTTGTTGTGCCGAACAAGGAATCTGCGCCTTGTTATCCCGAAATTTTAAGCTCGAGTATCTTTTGTCTCATTTGCTTTGAAACTCCCGCCTCTTCAACCCGTGCAACACCTTGTTATCCCGAAATTTCGACGCGCGCGAAAACTCCCTCCTCATCCGAAATCGGTCCCGCAGCCCAGACACGCGAAATCCCCCTTCTACCCCTTAGCCGGAAATGTCGGCTCGACGTCGCGGTGTCAAAACCGGTGGGGGTATGTTGGTAACTTACCCTACATTTCGGACAAGCGCGTCCTAAGCCATGGCTCCCCCTACCTTCCCCTTCGTCCCACCATTCATACATCAAGGGCGCCAAAACCCATGAAACCCCATGCTCCTCGGTCGGCATGCCGACCGCCGCCCAGCCAGAGAGTCTTCCCTGACGACATCGTCCACCGCAATAGCTCGCCGTCCCTCATCCACCGCAACGGATGAGGATCCGTCGTCGATCTCGTTGTCCCGCCGGATCAGCCGCCCCGGCCTCTAGCTCCAAGGAGTTGCCCCGACGTCCGCCTCATCTATCGCGCCACCTCCATCTACACAGCGTCGTTTTGACCTGCCCTACGGGAACCGCAGCACCCTCACCAATTCCTCTGATGAAGCCGAGGCCAACTCGGCGCCACCAAGGGGGTTCTGCACTCACCGCTGCATTTTATCTTTTATTTGATCTCACGGGGCTGCCGGTGCTTGATACCGAGCAGCCATGGCGGGTCTCCATCGACGGCGTTGTCGCCGGCCACTTCATCCACGGCGTCTCTCCCCCATGTCGTTGCTTCCTCAGCGACCACTTCGTGTTGCTGCTCTGCTCTGCTATTGTTGTCGGTCGCGCTGCTGCTCCTCTCTTGCTCTTGTTCGTGCTGCTGCTCTGCTCTTGCTTTCGCTCGCGATGCTACTGTTGCTGCACGACCTCCGGCAGCTACAGGAGTTGCTTCTTTAGCACTCACTCGCGGTTCTGCTGCACGACTTGCTCTCTGCTAGTGCGTTCCCTGCTCAAGCGTCTGCTAGTTTAAATCACTGCTTCTCTGCTACTAGTGCTCGAACGCCCTAAACATCTATTGCAATGCTCTTCTACTAGTTCAATCAGTTTTGAGAGTAAACTTTAGTTTCGACTATAAAGTTTAGTTTCTTCAGTTAAGTTCAGAGTAAACATTATTTACAGCATCTGTCGGAGCGGCCATGGCGCGGCTGATGCGTTTTACATCTAGCATTTTTTGGTGATGTATTTTACATCATCTATTGCAGATGATATTAGAGTCCCACTTCAGATTAACGTTGTATGTCTTGTCCTTCTTCAGCCCCGCCGCCATACACCTCACCAGAGCTGCTCCAACGACGGAACCGTCCATCACAGCGGAGCAGTACCCTCGGCGCCGTTTCTAGAGGCCTCAGATCTTCTTCCTCGCCTCCGACAGTCACACCAGCATAACCACCCTCCACATCCCATTGATGTTGAGGTCGACAAGGCTATGCCAAAGAGGTTGTACACTCGTTGCATCACTTTCTTATTGTGCATTCATGTCGATCCCTCAAGGATCCTTTGCTATGGAACTACTATGGTACTACTATTCGTGCATTTGGTTAGGAGTGGAGCAAAGCAAAACTGGAGGAGTTTTTTTTCCTTTGGTGTCTCTTTCAAAGAAAAATGGTAGGAATTTTAATATCTAGTTGGACGTCCTTTGCTATGGAACTACTATGGTACTACTATTCGTGCATTTGGTTAGGAGTGGAGCAAAGCAAAACTAGAGGAGTTTTTTTCCCCTTTGGTGTCTCTTTCAAAGAAAAATGGTAGGAATTTTAATATCCAGTTGGACGTCCTTTTCAAATTTATATGCATGAAAAATAGGACTAATTGCATTACTGGCATAATAAGATTCTTATTTTTTCATTTTCTCGTGGTTTGACTTTAATTTGACCATGTTTCTCCATTCCTGTGTTCTTCCAATTCATGTGAACCAAACACCAAGGTTCATAGAAATCCTATGTTTCCAAATGCTCTGTTTTGCACGTGCATTCCTATCCTATTCCCGTGTTTTTCTTGTCCCTGCATTTATAGAATCCTCCAATTCTAAGGAGCCCTTATAGATTTACTTCATTTTCAGATAGGCGTCAAAGAAAACTCTGTGTGTTATGTCGTGCTCCTGCCGTGCCGTCATCCACCCCACCTGAGGTGCACCATCGACCCAAGCGTTCACTGCAGCAGAGATTCCCCCTGCAAACTTTCTTTCGCCGCCTCAGATCATCTTCCCCGTTGCCGACAGCCACGCCAACTACATTACCATCATCGACTGAGCAGATGAACCCGAGGACTACACAGTTCCGTAAGAGAGGTCGCAGCCTTTCGTGTTTGCTTACGTTATACATCGGTTATTATTACCTGCTACTTTATCGTTCAAACTTGAGTTTTAAAATGCCCGTGGGTCTCATATTGAGGCAACAACGAATAGTATATGTCTACTATCTTGTTCATTTGGGGTCTTCTATGTGGTTCATGTTGGGTGCGCAACAAACAGTAGATGATCCATTGTCTATCTTTTTAAACTGAAGCTATAATCTTCCTGCTATCATTAGTTTTGGATCTATCCACTCGTTTCCTACCATCAGTCATGATTCCTGCATGCACCTCTTAGGCCTTACAGAATCTAACTAATTTTTTATTATGCATGTCAGTTATTGTACACAATCGTATTGAACATGTAGAGAAAAAGAGAAGACTGTTGTGTGGGAATACAATGTCATGCAGACGACGTTCCATGGTGGGCGAAGTGCCCCCCTCCCGCCATTCCAGATTGTATTCCAGAGGAAGATAACTGTTCAGATGGGGATTCAGAGGGAGCCGACCACTCCTATTTACCACCTGAGGTGTTTGATCTAACCTGGCATGCTGATGTTGGTCATATCATGCCTATGGCGCCGCGCATTGCTTACATTATTCATTTTATATGTCATCATCTTAGTTTAGATTTGCTTTGTGTGAATGCCACCTGTTTCGTTTCTATATCATACTCCCATCATTCCTAAATATTTGTCTTTTTAGAGCTTTCAACAAGAGACTACACACTGAGCAAAATGAATGAATCTACACTCTAAAATATGTTTATATACGTCCGTATGTAGTAGTCCATTTGAAATATCTAAAAAGGAAAATATTTAGGAACGGAGGGAGTATATGGGAGTTATGCAATGCCATGTTTTTCAGCCAGTTATCATATATGTGAATTATGCACCGCCATGTAGCCAGGCATCATATATGTGAATTACCTCATGCCATTTTTTTCATTACATATTCCATTTGTCAACGATATGTGTATATTGAACTACTCTTCATGTGTATCAGCCATTTGAGCCGGGTATGGAAAACGTAGTAGTGAAAACAAGGTCTTCAGAGCAGGAAATGGTACCTGTTGAGGCATATATCTCGATGGTTATAGGGAGCTCATCATAGGAGGATTTAGAGACAAATGACTAGTCGTATTCCCCCCCCCCCCGAGGTGCATGCTCTAACTTGGCAAGGTTATATTGCTCATATCATGCATATGGTGTCTTGCATTGCCATGCCATCTGCTTAGATTAGACATGCTTTCTGTGATTGCCTCTTGTTTGCTTTCTATATCAGATATGTGAATTATGCAATGCCATGTTTTTTAGCTAGTTATCGTATATGTGAGTTATGCACCGCCATGTAGCCAGGCAGCATATATGTGAATTATCTCATGCCATCTTTTTTTCGTTACGTATTCCATTTGTCGACAATCTGTGTATATTGAACTACTCTTCATGTGTATCAGCCATTTGAGTCGGTTATGGAAAAATCAGGAGTGAAAATAAGGTCTTTAGAGCAGGCAATGGCACCTGTTGAAGCAAGTATCTCGATGGTTACAGGGAGCTCCTCAGAGGAGGATTCAGAGACAGATGACCAGTCCTATATCCCACCTGAGGTGTATGCTCTAAGTTGCAATGTTTATATTTCTCATATCATGCATATGGTGTCTTGCATTGCTTAGTTTAGACATCATATGCACAATATTGAATTCCATCTGCTTAGTTTAGAGATCATACATGCGAGTGCCAGCTGCTTAGTATATGAATCAATTATGTCAATTATATCATGCCATCATGTATAATTAGACAATATTTATGTGAATTATTTCATCCCAACCTATTTTAGAAAGGCATCATATCGTTTTGTCATATCATCCTGTTTAGATACTCATCATATGTTGAATTATGCCATTATATCCTGCTAAGTTATCCATCATATATCTGAAACTGTGTCATGCTATCTTGTTTAGTTAGGCATCATATATGTGAAATTGTGTCATGCTGTCATGTTTGCTTAGACAACATATATGTGAATTACCACATCTGTCTATCATACAATGTTTGTATGTTCAATTTCTTTTCTTGTTTATCAGCCATTTGAATTGGAGGGAATGATGGCAGTATCTAAGGGAGCAAAAACCCATTCTTCACAAAATATAGTGCTACCCGTCGATGCAGATAGAACCATGGTTGTACTGGCCCACAAGCTTGCCCCACCACACATAATTGAGACTCTTCCAGATTGCACACTTACACCGTTGGGCAGAGAACCAGCTACAACCCATCTAACCCCAACCCCAGCAGATAGTAACCCACTTCTAGTTGACAAAGCACCATGTCCACCACAGAGTACCCCCACACGAGTAGTTTGTAAAGCAACTGCAGTGCCCAAAGCACGAAGACCACCACAGCGAACCCAAACTCCACGTTTAAAGCAGAAGAGCAACTGTTCTCAGGTCAGATTCCGTAGCTATGGTCCATACTCCTTTACTATTACATCACTGTATTTACTCATACTAACTACTTTTGAATATGAAGGATCCAACTGAAACTCCAATGACGCAACAGGTATGTTTTAAACCTATTTCTTTAACTGGATTGTTGTTCTAACTTCTTGCTCTATGTTGAATTCAGTTTTAGTTGTATAAATAGTTATGTTCTCATGTGATGCACATTACAAGTGTTGCCAATGCTGTGTAGTTTCTCACACTTATATTCTATCTATGTTGTTGCGTCTTCAAAATATATGAGTTGAACTGTGTCTCTATCTTGATTTGGCAACATAAACTAGAATGATATGGACAATACAGTAACCATAGTACATAGATATATGTTCGTTTCATGTTGTTATTCTGTCCACCTTACTACTGAACCGTTTTACCAAAATGAGTTTGGTATACTACATGCTAAACCTGTGATGTGTCTCCTTGTTTCTCTTGTAGTATGCGAACAGAATATTGGAGAAGAGCAACGCACTATGAAATGGTAGAGAAAGTAATGAAGATAAGGTTCAAGATAGTGAGACAACCCTGTTGGTCTCCAAGAAAGGTGATGAAAACGATCTTGTAGACAGTGAGAAAACCCCACAGTCATGCGTTGATGTAGTGTTCAAGTTACTGGCCAGTACCGCTGGCACAAGCTCTTCAACCTCGGTGACTGAATCACTTCGGCTTCTTTAGTCTCAGCTACAAGCTGAAAGGCATCCGGCAAGAAGCCGAAGGACGGAGGAAGTCCCTGCAGAATTCAGATGCATACTTTCTTGTGAACAGCAAGCGCTGGAGGGTTTAAGCGCCAAACAAGAGAAAGTTAATAAGCTTGCTAAGCATCTTGCCAGCATTATGGGTACCCAGGATATTGTTTCTTGAGCTCTTCTGAAGTGGTTTCAACTCTGGACTTGTTTTGCTACGGCGTTTATTTGCACTGGTCGCCAACTTTGACGACCAGTGTATGTGATATGCTTCTTTGTTCCCTATATTTGCACAGGTAGTGAACTTTGATGCCCAATGGATGTAATATGTGTAATAGCCGTGCTAGCCTAGCATAAGTTGCTTGCTTATTTAGTTCCTTGTTGTCTTGTTTATTTGTTTGCTTGTAGTGAGTGCAGTTCTTTTTCTGCGGTTTGCTAGTGGCCACAATAACCTATTTTTTAAAACGAGGCCACAATAACCATGGGCTACATATTTACTGTAGTTACCAT
Source organism: Aegilops umbellulata (assembly GCA_032464435.1). Lineage (NCBI taxonomy): Eukaryota > Viridiplantae > Streptophyta > Magnoliopsida > Poales > Poaceae > Aegilops > Aegilops umbellulata. The sequence goes on along the minus strand of CP136056.1, from coordinate 222,577,121 downwards.
GGGCCTCCTACGGGCCGTAGAAACAATGGGCCTTCAAAGGGCCATATAAACAATGGGCCTTCTACGGGCCGTAGCATCAATGGGCCTTCTATGTGCCGTATGATCGATAGGCCAAACATGGGCCAATAAGAGACCACATTATGGGTCGTAAACGGGCTGGATTTGGAATCGTCCGTTCATGGCCCAACAATAATGGGCCGTCGTTAATCGGCCGTATTGGAAAATGCTATGAAAACGGCCCAACGGATTAACGGGCTGCAAACATGCTGATTGTAACCGCGGGCTAAATTTGGCCCACAAGCAAAAAAGGCCAATAACGGGCCGTAAGTAACCGAATGCTCGAAATGAGCCCAATAATAAATGGGCCCTGAGAAGGCCGAAAGATAACACGGGTTGGAAACGGCCCAATGGAATAATAGGCCGTTAATGGGTATAAAGGGCTATACTGTTCATTGCGGGCCAAATTCACCACGGGCCTTTAATGGGCCAAGAGTTACAAATGGCCTCATATGGGTCGAAAGACATCATGGGCCATACATGGGCCAAAAGTTACAACGGGCTGGAACCATATTTGACGGCCCAGATGAAGATACTAGGCTTAATTCCGATAGGCCGTAACGGGCCGTGAGTTAGCGGGCCGTAAATGGGCTATATACGAACATGTCGTTAATAGGCTTTTCGTGGGCCGGCCCGTTACCTTTTGACCAAGTCAAACGGGCCAGCCTTTTCACCGGCATGGGCCTTTGTTGGGCCGTGCCATGTGTCGACGTATCATAGGTGCCTCCTGTCCAATGAATGGATGACATCTGTCCCAACGGTGAGCCAACACGTGTTTCCTCCGGCCAATGAGAATTTTACACGTGGAAAATCCTCATTGGTCCAGGCTGTTAGCGGGTTATCAAATCCAAAACCGGACCCGATAGATTAACGGCGACCCGTTACGGTGGATGCCATGTATCGGTCGCCCTTGACGAAAGCACTTCCATGACGCGTGATTTGTCATCATGGAAGTGGACACTTTCGTGATGATAATTTTGGTAATGTCATGGAACACTTCTACGAGAGCACATGTATGACTATCTTGATTCTGACACAAAATTGTCATGGATGTACATCCATGACAGAAAACGTGACCTACTGTGACAAACATGTATCATCACGGAGGTGTCTTTTTTTGTAGTGCTCTACCGTGACAGCATCCCGGTACATCTTGTCCACGTAGATAATTGCATGCTTCTCATCTGATGGGATAGAGAGGACTCTGAGCGGCCCAGGCATCTTCCAAGTGTTGTAGGAATAGTGGGATGCTACCATGAACTTGGCCAGGGCTGGGCGTCCCAGAATCCCATTGTACGGCAGGGGGAGATCAACCACATCAAACACAATCTTCTCAGTCCGATAGTTCAGTTCTCCCCCAAACATTACTGGCAACGTAATATTTCCCTTGGGACGGCTCCTGCCTGACTCCTTGAAACGTGTCGATAAGATCTAGCTCTTCTTCTCCTATCTGAAGCTTGTTGATGACTGCTGGGGAAATCAGATTCAACCCGACCCTGCCATCCACTCACATCTTTGTGACCGTGAGGTTGTGAATTGTTGGGGAGACCAACAATGGCAAACACCCTACCGCTATGGTGCGGCCAGGGTGATCCTCCTCATCAAAGATGATGGGCGTGTGGGACCACTTGAGCGGTTTTCGGCCTTCTGGCGCTGGTTCCATAGCATTGACCTCTCGTGCCCATCGCTTGAGTTGGCGATGAGAGTTGTGCAAAGATGCACCTCCATCAATGCACAGGGCGTTAGTGGCCTTCTGATATTCCTGGTCACTAGTTTCATCTTCATTCCCTTCATCCCTCACGTCATCATAGACTTCCTTCTCTTGGCCCATGGCGGGTTTTCCTTGATTCTGAAAGGGTTTTCCAGGGCGATTTGCTTCACCGCATCGGCCCTTATCGCCAGTAGCATTCTGACCTTTCTCCTTATCATGCTTATCATACTCCGCTCTCTGTCTCTTGACGAGCTGCTCAACCTGGTAGCACTCTTGAAGGTCGTGGCCTTTGGTCCGGTGGATCTTGCAGTACGACCCATCAGCTTTCCCAACTTTTTTGGCGGCAGCGGCTTCCCGGCAGGCAGCGCATGTGGCAGCTTCCTTGCCGGGGGCCTCAGCCTTGGCCTTCTTGCCGGTACTAGGTGTACCAGAACCTTCCACACTCATTACTGCCTTATCTCTTGGCTTCTTATTGTGCTTCTTGCCCTTTCTCTAACTGGTTGATACATCTTCATCCTATGAATCAACATTGATGCAATCCTCCTCTCCGGGCAACTTTCTTCCTTCCTCCACCCGAGCACACTTATCCACCAGTGTGTATAGCTTCTTCACAGTCTTGGGAAACCGAGCATTCATCTTAGAACGAATGCGATGATTGCGCACATTGGACTGGAAGGCTGCTATAACAACTGCCGGATGGATATTGGGAATATTTCTATGAACTTTACTGAATCTCTGTAAATACTTACAGAGGGTTTCTCCTTCCTTCTACTAGAGAAGCTGCAAGTCGCTGGGCCTGCCGGGCTCTTGGTGACCACCGGTGAAGGCACTAATGAACTCGTGTCACAGATCTGCCCATGACAAAATGGAGTTATCCGGCAGATGCATCAACCAAGACCTCACATTGAACTTGAGGGCCAAAGGGAAGTAGTTCGCGAACACCTGCTCATCTCTTCCCCCGGCAGCCTGAACAATGATGGTGTAAATGCTCAGGAACTCTGCCGGGTTCAACCTCCCGTCATACTTCTCTGGTATCTCTGGCTTTAAAGTGTGAACGGACGGCCAATGGACTTGCCGTAGCTCTCATGTAAAGGCAGGGCAGCCGACCTCGAAAGGTAGGCACCCGCCAACACCGAGCGCAGGCTCGTCGATGTTGAGGCTGCCGCACCCGTCGGTTTGGCGGAGGTCGTCGTGGCGCCGATCCATGCCGACGCAGGCACCTCCCCGCCGCCTATCCTCCAGGGTTCGACGTTGGCTCTGGATGGTAGCGTGCCACTCTTCCATATGCTCGGTGGCTGGCGGAAACCTCAGTAGTAGCTGAGCTCGCGACATAGCTTCCGTGGTTGTGCTTGGCATAGCGGTTGATGACGTCGACTGCACCGTCGCCTGGCTCCTGACGGTACCTGGGGCGGCGAAGGTGGCGGTGGCACACCCCCGCTGCTGTGCCTTCACCACCTGGGCAACGGGATCGCGCGACAATGGTGCTCGAGGGCTCGCGACTCCGTCAGGCACGGTGGTCAGGTCGGCTCATCCGGGAAGAGGCGCATGCGCCGTGACTGCTCCCATGGCAGGGATGGCCAGAGGGCGATGGCTCACCAAGGACCAAGCGCCGTTGCTGTGGCTGCGCTCGCCAACGGGAGGAGGGGGTGCAAGCAGAGTGACCCTCTCATCCGCTCCTTGCGGAGTGTGGACATCGAGATGCTGCTGATGTTATTCTCCTCCGACGTCTCCAGCCCCCGTGTCGACCGCGGGGGGAGTGGTGATGGCGCCATCCACTCCAACCACGCCCCCAGCAGCGCTCACGTCCTCGCTCATCTCTGCATCCCCCGCAGCGTTAGAGGCTGCGGGCGGCGGAGCCTTCGAGGTGGATGGCTAGGATCGAGGGACGGATTTCTTCTTCTTGGGCGCCATGGTCAATGGTGCCGTCGAAGATGAAGATGATGATGAAGATGACACGTTGCGCACGCTTTCAGGTTCGCGCAAGCGAGCCCCCTACCTGGCGCACAAAAGACGTTGTGGGATATCCACGACCACCTATGGGACCGGGTTGCCCCTTGCTGGTTCGGCAGGGGGACATTGCGTTGCACAAAGAGCGGATCAGTGCACGGCAACACGGCAGAAAGCACACGAGCAATTTACCAAGGTCTAGGCCGCCGCGTGGCATAAGACCCTACTCCTGCTTTGGTGGATTGATGATGGAATGAATGTGGTGGTGCGTAGTACACTTGCCCAGCAAGGGCTGCCTTAGGGCAGCGGCCACTACGCGCTTGTGTTGTGGCTTGGGCTTGTCAACTTTCCAATCCTCTAACCCCTCCTACGAGTGCCATGGGCCTCCTTTTATAGATTAAGGGGTCACCACAGTGGCAAAGTGGTCATTATCCACTATATGATAGCAAATAGTGCTATCATACCTAACTCTGCGGGCTGACATGGCGCATTAAATACACCACTTAGTGTCACATCAATGGCTGTCCGGCAAGGCCTGCCGGGCTATCTTGCCAGCTCCGCATCTGTTCTCTTGACATGTCGCAAGACGGGTGTCACCCTTGAGTTTCTTTTGTAGGAGATGGCTGCCATGTGGCGAATGGCTGCCACTTAATCATCTTGCGGCTTGACACTGCATGGATTGATGACGTGGGTTGTGCTTGAGTGGTTGGCGGGGTGGTTCATCCCCTGCAAACCCCGGCAGGCTTTGCCGGGGAGTCTTGGTTGCTTGGTTCTGGTGGTGGCCTCGCCCCTTGCAGGGCTCGCTTGCCCAGAAAAGGAGGCCCTTCTCTTGCCGATATCCTGTTCCTTTGGCTTGTTCTTGATCTCTCTGAGCTTCATGTTGGTTCTTCAAGTCTCTTGGTTCTCCAATCTCTGGTTTGTGCTGGTGCTTCAATCTTGATCTTGTGCCTATGCGCAGTTGGTCAACAGACCCAGGGTTTATTGCATCGACATCCAGTTTCTTATTCTGGAGATAAGTATGCTCAAGGTAATGAGGTTTTGCGTTCTCTGGCGCAACAATGAATGGCGTGCTGATCAACACAAGCGTCTAAGCCTAAATGACAAAGGCTCTACAGAAGCTGACTTTGTTTTTGAAACATCAAGTTGCAAGAGACTCAAAAATTTACTTTCCCATTAGTGACTTGTCAGGGCGGTGGATTTTAGTTTGTAGGATAATGCTGCATCCACCTAAAGTAACATAAGTTGTTACGTAAACTTCCTAATAATTCCCTCTTCGTAGGTGCAGCATTTCTCCTAGTATTTGTAATATTAGTTTGAAACTTGTAGTACTACGACTATCCAGCACGAGGTACTATGTTAGGATAAATGTTCGCCTGCATAGGTGTGGAAACGATATACCTATTACTCGAGTACAACATTTACTATTACTAGTGGCAACACATAGGAAATTATTTCGAACACGACTAGTTGAAAGTAGGTTAGCTCTACAGCCATGATGATAGTGACTGCGCATAATAAGGCTGACTCAGGTGTCATCTCCGACGCAGGGTCTTGTCACTTCACTGAGGAGTGATGCGTCTCCAATGTATCTATAATTTTTTATTGTTCCATGCTATTATATTATCTGTTTTGGATGTTTTATATGCATTAATATGCTCTTCTATATTATTTTTGGGACTAACCTATTAACCTAGAGCCTAGTGCATGTTCCTGTTTTTTCCTTGTTTTTGAGTTTGGCAGAAAAGGAATACCAAATGGAGTCCAAACGGAATGAAACCTTTGCGATGAGTTTTCTTGGACCAGAAAACAACTGGGCGCACCCCCACCGTTGTGCCCCCCGCCCCCCGTGACTCTCCTAACCTAATTCTTTCGCCTATATATTCCCAAATATCCCCAAACCACCAAAAGAGTCCACAAAAACAATTTTCCACCGTCGCAACCTTCTGTACCCGTGAGATCCAATCTAGGGACCTTTTCCGGCACCCTGCCGGAGGAGGATTCGATCATGGAGGCATTCTACATCAACCCTATTGCCCTTTCGATGAAGCGTGAGTAGTTTACCACAGACCTACGGGTCCATAGCTAGTAGCTAGATGGCTTCTTCTCTCTCTTTAATTCTCAATATCATGTTCTCCTCAATGTTCTTGGAGATCTTTTCGATATAATACTTTTTTCAGTGTATTTGGATCCGATGAATTGTGGATTTATGATCAGCTTATCTATGAATATTATTTGAATCTTTTCTGAATTCTTTTATGCATGATTTGATATCTTTGTAATTCTCTTTTAACTATCGGTTTGGTTTGGCCAACTAGATTGGTTTTTCTTGCAATGGGAGAAGAGCTTAGCTTTGGGTTCAATCTTGCGATGTCCTTTCCCAATGACAGCAGGGGCAGCAAGGCACATATTGTATTGTTGCCATCGAGGATAAGAAGATGGGTTTTTCATCATATTGCTTGAGTTAATAGCTCTACATCATGTCATCTTACTTAATGTGTTACTCCGTTCTTTATGAACTTAATACTCTAGATGCATGCTGGATAGCGGTCTATGTGTGGAGTAATAGTAGTAGATGTAGAATTGTTTCGGTCTACTTGATACAGACGTGATGCTATGCTCATGATCATTGCCTTAGATATCATCATAACTTTGCGCTTTTCTATCAATTGCTCGACAGTAATTTGTTCACCCACCATATTATTTGCTATCTTGAGACAAGCCTCTAGTGAAACCTATGCCCCCGGGGTATTTTCCAACATATAAGTTTCTGATCTATTATTTTGCAATCTTTTACTTTCTGATCTATAAACTGAAAATACCAAAAATATTTACTTTACTATTTGTTACTTTCATCTATCTCTACTAGATCTCACTTTTGCAAGTGACCGTGAAGGGATTGACAACCCCTTTATCGTGTTGGGTGCAAGTTGTTTGATTGTTTGTGCAGGTATTTGATGATTTGTGTGTTGTTTCCTACTGGATTGATACTTTGGTTCTCATACTGAGGGAAATACTTATCTCTACTTTGCTGAATCACCGTTTCCTCTTCAAGGGAAAAACCAACGCAAGCTCAAGAAGTAGCAGGAAGAATTTTTGGCGTTGTTGCCGGGGAGATCTACGCCAAGTCAATACATACCAAGTACCCATCGTAAACTCTCATCTCTTGCATTACATTATTCACCATTCACCTCCCTTTTTCCTCGCCCCCACTTCTAAAATGATTTCAAAAAGATTCATCCTTTTCTTCGCCCTTCTTTTGTTCGTCTTTTCGTTTGCCTTTATGTCTTAGTTGGCTCGTTTGCTGGTTTGGTTGGAATAATGTGTATTTATTGGAAATCAGTGAACCAAAGGTTTATGGATCTTCATCTGCTTGCTAATATTTTTAAGAGATCCAATTATGATGAACCAATTGCTAGTGAGTTGAGTGCACTAGATTATCTTTATGGTGTTTTTCTTGAAATCCATGAATCTAAAAATTGTGATGAAGTACTTTATGAAGTGATTCACGATAGATCTTTGAATAAAAAGCACGATTGTAATGATGTTATTATAAATTATATTAATTTCAATTATGTTAAAGATATGCAACCTCCTAATCTTGGGGTTGCTAGTTTTGCTATGTCTACTACTTGTTGCAATGATCAGGATTGAGGTGATTCTTCTTATGACCTTGAAAATTTATTTAAGCCCAATGATGAATATGAGATTGGTAATAATGTTTGCAATGATATTAAAAGTGGGTTTGGAAAAGTTTCGAATTTAGATCCCACATATTTTGAGAATATTCAATCTTATGAAATTTTTGATAAAAGTGGGTTCGGAGAGGTCATGACTTTATTTTATGATAATCCCACTATTTCGGAAGAGTGTCAACTTTGCATGCATGTGGATCAGGAAGAGAAAATTTTATGTGATAGTTATATTATTGAATTTGATTATGATCCTACATGTAATTTTTATGAGAGAGGAAAATATGGTTGTAGAACTTTCATGTTACAAAATTACCTCTCGTTATGTTGAGATTGCTATTGTTTCTTTCTTCTTCCTTGCATATGCAAGATCTTGCTTGTCTTGATAATTTGTTTGCCTATAAGATGCCTATGCATAGGATGTATGTTAGACTTAGATGTGTTTTTCACATGCTATATGATGCTCTCTTTGTGCTTCAATTCTTGTCTTTTATGTGAGCATCATTGAAGTTATCAATGTCTGGCTAAAAGGCTTTAAAGAAAAGCGCTTGTTGGGAGACAACCCAATAGTTTTATTTCCTGCTTTGCAATAAATAATTCGTCTAGCCTCTGGTTAGATGTGATTTTGTGTTTTAATTAGTGTTTGTGCCAAGAAAGATATTTGGGATGGCTTACGGTGATAGTTGATTTGATCTTGCTGAAAAGCAGAAACTTTTGCGCCCAGTCCCAGAATTTTTAAAAATCGCACAAGCGTGATAAAATTCTGAATTTTTTACACAAGATTGATATACAAATTGCCTCTGTTTTCATAAGTTTACAAAAATTTTGGAGTTACATAAGTATTTGAACTATCCAGATTGCTACAGACTGTTCTGTTTTTGACAGATTCTGTTTTCTATGTGTTGTTTGCTTATTTTGATGAATCTATGGGTAGTATCGGGGGGTATGAACCATGGAAAAGTTTGAATACAGTAGATATTACACCAATATAAATAAATAATTAGTTCACAATAGTACCGAAAGTGGATATTTATTTTCCTAAAATAACAGAGCTTATGAGATTTTTTGTTGAGTTTTGTGTTGTGAAGTTTTCAAGTTTTGGGTAAGGATTTGATAGACTATGGAATAAGGAGTGGCAAGATCTTACGCATGGGGATTCCCAAGGCACCCCAATGTAATATTCAAGGACAAACAAGAGCCTAAGCTTGGGGATGCCCCGGAAGGCATCCCCTCTTTCGTCTTCGTCTATCGGTAATTTTACTTGAGGCTATATTTTTATTCGCCACATGATATGTGTTTGCTTGGAGCGTCTTGTATGATTTGAGTCTTTTATTTTTAGTTTTCCACAATCATCCTTGCTTTACACGCCTTTTGAGAGGGACACGCATGAATCATGATTTATTAGAATACTCTATGTGCTTCACTTATATCTTTTGAGCTAGGCATTTTTCCTCTAGTGCTTCACTTATATCTTTTTAGAGCACGGCGGTGGTTTTATTGTATAGAAATTAATTAACTCTCATGCTTCACTTATATTATTTTAAGAGTCTTTAAACAACATGGATATTTTCTTTGGTTATAAATTTAGTCCAAATATGATAGGCATCCAAGAGTGATATAATAAAAACTTTCATATAAAGTGCATTGAATACTATGAGAAGTTTGATTCCTTGTGATCGTTTTGAGATATAAAGATGGTGATATTAGAGTCATGCTAGTGAGTAGTTGTGAGTTTGAGAAATACTTGTGTTAAGGTTTGTGATTCCCGTAGCATGCACATATGGTGAAACATTATGTGATGAAGTCGGAGCATGATTTATTTATTGATTGTCTTCCTTATGAGTGGCGGTCGGGGACGAGCGATGGTCTTTTCCTACCAATCTATCCCCCTAGGAGCATGCGCGTAATACTTTGCTTTGATAATTTCTAGATCTTTGCAATAAGTATATGAGTTATTTATGACTAATGTTGAGTCCATGGATTATACGCACTTTCCTTCCTTCCACCATTGCTAGCCTCTCTAATACCGCACACCTTTCGCCGGTATCATACACCCACCATATACCTTCCTCAAAACAGCCACCATACCTACCTATCATCGCATTTCCATAGCCATTCCGAGATATATTTCCATGCAACTTTCCGCCGTTCCGTTTATTATGACACGCATCATCATTGTCATATTGCTTTGCATGATCATGTAGTTGCATCGTATTTGTGGCAAAGCCACCATTCATAATTATTTCGTACATGTCACACTTGATGCATTGCACATTCTGGTACACCGCAGGAGCCATTCATATAGAGTCATATTTTGTTCTAAGTATCGAGTTGTAAATCTTGAGTTGTAAGTAAATAAAAGTGTGACGATCTTCATTATTAGATCATTGTCCCATGTGAGGAAAGGATGATGGAGACTATGATTCCCCCACAAGTCAGGATGAGACTCCGGACGAAAAAAAGAGGCCAAAAAAAATGAGAGAAGGCCCAAATAAAAAAAGAGAGAAACTAGAGAAGGGAGAATGTTACTATCCTTTTACCACACTTGTGCTTCAAAGTAGCACCATGATCTTTATGATAGAGAGTCTCCTATGTTGTCACTTTCATATACTAGTGGGAATTTTTCATTATAGAACTTGGCTTGTATATTCCAATGATGGGCTTCCTCAAATTTCCCTAGGTGTTCGTGAGCAAGCAAGTTGGATGCACACCCACTTAGTTTCTTTCTGAGCTTTCATAAACTTATAGCTCTAGTGCATCCATTGCATGGCAATCCCTACTCACTCACATTGATATCTATTGATGGGAATCTCCATAGCACGTTGATATGCCTAGTTGATGCGAGACTATCTCCTTATTTTTGTTTTCTCCACAACCACCTTTTGTTCCACCTATAGTACTATGTCCATGGCTCACGCTCATGTATTGCGTGAAAGTTGAAATAGTTTGAGAACATAAAAAGTATGAAACAATTGCTTGGCTTGTCATCGGGGTTGTGCATGATTTGAATATTTTGTGTGATGAAGATGGAGCATAGCCAGACTATATGATTTTGTAGGGATAAGCTTTCCTTGGCCATGTTATTTTGAGAAGACATGATTTCCCTGTTAGTATGCTTGAAGTATTATTGTTTTTATGTCAATATTAAACTTTTGTTTTCAATCTTATGGATCTGAATATTCATGCCACAATAAAGAGAATTACATGGATAAACATGTTAGGTAGCATTCCACATCAAAAATTCTGTTTTTATCATTTACCTACTTGAGGATGAGCAGGAATTAAGCTTGCGGATGCTTGATACGTCTCCAACGTATCTATAATTTTTGGTTGTTCCATGCTATTATACTATCTGTTTTGGATGTTTTATATGCATTAATATGTTTATTTATATTATTTTTGAACTAACCTATTAACCTAGAGCCCAGTGCCAGTTCCTGTTTTTTTCCTTCTTTTTGAGTTTCGCAGAAATGGAATGCCAAACGGAGTGAAAATGGAATGAAACCTTTGCTATGATTTTTCTTGGACCAGAACACAACCATGAGACTTGGAGATGAAGTCGGAGGAGCCACGAGGAGGCCACAAGGACGAAGGGTGTGCCCAGGGGGTAGGGCGCGTCCCCCACTCTTGTGGGCCCCCCGTGACTCTCTTGACCTAATTATTTTGCGTATATATTCCCAAATATCCCCAAACCACCAGAAGAGTCCATGAAAACACTTCTCCACCGCCGCAACCTTCAGAACCCGTGAGATCCCATCTAGGGACCTTTTCTGGCACCCTGCCGGAGGAGGATTCGATCACATAGGGCTTCTACATCAACCCTATTGCCCTTCTGATGAAGCGTGAGTAGTTTAACACAGACCTACGGGTCCATAGCTAGTAGCTAGATGGCTTCTTCTCTCTCTTCGAATCTCAATACCATGTTCTCCTCGATGTTCTTGGAGATCTATTCGACGTAATACTTTTTTGCGATGTGTTTGCCGAGATCCAATGAATTGTGGATTTATGATCAGCTTATCTATGAATAATATTTGGATCTTCTCTAAATTCTTTTATGCATGATTTGATATCTTTGTAATTATCTTTGAACTATCGGTTTCGTTTGGCCAACTAGATTGGTTTTTCTTGCAATGGGAGAAGTTCTTAGCTTTGGGTTCAATCTTGCGGTTGTCCTTTCCCAGTGACAGCAGGGGCAGCAAGCCACGTATTGTATTGTTGCCATCGAGGATAAAAAGATGGGGTTTTCATCATATTGCTTGAGTTAATTCCTCTACATCATGTCATCTTACTTAATGCATTACTCCGCTCTTTATGAACTTAATACTCTAGATGCACGCTGGATAGCGGTCAATGTGTGGAGTAATAGTAGTAGATGCAGAATCGTTTCGGTCTACTAGACACGAACGTGATCCCTATGTTCAGGATCATTGCCTTAGATATCATCATAACTTTGCGCTTTTTTATCAAATGCTCAGAAGTAGTTTGTTCACCCACCGTATAATTTGCTCACTTGAGACAAGCCTCTAGTGAAACCGATGGCCCCCAGGTCTATTTTCCATCATATAAGTTTCCGATCTACTATTTTCCAATCTTTTACTTTCCGATCTGTAAACTAAAAATACCAAAAATATTTACTTTATCGTTTGTTACTTTCATGTATCTCTATCAGATCTCACTTTTGCAAGTAACCATGAAGGGTTTGACAACCCCTTTATCGCGTTGGGTGCAAGTTGTTTGATTGTTTGTGCATGTATTCAGTGATTTGTGCGTTGTCTCCTACTGGATTGATACCTTGGTTCTCAAGCTGAGGGAAATACTTATCTCTAATTTTATGCATCACCCTTTCCTCTTCAAGGGAAAACCAACGCAAGCTCAAGAAGTAGCAAGGAGCAACACGCAATAATTTGACAAATGGGTCGTACAGTACTACTACATTGGTAGTACTACTAGTACCACCATCATCTATATTTAGTAGTACTACCACCTCCGTCTGGATTTAGTATTTGGCTAGCAATATCTAGTAATGCATGTCACAAAAAATATACTACTCCCTCCGTAAATAAATACATGGAGTATTGTTTTAATTTTTTTCTATGTAGTTTCCGATGATATTATACACTCTCCCTTTCGGTAGATGGCTCAAATCTTAAATCTCATCAATCAGACTACTATTGTACTCCCTCCATTATGGTGCATTAGTCACCACTGGTACGTGTCGGTGCTATACAAACGGTTTTTAACCCCTTCCCGCGACGGTGTTCGGAACCGTCGTCAAGTGAGTGATGGCGATAGGGGGGTCCTTCCCACACGACCTAGAAATCGTTGGGGATATGCCCTCCTGGCACACACGCTCGAAAAAATGAGGTCATGTGCGACCGGCGAGCGCTGAAATGCAGTTATATGTAGCAGTGCTAAAAAGTACAATTATACAGGCGTAATCGTTTCCGGTCGTAAGTACATCCCACACAGTCAGTCCCCGCTAAACCTTTCCATTCATAGGAACATCTCACACAGTCTCTCCAAGGAAAACGTTTCCCTTTGTAGGTACATCACACACAATTTTCCCCGTTAAATCGCTTTTGATAGCGTTGCCATTGCACACGATATTAACAATTTTATCGTGTGCGTTATGGAATGCATCACACATGGTGCGTAGAAGAAACTGTGTGGCAAAGGCTGTCCATCACACACAGTTTTTATGTGGTAAACGTTTGCGCAAGGTGGCCTAACGCAAACAGTTTTCAAGAGGATGTCATGTGTGTAGTGGAGATTGATCGCACACGTAGTGGATCCTAGAAACGTGTCTGATCTCCACGTCTATCGCAGAATTTTCGCTTTTGCAAACCGTCTGCAGTGTAATCCCTAATTTAAAAATCACATGTTTTGAATTTGAAAGTAGGCAATCACTTATTTCATATCCAACCATGCTTATTACAAATATAGGTTCAACCACGAATGCATAATTCGATGCACAGGTACATATACTGAAGAACTACAGAAGCACCAAGTAAAGAATGATGAACCACAGTTGTACTAAAGACTATAAAGATAGAGGCGAAAGGCATACTGGTCGCTAGAGAAGGGGAAGCAGAATGCCCATATTGTGCCCTCCTCCATGCATAATGCACGCATGACTCTAGGCCAACCCCTTGTGATGGCTGCCTGTACATCCTTCACTATTTTCATTACAACTTATCGATGCTCATTGTAGTCTGGATGAAATACTTTAACCTTCATTGCGTGTCCACCAATCATGTACTTTGCGAGGTAATCTTGAGTGAACTGCTTCAGGAACCACTATGAGGGAAAAAGATTCAGACATTGTTGTCTAACAACTCATTGTGGGCAGTAAAAAGAGAAGGCTGCAGAGTTTGTAGTTACCATCCTACAGATCACTGTTGTGTTGGATAGAGCATAAACAAATAATTTGCTTGCCACCTTTCATATATTTTTGCTAACAATCCTAATCAGTTTCCTCACGTGATGCTTGTTCATGAATATCTCATTGCCCCATACGCTAAAAGGGTCGATGCATGGATCCTTGCTAAGGCCATATGTACCTACAAGCAACAAGTCAATATTAGAAGCTAACAAGTGTCCAGGCTTGGATCAATATGCACTAGATTATGGAACGATGGGGGGAGTACAAGCCGAGGGATGAAGCTAACCTCAGCAGAAAATGGTGGCCACTCCCGTTGTTGTCCTGCATAAGTAGTGGAAAGGCATGATAAGTATAGCAACCTTAACATCAAACAAATATAGCAAAGGTAAATGATAACCCACAAGTATAGGGGATCGCAACAGTTTTCGAGGGTAGAGTATTCAACCCAAATTTATTGATTCGACACAAGGGGAGCCAAAGAATATTCTCAAGTATTAGCAGTTGAGTTGTCAATTCAACCACACCTCGATAACTTAGTATCTGCAGCAAAGTTTTTAGTAGCAAAGTAGGATGATAGTAACGGTAACGGTAGCAAAAGTAACAATGATAGTTTTGTAGTGATTGTAACAGTAGCAACGGAAAAGTAAATAAGCGAAGAACAATATGTGAAAAGCTCGTAGGCATTGGATCGGTGATGGAGAATTATGCCGGATGCGGTTCATCATGTAACAGTCATAACATAGCGTGACACAGAACTAGCTCCAATTCATCAATGTAATGTAGGCATGTATTCTGAATATAGTCATACGTTCTTATGGAAAAGAACTTGCATGACATCTTTTGTCCTACCCTCCCGTGGCAACGGGGTCCTAATGGAAACTAAGGGATATTAAGGCCTCCTTTTAATAGAGTACCGGACCAAAGCATTAACACATAGTGAATACATGAACTCCTCAAACTATGGTCATCACCGGGAATGGTCTCGATTATTGTCACTTCGGGGTTGCCGGATCATAACACATAGTAGGTGACTATAGACTTGCAAGATAGGATCAAGAACACACATATATTCATGAAAACATAGTAGGTTCAGATCTGAAATCATGGCACTCGAGCCCTAGTGAGAAGCATTAAGCGTAGCAAAGTTATAGCAACGTCAATCTCAGAACATAGTGGATACTAGGGATCAAACTCTAACAAATCTAACTCGATTACATGATAAATCTCATCCAACCCATCACCATCCAGCAAGCCTATGATGGAATTACTCACGCACGGCGGTGAGCATCATGAAATTGGTGATGGAGGATGGTTGATGATGACGATGGTGACGGATTCCCCTCTCTAGAGCCCCGAACGGACTCCAGATCAGCCTTCCCGAGAGAGTTTAGGGCTTGGCGGCGGCTCCGTATTGTAAAACGCGATGAATCCTTCTCTGTGATTTTTTTCTCCCCGAACATGAATATATAGAGTTGGAGTTGAGGTCGGTGGAGTTCCAGGGGGCCCACGAGGCAGGGGGCGCGCCCAGGGGGCAGGCGCGCCTCCCACCCTCGTGGACAGGGTGTGTGCCCCTAGCCTTGATTCTTTCGCCAATATTTTTTATTATTTCAAAAAATAATCTCCATGAAGTTTCAGGTCATTCCGAGAACTTTGGTTCTGCACAAAAATAATACCATGGCAATTCTGCTGAAAACAGCGTCAGTCCGGGTTAGTTCCATTCAAACCATGCAAGTTAGAGTCCAAAACAAGGGCAAAAGTGTTTGGAAAAGTAGATACGACGGAGACGTATCAACTCCCCAAAGCTTAAACATTTGCTTGTCCTCAAGCAATTCAGTTGATAAAGTTAAAGTGATAAAGAAAAACTTTAACAAACTCTGTTTGCTCTTGTTGTGTATATGTAAAGCTAGCATCCGAGTTTCAAGAAAGATTATGAACTAACCATATTCGCAATAACACTTAGGTCTCATGTTTACTCATATCAATGGAATAATCAACTAGCGAGCAATAATAATAAATCTCGGATGACAACACTTTCTCAAAACAATCATAATATGATATAAAAAGATGGTATCTCGCTAGCCCTTTCTGAGACCACAAAAGATAAATGCAGAGCACCCTTAAAGATCAAGGACTGACTAGACATTGTAATTCATGGTAAAAGAGATCCAGTCATAGTCATACCTAATACAAATTAATAGTAATGGATGCAAATGACAGCGGTGCTCTCCGGCTAGTGCTTTTTAATAAGAGGGTGATGACTCAACATAAAAGTAAATAGATAGGCCCTTCGCAGAGGGAAGTAGGGATTTCTAGAGGTGCCAGAGCTCGATTTTGAAATAGAGATAAATAATATTTTGAGCAACATACTTTCATTGTCAACATAACAACCAAGAGACGGCGATATCTTCCATGCTACACACATTATAGGCGGTTCTCAAGCAGAATGGTAAAGTTTATACTCCCCCACCACCAACAAGCATCAATACATGGCTTGCTTGAAACAACGAGTGCCTCCAACTAGCAACAGCCCTGAGGGAGTTTTGTTTGCAGTTATTTTGATTTGATTTGCATAAAGCATGGGACTGGGCATCCTGGTGACCAGCCATTTTCTCGTGAGTGAGGAGCGGAGTCCACTCCTCTTGAGAATAACCCGCCTAACATGGAAGATACAGACAGCCCTATTTGATACATGAGCATTCGAGCATACAAAACAGAATTTCATTTGAAGGTTTGGAGTTTGGCACATACAAATTTACTTGGAACGGCAGGTAGATATCGCATATAGGAAGGTATAGTGGACTCATATGGAATAACTTTGGGGTTTAAGGGATTGGATGCACAAGCAGTATTCCCACTTAGTACAAGTGAAGGCTAGAAAAAGACTGGGAAGCGACCAACTAGTGAGCGACAATAGTCATGAACATGCATTAAAATTAATGAACATTGAGTGCAAGCATGAGTAGGATATAATCCACCATGAACATAAATATCGTGAAGGCTATGTTGATTTTGTTTCAACTACATATGTGAACATGTGCCAAGTCGAGTCACTCGAATCATTCAAAGGAGGATACCACCCTACTATAGCACATCACAATCATTTTAATAGCATGTTGGCACGCAAGATAAACCATTACAAACTCCTAGCTAATTAAGCATGTCATAAGCAACTATAATCTCTAATTATCATTGCAAACATGTTTAGTCATAATAGGCTGAATCAGGAACGATGAACTAATCATATTTATAAAAACAAGAGAGGTCGAGTTCATACCAGCTTCTCTCATCTCAATCAGTCCATCATATATCATCATTATTGCCTTTCACTTGCACGACCGAACGATGTGGATAATAATAATAGTGCACGTGCATTTGGACTAAGCTGGAATCTGCAAGCATTCAATACAAAGGAGAAGACAAGGCAATATGGGCTCTTGGTTAAATCAACAACAATGCATATAAGAGCCACTTCAACATTTTCATTATGGTCTTCTCCTATTAACCCCCAAAGAAAAGAAAAGAAATAAAACTATGTACACGGGAAAGCTCGCAACAAGAAAAAGAAGAACATGAAATATTTGTGGGTTTTCTTTTAGTTATTACTACTACAGCAAGAAAATAAACTAGCTAAAAGCTACAACTAATTTTTTTGGTTTTCTTAAGGTTTTTCAAACACACAAGAAGAAAGCATAAAAAGAAAAATAAACTAGCATGGATAATACAATGAAAAAGTATGAGCACCGACCACTAGCATGAGTGTGTGAACATGAATGTAATGTCGGTGAGAAATACGTACTCCCCCAAGCTTAGGCTTTTGGCCTAAGTTGGTCTATTGCCATGGCTAGCCTGGCGGATATCCGAAGTTGTAACTGGGGTCGTACTGAGATGAAGCCTCGGGTTTCCACTGGTAGGCAACCTCCTCTAAATCCCTCTGGTAAACAGACTGGCGTGGGGGAACAAATGGTGGTTCCGGATCTGGCTCTGTAGCTGATGTGGGGTTCCGATAGGCGTGAATGGCCTCCAACGGAACAAGGTACTCGCCTGCAGATAAATCAAACAAGGAAGGAGAAGGCAAAGTAATAGTCTCAGGGTGATTTTATCAAATAACAGTCTATATTTAAGCTCCTTTTTCCTGTTCTTAACAATGAAATCATGTGCAACCATACTCTTGTAATCTAGAAGAACAGTAGGCAGCAACTTTTCTTCTTTCTCATAATGCCTGATAGGTATGTTAAAGTATGCAGCGAGACGCGAGGCGAAGATGCCTCCCAAGATGGGGCCCTTAGTACGGTTAAGATTTAACCGCTTTGCAACAATAGCGCCCATACTAAATGAGTCATCACGAAACAAGGCATGGCACAAAGGAATAATATCAGGGGCTCTTAGGTTGCCATAGTTTCCACGACCAATTAAGCATCTACTAGCAAATAATGCAAAGTAACGTAAAACAGGAAAACGTATGCTAGTAATTCTTGCATCGGAAAGTTTCCTAGTTTCCCGTACAACAATTGTATCAATAAAACCCTCCACATCGTCACAATGTGGTTCCTCTACGCTGCCCGAAAAAGGCAAGTTGCAAACCTCACAAAATTCAGAGAGGGGCATCTCCTTATACTCATCATATAAATAGAAATCCACCAAAGGTGGAGACCTCCTAGAATGTAAATGAAAATTTTCCACAAAGATATTGGTGAGTAAGAGATACTGTTCGTGTTGGTCGTGGAGGAAGTCGGTGAGGCCTGCATTCTCAGCCAATTCATAAAAATCATCATAACCCCCGGCTGCTCTCAAGAAATCATCACATGGTCATTCACACGACGAACTTCCGTGATGCGAGGGAGATTATACTTGGGCCTCTCTTCTTCTTCACCTTGCTTATCCTTCGAGCTTCGACTCGAAAAACCCCTCAATAATATCTTCATCATTTTCTGAAAATTTCTGAAGTTTTTAGTAACTTCAAATAAAATGGAACCAAACTCAACAAAATTGATAGCAACTACTCCCACAAGTGCCTAGAGACTATATCATGCATTAGAACTACTTGGGTCCATATAAAATTGACATGCAAGCTCAAGAACAAGGTCACCTAGGAAGCAAAAATTTGCAATGAATAAAGCACTAGAACAAAAACTAATTGGACCATTGGAGGAGTCAAATACCAAGGAACAATCCCCCAAAGCAGTTTTGTGAGAGGTGCTTTGAGCAAGGAGATTGAAAATCGCAGCAAAAATGAGCTAGAACTCATGCTTGAGCTGGTTGGTGATTTTTTTGGGAGGAAGAAGGAGTGTGTGGTGGCTGGAATAAGTGGAGGGGGCCACCATGGGCCCATGAGGCAGGGGGCACGCCCAGGGGGGTGGGTGCGCCCTAAACCCTCGTGGCCAGATGCTTGCTCCCCCTGATGTGTTCTCAGTGCGAGATATTTTCAAATATTCCATAAAAAATCATATTTCAATTTCGGGGCATTTGGAGAACTTTTATTTTTGGGTTATTTTTTATTGCACGGGTAATTCAAAAAAGGACAGAAAATACATATTTTGCTTTATTTATTATAAATAACAGAAAGTAAAATGAGGGTATAGAAGGTTGTGCCTTCTAACTTCATCCATGTCATGCTCATCAAAAGGAATCCACTAACAAGGTTGATCAGGTCTTGTTAACTAACTCATTTCGAATAACATGGAACCGAAGAAATTTCGAATAACACTAGGTTACCTCAACAGGGATATGCACATCCCCAATAATAAGAATATCATATTTCTTCTTGATAGTAGGAAGAGGAAATTCAAAACCTCCAATAATAATCGATGAAATTTTTCCAATAGAGTTGATACTATGGACTTGAGGTTGTTTCCTCAGAAAGTGTACCGTATGCTCATTACCATTTACATGAAATGTGACATTGCCTTTGTTGCAATCAATAACAGCCCCTACAGTATTCAAAAAAGGTCTTCCAAGAATAATAGACATACTATCGTCCTCGAGAATATCAAGAATAACAAAGTCCGTTAAAATAGTAACGTTTGCAACCACAACAAACACATCCTCACAAATACCGACAGGTATAGCAGTTGATTTATCGGCCATTTGCAAAGATATTTCAGTAGGTGTCAACTTATTCAAATCAAGTCTACGATATAAAGAGAGAGGCATAACACTGGCTCCAAGATCACATAAAGTAGTTTTAACATAGTTTCTTTTAAGGGAGCATGGTATAGTTGGTACTCCTGGATATCCAATTTTCTTAGGTATTCCACCCTTAAAAGTATAATTAGCAAGCATGGCGGAAATTTCAGCTTCTGGTATCTTTCTTTTATTTGTAACAATTTCTTTCATATACTTAGCATAAGGATTCATTTTGAGCATATCAGTTAAACGCATACGCAAGAAGATAGGTCTAACCATTTCAGCAAAGCGCTCAAAATCCTCATCATCCTTTTTCATGGTTGGTTTAGGAGGAAAGGGCATGGGTTTCTGAACCCATGGTTCCCTTTCTTTACCGTGCTTCCTAGCAACAAAGTTTCTCTTATCATAATGTTGATTCTTTGATTGTGGGTTATCAAGATCAACAACAGGTTCAATTTCTAGATCATTGTCATTGCTAGGTTGAGCATCAACATGAACATCATCATTAACATTATCACTAGGTTCATGTACATTACCATATTGTGTGTCAGCATCAGAAATAGAAATATCATTGGGATTCTTCGGTGTATCAGCAACAGGTTCACTAGAAGCATGCGAAGTCCTATCATTTTTCTTTTTCTTCCTTTTATAAGGACTAGGTGCATCTACATTAGTTCTCTGAGAATCCTGCTCAATTCTCTTAGGGTGGCCCTCAGGATACAAAGGTTCCTAGTCACTTTACCCCCTCTAGTTGCAACTCTAACAGCAAAGTCATTATTCTTACTATTCAATTCATTGAGAAAATCATTATGAGCTTTAAGTACTTGTTCTACTTGAGTGGTAACCATAGAAGCATGTTTACTAATGAGTTTAAGTTCACCTTTAACTCTAGACATATAATCACTCAAGTGTTCAATCATATAAGCATTACGTTTTAATTCTCTACCAAAATAAGCATTGAAGTTTCCTTGTTTGATAATAAAATTATCAAACTCATCTAAGCATTGGCTAGCAGACTTATAACGAGGAATATCACCTTCATCAAATCTATAGAGAGAATTTACCTTTACTACATGTGCCGGGTTATCAAGACCGTGTATTTCTTCAACAGGCGGTAAATTAAGACCATGTATTTCTTCAACAGGAGGTAAATTCTTAACATCTTCAACTTTAATACCTTTTTCTTTCATAGATTTATTTGCCTCTTGCATATCTTCAGGACTGAGGAATAGAACACCCCTTTTCTTCGGAGTTGTCTTAAGAGTTGGTTCAGGAAGGGTCCAGTTATTTTCATTGGTCAACATATTATTCAATAGAATTTTAGCTTCATCAACAGTTCTTTCCCTGAAAACACAACCAACACAACTATCCAGGTGGTCTCTGGAAGCATCTGTTAGTCCATTATAAAAGATATCAAGTATTTCATTTTTCTTGAGAGGATGATCAGGCAAACCATTAAGTAATTGGAGAAGCCTCCCCCAAGCTTGTGGGAGACTCTCTTCTTCAATTTGCACAAAATTATATATTTCCCTTAAAGCAGCTTGTTTCTTATGAGCAGGTAAATATTTAGCAGAGAAGTAATAAATCATATCCCGGGGACTACGCACACAACCAGGATCAAGAGAATTAAACCATATCTTAGCATCACCCTTTAATGAGAGTGGAAATATTTTAAGGATATAGTATTAGCGAGTTTTCTCATCATTAGTGAACAGGGTGGCTATATCATTTAATTTAGTAAGATGTGCCACAACAGTTTCAGATTCATAGCCATAGAAAGGATCAGATTCAACCAAAGTAATTATATCAGGGTCGACAGAGAATTCATAATCCTTATCAGTAACAAAGATAGGTGAAGTAGCATAAGCAGGGTCATATTTCATTCTAGCATTCAGGGATTTTTGTTTCAGCTTAGCTAGTAATTTCTTAAGATCACTTCTATCATTGCAAGCAAGAAAGTCTCTAGCAGTTTCTTCATCCATAACATAACCCTCAGGCACAACATGCAATTCATATCTAGGGGAGAATCTTCATCATCACTTTCATCAATATTATCAGTTTCAATAATTGTATTCTCTCTAGCCCTAACAAGTTGTTCATCAAGAAATTCACCAAGTGGCACAGTAGTAACAAGTATAGAAGTAGTTTTATCATAAGTATCATGCATAGAAGAAGTGGCATCATCAATAACATGCGACATATCAGAATTAATACCAGAAGCAGGTTTAGGTGTCGCAAGCTTACTCAAAACAGAAGGTGAATCAAGTACAGAGCTAGATGGCAGTTCCTTACCTCCCCTCGTAGGGTTTTCTCGTCCTTCCAGTTCTTCATAGTGAACAGAAGATATAAATCCCAAGTGACTCAAAGAATAGAGCTATGCTCCCCGGCAACGACACCAGAAAATAGTCTTGATAACCCACAAGTATAGGGGATCGCAACATTTTCGAGGGTAGAGTATTCAACCCAAATTTATTGATTCGACACAAGGGGAGCCAAAGAATATTCTGAAGTATTAGCAGTTGAGTTGTCAATTAAACCACAACTGGATAACTTAGTATCTGCAGCAAAGTTTTTAGTAGCAAAGTAGGATGATAGTAACAGTAACGGTAGCAAAAGTAACAGTGATAGTTTTGTAGTGATTGTAACAGTAGCAACGGAAAAGTAAATAAGCGAAGAACAATATGTGCAAAGCTCGTAGGCATTGGATCGGTGATGGAGAATTATGCCGGATGCGGTTCATGTAACAGTCATAACATAGGGTGACACAGAACTAGCTCCAATTCATCAATGTAATGTACGCATGTATTCCGAATATAGTCATACGTGCTTATGGAAAAGAACTTGCATGACATCTTTTGTCCTACCCTCCCATGGCAGTGGGGTCCTAATGGAAACTAAAGGATATTAAGGCCTCCTTTTAATAGAGTACCGGACCAAAGCATTAACACATAGTGAATACATGAACTCCTCAAACTATGGTCATCACCGGGAGTGGTCCCAATTATTGTCACTTTAGGGTTGCCAGATCATAACTCATAGTAGGTGACTATAGACTTGCAAGATAGGATCAAGAACTCACATATATTCATGAAAACATAATAGGTTCAGATCTGAAATCATGGCACTCGGGCCCTAGTGACAAGCATTAAGCATAGAAAAGTCATAGCAACATCAATCTCAGAACATAGTGGATAATAGGGATCAAACCCTAACAAATCTAACTCGATTACATGATAAATCTCATCCAACCCATCATCGTCCAGCAAGCCTACGATGGAATTACTCACGCACGGCGGTGAGCATAATGAAATTGGTGATGGAGGATGGTTGATGATGACGATGGCGACGGATTCCCCTCTCCGGAGCCCCGAACAAACTCCAGATCAGCCCTCCCAAGAGAGTTTAGGGCTTGGCGGCGGCTCCGTATCGTAAAACACATGAATCCTTCTCTCTGATTTTTTCTCCCAAACGTGAATATATAGAGTTGGAGTTGAGGTCGGTGGAGCTCCATGGGGCCCACAAGGCTGGGGGCACGCCAAGGGGGGCAGGCGCGCCTCCCACCCTCGTGGACATGGTGTGGGCCCCCTAGCCTTGATTCTTTCGCTAGTATTTTTCATTATTTCCAAAAATAATCTCCGTGAAGTTTCAGGGCATTCCGAGAACTTTTTTTTCTGCACAAAAATAACATCATGGCAATTCTGCTGAAAACAACATCAATCCGTGTTAGTTCCATTCAAATCATGCAAGTTAGAGTCCAAAATAAGGGCAAAAGTGTTTGGAAAAGTAGATACGACGGAGACGTATCAGTAAACATTATCATCTCCAAATGATAGCTTGAATGTGTTGGTTTTAGCAAGCTGTTAAAGCAGATATAAAATGGACTGCAATGTTACCGACATCCGGCTTTACAGCCATCAAATATTGCAATTCAAGCTAGTATTGTTAAAATGAATAGAACGTAGGTAATGCTTAAACATCATTGTCGGCATTCTGGGAACGGGGGTCCCCAGACTTGCCTGCCTGCGGCCTGCGGCGTGGCTCGAAAGGGGCCCCAGCATGGCCCATCTTCATCAACACGAGACCCAAGACCGTCATGAGGGGCCAAGCCTCGTGTGGCGGACGACACGGCGCTTCCTCCGGCACGGCCTCGTCAGGCTGGCTCACAAGGAGGCGGAGAGATCAAGGCAGGTACCTCACGAGGTGCCCATGACGCAAGCCATGACGACCAAGGGTGCCAGGCGGGCGCCAGCCCACGCAGTGTCTCCCTTTCCTCTTTGGTGCAAAGGGGGCAAGCGCAGGCGAGAGGATCAAGCAAAGGCACCCATTTCGGTTCAACGAGACCAAGACCAGTCCAATGGTGGGAAGGAGGTCATCGTGGAGCCCAGAACGGCGTCACCACAGGGCCTTTGGCAGGCAAGGACCAACTTTAGTCAGGATAAGTGTACCAGATGTTCCCCTTCAAATTGGCTAATTGTTGGCGCCCTTCCCGCTCAATATTTGGGAAGAGGCCCAAGGCCTTTGCCTATAAATAGGACTAGCCACCCCCAGGGTAGGGGGACACACACAGAGAGAGGATTGGGTATCTAGAATCTGAGCAAGCAGAGAACAAGTGAGAGAGAGAGAGAGAAGGGCGGCTGAACTCCCACCAGCAGTTCATCGTCCTAGCTAAGGGCAGACCCTCGCGAGGTTGTCCTTCCTTGTATTGTTCATCAACATCAGCCCAAGAGGCAATCCACCCACCACAAACTAGAGTAGGGTATTACACCACAATGGTGGCCTGAACTAGTATAAACCCTGTGTCTCTTGTGTTGTTCTTTCAGTAGTTAGATCTTTGCGAGACGGAGAGGTAGAGGGCATAATCTCTGCGCGCACCCCAGAGTTCGAACCTTAAGGGTCTGCCGGAACCCGAAATCCGACATTTGGCGCGCCAGGTAGGGGTGCGCCGGAATTTGTCTTCCACCGCTCCGTTCTCCTCCGGCCGTTGCGTTCATGTCTGACGCTCGTCGGGCCCGCGCCGAGCGCCGGGCCGCCATCGCTTCCCGCGTCGCCCAGATGGCTCCCGTCGGTGGGCGTCCTCGTCGTTCCCCGTCGCCCGCCATCAACGCTGCCACCGGCCCGGCGGGGAACGAGCAGCAAGCGTCGTCTCAGCATCCGTCCGTGCGGCAAGATGGCCGCACCGCTACTCCATCGCTCACACTAGCTGGCTCTTCGTCCCGCGCGCTCCGTGCACCCTTGGAGGCTCGAGCTGCGCTCATCGCGACAAACGAGCTCCTGCGCTACCGCCCCGTCGACGACGTCTATGAAGAGTGGCTCGACCGCGTCGCCGAGCTCGCCCGCGCCGTAGGGGGCTCTCCTGCGCCGTCCGCTCCGCTGCGCCGCACCCCGCCCCGCGCGGGCAATGAAGCTCCGGGGGCGTACCAGCCACCTCCTCTCCAAGAAGACGCCATGGCTCCAAGGAGCGTGGCCCCTGGGCGGAACCCGCTCTGTCAGGTGCCAGCCCACCAAGAACGGAGCTGCCAAGAAGTCCCTCGATCGCAAGAGGCTGCCCGGGCGCTCCCTGCTCCGGCTCGTCATGACCCTGCTCCAGCTCCGGCAAATCTAGACCCCGCGCTGCTCCCAGCTGCAGCGCATGGGGACCCGCAAGGCCAAGCTCTCCCTCAACCAAAGCCTCCCGTGGCCACTGCTGGCTGCCGCGCCTACACCACCGAGCTGCGCAGCGTCGCATGGCCCGGCAAGTTCAAGCCAGACCTGCCTCCTCGCTACGACGGCACGACCGACCCTGCAGAGTTCCTCCAGCTCTATGAGCTGGGCATCGAAGCTGCCGGCGGAGATGAAAAGGTCATGGTGAACTGGTTCCCCATGGCGCTCAAGGAAGGAGCTCGCACCTGGCTCCTGAACCTGGCCCCAGGCACGATCTCTTCCTGGGACCAGATGCGCACCCGCTTCATCGCCAACTTCCAAGGTACTCGCGACCGGCCGCCCGCCATGAGCGACATGTGCCGCATCAAGCAACAACCCGGAGAGACCCTGCAAAAGTACATCCAGCGCTTCAACAGTGCGTGCCTCAAGATCCCCAAGGTATCCAAGGAAGCCACCTTCCAACCTTCTCCGATGGTGTGCGCGACATCAAGATGAAGGAGGAGCTGGCGATGCATGATGACCTGTGCACCTCCATGGAGCTATTCAGCATGGCGACCAAGTGCACCAGGGCTGAGGAAGGGCGTCTCTCCCTCCTCGAGCTGCCCGCCGTGAACCCAGAAGACAAGAAGCCCAAGGCCAAGGACGTGAAGCCCAAGGGGGCTGCCGTGCTCGCGGCGGAACCGGATACCAAGCGGGGCAAGGATCTGTCCGAGTCCTCCAGGGGCAGTCGGTACTGTGTGTACCACGACCTCCACACCCACAACACCAATGAATGCCAAGAGCTCCGCGCCATGCGAGAAGGAAGGATCGGCCGTCGTCCTGACTGCGCTGACCGGGGCTACGACCGAGGAGGAGGAAGAAACGCAGGACGCTGGGAAGACCGCGGCCTGCGCCAAGGGTGGTGTGATCAACCTCACGAGGACCGCTGGTGAGACCTACCTCGCGAGGGGGACTGGAGGGATCAACCTAGTGAGGATCGCCCGCAGGGTAACGCAGGCCTCCCCCCACTGCCGCCTCAGCCGAGGAGGAACGAGGACCGCCATCAAGACGAGGGGGTTGGGGACTTCCAGGAGCCGTGCGCAATCGCCTGCATCCTGGGCGGAGCTCAAGCACCAGCCTTCCAACGCATCTTCAAGCAGTTTGCCTGCGAAGTGAATGCAGTCCTCCCCAGGCTCGAAGCAACGCGCCCTCTCAGGTGGTCGGCGTGCGCCATCACGTTCAGCTCAGCGGATCAGCTCAAGTGCGCGGCCACAGCCGGGGTCCTCCCGATGCTTTGCTCCCCAGTCATCAGCAAAGTACTGGTCACCAGGACCCTCATTGATGGTGGAGCAGGGCTCAACGTCCTGTCCGTCGAAACATTCAACAATCTCCAAGTGCCCTATGACCAGCTTCAGCCAACCAAGCCTTTCTCCGGAGTCACCGACGGTTCCACGATCCCAATCGGGCAGGTCCGCCTCCCTGTCACCTTCGGGGCCCGCAGCAACTACCGCACCGAGCTCATCGACTTCGACGTCGCCCACATCCGCCTGCCGTACAACGCCATCCTCGGGTACCCAGCGCTGGCCAAGTTCATGGCCATAACTCATCATGGCTACAACGTCCTCAAGATGCCAGGAAGTGGCGGAGTCATCACGGTGCCATGTGAAGAGAAGGATGCAGTGTGTTCCCTGGAGTGGGCCTTTCAGGCCGCGTCACTAGAAGACCCAGATCGCGGAAGCAGGAGGCTTCCTGAGACCACCCCCAAGAAGAAGAAGGCGTCGTCCGGACCGACCCCTCAGGAGGCGGGCCCCCCAGGGCCAACGTCTGCCCAAGGGGATCCTCCTTCCATCGCATAGGAAAGCGCGCCCGGCGCCCTCCTCAGGCAGGGCTCGGGGGCTCTCACCTGGAGGGTCACCGACCTGGCCAAGGTCACGAGGGAGGCGCTTGGGCACCACGTGGAGGCGTGCTTCGAAGCACGTTTCCCTCAAGAAGGAGCGAGGCAAGGAAGGTCAGATCAGCAGGAGTTCGTCAACAAGGCCGTTCAAGAACTACAGAAGTCAAGAATCATGAGAGGTTGCCGCCGTTCACCGGCTGTGGCTCCCCATCCAGCCGAGGATGGTGGGCTGCGTGTCTGCATCGACATACCAGGGCTCAATCAGGTCACCACGACGGAACGCCTCTGGCCCTCGCAAGTGGGGCGTTGTGGAGGTCCACCCCATAGCTACGTTCGCATGCCTTACGGCTTGCCGAGCGTGGCTGCTGCGTACCAGCGCCTCATGAGGGGCATCATGGAGACTCAGGAAGACAGGCGTTCCGCAGTCCTGGCGGAGATGGAGATGATTCGCGAGGAGCCACCAGCGCCTCCGGAGCCTCCTGAGGCCCCTGGGCCTGGGGGCTCGTGAGGATCGGCTTCTGCAGCCTATCGAGTCTGCTGCACCAACACCACTTCGTCCTCGACATCTTCAAGTGACATCTTTCAAGCTTCATTTCCAGCTAGGAACGCCCTCCCAGGGCTGCATCATTCCCAGGCCGCGTGGGTCCGTCCCTGCGGCATGTATCCCTTTTTATTTTTCGGTCATTAGCTTGCTTTATTTGGGGCGCCCCTCGGGCTGCATCATCCCCAGGCCGCTCGGGCCAGGCCTAGTGGCGTGTATCTCCCTTGCGTTTATTTCCAGCTATGCATTCGCCTGTCATGCTTGATTACTTGATGCCTGCCCAGGGCACCTCTTCTTCTCCATGTCGACCACTTGCACGTTAAAGGGGGGGTACCTGAGCATCGCGACTCAGGGCTCTTACTAGCTCTCCAGCCCTCACCCTCTGGCCTTGTCCACGGCATCGCGACCTGGCATACCAGCGACGGCTAGGACAAGCTCGAGGGCCGGGACCCGAGGACGTAGAGTGACAGCATCTAACCAAATTTGCAGGAACACATCACAAGATATGGCCCAGTGCCAGGCGTAACCCGCCTAGAGGTAGGGCCCTGTGAGTCCCACGCTGGCTCACGGGTGCCCAGATACACCTCACCTAGCCCTACCGTGCCGGCCACGTGTCAGGGCGGGGTTGTACACGCCCCGGGGGCTCCTCCCGGAGAGGAGCCCCCTCCCACGTACCAGCGGAAGCACCATGCTCCGCGCTGGCTGACGACACTGCCGAGGAGCGGCTATGCCCGTACACATATGGAAGCGCCATGCTCCGCGCTGGTGATAAACAACTGAGGGTGGCCTCCGGGCCGCACCAACCTCAGGGAGCCCAGAGCTCAACGTCTAGCCTCATCGCAACGCCTCCCCTCGGGAGCGCCGCGCGAGGGGGCTAGGCACGGGGGCTACGCCTGGGTCACGCCCAGACATACGCCACCCAGCCAGGCCCCTCGGGCCTGGTTCGTCGCGCGTCTCTCCCCGAGCGGAGCCAAGGTATGAAGGCCGTTTGAGCGTCAAGGGGGACCCCTGAGCATCGCGACTCAGGGGCCTAACTGGTCCCATAGCCCCTCACTCCTTAGTTCCGAAAGGCTATGCTGGGTGAGGTACGCGCGGGGCCGGGCTCTGCAGACATAGAACGGTAGTCCCGCTTGCATCTCACCTCATCGCTCGATGTTTGCGCGTCAAGGGGGACTCCTGAGCATCGCGACTCAGGAGCTTAACTGGCTCCGTAGCCCCTCACTCCTTAGTTCTGAAAGGCTATGCTGGGTGAGGTACGCGCGGAGTTGGGCTTTGCAGACGTAGAACGGAAGTTACACCTACATCACACTTCCCTACTTGTTGTTCGTGCGCCAAGGAGGACTCCTGAGCATCGCGACTCAGGAGCCTAACTTGTCACGTAGCCCCTCACTCCTTTGGTCCCGTCCTGGTTTCCGGTCGGGGCTAATGCTGGGTGAGGTACGCGCGGGGCCGGGCTCTGCCGGCGTAGAACACAAGCAAGTAGGGAGGAAAAGCATAAAACTCAAGGAATTTAAAAGCAAATATTACAGTCCATACTGTCGTCTCAGTACCAAACGCAAGTTTAAATGCCTCCCCGAGGCGTGATGCATGTGCAGGAATTAAAAGCAGAACAGGAGCGGTAGCGGAGTCACTTGTCGGCGGTGGAGCAGCGCGGAGTGGCTTCGCCTCATGGAGCAGCAGGGCCGACAGCGCCTTGCTTCGGCTTGGTGCTGAAGGCCCGGAACTTCCACAGCAGCGCCTCTGCGCGCCCCTTCACGGCTTCGACAATGGTGGCAGCACCCTCGCCACTCACCGGCTCCAACAGACTGTCGAGGTCGGCGCTGGGATCGCGAAGGTAGATGTGGGTGAAGACCCGCGTCAGCGCAGCAGAAGACAGGACACGCGCCTCGGCCTCGGCCGTGGGGCCAAGGCCAAGGGCGACATCCCCAAGGGCACGAACCAGGAAGGGAAGCTGCTTGGCACGGCCGTCCTCGGCGCCGGCCAGCGGGCTCTCCAGGCCACTCACGTAAAGCGTTTTCAGCGAAGCACGAGCCTCCTTCTCCATGTCCGCGAAGGCCACGCAATCCTCGGCAAGGACCTGGGCTTTGCCGTCCAGCTCAGCCTTCGTCACATCCAGCTCCTTCTTCAGCGCGCCTAGACGGTCGCAGCGCTTCTTGAGCTTGGCCTCCCGGCCCTCGATGGCCGCCTCGTGAGCCTTCATGCCTTCTTCCTGCTCCTGGCGAAGGTGGACCTCCTTCGCGAGCTGGTCCCGCAGGCCTTGCAGCTCGCCCTCCAGCTCCTTGCAGCGACCACGGACTTCAACCACCTCCCCCAGGGCCGCGTCTCGAGCAGCCTTTGCCTCGAGGGTAGCCTCCCTCTCTCCATCGCAGGCCGTCGAGGCCTGAACCAGCGCCGCCCGAATCAAGGCGTCAGAGCGAATCCATCCCGAAGCCAGCTCCAGGCGCCCGGCCACCAGGCAAGGGTCGGCGCCAAGAAGATCCTGCCGCAGCCGGTCCAGTTCAGCAACGGCACGCTCCAGAACGGCGGGAGGGGACGGAGAAACAACAGTCGGAGGAGCAGGAGGAGAAAGCAGCGGCGGCGCAACTATAGCATCCCGAGGCAGAGTCTGCTGCGCCCCGACGATCATGGTGGCGGCAGCAGACAAGGGCACCTCGGGAGTCACTTGGGCCATGGGGGCTGAGCTTGCCCCAGCCAGCTCAGCCAGGCCTTGCGAAGGCGACCGGGCAGGAGAGGCCCGTGCGTCACGATCACCATCCCCACGGGCCCAGGCGCCGCCGTGATCGAGACCTCAGGAGCCCCCTTTGGCTTCTTCACCGCGGGCGCCAGCCTGTTCAAAAGGGTTGACATCAAGCCTCAGTAGCAGAACAAGAAATAAAGACAAGGATCGAGCACTTATGGGTCGTCGCTGGTGAGCACAAGCAGCCTCCGGCCATACTTGAAGCCAGAAAGCCGGCTAGAAGTATCGCCCTCAGGGAGCCCAGAAGCAGGAGGCGTGCCTGCAGTGCGCCTTGGGGCAGGGACAGACCCGCGGGAGAGCAGCCCGGTCTTGTCCTTCTTCGGGATCGGGGGCAAGCTCCTGCCGACCTGCTCGTCATCCTCGTCACTCGAAGAGAGACGGAGAGAACGGGTTCTGCGCCGGGGAAGGGGAGCCCTCGACTCTCCGTCGGTTGCCTCGGAGTCAGGACCCTTCTCCCGCTCCTCTTCGTCCTCCTCTTAGCCGGAGTCGCCGAAGGACACGTCCACCAGTCCCTCGGGAGCCGCCACGGGCATGGGCCCGTACCCATTGAAGACGGGCATGGACTCCACCACCTGCTCCCAGTCGTCGCGAAGGAACAAGGGCGCGGGCGCGCCCTCCAACCTTGCTACCTCGCCCCTGACTAGAGATTGGAGAACCGCAGTCAAATCCTCGTCGCCCAAGGCCGCGGGGCTCGGATGAGGCCTCCACATCAGAGGTGAGTACTGCCGAAGCGGAGCCAATTGGTGCTCCAGGAATTCCCTCAGCAGTGACGCGCCGGTCAGCTTCGCCGCCGCCATGCTGGCCGGCTTCAGGTCCGCGTCCATCTTCTCCAGTACCAGCTTCGCGCGGGGGTCCATGAGCTCTGCTCAGCACCAGTCGCTGGAACTCGCGGGCTGCTCCGCGGGCAGGATCAGCCGAGGATGGATGCGCCCGGCGCCTACCAAGACCCACTTGCTCCTGAAGCCCTCAATCCTCTTCCCGGGATTCGAAATGGCAATGGCGCCGCCGTACGCAACGAAGCTCGCGCATGCGGAAGGAGAACCGCGGGTGACCCGGAGGGAGAAGTAGTGGCGCAGCAAGGCCACTGAGGGCTGCACCCCCACATGAGCCTCGCAGTAGTAGGCGAAGATCGCCAGAAGAAGGATGGAGTTGGGGTCGAGATGCAGAGCTTGTAAGTTGTAATGGCGGAGGACATAGAGGAAGAACTCGGAGAAAGGAGGCACCAGGCCCACAGTAATGGAGCTTACAAAGAGAGGGTAGAAGGTGCTCCCTCGGCCCTCAGGGGTGGCGGAGCCGACCTTGAACACCTGCGCCCCGTCGATGCCCGGCGCCGCCGCCATCCGGCGCAGCCGGGCAAGGCTCGCCTCCGACACATTCGGCAAGTGCAGGGCAGGCGAGAACCAAGCTTCGGCCGGAGGCTGACGCGGCGCCATGTCTTCCTAGGTCACACTGGTGGAGCAGATCTAGGAATTTGGAGGAAGGAAGGAGATGCGCAAGAAAGGGGATCTGAGCAGCGACCGGAGAAAGAGAAGAGCAAAGCCTGGGCAGACGCCGCACCTTTAACAACCTGCCCGGTTGCGGAGGCACTCACGTCCAATCAACCGCCACGCGGCGCCCAAGGCCGCAGGATGTTAGGGCCCGCAGCGCTTCGCCCTTGCCCTTTCGCCTCTCAGCACGGCCAAGTCCGGGCGCGCCTTGGGCCCGGGGGCTACTGTTGGCATTCTGGGAACGGGGGTCCCCAGACTTGCCTGCCTGCGGCCTACGGCGTGGCTCGAAAGGGGCCCAGCACGGCCCATCTTCATCAACACGAGACCCAAGACCCTCGCGAGGGGCCAAGCCTCGCGGGGCGGACGACACGACGCTTCCTCAGGCACGGCCTTGTCAGGCTGGCTCACGAGGAGGCGGAGAGATCAAGGCAGGGTACTTCACGAGGTTCCCATGACGCAAGCCATGACGACCAAGGGTGCCAGGCGGGCGCCAGCCCGCGCAGTGTCTCCCTTTCCTCTTTGGTGCAAAGGGGGCAAGCACAGGCAAGAGGATCAAGCAAAGGCACCCATTTCGGTGCAACGAGACCAAGACCAGTCCAACGGTGGGAAGGAGGTCATCGTGGAGCCCAGAACGGCGTCACCACAGGGCCTTTGGCAGGCAAGGACCAACTTTAGTCAGGATAAGTGTACCAGATGTTCACCTTCAAATTGGCCAATTGTTGGCGCCCTTCCCACTCAATATTTGGGAAGAGGCCCAGGGCCTTTGCCTATAAATAGGACTAGCCACCCCCAGGGTAGGGGGACACATAGAGAGAGAGGATTGGGTATCTAGAATCTGAGCAAGCAGAGAACAAGCGAGAGAGAGAGAGAAGGGCGGCTGAACTCCCCCCAGCAGTTCATCGTCCTAGCTAAGGGCAGACCCTCGCGAGGCTGTCCTTCCTTGTATTGTTCATCAACATCAGCCCAAGAGGCAATCCACCCACCAAAAACTAGAGTAGTGTATTACACCACAATGGTGGCCCGAACTAGTATAAACCCTGTGTCTCTTGTGTTGTTCTTTCACTAGTTAGATCTTTGCGAGACGGAGAGGTAGAGGGCATAATCTCTGCCCGCACCCCAGAGTTCGAACCTTAAGGGTCTGCCGGAACCCGAAATCCGACAATCACACTGGATAAATGTGTAAAGCTAAAATAAAGGGCATGTGTTAACTACACCAGGCATAACTGGAACCAAATATAGCTGTTCAAACTGGTATTGATGCAGTCGAACAACACAGTTCCGACTTGCACATAATGAACAACAGATTGTGAATGACTGAAATAAACAAGGCATGAATGATCAGTATAACAACCAAATATAGCAATTGAAAACTAGACAGAGTCTCACTGCAACCAACCTAACAAGCAAATATAGATAAACAAGGCATATGCTTGAAAACTGGACAAAAGCTCACTGCAACCAACCTACCAAGCAGATACAGATAAACAAGGCATCTGCTTGAAATCTGGACAAATGCTAAAAAAAGCAACATAACAACCAAATACAGATAAACAAGGCATCTGCTTGATAACTGGACAGATGCTCACTTCAACCAAACTAAGAACCAAATACAAATAAACAAGGCATCTGCTCGATAACTGCAAAAATGCTCACTTCAACCAACCTAACAATCAAATAAAGATTGTCAGATTACGGGTTCCGCAAACCCTTGAGAGGTTCGAACTCCGGGGTGCTCACGAGGAGCACTCTCTCGCCAGATAGCTCGCTAAATGATCCCATGGCCTAGCTCGACGAACCCAAAGAACGGGAGACACGGAGACTTATCCTGGTTCGAGCCACCTTGCGGTGTAATACCCTACTCCAGCTTTGTGGTGGTTTGCCTCGAGGGGCTGAGGATGAACTAGTACAGTGGATGAACAGCCTCAGGAGGTGAGGTGCTCTTGAGCTCGATGAGCTGGTGGGTGTGAGGATGATCTGAATGATCTATCGTCCCGATGCTCGCTACGATGGTGGCTAAGTCCTATTTATAGTGGCCTTGGTCCTTTTCCAAAATGTTAGGCCGGAAGGGGTCCCACAACGGCCAAGTTTGAAGGGAGACAACTAGTACAAGCTATCCTGACAACAGTGGTCTTCGCCTGCAAAAGGCTCTGGTGGTGACGCCGCCGTGGGCTCTGTGATGACCTCCGTCCTGCCGTCCTAGCAGTCTTGGTCTTGTTGCACTGATATGGAAACCTTTGCTTGATTCCTCAGGACTTCGCGCCTGCGCTTGCCTCCTTAGGTCCAAAGAGGAAACTGGTACGTTGCACCCGCTGGCGCCCGCCTGGCCTTGGTCGTCATGGCTCACGTCACGCGAACCTTGCGAGGTGCACCCTGCATTGATATCTCCGCTCCTCGGGAGCCAGCCTAGCGAGGCTGCCCCCAGGGAGGTCTTGGTGTCGCCCGCCTCGCGAGGCTTGGCCCCTCGCGAGACTTGGCCCCTCACGAGGCTTGGCCCCTCACGAGGGTCTTGAGTTGTTGCTGCTGAAGCTGGGCCATACCGGGCCGCCAATGGAGCCATGCCACGGGCCACGGGCAGGCAAGTCTGGGCACCCCCGGTCCTAGAACGCCGACACAAAT
Source organism: Aegilops umbellulata (assembly GCA_032464435.1). Lineage (NCBI taxonomy): Eukaryota > Viridiplantae > Streptophyta > Magnoliopsida > Poales > Poaceae > Aegilops > Aegilops umbellulata. The sequence goes on along the minus strand of CP136056.1, from coordinate 222,542,318 downwards.
AAACAAGGCATCTACTCACTATAAACAACCAAATACAGCCATTCGTGAAACTGAAGTGGACAATTCATACTTAAACATCACATAGCCCGATTGAACAATACATTTTTGCATAACTGAAATAATTAAACATGGCACAGTTAGAGCACCACATGGCAAATGCTACTACAAGAAATGGTACGGGTTGGCAAGCTAGAAAAGGAAACATTTACTAATAGGATGTTCCCTCACATTTCATGGACGGGATCCCTCCAGTTGGAAGAGCGCAGACCCATGGTGTGCTCTCTCATGCCACAAATGGGCTGTTTCACCTTGGAAGAACCTTCATGGGTGCCCTCCTCGTGGTCTTGGTCGTGGTCGATGAGATCTGACTTGGCAATTGAGGATCCCAAGCCGCCGCCGTAGAATGTGTCCTCCAGAAATGACAAAATAGGCCCGATGGCGTATAAGAATCGCAAATCCTTGACCGCTTGGCGGAGGAGATCAGTGGATGGGCCATTAAAGAGATCGACGACGGTTGAACCAGAGGAGTTGGGGATGGACCACTTAACCTGTGACATGGCCCGCATGAAGCCGTCACTGTCGACGAGCTTGATGTTGTAGCCAGCTTTCCCGAGATACAGTAATACGCTAGCCAGCTGACATGCAGTCTTCGGCAAGGCAATGTAGTCAACGTCCTCGCCGGCTTCCGCGGTGACATGTTGCTCTGGGATCGACAAGTCGGGGTGAACGGCGGCCACCTCGCCAGCGTCCGCCTGAGAGGCCATGATAAACTCTTCTTGGCCGAACGCTCATCGGGCTTCCAGGGATATGTGGTCGAGCATAAGCTGCAACATTCTGGGGCAGGGGATGTGGATCTGGCGGGGAGGGACACCGCAGGCCTCATCTAAAAATTCAGGGGAGTGGGGAGATAGTACGGAAATCGTTGGGTAACCTGAACTTTATTATCTAAGCTAGGAGGAACAGGCAGACCGGCAGGGGTTGGCGGCGGCGCCGGCGGCGCCAGCGGCGGCTGCGAGCTAGGGTTTGAGGGTGGGAGGGGGCCAGGTGGGGGACTGTGGAGGGGGGTGTTTGAGGATACACCGCATGTCGCGGGAAAGTACGGCCGCCTATGGGACCATGAGGCCCCTTGCTGGTTCGGCAGGGGGACGTTGCGTTGCACAAAGAGCAGACGAGCGTGGGGCAGCACGGCAGAGATCACACTACCAATTTTACCTAGGTTCGGGCCGCCACGAGGCGTAGAACCCGACTCCTGCTTTGGTGTATTGATGGTGGAAAGGTGGTGGCGGAGCGCAGTACACTTGCCCGGCAAGAGTTGCCTTAGGGTCGTGGCTACGCACGTATGGGGTTGTGAGTTATCCAACCTTCTAACTCTTTCTACGGTTGCCATGGGCCTCCTTTTATAAATCAAGGGGTTACCACAGTGGCAAAGTAGTCATTACACACTAATAAGATAACAAACAGTACTATCATACCTAACTATGCAGGCTGACAAGGCGCATTAAATGCACCGCTCAAGGTCACATCGTTGGTTGCCCGGCAAGGCTTGCCGAGCTATCTTGCCAGCTCCACGCCTGTTCGCTTCACACGTCGTAGGACGGGTGTCATATATGGGTTTCTCTTGTAGAAAATGGCTGCCATGTGGCGAATGGCTGCCACTTAATCACTTTGCGGCTTGACACCGCACTAATCAACGATGTGGGTCGCGGTAGAGTTGTTTGTGAGGTGGTTTCGCTTTCGTGAGTCCCGGCAGGGTCTGCCGGGATGCTTTGGTTATCATCTTTTGGGGGTGGCCTTGCCCCTTGCCAGGCTTGCCTGCTCGGCAAGGGAGGCTTTTCTGTTGATGATATCCTGCTTCTCTAGTTTGATCTTGGTCCCTTTGATCTGCATGTTGGTCCTTTGAATCTCTTGGGTTCTTGTACATCTTGGCCCGACCTTGGCTTGCCCATCCACGAGTTAGGGGAAAACATATACCCCTGTGTATTTTCCCCGACATAAGCCCCTGGGCATGAGCCACACGTGTCGCGGGGCACGTTGGGTTAGGCCCCAAAAAGTGCGCGGACACGTGGTAGGAGATGGCTGTGCACGCCAGTTTGCCATGGCGACTAGTCAATCCAACGTCCACTTTGCGCAATTACTACATGTCGTGGGGTTCTAGGACTTTTGAAGTTAAGGTAAAATGGTAACTTTCCAAAGCATCGCGCGCTTGTTCTGCTTTCCCCTCTTAAGAGCATGGAAAACGGAGCGGCACGATTCACCTGTCTCTTGCCCCATTCTCCCATCTTCTTCCTCCACAAGCCAAGCGATAGTTCCTCCTCTCGTTCCTCCTTCCGCCGCCGTTCTTCCCATCGAATCCCTCCCCTTTCTGCTTTGCTGCCGCAGGAATGAGGAAAACCCGCAAAGAAGAGAAAGCTGACAGCCGCGGTGAAGGAGGTTGCTGCCGAGGGAAGCAAGAGGTCGGCGGAGCTGAACAAAAAGTAGAGCGAAGACATTGTCTTCGTCCCATCCACCTTGAGCGGCCCTGTTCTTCAGGCAAGGTACGAGTATCTGTGGGGGAGGCCCGTCGAAAAAGGGCATGGAGTGCCCGTAGTTTATGCGGTGGGGAAGGAAGATCCGCTGAAATCTTATCGATTCTTCAGCGCTTACTTCATCTGCGGCCTCTGTCCCCCCTTCTCTGAGTTCTTTGAGGCAATTATGAATATCTATGGATTCTACATCCTTGATTTCATGCCAAGTAATGCAATGGCAACCATGGCCATCTTCACGCATTTGTGCGAGAATTTCATCGGAGTTAGGCCCAATGTGGATCTGTTCCGGCATTACTTCGTCCCGTGGGTGGAGTGAAAAGTTAACTGCTCTGGAATCATTAGTTGGATTCCACGTGTGCCGAGGAAGATCTGGGATTACCTCCCTGGATACCAGCGTGAGCGGTGGGATAAGTGGAGAGGCGAATGGTGCTGGATCCAAGATAAGGAAGCCCCTGAGTTCTGCGAAGTGCAGAAAGAATGCGTCGAGCACGACAAGGATTGGAGCGCCAAAGGCCTTACTGAGGATAGGCTGCGCCCGACAATCAATATGATTACCCGTTTGAGGACTTCCAGGTTAACCAATGAACATGTGGGGCCAGACTTTCTTCTCCGCCGCATCTCGCCGCTGCACAAAGGGACAAACCCGCGTGGCTGTATGGTGATGCTGCGGATAGGATAAGGCTGCTCCCAGGGTTGGCCAATAACTTATCAGTTTACGGCCATGGCTGGTTGTGCGACCAATTGTTTGGTCGCTTCGAGTTATTCAAGCTCCCGGCAACCATCATCCCTCTGAACATCAATTCTGCCCGGGACCAGATACTGAAATGTATGCCGGACTGCAATGCCGAAGGGGTCTCGGGCAATTGGCAGCTACCCACTCTGGATGAAGAGCTCCAGTGGTTGAGCACCTTGGAGGTGAGGGCCACCACGGGTGAAACTGGAATGTATAAGCGCACCTCCGCTGCAGAGGTGGCGTACATCATGAAGAGGGTCGAGGAGGACAAGGTTGCCCGCCTCGCGGAGATGGAGAAGGCTGCGAAGGCCGGGAAGGGCAAAGGTAAGGCTGAGGGTGGAAGTTCTTCCCATGGAGGCAGCGAGGCACAAGCCATGGAAGGAGCTACCGGGGATAACTTTGCCGGGCTAGAGGCCCTAGCCACGGCGGCGATGGAGCTCCACGAGGAGGAGGAGGTTGGCGTGACGGCGGCCCCTGGCGAAGAGTGGCTCGCGGCTTGGCCACAAGCCCCCGAACAGGACCGAAATTAGTGCACCCGCAGGCGCGCCGCAGCCCGAGGGGCGGCGACCTCCAACCCAACGCCAGCCGCCAAGAGGGTGAAGAATACTGCCACCAAGTCTACCAAGGTTGAGGTGGTATGCCGCCAATCTCCTCGTCTTGCTCAGACCAAGGCCTCCTCCGCTAAACGTCCGTCAGCCGTGGAGGCGGAGTCCAGTCCTCGCTTTGGCTCGAGCTCCTCGCAGAGCTCGTCTTCCCGGATGTCATGGTGTCACGGCAAGCACCGAAGCTGCCGGGGAGCTCTGCCCTTCCATCTCTGATGAGAGGACGGGAATCTCCACCTCCCGTAGGGTTCAATATGAACTACATGCTCCTCACGGAAGAGTATGGAAGATTCCTCTTTGTGGTAGATTTCTCTTTGGCAAACTTGAATGCTTTTTGCTGACTAACCTCTTGTTCTTGTTATTCCTGGTAGGGAAGTGGAGGAGGACACAGAGACCCTCATCCACCGTTCCTGGAAGAGGATCCGACTCCTTGGGTCGCTGAAGGGCGTGGAGGGCTCGACCTTGGTGGGGGAGGATGCAGAAGCTCCCATGCCGAGCCCCGAGTCGAGCCCTCGACCTGGGAGCGGAGACTTAGTCCCATCCGCCAGAGGCGATGGGGACATCCTCCCTGTCCCCCCAAGCATAGGAGGAGGTGAGACGACACAGTGCGAGCTCCTCCCTGAAGGGCATGCTTCCCCCGCCGCCCGAGCCGAAGAAACCTCCGTGGAACCTTCTGCAGATGAGGCCACAAAGAAAGTCGCCAAGTCCACCATATTAGAGGGCATAGTACATGACCCGGCAACAACTGTTGCCGGGAAGACAGGGACTCCTGCCCGACAAACTTGTTCAGGTACTTCATTTACTTCTTTTCTCTCTTGCACAGGTTGCTTCTCCTGACTTCTTCATTTTCTTAAGACTTCCATTTCTCGGTTATTCACTGGCCCTTTCACGTGCAGCCCCTCAAGCCGATGAACCAGAACTGCTGGAGGTGTTGGCTGACATAGGAAGGGCTGCCTTGGATGAGACCGTGGAGATTGCTGTTGCTGAGGGCAGGATCACGCTACCAGGGGTGCACGGGGCTCCTTGGTAGTGATGGAGCACTCTCTGGAGGACGCCCCGGTAGAGGAAGTGGTTGTCGAGGCGAAAATTCCCCTCCAAACCATGGACCCGCTCCCCTCCTCCGGGATCGTCACTGAGGCCCCGCGGTCTTCCTCAAACATGCTGGCCATGGTGTTGTTGTTGCCTAATACTGGAGCCCCCAACATATCCTCGACGACGGACGCGGAGCTCGATGAAGAGCTTCAGCACCTCCTGGCACCGCTGTACCTGGGAGCCAGGGAGGCCGACAACTCAGATGCTATCACAATGGTTTTATCCTTCATGGAGTCCATGGCGGCAGGGTGAAGGAAATGCAGGCCCGGCACAGTCAAAAGTGGCAGGAGCTCAAGGAGCGGCGTGAGTCCGCCGTCAAGGTCGACCAGAAGCTGAAGGACAAATGCTTGGAGCTGCACGAATGGCACGACAAGAAATTCAAGGTGCTCCTGAGGCAGCAAGAGATGCTCCTGATGATGAGGGAGGACGTCATGGCACAGGAGGCACGATTGGCAGACCACAAGGCATCTCTGGATGCCAGAGAGCGAGAGATCTCCGTTTGGGAGGACAACTCGAAGCCACCCTTTGTGCCAAGGATGAAGGTCTAGAGGCTCTGGTGTAGCAACGCACCAAGGAATTGGAGGACAAACAAGGAGCTGCCCTAGACGCCCTTGCCACTAACCATGATGTCTAACTGAAGAAGCTTATTAAAGATCTGGACACCGCATCTACCATTAAGGGTGACCTTGACCAAAAGGTGGCTAAGCTGAATGAGGATCTCGCTGAGAGCGCCAAATAGGTGGAGGCACTTAAAGACGGAGCGCGGCAGGCGGAGACCCACTTGGCTGATGTGCAGTCGCAGCTCTCCTCCAAGACCCAGAGCCTTGACACTGCCAATGGCAACATCACAGACATGAGGGCGAGGATCGGCTCATTGGAGCGGTCGGCGGAGTCCCTTGAGTCCCGGTAGTAGTTTTGTCCAAGGCTTTGGACACCGCCCGACGTCACTGGCAAGATGTAGAGGACAAGCTAAAGAATTAGGTCGACCTGAGTGACCTCTGGATAAAGAGCCTGATCGACATTGCTGAGCGCCTTGGCGCCCAAGCTACGGTGATGGGCATGGACGACCCAGTCTTCTCGGCCAGCAAGCAGGAGGTCCCAAGCGTCAAGTTGGGGCTCTTCTTCAATGAGGTGATCAAGAAGCTGTAGGTGCAAGAAGAGGGGAGGGCCGAGCGCTTAGCGACCGAGTCCCAGAAGCTACCCGGCAACGTCCTCTTCGTGGTCTTAAGCATTATCGCCTGCCGCCACCCACAGCTCGATCTCGACGATGGATTCAAGAAGTCGCCAGCGGGCGCCGACGTCGCAGTCGCCGAGAAGAAAGTCACTCCCCGTGCCGACATGGTTCTTCACGTTTAAGTTGTTCCACCTGGCCATCGGACCAAGTATCGGGCCACTGTCGTTTCTGTGGGGCCCTGTAATGAAACATGATATATATTTTGCGTTTAGTCATTATATCTCTAGTGTTTGTGTGAAACTGATATTTCTAGCTGGATCTTTAAATGCGTGTTTATCCCTTTGAACCCTATATGCTTGCGTTCATATGATCAATCCATATGTATGCTCTAGATGCCTGCTGATATCATATTGCTGCGATTGTCGTAAGGGTCTAGCCCTTAATAGTCATCTTGGTGTGCACTACTGCAGGATGCTGCTAATGCGACACTACGATCAGAGACCCTTCAACGAAACTGTGTACGATGCCATAATCGCAAATGGTGGTGTAAAAACCGTCAAAAAGGTGCAAAACATCTGCGATGGAGGATGCATCAAACACAGTTCAGATTTTAGTTGCGTGTGCAATGCAGGCATATGGTTCACCTCAATTAACTGTTTGCGATGAGGAGGAACAAAATAAACGGGCAGCCAGATGAAGGTGTGTGCGATGTACATCATACGGTTCACTCGGATGAACTGTTTGTGATTAGGCAACACAATGGAAATGGTCAACCAGATCAAAGGTGTGTGCGATATATGACATGCAATTCACTCAGATGAACTGTTTGCATTGAGACATGAGAACAAAAACGATTCAAATGAACAAGATGTGTGTGATATGAGGCAAACATGTCTGTAATTGGAAACGTGCGCGAAGACCGATAACAACACAGATGATTACTGCTAAGAAGCCATGTGTGTTGTGAGCAAATGATTGCTGGTATACAATTGTGAGTGATTGATGAAAACATCACCAACGGGTTCCATTGTTTAGTCCGTGTGCGATGTGATTTTCTTTGTCCGCACAACATCTACGCTCTGTCTACGTAGCATCAACATATATACTTAAAAAGACAACATTGCATAACCAAATTAAGCATACAATTACACAAGTGACTACACACATAACATTTCCACACACCAAAGAAAGCAATTACATGCATACGAAAGTAGGAGAAACGAGGATCTCATCATCTACTTATTGTTGCGATGACGCTTGCCATTGCTCTGCTTCCGGCTGGACCCCTGGCCGTTTTGGGGAAGGAGGCACTTCCTCATGTCAACAATTCGCCTGTACATGTCGTACCTCGTGTACGCCTCCTTGGCCGCGTACACGACGTGAACTTTGTCGAGTTTCTCCATCCAGGCCGAGTGCCAGGCATGCTTGTCCTTGTTGCATGAATCCTTCATGTCTCTATAGTAGGGGTTGATGATGGCCTCGGCGAGGTGAACCACTGAGTCCTTCTCATGCTCCTTGCTGCCCCAGATCTTGTATTAGCCCTGGATGTCGACAAGATTTTGGGAGGCGCTGCCCGAATTCTCGAGCGCCTTTACATCATTGGTGATGTCCACCGTAGCGAAAATGTAGTGGGGGTTGTTGACAAACCTGGCAAAACGCTCGCAAGGCCTTGTGGCCAGGCAGTAGTGGTAGACGAGGAGGTGGTGGCACACGCACATCTGGGTGACGGCGACCTTGGGACGAGACCCGGCACGAGCGCAGGTGTACTCGAGGTCGAACCCGACCACCTTGTACTTCTCCGCGGCAAGCAATAGCTCCATGATGTGGATGGAGTGCTCCACCTAGACCGGATCGTTGGTGTACACCACCGAGAGGTCCATGAACCTTCTGTGGGTGTCCACCATGGCACACATGGTGAACTGCTGCTCGTCGTCGGCAGCCGCTCGGAGCGCCATTGGAGCCGCGCAGGATACCCTCTAAGAATTTCTCGTCGTGGGTGTGCTTCTTGCAATGGTGGGGTGCGATCGATAGGTTTAAGACACACAAGGGTAGGTTAAATGGATGCTGTAACAAATAGGGGCCGGCCGGCCTGTAATCATCATGTATTGTCACGACGTTCATAAAGGAGGATCCCTGTGCATGATTGACAACACCGCACCGCACGCGTGGGCTCGAAGAGGCGCCAAATGTATCATCGGTGAGCCTGTTCCCTCGCTGCCGTATTGTTTACCACGCAAGCTTCCCGCCCGGCTTGTTTGACCATGCGTTGCCTAGAAGAGGGACAAATCATGGGCGTTTATTGGCAAAAAGTTTTGTAAAAACGAAGTGTGTGGAATGACTTCGGTCATAAGTTTACCCTTGGGTGATGAGGTCAAAGTTACACAGAAGGGTGATGATGGACACTCGAGTGCGATAATTAATTCTGCGCTCTACAGTGCAAACGGTGGAAGAAACAAACTGTGCAATAATGTAGAAGATCGCAGTTGAGTTAGCTATACAGATCGTGTGATGTGAGATCGACAAGGTAAACTGATTCGAGAATGGTTAATAAAGTCTAAGACCATTGCATATTAAGGTCAAAACAGTGCTAGCAATATACGGGTCTCTCATACGATGCCATTTCAACGATTGTACCACAAAAGCTCAAAATGTTACAAGTTTCAAATTCCAGAGTTATATGGCTCAAATTCAAAGATTACAAGGTTCAAACTGATATTAGAAATGAAATTCAGCTCATCAGCCGCAAACGCTCGCACTGATCCACTAAACATGGATATCAGAGAGGTTCAAACTAATATCACCGCTTCTAAGTATGGCTTCGAAACCTCACAATTTTTGCAAATGGGTCAACCACTGAGAAGTCATGTATGGGGTTGACACGATGACTTCCGATTACTTTGTCATCTAAAGTTCCAAAATGAAATTCAACATTTTTGGAGCCTACTCCATTCTGCCGCAGGTGCCGGTGCTGATCAACAAACCATTCTTTTTTGCGAAATAAATGTAGGGCAAACCTCATTTCCTTCAGCACCCTTGCTCTAAGAACAAATAACCTAGCGAATATAATCTCCGGTAAGGCAACTCGGTAGGAGTCCAAAGTAATTTCTGAGAGATGCAGATCTAGGCATTCGACGTGATTGTTATATTGTATCACATTATCCACCAGTGAGCCTAATCTTATCTGCAAAAGAAGAAAACATGTGAGTGCCTACATGCAGTTTTGAACATTACTACAGGCCTAACTATTTGGTTTGCAGGATTTGTAAAATGCACTAGCATGCCATCTTCGATCTGACGTGATTAACATGGGCATCTGATTACATTCTAGAAAAATGTAGCCTTCTACACAAGAGGTTGGAATGGATGAAAAGTTCCCTAAGAAAACTAGCATAGATGAATCCAAAGGAGAAATGCTTATTGATTGTAACCATATGGATCAAGCAACCAATATGGGGGGGGGTCATGTATGTACTGAAATCCTCCAAAAGAACCTTCAGAAATCGTAGTACATTGTCATTGTAAACTTGAAAAAGGTGTCACAAATTGAACTCCCTTATGGTTAACATTTCATAGGAAAGGAACATCACCTCGATATATAGCTTCTCCAGGCACGGAAAGCATCTCAGGAAACTGACAACTTGCTCCAGGTCGGGGCCGATAGATTCTAGTGTCAAGACCTTCACTATGAGCAGTTTCTGGGTCAAGATTTTCAGAATCATTTTCTGAATGACAGACGAACAAACATCTTCAAAATTAGAAATAATGTTAATTTTTAGAAGGAGAAGTAGAAGGCATCTGTTGTACCTGAACGGGTGTGGATCCAATAACAAGTTCGGAGTATTTGTTAGACGAGTAGCCCACTACTGTCAATTTCGGTGCAGAAATGACATTGATTCTTGTTCGACCTTCTTGATCAACTACAAGTAATCTCTCAAGTGCAGGTGTGTCCTCAATGACCATACTGTGGTGCACATATTGTGATGTCTTCCTGCCGCACCAGCAACACATATAAATAGTCCGGAGAGTCATGGAGGTGATGTGGAAGGCACTCAACCCATTGATCGCCTGAAGACAAAGGTACTCGAGTGCAGTACAGCCATGGAGTAGGCGCTCCATGTCACCCTTTGAGAGGCAGATGACGACGAGCTCGAGGTGTTTCCGTCATGGTAGAATAAGAGCGGGCACGTCATTAAGGGGCGGGAAATGGTAGTTCCTGAACTTGGCGACGCGCAGTGTGGGCGCGAGGCGGAGTGCGGACGTTGGCAGCGACCGCATATGCCCATCATCAAAAGTGAACTCCTCGAGCTGATCTAGGGCGGGGGATCGGAACCAGTCGTCAAGCTTGGCTCGGTCCTTGCCGTTGGAACGGAACTTGCCCATTCTAAGGCCTTTGGTCGGGCCAAGGTGACAGCCGATGATCTTGGAGAACGCATCCAAGCTTTTGCGATAGCCATGGTAGAGCTCATGGGTGTCGATGAGGTTGAGAGGGATGGAGTTCCATAGGGGGCACCACCGCAGGGAAAGGAGGGTTGTCCGCGCCCCATATTTGATTGGGAGGAGGGAGATGATGACTTTCAACATATCATCGGGGAGGTTGCTGATGAAGTCTAGGCCTGCTAGAGTCGCTTGCGGTTCTAGCTCGCCCCGCCTCTGCTTGTTGGCCACCCCGTTCTCCACCTCCGGAGTCTCCTTGTCAGCGGCGCTTTTTGATAGAAATGGGAGTATAGGGAATAATTAGTTTAAACAGGGCAATAGAAAAGTGTATTGGTAATTAGAAGTTATTAGGTAGGAATATAGTAGGAAAAGGGAATAAATATTGGTTGCTTAAATACTACACACTTCATTTGACATTGCTGGGTAAGTCAACATGCAGATAGTTGAAAAGAAAACTTACTTCGAACAAATTCCGGATGGATGATTTTGTTGGGGAAGTTAGCATATATCTCATGACCAAGGCTTTTTATGTGCAGTGCAATTTTAGTGCCAGCTTTCAGTACATAAAACTTTGCAATTTCTTTCCAAAAGTCAGTGCCAAAATAGGAGTCACCACGTTCATCAAGTCTTACGGTAGCAACGATTGTAAATCCATGGTTTGTGTGCAGTATGACATCCGTGCAGCCTTGATGTATGTAAAGGGAAAATTGTGCACTACATAATCTGTTGCATAGCAAGGGATGTTCTACAGAAAATGGTAGGATTGTTAAAGAAGGTAACATGCAAATATGGGCCCAAATTGAAAGAACTGTACATCAGTTGAAATCAAAGGACAAAAATCTATAATTAAAGAGATAGGGTAAACATGATGTCATGGAAATATGAGAGTAATTGAAAGAACAATACATCTTTAGTTTGCCTAATATAGAAAGAAGAGGGGAAAACTCCCCTTTGACGTATATGGTGCATGTGGCACCTTTTATCCAAATGTAGCAATATTTAGAATATGTTCAGGAAAGTAGGCCATGCCAACCGATTTAGGGTGAGATTGAACATACCGCGCGCGTCGTCAATTTATCTGGTACGGTGAGATGGAATCTCTGGCGGTGATCGCAAAGTCCTGAAGTGTCGGCGCACTATACACTCTATGAATGAAAGAAAACCCTCAAATCAGCTCGAATACAAATGAATTCATGGTGATTTCTGCCGGGTGATTAAAGGATGCAGATGAACTGGGATAAGAGATAAGATAATATCTCGTTAAATTAGTTGCCTTGTCGTCCATGAGAAAGAACCCTCAGTACGACAGATTCCCCAACCGAGCGGAGCTTGGTCGACCGCGAGCAGCGTCGAGAAAGGCGATGGCGATAGGCGGCGGCAAGCTGAAGTGGCGAAATGCGGTGGGCTTTGCTGGCAGCCTGGCGGCGGCGGCAGGCGGCAAGCTAAGTGTTTACCACCGTGATAGGCGGTGCCATGGCATAGACACGGAGGAGCTTGTGCAGGTGTGAATGGGGAATGTACCGGAGGGGCCGCGGGGGTGGACGGCGGGGTGATGGTTTTTGTGACGTGGGGATGGTGAGGGTTTTATTTTTCTTTTTTGAATTGGGTGGTCAGGGTTTTCTGTCCCACAAAGAATTTTGGGGGCGACGGTTTGCTAGAGCGAACCATGTGTGATTGACGCAGCAGGCAAAATGAAAGTCATTGCACGCGGTTCCAATTTGGGGAACCGTCTGTGATTGATGTACTACCTCTGTCCTGGTTTATTGGTCCCCCGTTGTAAGTTTTACCAAAATTTGGCAAAATATTTAACGTACTCAGACATAGATAATAAGCGTACACGTACATAAGCATAGTTCAACCATAAGTACATAGTTCAATCGTCATTAAGTATACTCAAGCGTAAATAGTTCGATCCATCCCACATCTCATCTCACATGCGGCCGGCACGATCCTGAAGCTTCTCCAGGTACTCGGCGTATGCGCCGTGCGCCACCCTATGAGAAAACTTCTGCTTGAAGGACCAACAGCCCATCCTCTTGCATGAGCCAGAACACTTAGATACACGTCATGAAGCTTCTGGTTGCAAAATGGGCATAGCCGCCGTTCCAAGTCCTAATACGCCTGTTATGCATTCCCGCATAAAGCTCCCTCAGGATTTGCCTCTTGTACCTTCTCTGGCCATCTTCATCCTCGCTATCCACATTGTCGGACAACACCTATACAAATAGTAAAACAAATTCGGCATCAAATCAATGATTACGTGCCGTGAAGTAGGATTAGGAATTTGTGGCTATTTATTTATACATATCCAGAGATTATGGTTCGATTTTTAAGCACACTTGTCTATGTATAGACCAATCTTGAAGAAAACAATGGCACAAACATATGTAGGTCATTCAAAATCAATTGTCAAGCCCTGGCTAGGAATTATTAGCACGAAGACTAATCCTAGTGGGATTACTAGCAGAAATAATTTGCACAGATGAAACAACTAATCACTTATCACCTGTACCATTCAAACAATCAATACATTACACGATCTAACGAAACTTACTCAGATTTCATGGATTGGGAGAACATAACCATAGGATTTGTATTCCAAAAAGGGGGAGGCAGGAGTAATCAGAGAAACCCTATGATTTATTTGACACATAAATGGATATAGATGACTAACCAGCTGTCCGTCATCATCGGAGTCATTGCCTGAGTGGTCGTCGGAGTCGGTGTGGAACTCCGCCTTCGGCTGTGGAAGCTCGACGACATCAGGGTTGTCGGATTTCGGGTTACAGCAGACCCTTGAGGTTCGAACACTGGGGTGCGCGCGGAGATTTCGCTTTCTACCTACCTGCACCCCACTGCCTTGCTAAGATCTAAGCTATGGAAAGAACAGCACAAGAGACACAGGGTTTATACTGGTTCAGGCCACCGTTGTGGTGTAATACCCTACTCCAGTTTGTGGTGTGGTGGATTGCCTCTTGGGCTGATGATGATGAGCAATACAAGGAAGAACAGCCTCGCAAGGGTCTGTTCTTGGCTGGGGCGATGAACTGCTAGGAGGACTTCAGTCACCCTTCTCTCTCTCTCTCTCTCTCTCTCTCTCTCTCTGATTCTCCGATCTCTTCTACCCTGGGGGTGGCTAGTCCTATTTATAGGCAAAGGCCCTGGGCCTCTTCCCAAATATTGAGCGGGAAGGGCGCCAACAATTGGCCATTTTGAAGGGGAACATCTGGTACACTTATCCTGACTAAAGTTGGTCTTCGCCTGCCAAAGGCTCTGGTGGTGACGCTGGCTAGGGCTCCACAATGACTTCCTTCCTGCCGTTGGGCTGGTCTTGGTCTCGTTGCACCGAAACGGGTGCCTTTGCTTGATGCTCTCTCCTGCGCTTGCTCCCTTTGCACCAAAGAGGAAAGAAGGACACTGTGCAGGCTGGCGCACGCCTGGCGCCCTTGGTCATCATGGCTTGCGTCACGGGCACCTCGTGAGGTACCCCACCTTGATCTCTCTGCCTCCTCGCAAGCCAGCCTGATGAGGCCGTGCCTGAGGAAGCTCCGTGTCGTCCGCCCCGCGAGGCTCGGCCCCTCGCGAGGGTCTTGGGTCTGTGTTGATGAAGATGGGCCGTGCTGGGCCCCCTTTTGAGCCACGCCGTGGGCCGCAGGCAGGCATGTATGGGGACCCCCGTTCCCAGAACGTCGACAGTAGCCCCCGGGCCCAAGGCGCGCCCGGACTTGGGCATGCAGGGAGGCGAAAGGGCAAGGGCGAAGCGCTACGGGCCCTAACAGCCTGCGGCCTTGGGCTCCGCGTGGCGGTTGATTGGACATGAGCGCCTCAGCAACCGCGCGAGTTGATAAAGGAGCGGCATCTGCCCAGGCTTTGCTTTTTTTGCTTTCTCCGGTTGCTGCTCAGATGCCCTTTCTTGCGCCTCTCCTTCCTTCCTCCAAAATTTCCAGATCTACTCCGACCGCGTGACCTAGGAAGCCATGGCGCCTCGTCAGTCCCCGGCCGGAGCTTGGTACTCGTCTGCCCTGGAGTCGCCGAACGTGTCGGAGTCGACGGATGGCGACGGCGCAGGGCATCGACAGGGCGAAGGTGTTCAAGGCCGGCTCTGCCACCCCTGAGGGCCAAGGGAGCACCTCCTATCCGCTCTTTGTAAGCGCCATTGCTGCTGGCCTGGTACCTCCCTTCTCCGAGTTCTTCTTCTCTGTCCTCCGCCATTATAAGCTACAGGCTCTGCATCTCCACCCCAACTCCGTCCTTCTCCTGGCAATCTTCGCCTATTACTGTGAGGCTCACGTAGGGGTGCAGCCCTCAGTGGCCTTGCTGTGCCACTACTTCTACCTCCGGACCTCTTGCGGTCCTGCTTCCGCATGCGCGAGCTTCGTCGCGTACGGTGGTGCCATTGCCATTTCGAGCCCCGGGAAAAGGATTGAGGGCTTCAGGAGCAAGTGGGTCTTGGCAGATGCTGGGCGCATCCACCCTCGGCTGATCTTGCCCATGGAGCAACCCACGAGCTCCAGCGATTGGGGTCGAGCGGAGCTCGCGGACCCCTGCACGAAGCTGGTGTTGGAGAAGATGGACGCGGATCTGAGGCCGGCCAACATGGCGGCGGCGAAGCTGACCGGCGCGTCGCTGCTTAGGGAATTCCTGGAGCACCAGCTGGCTCCACTTCGGCAGTACTCATTTCTGATGTGGAGGCCCCATCCGAGCCCCGCGGCCTTGGCCGACGAAGATCTGGCTGCGGTCCTCCAATCTCTAGTCGGGGGCGATGTGGCGAGGTTGGAGGGCGCGCCAACGCCCTTGTTCCTCCGCGGCGACTGGGAGCAGGTAGTGGAGTCCATGCCCGTCTTCAACGGGGACGGACCCGTGCCCACGGAAGCTCCCGAGGAACCGGTGGACGTGTCCTCCAACGACTCTAGCGAAGAGGAGGAAGGAGGGGAGCGGGAAAAAGGGCCTGACTCCGAGGCGACTGATGCAGAGTCGAGGGCTCCCCTCCCCCAATGCAGGTCCCGTGTTCTCCGCCTCTCTCTGAGCGATGACGACGAGGATGATGACGAGCAGGGCGGCGGGAGCTCGCCCCCGATCCCGAAGAAGGACAGGACCGGGCTGATCTCCCGCGGGTCTGCCCCGGCCCCGAAGCGTACCGCAGACGCGCCTTCCGCTCCCAAGCTTCCCAAGGTTGACCCTTCTAGCCGGCTTTCGGGCTTCAAATTTGGCCGGAGGCAGCTTGAGCTCACTGGCGACGACCCGTAAGCGCTTGATTCTTATCTTTATTTCTTGTTCTGCTGCTGAGGCTTGACGTCCATATCTCTTGGATAGGCTGGCGCCCACAGCAAAGAAGCCGAAGGGAGCTCCTGAGGTTCCATCCGGGGCAGCGCCTCTGCCCGCGAAGGAAGGTGACCGCGACGCACGGGCCTCTCCTGCCCGGTTGTCCTCACGAGGCCTGGCTGAGCTGGCTGGGGCGAGCTCAGCCCCCATGGCCCAAGCAACTCCTGAGGTGCCTTTGCCTGCTGCCGCCACCACAGCCGTTGAGGCGCAGCAGGCTCCGCCTCAGGATGCTGTGGTCATGCCGCCTCCTTCTCCTCCTACTCCACCGACTGCTATCTCTCCGACTCCTCCCGCCATTCTGGATCATGCTGCTGCTGAGCTGGACCGGCTGCGGCAGGATCTTCTTGGCACCGACCCTCGCTTGGTGGCCGGGCGCTTGGAGCTGGCTTCGGGATGGATTCGCTCCGACGCTTCGATTCGGGCGGCGCTGGTCCAGGCCTCGACAGTTTGTGATGAGGAGAGGCAGGCCGTCCTTGAGGTGAAGGCTGCTCGTGACGCAGCCCTGGGGGAGGTGGTCGGCGTCCGTGGTCACTGCAAGGTGTTGGAGGACGAGCTGCAAGGCTTGCGGGACCAGCTCGCGAAAGAGGCCCGCCTTCGCCAAGAGCAAGAAGAAGGCATGAAGGCTCGTGAGGCGGCCGTCAAGGACCTGGAGGCCAAGCTCAGGAAGCGCCGTGACCGCCTAGGCGCGCTGGAGCAGGAGTTGGGGGCGAGGAAGGTCGAGTTGGACGACAAGGCCTAGGTTCTTGCCGAGGACCACGTAGCCTTCACGGAGATGGAGGAGAAGGCTCGTTCCTCGCTGAAGACGCTTTACGACATCGGCCTAGAGAGCCCGCTGGCTGGCGTCGAGGATGGCCCCGCCAAGCTGCTTCCCTTCCTGGTTCGCACTCTTGAAGATGTCGCCCTTGGCCTTGGCCCCACGGCTGAGGCCGAGGCGGGTGTCCTATCTTATGCAGCGCTGACGCAGGTCCTCACCCACATCTACCTTCGTGATCCCAACGTTGACCTCGACAGCCTGCTGGAGTCAGCAAGCGGCGAGCGTGCCGCTGTCGCTGCCGAGGCCATGAAGGGTCGCGCGGAGGCTCTGCTGGGGAAGTTCCGGGCCTTCAGCACCAAGCCGAAGCGAGGCACTGCCGACCCTGCTGCTCCATGAGGCGAACCCGCTCCGCGCTGCTCCACCACCGTCAAGTGATTCTATTGTGGCTCCTGTCCTGCCTTCAATTCCTGCACATGTATCATGCCTCGGGGAGGCGTTTAAACTTGCGTTTGGTATTGAGATAACAGTGTGGACTATAATATTTGCTTTTGAATTCCTTGAAATTTACGCTTTTCCTTCCTACTTGCTTATGTTCTACGCCGGTAGAGCCCGGCCCCGTGCATACCTCAGCCGCCGTTAGCCCCGACCGGAAACCAGGACGGGACCAAGGAGTGAGGGGCTACGTGACAAGTTAGGCTCCTGAGTCGCGATGCTCAGGAGTCCCCCTTGGCGCACGAACAGAAAGTAGGGAGGTGAGATGTGGGTGAATCTACCATTCTACGTCTGCAGAGCCCGGCCCCGCGCATAACTCAACCGCCGTTAGCCTTTCGGAACTAAGGAGTGAGGGGCTACGTGACCAGTTAGGCTCCTGAGTCGCGATGCTCAGGAGTCGCCCTTGACACTCAAACGGCCTTCGTACCTTGGCTCCGCTAGGGGAGAGACGCGCGACGAACCAGGCCCGGGGGGACCTGGCTGGGTGGCGTGCGTCTGGGCGTGACCCAGGCGCAGCCCCCGTGCCCAGCCCCCTCGCGCGGCACTCCCGAGGGGAGGCGTTACAATGAGGCTAGACACTGAGCTCTGGGCTCCCTGAGGTTGATGCGGCCCGGGGGCCACCCTCAGTTGTTTATCACCAGCGTGGAGCATAGCGCTTCCGTATGTGTACGGGCATAGCCGCTCCTCGGCAGTGTCGTCAGCCAGCGCGGAGCATGGTGCTTCCACTGTTACGTGGGAGGGGGCTCCCCTCCGGGAGGAGGCCCCGGGGCGTGTACAGCCCCGCCCTGACACGTGGCTGGCACGGTAGGGCCTGGCGAGGTGTATCTGGGCACCCGTGAGCCAGCGCGGGACTCACGGGGCCCTACCTCTTGGCGGGTTGCGCCTGGCACTGGGCCTTATCTTGTGATGTGTTCCTGCAAATTTGGTTAGATGCCGGCACTCTACGTCCTCGGGTCCCGGCCCTCGAGCTGGTCTCAGCCGTCGCTGGTATGCCAGGTCGCGATGTCTTGGACAAGGCCAGAGGGTGAGGGCTGAAGAGCCAGTAAGAGCCCTGAGTCGCGATGCTCAGGTACCCCCCCTTTAACGTGCAAGTGGTCGGCATGGAGAAGAAGAGGTGTCGTGGACCGGCATCAAATAATCAAGCATGGTGGGTCGAACGCATAGCCGGAAATAAACGCAAAAGGGATACATGCCGCTGGGTCTAGCCCAGCGACTTGGGGATGATACAGCCCGAGGGGCGCCCCCAACAAAGTAAGCTAACAACATGAAATAAAAGGGATACATGCCGCAGGGACGGACCCACGCGGCCTGGGAATAATGCAGCCCTGTGGGGCGCTCCCAGCTGGAAATGAAACTTCAAAGATGTCACCTGATGATGTTGAGGACGAAGGAGTGTTGGTGTAGCAGACTCGGTGGGTTGCGGAAGCCGATCCTCACGAGCCCCCAGGCCCAGGGGCCTCGTGAGGCTCCGGAGGCGCTGGTGGCTCCTCTTGGACCATCTCCATCTCTGCCAAGGCTGCGGAACGCCTGGCCTCTTGAGCCTCTGTGATGCCCCTCATGAGGCGCTGGTACGTGGCAGCCGTGTTCGGCAAGCCGTAAGGCATGCGAATGTAGTTGTGGGGTGGACCTTCGCAGCGCCCCACTAGCGAGGGCCAGAGGCGCTCCAGAGAAGCGACTTGATTGAGCCCTGGTATGTCGATGCAGATGCGCAGCCCACCATCCTCGCCTGGAGGGGGAGCCACAGCTGGTAGGCGGCGGCCGCCTCTCATGACTCTTGACTCATGTAGCTCCTGAATGGCCTTGCAGACGAATTCCTGAGGGTTTGGCCCTCCTTGCCTTACTCCTTCTTGAGGGAAAAGTGCTTCGAAACACGCCTCCATGTGGTGCCCAAGCGCCTCCCTCGTGACCTTAGCCAGGTCGGTGGCCCTCTAGGGGAGAGCCCCCGAGCCCTGCCTGAGGAGGGCGCCGGGCGCGCTTGCCTATGCGATGGAAGGAGGTTCCCCCTGGGCAGGCGCGGGCCCTGAGGGGCCGAGCCGGACGATGTCTTCTTCTTCTTGGGGGTGGTCTCGGGAAGCCTCCTGCTTCCGCGATCCGGGTCTTCCAGTGATGCGTCCTGAAAGGCTCGTTCCAGGGAACACACCACGTCCTTCTCTTCACAGGGCACCGTGATGACTCCGCCACTTCCTGACATCTTGAGGACGTTATAGCCGTGGTGAGTTACGGCCATGAACTTGGCCGGCGCTGGGTACCCAAGGATGGCGTTGTACGGCAGGCGAATGTGAGCGACGTCAAACTAGATGAGCTCGGTGTGGTAGTTGTCGCGTGCCCCGAAGGTGACAGGGAGGCGGACCTGCCCAATCGGGACCATGGAGCCGTCGGTGACTCCGGAGAAAGGCTTGGTTGGCTGAAGCTGGTTGTAGGGTACTTGGAGATTGTTGAATGTTTCCACGGACAGGACGTTGAGCCCTGCCCCGCCATCGATGAGGGTCCTGGTGACCACCACGTTGCTGACGATTGGGGAACAAAGCATCGGGAGGACTCCGGCTGTGGCCGCACACTTGAACTGATCTGCTGAGCTGAACGTGATGGCGCATGCCGACCACCTGAGAGGGCGCGTGGCTTCGAGCTTGGGGAGGACTGCATTCACTTCGCGGGCGAACTGCTTGAAGATGCGCTGAGAGGCTGGGGCTTGAGCCCCGCCCAGGATGCAGGTGATCGCGCGCGGCTCCTGGAAGCCCCCAGCCCCCTTGTCCTGATGGCGGTCCTCGTTTCTCCTTGGCTGCGGCGGCAGCGGAGGGAGGCCTGCGTTGCCTTGCGGGCGATCCTCGCGAGGCTGATCCCTCCAGTCTCCCTCGCGAGGTCGATCGCGCCACCCTTGGCGCGGGCCACGGTCTTCCCAGCATCCTGCGTTCCATCCTCCTCCTCGGTCGTAGCCCCGGTCACCGCGGTCGGGACGACGGCTGATCCTTCCTTCTCGCACGGCTCGGAGCTCTTGACATTCATTGGTGTTGTGGGTGTGGAGGTCGTGGTACACACAGTACCGACTGCGCTTGGAAGATTCGGGCTGACCTCTGCCCTGCTTGGTGTCTGGTTCTGCCGCGAGCACGGCAGCCCCCTTGCGCTTCACATCCTTGGCCTTGGGCTTCTTCTCTTCTGGGTCTGTGGCAGGCAGCTCGAGGAGGGAGAGGCGCCCTTCCTCAGCCCTGGCGCACTTGGTCGCCAAGTTGAACAGCTCCAAGGAAGTGCACTGGTCTTCATGCATCGCTAGCTCCTCCTTCATCTTGACGTCGCGCACGCCGTCGGAGAAGGCTGAGATGATGGCCTCCTCGGTCACCTTGGGAATCTTGAGGCGTGCCTTGTTGAAGCGCTGGATGTACTTATGCAGGGTCTCTCCGGGTTGCTGCTTGATGCGGCGCATGTCGCTCACGGCGGGTGGCCGGTCGCGAGTACCTTGGAAGTTGGCGATGAAGCGAGTGCGCATCTCGTCCCAGGAGGAGATCTTGCCTGGAGCCAGGTTCAGGAGCCAGGTGCGGGCCCCGTCCTTGAGCGCCATGGGAAACTAGTTCGCCATGACCTTGTCATCTCCATTGGCAGCTTCGATGCCCAGCTCATAGAGCTGGAGGAACTCCGCAGGGTCGGCCGTGCCGTCGTAACAAGGAGGCAGGTCTGGCTTGAACTTGTCGAGCCACGTGAAGCTGCGTAGCTCGGTGGTGAAGGCATGGCAGCCTGCTGTGGCCACGGGAGGCCTTGGGTGATGGAGATCTTGGTCTTGCAGGTCCCCATGCGCTGCAGCTGGGAGCAGCGCGGGGTCTTGACGTGCGGGAGGAGGAGCATCCTGCACCCCACCGCCTCGCTAAGATCTAAGCTATGGAAAGAACAGCACAAGAGACACAGGGTTTATACTGGTTCGGGCCATTGTTGTGGTGTAATACCCTACTCCAGTTTGTGGTGTGGTGCATTGCCTCTTGGGCTGATGATGATGAGCAATACAAGGAAGAACAACCTCGCGAGGGTCTTTTCTTGGCTGGGGCGATGAACTGCTAGGAGGAGTTCAGTCCCCCTTCTCTCTCTCTCTCTCTCTCTCTCTCTCTCTCTCTCTCTCTCTCTCTCTCTCTGATTCTCCGATCTCTTCTACCTTGGGGGTGGCTAGTCCTATTTATAGGCAAAGGCCCTGGGCCTCTTCCCAAATATTGAGTGGGAAGGGCGCCAACAATTGGCCATTTTGAAGGGGAACATCTAGTACACTTATCCTGACTAAAGTTGGTCTTCGCCTGCCAAAGGCTCTGGTGGTGACACTGGCTTGGGATCCACAATGACTTCCTTCCTGCCGTTGGGCTGGTCTTGGTCTCGTTGCACCGAAACGGGTGCCTTTGCTTGATGCTCTCGCCTGCGCTTGCTCCCTTTGCACCAAAGAGGAAAGGAGGACACTGCGCGGGCTGGCCCCCGCCTGGCGCCCTTGGTCGTCATGGCTTGCATCACGGGCACCTCGTGAGGTACCCCGCCTTGATCTCTCCGCCTCCTCGCGAGCCAGCCTGATGCGGCCGTGCCTGAGGAAGCTCCGTGTCGTCCGCCCCGTGAGGCTCGGCCCCTCGCGAGGGTCTTGGGTCTGTGTTGATGAAGAAGGGTCGTGCTGGGGCCCCTTTTGAACCCCGTCGCGGGCTGCAGGCAGGCAAGTCTGGGGACCCCCGTTCCCAGAACACCGACAAGGGTGCAGCGATAACTCACCGGTGGTGACGGCAACCTCTGTCTCCGTATCCACGTCGTGCTCTGGTGCTTTAGCAGCCACGGTGTTGCCACTCCCTTCGATGGGGCGCTTCGGCAGCATCCTCATACACTGAGGGCTTTGAGGATTGAGAGCGGCGTCGATGATGCAAGCAGAGAGAGAGGATTGTGTGAGAGTAGAGAGAGTTGTGGGAGAGAGGCGGGCGGCGGTCAAACCGATGGCTCGCCTCCCGGTAAGCCTACGCACCGACTGCTGGCATGCGTACCAAAGTTTCACACAGCTACTCGCACACCTCCCGATGACAGTGCGCAACGAGCACGCCTCCGTCAATTCACACACCTGCACGCATGCCTCCCCGTCTGCCTGCGCGGCGGACTGCTCGCATGCGTCCCGTCAACTCACGCCCGCTCGCACAGCACACGGGCCGTGCGGCAGCATGTATATTGTTTTTCTATTCGGATGATTAATGCTGCCGCTTTATTGCTGAACCGAAGCATGGCACGTATCCATTGTTGGTCTAAAGCTCACGGTTCGAATAAATAATCCGTTTGGGATATTGGTTCCCAATTATTAATAATCTCCCGTCTGTAATTAGATAAAGATTACATCAAAACTGGTCTCAAATTTGACAAAGAAAGTACAATGGCACTTTGTATTGGTGTCCATATGACAACACGATAAGTTTCATGAACTTCAAATAAGTTTTGGATGTGCTAGAATTTAAAAATAAAGATTCTCAATGTTTGAAATTGGTTGCACGGGGAGTAAACATGCACCCAGTGAGACACATGTGTTTTTGCAATCCATTTAGGTGCACTGTCATGTGTGCATGTGGCTCAAATTTGATTTTTGCACATTATACCCGTAGAAAATCAATCCATCAATGTACTAAAACGTCTTAATGATCTCTGTGATTTTTTTGAAATTAAAACGTCCCTCCTTTGGTAACATGTATGTTCACCATGGGATAATCAATTTAACATGCATCGTAGTTGCGGTAGATTCGCGGTGTGTGTGTGGGTGTGTGCGTCTGGGGGTGGCGGGTGGCTCGCAGTACACTACGAGTTGTGAGCCACCGTGTAGGTTGGCCGTTTTATTAGGCAGGCCGGTGCCATATCAGAGTCGTGAAATCGTTATTTAAAAATTACACAAGCCTTTCATACATAATTTTTTTGGCCAGATGCAGTCGATGGCTGTCCTACACGACACTCGATACTCGCGTGTGAGGCTTTCTGTGGGCCCGCGAGGTCGTCGTCCATCACTTTGACGAACAGTCGGCAGTGAGTTAATTTGACCAGCAAGGTAGAATCCTTTTTGTTTGTGTTATGGTGGTATATAGTATGTGTCGAAGAGGTGGGAGGGGACTAACATATATACTATATGTACGCGTCCATGAACATGTACACCTCACTCAGTGTCGGGACTTTTTGGTTTCCGAGGCACATGCCACATCAAAATTGTGAAATTGTTTATTCAAACCATGTGCGATGTCAGACAATATCACAAATGGTGCAGGCAAACTAAACGTTTGTGTTAGTTGCCTTATCATACACGATTCGCAACCATGAACTGTTTCTGATGAAGTATGCATCATAAACGTTGCACCACAGGATAGCGTGTGCGATAGTTGTCATGTACGATGATGTTACGACGGTCTGACATTTCGTAATCATGTCCGGCACTCGTACGACGATTAGCTAATCTTCTTAACGGTGAACCATTTGTGATGGGCCCTGCATCATACACGTTCTATAATAGTGAACCGTTTGTGATGGGCCGCGCTTCGTAAACGTAGCACCATAGAATACCGACTGCGATGGCAATGCGAGCAGAAACGAGTAGGAGTACTATAGGGGCCCTATCCCTAACGGTTTCTGGGTTGTGTGGGAAGGACCCCCCTATCGCCCACATTCACTTGGCGACGGTTCCAAATGCCCTTGCGGAAAGGGGTTAAAAACCGTTTGTTTAGGATCGACACGTACCAGTGGTGGATGCTCTCGATGCAGGCTCTCGACCTGCGAGCATTGCTCTGGACAGGACGATGGTATGATCAAAGACACTAGCCAAGGTTCCATCGCATGAGGGCTTTCACGATAAGAACGCTCATTAGAATTAAGGGATAAATGACTGTAAAAATCAGAAAAGCATCAACACGAGGTGACAGCGTGAACTTAGCTTTCGTTTCGAGCCCCCTTTCTCCTCTGCCGGTACGCGCTCTCGGGCACGCCCGCAGCACCTGGAGGAGCAGAAGACGATCATGTGGTTTCTTCGTTCCCGGCAGGGACCAATACATACTTATCGTGGCCGGTGGGCATCGGGGCATAGTGCCGGGCTCCTCTGGTCCCTCTCCCTTTTTCTCCCTTCTCCTCGAGTCAGTGTAGCGGCTATCGTTGCATGGGTCATGCAGACGCAGGCAGCCTCGCCAAAGTATGCTTGCCGGGGCACCAATCGGCGGACTCATACCAGCGTTTTGCTCAGGATTACCCAAAGTAGGGAAATACTAGATCGAGCGTCGCACGGTAATCATTGACATCGACGAAGCCAAGGCTAAAGCAGTTTGACTGCTGACGAGGGGGAGGGACGAGAAGGAGGGAGCTCGTGCCCGCACATCTTGTGCCCCTTCTCCAAACGGCTCCCAAACGGTGGGTGCGCCGTACCGGTCGCCGGGATGGCGTATTGCCACCAGCAACGATCTATGCCGTAACCGCGGCTACGGCGAGGTGAGGAGACAAATAAAAATGGCGCGGGGATGGCCCCACTTTGCTTCTGTGTCCTCGTGGGTGCTGCGAACGCCAAAGGCTTCAAGCGGGCGACCATCGACAAGGTGCGCTGCACCCGCCTTCGGGTTCACCCAAGCCAGCCCCCTACCTGGCGCGCCAAAGATGTCGCAGGAAACCACGGCCACCTATGGGACCAGGAGGCCCCTTGCTGGTTCGGCAGGGGGACGAGCGTGGGGCAGCACGGCAGAGATCACACAGGCAATTTTACCCAAGTTCTGGCCGCCGCAAGGCATAAAACCCTACTCCTGCTTTGATGGATTTATGGTGGAAAGGTGGTGGCAGAGCGTAGTACACTTTCCCGGCAAGGGTTTCCTTAGGGTGATCGTGGCTACGCACGTATCGGGTGTGAGTTATCCAACCTTCTTACCCTTTCTATGGTTGCCATGGGCCTCCTTTTATAGATCAAGGGGTTACCATAGTGGCATAGTAGTCATTTTGCCCTGATAAGATAGCAAACAGTACTATCATACCTAACTCCGCGGGCTGACATGGGCGCATTAAATGTATCGATCAATGTCACATCGTTGGTTGCCTGGCAAGGCTTGTCGGGCAATCTTGCAGCTCTGCGCTTGTTCGCTTGACACGTCGCAGGACGGGTGTCATCTGTGGGTTTCTCCTGTAGAAAATGGCTGACATGTGGTGAATGGCTGCACTTAATCACTTTGCGGCTTCACACCGCACTGATCGACGACGTGGGTCGTGGTAGAGTGGTTGGTGAGGTGGTTTCGCCTTCGTGAGTCCCGGCAGGCTCTGACGGGATTTTTCGGTTGTCTTTTTGTGGGGTGGCCTTGCCCCTTGCCGGGCTCGCCTGCCCTGCAAGGGAGGCTTTTTCTTGATGATATCCTGCTTCTCTGGTTCGATCTTGGTCCCTTTGATCTGCATGTTGGTCCTTCGAATCTCTTGGGTTCTTGTACATCTTGGCTCGGCCTTGGCTTGTCCGTGCACGAGTCAGGGGAATCATATACCCCTGTATGTTTTCCCCGACACCGCGGCTACTGTAATTTTAGTAATGGTGGGTGGAGATGGTGGTGGACAAGGGAGGGCGATGGTTCAAATGCCTCCGCTACTCCAATTTTATTATAAGGTCGGTGCTGGAGGAGTGTGGACGACGGTTGAAGTACGGTGGCTACGAAAATTTGGGTAACAAAATTGATGCGGGGTGGGAGTGCCCAAGATCGCGCACGGTCCAAGAAGAATATGTGTGTATGATAATAAGGAAAAGTGGCAGAACCGCCGATTTTTGCAACGCTCAAGGTAGGTAGTTTGTTTTTTTATTTCTATCTAGCTGGTCTATCACACACGGTTCGTCCTAATTTCCAAATAAACTTACCCGCCTTTAGCTTGCGCAGGTGGTGATTTTACAGCACACTTGCATCGCACACGGTTGAGCCAGTACCTCCACCTACGCTCGCGCTTGTGCAGTCATTGTGATTCACAACACACTTGCATCGCACACGGTTAAGATATTATACCCGTGTCCATTGAGCATCTGCCTTAGGCTTGCACAGGTGGTGATTTTATAGTGCACTTACATCGCACACGGTTAAGCCAGTACCTCCACCCTTTGCTCACGCTTGCGCAGTCATGGTGATTTTACGGCGCACTTGCATCACACATGGTTAAGCTAATACCTCCACCTTCGCTCGCGCTTGCACAGTTGTCGTGATTCATAGTGCACTTGCATCGCACACGGTTAAGATATTATACCCGTGTCCGTTGAGTGTCATCAGAGTCTTTGCAGCAAAAAAATGTTAGAGAGGGTCAGAAGACAGCCACACCAGCATGTGGCCCAAATATATATGAGTGAAAAAGGTGGTCTGTGATGTTCCAAATTCCAATGCACAACTTTGACCACGCGGGCCCACGGTTGGGCGCGTCGTCGAAGATCGGTGAGAGGGGCCAGAAGTCAAGAACCACCTGGAAGTGGCCAAATATATGTAGGAATATTTGGTGTGATGTTTAAAACTTTAAATACACAATGCATAACATTGGTGGCACCTGCCTCGCAAACCCGAAAGCACCCTTGGATATATTTGTAATGACATAATGGCGTAGCTCTAGCTAGGATGCTTGGCCCACCACCTCCCACTTCGTGTCAGCGGGGCAGATGCACGTAATGATACTTTGGTCATACATGCATGTCACCATGACCTACCATCAGACGGACCAATGAATCTATCATTTTGTCAAACGACAACTGTTGTTGTCAATAAACCGCTTGGGCCAATAGATTGAACCATCATAAAAATCGCATGAGAGGGACCACAAAACCAGCACCTCTTGCATGCGACCCAAAATGGTGTATGTTGGGAAGGGGTGATGTGTGTTTTCAATATAGAATAATGTACAATTTAGATGTGGTCCCTACCTCTCGATACAGACAATAACCATGAAGACGAGATACTCAGGGTACGATTTAGGTCGAACCCAGCAATCCGAGCATGTGGGAGGGAATCCTGACAATGCATGAGCTCGAGCTTTGGTTGAGCGACAGGTGATGGTAACCGGCCCTAACACGAACTAGGAGGAATCCATTCATGGCCAACACATACCCCTCGTTATCGGTCAAGGGGATGATATATATAAACTCGGGGAGCCCACAGATATGCGTGTCGTCACAAAAAACCAGACAAGTGTCGGTGCTATTAACCCTGGGTCTGTTGCCCAACTGTGCATAGGCACAAGATCAAGGTTGAAGCACCAACTTAAGCCAGAGTTCCAGGGGACCAAGAGATTTGAACAAGCAACATGCAGCTCAGATAGACCAATATCGAGCCAGAGGAACAAGACATCGGCAAGAGAAGGGCCCCCCTTGCCAGGAAGGTGAGCCCAGCAAGGGGCGAGGCCACCACCAGAAGCAAGCAACCAAGACTCCCCGGCAGAGCCTGCCGGGGGCTCGCAGGGGCAGAACCACCCCGCCAACCACTCAAGCACGACTCACGTCATCAATCAACGCAGTGTCAAACCGCGAGGTGATTAAGTGGTAGCCATTCGCCACATGGCAGCCATTTCCTACAGAAGAAACCCACGGATCCTGTGACATGTCCGGAGAATAGGCACAGAGCTGGCAAGATAGCCTGGCAGGCCTTGCCGGGCGACCAGTGATGTGACACTAAGCCGTGCATTTAATGCACCCTGCCAGCCCCAGAGTTAGGTATGATAGCACTGTTTGCTATCATATCAGGGGATAATGACCACTTTGCCACTACGGCGACCCCTTAATCTATAAAAGGAGGCCCATGGCACTCGTAGGGGGGGGTTGGAAAGATGACAAACCCAAGCCACCATCTGCGCGTAGTCCCTGTGGCCTGAGGCAAACCTTGTCGGGCAAGTGTACTACGCACCACCACACTCATTCCACCATCAATCCACCAAAGCAGGAGTAGGGTCTTGTGCCTCGCGGTGGCCCGAACCTAGGTAAATTGCTTGTGTGCTCTCTGTCGTGTTGCCGTGCGCTTATCTGCTCTTTGTGCAACGCGACGCCCCCCCGCCATGAAGGAAATATGCCCTAGAGGCAATAATAAAGTTATTATTTATTTCCTTATATCATGATAAATGTTTATTATTCATGCTAGAATTGTATTAACCGGAAACTTAATACATGTGTGAATACATAGACAAAGGGAGTGTCACTAGTATGCCTCTACTTGACTAGCTCGTTGATCAAAGATGGTTATGTTTCCTAACCATTAACATGAGTTTTCATTTGATTAACGGGATCACATCATTAGGAGAATGATGTGATGGACTTGACCCATTCCGTTAGTTTAGCACTCGATCGTTTAGTATGTTGCTATTGCTTTCTTCATGACTTATACATGTTCCTATGACTATGAGATTATGTAACTCCCGTTTATCGGAGGAACACTTTCTGTGCTACCAGACGTCACAACGTAACTGGGTGATTATAAAGGTGCTCTACAGGTGTCTCCGAAGGTACTTGTTGGTTTGGCGTATTTCGAGTTCAGGATTTGTCACTCCGATTGTCGGAGAGGTATCTCTGGGCCCACTCGGTAATGCACATCACTATAACCCTTGCAAGCATTGCAACTAATGAGTTAGTTGCGGGATGATGTATTACGGAACGAGTAAAGAGATTTTCCGGTAACAAGATTGAACTAGGTATTGAGATACCGACGATCGAATCTCGGGCAAGTAACATACCGATGACAAAGGGAACAACGTATGTTGTTATGTGGTTTGACCGATAAATAT
Source organism: Aegilops umbellulata (assembly GCA_032464435.1). Classification (NCBI taxonomy): domain Eukaryota; kingdom Viridiplantae; phylum Streptophyta; class Magnoliopsida; order Poales; family Poaceae; genus Aegilops; species Aegilops umbellulata. The sequence continues at coordinate 222,513,472 of CP136056.1, read as the reverse complement.
CTTCTTAGAATATGTAGGAGCCAATATGAGCATCCAGGTTACGCTATTGGTTATTGACCGGAGACGTGTCTCGGTCATGTCTACATAGTTCTCGAACCGGTAGGGTCCGCACGCTTAAAGTTCGATGACAGTTATATTATGAGTTTATGTGTTATGATGTACCGAAGGAGTTCAGAGTCCCGGATAAGATCGGGGACATGATGAGGAGTCTCGAAATGGTCGAGACGTAAAGATCGATATATTGGACGACTATATTCGGACATCGGAAAGGTTCCGAGTGATCCGGATATTTTCGGGGTTATTGGAGAGTTATAGGAATTCGTATTGGGCCTTAATGGGCCATACGGGAAAGGAGAGAAAGGACTCAAAGGGTGGTCATGACCCCTCCCCACGGACTGGTCCGAATTGGACTAGGGAGGGGGCGCCCCCTTCCTTCCTTCTCCTTTTCCCTTCCCTTTCCTTCCCTCCTACTCCTACTACTTGGAAGGGCTCCTAGTTCTACTAGGAAAGGGGGGAATCCTACTCCCAGTGGGAGTAGGACTCCCCACGGCGCGCCATAGAGAGGGCCGGCCCCTCCCCTCCTCCACTCCTTTATATACGTGGCCAGGGGGCACCCCATAGGGACAACAATTGATCTGTTTGATATTTTAGCCGTCTGTGGTGCCCCCCTCCACCGTAGTCCACCTTGATAATACTGTAGTGGTGCTTAGGCGAAGCCCTGCGTCGGTAGAACATCAATATCGTCACCACGCCGTCGTGCTGATGAAACTCTCCCTCAACACTCGGCTGGATCGGAGTTCGAGGGACGTCATCGGGCTGAACGTGTGCTGAACTCGGAGGTCCCGTCCGTTCGATACTTGATTGGTCGGATCGTGAAGACGTACGACTACATCAACCGCGTTGTGCTAACGCTTCCGCTTTCAGTCTACGAGGGTACATAGACAACACTCTCCCCTCTCGTTGCTATGCATCATCATGATCTTGCGTGTGCGTAGGAATTTTTTTGAAATTACTACGTTCCCCACAGTGGCATCCGAGCCTGGTTTTATGCATAGATGTTATATGCACGAGTAGAACACAAGTGAGTTGTGGGCGATATAAGTCATACTGCTTACCAGCATGTCATACTTTGGTTAGGTGGTATTGTAAGATGAAGCAGCCCGGACCAACATTACGCGTACGCTTACGCGAGACTGGTTTTATCGCCGTGCTATGCACACAGGTGACTAGCGGGTGTCAGTTTCTCCAACTTTAGTTGAACCGAGTGTGGCTACGCCCGGTCCTTGAGAAGGTTAAAACAACACTAACTTGACAAACTATCGTTGTGGTTTTGATGCGTAGGTAAGAACGGTTCTTGCTAAGCCCATAGCAGCCACGTAAAACTTGAAACAACAAAGTATAGGACGTCTAACTTGTTTTTGCAGGGCATGTTGTGATGTGATATGGTCAAGACATGATGCTAAATTTTATTGTATGAGATGATCATGTTTTGTAACCGAGTTATCGGCAACTGGAAGGAGCCATATGTTTGTCGCTTTATTGTATGAAATGCAATCTCCCTGTAATGCTTTACTTTATCACTAAGCGGTAGCGATAGTCGTAGAAGCATAAGATTGGTGAGACGACAATGATGCTACGATGAAAATCAAGGTGTCGCGCCGGTGATGATGGTGATCATGACGGTGCTTCGGAGATGGAGATCACAAGCACAAGATGATGATGATGGCCATATCATATCACTTATATTGATTGCATGTGATGTTTATCTTTTATACATCTTATCTTGCTTTGATTGACGATAGCATTATAAGATGATCTCTCACTAACACTACTAGGAAAAGGGCTATAGATGAAATAGACACTAATGGCGCACCAGAGAAGTCGTGTGCCACTACTATATACTAATGGCGCACCATCTGGTGATGCGCCATTAGTGTGGAAGACACTAATGGCGCACCAGGCAAAAGGTGCGCCACTAGTAACAATTTTTTTTCATTTTTCCAGACATACTAATGGCGCATCCGGGCGAAGTGCGCCATTAGTAGTTATAACTAGTAATGGTGCACCAGCCACAGAGTGCGCCACTAATGTATTTTTTATTCTTTTTATTCTTGCAAAACTACTAATGGCGCACCGTGGCATAGTGCACCATTACTAGTTTAAACTAGTAATGGCGAACTATGCCACGGCACGCCATTAGTATATATATATATATATATATATATATATATATATATATATATATATATATATATATATATATATATATATATATATATTATTTTTTTACTTTTTTGCAAAACTACTAATGGTGCACGGCCAGGTGGTGCGCCATTAGTATGTTGGGTTACTAATGGCGCACGGCCAGGTGGTGCGCCATTAGTAACCTGGGACCAGCTAGATATTTTGGACAGCCACACCTACACACTCACTTTCCCCACTTCATTCCCTCCACCTCCTTCTCCAAGCTTGTCGGCTGCCTCCTCCTCCTCACCTCATTTGCACCATAGATTCATCAAAATTAAGTGGTGAAATTACCTTTTTTGATAGGTAAGTAAGGGGAAAGCTATCTTCATGTTGTAGATCTACTTTTTTCTCCCTAGCTCGCTCCAACAACGTGCACATGCACTTTTTGTGGCCTAGCTAGATCTATTTATGTTTGTGGTGTTGCATATGTTTGTGGTGTTGCATATGTTTGTGGTGTTGCATATATGTTTGTGTTTGCAGGTACCGGTATTTGAAATGCGATAGTTGCCAATATTTTGCCAGAATGTTGATTCATTTCCATTTGGGCGAGAATTTTGGCACTATGCATTCTTTTTGGTCCTATTTTTAGGGAAAGTCACGCCAAATTTTTTTCTTGGTTCTAAAATATCGTTTTGGTCTACCCCGTAGACGACCATGGTCCGCACGATGACCAAAGGCATCGTGAATAGGTTTTTGAGCTCCGCGAAGGCCGAGATGCTTCAAAAGAACGAGACGGAGATAAGATGTCCGTAAGATGCAAGCTAAAGAGCCTTATTGCGGACCCGGATTCCAGGCAGGTGCGGGACCACCTGCTCTTGCGTGGTTTCATGGACGGCTATCGGTGGCAAGGTGATGAAGATGACTATGAAGTCGTCCATGGGGGCTGGGCAAGAAATGAGGAAGGGCAGCAAGACAACAAGCGCGGCTCGGGCGGGCGAGAAGACGAAGAATCTCCAGGACATGATCACAACAGTGATGCTGTACATAGTCATCATGTAGAAGATGCCGGAGCAGACGAAGGGCATGATCATGAAGATGAAGATGCCGGCGGAGCAGATGACGATGGACCATCGATGGGCTGGGTGCAGGACCCTCATATTCAAGAGCTGCTTCTCAAGCAGACGGATAACGCAAGAGCTGTCGCCCGAGAGAAAGCCAAGCTAGATCAACTGGAGATAGACGCGGTTACTCCATTGTATGAAGGATGCAGGCCCGAGGATACCCGCTTGAAAGTAACGCTCATGGCTTTGGAGATGAAGGTAAAACACAAAATGACCGACGCATGCTTAGACGAGAACATGTCATTCTGGCACGAACGTCTTCCCAAGGGGAACAAGTGCTCGACCAATTTCGAGGAGGCGAAGAAAATCGTGTGTCCTTTGGATTTACTTCACGTGAAATACCATGTGTGCATGAACAATTGCATCATTTATCGGGACGATCACGCGGAGTCTACCATATGTCCGGTGTGCGGCGTCACTCGATACAAGAAGAGGAAGAAAGCTCCTCGAAAAGTGGTGTGGTACTTTCCGATCACTCCTCGTCTGTAGCGCTATTTCACGGACCCTAAGGTAGCAAAGCTCCTGCGTTGGCACGCGGATAGGGAGGAGAAGAAGCGAGAAGATGACGCAAATGATCTAGAGATAAATAAAAAAGACAAGATGCTGAGTCACCCAAAGGATGCGAACCAGTGGCAAGCGTTGAACTTCGAACACCCAGAATTTGGGAAGGATCCAAGGAATATCGTGCTGGGCGTGAGCACCAATGAAGTCAATCCATTTGGTAGCCAGAGAAGCACACATAGCACCTGGCCTGTGTTTGTGTGGATGTACAACCTTCCCCCTGGTTGTGCACGAAGAGGAAGTACATTCACATGAGTATGCTAATTGAAGGGCCGAAACAACCAGGGAACAACATCAATCTGTATCTGGGGCTGCTGAAAGAGGAGCTAGACACGTTGTGGAAAACGCCAGCCAATACGTGGGCCGCTGCAGAGAAAGAATATTCCCCTATGAGAGCCGCACTGCTCACGACGGTGCACGACTATCTTGGTTACGGATATCTCGCGGGGCAGGTGGTCCACGGATTTTCTGGATGCGTCAGGTGCATGGATGACACAGCGTATCGCCAGCTAGATAGAGATCCCGGGTCTTCAAAAACCATGTTCATGGGACATCGAAGGTGGCTTCGCGACGATGACCCGTGGAGGAAACGCAAGGATCTGTTCGACGGTGAAACTGAACCCCGAAAACGCCCGCGTACGAGGAGCGGCCAGGAAATAGACCAGCTGTTGAAAAATTTGAAAGATTGCCCACTGTCGGGAAAGAAGCAAAAGGCGCCAGAGCCGGGAAAGAAGCGAAAGGCGCCAGAGCCGCTGCTGAAGGTATGGAAAACGAGGTCTGTTTTCTGGGACTTGCCGTACTGGAAGATCCACCGTGTGCCTCACAGCCTTGATGTCATGCTGTCGGCGTTCTGGGAACGGGGGTCCCCAGACTTGCCTACCGGCGGCCTGCGGCATGGCTCAAAGGGGGCCCGGCACGGCCCATCTTCATCAACACAAATCCAAAACCCTCGCGAGGGGCCAAGCCTCGCGGGGCGGACGACACGGAGCTTCCTCACGCACGGCCTCATCAGGCTGGCTCGCGAGGAGGCGGAGAGATCAAGGCGGGTTACCTCATAAGGTGCCCATGACGCAAGCCATGATGACCAAGGGCGCCAGGCGGGTGCCATCCGCGCAGTGTCCTCCCTTTCCTCTTTGGTGCAAAGGGAGCAAGCGCAGGTGGAAGGATAAGGCAAAGGCACCCATTTCGGTGCAACGAGACCAAGACCAGCTCCGCGACAAGGAGGAAGTCACTGTGGAGCCCAAGCCAGCGTCATCACCAGAGCCTTTGGCAGGAGAGGACCAACTTTAGTTAGGATAAGTGTACCAGATGTTCCCTTTCAAACTGGCCAATTGTTGGCGCCCTTCCCGCTCAATATTTGGGAAGAGGCCCAGGGCCTTTGCCTATAAATAGGACTAGCCACCCCCAGGGTAGAGGCATCTTGGCATCTAGACGGATGGATTGGCAATCAGATCAGAGAGAGAGAGAGAGAGAAGGGCGATGGAACTCCTCCTAGCAGTTCATCGCCCCGGCCAAGAGCAGACTCTCGCGAGGCTGTTCTTCCTTGTATTGTTCATCATCAGCCCAAGAGGCAATCCACCACACCACCACACTGGAGTAGGGTATTACACCACATCGGTGGCCCGAACCAGTATAAACTCTGTATCTCTTGTGTTGTTCTTCTGGTAGTTTAGATTCCCGCGAGGCGGAGGGATACAGGTAGGTAGGAAGCGTAATCTCCGCGCGCACCCCAGAGTTCGAACCTTAAGGGTCTGCCGGAACCCGAAATCCGACATTTGGCGCGCCAGGTAGGGGTGCGCCGGAATCCGCCCTTCTACCGCTTCGTGTCTCGTCGTGTCGTCATCACCATGTCCGGCGACCAGGCGGGCAACCCAGATCCATGGGCGGCGTGGCCCGCCCGCGTAGAGCCGCACGCCTCGGGCGACCCCGCGCCCCAGGAAGCTCGTGGTCCGCAGAGCGCTGCGGACCGCGGGCGACGCGGACAGGCTTCGACAACCCTCACACCGCGGCAAGCCTGATCGGCAGCAAGGGCCTCCCATCACGCCGCAACCATGAAACCGTACACTCGCCGAGAGCAGGCGAACTCGAGGGCCGCGCTCACGGTGGCCCGAGAACTGCTGCAGTGCAGGCTGCTGGAGGGCGGCCGCGACATGCTGCTGGAGCGGGTTGCCGAGCTCCTGGGCTTTGTCGCCTCGAGGGCTCGCCCCTTCTGCACCCAGCTCCCGTCTCAAGCCCAGGGCGGCACGCGCGGGGGTCCGCGCGTGCCTGCGGGCTCCAAGGCTACTCCAACGCCAATGAAGCTGTCGGGACCGGATTGGCGGCGGCACTGCCCCTGCCCCCAGTCCGCGAAGAAGAGGGACTCGACGCGGCCCACGGTCCCGGTGGGCGGCCGCGCTACCACCCCACGGTGGGCGCGTCAAGCAGAGCCGCGTGGGACGCGGAGCACTACGGCGTGGCCTTCGGGATGACGGCGCCGGAAGAATACGTGCCCCACATGATGGATCAAGGGCACCCTCACGAGGGCGAACAAGGCTCGCTCCTCAGCCCAAGCTAGGGGGATGAGGCACCAGAAGCTGAACTCTTCCAGGAACCCAGGGACGGCCCCACCGGCCACGCTGGAGGCAACGATTATTGGGTACCGCTACTTCCACAGGAGCAGGCATACGCTAATCATGGATCGCATGAGGTGCAGGTCGCCGCAGCGAGCAGCTGCCCCGCTCCAACAGTCTCCTACCCCTCGGGAGGAGGGCGCAGGGGGCTGCAGGAGAGGGGCAGATATCCGACATCGCCACCGCGGCGTTCGGAGCAAGGCGTTCTCAGGAGGTAGGCCCTCTGCTGGGGAGGTGCCTCAGGGCCTGCCCCTGGCAGAGGACCCGTGGTCGTCGGGGGAACTGCTCGCGACTGCTCTACCCCATCGGCGGCGTCCTGGTTTCCGGTCGTCGTCGATGGCACTAGAGTGTGGCGCAAGGCGGGGCCCTCGTCTGGCGATATGAAGCAAGGCCGGTACCTGTGAAGAAGGCCCAGTGCCTGTGAAGCTCGCCGCCCCGTGACACTCTCACGTAATAATGAGTGGGGTTGTACATGCCCCGGAGTCTCAGGGGTGCTGGCCTCAGGCCCTGGGGCTCCCTCCCACGCCCAGTGGCAGCACTTAGCTCCACGCTAGTGAGAAGACGTCCAAGACTAGATTAGGTGCCAGACGCGGCCTTTTGTCTGCTTTCATTGTTATTCCCTTTGGTTGTAATTTTCCCCCCGCTGGATTTAAGTTGGATTCGAATTTGAAATTTGCGTGTGTTTGGGGAAGGGGTTCTTAGTCTCGTTCGAGCCGTTTCTCGCGTTTCGCTTACCACTTCGCCTCAGCTGCCTCCCCTCGCGAGCCCCTCGTGAGCCGGGTCAGGCCTAGCTTGTGCGCAGCCCAGACTGCCGCGTCGCGTCCTCTCGGGAGGATTTCCAATGCCTGTGAAGATTATCCTTTTTGGAAAAGGCCCGGAGCCTGTGAAGAGGGCGAATGCCTTTGAAGATTATCCTTTTTGGAAAAGGCCCGGAGCCTGTGAAGAAGGCAAATGCCTGTGAAGATTATCCTTTTTGGAAAAGGCCCGGAGCCTGTGAAGAAGGCGAATGCCTGTGAAGATTATCCTTTTTGGAAAAGGCCCGGAGCCTGTGAAGAGGGCGAATGCCTGTGAAGATTATCCTTTTTGGAAAAGGCCCGGAGCCTGTGAAGAGGGCGAATGCCTATGAAGATTATCCTTTTTGGAAAAGGCCCGGAGCCTATGAAGAAGGCCAACGCCCGTGAAGCTCGCCGCCCCCGATACTCTCACATCCTACGGATTCGATTAGAGAACACTCGAGATGCCACAGCCTCCCGTAGGTTACCTCGGGGCCCGCACGAAACAAAGGTAAACTAGCCAACCACCAGGCGCGGACGCACGGGCAGTGCAACGTCTACTAGTACGACGAACACAAGTTTTACATGAGGGGCTCCCCCTCCCAAAATGCTCTCACAATCGTCAGGCCAAAACTTGAGTTCTATTCATGTAGGGTAAGGAAACAGGGACAATGCATAATTAGTCGGATAAATCCCCCAATGCATCCTCAGGGGCACCTCCCGAACCATAGCTGGCGTCGCTAGACTTGCCATCGCTGTCTGCTTCGCTGCCAGCGGCGTCAGGGCCGTTCAACACGCCGCCCTCGTCAGCAGCCACAATCACGTCGTCGTTGTCCGAAGCGAAGGCCCTGACAAGAGCATCCACATTGTCTTCCACCCAGTGCACCAGGTCGTCACGGGCGGCCTGGGGGACTGGGGCGATGGCGGCGTTGAAGTCGAAGTGGGGATCCATGTTCCGGAGATGGCTGAAGACACGGGAAAAGGCGCGCCCGAGCAGGGCGCGGCTCCTCTCCTCCACCAACCTGTTGGCCCTGACCGACCGCGCCTCCAGCTGCGTCACCATGGCGGTGAAGAACTGAAGATTGCCGGCGTAATTGATTGTGTGCGGCTCGCCAACAGCCGCCTCGCAGATATTGCCCAAGGCTGTGTTGGCTCTCTCCCGGAGCGTGGAGAGCATGGGGCCGTGCTCATGCTCCAGGACCTGCCGCTGACGTATCTCATCCGCATTCGGGCGTGCGACGGCCTCATCCTCCTCCACCCGCTGGCGAAGACGGAGCACCTCGACCCGGGAGGTGGTTGACTCCCCTTGCGATGCCTCAAGCGCGGCCCGAAGAGCATCGGCCCGCCGCGTCGCTTCATCCAGCTTGGTCCTCAGGGCTGCGGTCCTACCTTCAGCCTCGACCCGGATCAACCCCAACCTCCCCTCGAACTCGCGCTCGAGGTCTTGGAGCGCCATCGCCACCCGACGTCCAACCTCCTCCAGGACACGGGCTTCCCGTGCAGCGACATCATCCTCCGCCTGCATCACCAAGCGCTCCCTCGTCTCCAGCCGCTCGTACTCGCGGGTGCGTTCGGCGGCTTCTAGCGTCAACGCCTCCTCACGCTTTTGGAGCTCTGCTGGGTCACCAGAGGCCACCTTCATCGACGCGAGAGCTGCCTCGTGCAGCTCCGCCTGCTCCTCCAGTGAGTGGCAGCAGGCCAGGAGCTCCCGAGCCTGCTCCTCCGCCGCCTCCTGCCGTCGGTTGGCTTCCCGGGCCTCCTCAGCGGCCTGAGATCGGGCCTCCCGAGAAGCCTCCAATGACGCCTTCGCCTCTCCATCATCAAGATCACGCTGATGACGCGCAAGGGCAATGGCGCCCTCCAGCGCGCGCCTCTCTATGGCCAGGCGCAGGCCCTCGGCCTCGAGGCGCGCGTCTTCATCAGTAAGCACCTTCCCAAGCAGACTCACCGCGTCAGCCGCCCTATGAAGGAATCCTTGGCGACGAGCGCGGCGTTCCCGGGCGCGCTCGAGCACATCTTCCTCACCATCGTCTGCCCCAAGCAAGCGCCGAGGACCACAAATCAGCGCTCCCACTCCAGGCAGGGGGCTGGGGGCTGGCGCCCTCACGACAGCCGGGCGCGCCTCACCAGAAGCCCGGCCTTGAGCCAGCCCGTCTCCGGATGAAGGGTGCAGGGATCGCCTCAGCCGGTCGCAGTTCACGACCAGACGAGAAGCCCACGGTAGGTTGGCTATGCCACGAGAAGGCCCGCGAAAAAAGATCGTGGGGTACGCAGGACCCCGATGCACCTCCGGACGATTCACCCCGCTGATCGCCCTCACCACGAGGGTTGTGCTGCTTGGAGCACCTGAGAACGGCGGGGGGAGGGAGAAGCCAAGGGGGACGGCACCTTAGCCTCCTCCGCGAGCTCGGCCGGAAGGGGCCTGCAGAGCAAGGATCATTAAAAGCAACGGGAGGATCGGGAGCTGGAAAAGGAGAAGGCTTACTCATCAGTGGCGAAGTACTTCCTACGCTTCAGCAGGCGACAAGGGTAGTTGTCGCCCAGGGCCTCCCTTTTCCTCCAGAGGGCCTCAAAGTCCACGCGGAAGCGGCCCAAGAGAAGAGCGCAGGGATCAACCTGTGATGAAGACGGAGCATCGAGGCGATCCGCATCAGGAGTGCCTGCCTGACGCGTGCTGCCAATCGCCTCGCCAGGAAGCACAGCTGAGGCCTCAGGAGCCTCAACCGCAGGCGCTGGGGGCAGCTGCTCGCCGCCCTCAGCCTCAGCAGCACCGGCCCCGGGAGCTGCTCCTTCATGGGCATCACCCGGCGCTGTCACCCTACCGGGAGCCCCCTCGGCCTCTGGCGCCTCATGCCTCCCTACTCCGCCACTTGAGGAAGAGTCGCCTTGGCCGACTGGAAGGGCAGTCACCACCACTGGGTTCTCGCGAGGCCCATGGAGGGCGGCGGGGCGCATCCCCCACTCATCGAAGATAGGCATCTGCTTCACAAAATCGTCCCTGTTCTGGCAGAGGTACAGCAGGGCCCCTCCCTGCTTTATGCTACCCGGGTTGGGGTCACCAGTCAGGATCAAGAGCACTGTCCTCAGCACCTCAGGCATCAGATCCTCTTCCTGGAGCCTCATATGATCACCACGCCCACTGAAGGCCCACATCCTGTGAGAATGGCATTGGAGAGGAGCAATGCTGCGTAACAGGAATTCCTTCACCACCTTGGGCGCTGTCATGCCGATCGACTTCAAGAACGTGAAGCGGTGCCAGATGAAGGCGAGCCGGGGGCTCTCGAGCGTCTCCTGGCCCCAGCCCAAATTGGGGATAGCAGGCAAGGTTGGCTTCGACAGCAGGGGGCTGGGCACCCCGACATCGATGTATAACCACCGCTCGCGGAACCCCGCCGAAGGCGAAGGAAGCCCGAAGTCGATCCCTGAGGCCGCTGTCTTAGACGCGGCGATGAAGCTCACACACGCCGAGCATTGGGTAGGGTCGACAAGGCACAGAGAGAAGAAGTGGCGCAGCAAGGCGACCGAAGGAAGGATGCCCATCATTGCCTCGCAAACAAAAGCGAAGACCGAAAGAAGGGTGATGGATTCAGGTCCCAGATGCATCATGTGGATCTGGTAGTGGGAAAGCACGGCCCTGAAGAAATCGGAAAAGGAGGGAACCAGACCCGGCCACAGGGCATCAGCAAAATAATGGACCTCGGTGATTATCCTATCAGTGGGGAAGTGAGACGTAGGCCAGGCCGTCGTCCTCCCGCACTTGTTGAAGATAGTAGCCAGAGCCGAGCTGACCTTGCCCAGGCCCTCTCGATTGAGTATGATCGACCGGCCGACGCCACGGGCCACTAAGGACGGCGAGTGAGGCGGGGCCATGGGTTTCTTCCCTCTCTCTTTCTTCATCGGAGCCATGGCGATGGGAAGGAGGGGGAAGATTCGAGATTGGGTTGGAAGCAGGAGCTGGAGTTCGAGAGGAGGAAGGATAGAGGACACTCGAGCAACAGAAAGGGGAGCGGCTGTGTACGACTACGGGTCCGCCTAGCAGGGCGCAAAATAAGGGGACGTGGGGGAACAGTGCCGCCCACGTCCAATCAACCGCCATGCGGCGCCCGAGGCGGCAGGCTGTTAGGGCCCGCGGCGCTTCGCCCTTGCCCTTTCGCCTCCCTGCACGGCCAAGTCCGGGCGCGCCTTGGGCCCGGGGGCTACTGTCGGCGTTCTGGGAACGGGGGTCCCTAGACTTGCCTGCCTGCGGCCTGTGGCGTGGCTCAAAGGGGGCCCAGCACGGCCCATCTTCATTAACACAAACCCAAAACCCTCGCGAGGGGCAAAGCCTCGCGGGGCGGATGACACGGAGCTTCCTCAAGCACGGCCTCATCAGGCTGGCTCGCGAGGAGGCGGAGAGATCAAGGCGGGGTACCTCACGAGGTGCCCATGACGCAAGCCATGACGACCAAGGGCACCAGGCGCGTGCCAGCCGCGCCGTGTCCTCCCTTTCCTCTTTGGTGCAAAGGGAGCAAGCGCAGGCGGAAGGATAAGGCAAAGGCACCCATTTCGGTGCAACGAGACCAAGACCAGCTCCGCGACAAGGAGGAAGTCATTATGGAGCCCAAGCCAGCGTCATCACCAGAGCCTTTGGCAGGCGAGGACCAACTTTAGTCAGGATAAGTGTACCAGATGTTCCCTTTCAAACTGGCCAATTGTTGGCGCCCTTCCCGCTCAATATTTGGGAAGAGGCCCACGGCCTTTGCCTATAAATAGGACTAGCCACCCCCAGGGTAGAGGCATCTTGGCATCTAGACGGATCGATTGGTAATCAGATCAGAGAGAGAGAGAAGGGCGATGGAACAGTCGTGTTGTCGTGAGGAGAGGCAAAAGGAAGATCATCGGAATGGATGGAGTAGCCAATGAGCAAGACTTCGACAAGTATGGTGACCCGAAGATCGAACATGACGACGACGATGAAGTAGCAGCATACACCACAAGAAGAAGTAGGACCACCCTACCTAAAGGACGCCCGTTCCACAGAAGAACTCCATTTGTGAAAAAGAAGGGCAAGAAGATTGTGAACAGATAGCTAGCTAGCTAAGATCGATTGTATTTAAATCGTAGTCTTCATTTCTCAATTGTATTACATGGGCACTTTTTGAACTCATGAATACTTTTGAATTTCATGGGCACTTTTTGAATTCATGAATATTTTTCAAATTTGATGAATATTTTTAAATCTCGATCGCTATCCCCCTCCATCTCGATCTCGATCCCCAGCCCGCTCCATCGCCGCCGAGCACCCACCTCACCCTCCCCCGCTCAACCGCCGCCGCCGACCCACCGCATATATGTTAATCCAAAAAGCCTATAAAGTTTGTCAAATTTGGAGCTATGGATATTTAGTAATGATTTAAACAAGTTTGAACATATTTAAACACAAATAAATATCAAAAAACATTTTAAATGTTGTTAACATGGCAACAAACTGCATATTATTGTTCTACATGAAATTCTGAGCATCTAGCATATGTGACATGTTATATTTGGATGCATGCATAAAAAGATATGTGCAAAGAAAAAAATGCATAAAAACAAAAATTGGGGAGCCTGGGAATCGAACCAAGGACCTCACAGTGTGTGTGTTGCGTGCTGACCAGTCGGGCTAGTGTGTGTGTTCTATTTCGGATACGGTTAGGTGGAATATAACCTGAGTGCTCGAACTGTAATAAAAAAAATTACTAATGGCGCACCGCGGGGAGGTGCGCCATTGCTGTCGTCGTACTTATGGCGCACTAGGGGGAGGTGCGCCATTCCTAACCCTCCCCCACTCCACCTATTCCCCTCTGGCCTCTCTCCCTCCCTCGTCAGATCCCCCACACTCAACCTAACCTCGCCGCAGCCGCCCACGCGCCCCCGCCGCCTCCCTCTCCCCTTCACCGCCTCCCCTCGAGCCCCGCCTCCCCCCGAGCGCCGCCTCCCTCGCCTCGGAGCTGCCCCACGTCCACCAGGAGAGGAGGCACGCGACCTCCCCGCCGTCTATCCCCGCCTCCCCCAAGCTCGCCGTCTCCGCCCTCCGTCGTCTCCGCTCCGACCACCACCTCATCGTGGTCAGGTAACCCTCCTCCCTCTGCCTCTCTTCTCCTCTCTTCCTCCTCTCCTCCCTCCCGGCCATGACCTCTTCTTCTCTGTTTTGCTAGGTTGAGGTCAAATCCCTCTCGAATTTAGGTCAAATTAGGTTCAAAAAATTGTGGGAGTAGTGCCTAGCAAACATGAATAATTAGTACTCCATGTACTTGGTACCTGCAAGATTTGGACACACTGAAAAAATGCACTGGACACACTGAAGAAAAATTTTGTGTCCAGTAATATTAGAGAAAATTTTGTGCTAATGGTGTGCTGGTAGAATGCGCAATTTTTGTTAGTTTGTTGTCATGTCATGATAGGACATTCAGTTGTTTCTGTTGTTCACAATGTTCTGAATTTGTGTGCCAAAGAGAGTTTTCTCTGAATTTGTTGTTCACAATGCTCTAATGGTTTGTCAGTGAATGGTGGTGCAATGGTGGCCTCTGTTTCAAATATTTCAGCAATTACTTGACCATAAATAAAAAATAAGATTTGGGGATGGTAACTCCTGTGTGGTTTCTATTAAATTTAAAATAGTGAGGGTGTCATTTTCATCCATTCATCTCTTTCTATAGCTTGTCTAAAAGTTATGTTTACAATATTGCTGCATTTTCTAGAACAGCCACCACACTATAATATTTCATAAGATGATGATATAGTTAAGAATATTACTTAAGTTATGCTTATGAATATTGTTGTCCACAATGTCTTCTCGCCAAACGCTTATCCATTTAGGAGCCATGATGATCATAAGCAGTCTGCTTGAGGGTGGTCTTCCACAACATATGGAATTTATCCATCTAATGTAGTTAATAGATGTTGTCAAGTGATTGTGTCATGGTTTTGGTTCTATTTTTAAAAAGGAAAGCCAGTTGTTCAGGCTTCAAGAAAATATTTTCTCAGAATATTACTGCTAAGCCCAATCTTGTTAATCATGTAACTTGAGAAAATTATTGGAGTAGATCAAATTCAGCCATTATAATGTTTGATGCCTGCATCAACACTTCTCTGTACTGCATGCGGTTGTTATAGTTGAGGGTGAAAAGTAGAGGTTAGCTTTAACATGATTCGCTAGTGCTTTCATCACTTGCGTGGTGATTGTCTTGGTCCTTTTCATTTTTTTCATGGCATTCTTGAGGTGCTGATGTGTCTGACGGCATGAACCATGATCAGGTTGAGTTCAGATTTCATTAGATTAGATGGATTATCCGAACTTGACGTGGTTTTCCACTTAGCTATCTGAATTGAGAAAAAACATATCTTTTGATGTCTCTGAGGCAAAACTTGCTACTCCATATACAACTAATACTACTACTAGACAAGATCCTACTCCATATACTACTAATACTACTTGTGTATTTCATTTCAAAGTTCAAAATGCTGGTACTGCGATTTTCATTTCCAATGAGTGATGTTTTTCCTAGCAGTAGAAAAAACATAGCAACTTCTCTGATTTTATAAAGTTGTTCTTGTATGGGTGAAACTTCACTTCTTTTTAGGCTAGTGCAGGGTGTTGCTTCTTCTGTATGGGCCAACTATGTCACAAATAAATTGTTCCTTCTTCTGTATTTGACAAGTAATGACTTGCAAAGATAATGATCATCTTGCTAGTTTGCTGGGTTTTGTCTCCGACCATTGTGTCGTGATAAATTTGCAGGTACCCCGAGAGGCCCTTGAGCTTGCCGGAATGTCGATTAACATCCGTTCCGGCAAATTCCGGTACTCCATATGTCCTACTTTCAGCAAAGGTCATGCTGAAATTTTCTGTGAATTTTAGCATGACTTTGCTAAAAATAGGACATATGGGGTACTTGCGACTAATGTTGATTATCTTCTGCTCAAAATTTATGCTGCTATAGTGTTGTATGATAATGTCGTAAGGGTACTAATTGGTCTCTTCTGCTGCTTATCAGAGATGGAGGGAAGCAGCCACCGCCGCTCTGCCTCACCGGAGTACGATTTGGATGCTTTCGAGTTCTTCACTATCATACTTTCTTCTTCAGTATCAGACACGAGGCAGGTACATAAAACGAGAGATCTCCCCTTCACCCATCTCATTATGATAACTCTGTTGTTTCCTACATCACTCCTTGTCCCAAATTGTAGAGGCTGCCTGACGCTTTTATGAAGATGATGGGTGAAGATCCGCCAGATAATGTGAAGCTCCGACAGGCCGGCAGCGGGGTTCGCAGGCTGTGCGACGTGGAGTTGGTGATCGAGGAGGGCCACATGTACCTGTGTCATGGCTGGGAGAAGTTCCATGGTGCCTACGACCTGCGGACCGGGTACTTTCTTCTCTTGAGGTACGACGATGACGCCACAATGCTCATCGTGAAGGTTTTCAACGCGACTATGTGTCGCATGCCCTACGCTGATGATGAAGATGCCAGTGCGTTCTGCCTCTTCTTATTCCTCTACATTTGGCTTTGTCTCACATCGATTGTTAACGCTCATTGTTGCATTTGGACAGGCAATGGGAGCAGCAGCAGCGACACTGGCTACAGCCAAAGCAGCAGCGATTATGGTTGTTGCAAAAGCAACAGCGATTCTGGCCATAGCGAAAGCAGCAGCGATTTTGGCAGCAGCGAAGACAACAAGAAGGATGATCTGGACTGGAGTGGGGGAGAAGAGGAGCAGAGTGGGGATGAGGAGCTACAGGATGACGATGGGCATCAGGCTGAGGATGACCTAGCGGTTGTGGTGGCTGACCAAGGGCAATAGTGGTGGTGGCTGACCAGGTGCAAGAGATGGTGGTGGCTGACCATGGGCAGGAGATGGTGGTGGCTGACCATGGGCAAGAATGATGGTGGCTGAGGGTGGCCTCGCGATGGTGGTGGTGCCTGACAATTACCACGCACCGGTGGTGGCGCCGGCGATCCCACAGCTGGGCGACATGACCACGCCAATTGTGGTAGAAGACTACATCCCACAACTGCCTCCACCGCCTCGCCGCTCTTGGCGCATCAGGCTGAGGAAGGAGAAGGAGAAGAACAATGACAACTGAACTATGTCAGGTATGTCAGATCTCCAAAATGATATATATATATATATATATATATATATATATATATATATATATATATATATATACTTAGTTACCTATGTTATCTCTAATATGCTTAGTTTCCTATAGGTTAGCTCCAAAATTACTTATGTTAGCACAAAATGATCAAGTTTACATAATAAGCTTATAGTCTTCTTATTATTATTCTTCTTTTCCAAAATGACATATGTTAGCTTCATTTTACCTATGTTGGCTCTAATATGCTAACTTAGAGCTTATATGCTTAGTTTCCTATAGGTTAGCTCCAAAATAACTTATGTTAGCACAAAATGATCAAGTTTACATAATAAGCTTATAGTCTTCTTCTTATTCTTCTTCTTATCCAAAATGACAGAGGTTAGCTTCATTTTACCTAAGTTGGCTCTAATATGCTAACTTAGAGCTTATATGCTTAGTTTCCTATAGGTTAGCTCCAAAATTACTTATGTTAGCACAAAATGACCAAGTTTACATAATAAGCTTATATCTTCTTATTATTATTCTTATTCTTCTTCTAGTCTTCTTCTTCTCTTCTTCTTCTTCTTCTTCTTCTTCTTCTTCTTCTTCTTCTTCTTCTTCTTCTTCTTCTTCTTCTTCTTCTTCTTCTTCTTCTTCTTCTTCTTCTTCTTCTTCTTCTTCTTCTTCTTCTTCTTCTTCTTCTTCTTATTCTTCTTCTTCTTCTTCTTCTTCTTCTTCTTCTTCTTCTTCTTCTAACTTCTTGTTTATCATTTTGCAGATTTGATTTAATTCACGGAAGCTTGCATGGATGAAGTGCTTCTTTTCCATTTGTGTTTTTATTTTGTATCAATGTGAAACTTTTGTGAATTGATGGATAACGGTGTTGAATGAACATTGTGAAACTTTTGTAATATGTAACGATGGAACTATGTGTTGGCTATGTATGTATATATGATGAAACTTGTGTGTTGGATATGATTTGGTGGACGCAGGTAACATCGTTACATATGGCCCCCTGTATGTAAGCTAAGCAGATCTGTGTTGTATGTTATCTCTAATATTTTGTAACCTCTGAAAATATCAGAAATGAAAAAAAAAACTAATATTCATACTAGTGGCGCACCACACAAGACACTAATGTCGCACTGTGATAATCACACTAATGGCGCATCACCCACTGGTGCGCCTTTAGAATGCCAACGCACATGGGTACATAAGGCCCCCTGGGAGGCATTCTAATGGCGCACTGAAGGCTATACTAATGGCGCACTACGTGGTGCACCATTAGAACACCAGATACTAATGGCGCACCAGACATGCGCCATTAGAATTTAATTCTAATGGCGTGATGCCAGTGGCGCACCAGTAGTGCGCCATTAGAAGGCAAAACTGGTGCGCCACTAGCATGCCTTTTCCTAGTAGTGTAAATTTCAAGATAAAAGTGTTCTCCCTGAGTATGCACCATTGCCAAAGTTCGTCGTGCCCAGACACCACGTGATGATTGGGTGTGATAAGCTCTACGTCCATCTACAACGGGTGTAAGCCAGTTTTGCACACGCAGAATACTCAGGTTAAACTTGACGAGCCTAGCATATGCAGATATGGTTTCGGAACACTGAGACCGAAAGGTCGAGCATGAATCATATAGTAGATATGATCAACATAGTGATGTTCACCATTGAAAGCTACTCCATTTCACGTGATGATCAGTTATGGTTTAGTTGATTTGGATCACATGATCACTTAGATGATTAGAGGGATGTCTATCTAAGTGGATGTTCTTAAGTAATATGATTAATTGAACTTTAATTTATCATGAACTTAGTCCTGGTAGTATTAGCATATCTATGGTGTAGATCAATAGCTTGCGTTTAGCTCCCATGTTTTATTTTGATATGTTCCTAGAGAAAACTGAGTTGAAAGATGTTAGTAGCAATGATGTGGATTGGATCCGTGATCTGAGGATTATCCTCATTGCTGCACAGAAGAATTATGTCCTTGATGCACCGCTAGGTGGCAGACCTATTGCAGGAGCAGATGCAGACGTTATGAACGTTTGACTAGCACAATATGATGACTACTTGATAGTTTAGTGCACCATGCTTAATGGCTTAGAATCGGGACTTCAAAGACGTTTTGAACGTCATGGACCATATGAGATGTTCCAGGAGTTGAAGTTAATATTTCAAGCAAATACCCGAGTTGAGAGATATGAAGTCTCCAACAAGTTCTATAGCTAAAAGATGGAGGAGAATAGCTCAAGCAGTGAGCATGTGCTCAGATTGTCTGGATACTACAATCGCTTGAATCAAGTGGGAGTTAATCTTCCAGATAAAATAGTGATTGTCAGAATTCTCTAGTCACTATCACCAAGTTACTTGGACTTCGTGATGAACTATAATATGCAAGGGATAACAGAAACGATTCCCAAGCTCTTTGTGATGTTGAAATCGATGAAGGTAGAAATCAAGAAAAGCATCAAGTGTTGATGGTTGACAAGACCACTAGTTTCAAGAAAAGGCAAAGGGAAGAAGGGGAACTTCAAGAAGAACGGCAAGCAAGTTGCTGCTCAAGTGAAGAAGCCCAAGTCTAGACCTAAGCCTGAGACTAAATGCTTCTACTGCAAAGGGACTGGTCACTGGAAGCGGAACTGCCCCAAGTATTTGGCGGATAAGAAGGATGGAAAAGTGAACAAAGGTATATTTGATATACATGTTATTGATGCGTACTTTACTAGTGTTTATAGCAACCCCTCAGTATTTGATACTAGTTCAGTTGCTAAGAGTAGTAACTCGAAATGGGATTTGCAGAATGAACAGAGACTAGTTAAGGGTGAAGTGACGATATGTGTTGGAAGTGGTTCCAAGATTGATATGATCATCATCGTACACTCCCTATACTTTCGGGATTAGTGTTGAACCTAAATAAGTGTTATTTGGTGTTTGCATTGAGCATGAATATGATTTGATCATGTTTATTGCAATACGGTTATTCATTTAAGTTAGAGAATAATTGTTGTTCTATTTACATGAATAAAACCTTCTATGGTCATACACCCAATGAAAATGTTTTGTCGGATCTCGATCGTGGTGATACACATTTTCATAATATTGAAGCCAAAAGATGCAAAGTTAATAATGATAGTGCAACTTATTTTTGGCACTCTCGTTTAGGTCATATTGGTGTAAAGCGCATGAAGAAACTCCATGCTAATGGACTTTTGGAATCACTTGATTATGAATCACTTGATGGTTGCGAACCATGCCTCATGGGCAAGATGACTAAGACTCCGTTCTCCGGAACAATGGAGCGAGCAACTGACTTATTGGAAATAATACATACCGGTGTATGCGGTCTGATGAGTGTTGAGGCTCGCGGGAAGTATCGTTATTTTCTGACCTTCATAGATGATTTGAGCAGATATGGGTATATCTACTTGATGAAACATAAGTCTGAAACATTTGAAAAGTTCAAAGAATTTCAGAGTGAAGTGGAAAATCATCATGACAAGAAAATAAAGTTTCTATGATCTGATCGCGGAGACAAATATTTGAGTTACAAGTTTGGTCTTCAATTAAAACAATGTGGAATAGTCACAAATTCGTGCCACCTGGAACACCACAGCATAATGGTGTGTCCGAACATCATAACCGTACTTTATTGGATATAGTGCAATCTATGATGTTTCTTACCGATTTACCACTATAGTTTTGGGGTTATGCATTAGAGACAGCTACATTCACATTAAAAAGGGCACCATCTAAATCCGTTGAGACGACACCGTATGAACTGTGGTTTGGCAAGAAACCAAAGTTGTCGTTTCTTAAAGTTTGGGTTGCGATGCTTATGTGAAAAAGTTTCATCCTGATAAGCTCAAACCCAAACTAGAGAAATATGTCTTCATAGAATACCCAAAGGAGACAGTTGGGTACATCTTCTATCACAGATCCAAAGGCAAGACATTTGTTGCTAAGAATGGATCCTTTTTAGAGAAGGAGTTTCTCTCGAAAGAAGTGAGTGGGAGGAAAGTAGAACTTGATGAGATAAATGTACCTGCTCCCTTATTGGAAAGTAGTTCATCACAGAAATCTGTTCCTGTGACTCCTACACCAGTTAGTGAGGAAGCTTATCATGATGATCATGAAACTTCAGATCAAGTTACTACCGAACCTCGTAGGTAAACCAGAGTGAGATCTGCACCAGAGTGGTACGGTAATCCTGTTCTGGAGGTCATGTTACTTGACCATGACGAACCTACGAACTACGAGGAAGCAATGATGAGCCCAGATTCCGCAAAATGGCTTGAAGCCATGAAATCTGAGATGGGATCCATGTATGAGAACAAAGTATGGACTTTGATTGACTTGCCCGATGATCGGCGAGCCATTGAGATTAAATGGATCTTCAAGAGGTAGACGGACGCTGATAATAGTGTTACTATCTACAAAGCTAGAATTGTCGCAAAAGGTTTTCGACAAGTTCAAGGTGTTGACTACGATGACAGTTTCTCACTTGTATCTATGCATAAGTCTGTCTGAATCATGTTAGCTATTGCCGCATTTTATGAAATCTGGCAAACGGATAAACAAAACTGCATTACTTAATGGATTTATTAAAGAAGAGTTGTATATGATGCAACCAGAAGGTTTTGTCAATCCTAAAGGTGCTAACAAAATATGCAAGCTCCAGCGATCCATCTATGGACTGGTGCAAGCATCTCGGAGTTGGAATATACGCTTTGATAAGTTGATCAAAGCATATAGTATTATACAAACTTGCGGTGAAGCCTGTATTTACAAGAAAGTGAGTGGGAGCACTACAACATTTCTAATAAGTATATGTGAATGACATATTGTTGATCGGAAATAAAGTAGAATTATTCTGCAAAGCATAAAGGAGTGTTTGAAAGGAGTTTTTCAAAGTAAGACCTTGGTGAAGCTGCTTACATATTGAGCATCAAGATCTATAGAGATAGATCAAGATGCTTGACAAGTTTTTTCAATGAGTACATACCTTGACAAAATTTTGAAGTAGTTCAAAATGGAACAGTCAAAGAAAGAGTTCTTGCCTGTGTTACAAGGTGTGAAATTGAGTAAGACTCAAAGCCCAACCACTGCAGAAGATAGAAAGAGAATGAAAGTCATTCCCTATGCCTCAACCATAGGTTCTATAAAGTATGCCATGCTGTGTACCAGATCTATTGTATACCCTACACTGATTTTGGCAAGGGAGTAAAATAGTGATCTAAGAGTAGATCACTGGACAGCGGTCAAAATTATCCTTAGTGGAATAAGGATATGTTTCTCGATTATGGAGGTAACAAAAGATTCGTCATAAAGGGTTACATCGATGCAAGTTTTGACACTGATCCAGATGACTCTAAGTTTCAATCTGGATACATATTGAAAGTGGGAGAAATTAGCTAGAGTAGCTCCGTGCAGAGCATTGTTGACATAGAAATTTGCAAAATACATGCGGATCTGAATGTGGCAGATCCATTGACTAAACTTCTCTCACAAGAAAAAACATGATCACACCATAGTACTCTTCGGTTGTTAATCACATAGCGATGTGAACTAGATTATTGACTCTAGTAAACCCTTTTGGTGTTGGTCACATGGCGATGTGAACTATTAGTGTTAAATCACATGGCGATGTGAACTAGATTATTGACTCTAGTGCAAATGGGAGACTGAAGTAAATATGCCCTAGAGGCAATAATAAAGTTATTATTTATTTCCTTATATCATGATAAATGTTTATTATTCATGCTAGAATTGTATTAACTGGAAACTTGATACATGTGTGAATACATAGACAAACAGAGTGTCACTAGTATGCCTCCACTTGACTAGCTCGTTGATCAAAGATGGTTATGTTTCCTAACCATTGACTTGAGTTGTCATTTGATTAACGGGATCACATCATTAGGAGAATGATGTGCTGGACGTGACCCATTCCGTTAGCTTAGCACTCAATCGTTTAGTATGTTGCTATTGCTTTCGTCATGACTTATACATGTTCCTATGACTATGTGATTATGCAACTCCCGTTTACCGGAGGAACACTTTGTGTGCTACCAAGCGTCACAACGTAACTGGGTGATTATAAAGGTGCTCTATAGGTGTCTGTCGGATTTCGGGTTCCGGCAGACCCTTAAGGTTCGAACTCTGGGGTGCGCGCAGAGATTATGCCCTCTACCTCTCCGTCTCGCAAAGATCTAACTACTGAAAGAACAACACAAAAAACACAGGGTTTATACTGGTTCGGGCCACCGATGTGGTGTAATACCCTACTCCAGTGTGGTGGGTGGATTGCCTCTTGGGCTGGTGATGATGAACAATACAAGGAAGAACAGCCTCGCGAGGGCCTGTTCTTAGCTAGGGCGATGAACGGCTAGGGGAGTTCAGCCGCCCTTCTCTCTCCCTGTCTCTGTGTGTGTGTGTGTGTGTGTGTGTGTGTGTGTGTGTGTGTGTGTGTGTGTGTCTGAGTCTTTCTATCTGGCTTCTTCGACCCGTCTGTATGTTCGGCCCTTCCAATTCTAATTCCAATCTAACTGCTCTACCCTAGGGGTGGCTAGTCCTATTTATAGGCAAAGGCCCTGGGCCTCTTCCCAAATATTGAGCGGGAAGGGCGCCAATAATTGGCCAATTTGAAGGGGAACATCTGGTACACTTATCCTGACTAAAGTTGGTCCTCGCCTGCCAAAGGCCCTATGGTGACGCTGTTCTGGGCTCCACGATGAGCTCATTCCCACCGTTGGACTGGTCTTGGTCTCGTTGCACCGAAATGGGTGCCTTTGCTTGATCCTCTCGCCTGCGCTTGCCCCCTTTGCACCAAAGAGGAAAGGGAGGACACTGCGTAGGCTGGCGCCCGCCTGGCGCCCTTGGTCGTCATGGCTTGCGTCATGGGCACCTCGTGAGGTACCCTGCCTTGATCTCTCCGCCTCCTCGTGAGCCAGCCTGACGAGGCCGTGCCTGAGGAAGCACCGTGTCGTCCGCCCCGCGAGGCTTGGCCCCTCGCGAGGGTCTTGGGTCTTGTGCTGATGAAGATGGGCCACGCTGGGCCCCCTCTCGAGCCACGCCGCAGGCCGCAGGAAGGCAAGTCTGGGGAACCCCGTTCCCAAAACACCGACAGTAGCCCTCGGGCCCAAGGCGCGCCCGGACTTGGCCGTGCTGAGAGGCGAAAGGGCAAGGGCGAAGCGTCGCGGGCCCTAACAGCCTGCGGCCTTGGGCGCCGCGTGGCGGTTGATTGAACGTGAGTGCCTCAGCAACCGCGCAGGTTATTAAAGGTGCGGCGTCTACCCATGCTTTGCTCTTCTCTTTCTCCGGTCGCTGCTCAGATCCCCTTTCTTGCGCCTCTCCTTCCTTCCTCCAAATTCCTAGATGTGCTCCACCCGTGTGACCCAGGAAGACATGGCGCCGCGTCAGCCTCCGGCCGAAGCTTGGTTCTCGCCTGCCCTGGACTTGCCGAATGTGTCGGAGGCGAGCCTTGCTCGGCAGCGCCGAATGGCGGTGTCGCGACCGGTTTTCCAGACATTAAATTCCAGAAAATGGCCGTCGAGCTCATCAGCCCCAGGATTACTGTTAGCTGATGAGGCACCAACTTGTTACAGAAACTCCAAGCAAAGGCACAAAATGTGCAGTACAAGACCATTGTGGACCATGAGTACAACAAATGGTTTCTAGTGGTCGAGGGCGGAAGCGGTTTGTGGATCGCCACAGCTATGGGACTCCATTTCCCACGGGAACAGCTGACCAGGCTAACTCCTATCTTCATGAGGCTGCTATCACCGTTGCTCAGGTTCCGGGGCGGTCGTCGCAACGCTCCTCTCCAAGCAAGCAATCTGGCCAAGATAATAACCAGGGACAAGCCAGTGAGTACTTTGAATGTACTCGCAAACATTAAGAACACGGGTATAATATAATCGTTGATGCTCATGCTTTGCAACATCCATACACTCACTTAATTAGTCATAATAATGATTGTCTTGATGTATGCAAACAGGTCATTCACATGCAACCGGAAATTTATGCAAAGGCCACATAGAGGTAATGAATACTGTGTGCCAAGCGAGGGTCTGAATGACTCCTCAAGTGGAAAGTATGGAATAATAGATACTGGTGCCAAACGAGTGTCCGAAAGACTCCTCGAGCAGAAAATGCAGAATAATAAATACTGGTGCCAAGCGAGTGTCTGAAAGACTCCTCGAGCGGAAAAATGCAAAGTAGTAAATATACCACAGTCGGGCGTCTGAGCGACACCACATAAAGGGCTTTAAAAGAAATGCCACAGTCGGGCGTCTGAGCGACACCACATAAAGGGCTTTAAAAGAAATGCCACAGTCGGGCGTCTGAGCGACACCACATAGAGGGCTTTAAAAGAAATGCCACAGTCGGGCGTCTGAGCGACACCACAGAAAGGGCTTTAAAAGAAATGCCACAGTCGGGCGTCTGAGCGACACCACAGAAAGGGCTTTAAAAGATTAATAATCATAGTGAAATATCCCGGAGGTAGAACCATCCCAGAGATATTCGATGATAACAATAATATCATGGGTTAGTCAACAGTAGTAATAATCATAATCATCACAAGTCTCAAGTAGTAATTTCCGTTCTGGTTTTAACCGTTTCACCTCCGAAGACCGACACTAAGACCGACGCTTGACCCATCCCAGACTGTAGTCCTTAACCATGGACACGGCTATTCGAATAGGTTTAATCTCTGCAGAGGGTGTACTCTTTACCCACGAGTAACGGATTCCTTTAGTCCATCGGGACTAATTCCGCCTACGGCCTTTTAGTTGAAAACACGCCTAACTTGCACACACCAGCTTAACTCATCGGTGTCTGGAATCACCCACGACACTTGTCAAGCAAAACTCTAAGTGGGGAGGCTACAACCTCGCGTAACATGGGATCAAATTTATATCGCGCGCTCTAAGGGGTGGCCTCCCCTCTCAGTCCCAACCGGAAACACCCATGCCCCCTGACCAGGTGGCATGCCTACCGGCTACAACCGATATCTTCCACCATGGCCTCTCTGTACGGTGTGTGCTGGGAAGGGGTTGACAACTTACTGAACCGTACCCTACCTGCAGCAGGGACGAGTGGTAGCACGAGGCAAGTATGGGGGTTACTGGAACAAGAATCGATCTGCGGTCGACTCAGGAGGTTCACAAGTTCCCTGCATGACATGTATATCAAATATAATACAATTGAAGAAATCTCCACTCAATGTACCTTACCACGCCATACCGGACATAACCGTCCCGACGAGGGCCGGCAACAAGCTCACACCTACCCAAGGTCGAGGCTTTCCCGGATTCCTTTCCGATATGCATGCAAGGCACACGAGAATGATTACCACCACAATCATTTTCATTTCCAATAGCAAGGAAATCGTTGATATGCTTCCATGCAAATGATCATGTCACATGAAATATCAATTCCACCGGAATGAGGTGGTGTTATAAATGTGTCAACCAACACATCAAAATATATTATGCCAGGGTTCAAGATGCTTGCCTTAAAGGTGTGGAGAGGTGGGGGTGCTCTCCAAAACTTTTGAAAGTTTCCTTCTCTTCCAAAAATCCTATTTTCAAAATATGCAAATAACACATAATTCAAAAAACAGTACAAAAATTTGTTTGGAAAATTTTCAAATAAATCTTAAAATAAACTAGACAATTTTTGTGGAAAGTAGGAAAAGAAATCAATTCATTTGGAGTTGTATTTAAAAAGTTATAGACGGTCAAAGATGTGGTCAAAACTGATTTAAAATAAAACAGAAAAGAAAGAACGTTTCAGAGGGGAATACGCTTTCGGAGCGGGGAAAACGTACTGGTTGGATTATGCCTTCACTTACTCCAGCGCGGACGGCGCGTGTGTCACTGACAGTGGGTCCAGGGGGCCCCACTAGTCAGGTTTGACTAGTCTACTCCCTCCTCTACCTCTGTCCCGAGCAGAGGCGGGACTCCGGCGATCGTCGTCGGCGAACGGCGGCTCCCCGTGGGTTCCAGAGGGTCTGGATGGATCCGCGAGACCAAGGCGGTCCTCCCGGTGGTCGACTTGCAGGAGGGGACGGAGGGAGCTGCCGGCGGCGAGCTTCGCGGCGGCCGGAGGCTTCGGGAGCGGAGTGCAAATTCTCCCGCAGTGAGTCTCGATCAAAATTGAGTAGTGGGAAAGGTCCACGGGAGGAAGGGGAAGCTTATGGTGAAGAGAACGGAGAGGGGGAGGTCCTGGTGGCGCCGGAACGGCAGGGGCAGTGGCGGTGGTCGGAGTTGCCGCAGACGGGGAAGAAGACCTCCCTGGGTCGAATGCGGGCTAGGGGAACGCCATAGTGGTGGCCTGAGGTCGCCTGCGAGCGGGAATGGGCTCGGGGACTCCTTAAATAGGCGTGGCAAGGCGGTTCCGCGGCGGCCGTGGATAAGCTCTCCGGCGACCGCCATACTGTAGCTAGGGCGACGTGGCGGCGACGAGGGCTAGCAGACACGCTTGCGGATGAGCTCGCGCTGTTACAGGGGCCAGGTGGCGAGCGGGAGGGGCTTGGGTGGCGCTGCCCGTGGCAGAGGCTGTCGGCCGACGCCGGCGTGCCGCCAAAAGGGCTCTGGCGGTGGAGCTGTAGGGTGCCAGGGCGGTTGGCGCGTAGTGGCGAGGAGGGATGCGCGTGGCGAGGTTCTGCCGCGAGTGCAAAAACCAGGGGCGGGGCGTGGCGGTTTTGGGCGCGCGGCTGTAATTGGCGCGCTATGGGCGCGTCCAGTGCACGCACGGGACGTGCTCGAAGAAATGTCGTGGCCTGCTAGGTGGCTTGGATGGAGCTGGGGTCTAGCAGTCCTAGCTTAGGGGTAGTTGTGATGCTAGTGGACATGCTGGTTTGGTCAGAGGTGCAAGCTCATAGTGCAGTGCCAAAACTCATGTCAAAACTGGTCATGCCCACAGGGTGCTCGACAGAATGCCACATGCATCTAGACATCTCTTGGGGTGGCCAAATTCTCCAGATCAGTGTCTCCTTAGATGCAAGGGGGAGTGGTGAAGTTAGTTTGTTAAAAGGAGAAACTTGTTAGTGCAAGTTTTGCAAAAACTCAATTCTTGTCAGGAGAAAAAATGCATTGTTACATGAACCAAAAATGGTCCAATAGGTGCATGCTCCTGGACTTAGGGGTTTTGTAGGGCTGGCTATAAGCAGGAAAAGGAATCAAGAGCCAAAGAGCAAGCAATAACATGGTTGCTGTACAAACCATCAAGTTGGATCAGAATGGAAATGTGGGTGATGCACTCGAATTTTTCAAAGAACAACACTGGGTTTTTGCATAAAATTGAATCATATGTTACTACTAACATCCCATAATTTTGGTAGAGGCTAAAAGAAAATATTTAAATAGGTTGTAGTGCAAAAATGCCCACTGGACCAGAGAAGAAAAAAAAAGTGTAGAGCCCAAAATATTCCAAAAATAAAAGATCTTTTTGCATAAAAGTGATTTAGTAACATCACACGACATCTCCAAATTTTGGTGGGAATTTTAAGTGAATCTATCAAATGGTTGTAGTTCAAATATGGCCATTTAACCTTGAAAAACCCTTTTCAAGAAAGTGGAGATCAAGCAAATTAATTATGCAATTAGTTGTACTGATAAAAGTAAAGTTTTCTAGAGAGGTTAAACAAGTCCAATAACACATTTGAAAAGTCCACCTTAGGGGAAAACTCCACAATGACAAGGTTAAAGATAAAAAGGGAGCTCAGAAAATAAAGTTTTTAAATCCTGGCAAAATTTAATTAATAAAACAAGGCCAAAAATTTTGGGGTGTCACAGGCGGCGGCGCAGGGCATTGACGGGGCGCAGGTGTTCAAGGTCGGCTCCGCCACCCCTGAGGGCCGAGGGAGCACCTTCTACCCTCTCTTTGTAAGCTCCATTACTGCGGGTCTGGTGCCTCCCTTCTCCGAGTTCTTTTTCTCTGTCCTCTGCCGTTACAACTTACAAGCTCTGCATCTCCACCCCAACTCCATCCTTCTTCTGGCGATATTCGCCTACTACTGTGAGGCTCACGTAGGGGTGTAGCCCTCAGTGGCCCTACTGTGCCACAACTTCTCCCTCCGGGTCTCTCGCGGTTCTCCTTCCGCGTGCGCGAGCTTTATCGCGTATGGTGGCGCCATTGCCATTTCGAAGCCAGGGAAGAGGATTGAGGGATTCCGAAGCAAGTGGGTCTTGGTAGACGCCGGGCGCATTCACCCACGGCTGATCCTGCCCAAGGAGCAGCCCGCGAGTTCCAGCGACTGGTGTCGAGCGGCGCTCATAGACCCCTGCGCGAAGCTGGTGCTGGAGAGGATGGACGCGGATCTGAGGCCGGCCAGCATGGCATCGGTGAAGCTGACCGGCGCGTCGCTGCTAAGAGAATTCCTGGAGCACCAGTTGGCTCCGCTTCGGCAGTACTCACCCCTGATGTGGAGGCCTCATCCGAGCCCCCGGCCTTGGGCGGCGAAGATATGGCCGCGGTGCTCCAATCTCTGGCCGGGGGCGATGTAGCGAGGTTGGAGGGAGCTCCTACGCCCTTGTTCCTCCGCGACGATTGGGAGCAGGTGGTGGAGTCCATGCCTGCCTTCCACGGGGACGGGCCCGTGCCCGCGGAGGCTCCCGAGGGACTGGTGGATGTGTCCTCCGATGACTCCAGCGAAGAGGAGGGCGGAGAGGAGCGAGGAAAGGGGCCTGACTCTGTGGCGACTGATTGAGAGTCGAGGGCTCCCCTCTCCAGGCGCAGGCCCCGCACTCTCCGCCTTTCGTCAAGCGATGATGATGAGGACGACGACATGCTGGGTAGTGGGAGCTCGCCCCCGATCCCGAAGAAGGGCAGGACCGGGCTGATCCCCCGCGGGTCCACCCCGGCTCCGGGGCGATCTGCAAATGTGCCTTCTGCTTCTGAGGTTGATCCCTCCAGCCGGCTCTCAGGCTTCAAGTTTGGCCGGAGGCTGCCCGAGCTCACCGGCGACGACCCGTAAGCACTTGATCCTTGTCTTTTATTTCTTGTTCCGCTGTTGAGGCTTGATGTTCGCTTCTCTTAAATAGGCTGGCGCCTGCGGCGAAGAAGCCGAAGGGGGCTCCAGAGGCCCCATCCGCGGCAACGCCTCCGCCTGCAGGGGAAAGCGACCGTGACACACGGGCTTCTCCTGCCCGGTCGTCCTCGCGAGGCCTGGCTGAGCTGGCTGGGGAAAGCCCAGCCCCCATTGTCCAAGGGACTCCCGAGGTGCCTCTGCCTGCTGCCGCCACCACAGTCGTTGGGGCGCAGCAGACTCCGCCTTTGGATGATGTGGTCTCGCCGCCGCTACCTTCTCCTCCCGTTCCACCTACCGCTGTTTCCCCAACTCCTCCTACCGTCTTGGAGCGTGCTGCTGCTGGACTGGACCGGCTGCGACAGGATCTTCTTGGCGCTGACCCCCGCCTTGCGGCCGGGCGCCCGGAGCTGGCTTCTGGATGGGTTCGCTCCGACGCCTCGATCCGGGCGGCGCTGGTTCAGGCCTCGACAGCCTGCGATGAAGAGAGGGAGGCCGTCCTCGAAGCGAAGGCTGCTCGAGATGCAGCCCTGGGGGAGGTGGTCGAAGTCCGTGGTCGTTGCAAGGCGCTGGAGGACGAGCTGCAGGGCCTGCGGGACCAGCTCGCGAAGGAGGTCCACCTTCACCAGGAGCAGGAAGAAGGCATGAAGACTCGCGAGGCGGCCATCGAGGGCCGGGAGGCCAAGCTCAAGAAGCGCCGCGACCGCCTAGGCGCGCTGAAGAAGGAGCTGGAGGTGACGAAGGCTGAGCTGGACGGCAAAGCCCGGGTCCTTGCCGAGGATCGCGTGGCCTTTGCGGACATGGAGAAGGAGGCTCGCGCTTCGCTAAAAATGCTTTACGAGAGTGGCCTGGAGAGCCCGTTGGCCGGCGCCGAGGACGGCCCCGCCAAGCTGCTTCCCTTCCTGGTTCGTGCCCTTGGGGATGTCGCCCTTGGCCTTGGCCCCACGGCTGAGGCCGAGGCGCGTGCCCTGTCTTCTGCTGCGCTGATGCGGGTCATCGCCCACATCTACCTTCACGATCCCAGCGCCGACCTCGACGGTCTGTTGGAGCCGGTGAGTGGCCAGGGTGCCACCGCCGCTATCAAAGCCGTGAAGGGGCGCGCAGAGGCGCTGCTGGGGAAGTTTCGGGCCTTCAGCACCAAGCCGAAGCAAGGCGCTGCCGGCGCTGCTGCTCCATGAGGCGAGGCCACTCCGCGCCGCTCCACCGCCGACAAGTGACTCCGCTACCGCTCCTGTTCTGCTTTTAATTCCTGCACATGCATCACGCCTCGGGGAGGCATTTAAACTTGCGTTTGGTACTGAGACGACAGTATGGATTGTAATATTTGCTTTTTAGTTCCTTGAGTTTTATGCTTTTCCTCCCTACTTGCTTGTGTTCTACGCCGGCAGTGCCCGGCCCCGCGCGTACCTCACCCAGCATTAGCCCCGACCGGAAACCAGGACGGGACCAAAGGAGTGAGGGGCTACATGAAAAGTTAGGCTCCTGAGTCGCGATGCTCAGGAGTCCCCCTTGGCGCACGAACAACAAGTAGGGAAGTGTGATGTAGGTGTATCTTCCGTTCTACGTCTGCAGAGCCCGACTCCGCGCGTACCTCACCCAGCATAGCCTTTCGGAACAAAGGAGTGAGGGGCTACGGAGCCAGTTAGGCTCCTGAGTCGTGATGCTCAGGAGTCCCCTTTGACGCGCAAACAGCGGGCGATGAGGTGTGATGCAAGCGAGACTACCGTTCTACGTCTGCAGAGCCCGGCCCCGCGCGTACCTCACCCCGCATAGCTTTTCGGGACTAAGGAGTGAGGGGCTACGGGACCAGTTAGGCCCCTGAGTCGCGATGCTCAGGGGTCCCTCTTGACGCTCAAACGGCCTTCATACCTTGGCTCCGCTCGGGGAGAGACGCGCGACGAACCAGGTCCGAGGGGCCTGGCTGGGTGGCGTACGCCTGGGCATGACCCAGGCGTAGCCCCCGTGCCTAGCCCCCTCGCGCGGCGCTCCCGAGGGGAGGCGTTGCGATGAGGCTAGACGTTGAGATCTGGGCTCCCTGAGGTTGATGCGGCCCGGAGGCCACCCTCAGTTGTTTATCACCAGCGCGGAGCATAGCGCTTCCGTATGTGTACGGGCATAGCCGCTCCTCGGCAGTGTCGTCAGCCAGCGCGGAGCATGGTGCTTCCACTGGTACGTGGGAGGGGGCTCCCCTCCGGGAGGAGCCCCCGGGGCGTGTACAGCCCCGCCCTGACACGTGGCCGGCATGGTAGGCCTAGGTGAGGTGTATCTGGGCACCCGTGAGCCAGCGTGGGACTCACGGGGCCCTACCTCTATGCGGGTTGCGCCTGGCACTGGGCCGTATCTTGTGATGTGTTCCTGCAAATTTGGTTAGATGCCGACACTCTACGTCCTCGGGTCCCGGCCCTCGAGCTTGTCTCAGTCGTCGCTGGTATGCCAGGTCGTGATGCCGTGGACAAGGCCAGAGGGTGAGGGCTGGAGAGCCAGTAAGAGCCCTGAGTCGCGATGCTCAGGTACCCCCCCTCTAACATGCAAGTGGTCGACATGGAGAAGAAGAGGTGTCGTGGACAGGCATCAAGTAATCAAGCATGATAGGCGAATGCATAGTTGGAAATAAACGCAAGGGAGATACACGCCACTGGGCCTGGCCCGAGCAGCCTGGGGATGATGCAGCCCGAGGGGCGCCCCCAACAAAGCAAGCTAATGACCGAAAAATAAAAAGGGATACATGCCGCAGGGACAGACCCACGCGGCCTGGGAATGAAGCAGCCCTGGGAGGGCGTTCCCAGCCGGAAATGAAGCTTGAAAGATGTCACCTGAAGGTGTCGAGGACGAAGTGGTGTTGGTGCAGCAGACTCAGTAGGCTGCGGAAGCCGATCCTCACGAGCCCCCAGGCCCAGGGGCCTCAGGAGGCTCCGGAGGCGCTGGTGGCTCCTCGTGAATCATCTCCATCTCCGCCAGGACTGCGGAACGCCTGTCTTCCTGAGTCTCCATGATGCTCATCATGAGGCGCTGGTACGTAGCAGCCATGCTCGGCAAGCCGTAAGGCATGCGAACATAGCTATGGGGTGGACCTCCACAATGCCCCACTTGCGAGGGCCAGAGGCGTTCCGTCCTGGCGACCTGATTGAGCCCTGGTACGTCGATGCAGACACGCAACCCACCATCCTCGCCTGGATGGGGAGCCACAGCCGATGAACGGCGGCAACCTCTCATGATTCTTGACTCCTGTAGTTCTTGAACGGCCTTGTTGACGAACTCCTGCTGATCTGACCTTCCTTGCCTTGCTCCTTCTTGAGGGAAACATGCTCCGAAGCACGCCTCCATGTGGTGCCCAAGTGCCTCCCTCGTGACCTTGGCCAGGTCGGTGGCCCTACAGGTGAGAGCCCCCGAGCCCTGCCTAAGGAGGGCGCCGGGCGCGCTTTCCTATGCGATGGAAGGAGGATCCCCTTGGGGAGACGTTGGCCCTGGGGGGGGCCCACCTCCTGAAGGGCCGGTCCGGATGACGCCTTCTTATTCTTGGGGGTGGTCTTGGGAAGCCTCCTGCTTCCGCGATCTGGGTCTTCTAGTGACGCGGCCTGAAAGGCACGCTCCAGGGAACACACTGCATCCTTCTCTTCACATGGCACCGTGATGACTCCGCCACTTCCTGGCATCTTGAGGACGTTGTAGCCATGATGAGTTACGCCCATGA
Source organism: Aegilops umbellulata (assembly GCA_032464435.1). NCBI lineage: Eukaryota > Viridiplantae > Streptophyta > Magnoliopsida > Poales > Poaceae > Aegilops > Aegilops umbellulata. The sequence continues at coordinate 222,480,380 of CP136056.1, read as the reverse complement.
ACTTGGCCAGCGCTGGGAACCCGAGGATGGCGTTGTACGGCAGGAAGATGTGGGCGACGTCGAAGTCGATGAGCTCGGTGCGGTAGTTGCTGCGGGCCCCGAAGGTGACAGGGAGGCGGACCTGCCCGATCGGGATCGTGGAACCGTCGGTGACTCCGGAGAAAGGCTTGGTTGGCTGAAGCTGGTCATAGGGCACTTGGAGATTGTTGAATGTTTCCACGGACAAGACGTTGAGCCCTGCTCCACCATCGATGAGGGTCCTGGTGACCAGTACATTGCTGATGACTGGGGAGCAAAGCATCGGGAGGACCCCGGCCGTGGCCGCGCACTTGAGCTGATCCGCTGAGCTGAACGTGATAGTGCATGCCGACCACCTGAGAGGGCGCGTTGCTTCGAGCCTGGGAAGGATTGCATTCACTTCACGGGCAAACTGCTTGAAGATGCGTTGGGAGGCTGGGGCTTGAGCTCCGCCTAGGATGCAGGCGATTGCGCGTGGCTCCTGGAAGCCCCCGGCCCCCTCGTCTTGATGGCGGTCCTCGTTTCTCCTTGGCTGAGGCGGCAGTGAAGGGAGGCCTGAGTTGCCCTGCAGGCGATCCTCACGAGGCTGATCCCGCCAATCCCCCTCGCAAGGTAGGTCTCGCCAGCGGTCCTCCCGAGGTTGATCACGCCACCCTTGGCGCGGGCCGCGGTCTTCCCTGCGTCCTGCGTTTCTTCCTCCTCCTCGGCCGTAGCCCCGGTCAGCGCGGTCGGGACGACGGCCGATCCTTCCTTCTCGCACGGCGCGGAGCTCTTGACATTCATTGGTGTTGTGGGTGTGGAGGTCATGGTACACACAGTACCGGCTGCCCCTGGAGGACTCAGGCAGATCCTTGCCCCGCTTGGTATCTGGTTCCGCCGCGAGCACGGCAGCCCCCTTGCGCTTCACGTCCTTGGCCTTGGGCTTCTTCTCCTCTGGGTCTGCGGCGGGCAGCTCGAGGAGGGAGAGACGCCCTTCCTCAGCCCTGGCGCACTTGCTCGCCAAGTTGAACAGCTCCAGGGAGGTGCACAGGTCTTCATGCATCGCCAGTTCCTCCTTCATCTTGATGTCGCGCACACCATCGGAGAAGGCTAAGATGATGGCTTCCTTGGACACCTTGAGGCGCGCACTATTGAAGCGCTGGATGTACTTTTGCAGGGTCTCTCCGGGTTGTTGCTTGATGCGGCACATGTCGCTCATGGCGGGAGGCCGGTCGCGAGTGCCTTGGAAGTTGGCAATGAAGCGGGCGCGCATCTGGTCCTAGGAAGAGATCGTGCCTGGGGCCAGGTTCAGGACCCAGGTGCAAGATGCTTCCTTGAGCGCCATGGGGAACCAGTTCGCCATGACCTTCTCATCCCCGCTGGCAGCTTCGATCCCAGCTCATAGAGCTGGAGGAACTCTGCAGGGTCGGTCGTGCCGTCGTAGCGAGGAGGCAGGTCCGGCTTGAACTTGCCGGGTCATGCGACGCTGCGCAGCTCGGTGGGGTAGGCGCGGCAGCCAGCAGTGGCCACGGAAGTCTTTGGTCGAGGGAGAGCTTGGCCTTGCGGGTCCCCATGCGCTGCAGCTGGGAGCAGCGCGGGGTCTTGACATGCCGGAGCTGGAGCAGGGAGTGCCCGGGCGGCCTCTTGCGGTCGAGGGACTTCTTGGCAGCTCCGTTCTTGCTGGGCTGGCGCCTGACGGAGCCGGTTCCGCCTAGGGGCCACGCGCCTTGGAGCCATGGCGTCTTCTTGGAGTGGAGGTGGCTGGTACGCCCTTGGAGCTTCATTGCCCGCACGTGGCGGGGTGCGGCGCAGCGGAGCGGACGGCGCAGGAGAGCCCCTAGCGGCGCGGACGAGCTCGGCGACGCGGTCGAGCCACTCTTCGTAGATGTCATCGACGGGGCGGTAGCGCAGGAGCTCGTTTGCCGTGATGAGCGCAGCTCGAGCCTCCAAGGGTGCACGGAGCGCGTGGGACGAAGATCCAGCTGGCATGAGCGATGGAGTAGCGGTGTGGCCGTCTTTCCACACGGACGGATGCTGAGATGACGCTTGCTGCTCGTTCCCCGCCGGGCCGGTGGCGGCGTTGATGGCGGGCGACGGGGAACAACGAGGACGCCCACCGACGGGAGCCGTCTGGGCGACACGGGAAGCGATGGCGTCCCGGCGCTCGGCGCGGGCCTGACGAGCGTCAGACATGGACGCGACGGTCGGAGGAGAACAGAGCGGTCGGTGGAAGATAAATTCTGGCGCACCCCTACCTGGCGCGCCAAATGTCGGATTTCGGGTTCCGGCAGACCCTTAAGGTTCGAACTCTGGGGTGCGCGCGGAGATTATGCCCTCTACCTCTCCGTCTTGCAAAGATCTAACTACTGAAAGAACAACACAAAAGACACAGGGTTTATACTGGTTCGGGCCACCGATGTGGTGTAATACCCTACTCCAGTGTGGTGGGTGGATTGCCTCTTGCGCTGGTGATGATGAACAATACAAGGAAGAACAGCCTCGCGAGGGCCTGTTCTTAGCTAGGGCGATGAACGGCTAGGGGAGTTCAGCCGCCCTTCTCTCTCCCTCTCTCTCTCTCTGTGTGTGTGTGTGTGTGTGTGTCTGTGTGTGTGTCTGAGTCTTTCTATCTGGCTTCTCCGACCTGTCTGTGTGTTCGGCCCTTCCAATTCTAATTCCAATCTAATTGCCTCTACTCTGGGGGTGGCTAGTCCTATTTATAGGCAAAGGCCCTGGGCCTCTTCCCAAATATTGAGCGGGAAGGGCGCCAACAATTGGCCAATTTGAAGGGGAACATCTGGTACACTTATCCTGACTAAAGTTGGTCCTCGCCTGCCAAAGGCCCTGTGGTGACGCCGTTCTAGGCTCCAGATGATCTCATTCCCACCGTTGGACTGGTCTTGGTCTCGTTGCACCGAAATGGGTGCCTTTGCTTGATCCTCTCGACTGCGCTTGCCCCCTTTGCACCAAAGAGGAAAGGGAGGACACTGCGCAGGCTGGCACCCGCCTGGCGCCCTTGGTCATCATGGCTTGTGTCATGGGCATCTCATGAGGTACCCCGCCTTGATCTCTCCGCCTCCTCGTGAGCCAGCCTGACAAGGTCGTGCCTGAGGAAGCACCGTGTCGTTCGCCCCGCGAGGCTTGGCCCCTCGCGAGGGTCTTGGGTCTTGTGTTGATGAAGATGGGCCGCGCTGGGCCCCCTCTTGTCAGGACTCCGATCCTAAGCCACATCGATCTAGCATGTAACACATCATATCACTTTGCGGCCTCACGCACGGTATTCCCGTGGGTGCCACCTTACCTGGCCCGGGACCGTTTGCGCCTTTTGGCTCACGTATATGATAGTGTCGCTAGCATCCATATGACAGAGAACCTGGGCCGACATGGCTAGTCGTGAACCCAAAGCGGCACTAACCCATGGGGACAGGCATACATGAATCACATCGAGCATGTCGGTCAGCAGCATGTGAATCCGGGCTGTAGCACTGGGCTAACAGGACTCCGGTAACCCGGGCTGTAGTAGGCTAGGCAGGACTCCGGATGTCATCGCGTGACATTTCCCCGAAGGGACAGACACAGGAACGAGGTGAAACACATGCCGGCCAGTCAAGTGTCCTGAGAAGTAGTGCTAGGCTAGCAGGACTCCGGTGAACCGTGCTGTAGCGGACTACTATGGCTCAAGGAAGCACTAGACTACATTTCCCCATAAGAGAGGCTGCCAAGGATAAACAACTAGATTGTCGGATCACACACATACCAAACATTTCAATCATACACACAATATGCTCGATATGTGTAAATACAACATGGCCTCACAACATAACTCTACGACTCAAAGTATTTATTCATTAGGCTCCGAGGAGCGAGATATTACAAACATGGGTCTCATGACCCAACATTCAGAGCATACAAATCAAAGCACATGCGGAAGCTTAGCATGTCTGAGTACAGACATCTACAAATGAAAAAGGCTGAGAAGCCTGACTATCTACCAGATTGTGCCGAGGGCACAAGATCGTAGCTGAGGTATCAAGCTAAATGTCGAAGTCCACACGGAACTACTAGCGAGACTGACGTCTCTCTGCCAAACATAAAATAGGCAAATGTGAGTACAAATGTACCCAGCAAGATTTACATCAGAACTAGCTACATATGCATCAGTATCAATAAAGGGGGTGGTGGAGTTTGACTGCAACAAGCCAGCTTTGACTCGGTGGCTATCCTGAACTACGACTGCAAGTAACTCTTTGAGGTGGCGCACACGAGTCCACATATTCACCATATCAATACACCACTATGGACCCGCTCCCGTCTCCCTACGAGAACGCCATCCATAGCACTCACGCTTATCTTGCGCATCTTGTCTATGAACTATGCAAGGGGTCCAAGTTTCCATATCCGAGGAATCCGGCTATTCGAATAGATAATGATAACCCTGCAGGGGTGTACTTCTTCACACACGCTCTTGCCACTTATCGCCCTGTACACGTCATGTATCTCGGCAACCTTCAAGCGGAAGCCGGGCGAGGGAGTCGGCCACGACCTGACTAACCACACAAGTCTCTAGTCCAGGTTTATCGCCTATTCGGGTTCCATCTGCAAGGAGATCCGGCCGGGGTGTCGCTCACGGCCCCAAACGATGTGTGCAGGGTTCCCAAGCCCACCTCGACGGGTAGATCTACGCTTGGTACACCGTGCCACGGTGCCTAGTCTGTCCCAAGCCCACCTGTACCGGGTGCCACTTGGTAGACTACTAACACTACCTAGAAACACCAGAAACTAGTTGCAACTCCTGGACAGAGATCAAGTTGATTAATAAGTCGAGAGGGGTCGAGTTACCGGAACCCAATGTGTGGTAGTAACTATTCATGGATCACAAACACAGAACTCAGTTCCTGAGGACGGCTGCAATGAGACAACCCACCATGTACTCCTACATGGCCTCTCACCGCTACCTTTACCAAATCGTGTTCACACACTTAGCTCACACACAGTAGGACATGTTCATCACCATTCCAATTCATTCCCGATGAATCAGACCCGACTCAACTCTAAGCAGTAGCATGCACGACAAACAAGCATGAATGAGTAGGCACATCAAGGCTCAAACAACTCCTACTCATGCTAGTGGGTTTCATCTATTTACTGTGGCAATGATAGGTCATGCAGAGGATAAGGGGTTCAACTACCGCAGCATGTAACAGTTGAATCGATGTTGTCCTAATGCAGTAAAACAGAGCAGGAGCGAGAAAGTGGGATTGTATCGAAATGAACAAGGGGTTTTGCTTGCCTGGCACTTCTGAAGATAATATAGTTCTTCATCGGTGTCATCGATCTCATCGTCGAAACCACGTCTATCGAGAGGGGACAGTTACCGGCAAACAGAGAAGGACACAATCAATGCAATGCAACAATATGATGCATGATCATGACATGGCAATATGCTGTGATTTGAGCTAATGCAACTAGCAGCAGGTTAAATGATGTTGGTTTGAATCTAAGATTCAAATTCAAACTCCACATGTGGTTATTTAAATGGCATTCATTTGATTTGTCCTAAACAGTAGCTATAAGTTGTTCTAACATGCATGAAAATATCATAAATGGATAGATTGGATTTTTCTTATAATTTTTCATATATAAATTATTTCATTCTGAACTATAGATTAATTTCTATGATTTTTTGAAGTTTAGGACATTTTCTGGAAATAAATAAATCATTTAGATTTATTTAAAATACAGAAAAGCATTACTGCGACAGCCTTGCATCATGCTGACGTCATCTGGTCAACAGATGTGGTCCAGGTCAAACCCTGACCTGTGGGTCCCGCGTGTCAGTGTAATTAGCCTAACTCGTTTTTAGTTAGCACTAAACTAATTTAATTAGAAGATGGGCCCCACCTGCCATGGAGTCAGAGAAGTCAACCTCGGCCCACACGGGATCAACCAGGGTCAAACGGGGTCAACTCGCCGGCGTTTAGCCGCCGGCGACGACCAGACGCGGCGGGGCAGCACGGGATTCGCGCTCCGGCGACCAAATCGATGGCCGAGCCCACCTACGAGGAGCTGGGGCTCGTGCGAATCCATCTGTGGTAGGGGGAGGGTGCGAGGTGGCCGGAGTTGGGCACGACGTCGAGCTCGGCGGCGGCCGGAGTTCGAGCGTGCTCGGAGGCAGCGCTACAGGGCACGGCAGGGCGAACCCACGAGTGCTACGGGTTCCTGGGAACGCGCTGAGTGCGTTTATAGGTTCGGACGCGAGCGGCGGTGGCTAGAACGACGGCGGCAACATGCGCGGCGGAGCCGAGCTCTCGGCCATGGCGGAGATGCGTCTTGGAGCTCGCGAACGCGAGGGAGAAGAGAGGGGTTCAGCGCGGAAGCTCACAGCGATCACGTTGAAGAGGTCAGCGGCTCGGGGGAGGCCCGGTGCGGGCGGAACGGCAAAGACGATCTCCGGCGTCCGGAGGAAGAAGACGATGACGGGGACGGTGCTACGGGGTTTCCGGCGTCACGTGGGTTGGTGGAGACGAAGAGGAAGGTGCGACGGTTCTTCTGGAAGCATCGGCGAGGCGAGGGGTGGACGAGGGCCGCGGTGGTGCTCGTCGGCGCTCTCAGGTGCTCGTGGTCGATCGCGGGAGAGAGAGAGCAGAGGAGGAGGAGGGGGTCCGGAGATAGAGGGGCAGTCAGGGGGGTGCCGTGGCACTCGTAGGCGCATCGGGGAAGGGCGGCAAGCAAGCAGGAGGTGGAGGCTCGGGCTCACGCGCGTCGGCCACGCGCGCGCTGTCCTCCTGGCAGGAGGTAGGCGATGACTGGCCTGGGCCAACAGTGCTGGGCCGGCATAGGTAAGGCCCAGGTGAGTCATTCTCTCTCTGTCCTCTCTAATTCTCTATGTTTCTGTTTTTCTATTTTATGTTTTTTTATTCTGGTTTAGTAATAATGCTAAACCATTTCATAAAATCCTGGAAATAATTATGGGTGCTTTCTGAATTGTTCCAATGACCCTTAACAATTTCCAACATTTTTGGAGCATCTAAAATATATATAGCATTTAAGTAGCTCCAATTCAAATATGTTTGGATTAATTCAAACCCCAAATATGTACTGCAAAAATGTGAACCATTTTTGGTAGATGCTTACACCTTGATCCAGAAATGATTAACATTTTTAAAGGGCATTTTGAAATCATTGAAAAATATTTTGGTTGCACCTATTTGAATTCCTTTTGATGCTAGGGTTTGAACATCCCCATTTCAAATTTCCATGAAAGTTAAACATGATGCGAGAAGGGTGCAAACACTAGGCAGCACCAGAAGCTAGGGATGTGACACCTCTCGAGCCACGCTGCAGGCCGCAGGCAGGCAAGTCTGGGGTCCCCCGTTCCCAGAACGCCGACAGTGTCTCCGAAGGTACTTGTTGGGTTGGCGTATTTCGAGATTAGGATTTGTCACTCCAATTGTTGGAGAGGTATCTCTGGGACCACCTGGTAATGCACATCACTATAAGCCTTGCAAGCATTGCAACTAATGAGTTAGTTGCGGGATGATGTATTACGGAATGAGTAAAGAGACTTGCCGTAACGAGATTGAACTAGGTATTGAGATACCGACGATTGAATCTCGGGCAAGTAACATACCGATGACAAAGGGAACAACGTATGTTGTTATGCGTTTTGATCGATAAAGATCTTCATAGAATATGTAGGAGCCAATATGAGCATCCAGGTTCCGCTATTGGTTAGTGACCGGAGACGTGTCTCGGTC